>OX388348.1:72959911-74320618 GCA_947579665.1 Sympetrum striolatum
TGTAATGCTGTATCTAAACTTTTTCTTTTCAATGTTTTAAATATGTAAATTATTTCTAATTTTAGATTTTATCACGTATTGTCCCACATTTTTCGCTAGTATATATTTTTGTATACATCCATCTCGATTCAAAGAAATCTATAACAACGTCTTTATTAAATAGATGTAGTGTGATATATATTTATCGGCACGAACAGAATCGCCAAATTATCATTATGGTGATATCAGTTTTCGCTAAAAATCAAATAAGTTATATGTTCAGAAATCAACTCACGTATCAAATTTTCATAATAATAATATTATGTTTTATTTATCATTGAATGGTACAACATAATATACCTCGTCATAGTCACTCGTAACATAGTTTAGAAGAACAAAAATGTATATTACAATAATAATGTAAAGTATGCTTTTTCATACATTGTAAATTATCTTTTTTTAACCAGTAGATGTATTACTTTAATTATTTTATCGATACTCCATATTTTTATTTCGAAATCGGGTAATTACAATTTTGGAGTTCTCTTGGTTGTGTCACATAACAGACTGATGAACAGATGAGTCTCGATATTAATTACTTGTTTCGCAAAAAGAGCAAACAAAAGTGTTATGTGCGCAATTTTTTATTATAAAATTAAGTAGGCGTCCTTTTAGGCAGCGAAACCCTAAATAATGGGAGCAATAAATTAGCGAACAGATTCATAAGAAAAAGTAATAAATATAAACTCTCGGAATATTGTTTCATAAAAGTTTAAAATAATCCAGAATCTGAGATGTAGGATTAATTACATTTTCTGCAAATTAATGTGATGCACCTTTGAAACAGCATCCGTGAACTCGAAAAGGTACAGAGGGAGGCAGTTCGTTTTTGTATTGTTAGGAAACAACCGCTATGAACACAATATCTGATGTAGGTTACAAATCTTAAAAAGAAGAAAGATTAGAAGTTAGGTTGGGATTAATAAATTGGTTTTGAGAAAGTACTGCTGTACGAGATGTATGTATGAAATGTAATGATGTAATCCCTGCTGTAATAGATGTAATAGATTTAAATCCCTGCTACTTTGACTAATCCACCAGGGATCGTAAATTATATAAATAATCCAGGGGATCGCATCATTATACGACGAAATCTCGTCATACGACGCATAAAAACCTGTCACTATAAAAATATATATGTAGTATGACAGTTTCTTTTTCTTCCTGCTACTATAAAAATATATTGTTCACTCGGAATTTAAACGCCATTAAATGGCTTGTGACAATAATAATAATAATCTTTATTACGGGCAAAATTGCCCTCTTACTTTTACAGCAAGTAAATAAAAAAAAATTTTCATTGAAAGTTTTACAATTAGGTACATAAGTAAAAGGATAATAATAATACAAATTTTAAGGATATTAACATAGTTTGAATTGAAATATTTGCATAGCGACTAATATTACAAGGTAAATAGGGTTTGTAACTAAGTATTAACTGATTATAAAGTAATAGAATTTAAGAATACAAAAAATATAATTATTATTACATAGTTAAGTATTTTAGTGAGCAGAAAAATTGTAGCAACAATTAAAATAAAATTAACAATAAAACGATATTGTAAATATTGACATTAGTAAAATAAAAAAAAAAGTTGTAAACATTGCAAAGGAAAAATTAATATAATTTACAATTATAGAGATACATAATTTAAATTGAAATATATGATATTAGAATACTTAATGTTAAGTGACATTAAGTAATGTAGTATTTATCACATTAAATACAAATGATGTATGTTTAACTGACATTTTTCATTTGTTTATTTCACAGAGCGGAGGCAGTAACCCCAACTGTTACCAGTCCGCGCTGACGGTTCGAGAAGTGAGCTCGGAGACCGCCGGCGAGTACGCCTTCGTGGTCCGGAGCAGCGAAGGCGTTGCCCAAGGACTCGTGCACCTCGAGTTGAACGGAGTGCCGTCCGATGGCCCGTACCACCCACCGCCCCCAGTCTACCAGCCGCCTTCCTATCCAGTGGCCTCTTCGCTACCATCCTCCGGAAGGGCACTGCCCAAGGCGCCTCCCTCCGTCCCCGAGAAGGACCCTCCCCCCGTAAAGGACGCCCCCTCCTCCTCTTCCTCCTCCCCCTCCCTCTTCCCCTCCTCCACTTCCTCTGCCTCCCCTTCCTCCCCATCCCTACTCCTTGCCCTACTCCTGTTGCCCCTCCTATCCTCCCTGCTGACGACCCACTTCCCCAGTGAAAGATCCGTGTTTTGTACGAGCCGCCAACTATGATTACATGGGATAGTTTGCCTAAATATATAAATATATATATGAGGAATGAAAAAAACTTTGAAAAACTTGTGCAAAAAAAACTTGAAAAAAATATGTGGAGATGAATTGTTGTACCGTGTACAAAAAATATGAAGAAAATTGTCTACGTGTTTGATTTAGCAGCGATTAAAACCTGCTTCTTTCACATAAATAAGGTGGATTTGTATTTGTTATTGTAACCAATCAAGACGCACTGAGGAAAATCACTGAGTGAAAAAATAAATGTATTGATCTCAATTTCAACAACAGGTAAGATGTGCTCGTACCCAAGTTAGTTTGAGTCAGGTATTGGAAAACTAAGTATTCTAGCAAAGAACAGCAATTAATCAAAGTAAAGGTAAGTGCATTTATTGGCCCAAAGAGTTTCTAAGTTGGTTGAATTTTCTAGAAAAAAGGCCAGTTCAAAGAGGAGATCACATTTGTTTCATTTCATCAACCGGGTATTTTTTTATTTATTTATTTTTCGTATACCCCACAAACATCCATTTTCTGGGCTTTTACAGTAAGTTATTAATAACAACAATCACCATTCCCTAACCGGAAAAATCCGACAAGCAGGGATTCAAACCCGGGACCTTAGGGTTGGAGCGATACCGTGCGCACACGCTAACCACATATTAATATAACACAACCAAAATGTCCCCAATGAGCACAGTTGACGCTTCACTCATCTCAAGGATCTTTTGCGGAATAATAAATATAGATGGCGGAATTTCTACTTGATGGAAAATGAGATAAGAAAATCTTTAACTGAGTGAATTATTCTCTTTCTCCTTTCTTACTTTCAAACTACCATTTATACCATGGTGTATAGAATGTGTTATAAATTAAAAATATAGAAAGATGCTACTAGAGCAATGATTCTTGCCGATAGAAATTATAAGCTTTTCCAATAATACCTAGTAGAGAAAGAAATATAAACTATACTCTGATTTAATCAAAGTTGTCTTAACCTGCAAGTAATCAGACTGAGAATCTTCTGCATAACTCGTATGCAAACAAATCAAATTCATAGTTAAAATATGAATCAAAATTAAAATCACGGAAAATTTCGATATCACTTTAGGTTCGATATTTAAAATCAATGATGTAAGGACGTGATTCATCAGGAAGTACTATCACCATTTCTATGGTAATCACTTTGCAAAAATTTAAGAAATAAATCTAAGAGATTGCATGACTAAAAAGTAAAAAGAAAAGTCTTAATATGAGAAGTAAAATATTGATGAAGTACATAATCATAGAGCACGAACTATAATATAGTATCTTTGATGGTCTTATATGACGATATCTTCGTGATTTTTCGGTGTGTTAAATGTCATACTGAATTTTTTCATGTTCATGTAAAAATTGAAGCTGGCGAAAATCCATAGAATGCGTTGAAGCATGCGTTGGAATGAAACGACTAAGTGAAGCATGTTGCGCAAGCCTTAGACGCCCTTCGTTAAGTCGATCGATGCAAAATGTCCATACGCATTGATATTATAATAAAATAGAAACCTTTTCAAGATAATAAGCAATTTTTTAAAATGAACCAAATAAAAACTGGGGAACTTTACTGATTCACTAATGTGAAGCTTGTCTACGCAACATGCTTCACAATAGTGAATCAATAACTACGCAAGTAACTGTGCGAATACGATGGATTAATTGTAGCTAGCCCGAATTGCATGACATCGCTCCTTTTCTTATCCATCCTCCCACAGATTTGAGTTCCATACATAACAGGAACTGTGGGATGAAGGAAGGAAACCTGATTCTTATATTGAACAGTTTTCAATAATATCGAAAAGAAAATGATCAATGAGACATGTAAAGCCCTTAAAGAGGGCATGATTGGGTAGCAAATGACTTTGCTCATAAAGGGATGTTTCCAACGATAGTTAAGGGTGCTAATTAGATTAATTGATTATCCAAAGAACCCGGGGATGGATATAAAGATGAAAGAGACTGAGCTTGAGAAGGTTTCTAATATAATGAAACAAGTTAGACGTGAAATTGGAAGAAAACAAACCAAAGTGCTAAGGCTGGGTGCTTTACGTATTAAAAAGAGGAAACACATATTAGATAAGAAATTGTGAGGCCAAAGAGGCTCTTAGAGAGTTCCGAGTCCATTGATACATACATCGAGGAGTATAGATGAGTACCAAACGTGGGATTATCGACATTGACTAAAGAGGTTGAACAGAGCCTTCAGAATGGATGAACTGATTGGTTATGTTAACCAAAATGTACGATATATATTTTTCTGAAATTCATACATGATTTAAAAAATATAAATATCAATGGTGTAAGAAAACAGAATGGCAAAGTGTATTAATATGCAGAATGAGAGTGTGTTACGTGAATACCAGCGGAGTATGGTGGATTCCAGAAGAATATTTGAAATGACACGAAGGTCATAATTTTAAGACAATTGGTAAAGGTATGAAAAGAACAAACTGGAGGGATATTATGTAAGAGAAAAGAAAGGGATGTGGTAAAGCATACAGAACAACATTTTAGCTTACTAATCCCGAGAGTATAAGTACGTGATATATGTTATAAAATATAAATTATATACTACCGTTACTTGTGATAACATTGTTATTCCGTCAGTTTAGTAGATCTCACATAATTTTAAATTTTTCACTTACTAATTCCTAAGAAATATGAAAAGATTCCGTCAATAAAAGGGCCTTATCATTTACATTATTTTCCATCAAATATTTCATATAATTCCGTTTTTAATGTTATAGATATAATCTTCTTTATGAATGATAAACTTCCACTCAAGTAAAAATAACAAGAATTCAACCAATACTTCTAATGAAAAGTATTGTCCCCATTAGAATCTTATTGTGGTATTATATCCTGGACCATCAGGTCAAGCACCACTAAGCAGTGTTTTTAACGATAATAAATCTGTATCCTCTGCCGTTATAAAATACCAAATGAGAATTTAATATTTTATGATGCCGAAATACAATATAATGCAACGAAAATTATATCCTGAATAATAATTGAAAATAATAATTAAGTCCCATATAAATCATTTAAAAACCACACTTTAACATTCCCAAGCAAAATAATTCTTTTCAATAGAGTCCTGAGTAAACATTCCTAAATCATGAAGTGGGGAAAACTTTAAAATCATGATCATGGTAATGAAGGGTTATCAATCCGAACATTCTCTCTTTCCAAATTCCATACCAGTTGTTACAATCGGTAATCATTTAATAATTATTTACATCTGTCCGTAACCATTCAAACTAGGCCTTCAACTGCGTTACCTTCGTTTCAAATGTTGACGCACTTGAATGATTAAGAAACAAAAATCACTATAAGGCACGTGTTGCTTCAGGAATAAATATTTTACGAACATTGACTTGGATAGTAGAGAGATTTAAGCATCCTAGACTAATTTGCGAAATGAAAATCTTTCGTTGATAAAGAAGATTAATGGAGAGCAAAATTCTGTGCTACATTTGTACTTCAGATTAATTCTGAAAGAAAACAGATTTATTTGCATTTTATATACGTTTCCTTTCATCATTGCTATGGATTATCACTACGTAAAGACATCTACGACTCAACGTAGCCCAAGATTCAGCATCAACATTGCTGTCTACGGGTTATCAAAACAATGACGTAACATTCCTTTCAGTAGTTTTCGATCTTTTTAAGGAATCACAAATAATACATTTGAAAATGGGGTCTAAGTTAGTTCAAAGACCCCAAACCAACGTCTGGGCTCGAAAGCAATTTAAAGGCGAAAAAGAAACCCTTAGCTGCCCTTAAACCGAGCTATTTCTAATAGCTTCAGTAAAGGGGAAGAAGACACTTACCGAATATATGAAACTCAACGCTCCGAGCGAAGAATGGACCGAATTTAAGGCCGGGTGGCCACCAAATGCGAAGCGAAGCTAAGTTGAACGTAGTTACGCGGAGCGGACTACGCTTTGACAATCGAACCTATGCTTTTGAATACACCTACGACCACCGGATACGAAGCGGAGTTGAGCTGAGAATTGTGACGTCACTCAGCTTCGTTCGGCTCATCTTCCGAACGGCAGTGGTTCGTGCTGAAGCGAAGTCAGCTTCCCCCTCCACAGCTCTCGCGTTAAATTTGTGTTCAAGGGCTGCAAATAATATCTTAATTTAAGTACACCGGCTTAATTGTAATATCAGAGTCCGTCTCTTACGGAAATTCCGCGATTTAACCGTAATATCAGAGAATAAAATTCTCAGGGGGGCAAATAAAGGCTAAGTCATCCTACGCCATCTTGTTTTTTTACAAACGAATTTTAATCACTTCGCTTACCTCAGCTCTTCTTCCAGTTGGAGACTTCACTTAGCTTAGCTTCGCTCCGAGTCACTCTGTTCCGCTCAGCTCAGCGCCGCTTCGCATTCGGTGGCCATCCGGCCTGCGAATGGAATGCGATGCAGACAGATGAAGGGAGAAGTAGATTCGTCATAATTACTGCACGAAGCATTTCATTCCACAAGTAGGAGTTTGATGAAAGAGCTGAAAGGATTAGGTCGATGCAAAAGAATAAAGATTAAAGGAGTACACTTCCTCTAATTATTCCCACGAGAACTTTAGCAAATGAACCGCACGTTCCAAAAGAGTAAATGGTTTCCTTTTAAGTGAAACCAAACGATATTCCGCAGACGACGGCGCACTTTTGGGAGCTAATGACAGCCTCCGATCCCTCTCCCATTCTAATCCCAATTCCTCCTTCGAGACAGAAGGGACTTTAAAACGCCTCTTGTATTCTTATTCGCGTCAAAGGAGATATTTATTGCCGAGAAAACTTCCGATCTGCCGAAATTAGGGGAAAGAATTAAGCGGGGAAATTGCCGGCAGGAGGAAGCTAGGCGATTTCAGGAACATCAGTTGTGCCTCTTATATTTCAAAAGGATGCCACGAAAAATATGGGCAGATATTAATGTTTGGAGCCGATCGACGAGATGCCAACGAATTGTGTTGAACGTTTGGGATGCAAAATTAAAGGGAAATCAGTTGAGGATTAAATGTGGAAGACAAATCCTGTAGAGGAGATTTCTATGGAGGATTGCCCCGAGTCTCATAGAAGAATGCTTAGTTCAAAGACCCTCAGAGACGCAGAAAAGCAAAAACTAAGTCTTCTATATTTTCTTCTATTGGTTTAATTATTTATAGGTTTTATTATCATGAAATATAGTCATAAGAATGAATTTGCTGTCTTTAAGAAGAAATATTTCGGAAAATTATATTATTTTACGCCTAATATCAACAAGCTAGGTTTCCAAAAAATCCTAAAAAGTAATGACTTTACGATTTAAAGTTTAAGGAGAAATCTGTGATACGTACAACTTCTGGATTCCATTTAAATAATTACGAATTATAATTACTAATCCACTAATTATAATTATTATTATTATATCGAAAAAAATATTGAATCCTCATAGAACTTGGGCTCTTATTTGAACCTTTTTAATGAAAGAGCTCGGAAAATCTACTTGAATAGATCTTATTACATTTCGTTGTCAATTCTGTTAATAAATGTCATCTATTTCAGTTTTTGATGAATTCTCCAATTATTTGTGAGGAAGCCTTTCCTCCAATAAATAAGTAAAAATAATTCCGAGCTTCTGTGAAATGCTTACACTTTTCCTCCCAGTTCATTGATAAATTCAAGTCCATGGGAGATTAGATTTATTGGTATTATCACCTCATTTAGAACCTTTCAAAATATTTCAAGACATGAAAGCAAGAAAATTTAAATTTTCATCGCTCTGAAGCATCGCTCGCATTTGTGTGAAAGTTGTAGGACGTGGATAAACTCCCTCATTTATGAAATTTCAAAGGAAACTTTAAAGAAGAGAGAGGCGAAGCAAGATGCTGGACCGAAATTTGACAAGAAAGAGGTCGTGGTACTGTTGCAATGAAAAGGAGCGAAGAGTAATTAAGAGAATAATGATGCGTTAAAATTCAATTTACGGAGTAGGAATTCTCAAAGGATGGGACGAGGTTGCGAAATGCATGAAACGTGGAAGTTCCAAGGTGTGGGGAAAGAAAGGAAAATATTCGATTTTAGCAAATGAAAAAAAAAGCTGCACTCTTTTGTATGGAAAATAGAAACCATCTAAAGACATTTGAAGCTAATTCAAAAGCGTAAATACATTTGCAGTTAAAATGCAAGTGAAAGCGGCTAAAAAGAAAGAAGTTAAAAGTCTCAATTATCTCAACTCCTGATGCAATAAATTTATAAGGATACCGTAGTAGATTCAATATCCGAATCACTTCAATGACGACAGCTAATAGTCCTCCATTTGCTCCATTGTTTGATGTCCCCGTAGAGGAACGCAGCTAGTTGAAGGATTGAAACAATAGAAAATAGTACATAGAGGCAGTGATCGACTCCCATTGGATACATTGTAGAGGCTATTGGTATGATTTCCCAGGTGGGCATAAATGGAAAATATCTTTAAATGAACTAATCACTTATTCTTTCAATAGAAAGTATAAAATGATGAAGAGGAACAATTTATATTTTTTCCACAGTATTATCCACAGAGTGCATTCTACCATCCACTGAAAATGTTGCTCTACCTCCAGTTCCGTCCCCCTAAATCACCTCTCTGTCCTCTCCCCTCTTTTCCTATTTCCTTTTTTTCCCGCCAGTCTTACTTGTATATATTATGCTTTACGTTTTTGCTTGGTCACTTGATGATGGAGATCAATCTCTGAAACTAGTCGTGTTTTGTTTCCTTTTATTATTTTTAATAAATACTGTGGAAAAAGTACAAATAGTTCTTCATCATGACGTATTTCCACAAGACATCGCCAGAGACTGAATTTTATTGAAAGTATAAAAAAATCATCGATATTATCTAGAAAACATTAATCCATGAATACTGCCGAAAATATACAAGGATGATATCCTCGCCGAATATGCTTGCACATTTTATTTGGGAAATCATACATTATAGATAAGTAGGTTAATAATAATATTTTCTTAAATTTTACAACTATTTAAAAATTTTCTCTGATTTTCATCGCTTTTAGACTTTCTTTATGAATATTTGGTGCTAGTTCAAATAATCAAACAATGAAAGTGTCAGGGATCCAATTCTGATGAGAAAATTGTTAGAGAATGACAATAAACTACTTGAAAAGCAAGAAAATTTAGAACACGTCTTTTGAATAATTAGAGGTAAAAAATCTTCAATAGCCGTCTTTGTCGGCGACCTTCTAATCCGCCGGTGGTCAGATAAAACAAGAGGAAACCATCCATTCACTCCTGATGACGAAAGCATCGCTTTCGAAATGTACATTAAGTGTAATTAGAAGTATCCTCTCTTGATTTCTCCGAACAGTGGCGGATGAGAAGAAGGTCACCGACAAAGACGGCTATTGGAGATTTTTAACCACTATTTATGTATTTTAACACTTTCAATTGGAGATTTTTTAACCGCTAATAAACTACATGTGATCATCTTCCTGTACAAATTAAATATTAGATTTTCCACAGGTATGGAGAATTAGCGTTTTGGTTCAGGAAAATAAGTTAAACGAACTCTCAAGATATACCATATAGGCCATCGATAACGAAATAGGTACTTTCATTTCCATCATTTACTACGCTACCTCATTGATTTTTCTATGGTAACTAGAATGGGATTGCACAGAGAAATTCGATATTATATCACCCAATTATTTATTTTCCATTAAAAAAAAGAGTTAATTTTGCTGTTAATTGGCTTAATTTTATCGAAAACTTAAGTTAAAATTAAGATTACTGAGAACAAGTATGCTAACTAGTGTACAAAATGGTAGGATTTTTAATGGGGACAAAATTAAAAATCCGGAAAAAGAAAGCACAAGAAGTATATGGCATACATACTCTATCAAGATTCCGTTGCTAAAGTACACTCCAAGAAATCACGTGAAGACGATTTAGAAGTCGACTTATTTGTCAGCAGCTCTTGGTACAACCCTCACAGTAAATGGTACATTTTCCGCCATCAATTGATCTTTACGTTTTCCCGCAATTCGTCTCCATGTGATCAAAATTTGAAAGGCCACAACGAGTTAACGATAATTTAATCTATCAATCCTGTTCCGAAAATCAATAACTTAATAATGGGACAATGATATTCCAGGAGATAATGATGTAATTCCAATTTCTATTTTTCATAAAGGCCTTGAGTACTAGTACTTTATAATAACCCGCAGAGAGCAAAGTACTGCGGTTTGCGATGAAAATTCAGAGTGCCTTTGACCAAGTATTCGATATGTTTACATAAGTTTCTTGTTAAGTTTACGTTCTGAACGGAGGATTTTTTCTTACAACAGGAATCATTTTACCGTAGACCACCCAAAAAATCTAGCAAAGCTAGAAGACTGTTATAAATACCCAGAACTAAGTTATTCGTTTAAAATACTAAAAATAAAAAAAATCTCACAAAAAAGAATACGATCTGCAACGCAGACACTGACCCTTTGAGTGAAAGCATCAACTCTGTAAATTCGAGAGAATTCTCACAAAGATGGAGAAACTCTCCACGGCTGACGATCGTCTTTTTTCTGAGTGGGCGTAGACAATGGAGCTTCCAATGGATACAGTTGCCATGGAAAAAGCGTGCGCTTCCTCCAGAAAGAAAAGGCTTCCGCCCCAGTGACGAGATCCCCCCCGCAAAGAAATAAGGCCCTTTGAAGAATTGCTAAATAAAATGGGAAAGTTTCTTTGTTTGCGGACAAAAAACTGGGAGGATAGATGTGGGGAGACATCTATGAGAGGGTTGAGGAAGCTTCACCAAAAGGTCTAAAAGTATCGGAGTACTTCATCGAATGTTTAAGCATGTGAATCTGAAAAGTAGAATTTGTGAAAGAGTAATGGTAAGAGAATTACTGAGAGATATGGAAAAAAAGAAGACGTTCGAAATAGAAGAATTATAATTCAAAAATAGCAAGAAGATGAAATATAATGCATGGATAGGACAGTAAAAAAAAAACATATAAATGGACATTAACCCGAATATACTAGACCTGAATTTCAGTCCAGTAAATTCAATACTTTTCCTTCTGTTTTCAATTGAATTTATATTTCTTTGTCGTCTAAGGGGAAAATAGGAAGAAGACTGTGTTAATACATTACAGCTATGATACCTGGTGCGTAAGAAAGTTTTATGAATTTCTGTTGTTCTTTGTTTAGTGAATTAGTGCGGTGCATTGGCTTTGCGTTAGTGCTCACTTGCTTGTCATATCATTGATAACATTTTGAGATGGAGAGAACTAATTGGAACTATTTTACCTCTAATTTATTTCTTTGTCGCTAAGTCATGCAAATTATGCATTGGATTTTTCTTATTTTACCAGCTATGTTTATACGTATGTACAAGTAACACTTAAGTGCTATGCTCCTCGTATTCTATGTCTTAAAATAAAAATAATTAAGTACCACAATTACCACATTAGTTACTTATCACGCTTAGGTATGTCAATTTATTCGGTATTAGAATATGGGCGCTGGGCTGTACATCTCAATCCTGATGGCTTCTTAGGACCTCTTCTTCCGGGATATACTCTCTCGATTAGAGATAATATTTGCATACACGTTCTTCCGTTTAGCTAAGCGAATACAAATTCCAATTGGCTTTGAGTTTACAGTGTTCTATGATTAATAATATTTGTCTAATATACTCTGCGTGGTATCACTTTTCGAGCTTTACATACAAATTTTCGATCAAAATATTTGAATTGTAAAGTCGATAACTTGAGGGATATATACGGTCAGTTTAAAAGATGCGTGAGCAAAATGTAATGATTCGGATGAGGGCTTATAGAACAAGACCTTTCTTAATAAAATGGTATCTGTATAGAATAAATTGAAATTAATAAAGGTTATATAAAGCTAGATGACCACTATATTACATACAATATGAAAAATAAACGGAAATAAATAAAGAAAAATGTTTACGAAAATTATGGGGCAGTCTATATAAGGGTATAAATGGTGATAAACTGGTTACTTAATTTTTAGAAACTTTTGAAATATGATATAAAGGAAATTTTTATCCAGTAATGAATGAAAACTTTCCCCAAGAGTCAATCAATATTAAGGATTATATATCGACATTTTTTAATATCAAAACCTATCTTGAACTTTCACATTGCTTTCTGAATAATTTCTACGGAGTGTTGATAGGTCGATGAACCTTACCAAAGCTGCATTTCAAGTTGACGACGGGTTCGAGCCAATGATGAGGGTGTATAGCTTTAAAGCGAACTTACGAGTCCCCAAAGCAGGCGATTTTCCATTTACGTCCAACCCCTTAAGGTTTCCCATTCATTAGCCAATTTCAGTTCAAGGAAACTCTATTAGGCAAATTCTATTGTTGGATTTCTCCCGTAAGGTAAAAACATGGTTTGAATCCCAAAATACGAGGTGAAGTTTATTCTGCGTACGTGACAGGAGTTAACCGTTCGGCCGGAGTAATGCGGTGAAGAGGAGACTGAAGGAGTTTACCCTCTTAAATGACTGAAAACCCACGAAGATCACTTCTTCACATTTTCCACAATCTCATGAATGCTACGGCCAGTTTTGAACTCAGTAGTAGTCATAAATGAAGTGTAAATACCTAAAAAGTCTTTTCATAATCCATATACATGATCAAATGCTAGTTGATCAAAAGCTTCTTCCGGATGTACAAAATATAATGTGATATTTACTGCAGTTTCACTAAAAGAATGACTGTTAAGTATAAAACCGATCGAGACAAATACAATTTTGAATACGAAAGAATACCAATGAAATACGAAGGACTTTTCCTGAATATTTTTAGATGGCGTTTCAAGCCGTCGGGCTAGATCACCGTGAGTTCACCTCTAATTGTTTCCACAAAATTATAATCAATTCTGATCTGTACCTTGATCTCATAATAGATTTGTATCTTTGTGTGTTGAATAATTTTGTTATCAATTTATATAAAACTGTGATGGTATTTCCTCATTTTTAACATTTTCCAAGCTTTTGGATAATCCATATTGTACTTTTTAACTAAATATCGTACAATATTGTTGCTAATTCACTCCAAATTGATACGGGTCATTAAATATTTTGACCGACGCATTAATTTAATAAGCTATTTGATTTCTTTTATCGCATATATAACGGGGAACCTACTCCAAGGATTTCAGAAAGGATAACTAACAAAAGACAATATTTTATATTATAAGAAGAATATTGAATTCATACAAATACTAAAAATCTCTTAAAACACCCTAGCTACAATTTTCCTCTAAATTGAATAAGTGTTTTCCTAGTATCAAGATTTTTGAACAGCCAAAGCAAACAAATAAAATTATATACGTATTGATAAACTATCCTTCAACGCCATCATTTAAGCAAATTAGATTTTTATTTGATCAATTTATAGGTATTTTGATTTAAATGAAAGTAATCGAATATAAGGAATGAGATATATTTAAAAATCAGTGATTTGCATATTTTCAATTTTTATTCCGAAAACATTGGAATACGCTTAATTAATCATAATTAATATCTATCTGAATCCACACGAAGAGTATTCAAAGCCAATTCTCTCACGTGCATCAGTTTATTCATCCACGCGCATTCACTTTTTACATTTTAGTCAATCACAATTTCCCTAAGAGGAAACATTTAGCTTTAGCTATAGCAAAAGAATAACATTTTGCATATCCTTGGTGTACTAACATAACATTAGAATCATCGCTGGTTATGCAACATTTACTTTTATTTCGTAAACTAATAGCCTTATTGAATTTTTCAAGCGATCACCAATTCACTCGTTTCCAAGGCAATTGGAATGGCGTGAATGAGTACGTCAATTACGTAAATTCATACGATCAGGTGAAATCGATTGTGATTGGAATTTGGAATCTTATAGAGGTAGAGAAGAACACCTGCCTTCATATTGGATTCATGGGGAACCCACGCCTCCATGCATTCGGAGGTGTGAACGGTGTTGTTAGATATGGAAATGGATTTAGCAGAGATGGAAAGAGAGCAAGGGTTTACAAGGGGATCGATAGGAATCATGGGCGGGAATGGGTAGTCGAAAATGTGACAGAAGGGGTACTGAACTGAGAACTGTGAGGAACATTTCTCGTAATTTTAAAATGCTGAGGGCCCGCACATAAATTTATATTTTCCATTTGCAATGTAGCTCTACGATCTTGGACCTGAGCATGTCGGTTTAAATGCAAGAATATATAAAAGTCACTAAAGTGATATCCAAAGACGGAATGCCGAAGATAATTTGTAATGTAAAACTTCCTAAAGACTAAATTAGGATGAAGTAATTTTATTTTAGAGCCATAAGAATACATAATTTGTAGTTCATAAGTAGTTTCAGATAAAACGTAAATGCTATGGGGCTAAATTCAGTACTGTAACTGGGTTATAAAATTATTTATTAATTAGGTTGAATATACAATTTTACCATATTGAAAAAGAATAAAAATGATAGGATTATAATGTGCAGGTGTTTATAACCGATCATATCCATAATAAAATCCAAAGAAACATAGATAGCATATTTTGATAGAAGTAATTAGTTATCGATTGAATGCCTTCGGTCGTCTTTTCCTCCCAGTTGCTCATTAACAAAATCAGGAAAACAAAATATGTAAATTTAATCCATTCACAAACCGAAACTCTGGTTTTGCCATTCCACTCTGATCGAGTATTATTTTATCGCTTAGTTTCCCAAACGTATTTTTTTCAACTTTGGCAGAACTGGAACATTTCTCAGGCGAGAGTCCCACGTCAAACTAACTGTCAAGGAACATCAAATAGTTTTCGGATTCCTAAAAAAGAGGAATAACTTTCCCTCAGCGTCTTACGCCGACGTTGAAGTTATTTGATATAGAATTCGTGGAAATATCTTGAGAACATCCAAGTTTCAACTGGAAACAGGCCGACTATGTTTACCTTTATTGCACGGTTTGCCAATTTCGTATGCTATGAGAAGATCCCACTCTAATTATAAACAAAGAGAAAAATGTATATTCTCCCAAAAATTATGTTTCTTATAAATGATCACATGTTTTTAAAAACCGATTTTTTTAATGCCTCCCCTATTCTTTTTTAATGCATATTCCAAGTGGCTCCGATTCAAATTTTACTAAGGATATTGTAACTAGAGTAAAATAATTTGACGGATCTGCCACAAGTCACATTATTTTACTCTATTTACAATACACATAGTAGAATTTAAAACAGAGCTACTTGGAATACATATTTAAATTATTTTTTGATATATTTACGGGTTATTTTAATTCATAAACTGCATTATCTTCACTTAGCCATCATAAATGTATGGGTATTCTCTACTTTCTCAAAGAGTAAAATGGTAAATTGGTATTTGCTTATATCAAAAATTTTATTCGAAAGATAAAATTAAATTTCAATCGAGATTTAAATAAATTATATTTTTCTCCTTGTTAACGGTGAACTACCTCCCTCTCACTTTTAACCAAATTAGAAC
Organism: Sympetrum striolatum; assembly: GCA_947579665.1. Taxonomy (NCBI): domain Eukaryota; kingdom Metazoa; phylum Arthropoda; class Insecta; order Odonata; family Libellulidae; genus Sympetrum; species Sympetrum striolatum. The sequence continues at coordinate 72,975,726 of OX388348.1, forward strand.
TTCTTTGAACGAGTATACACTTCAGAACCCATGCAGGTCATATGTTAAACGTGGTCTACAATTTCGGGATTAGAATACTTTTGCATCTGATTGAACTGTTTCTTTTCAAACCTTTTTCTCTGGAAGTCGACGCAAACTATTCTTTTGGAGAAAATATCATTATCCCGTCACAAAATTAACCTCAGCTATTCTAGATCGCAAACAATCGGTGAAACACGAGTCCCGTTTTCATGCATTCTTGAGTGGGAAGAATAAAACTCGAGCAATCGAACGATCCGAGTGTAAATTTGCAGAGGCGTACGGACGGAATGGAACGAACCTCGAAGGCCTTCCTCATCAGTGTCTCTACAAGGGATTAAAGAGAACGAAGGGACACGGAGTACAGGAGCAGTTTAATTAGGCTCATCTCGCCCGGGACGTCAAAGGGCCCCGGACTAAAGGTTAACGAAAAAGATTGAGGAGGTCTATCGCGTAATATTCTGAGGGAAATTGGAAGGAAGGGGGGGAGTTGGTGTGACAAGTGGGTAACGGGATTGGATGAAGAACGGAGGGATATTGGATTGGAGGTAGGAAGGATATCAGAATGGATGGCTGTTTCGAAAGGATATAGAAATGGTAACAGGAGCAATAATATGGTTAGTTATCAAAACGATAGTGAATCAGAAATTAAAAGTAACAAAAAAGAGGTAAACGGAAATTTCGTAAAATGAATTATATCAGTATAATCGCAATATTAGGTATCGGCAAATAAGAATATGATTAAATTGAGGATGAAAAAGATCCATTGCTATACCATATGTAAAAAAATATATTCTAAAATGTCGGTAAATATAATTATATGGAGTCCTCTAAAAACAATTACCGTTCTTCTGAATTTGAAGATAGGATTTTCTTGATAAAAGAAAGGGAAATTGTTAACAGTTAACAGCAAATCGATCAGTTTTAATAATATCGATACTATATCAGTAGCTTTGATTCTTTAATTTTTCTGGACTTCTTTCAAAGTATTTATTCTTGGGTAACGATGACGATGGAGTTAGCAAATACTGATGAGATAAAATCACATCCAATTAAGCACGAGATATATGATATATAAATGAAGCCTACATGACCAACCTGAAAAAATAAGATAGATTGTGGTCTATTTAAGCGAATACTAGTGGAATATTTTTACATTTGCGTGCTTTAATTACTAAAAGAATATATCCTGTGATAAATCGTTGGTAAAATAAAAATGTATTACTGACTCCGGGCTTCTAGCCCGGTTTCTGTGAGAAAGGGATGTACATGCTTTCGGTTAGTTCAGCCCAGTTATCTTCAAACATCTAGAGGAATCCATATTTTAAATACATCCATAAATATATATCTAGTGTAGTTGAGACTCACTCCCGTTTGACGTTTACTTAATATTAAAGTCGAATTTCAATGGATTAATACGATGAAATACCAAGAGAAGGTAAAAAGTAAGACGTATGAATTTGAAATTACGATATTGATTGCAATACACATATACCAGCAGAACGAAAATACAACAGAAAAAATCTGATGTGGTCGACACATGACTTTCTCCGTATTTATTGAAAACAGAAGCCTATGCCGGTAATATGTAAATAACTCGAAAACAATGAGTGTTACGAAAAAATGTTTCATACAAAAGTTGTAGTAATATACATTTTCTATAACTTTTGTACAAATTGTATATAAATACATCACATTCTGTCAGAGATATAAAAAAACAGCAATTTTTGGAAAAAAAGAAACTTACGGTTAGCGAGTATATACTAATAACTCCTAAACAATCAGTGTTACGAAAAAAATGTTTCAAACAAAAGTTTTAGTTTAAAAAAAATGTTTTAGTTTTAAAAAAATGTTTCAAACGAAATTTTGTTCCGGACAAACCGCAACTTCCGGTTAAGCGATATTCATCAAAAACTAATCAACTCTTGGCATTGTTAGGAAAATACTAAATATGAAATATGTAAAACTTCCATTTCTGGGTAAACAACAACTTCCGGTTAACCATTATTGAAGAATAACTCCTAAAAAATCAGTATTACAAAAAAATGTTTTTTACAAAAGTTGTAGTAAAAAATATTTTCTACAAGTTTTGTGTATAATTGTATATAACTACATTGCAGTCTTACAGAGATATTTAACAAACGAAATTTTGTTCCGGATAAACCGCAACTTCCGGTTAAGCGATATTCACCAAAAACTAATCAACTCTTGGCATTGATAAGAAAATACAAAATATGAATTTTGAAAATGATCGGATAATCACTTTTTAAGATAAAGCGCCCATAAACTTTTTACCACAGACAGACAGACTGACAGACAGACACACACACAGACAGATATGTTCGGGAAAATAATGAAAACGAACTCTATGGGCCCCACAACATGCATTTCTGTCGAAATCTGGAGGTCGAAGTTTTTGCAAATACAATACTTTCTCTATACTACGTATAGGGAGAAAGTAAAAAAATAATTTTTAAAGATATGTATTAGAATAAGATATAGGATAGTAAAAATGTTTCTTAGGATTTTCGGTGAATAGCAGAAAAACAAAAGGTGTGAAATAGGACAGAAAAATAGAGAACAAATAAACGTGAAATATAATTCGAGAGATGTATATATATATGAATGGAAATTAATTACTAATTATGGAAACATTTATAAGCAATCCAGACTTTCTTGCCTCTTCTCCACAAGATCTTCCAAGGAGACTAGGGTGAAAGGAGAAGGGAGTTAATGGGGTGAAAATATGATGATAAGATAAAAGGGAAGGTGATGGTCCAGATGGGATGAAAGTGAGAGTGCTCCTACGACATCCTAGTGTCGAACCCACCTCACCTGAATGGAAAGAACCAATTTGTCGCCTCTTAAGGAAGTCTCCGTGGGAGTAATGAGGAAATGGAGAGGGACGGAAATGTGCTAATGAAATTTCGAACGAAAGAGGGCGTGTCTGCTCTTACTTTCTGCGGATTATTTCACGCCTTCTGATACTATGCCATAGTACGTCAATACCTCCTTTTGTTATAAAGCCACTCTTTTGGCTTATGTAATGTTTGTTTCGATACAACTCGTTGTCAAGGTCACTACGCATAATCATAGGTAAACAAGTGTGCTAAACATGAACCTTTTATCCAATTGAAATTACTCAGCTACAAAACTACAACTTCAGATGCGGTCAAAATTCTATTTCACGCTATAATTCTAAAGCTAGACATTTCCAAAATTTTAAAATTCGTACAGTGTTAAAAGTCTCCCCTGCGAAGATACTACTTTCTATTATTCTAACTGTACTCGGTTCGACTACAGACGGTCAAAGAGTTTCCGTAAGAAATATATGGGTAGCAAAAATTTACCGTCTGCAAGGTACTTTTCTTTGGCAAAATAATGGTTGTTCGAAACTAAAACCAACGCCAAAAGAAAAAAAAAGAATGAAAATTCTTATTTTGGTCGTTGAATATTGCTTTCACTTCGAATTTTGGAGAATTTCGAAGTAAGATAGGAAACTTTTGTGAAAATCTGAGAATGTAAACAACCCTTGACGACCAAGTTATTTTTTGAATCTACGTTTATTAGTATTATCGCGTCTCCAGCAACCAAGCTTTGTTTATAGCAACCTCGATTTTTATGGCGCTTTACGTGAAATTAAAGGTTATCGTTGTATTTAATGATTTTTTTCTATGACAAGAGATTATATCTACTTAGCTTTGTAAGTTAATAATATCTTTATTTTTATTTTCCAACCTAAATAATTAATCGTTTGTTTTTTGCATCCCACCATGCATTTATCCGTTAACGTTAAAGAATGAATCAATCAAGACCGTTGAAATATCCCTGAATTCAGTGATTGCTTCCTTCGAAGAGTTAGTAATGGGATTAAAAGCAGTAAGGAAACACAAGCCTTTTATACCTGACTGGAAAGGTGAAAGAATTTTATGCTTTTAGATACACAATTGGATATTAAACTAAGAAATGTTTCATTAGATCGCCCATTGGTGTGTTTTAGTACAGGTACTGTGTGCCTTTATCTTTTCTTGACGTTGATCATCACATTCTTAGGTACTTTGTTATATCATAAATATTTTATTAAAATATTCATGTTAAACGATTGCCGCTACGTTATTAAGTTTTTTAGACTATAAAATATCAAATTCCTCTCTCAGATTATGGGATGCTGTCATATATTTTTAATGTTCGGTTTTTGATTTTATGAGTTTTTGAAGAAGGATCGCGAGAAAAACGTGCGAGCATTTCTTATCGCTACCGATTAATTCGCTTAAATTAGATGGCTACCGTGGGTTTGAATGTCTACCATCAGTTTAATTTTGTTTCCTCATTCCTCGTTCATAATAATATCAGAAGAGAACATTTTTCTTCAACGTGATCTGAAAACTGACATTAAATTACAGCCAATACAAGAGAAGAGGTAAGAGTTCGCTCTGATTTTGCAACATAATGTTCACATTATTACTGCGATGTAATTTAACAGAAGCGCGGCTTACATTCCTAATAGGATTAAAAATTTCTTCACAATTCTTATAGTTAATTTAACAACAGAGAGCTAATTAAGAAGTGTTAAGTAATTTAATTTATGAACAGCCGCCGCCATCTTAAGGAATAAATTAGGTATTGATTGATTCATAGAAGGACGAGTTCTAATTAGATTAACTATATTTTCATCCATTTTCGGCCGTTTATTTGATTGAAATTTAAGACTTTTCATATCTAAATTTCATTACTTCTTTCGATTTGCATTGCGTTCATTTTTCCGTTGAGAATCAACGGGCACTCCGCTAATCTATAATACATGTTACATAGAGCTTCAAAGATTGCTCTTTAGTAAAACGTTAACAGAATGAGTACCGTTGGGCTGCTCCCTTAATTTATATTAGATCTCACTTGTAGGGAATTATTTGGAAGAACATGACCGAATAAATTGTACGTGATACGTAAGGAAAGGAGATGAGAGGCTTCAGCTCATTGCAAGAAAGTTCCCGCAATATAGTTTAGAAGAATATGTCAACGCACCCCGGATGGCTATTGCAAGGAATATTTCCGCACGAATTACACAATAGCGCCTATATGTGCTCCAATTCATACGCAACTTCAATTGCGATTGTGCTCCGATTCAATTACTCTTACGCGGAAGAAACACGCAACTTCAATTGCGATTGCTTGGAAACAAAGCCCTTTTAAAATTATGTTAATCCTCCTTCCAAAGCGTAATGCCCCATTTTGAGTTTCGATCACGAAAACAATAACAGGAGCTTCATTTGCCGGATTTGCAGGATGATATAATTTATTGAATAATATTGACAGAAAATGTTTGTTAAAAATGGTAATCCAATTTCATCTGTTTGTTTTGCTTAAGATATCATAATTACCAATAACAAGAGAACCTGATTGAGAGGAAACAAAGTGGTCTGCAACAAACATTTCGAATTAGAAAACTGCATATTGATGGAATTGGCATTAAAGGAATTAGCGGTAACAGTGCTTGTATTAAATTAATTATATTTTATTAAATTGTAATTTAATGTGTGTGAATAAATTCAGTAATTCTGTGTAATCTGGATTTTAGGTTAACATTCTTTTTTTGAGTACTATTTTATAGGTAAATGAATTTAATAAGACATTAAAGCCTTCAAAAATCACCAGTGTCACTGTAAAACAAAATAGAGTTGTTAATCTGAATTTGGCATGAAATTGATTCAAGTTCCGTTTAGTCTAACAATTAGTCTAATTAATTAAGACAAAGAGTCTAGTTCAATAATTCCTTCAAATACCCGGGACATTCAAACCCTTTCTCTCCATTCTCTATTTTTCCTCCAATCGCGAGGAACTTTCATAAATCCCTTTAAGCATTTGCATTCAAGTTCCTCTTATTACACCTTAATTATCAAGAGAAAAAAAATCTATTCCCAGTTTTCCACTGTGTAGTTTTTCACATGTAACATTCTAAAAGAAAATCACCTTTAAATAATCTTCTTTGCAATAATTACCATCATCAGATGCAACTACACTATCGGCTATGAAATTTATGTAAACATGGAATTCTTCAAACACAACTACTAATATCCCAAAATTAAACTTCTATATCACGAAATAGAATAAAATTGTAGCAGAGATTTAGATCACCTTTAATATTAAGCTGGAAAGCTAACGTAGCCGGATTCTTAAACCAAAAATGGGGTTCAGTTCCTCGTTGGTTACGGTCAAAAAATAATGATAAAGCAAAAACCGACATTTATACAGTTAGTTAACCTAGGTTCTATGAAACCCTATTATCTTCTTAAATGAATAATGTTTTAGCAAAAAAATATAGGCTATGCCTATTTAATCATATCAAAGCTTATTATCATATTTCTTATTTTATAGCACTTAGCTACCGAAAAAGTACAGTAAGATTAACGCAAATAACAGCTAGTGACTCGACTTGCCTCTTGACCTTCAATCAATGTTTGTTACACCCGAGTCGGAGAAAACTGATCATCCTCCGGCCTATGAAAGCATAAATGCATCCAGTATCATTCCATCGTTTCAACTAAGAGACAATTTTAAGTGATACGAGTCCAAAAGTCGAAAAAAAATTATTTATTTCAGTTCATCCCTGTTATAGAGGCCATAAAACAACTTTCTCATTTCGATTACCGTTTGAACACTATAATCTGAATGCTCAACCTAACTGATACAATAAAATCTGGTCATTCTGTATACCAACATTTTGGAATTAAAATTAAATTCGTTAAGTATAATGAGCTATGGAGGCAAGAGTTGTCGTCATTAAACCCTTTTTAAGATTTTATAGCTAATTTACATATTTCTTGTATATATTCAAGAAAATCATACAGCCAATGAAATAATTAGCATTAAGATACGGATAATCATACAGATGAGATGACTTGAATGACGTGGTTACTACTGAGAGAATAGTAGAATATAAGGTAGCTATAGCAATAAAAGTCCACGAATTGTACAAAAATTAGCAATTATATAACTTGACCGGTTTCGGCAAAGTACAGTATCAGGTGTACTTCATAAATGGTTTACATGGACATCATTTTCAACTGAGATCAATACGCAGCCATCCGAAGAAGGCCGAAATTTCTATTGAAGGCAAAGACGGAAAGCTACAGAATCAGGGTACGGCGGAATGATTGAGGGCATTGGTAATTGATGAAAAGTCCCAACCTTCGGATGAAACATGCACGCAGGAGGGACAGAGGAGGTCGGTGGTGTCCCAAACGAAGCGCTTATTAACGAGCAAAGAGATTCCACGGAAGCGGATCTCGTTAGCGAATAATTGTGACTTCCGCGACACTTATTGGAAGGTCGGGCGTGTTTTGGGTCAGCGGCGGCGGAGAGCAGAAAAGACCGGGCCGAGGACGGAACGCTGCGGAACACCGGTTCGTTTAATTCTGCTAATTAGATGATCGCGTAACTAAGCCGGGCAGGAATTCGACTAACATTTGAACAAAGGCGTATCAAATTGCAGATGGCACTACACGTTCACCCTAGATTACGCTGGAGTATCAATCCATTAGTGAGGGATTCGGATTAATAAATACTCTTTATATGACGGCCACAACGAGGCTTCTATGACGAACGCAGTGAAATTCGAGCCTAAAGGAGATCGGATAGTTATAGCCTTGTCAAGGTCGAATTTAAACCTAGATCAATATTAAGCGCAAAGTCAATACGTCACAAAGCATGCTTCAAACTCTCAGCAAAATAAAATATAAATAAAATATTATACAATGAACATCACTCAAAGCTAGGGTCTAGAATCAGACGGTGAGTAAAGGCTTTTCCAGAACTCCAACTAGAAAAATATGGACTTTAGTATTCTACAGTATTTTAGGAAATAAAAATGAGAACATAAAGGATTCTAGTAACCCCATTGATGAAACATATCAAATTGGGAAAAGTTTCCTTTGATGATCCTATGGACTATTCATCTATGCATTATGCTTCAGTACTTTAGATATATTTTGTGTCGACAATTTTTACCTCAATTACTTTATCCACCCCATTAGGAAATATGAAATTTAGAAGAGATTTCACCTTCCATATCGCTTTAATTAAGAGGAAATTCGTTTATTCAAAGTCTCCGTTAATTATAATAGCACACTACGCTAAACTGCATCGTTTCTCTTCGACCAGTTGATATAAATTTCTTAAACAAAACTTAGCACTAAAACATACGTGATGTATACTGGTGAAATATAATCAAAGCAATGATTCGAAACTTTTTCATAAACAGAGAAATCATCAAATACTTGACGATGGCGGAGTTAAACGCCGATTGAACAACAACAAACAATTATCTACGTAAAAGCCTTCTAAATCCTGATTAAACATATCCTAGTAATATCGAATAACCGCTAATAAATTCCAGTTTTTCTACTCAAACTTCATCCGCCAAATAAAATATAAATGTAGTACAGTAAACTCCCGTTTATCCGGAAGGATCGGGACGGCGCCGGCGCGGCGGCCGGTTCGGATAACGAAAATTTCGGATAAACCGAAGTCCCGCGTGAAACTCCCCGAATTGCGTCAATACCGCGAAATATGATCGTAAAACGTGCGTACGTAGAATGCTATTGATATGGTTGTGAATAAGCCTGCATGTTTTTGCCTGAGAAATTTGTGTTGACGTGTTAAAAAGGCGCCAAAGTATGATTGAAAACTCAAAGTTTTTAAATGCTGAATAACAAAGCTCGTTTATTTTGCGTTCTAACAGAAAAAATCCGCCTTATTTGGCAGCGGGAAAAAACCGGAGTTTTAATTAAATAGGCAAATATTTAAAGTAAATAAGTAATGGGTCGCGATGGTATTCGGCGGGTGGGGGTGGGGTAGGTGCATTCGGAAAAGTTTATTCGGATAAAGCGGATTTCGGATAAACGGCAGTTTACTGTAGTTATATTATTAATGACCTCTAGAATTAATTAGTACAGCTTGTAGTAAACTTGTAGTTAGCAAAGAGTTGTCAATCTTTCGCTTATCAGTTACACAGATGTTAGTCAATCTGGAATGTTGTGCAAAATGTTTTGACACGAATGTGTATCCACCTGTGGGGGGATGAGAGAGAGTGTGCAGAGATTGACCAGAGGGCAAGGGAGCACCACTCTTCTCGAGGGTGCACCGTGCTTCACGAGAGAGTGATTGTGTGTTGGAGGTCACAATGGATCCAGGTCAAGTGACACCTTCCTTCACAGTATTGAGCTCATCGATCAACGTCTCCTTCATCCGACCGAACGATGTCCGGAATATTTCCACGTCGAATAAAACCGCGTTTCGGAGGGCCAATGATTGCATTGAGAAACAGATCTTTTGAAAGGGTCGAGTAGGGTTCCATCTTTCGGGAAGTTTGGTTCGAACCACGGGGGAAAAGAAGGGAAAGGAAACGTTGAGGGAACGGAAACTTTTCTTGTAAGAGCAGGAAGTGGTGGAAAGAACAAGTGTAGTCCCTAACAGGATATCTCTTCCCAAACAGTTTATCTGCTGTCACATATGTTTAGGGCAAAGAGGGGCAGTATACTTGGTAAAGGTGCATGTATACAATTCGCTATGTTCTCCACTAATAGTGAGTAAGATGCGAATTCGATTACGTGCCACTTTTTTAATGTGCCAATGTTTTTTCATTTTCCCTATCGCTGCTATGTTGTTTATTTAATCTAAACGCTGCTAGTTGGTATGACTACCAGGTGGCAACGAAGTTTGACAAACAACTACTCAGTGAAACCTATCGCGGAATGAGTAAAATCATTTTTATCAAATGGAAAATGCTCCATACTTCTCTCTTATGGAAAATTAACTTGCATTCAAAGTATTCATTAATGATTTTTACTGAGGACACTTTCTTGAATATCATTCGGTGCTGTCAACTAAACAATTACCATACGCTGTTAAATGATTAACACAGTGGTTCAGCCATGCATTCAAATAAGATCCTAGAGCTCCTTGAAATGCCCATAAAATAATGCATTTTACAAGCTTAGAATCTTTTACTAACTTATAATTTAATATATATGGTATGACAGGTTTGTATAGCTATTCAGTATTATTGTACGAAAAACACAATCAGAATCCAGCAATAATGGAATTATAAATATCACCATTAGGGTATGTACAGGATTCAATGAGACAATTCTACTTCAGCTTTTGTATAACTATTTGCGTATAATGAGAAATGTGTCTCTTACAATATCCTTGAGTATATTTTATAGTTTGAGTATTTTAATGGTGGAATGATGTTTAAGGACTAAGGCAAAAAATTAATATTATTATAAAAAGCCAATTCAAATTTTAGTTCGTGAAATTTAACAATGATATTTGAAGGAACTTGTAGTCGAGTTAGGTTTTTTAAACAATAGTCCATCCCCTTGAAGGTAAATAAGTAAGTCTATCTGTAATGCATTCAAAACGAATGCATAATAAAAGTATCCAATGGCTATCAATTACCATGTACCAATATTAAAAATGAAATGTGATATTCTATAAATTGTTACTCACCGTAGGGTATTTTCAATTTTTATATAGAGAAGCACTGGTCTAAAATTTACATTCATGAATAGATTTCGAGTTTAACAGGAGAATACACGAGTACTTTGACGTTGCTAGAATATGATCTCGGCGCTTCGCAAATGAACGTTGGATGTCAAACTAGAGAAGACTAATAAAAAAGACAGCGAAAGTGGGGATGATATAGGGGACCTCACACGCACGCAGCCTCCGATAATTTTACGCTGGTTGAATAGCTATTAAATTGAGCCAATAATTTAAAGGAATTATATTCGAATCAAAAGATATTAATTAAGCGAAAGGACTTCGTCAGAAATGGACACAGAATTCTGAAACACAGACCGGCATTATCATTACAAATGAACCACTTGTGGACCCAAAGGAAAGCTATAAAGGGTCGCTTAGCATCTTTTAAGGGCCTTTGGGGCTGAGGAGGACCAACCGCATGGGGGTCGAAGACCGTGGTGTTATCGGAGAAAGTTGTCCTTGAGGAAGGTTTACAGGGTTGTGCTCAATGCTAAACAAAAATAACGCTCTAAATCTACAAACTATGAACCAAAAGAACGAAGGGTAACTATTTTGGTATAATATCACGAATTAATAATTCACATGAAATAAAAAAACATTAGTGCCAAAATTACCAATCGATTAATAACTAATTTAATTTACTTCATAGGTTAAAATATTGTCATTAGAGTACTTTCAGAGTATTACAGGATTATGCTCATTGTAGAGTTTCAATTTAAAACCATGAAGAAATAGTCGGAAAAATACTATCCTTTTTCTCTCAAGCCAACTACACTGTTTTTAAATGAAACTGCAAAAGAGTATTTACAAGAATGAAAAATAAAAAAATCCCTTCAAATTTCTTTCTTTAAAAAAATCTTTGAATTTCGCGCAACCTTTTATTCTATTTATTAATATTCATTATAATCAACGAAGCCTGAAAGGGGTGAAAATAAACTTTTCGTACATTCCGTATCTTTTTATCTTTTCTTTTTATACCCATATTTATTAATCAGGAGCTGAATTATAGTCTAAGTAACGCAATAAACATTTCTTTCTCAAGACACTGAAAAAATTCATTCATTTGGAAAGTCTAAAAGATATTGATTCATATTGATTAAAAAATCTGCAGTTCATATCCTTTGCCTCCGTTAATATTTTGTTGTACTTCTTCAATTTTCTTCTGCCCACTTTAAGCAAAAGCTTAAAAAATTGAGTGTTCTGCGAGCAATCCACCAAAACTGCCCACCGTCTTACGTCTTCCCGCACACACGGCTTTGCGGAGAACGCTTTTTCCTCGTAGACACAGAGGATTTAAAGAAGGGAAAACCTTTCTCTCGGAGATTTCCTCTGCATTGGCATGCAAAGTCAACCCCACCGAGGGAGTCCTTCCCCAGAATTAGATGCCTCCGAACTGTTGAATCGTCCCTGCGAAAGAGCCATTCCAAACCGACACCTTTGCCCACCGCTTCCTTTACATACTCGCAAAAACACCTTCCCTTCGCCTTTGGGGGCGACCTAAACTTTCGAGGATAACTGCAAGGCATACGAAAGATCTAACTCGTGACAATGGCTTAAAGTTATACGGCAGGAAACATCGGCAGTGCCATAAAGGCGATACAGAGAGATAAATGGGATAAAAGGGAAAACCGATGAGGTAAACGGTGAGACGCAAAATGAAAAACAACCACGAGTGAGGAAATTACTATGATGAATGACCATATTTACGAAATTGTAATTCGTCATATCTAAAATTTACCGCGATGCATACATTTTTAAAATATAAACACAATAATTCGAAATCTGAATTTTGTTATGAAGGATATGAAATTCAGAAATACAATTGCTCCAAATCGCTTGTTTCCACATGTTTAGAAAAATTAAATGATTAGTTTTTGTTCTCAAAGTAAGCATTTTATTATGTTTTTAAATATAGTTTTTCGTCGGATAAAATTGTGCTAAAGTTATTCCCCTGGTTATTATATCAGCCGTTCAAGTATCGAATGACGAAAGTGCATCGCTTTAAATAATTAAAACGCAGTAGTTCTTATGAGAGAGATTTTCTCTCTCTCACTATAATTCTCAATAATTTATATTAGTTATTAGGAAGATTTGGGCAAAAAGAGAGCAAAATATTCATAGACTCATACGTACATTCAATGCGGATGACCTCTCGACTCTCTTTGAAAAGATTTGCCAAAGAACATATAATTTTTGACGATTTCAGCATGTTATCCGCTTTCATTACGAGGGGAGGCAGAAATGTTAATCATAGATAAACCGAATTAATTAAGTAATATAAATTTTATAAAAGTATCTCTACCTTATTCCAATCACTCATCGAGTTGGCTGCTGAATTGGTGATGATGAAGACGAAGTGAGTTTGGGCGCTGATTTTTATGCCTAACTATGAAATATAAGTAGATTGAGAAAATTGGTAAACAATCTGTTGGATTTTTTAAGATAAAACATCCAAACATAAGATAAGAAAAACATAAGGAATTCAAAGGCATAAGGCCGATGAGAAAATATTAGGATCTGCACCATTCCAGTTCTGACATGTTAGCATTCTCGGAATTTATATGAAAATACAGCACAACTTTTTCATTTCAAGGGATAAATTTAACATAAACGTAGAAAAAGATAGGAAACAACAATGTTAAATTGCCATGCTAATAGGCTGCCAGTTCTGAGTTATTTTTTTATTACAAATATTCTTTAAGTTATTTAATCTTTTTGTCTTCTAGCAGTTCAAGATACGGTGGTGTTTCGTTTAGTAATATTCCTTATGCGACTTCTTCAATTATTTTATAATTCTAAGCAAATACCGAACTAGCAAGGTTATATTCACGTCTCAGCTGCCATGGTTCCAATAACTAGATGGGATTGGGTTGGACCACCGATAATTCAAAAACAAAATTTTTAACTCCTATTGTATCAGTAAATCTTGGTAGTATATCCCTTCATAAAGTATAACACTCGAATTTTGAGTTGGTACGATGTCCACTACGGGCACGTATTTTCCACTGTGAAAAATCCGCATCTGCGAAAAATAAACAAAGCAGATGGGGTCGACGCATTATGTTCCGAAAATGCATTTCTCTCGACAAAACCACGAGGCGTGTTTAAATTGCCCTCGGCAAACAAGAGAGTGTGCATCGTTTTTTGTGAAAATTTCATCCGTCGCAAGAGAAATTTCGCGAGAATCGCTTCGAAATAAAATACGTTACCAAGCCCAGCGCAAAAAACAATGGAGTCGAGTGATTTTGTTTTCTTCAAACAAGGTTTGTCATTTAAAGCTTGATTTCCTTCGCGTCAGAAGAGATTCAGGGAAACGGTCGTAGCACTATTAACAAATTTCACGTCTGTCTCCTTTGCGATAAAAATGTATGTATCATGGTGAGGTCCAAATGCTGCTGGTAAAAAGCATTTTATAACAGGGAAAAGTGAAGGGAAAAAGATCAACTAAACCTTTTTGTCACGAATCTGACGAGCGGCCCCTTAATTATCAACGGACCGTTTCTTGTAATTAACCAGTTTATAATTGGTCACTAAAAATTCTGTTAAGTTAAAATTACGTTCTTTTTAAAGTCAAATTTCCTCCGGTGTCAACTATCGAATAGAACTTTGCTCTAATAAATAATAAAAAAATGATAAAAATAAAATGGATATTTTAAATACTGGATTCCCCAATTAATTGCATTTTTACTTCATTTTCAAACTGACTAAGAATTATTTTGATTGTTTTACCAGTAAGACGATATAATGATGCATTCTTTTCTGATGTAACATCCCTAAAGCAATTATAATAAAAGGTGAGACTAGGGTGAATTTGAATCGAGTCCCTGAGTCCGAATATTCGTAAAAAGATTTCATAGCTCCCGGATAGTCATGTGGACAGGGCGTTTTCATTTGGTGAAAGCGGTCCCGGGTTCGAATCCCGGTGGGAGCTAATGTGCGAAATGACCTAAGCTGTCCAATCACTTTTAACTATACTACTACTACTACTAAGATTACATACGTATTCGTTTATATTCCTCTAAGTTTCGAAATATATAATTTCTTTCCCGTTCATATCGATTTCCTTAAACAAACTAGTCTTAATACCAATAGAAACGGGAAATTCGTTGCCTTTAAATGAGTTCAATATTATTAATCGTTAAAATTGGAAACCAGCTAATAACAAGGCTTAGGATAATATTTTCCAGGTCTGAAATTTTTCAAATTCTGGTGTTATCTCTCAAAACTATTAGGATAAGACGATAAACATAATGCCAGCACCTTGTAATCCATCATGCTTCAGAATATGAGATAAAATTTTCTCTATGATAAAGTATGATATTTACAAGAATTGTTACAAACGTCGTCGGATAACTAGAGTGAAAGAAATATACTTATTTAAATGACGAAATGAGCTCACAAAAAAAAACAGAGGAACTGAAAAACACGTCTTTGATGGACATCGTTCTTAATAAAATATAAATTCCGGTTCAGGACTTTCAAGAGCCAACCACTACGTGTGTAACATCGGTAATGAGTAATTAACACGAATTCGAAACCAACGAAGAAGAAGTCTTTTAGTGTCAGAGGTCGAATCGAACAGAACGTAAATCTTGTACAAGTCGACCTACATATTCTGTTTTTCTATTATGCAGACTGGCGGCGAAAGAATTGCAAGAAATCGAGCGGAACGCTTTTTTTTTCCTCCGTAGATCTTTCCCATGGCCAACTGTCCGCCTGCAGTCATTATCTCAATCAAAGGGAAAGATCGTGATTGCAGATTCCTCTCACAAACCGCTTATTTTCATTCCTCTAGAACCGCAAAACTTCGAAAAAATTTGGGCAGGAATCAAAAGAACCGGATGATTGCTTCCGTAAGTTCGTTTCAGGATTACCGATCGTCCGCAGTGATTCCTTAACTAACCCCGAAACCGCATCGTAATATAATGCACTGCATCAGTATTCAGACAAATCTTCATAATTTCACGAGAGATTTAACATTTGGAGCAAGGAGATTTCCTTACGTTATCCAAAAGGTTTTGGAAGATTATCCAAAAACTTTAGGAGGTCAGGGGATGATTGCATTCATTTTCATGCGTGGAGCGACTCCAACTGTGCCACGCATTAACTTCGGATAGCTAAAATATGCTAATGCGACTGTGCTTTATAATATTGCCATTCGGTAGGACTTCGTGTGAGGAATAGCAAAAGTTGCTAAGAATGCTAAATTGGATTGTTAATATATGACTAAATTCGGTTTCTGAGTGTTCTGAGTTCAAAGGCTCTAAGACTCCGGTGGGGAAACTACTCATCGATATTAAGTTTATGTAAATCCACTGAGTTTTGCTACTAATTGCGTTAGTTGATCATGAAATTGAGGTAGAAAGGGAAGCAGTCACAGAGTTAAAGATTTCCAAAATACGGTACCAGAGAAAAAGTGCAAGAAAGACCAGGGAAGAATTGATAAGAACAATAGAGAAGGATAAGGAGCTCGTTAAGTCCACGGATGATTGGAAAACGTCTTTGGCAGAAACTTTTAACTCATAGATTGATTTCTCAGTCTTTCAACCGGATTATGGAATGCTTTTGGTAGGCAGCTTGTGATTTTCTTTGATAAGACTGTTTTTGAGATGCAGGAAGAAAGAACTGACTGAAGAGGTAAAGTCGGTGTTTTTACGATCTCGTAGAATTATAATTCTCCATATTTAAGACTACAATTTTCTCAGATCTAAAAAGGTCTGCTTGGCTTTTTAGAGGTTGACTTTTGGAGATTTTTATCAATGCACGATTTAAGAGGTACGCTTTGAAGTAAACAAATTGGGATATAATAAAGCAAGACCTGTAGTGAAGGCATATACTTTCTCAAACGTAATTTCTCGTTATATTCTTAACATTCAGCACTGCAGTATGAGTAGACGCTTAATTTAGGATCAGGCTTTGATATATTTATTGATCTGACTGTCGATGAAATGTTTCCTAAGATTTGAAGTTGAAAGCGATTTTTAAAAAAGAGCAATCCGATTGTGGTTCAAGTTATTTATTTTCTAATCCTACCAAAAAGTGCACTGTCTTTGTGACAAATAACTATTGAGAAAATGTTATTTATAAATGAAACTAAGATGTGGCTTTGAACAAGGAGTATTTTCTAATCCTCAGGATCCGGAAAACGGAAAGGAACAGAAATTATAATGCTTTTTCCGCATGTTCTTTGAGTAGTGTTTCTGAACGAGGAAAACGTACTTTTTTTCTACTCATATCTGGGAAACTATGGATTATCACAAAACTACGCCTTTTTGAGTGGAAAGAAAAGAAATTTAAGTTGCGTTTTTCGGATTTATAAATCAAAATCTATGCAAAATTAATTAAATCAATTAAGTTAACTTCCGAATAAAAAGCTTTGCCGAAGATTGGAGTCACAAAGGTCTATCACAGAGAAGGATCGCAAACCGAAAAAAGAGTCACTCGGGAAGCTTACTTGAAAAGAACTTCAGTCTTTAGCCGATCAATTGATTTCACCTCCGATAAAAAACGGTAAATTTGAAACAAAATAAGGAAACGGGATGAATTAAATACGAAAAGTTATAAAAGGAAAAAGAAGACATTTCCGAAGAAAAATATTCAAAGGAAAGAACCGACCTGTGTCAACGTCAGGCAAAAACTTTACTTAACGATCTCGAATCTTTTTAGTTGAGAATTCGAAAACGACTCTTCAGCCAAGAAGTTAAGGGAATTGACCCAATCTTGGCTCTTTTCAGACTCCGCCATCTACCGTTAGTTTCCGAAGTTAAAAGAGAAATGGAAGAGGAAAGCGGAAGGAAATATTAGTGAGACGAAGGGAGAATCAGCGAAAGATAATACGTGTTTGGGTGAAAGGGAGAAAATGAGGTTAGGAGTCTGCGGAGAGGAGCTGCTGTTGCCAAATATTTTAAACCGCTTTGCGGGGAATTTGATTCAGACACGCCGGTAATGAGAAATAAATCAGCTTAAATAAAGAAATCACATTCGTTTTAGAGGAAAATACTGAGATTTGTTAGCGCGGAAAACCTGTTTCAGTGATTCGCATAAACAAGAAGGTTATCGCATCAATAAGTGACAACGTCATTCTAATCTGGATTATACTAGCAAGCTCAAGATTTCCCATTGCCTAAATTTAGCGCAGTTAGCATACGTTTTTTTACCTATATTACATTTCTAATATCTTTTAAAGAAATCTGAAAAATTTTCAACTTAATTTTTTAATATTCTGGCAGTTACTATTTATCTTACGCTTAAATATTCTTTTTTTTTCAATTTATTTTACTTTTTCTTCAGTTTTAAATATACTAAGCGGCTCTATTCCAACTTTTGATGTAGATATTTCATATTTTATTTAAAACGAATAAAAGAATCGATTTTTAGGGGCCTACCTTTTTAATTAGACAAAACAGAGTCCAGACATATATCGTATTAGAATTCAAACGTAAGCGCAGCAAGAAATTCAGAAATAATATGCGAGAAAATACTTTCCTGTCATGTTTAAAACGTAAGTGCTCCACGTAAAATTCTATTTATATCTACTTATCCTTACTGTATCACTTAAAACTGTATATCCATATATCAATTTATACGTAAACTATTCTACCTTCTTATGCTATAACGTTTCTGTAGGTGTCAACGATTTTATTACACGAAGGAGGCTTGTATACAAAGTGTTAAATTCATATTTAAACCTCCTAAAATTCATAAAATTAGAATTACCTTTCAAATATCGTCTCAATAGTTTCACAATGGGTTCTCAATGGGTTCACGAATTAAATATATATTTTAAATATAAGTATTTATCTTGGCTAATGGTTAACAAATTTATGAACTGGAATCATAACCACTAATTTCAGGCGAAAAAGTACCCACGTTAATCACAGGTGTGGTCTCACGCAAAATAAATTGTAAACGCAAGTTTAAGACGAATCTCGCCAAGAATGGAACCCTGGACCGATTTCATCAAAGACGAACGTTATAAAAGTAAAACTTTCACTGCTTATAAAGCGTATAGAAGGAAGATATATGAATGGATAATTAAATCCATTGTAAATTTTTAATTATCAACTGTACACTGACTCTGTGCAAATCTCTGGACTTTCCATCTCGATGTAAAAAGGTTTTCCGTAAAGAAATTCCCTTTCGATGTTTTAAAGCGTTCTATCAAAAATATTTTAAGAGAATAAACTTAACAACGACTTATTAAAGTTAAGAATAACTTAAGCACTGATAATCATAAGTATAGGCTAGTTACCTGATAATGTAGCGAGGTTTTGAAACCCGAGTTGAAAAGTATATTTTTATGATCTAGTTAAACTATTCCGAAATGTGGTTTATTTTCTTTAATAATTACCATCAAAGAGGACATGTTTCTGTTCAATCGTTAGAGTTCATCGAGGTACCATTTTCAGTGGTTGTATGTTCTTCACGATTAGAGACGTGTTACTACATAATAATCTCCCCTCCCTAGTCCACGTGATGATATATTTCAGGGAAACCAAATTTTTCGGTTTCTCTTGGTTAATCTAAGAATTTTAGCCAATCCGTATCGTATACGACAAATCCTCCGGAAAAAATAGCTTCCTCTCAAAGCCTAATGTTGAATACGCGGTAACTTTATGAAAAGAAGAAGATTAAACAGCATTTCCTTCATCATTGTATCTCTAAAGCCTTTTGTTAAGTCTGCATCCGCTATTTTTTACTGTCCGCTTGAGTCTTAATCAGCCGAAGGAGCATAAATTATTTTTATTTATTGCCGCAATTAAAGCGGCGCTGTTAGCTGCTGCCATGAGCGTCCTGGTGGATACCCGAAAACCCTAATTATTTATTCTAATCAATTCCCGTCGCAAATTAAGTATCTCCTCATCACATTTCGGTAACACACTGAATAAAATATAGCTCGTAATTTGTCATTAGGTTTCAAAAACAAATTCGTCCAGTTAACTCGATGATCTTATTCATGCCAAATTTCACGCTTGGCGATGCCTGACGATAGAGAGATTAAAAAAATTGCGGAGGCAAATCGGTCCCTGAAAAACTACAAAAAATAGAAATTTATGGCCCAGCCATTAATTGAGTTGTATATTTCTTTTGTGAAGCTAAATTATAGGCTTTGCGCAATCCTTGGCATTTTTAACAAGAGCATATCCGGAATAATTGCCCCAAAAATACTCGAAATAAGTAATGATCGAGTGCGGTGTGGATAACAGTTGGATTAAATAGCAAAAAAAAACAGAAAACGAACAATAAATTGTACATCGATAACCTATTTTCAGATTTACAAGGAAAGTAATCATGCTTAATATGCATGGAGGTAATCAGTTACAGTTTTTAATGAGCGACGCAGATATTTTTGAAGTTTTTCATCATTCTGATTCCCTTCCAATGGTGTACTTTTGAAATTTATTACTACAACTCCAGTAGAAATTAAATGGACTCTTTGGTAAATATCCACATCAATTTAAAAAAAAGCAGAAATGGTAACATGTAGAGGACGCAGTAAACAATGCGCAGGGTTTGTTTTCATTTTTCCTGTTCAAAAATAATTTTTTATGTCGTTTTGGATAAAATACTTCGTTTATATTAAAATCAATGTCTTCATAAGAGAGAAATTAAATGTGTTTATCACTTCGGGATTTTGAGACCCTTAAATTTAGTAAAAGGAGAGATGATAGTATCATTTAATACTTGCAAATACGCTAAAGAAAGTTGATGAATGAATGTGGGTCGAAATCGCTCGCTATTGGTAGAATAGTATCAACAACAGTTCTTCAATATCTAATTTTCGATTAAATCTTAACTTATTGGATCTTTCTAATAAAATGCTCTCTTTTTATACGACTGGACATTGCAGGCATTATCTAAAAATCGAAGGACCCTTTACCAGTACTCAAAATATACATCCGTAGCTAGTCATCCCCGATAACTTTGAATGATTCTACTTCCATAAAGAGAATCTTTCTGGGAAATTAGGAATGTAAACTTGTCTCTCGTAGATAACTGCTGACAGTGGTGATTTTATTACAAAGTTATCGAAGATAAAACTTGAAAAAATGAGGGAGGCATATTTTCAGAATTAACTCTCAAAGATAAGAGAAGGATATCAAGATATTTATAAGAGTGTAAAGGACAGTAAATCATGAATTAAAAGATTATTTTTTCTTATTTCACGCAAATAACACCATTTGATTACCAGTAAGCAGAATCTAGGGAATCAACAGACTTTTACAACTAATTCTGATTAATAGATCTCAATGCTCCTTTCGCTTAAACTTTTCTCTTTCGGTAGTTATACGTATAATTAATTCGAGATGTTTTCTTCATCGTTTCCTTTTTCAACGCGGCGAGGATAAGTGAGCATAACTCATATAAACATCTGAACAACAGATAATAGCCAATGTGAATTTCCCCTTTATCTACTCCTCTAAACATTCTCTTAGACGAAATCGACGGAAAAACGGTCTACGGGCACGTAAGGACCTCATTTAATTAGTGCATTATTAATTTCAAAATCCATCGATCGCATGGTCAACAGAAACAACATTTTCAAACGGTAAACGGTCTATCATTAATGGGAATGTCTTCTTGGGTATTCTGAAGCAAATGTGAGCATTCGGTGCTCTATTGTGGAAATTCAATTCCTCTACAACGTGATTAAGTCGACGATGAATCTGCGGCAGCGGTTAAGCGGCTTATCTTCAGATACTCGAAAATCTTTATTAATATGTATTCTGTAGAAGAAGTTGTTTCGTTTGATATGAGTAGTTAATTCACTAGATGGAAATACTCCGACTACGAGATCTAAGATACGTATTTTTTCTCACTCTCGCATTTATTGTAAGATAAAATTCGAGATTAAACAGTTATAATAATAATAATAATAATAATAAATGGACTTTATTCGGGCGAGATTGAGACTAGAAAGTCTCTTCTTACATCTAACCCATAGTTATGAGTCTGGGATACATTAATGAAATTAAAGTAGAAATCGAAAAGAGAGCTCTCATTGCCTCCTCACCTAATGTGCCCTCAAAAATCGAAAAACTTAACCGTTTATTTTTGCAAGCGCAATTCCGTCCTGAATCTTCCGCAAAAGGGTATATGAATGCGTACAACCAGTCTTCGAAGTGTATGCTACAGATTTTCTTGACCGTTATGATTATATTATTAAATATTCTTTCATTTATATTGTTAAATGTTCTTTTGATAAAAATAGCCATCCCGGAATATTTAGCTGGAGCAGTTTTTAGCAGTCATTTCGAAAAATAAATCACAGAGTCCTTTCTTGTATTATTTAAAGCCTCAATCTCGTAAAATATACTTGCTAATTCTACAATTACTAATTAGCAGGTAATATCCCGATTTCGCAATTTCAATAGAAAGAAAAGTATCGATTCATTCTAAATAAAAGTACAACGCTTATGTTTTATAATACATGAAGAGCTAACGAAATATAAACGGAGGAAAATACATTTTATGAAACTAAGAATTCAATGCTCTTATAACTTGAACACCATTTAAGTATTCTAACCATTAATGAAATGTTTAAATGTTTCCACCCCTGAAATGGCTCATTGAAGAATCGACATTCATTTGTGTTTCTATTTATAGCGTCATACCATTGAAACCATTTTCGTTCTTTTTCATCCATTCATTCAAAATTAAAGAAACTATGTTGTAATATTGTGAAACAATGTAGAAGTCAAATAAATTTAAAGTTAAAAGAGCAAATTGCCAATTTGCTGTTAATCTCCTCTAAGGAAAATTCATTTTAATGAGACGGTAAAAATTCCTATGATGGGCAACATTTATTCATTGGAAGCCGTTAACGACGAAATCAGAATGGAGCAGTTCAGTTATTGAAGAAATAATAAACCTAAAGTGATTCTAAGTTACGCATCGGGGACAGTAATATAAATTGCATCATTAATTCAAGCTTGTACAAATCTCATAATCCCCACTTTAATCAAACCCATATTCTTTCTTTATCTACGCCATGCGGAAACATACATTTGAGTTCGTAAAGGAAGCACGGAATTCAAGTAGTAGACAATGATATATGAACCGATATAAAAAACAAACTATAATTTTACTATATAACATCACTTAATTGAGGCATTACAGTAATTTGAGTGCCTTATTTGCTTTAAAAAACATTAGAGTATCTAAAGGACGAAATACAGAAACGCGAAGATGCTACCAAGCAATTCAGAAGTAAAATTCATCTCTGTATACTACGCAGTGCTTTGGAATTATAATTTTAAGTAAAAGATAAAAACTTTTAAGTACGCAAAAATCGATATTAACTTTTGTTAAATATTTCTTCACCACAGAAAAACCTTCTAATGTCTCATGTTCCTAACCAATTCCAAGAAAAAAATGAGAGAATTATCCCAAATTCTTATAAAATCGTAAGTTACTCCAAATCTTATAAAATCATAACTTACTACGTATCACGACTCCAGTGGAGAAGTAGATAATGTTACAGGTTAGACGCTATTATTTCTTACTTTGTGTTAAACATCGGTCAAAGGTCGATATGAAGATAGTCGTTAGCTATGATTGTACGTTAGAGGCTGATACCTGAACGGAATATTATGTGTCATCATGGCAAAAGCAGATCTTTAATAAGCCTTTCTGTATAAGATGGAAAATGTTCCAAAAAGGTAGTTTATTTAGGGCGATAAGCTTTAAATTCTTCTGGAAGGAAAATTCGAATCATAGGCATCTATGACCACTGTTTATACTGAAAACAGGCATATGATGTAAGTAGCGCATTAATCTTGCAGAAACGAAAATAATTTTAAGGGGAAATCGAGAGTAAAAGGATCGGCTTTGATAAAATAAGTTGACGTCAATCATTATAATGCAAATACTATTATAATAAAAAACCCATTGCTTAGCGAAATACAAAAACTTCTGATTGAAAGTATGAGAGATAATCTATGGGCGGGAAAAGCGCTAACTTAAACTAAAAATGCCTTAAAACCGAAATTTTCTCCCAAAATATTGCTAAAGGGTAACCAATATATATCGAAACGATCATTTTGCAGGAGTTGAGAGTGGCGCCCACGTGCAAGGCAGGGACGAATGTATTTTTGGTTTTCACTCTTTGGCAGTCATTTATGTTCGAGGGTGAGCTTCATTCATTTTATTGAAATGGCAATTGTGGGCACGGAAAAGGTGTTAATCGATGAAGAAAAAAACTGACATCATACTATTATTACCATGTTATTTTTTTTAGGGAATCCAGTTGCGATAAAGAAACGAACATAGAAACTGGTTAACGATTAAAAATAGTTTATATACGTATCCAACGGTTGTATCGAGACCGTGAAGTGCGCTAATAGGTATTAGTCTAGTTAGCTATTTGCTTTGCTGACTATAATCTGATATATATACAGTCTTGATATAGCACAAAAAGGCCGAATCCAAATGTATGTGCCTTCTACCGGCCGACCCTCTCTTTTCATCAGGTTTTGCCTGATCTGAAGTATGAAATAAACTTTTACTCGCGTAAAAACAACTATGGTGATACTTTAATTGGAGGGGATATCAATCAAGACATTGATCGGCAAAATCACGTATACAAGAAAGGAGCTCGAGATAAAGACTCTTATAGAACATTACACATAATGCACTTCCGTTGCAATAGATATTCAAAGAGCCTACCAGGGAGATAAGTATTTGAGATATTTTCCTAACCAATCTGACCGAACGAATATAAAACACATCGTCTTGTGATGGACTCTTCCATCACAATGCCATAACTATAGATTACGATCGTAACTTAGTAAGGCACAAAAAAGATAAGCGCAGAGTATATCTTTATATGCGAGCCGATTTTGAGATGTTTCGTAATAAACTCATATCCTATTTTCTAGTGTATGAAACGAGGGCGATATGTTTAAATACCGAGGACACGTGGAAACTCTTTCTAAGGACAATACGAGACCTTATGGATACATTCGTACCCTCCAAACTTTCAAAAGAAACTAATTAACCTAGATGATATGATAAGGAGACTAGGGAAGCTCTAAAGAAAAAAAAAGGCGTTTGCTTTCCAAATTAAAAGCTATTGCAAGGTATCCGAGCAATATCAACACGAATCAAATAAAGAGAGGTTACAAAGAAGCAAATTCGATAACTAAGTGAACTGTGAGAGATGCTCTCCGTCAATTTAAGACGATTTTATATGAATGCGAAGACGAGGACACAAAAGCTTTCAGTCCGTGAGGTTCAAGGTAAGAGCAAAGAGTAGCTTCGTTAAAAGAGTGTCGAAGTAACGTAGTTAACGATGTTAAGGGCAAAGGTAACATCTTGAATATTTTTCCGAAGCGTTTTCACGTCTAGCAGTATATAAAATAACCAAACGATAGTTTAACAGGCCAGAAACGATATCTAACATCGCCTTCAGAAAAGACGGCATCATTAAACTATGGTGACGGATTAAACCGAATAAAGCTCCTGGTCTTGAACACATACCGGCTAGAGTGCTCAAGGAAGTAGCATTTCTTCTTAAAACTATGTACTTTCGATTAAAAAGATCTTTACGTACTATTTTCTACAGTGCGATTCAAAATTCAGTTTCTCTCTATCCATCGTTTTCAAAACATTACCAACTGTAAATTATTCTCAAAATAATTACAAATTTGAAATGCTTGGACGATAAAATAATTGCCTTCGAATATATACTTTCATACCAGCAGAAATTGTACCTAATTATCATTTGATAAGACTATTTTCCATATATTTTTGGGCAATCAATCATGCTTTAATTGTGAGCTTACAAAACCTATAATGAAGTCTAGAAATTTCTATCCCATAAAGGATGTTAACAAAAAGGGTAATTTGAGAGGTGGTGATGCTATACAATATAAATTAGGGAGCTAAATAACGTTGAATGGAGATAGCAAGGTATTCTCAATAGAAGAGACAAATAAACTAAAATTGAGGAGAGCACATAAGATAATTTGGTGGAAATTATCGTCTCATTTTAAAAATCTGTCACTAGTGGTCGTCCCTTATAACAGAAATCAACTCCTATAGAACTGAGATACATAGCTATGCTATCTTGTGGTTAATATATCGCTAAATTATGTAACAAAATTATTTAAATAATTTTATGGGCAATTCTAAAATAGTTACAGAATATGCATTATTCACCGAAAGACTGTTTTGCATTGACTGACAAAAGGCGATGACATTTTTGTTAACGTGGGTATAAAAATTATTTGAAGGATTTCTATTTGGACAGAGTGACATGAACTTCGAGTTCCTAGAGCTTTTCCGCGCAGTGGTATTTTGGCATCTCACCCAATGTAACGTTAATTCTTCCAACTATAAAATGACATTGAGAGTATCGTAATATATACCAATTTCTTTGGTAAACTCTGAGTATTACTAAATGCATTCAATATAAGATCAATATTTCCAATTGAATGCTTATATTATCGTTTGAATAGTCAAAGGCTGACTGTGATTAAAATGAACTACGAGCGATACAGTAAAATGTTAAACTAATTTGAACGTGTTGTGGTATCTTATCTAACATAATCGAGTGTTCGAGGAAGAAGCGGAGAGCGTAGCACCTTTTCTAAAAGTTATATTTGACAAGAGTATAAGCGAAGTTTATAATGATTGGAAAATTGCAAATGTCACCCCAATATTTAAAAGCGGCTCTAAGGACGATCCAACTACAGGGTGCGGCAGAACCGACTAAGCAGTTTCTAATGTTAAATGCTCGGGTGGTGGTGGGGGAAGAAGTTGCACGTGGTCTCCCTTTGTTCCGTCGGGGATCCCATTTCAGTAGCCAACATGGTTTGGACCGGAGCACATCGAAGCTTTGCTGTGCGTGCATATTTTGAAAACAACCGATCTGTGATCGCGACGCAAAGAGCTTTTCGGCGACGGTTCAACATTCCGCGCAACAATTCCGTTCCTAATGCAAACACAATTCAGTCCTGGGTTCGGCAGTTGGAGGAAACTGGTAGCACACTAACCCTTTTGCGCCGAAGCCTCTCGAAGGAAAATACTTCTCCTGCTACGGGTTGCTTGAAATTTTTTTTATATCTGTGTACGGAGCTCTCTGGGCAGGAGGAATCGCACAGGTATATCTTTCGACCGTTTTGGAACCCCACTCAGCGGGACACCGTCCCTTCCCCAGGCTTCTCGGCTCAACCCTTCAACCCTCGGCCGCCCCTCTCCCAGTAGGTTGCTGCTATAAATTATATACATTAGCATTGGTTTTTAAAAATAATCTTTTGCTGTATGCTCCAAAAATATATACTTTAAAATGAATTCGTAATGTTATTCTGAGCGTTTGACAATTTTAAACGACATTCTGGCGTTATTTTTAACGAATTTAATTTTTATCTATTATTTCTGCAAATTATGACTTATCAAGTATTATATATTATATTATCAAGTATTTGTCCGATTACTAACTGCAAAATCATATTTCCCATCCTTCTTTTTCATCCGGGCTTTAAACGTAGTCTTTTCTACAGTTATGTATTTTTCACCATTGATATATGTACACACAAACTAATTAGAGTACCGAAGTGAACCTCCGTTAGTATTAACGCTAGAATTACGTTTGAAATTTGCTCAGGCTAGGCGAAAAACAAATAATTCATTTCTAAGTTAAAAATTTTGTTGTATGCAAAAACTTATTCCCTGGAAAAATCATTTCAAATATGATAAATAAACCGCGGATTCAGGCAGCAATGAGGGCTACTAATGAGGCGAAGGGTCGAGCTCATTGTCGAGGAAAGGGTGTGGGCTCTCCCTAAGCTGGGTCGCAAGGGCGTACTGCATACCTTGGATTATTGCTTCCCCAGCGGTCACTTCCCTTCCCTCGCGTCGGCAATAGCCGGCATTCGGTGTTTTGCGTAGGTTTTTCTCCGTCGGCTGGAGCCGACATTCGTTCGTTTGCGTAGAAAAATTCACGACGGCTATAGCCGACGCTAGGCGCGAAAGGGCTAAGAAGAGATATTCATGGCTGACGCAGATCCATCAGAACACCAGAAAGCGTGAGGCTGGTGAGAGCAGCAATTGAGCAATCGCCAAGACGTTCTGCTCGAAGACATTCTGTTGCCTTGGGGATATCAGACCGCAGTTTGAGGAGGATTCTGCATTTTGATTTAAATTTCAATCCCTTTAAAATAATGACTCAAGAATTGAGCCCAGCAGACTACGCCAACCATCGTAATCTGTGTGAGCTAATGCACAGATCCCTCCGGAGGCAGCTTTCTTCAGTAGCGACGAGGCGCATTTTCACCTCAGTGGGATTGTGAATAAACAAAAGTTTCGCTACTGGGCTGAAAATACCCCCAAATTATTCACGAAAGACCGCTACATTCCCCTAAACCAACGGTGTGGTGTACCGTATCACAATTTGGGGTGATAGGCCCTTACTTCTTTGAGGAGGAAGGCGTGACTGTGAATTCCGGACGTTATGTGTCCATGTTGAAGAATTTTCTGCAGCCCAGAATGGAGGAGATCGTTGAAGAAGAGTGATTAGAGGACTTGTGGTTCCAACAGGATGGGGCTACAGCTCACACAACCCGAAATTCACGCAATGTTTGAGAGAAATGTTTCCCGGGCGTCTGGTCTCTTTGAGGGGTGATGTGGGGTGTCCGGCGCGGTCACCAGATTTAAGCATATGCGATTTCTTTCTTTGGGGATATCTGAAGGAAAAAGTGTTTAAACGTCGCCCTCACACCCTGCCAGAGCTAAGGCAGCGGATTATTGAAGAAGTGAAGGCTATACCCCGCGATATGTGTGATCGAGCTGTTCAAAACTTCAGAAAACGTCACCAAAAGTGTATCGCTACTAACGGCCGCCATTTTGAGGACATAATTTTCAAAAGTGAATAAATATATAAATGGTATGAACAACTTTTTTCGAAAATAAAAATAGTTTTTCTTTATATACCCAGATTTCTCTTTTATAACTCCTCGAAACTGCTTAATTGGTTCTGCCGCACCCTGTAATTACAGGCCTATTTCTTTAACATCACTGAGCAGTAAAATTATGGAACATATAATAGCTAGCTCTTTAATGGGTTTCCTTGAAAGGTCCAATGTCATTATTAGGAATCAACACGGTTTTCGTAAGACTCGTTCTTGCGAGTCTCAGCTGGCTTTATTAGTACACGATGTTCTAAACTCTGCTGAAAAACATAAGCAAGTCGATGCGATATTTTTAGATTTTCGGAAGGCTTTCGATAAGGTACCTCATCATAAATTGCTGTACAAATTAGAAGTTGCGGGTATCAATGCAGAAGTTATTAACTGGATAAAAGACTTTCTCACCGATAGAGAGCAGCGAGTTGTACTCGATGGTATTAGTTCCAACTTGGTTAAGGTGACCTCGGGCGTCCCTCAGGGCAGTGTAATTGGACCGTTGTTATTTTTAATATATATCAACAACCTCAGCAATCACATTGAAAGCAATGTTAGGATATTCGCAGACGACACAGTTATTTACAGGGAAATAGATAGTTCAGAGGATAGATTAAACCTTTCGAACGACTTAGATAGAATTATGAACTGGTGCGATGATTGGCAATTAGAGCTTAATGTAGAAAAGTGCTAGGTAGTTAACTTCTTCGAAAGAATATCTATAATAAATGATTTTTCTAACAGCCTCCGAGGGTTAAACCTAATGACGGTAGAATCGGTGAAGTATCTTGGAGTAACTCTCACGGATAATTTATCATGGAGTGCCAACTTCCGAAATATATGCGGGAAAGCACCTAAAAAACTCGGCTTCATTAAAAGAATAGTCGGTTGGAGCGAAGAAAAAGTCCACGACCGATGTTACTTAGCGTTAGTCAGGCCTCACCTTGAGTATGCATGTAGGGTATGGGCCGAGAAATGTCATATTCGGGATTTAGAAAAAGTACAACGAAAGGCGATACGATTTGTAAAGAATTGCTACGATAAAACAGCGAGTTTTATTCAGATGGAACAGGACGTGGGATGGAAATCATTAGAAGATAGAAGAAAAATTCAAAGGATAAATTTATTAAATAAGTTCAGAGAAATTACGTTCTCAGATGGTGTAACCGATATAATGCGACCCCTCTGTTATATGGGCCGTTCTGATACTGCCAGAAAGATAAGAGAAATAGATGCTAGAACGAATCGTTTCAAAAATTATTTTTTTCCGCGAAGTAAACGCGAAAGCAACCGTTTGGGAAAATAGAGTCAAGGTGCCTGCACCCCCTGCCACACGCCGAAAGGCGGCTTGCAGGGTTTTTACATAGACATAGGCATAATACCTATCCTTTCATAATATAAATCTATTAGTTAAAGGTGTATTATTGTAAATCTCTAATAGAAGAAATATATATTTTAGATAGCACTAGTAGTTTACATGAAACAAAGATAGTTAAGAATAGCCTATCAACTGCTGTAGGCTGAAAAGAATGGATGAATGTAATGCGTTTTAATGTTTCCCCAGTATTCCTAGGTTGTTTCTAATCTACCTGATTCTTTATTAATATTGATTACGGTAACCATTACCTGCACTTACTCCTGGATAAGGTGTTTCGATGTTTTCGTTGGTTTTCCTTGATTATGACGACGACAGCAAGTGATGAAGGGAGGGGAGGGTTTGGAGGGTAACCTGTCGCCCTAAGAAGTGGACCCGGCCAGATCATAGTGGAGTGCAATGAGGTTCACCCCATGCCTAGGGTCCCCTCTTACCACCAATAGCTGGTTAACCGCGGGCTCCGACCTCATAGACAAAAGAAACGAACAGGGGTTTATTGAGAACAGAACTCAACCCCTGCGCAAGAAGGTGAAAGAAAGGGCCCTGGAAGAGATGCCTGCATCAGTAGGCCTTGCGGCTAGGGTTGAGAAGAACAAGGCATTATTCTCTCTTCCCCTACGGAGCAGGTGGTTATTACATGTATATATGCACATCTTTCTAAGCTATAGCCACCAGACAATGCTTCCACCACATGCAAACTCGAATTGTCTTTTAAACTTTCTGAGGAATCCAGATAATACTGAATGGAAGTATACGGTATTCACTTACATGATTAATTACTTGCTTTGAAAGAAAACTTCAAAATTAAATTGAATTACTGATTCAAAAATTGAATTACTGATATCTGACTGTCAGCATTTCTGACCATGAAGATTTAGATTTCAAAACCACTATTTTAGATGAAAATATTTGCATCTTATATGAATTGTAAATACTTGATTTTGAATATCAAGAAGCATGAATAAAACTGAGAGGCGGAATGTCGGTGGACTTTGCAGTACTCACCAAATAGTGTCTCGGTCTGGAGCTTTTGGAGGAGGAGATGCTGCACGCACCTGTAAAACAAGGAAGATAATAATTAATATCAAATATGCCTCTTGATGTATGTATTAAAATATTTTCCCTTATGTTACGAACAATGACTACGAATAACACTATGTTCATGTCGATATTGAGCTACCTTAAACAATAGATAAACCCGCCTTGCATAATGAGCATGCAATCTGAATTAGTAGAAAAGTGACTACATAAGTATTTTATGGTATCACTAATTCTGTAACGGAATCAACTAGTATAGGTACTCATTTACTTTGGAATGAGATAGTAATAACTGTTTCTTTTGCATTCGTTTGCAAATTGTTGTATCCATAAGAAAATAATATGTGGCCAAATTAACAAATAAGTCGTTGGATTATCTGTATAAAACAACTTACTTTAGAAAAAGATAAACAAAAAAAAAATCTCCAGGTAATCAAATAATTATATTCTATAAGTAGGCGATACCGCATTTTAAGCAATTCATTAAAATAGAAAAATGATGAAACATTATAAACCAATTGAGTACATTCATCAGTAACCCAGAGTGTCTCAAAAAATACGGATGGATGGCGTGTTGTGTATTAAACTAGTAAATCTGTAAGGTATTCACAGAAAAAGTTATTTAAAGAATAGGCTAACGAATAGGTTAAAGGGAAATTCTAATACATAAATGATATATAATAATGTGATGTAAAATTGTCATATAATATCAGCTAAATGCTTTACGTATAGGCTGCGGATAGTAATTATTGTTTTGGCCCCTCAACTTTTTATTAAGAACATTGCTAATAATGATTTAAACAATGAACATATGCCATTTAGTCAATACTCGGATCATCAGATAAAAAAGAAAATTTAAAAATGTTGGTAAGTGATATTATGATGCAGCATATTCAATGTAATATCTAACGTAAAATTAAAATAGCAATGTTGTTATAGACAAATTCAGACGTAAAAAGCATAAAATATATGCGTAATTGAAGAGGGGCGTCTATGCAGTGGAATCCCTACTTCCTCGATTAGAAAAAATCCAAAATATCCCTTTCGCAAGAAACAACGGAATAGAAAGTAACCTCTGCTTTTAGCTAACGCCGTTCCAACGCTTAGGTATAAATTTCAATTATAAAATGTTCCAATTTTAAACAAAATTTTTGGTATAAATTGAACGTATGAAAATTTGAAGATAGATATTAGATGAAAAAGTAATATTTTGCTTTTCAACACGCAAAGCAGTCAAATCAGAAAAAAATTAATGCATAAGTTGCTTAGAAAGCAAATATGAGTCTAACTTGAACTTAGCAAACCGAGAAAAGTAAGAGAAGGTCGTTGAGTACACATTACTTGCCCAGACAATTGTTTGTGGAAGCCTTTTTCTGTTTCATTAAGATAAGGATACACTAGAAGACAATGAAAAAAGAAAGCGAAGAGCTATCTGAGTTTGAAAAAGAAGCCGTGAAAACGAAAATAGATGTCCTTGAAGAAGGTGAGGGCACGGCAGCTGTTCTTCAGATCTGGTTGAAATTTGGCAGGGAAATAGTTCTCAATGAGACATTCACGAGTCAACAAAATTTTTGTGGTTAGAAAATCTAAAGTTTATCAGGAAAACCGCCTTCTATTTCGCGTATCAGCCAACAGACAGCATACTTGGTAAGATACTCGTTTCCGGCGGAGAGACTCCTATGTTCTATCCTTACTCGTCTACGTTTTCCTGCCTTAAACTTACATTTCTTTCTTCTACAGTTTTTTACGCAATACGATTTGAATGACTAACGGCTGATTCATTACCGTTCACTGTAGAATTTATTCACGATAACTGTCTCTGTGTAAAATTCAACCATATATGATGTGCAACTACCCCGTTCTCCCGCAGTAAGAGAAAGAATTGAGAGAACACGAAAGGGTAAGGTTTAGAACATACAAACGAAGGAATAGACGAAAAAGAATTAGTAAGGAATAATGATATTATGTTCTATAACACGGAAAAATGCTGATCATAATTTATAGCTCATATTCTTTATTCATGCCATTACAATTGTAAATGGTTTTTATACTGGAAGTTGTAACATTCCCTATGTTCTTGTATTGGATAAATACTCTTGTAACATTTACGTTTTGTATTCGAAGTAAATATCATTTATTTGGTACTATAGCTAATGCGTAAAAACGAAAGGGAAAAATCGATTATTTTATACAAGAATTATGAAAAAATTACTCCTGAGAATCTTGGATGGAATGGGCAATGTCTACGATAATGTACACTCTTGATGATATTAAATCTATCCTTACTGTGGTCTCTCAGATATTTGAAGCAAGTGAAATAATAGTTCGTTCTTACTGTATCGAAAACTCATGTTACTGGTCGTTGTATGTATCAATATGAAGTTAAGTTATGTCAACCACAGTGAATTTTACGGCTCAGTGTACAATGTACACTGTACATGGCCCCCTTTTTCAAATAATATTAGAGAAGATAATGAAAAACGGGAGGTGATGGTCCACAATAACTTCTGTAAATGCAGTACTTATTTGAAGCTAACGTTAATCGCTCAATACTCAGTTCATATTTTCATCGCAATAGAAAACTTTTAAAATACAACTTGAGAAATTTTATTGGTATTGAGAAATGAGTAACTGGTAATGAATACACCTATATCTTGGAGAGTCTTTTTGGAGTTAAGATGCCATTAATGCGAGCAATACCCGATGATCTTTTCAATCTAATTCACTTAAATCAGATTAAATAAATAAATTAAAATCAAAATAGTTTTATCCGAAAAATGCCGAAACTTACCAAAGAGTTCAGATAACGATGCATCGTTAATATAAATTACCCTTACCTAAGTTGAAGCTCCAGTAACTGCTATCCAAGGTCCTGTTTTGTGATGGTTCCTTTTCATGCACTTCGATTTTAAACAGAATGACGAAGTTGAGAGGCAATTCACTTTCCGCAGCAATCTAAAAATATTAATAACAAAATAATTAAGTATATAATTTTAATCGACTAGTTATCCTATCCATCGATCATCTGCAAGTTAACCATTAAAGAGATATTGGTATTGTATTTGGACACATCAGGCATGTAGAAGGTAGTTGAAACTAGAAATTTATATCGTTACCTACTCTCAATTTTTTGATAAAAAAAACTTATGGAAAGAATAAAAAACGTAATTTCAGTTCTAAATCTTAACTTCGATTACTATCCAAGAAGGGTTATAAAGTTAAAAACGATTCTCATAAAATATTATGCAGATGAGATCCATAGTGGGAAAAAATGAGATGTAGGAATTATTCAAGAGAATTGATTAATGATATGAAGAAAATTTGGAATTCAAGGCTCTATTTTATGATAAGGTAGTAATGAAAAACTTTAGAGAGGGTAAATGAATGAATGTAATCTTTATCTAAATAAACGGAAATCTTAAGCTTGGAATATTACTCAAAGATCTTTTCAAACTAATCTATTTTAAATAATTCAATTCAAAGAACACATGGAAACAATCCAGAATATCGCAATATAACTTGACATGAACTACAAAATATTTTTTTTCATTAATCATACTAAATGAAAAAATTGACAATCAACAAAATGGCGACGTTTCCGTAGGGAGTAAACTGGGAGTATGATAATGTGATGTGAATAAAAATCCTCCTTACCTAAGTTGCAGCTAAAATAACCGGTGTCTAAAGTCCTCTTCCTTGATGGTCTCTCTATATGCGCTTCGTTTTTAAAAACGCCAAAAGGCAATAACGAAGCAATTCACTTTCCCCAACAGTCTGAAAAACATTAAGACCAAAATAATTAAACATATAATTATAATCAAGTAGTTATCCTTCACTGTACCCTGAGGGAATGTTTATTATATAACAAGTAATTCGAAAAAAGAGTATTGCACGCGTTCAAATGATTTCAGATATCTAGTTTAATTCATAAGGAATTTAAAATCAAAAACAAATTCAGAAATGAAATGCTAAGGACGAAGGCGACTATCGAACCTTAGTTTATTACAATACCCAGAATCCTTCTCGACACGGTGAACATGGGAATTGATTCTAACAGTTGAAAAATAAACGTTACCTATTAAATCACCATAAAATTTATGATTGAAATACTTGCAAACTTAACTAAAAGGGAAAGCACAAATGAAATAATAAATACGGATTGGATTTAAGACATAATGGAAATTGACTCTTGACGTTAATTGAGTTAAAATTGCATGAACGTACTTAATTTTAACTCATCAAGAGAAAAGATACGGAAGAATTATTTTGCAACAGCATACATATAAAAAAGGTTAGGAATGAAATGAGCATTACTTAATGCCTAGTGGAACTGTAAGCCCCTCTTACTCGGTGGTTTGAGTTACCTCATTGCAGGCGGAAGAACCGGTTTTCAGTTCCGGCTAAGTCAGTGTCGCCACTTCAAGTTATGCCATTGAATTTCGCTGGTTATCCACGCGATGTCAGAAGATAATGGAAGTATTATTATAGTGTCCTTGAATTCGCGTGCGACAGTCAATTAAAAGTTTTTAAAGATGATTAGATTCTTATCAAATCTTATGATCACTTAAAACTAAAAAGATACGCAACACGAAATCGTACGAAATTGAGTTAAACTTAAAATGAAGACAAAGAAGTATTCCTTCAATTCAGAAGATTAATGCCTTAAAAATCCAAATCTTATGGACTGGAATGTGTCACAATAAATAATATCAAAGAGAAAACTTTAAAGTTTTGGTATCTTCTGCTCGCAATTTTAATGAATTACAATGAATTACAAAGAAATTGAAGCAGGAGAATATATTTCAATTAAAGTATCTTATGCAACTTACCATTCTCAGAATATCTTGGATGAAGGCCGCTGACATCTAAACGCCTGGAGAATATA
The DNA here is from genome assembly GCA_947579665.1 of Sympetrum striolatum. Classification (NCBI taxonomy): domain Eukaryota; kingdom Metazoa; phylum Arthropoda; class Insecta; order Odonata; family Libellulidae; genus Sympetrum; species Sympetrum striolatum. The sequence goes on from OX388348.1 coordinate 73,011,490, forward strand.
TATATTTTTCCGTCTTTTTCACTTAGAGTCACTTTAAGAAAACATAAATATTACGAAATAAGAAAGTAATATTTAAAGTTCTAAAGTAACATACAAAGTTTTGCTCCGGTGATATTGTCTCAGAAGCTACCGCAATTCAGCAAATTCAAATGTTGTAACGGTTATTTTACAACAAAACAGCAGCATGACCTCACCTGAAGAAAGTTCCAGAGCAACTGAGAAATTTTCCATCTGCGTGACGTAAGAACAAATATGCTTTCACGTGATTGGCTGATTTTGAATTCACCGTTTTATGCCTAACCCTCTACCAGTTGTAATAATATAATTAACTAATGATTATAATAACATCATTTCAATTTATTATAAATATATTATTTAGTATTCGATGAAAATGTTCAAAGTTAATAAATGATTGTAAATCGCTCTTTCCAAATTAGAAACTTTTCGTCATGCTCAAACAAAAGAATGTGATTCGTCCGTCCGTTTCTTCAAACGATTCACATGATTATTAATGATTATATTATAGCTAATCCTTTCTTTAATTAAAATAAATGATCATATACAAGTAATTTTGTAGTTCATATTTGAGAATCTATGGTCTCATGTGATACAGTTTTCTTGATACGTAATCTATTTTTGTCAATGATACTAGTAAACGTGCATACCTACCTAAACTAAGTTAGGAATAAATCGATGTACTCAATTGGAGGCAGGGGTTAATATTGAACACAAATAAATAGCCTACTAAGATTAGGAAATTATGTGACATGAATATTAAACATGAACTGCTTACCATATTCTGCTATCTTCGACTTCTTGGCATAACTTGTTCAGCACCCATTCAGAATACACAAGATTCACTCCAGATTGAAACTTTCATTGTCTTTATGTATATTAAATACAATGATTTTACACTGTTGACAAATGCTTTACACTATATCACTTTACATTATCACTGTTGAATCATCCACTCTTATGCACGTTTTCCCTTGTACACTTTTTCACACCTTTGGAACAAAATGATAGAATATGGAATGATAGAATGGCTTTTGCTTCGAAAAAACTTCCACCACGAGTACGTCACTTAGAAACGTATTTAACCAAGGTCTCAAACACTCTCAGTACACCCAAAATATTATATTTTGGGGAACTTTGGGAGAAATGACCGCCATTTCGAGGATGGGAACAAGAACTTCCTGTCGCTTTGCATTATTCACTTCATGACGCGCCACTTACGTGATTCATATTTTTCAAGACGAGCGGAATTCTCTGAGAGCGCGGAAAAGTGCCACGTAATAGCCTCGTGGTTTAAGTGAAGAAGTCTCTGAAATAGCGATCTAAACTCCAAGAATATTTAGAATACGATATCATGTTGCATTTTTGAGGTGATTTTCTTTAAAACAATGAAGATTGTGCTACCGACTGGATTAATTCTTTACTGTGATTGTGTGAGACGTGCTACGTAAGAGCCCACTTATGGAATCCTCTAATATAAAGTTTATCGACGGCTCAACGATGACTGGATTTCAATGATTTCCTTAAGTAATCGTTAAGGTGTATATTGTTCTACTTTCCATTAAGATGAGGCCTTCTGGGAAATGTGGGAAACATTCGAACACAAGGCAAAGGCATATGAAAACTCTAAAATGTAAGTACCATATCATTGATAGATATAGGATTTAAAAGTATGTGAATTTGATTGTGAGTTTAACAAGCGGACTTTCAACGTCATCGATATAAGTTACAACTATTCTGTTGCTTCGATTATAAGGATAATATTTGATTTCAATCTAGAATGCTTTGTCTTGTTCAGAATGGCACAGTTCATAACACTTCACGTTCAGATTATTTGGTGCACCTTATTTCTCAGACATGAGTTAAAGCTTTTGCGATATTTTTTAGAACAGTATTATATCTTCAAGAATCTGAAATGCCGCCAATGAACGAAGGCCATAGCCTTGGTAGATAATCGTGACAAAATCGTGACAAATAATGTTTTCAAGTGGAATATAGTTTTCATTCCTTACATTAGAAACAATTCTTATAATATTCATCATTGTTTAAAATTCATTAAATAAAATAAAATCAATAATAACCATGTAAATCAATTGAGGAACCAAAAAGACCTATCACATTCCTTTGATTCTGCATGATGAGAATTTTCTAATTTGGAAAATGCGGTTTACAATCATTTTCATAAAAACCAAATGACCATCGAAATGGCGGTCATTGTCTCCTAAAAATTCCCACAAATATATTCTTTTGGGTGTACCGTAAGTATTTTTGAGACCTTACTTGGATACGTTTCCAAGTGACATACTCGTGGTGGGAGTTTACTTGTTCGCATCAAAACACATTCCATCCTGTAATTTCGTCCCAAAAGTGTGAAAAAGTGTACAAGGGAAAACGTACATGAGAGTGGATATTTCAACAGTGATAAAGTAAAGTGATATAGAGTAAAGCATGTGGCAACAGTGTAAACTCATTTTTTGAATGTATATAATGGTGATAAAAGTTTTAATCTGGAGTGAATCTTGTGTATTTTTAATGGGTGTTGAACAAGTTAAACCAAGAAGTTGAAGAAAGCAGAATATGGTAAGAAGTTCATGTTTAATATTCATGTCACTGGAATTCGTGATCCTTCAAGGCAATTTAGTTTTGCTCAATATTAACCCCTGCCTCCAATCGAGTCTACCGATATATTTCAAACTAAGTTTAGGAATGTAAGAACATTTACTAGTATCATTCTCAAATTGGAACATCAAAATTATTTGTAAATGACCATTGATTATAGTTAACAAATTGGCAAGATATAATATAATCATTAGTAATCATGTGAATCGATTGAAGAACCAGACGGACCAATCACATTCTTTTGTTTGAGCATGACGAAAAGTTTCTTATTTGGAAAATGCGATTTACAATCATTTATCAACTTTAAACATTTTCATTAAAAATAAAAGATAAATTATGATAAATTGAATATAATATTATTATATTCATTATTTAATTAAATTATTAAAACGGGTGGTGGGCAAGGCATATAACGGGTAATTCAAAATCAGCGAATCACGTGACAGCATATTTGTTCATACGTCACGCAGATGGAAAATTTCTCAGTTGCTGCAGAACTTTCTTCAGGTGAGGTCATGCTGCTCTTTTGTTCTAAAATAACCGTTACAACATTTGAATTTGCTGAATCGCGTTGTCTTGGAAGACTAAAGAACTGAAGGAAAACTTTGTATGTTACTTTAAGACTTTTAATATTACATTCTCATTTCGTAATATTTATGTTTTCGCAAAGTGACTAAAAGTTAAAAAGACGGCAAGATATATATATTCTCCAGGCGTTTAGATGTCAGCGGCCTTCATCCAAGATAAACTGAGTAAGGTAAGTTGCATAAGATACTTATATTAGAAATCAATCTCCCGAACCAATTTTAAATAACTAATTACAATCGCGAGCCGAATATAATATCATTTTAAGGTTTTCTGTTTTATATTATTATTAGAGTAATATGTTCCACTCTATAAGATTTGGACATTAAGTGTACTAATCTTTTGAATTGAAGGAATACTTCTTTATCGTCAACATGTGTTCGAGTTAGTTTCGCATGATTACGTGTTGCGTATCTTTTTAGTTTCAAGTGATCATAAAATTTGATAAGAATCTTTTAAAAATTTTAATTGACTGTCGCACGCAAATTCAAGGACACTATAATAATACTTCCATTATCTTCTAACATCGCGTGGATAATCAGCTAAATTCAATGGCATAACTTGAAGTTGAGACACTGACGTAGCCGGAACTGAAAACCGGTTCTCCCGGCTGCAATGAGTGAACTCAAACCGCCGAGTAAGTGGAAACAAAGAGCTCTAGCACGAACCAATTAATGCTAATTCCATGCCTTATCTTTATAATACGTATGTATTTGCACAATAGTTTTTCCGTATCTTTTGTCATGATGAGTAACCCTACGTCATAACATTGATTTAAGAAGGCTCGTTTAAAATTTAACGAAAATTTAGTCATTGAAGAAGATTAGAAGCATTTCATTATTGTCTATTTTGAAGAATACTATAGTAAGCTATTCACTTATTTTATGCTATGCACTTAAAATGAAATATGCTAACTCAATTTCAACTGAATTAACGTCAATTTCCATTAATTCTTACGTCCAATTCGTATTTATTCTTACATTTGTTTTTTCGATTTTTATTGAGTTTGCAAGTATTTCTATCATAAAATTTATGATCACTGAATAAGAAACGAGTATTTTTGTAATGTTTAGAATCAATTCCCTTGTTCACTGGGTCGAAATGGATTCTGGGTATGGAAAGAATTTGACTTCACTAGCATTTCATATATTAATTAGTTATAAGAGTCATTAGTCATTAGTTCTTGATTTTATATTCCTCATTAATTTAACTTGATATCTCAAAACATTTGAGTTGCAGAAATAATAAATATTCCTTAGGTTGCTGTTCTGGATAGTTATCTCATTATAATTCTATGTTTAATATTTGTGTGTTATTGTTTCAGACTATTTGGGAATGTGAAATTCTTCGTTATTAACTTTTGGGTTTTTTAAAAACGAAGCGCATATAGAGAGGCCATTAAGGAAGACGACTTTGGACACCGGTTATTTAAGTTGCAACTTAGGTAAGAAGAACTGTTATTCACATCACATCATCATATTCCCCGTTTTCTCCCTCCGGAAACGTCGCCATTTTAGGTATTGTAAATTTTATTTAATTTAGTATGTTAAATGAAAAACAATATTTTGTATGTCAAGTCATGTTATTACGATGTTCTAGATTGATACCGTGTGTTCTTTGAATTGAATTATTTAAAATGGTTTAAATTGAAAGGATCCTTGAGTAATATTCTAAGCTTCCGATTTCATTTTATTTAAATAAAGAAGACATTCATTCATTTACCATTATAAGTATTTCATTACTACCTTATCAAAAAATAGAGATGTTGATTCGAAATTTTATTTCTCTCATTTGCATAATAGTTTATGGAAATCAGTTTTTATATTTATTAATCTTCTTGGACAGTAATCGAATTAGAGATTTTGAATAAAAATTATGTTTGTTGTTCTTTCGATTGGTTTCTATCAGAATGTGGAGAGTAGGTTAGAATATAAATTCCAGTTTCAAATACCTTCTGCATGCAAGAAATTTAAAATCAAAGAAATCATTATACGGATAATGGTCGGCATTCCTTATGTGCTTTAATCATTTTATCTCCTTTGATTTAACAAAGAACTATTGTTAACACGAGGGATGAAGGAAGTCAATGGAAATCAGTCCGCTTTTACACGGAAAGCTCTTAAGTGGCCTTCACCCCTTCCAGAGGCAATTTTCGTTTACTATAGGCATACTAGAGGCAATTTTCGTTTACTTTTAAGTTCGAATCGTATTTATTCTTTTCTTTTTAATTTAGATTAAAGTTTTAGCGGTTTTCATTTAGTATCCCAGTTATTACTTTCTCCATATACGAAGTATAGAGAAAGTATTGTTTTCATGAAAAAATTCGACTTCGAGATTTCAACGGAAATACACGTTTTGGGGTCCCTAGAACACGTTTTGACCATTTTTGGAATGATGTCTGTGTGTGTGTGTGTGTGTGTGACAGTGGGCGCTCTAACGTGAAAACTATAAGTCGTATCAATACCAAAATTCATATTTAGTACTGTAGTTTGTGCTGTCAGAGTTTATTAGTTTTTCAAGTAAATCGGTAAACCGGAAGTCGAGCTTTATTCATCAAAGCTCATTTCCGGTTTTCAAAATATCTCCATTAATATGATATGTAGGTATATTGTTTGTTGAATAAAAGTTTTAGATAATGTAATTTACTATAACTTTTGTATTTAACATATTTTTGTATCACCGGTTGATTAGGAGTTATTCGTGAAATACTGATCAAACGGAAGTAGCTGATTATGTACTTTGTGGGCGCTCTAACATAAAAAGTATTTGTCGGATCAACACCAAATCTCATTTATAATATTTTGGTTTGTGTCTTTAGAGTTGATTAGATTTTGGAGAAAATCGGTGAACCGGAAGTCGAGCTTCATTCTTCAAAGCTCATTTCCGGTTTTCAAAATATCTCCATAAATATAATATTTAGGTATATACAATTATTCATAAAAGTTTTAGAAAATATAATTTACTATAACTTTTGTAAAAAACATATTTTTGTATCACTGATTGTATAGGAGTTATTTGTGAAACACTGATAAACCGGAAGATGCTAATTATGTACGTTGTGGGCGCTCTGGGCGCTGGGGCGAAAGGCCAAATTCATCGTTTTTCATCGAGCATGTCCCGAAAAACAGTATTTATAATGTTCGTGAAGTAAAAGATAATAATATATAAATTAATCACTCATCTTCCAAGTTTAGATGGAAAATAGAGTTCGAAATTACTGTCGTAGATAAATATTTACATCTTATATATGGAGAAAGTCATGTGCTGGCCACATCAGATTTTTTTATTCGATTTTAGACGAATTGGAAATATTAGCAACGGTTCATTTCACATTAGAAATTCATAAAATCAACGAAGTTGAATGATAATATTTAATCGCTCAATATTTGCTGTCGTAACACGAATTTCATTACTAAAATTGTTCTCGATTTTATTTCTCTTATTGGTTTAGGCAAATATCTCAAGAAATTTTAGTGACAGAAATGCTTCTTGGTCAAATTATTCGCTATAGAATATTGAGGAATGCGAAGGACATCGACATTGTACCAGGGATGTTGAAAAGCGAAAGGTGTTTAAAGAAACCACCGCCAAAGAAGACCTTAGGCACTGATTATCGTAGCTGCAACTTAGGTAAGGAGAATTTTTGTTCACAATTTGTCATCATCATTGCTGCTCGGTATATGATGACCATTTTATGGATTCTTAAATTATTTTACATTTAGTATGCCCCATAAAAACAGTTATTTGTATATCAATTCAAGTTAATACGATATTTTTTATTGCGTGTTTTCATTTGAAATGAATGACATCAATTGATTAGATAGAAAATCATTTTGAATATCATCACAAACTCTGGATTACTGTTGAATTTTATAAAGTTGCCAATCATTCATTTATAATTTTTTAAATTTCGCAGCAATAAAGAAACAAAATTTAGAGCTGATTATACGTAATTTCTTTCGAAATGTTTATCACATCCCCCAAATAATTCACTCTTCATATTTTTTATTCCACTTTAAGTATCCTTTACACAATAATTTATAGATACATATCGGTTTTTTTATTTATAAATCTTCTTTGTTAATTTTCGAATTATACATTTTTAACAATATCGGAATTAAAGTTTAACATTATTTTCAGAAGTTTTTTTCAAATTCTAGAGTATATGTAAGAGTAAATATTTTAGTATACTATATCACTTACGTGAAATTTCCAATAAAAAATTGGGAGTATGGAAATGGTCGGCATTCTTTATGTGTCACTATTATTTTTTCTCCATTATAATATGTATTACATAATGCCTTCGGGAGGTTTTCCTTGATATGACTACCATCTGTCCTTGTGCCTATTTGTAGATTTAATTAATAAATACATAAGTAATAAAGATGAAAGAGCTAAGCCTAACACGTGGTATGAATCACGCCAAGCGTAAACCGTTCGCTTTAACTAAGAAATGTCTTACGTGGCCTTCACCCTTCCCTCTGTATTTACCGATGCTTTAAATTCACTTTCGTTCACCTTACTAAGCTCGCTAATACATTCCAAATATTTTCCATTATATTTTACATTCAGTTATCTCATAAAGTCAGATGATACGAAACTATTTTCCAAGTAATAAGTTACGGTGTGTAATCTTTATTCGTTTAACATTATACCACCTTTCTCTTGCCATAGCTCTTTGGGTTTTTGTAATTCGTGACCATACGCAATGTATCCATATGTAAATCCGTGCCACAGTGTGTTAATATAGTTTTCTCACACGAAAATATGGTACCTCTGCACGCAATAAGATCTTTATTGACAAATACATTTATTTCATAATCTTTTCCTTGTTTACTTCGTTTTAAATATACCTACAATACTTTATAATTTTGGCTGAACGTTTATTAGTGAATCATTGTTTTTTGAGAACTCTAACTCAAAACCGTGTGATTTTATATCAAAGACGTTATTCTAAATTTATAGCAAAGAATCGTATATGTTATTCTTTCATAATTTTTTATGGTTTTTTGTGTTCTTCGCCTTTATATACACTTCCCCTTTCGCGTATGAGTTATAGCTAAGTAGATTAATGAATGAGGTACTAATCCTTTTCTTTTACATAAATATAAAACCAAAAAATTGCAACCAGCATGTTATGAAACCCTCATATAATTATGAATTATGAACGATTAAGTTAAATTAACCGATGATAAAATATCAATTTTCTTCAAATTCTATTCATAAAATCACCTTTCAGTAAATCAACTTGTCATAATAGTTACATAAATCAAAATGACGTATATTATAGGTTATTATATTGTGTTTTGATCATTATTGAATCAGAGATCGATAAAATTCAAACGGGAATTTATTAAACATGCCCTTAAGCTGAATTTATTATCACTTTCAAAATATTAGTATTATTTAAACTGAACATTATTCATTTTGAGGTTATTCTCCATTGGGTGTCATTATCCAGGTTAAGTTGGTGGTGTCATTGTCAAACATAACCATCCTGGAGCCCAGTCATTACCTCAAGAGCTTGAAATTTTATCTAAAATCAAATAATATAAATAAAATATTCCAGAAGTAACACCGAATTGAAAGAAATCAAACTGCATTCTGAATCATTTGTGGATAATTTAAGTGCTTCTGCGTATTAGAATTTTCCATTAATAATTTTTTTTGTGTATGATCTTTATTTCAAGGGACTCAAATGCGACTTCAAAATGTGATGAATTTCAAGCTCTATCATTATCATGTCTTGTGTTGTTTTTCTTACGCGAAGCTTTCATTCTCTTATAAACATTAGCAATATCTCTTTAACGTTTAACTACGTAACTACCCAATGAACGTTTAATAGTATAACTCATTCAGTATAATGAAATATTTTATTTATTTTGGTAATAATACATTTCAGAATACTGCAGAAAGTGAATTATCTCTCCCTTCGTCATTGTCCGTCCAGTACAACACAAGGTGCATTTAAAGGAATCATGACAGAACAGGACCTTGGACAGCAGTTACTGGAGCTTCAACATCGGTTAGGATGTTTTATATTCACAAGACCATCTTATCTTTATAATGGGTGAATTGCACCATTAACCGATTTTTAATTAAAAAAAAGGTTAACAGAAAACATTATTGTGTTAAGAAAGTTAAATGTTTACGTTATTCTCGACGAATTCCCTGTGTACCAAAGCATAATTAAGCTGATTTATATCCCTTTATATCATTAAGCTAAAAAGGAAAATATTTATATGTACAGTAGAACCTCGATCAATCGTTTTTGAAGGGACCGAGAGAAAATGACGATGATTGCGGGAAAACGATCAAAACGGGAAATGTAGACTCAGCCCACGCTATTATAATGAATATATAACGAATGTTTATCCAAAGAAAACGGCTGAAGATTTCGAAAAAAACGTACTGAACTCCTAAAGACGGTCCAAACAGAGTGAAATATGCCAGAAACTGAGACAAACAGGGCTCGTACGCGCACCCATGTGAAAGCTCTCCAATAGGATACAATGTATTGAAACAGCCCTGGATGTGTTTAACAAATCGGCCAATTTGAGCAAGTGCTACGACAGCCTTAAAAATGTTCATGCCAAGCTCTCAAAGATAACTTTTGTCGCAATTCCTAATACATTGTCTTTCTTCCTCGATTGGGCCAAAAATCTGAACGATGGATGCGGGAAAATAATATTTCGATTAACAATGAATGCGGTATTACTTTACTTGTCTCCGTATGGGCCTAAGTCGAGACTTTAGAAAATAAACGATAAATCCGGGAAATCGACAAATGCGGGAACGATGGATCGGGGTTCTACTGTATATCATAAACATTAATATTTATTTATTTGTATTTAAAATATAAAAGACAGTATTTGATGGCGGGGCTACGGACATAGATTTCAAATTGATCCAATCAGAGAACAGAAATATTGTTCCGAGCTTACAGCAACGGAAATTTCCTCAGTCGTCGCTGAGATTTCTTCTTGGTAAGTCATTTTGTCAATTTAATAAATACCGTTACTGATTTGAATTTTTGGCTTAAAATACATTCGGAACTTCGAAGAATTTCCTGCCAACGATAACTTACATAAGATATGTTATTCATATATTAGCAGAGATACTATTTTAAAGAAATAATTGTTTTCTATTTAAAGTTTCACTGATTTAATTCAGTTCGGCACGCATTATTAGTTAATGACATTCATGTAAAGTCTAGGTTACGTTATATTAGGCGAAGCAATCAGTTTCTTTTATAACGTCTTTCCTTAATATTTAACTTCATCATTTCTTGTGACCGTAATTCCATTTAGAAATGAATACTATACAAGAGTGCGTTTTTTAGTTTTTTGGGAACGAGTTTGAAATGCATACGTTGTATATTTACAAAAAACTGTTACTAATTTTAATGTAGCGTCTCACGTAACATTCGGATATTTGGAGGATATCCTATTAACAGCATATCAATTCTTATACTAAATGTTCTTGCGATCTTGTTTTAATGAAATAATTGTTTTTCGATTTAAATTATCTCATAGTTAATTTTTATTTTTGAGTTTTTCTTATTTCCCAGATGAAAAATGAAGGTTACGTAAGTTTTTGGGAAGCAACCAATTTCTTTCACCACGAATTTCCTTGCGATATCGCATAAGCTTATTTTCGAATTTCTAATCAATAGATACAATGAGATCATTTTTTATCAATTTCATGATAGATTTTGAGAAAACATCGAAAACATTCCATTGAAACTTTATAGTTTAATGAAAATAACGTGACTTTGTATTTAAGTTTAGAGAAGGCGTGGAAGGTGAAAAATACCGGACTTAATCGTCAAATTACTTTCTATCCAGTATATGATCGAATTTTGATTCATTATACTTAAATTCAAAGTTAAAATTTAATTGTTTGCACATCCCACTAAAATGTTTTAGCTTATTATAGTCTTATTTATTACCAATAAGTAATAAAAAGTTAGTTTTAATTCTTGAGCCCCATATAGATGCCCTCTATTTTCATCAGAAGATGAAGCGAATGTTTTTCGCAAATTTTATTACTGCCAAATGAATTAAATATTTCTATTAATCGACAGTGTTTTTATCAGGTATCGTAATCCATTGTGTCAACGGTTACATTTGTTTAGAATGAACGGAAATTTTCCTTTGAAGGTTACCGATAAAAGATTATAGCTGCCGTTTCCGTAATTTTATAGTGCTTACTTGATTGAGCTTGATAAATATTTTATTAATTTGAAATTTTTTTTTCAGATTTTGACAAGGTTTATATTTCGGATTTCCATTAAGGGGAACGGCTTTTCAAAATGATAGGATAGCTAAGGGATTCGTCACTCCTGAAGAATCCAGAGGACAGCGATGGACAGGATTTCTAAATTAGGTAAACTGAACTTGTATTTATATACTACATCCTATTCTGCTTTTAACAAATTCCCATGTTCGCATAATAAATATATAGAAGTGAGAAAATTACTTGGGTGCCTCTAATGCTCTATTCTGAATTAAATTGTTTTGCGCTTTGGATCGATGGAATCCCAGTGGATACTTAAAAAAGATTCCTGTTACTCAATTCATCCGTAAAGCACCACTTCTATTTCTCTTTACCTTTGGTGCATTATATCGAGACACAAGACCATGCACTCACCCTTTCACGTACTCATTCAATGTTGCTACAATTAGAAAACAATGGTATTGTAATATATTTAAGACGATATTTCAAAAGTGTCAATTGCTATTGAGCATTCCATTTCCTTAAAAATGAAAGTAATTTTTTGTAAATATTTCCGTGAGACACGATATGGGGTTCTGACGACCTTGGATTGTTTTGCCTCTTCATTTATAACTGTGATTGTTTTCGAAATTCGAGATGTTACTTAACTGACTTTATACAAATAAGGTATAAATATTATATTCCCTTAGGATTCCTTATCGCCTCGTCTAGGATATATGATTAACCTTACTCATTCCTTTGATCATGTTAAATTTATATTGCGATTTTAGGAAACAAACATTTGAACCAATTGCAACTCAGTGGATTTCAAAGATTACACATAGCATTCGCAAATGCTCCTCACCGCGCGCGTTCTCAAAATAAGAATTCTGATTTGATTAAAAGAATCTATTAAGAAGGAAGCTTACTTCTGTTGTGATGCAATTCCACTATGTAAAGGCTCAGATAGTCGATTAATATATTATGAGAATAAATATAGCATAATAAAGAGTCACAATTCTCTATTGACTAAATATAGCGTTTAGATTTTCATGTAATACTCATTTACTTCGATTCATTCTCGAATTGTCTTTTCTTCAATGACTGGGTTCGTTTGAAACTACTCAAATATCTTATATTTATCTAATAGACGACGTTAATCAAATTAACCGACTCTTGTCCATCTAACACAAGTAGATAATTCTTTAAAAAGAAGAAAAGAAGCACATCTTCCGAAAAAACATTTTCTCTTCCTTAATGTGACTTTTATCAGTGGGTGATGAAAAATCGTTTATTGCTTTCGCAAAGCTACATATTTCGTTTAATTACCGTTTTTATCTTGCAATTTATAACTTATGGCACCATAACCGACGATCCTATACTAATAATATCTAAATTGTGAATTCGTTTCATAAAGGTCTAGCTGCTCATGATTTGCTTATGTATTAAAATTTAATATTACCTTATCCTTCGGTATGTACGACTTTACGGCATCGTTCACACATATTGCTAGGAACTAAAATAGGTTTTTGAGAGTGCTAGCAATTATACTGTAACTTTTGTGTTAACTTCGTCTTTGTATAGAGGAAGGTTAGAGATGCGTTGCGTTTTAATACATAAGAATAATTGAATTTGTAGTCTGTATATTTTTATAAGATTACCGTGTATTATTAAAGGTCTTACATGCAGTTGTTTTTAACATAAAAGTTTTGTATTAATAGAATTGGCATTCACTATCAAACTCATGATTTCCTTCGTTTAATTCAAGTATAAATAATTAATAACGATTTTTCCTAAAATTTCAAACAAGAAGTAGACTTGACCAATGCCTGTTTTCAAATTGACCTATAAATATTTAAATTATTAGGTTTTTCTAATCATTAGAAAGTTAGTTGTTGCGAATAAATGTTGCAAATCAGGTCATTTTCAGTAACATCTGTTTATTAATGGCAATAAAGCGTTATGTGGGATTCAAGTCACCTACAATGTGAGTTAAACTTAAATGCTTCGACGTTAGCGGGCGCTAAAGAGTTTAAATTATAATTTCAAAAGCAAGACGCGTATTACGGAAACCCGATTGCATCATGAGTCCCGTTTTTGGCAATCAATTTTTATGAGCACATTAGTACATATTTTCCCTCTTCTGTTTTTCTACTAATATTAAGTAAGGAAATCAATGAAAACTCGATGCAATACTGAGTCACTCCTGAGACATTTAAGCGTTTACATAGATGTAAATATTCACAAAATCATTCGAATATTGATTTCAAGTTCAATATTTATCTAATCCTGACCCTGAAGTTCATAAAAATTATTTCCATTTGATGCAAGTCACTTTCGCCCTTCATGTAGAATAAAATAATAGAGATTAATTATAATTAAATCCTTTTTCCTCTAATACCTTCGATGCCGGATCTACCTATCAGAAGCCATTTCAATGGTCGCAGGACATCTACATTGAGTGTATCACCAGGCTGCGGCAGTACACGCGAACGACCCAAGGAGCCAGAGTGGATGTAGAATCACAAGGCAAACAACTTACGGCATCAGTCAAACACGGAAAAAGAAGAAAAGATGAAATACAATCTTTCCCTTCCGTGCCAAAATTCATTTTTAATTATGTATAGTATAAAATGTTGTAAGGCCGGAAATTGTATAGTTTACAATATGTTGAAATGTAAATGCTATAAATACAAGACGAAAGGACTGCGCTCTTAACAAATTAACGTATTGTAGAATGTATACATTTCTTATGATATATGTAAGGTGGGACCATTTATAGTATTTATATTATGTAACTATTGATTTTATTGCCTAAAAGTTCAAACATAACTCATAGAGGGGGTATGTATAATGCTATAGTTTACCATGACTTGTATTTCAATGAAATGTAAATGCTAAAAATATAAAACGAAAGACTTTGCGCCCATAACCAAACCAACTATTGCAGAATGTATAGATTTTTATGATAAATGTAAAGTGGGGCTATGTATAGTTTAGATATTATGTAACTATTCATTTTATTGCTCCAATGTTTCACCCTGCCTCAATGGAGAGGGAAGGTAATGAATAGATAATTGTTATGGGAAAATTCCCCCTACCACATGCAGAAAGGCAGCTTGTTATGTCTTAATGTGAATGTAGAATGTAGATGAGAAAAGAATGTAAGGGATAAGTTGGTGATGAAATAGATTGTAGGGAGTGAAGGGATAAGTATTGGAGAGAGTGGGAAGGCTCTAGAGGTAAGGAAGGGAGATGATCGGGGCTACCTTTAGAAGGTAAACGGTGGGAAGGGACGGCACAGAGTAGTGGATGGTAGGGATGGGGTAGAAGATGGGATTGAACTGGGTGGGGCGGAGGGAGGGATAGGACGGGACAGGGTAGAGGGTAGGATGGGACTGTGGTGGGTGGAGCGTGGACAGGGATGGGTTAGAGGGTGAATGGGAAAGGATGGGGTACGGGTTGGGTTAGGGCTGGGTGGGTTGGGGCTTGGCGGGGAGGAGGAAGGTTGGATGGGACTGGGAATGGTGGAGGGTGGGATTGGGCTGGATGTGGTGGAGGGTGGGATGGGTATGGATGGGGAGGAGGATGGGATGGGTTAGGGTGGGTAGGAGGAAGGGATGGGTATGGGTGGGGAGGATATGGGGATGGGTGGAGAGGAGGGTGGGATGGGTATGGATGGGTAGGAGATGGGACTGGGAAGGGTGGGATTAGGCTGGTTGGGGAGGAGGGTGGGATGGGTATGGGTGGGGAGGAGGGTGGGATGGGTATGGGTGGGTAGGAGGGATTGATGGGTATGGGTGGGGAGGAGATGGGGATTGGGGGCAGTAGGGTGGGATGAGTATTGGTGGGGAGGAGGGTGGGATGGGTATGGGAGGGGGAAGAGGTTGGGATGGGACTGGGTAGGATATAGGTTGAGATTGGCCTGATTGGTGTCGAGGGTAAGATGGGTCTGTGTATGATAAGGGTTGGATAGGAACAGGGTAGGATAGAGTTTGAGAAGGGGTGAGTTGGATTTAGGTTGTTGTAGAGTGTCTTGTAATGGGTGAATCCAGACACTCCTCATTCTTTACCATATACCTCAGTGACTCAGTCAGTCTACCCGAATTCTTACCCCAACATGACCCTACCAACCCTGTACCAAACCCTTACATTACCCTAAACCCTACCCTCTATCCTACGCCAATCCTCTACCCCTCAACCCAATCCCGACCGACCCTATTCAACCTCTAGCGAACATTTCCCTTCCCAGCCTAAACCCCACCCACTCCATACCCACACTCTAAGCCACCCTCTGCCCCGCCCTTCATCCCACCAAAACTGTTCCAAACCTCACCTATATCCCACCCCTACCCTTCTTACCCTCAATCCCACTGCGTCCGTATCTATCTTATACCTCAGCTTGTACCTTTCCATCCTCTAACACATGCCATCACTGATACCCTGAGCCCACGCAGTCCCTCCTACTATCAATCCCACCCCATTTCCTCCCACCCACCCTCACACTAAACCCCAACTTTATTTTGAATTTATTGCAATCGAATCAATATTTCAGAATATATAAACTGTACATGGCCCGACCTTACATATATAATAAGAAATGTATACATTCTGCAATATGTTGAATGGTTAAGGGCGCAGTCCTTTTGTCTTATATTTATCATATTTCCATTTCAAGTTATTGTAAACTATATAATTTCCGGCCTTACAATTTTCTATACTATACATAATTGAAAATGATTTTTGGCACGGAAGCGAATTATTTTATTTCACCGTTCCTTCCTCTTCCGTGGTCGACTGATGCTTTAAGGTGTTTCCCTCGGGTTTCTACATCCACTCCGACACCTTCGGTCGTTGGCTGGTAGTGCGGCAGCGTGGTTATGTGCTAAATGTGGATGTCCCGCGACCATTTTCCGGCTTAGGAAAGGTGTTTCTGGATCGCAAGTTTCATAGGAATAGGAAATTTATCAAAATTATATCTCTATTATTTTATTGTCCATGAAGGAGTACAGAAACTTGGATGCGGAGGAATATATTTTGAAATTCAGGGAGACATAGTTACACAATGAACATGGGCTGGGTGGGGGTGACGGTGGAAAGGGATTGGTTGGGGTTCTACAATTGTAGCCATCGTTGATCTCCTGATAGAGTTCCGATTATCTTAAATTGTTCGGTAACGTTTTGTGTTAGCAGTGCAATATTTTAGGACTAAAAAGGCTGTGCCAACGTGCTGCGAAATCATTTAGGGAGTTGGGTCACCCTTAGGTACTTATTAAGGATATGGATATATTATTCGGAGTAAACCTTATTCTGAAACCTTTGAAAAAACTTTCGAGTTAAAATGGTACGTTAAATTCCCATAATGAAACGCGGTATTCCATATAATAGCAATAGCTAATGCATTGCATGAAGGATTATTGGTATTGGATGAAATCGTTGGAGCTACGTTAATAAGAGTACAGCAAGGTGAATCGACACCATGCATAAGAAATATAATGCGATCATTACAGAGAAAATATCTATGCTGCGGAATGTATCGACACTTTGTTTCATTCCCAGATCTCCCTTGAACTTGAAAGTAACCACCAGCAATAAACCAACTCTGAAGCTTCTTCAGCCTTTACCTTAACCTCAATACGAGTTCCGCGGGACATATAAATTGCCAGTATCGCAATTTTGATCAGATGAAAGACTTCAAACGATAATAAGCGATACCATGATGTTATTCTAATAAATTAACAAAATATATGAAGGGGATAAATAATAAGATAAAGGATCAAACCTACTTAAAACTGTAGCACAATGTAAGATTTCTAATTATTTATGAAACACTGTAAATATTTGAATGAATCAAAACTATGAAATTACTCATGTCGTCAAATTCCCATGACTACTTAAGAAGTGCCGAAGTCAATTGAAATGAGTACGAATTGGTTGAGTTAAATTTTGGAAACTCTTTTTTTTTCTTTTTTGACTTTTTTATAAAAATAATTAAATCGCGAAACTATATTGGAGTCATAACAGATCAGTATTTCAGATAAGAAAATTGGCAATGCGGTCCCGGGTTCGATTCCCAGTGGAAGGCAATGTGCGAAATGACCTAAGCTGTCGAAGCACTATTTACAATACTACTACAATTGGCAATGTAGAAGGGCCGCTAGATTTTTTTACAAAACATAAATCGCAGGTTTAAAAAATTAGAATGTTCAAATACATGTACTGTTGAAATAGACCAATAAATTCTAATTTCCTATATGCTTAAAAAAGACAGAGGCATATTTATTAATATTTTCTTTTTATCTCCTCTCTAAGAAAAATTTGATTCATTGACATAGTGAAAGTTCATGTTATGAAACATAACTCTTAATTAATGGATGCAAGCCTATAACATACGAATGGATAACTTATTTAAGGCGAAAAATTTATTTGAAGCAACTACTTCTGGAAAACCGTTCAACGTTACGCATTCGCGGAATAAATATGAATTGCGTTAAAAGCCAATCAAATTGGAAAAAAGTCATGCACCCCAAGTTTATCAAATTCATATATTTTAAACCTGTCTCTTTGCTTCCAGTCTACACCATGCAAAACCGTAAGCATACATTTGATTTGTGGGTGGAATTCAATTTGAAACATGGAGATATAATACTGAACAGTGACATATGAACCCGTTCCAGACCTAAATACAATATTACTACAATTTATCACCAAACTTTGGCATAGCAAAAATATGAGGAATTCGAATAAAGGCCTTGATTAGTCCAAGGTTAATAAAAGAATACAATTAACTGTGAAAGGCGAGACTAAAATATTGAAAGCCGTCGGAACCCCAAATCGATGCTAACAGATATATTTACAAATATTGCAAGCATATTTTAGTAACTTATTCATCGAGAAATCAACGAAAAGGGCAACCAAAATAGCAAATACCCTTGAATTTATCTCTTAGTATGTACAAAAATCTATTTGACTTCCACTTATAAAGAAAGTGGTTAAGACAGGGAAGTGAAAGTGAATGGTTGTGACACAAGAAGTGGTGTGCAAAAGCTTTAAGAATGGAAGAGGAAAGAAAACTGATTAAAAATTAACATGGGAATTTTAGGAAGGTTATTATTCAAGTTTCTTAATTACTGTAAATTGAAATAATACGGTATTAAAAGGTGAAATACAGAAACGCAAAAATGCCATCCAGCGACTCTGAAGTTAAAAAGTCTTCGCTAATAAAGCAATGCTCTGTAATTTAAGCTCTGCAGTGCTAGAAATTAATACTAAGGCACGGAATTACTGTGACAGATTTGTTTTATAATATTAATCCACCTCAACTTGCGTTCTTACGTCTAACGGTCCAATCCAAAAATTCCAGAAAAGAAATTGAAAATTATTCGGATTTATTACGGCTAACGATTGTGATATAGAACAAGGAAGGTGGAAAGAGAATATTGTGTTAGCATTGCCTAAACAGATCTTCCGTAAGTTCTCCAGGATACAATAAAACATATTTGGGATGATAACGCATTAATAAATTTGAAATATTATTAATCGATGATGATCAATTTTTCGTACTCCTTATTTTTGACAAATAATAAGGTTGATTTTAGCGTAAGAAGATGCATGTACACTAATTGAGAATCCGAATCCTACTTTTTAATAATAAGAAAAACAGCAAGACTCATCACAGATGGTGCGATAATTGTACGCATAAACCTACAAATGATGTTATCTGAAATCTTCTAATAAAAAGTATGAAAGAAAATTTGTTTGTCCTCTTTCATCAAGCAAAACATATGACTCGTACCGGCGCAAAGTCGATGACATCAAATTAGAAACTTTTGCCAATACTTTCTTATACTTTTAGGAAAATATAATGAAAGAAATAACTCACCAAGGTAAAACATCGCTTGCACTGCAGTGAAGAATGTATGAAGACACTGTCTTTGGCTTGCATTTGAGTCCCGCATGACTTTCATTACTGGATCCAGACATCGCCCTTATCAATAAGAAAGCAATCTAAACATCAATGGTGAATATCTATGACGTTATGCATTAATTTCAAATATAATTAATTATACTCAAGCACTGTAATAATTAGCACTGATTTCTGAATATGAGTTATTGTGTCTTCTAACTAAAAGTTGAACTTGCAGCCTCTTTCGCAGTTACTCAATTAAATTCATAATCCAATGCATTCGCTACTTTAGGATAGTATTCAATAACTCTTGACCTCCATTGTCAATAATTTTTTCTCATTCGCACGTTACTTTTGAGCAAAATGCATACTCTCTGGTTTAATCAATAGAAATAAAGAAGGTATTGTAGCATTAAACTTCATTACGTATCGCAATAAAAGCTGATTCCATCTAATAATAGAATATAAATGAATGAGGAAGATGATTACATTTAATACGTTATAAGCAAATAGAGGCAAAGAGTATGCTACAAGACAAAAAAACTGAATTACACTAGAGTCCAAATTGTGAGGTCTTGCAGCTTCCGTAAATAACGATGACGTAAGAGAAAATTTAAAACTGAATGGTAGAGTTTAAATTTCCTTGCATTTGAAATCTAAAATGGTATTGTAACGGAGATGATTCAATGACACAAGACTGAACAGCGCGATATATTTTATTGCGTGAAACTTTTTAACTTCTGCTATATGTACAGCTAACAGCAAAAAAAAGTTACCACCCCTGACCCACCAAAAAATTCTAAGTCCAAATTTCGGGCCGGCGAGCCTTTCTCTCGAGAAGGGAGGGAGAGAAAAGAAAGATGGAGGACATGGTCCGTTACGCTAGCTTGGTTCTCGCGTTTGGATGGAGAATTTTTGTTATTTATATAAAAATCATTTACTACTATCAATTAACTGCCGCAACATTTGATGTGTTAACGCGTACTATTGAATTTGACGACGATCGACTGGAAGATAACTAAAGAAATGAATCGAATGGAATGCAGCAATCAAAGTCACTCTCACTTTAATTTTCGATAACAGATTATTAAATCATTTCCAAAACAATACAAATGAATTTAACTGAATACAAAATTCGATATCAAATTAACTCACATTTCGTTTTTCGAAAATCGATCGTTCAAATCACTTCCAACGATTGATTATGCTCATCAATGTGAACGAAACCAGCAACTATTCTCTTCTTCTTTATTTCAAATTGGCCAAAAAGCAGGATCTCGGATTCAACAATGGCATTTGTCGTCAGGGGGGCCGGCTGTTTATACTCACAAAAATTTTCTTGTATTCCGTAAAAAATCTCGAAAATTAAATTCGGAAACAACAATAAACGACCAAAATAAGGTTTTCTATTCATTTACTCTGCTATTGGTTCTTGTCTCAATCTCGTATGACTATTATTTTTAATTTAATTTTGCAAAAGAAATGAAGCATGCAGCGACAAAAATGAACTTTACGTGCATTTCTTACGGAAATGCTTTGACTTGTCTGGGATCGAAGCAAGGACGAAGTGTCACCATTTTTTACAATATAAACACTTTCGTATATATATATTTGAATGCAATGTTCTATAAAAATTTCAAGTCAATCGACCAAGTGATTTTTGAGTTTTGCGGACAGAAACATATGCAGGCTGAATTTTGCTGAATACATAAGATATGTGCATAATTCGGTGGATTATTATAATTTAATTTGATTCCTTTTACAACCCTTTCGTTTAACTTTCCCAATTGAAAAGCGTTCTATCATGAAGAGAAATAACTAAGGAATAAACACAAGCAAATAAAAGTTCCACATCTTCCACACAAAAAGTCGTGTAACTTTGACAAAGTTATTTATTTCCTTTTGCTTAGTTACCTATGGAGTTCACCAAATTTAAAGCTCATTCGATTGATTTAAATAAGGAATAATCTTTTCTAGATTACCATTTCCCCTTACTCTCGTGACTCCTATAGATTATATAATCCAAGAATTTGTAAAAATGAATTATCCTTATAACAACACTGTAGCAAATTCTCACAATTAGCTTTGACGTTTACAAGCACCTTCTTCAACATTTACATAAATACGCGATCCTCCATATGGCGTGTGCCTTGAAAAAGAAGAAAGAATGAGAGGGAACAAAAGTGTGACCTGCAAGTGAGAGGGTAGAATTCTTGGAAAACTGTTAAACAGGACAAAACGAAATAGGTGGGGGAAAAGGACAAGATAAACCTTTTGTTACCAAAGGGGAATGGAAAGGAAAAACTTTCTCGTTGGGAGAAGAGGACGGGTTGAAATTTGCTCGATTCATTTTGATTTTATCTAAAATAATGTGTCCACTAGCCTTCTCTGATATATGTATAATTTTTAGCTCGCAATTAGAAGAATGACTCGAAGAAATAAATCTCTCATAAAGTGGGACTGCAGAGCATCAGATTAGAAATGTTGTAGGTTCTTCAGCCTATAACTTACGAAATCTCACTGTTTATCTGATGTGGATTGAATGAAAATAATCATAAATCGCTTGATGAAACTACCGTCCTAAAAATTGGATCCATGGATTCCTTATCGTTTCAGAGTAATGGCTCACAGTAAATACTGTAGTAAAAGGCCAGCGGTAGACGTCCTTTTGGTAAAATTCTCGAAATTTTGTTTCACAAAAGTTACTTCTCTCATTTATTTTAGCTATTTACTGAACCACCAATCGACTCCGAAGAGTATTACAATTTGTTTATCTCGAAGTTCTCAGTATTTTAAGCCGACCATCTTTTATTTTATCAGTTACGAAAAGTGATAAGACCGCTATCCGTGGAATTGTTACTTTTGCATGACAATGTTAATCGACGTCTAACCAAATTTAAGACTTAGCTAGAGTATGACTTATTAGTACTCGACGCAGGATGGGCAAGTTATTGCGTGTGTGTTACAGTAATGACTATTATAATTGTGTTTAAATACGTATTTAAATGACATCTTTATTTTATATTTTATAAACCAGTTGAGATTGACTAGCAAATTTTATCAGTGAATCAAGATGAGTTTAACGTTTTGGCTATCATCAACACTGAGAGAAAAAATGTATTCACTTTCTCTTGGTGGTTTTTATGTTAATTTTTAAGGTTCTTAAAATCTACGAAACTAATAACTGTATCTAACATTTAATGTGATAAAAGGATTGAAAACACTATACATTCAATGATAGTAATGAAAAAGAACCAAAGGAACGCTAGTTTAGCTAGCTAGCAAATAGCTATTTCTTAAATTTTCCCGTTTTGTTGTTGATTGATTTCTAAGGGTATCTTGAAGGTTTATGAAAATCATTGGTTAGAAGGAAAAGCCTGAAAAGATGAATGTAAATATTGAGAACGTAATTTTGGAATTAGAATGCTCCGAAGCTTAAATTTCTTCGGGAGTGATCTTTCTACGGTTAATATATGCTTAATTCTACTCCTGAAAGCATAGACGGTCCGAGAAATGGGCAGTCTGGGAGACTGTCGACAGCATTTATGGGCTCTTCTCAGATCCCTTGAAGATTCTCAATGATAAAATTATACTCGTATAGCTTAGGTAATTTTAACGATTACACCCGGTCACAATATTTAGGTAAACTTTTTTTATCCATTAAGGGGAACTAGTTCTAAACGTCTGCCCAGAATGTCAATAATCTTTAGATTACCCCCAATGATTGGAATCAATTTCCTTCGCAATGGATGCAGCTTTCTTTGGTCCTAGTTCTCTGAGTAATTTCCTTTAATTCAAATTGATTGAAGAAGCCGTTACTTGGTAAAACTGCGTTATGTAAGAAATTGTGAATCTTTTTCCTTAGTTATTTCCACCATTCCTTATAGTCGTTGAGCTATGGCTATATTTTTATGGAAATTACATTTAGGAAAACTGCTAAATCAGGCGTAATTCATCTGAGTTGCCCTTACATCGGTAAATGCTGTTTAATAATTAAAATTTAGCCTTCGTATTTTACCCTTCCTTTTTTAATGAGAGGCCAATTTGGTCCATCAGCGATTACTGAATAAAGCACTAGAAATACTGACATCTCATACTTATTACCCATAATTACTCTTAGATAAGATGGGTAAAGCTTCCTTTCTTGGGAAATGTGTCAAGAGAATCTATTACTGCTGAATCTTAATGCTGGTTTCCAAGCCTCACCTATTCTTCCTTAAAACTTCTTGGTTTAAAGATAAGGAAGACATTTACGTCTTGAAGGTGCAGAAATTTAAATGTGTGATAGCTCGACATTTGTGTGGGATCAACTGGCAAAAGCTCT
Organism: Sympetrum striolatum; assembly: GCA_947579665.1. Classification (NCBI taxonomy): domain Eukaryota; kingdom Metazoa; phylum Arthropoda; class Insecta; order Odonata; family Libellulidae; genus Sympetrum; species Sympetrum striolatum. The sequence goes on from OX388348.1 coordinate 73,035,156, forward strand.
AATTGTATGCATGAATGTATGCACATTGTATGCATATTCTTATATGCCTACATGATTATATCCTATCCTATGCCAATAAGTTTCGAAGCAAAATAAATTTACATTTATAATAAATAATTTCGACTATGATAGGTCTATTGTTAATGGTTTATGAATTTTGGATGCAAATGAACGTTTTAGAAGTAAGTTCACATAAAACCTAATTCAGTATGTTAGGAAAATGAAACTTGCAAACTGCCGCAAAAATCGGAACTTTTTCGAATCGTTGATCTAATTTACATTCCTTCTGGCTGAAGCATTGAAAACATATTTTTCCGGTCACCCTCTAACCTGCATTATTTTGTCTTAAAATGGCTTGAATCGTTTTCTCAATCTTATAAATAGCCAACATCCCAGGATCTCTGCACATCACTTCTGAGCCTGTTTACCACATTATCTTCATATTTTTTAAATGTATGCCTTAGAGTTGAAGAGAATAAACATTCTTTTCCTAGTAAGCATAAAATATTCCGTATTCCCATTGTTTATTTTCCTATCATCGTCTCCATGAAGTAACCCATTCATATTCCATCTTCGATGAACTTTTCTTTATATCACCATCCAGGACGAAGAATGGCATTTTCAGGCAATTCTCTCTCTCATACAAAACCCTTAAACGATGCCTCGAAAATTAGAGGCACTGAAGACGAACCTGTGACCGCTCCATTGAAGACCCTTTCTCTTTCCTCTCTCACCCCCACGGAGAAGCTCCCTTTGTTTTCTTGAGAAGGAAGGTATGCATACTACCGATTAACCGTTATGTAGACAAAAACATTAAAAGCAAACGTAGCACCAAAAGGTGGGCTTGCCACAGAGATCCTTAGCAATAGATTTAAATGTATTTTTCATGCACGTGCGAATATTCAGAGTGGAGTTGTAACAGCTGAAAGTTGTTGGCTCATACCTATTTTCTATGTAGAAACTGTTAATCGTTTTAGCATTTTAAAATTTTAGACGGAGGTTTAAATAAAGGAATTCAATATTTACAAGTATATTATTCAATTCTTTTTGCACTTTGCTGGACTCTGCACGACTAGTCCTTCTGATTTCATTACCCAAAAGAAATTCTCGCGCGTAAAATATAAAGCTGTTAGTTAAGAGACTACAGGTTAGATAGCAGTGAGTCCAAAATGATCGGAGCCCTCCGCTGGGTATCTTTTAAAAATATAACTCTGTAAAGGCAATAATTATTAGAGATATTCCTTAGCTGTGATTTACATGACGAAATACGCGACGACATTATCCCTATTCTCAACGATCGTTATTTTCACAGCCAGATGGTGAAAATATTACAGCGAGATAATAGCGAGGACAGATGGTTTATATTGTTATCATCTTACATATAGTATAAGGTGCGTAAATATGTAAATTATTTAGATAGTTGAGTGTTTCACATTCTCTGCAATAAGCCTTATGGAGGCTCGCGGATAGTCAATTTAAATGTATTTCTTACTTAACTATTTTTCACAAATCTGCAACACCATTATTATATTTATAATATACGTTTTTTTCTTATTTTTCCTACTTCCGTTGACCTGATTTACAGTAGTTCATATTCTCTTAATTATCGTATCATAATTAAGCATAATCTTTGCGAAAACGATCATCCTGCGTGGAGCATTAACTGAAATAACCAATTTCATTATAAATCTGCATTAATGGAAAATGTTATGTATTATATATGTTAGGACGAACTATGAGCAGCCAAAGTAATTCTTGTCCGATATTTTAAGAAGAAGAGCTTGACGCTTGAGATTCGAGCCGATTTAACGAAATACGAATTTAATTATTTCATAATACAATACTGCTTCTACCGCAGCAAAAGCAATGACTTTTAGCGAGTATTTGTAAAATATATATCATCACAAAAGCCTTCAAAACGTGCCAGGCATAACGAGGAAGACGAAAAGCGCGCTCAAAACAGAGAATCTGAAAGACTCGCCCTTCTCGAGTTATGCTGGTTGTATCTCAGGTGGTAACTTTTTTATGCTGTTAGCTGTACATTAGATAATAGGTAAAGCGTATTCATAATAGAACTGAATAATAAACAATATGTTTTAATTAAACAATATGAGTAATGTTGAAATATGTTCCAGTAGTTATGGCCACAGAACCATGTTTTCCAAATTTAGTCTCACAAGAGCTCCTACTCATAAATAGGGTTGTGGCTTTCTTACATGCGCAAGGTCATATTCTAGGATATTGCGAATGTATGAGGATAAAGAACATCAACCTACCTAGGAATTTCAGAAAATCAAGGAATTTTGAGATTTCACATTATAAAGGAATATTTCACATAAAATATAATGAAGCATTTGAATTTAACTACTGCTCACCTAATTTAGATCTCTAGTCGACAGCGGTCCTCCTCAGGGACGAATTCTATGACTGTCCTTTTCTTACGAAATTTGAATGAGCGATGCCACAGTCCATTATGCAAATGCAAGTTATTAAAATCTGAAAACAAAATCAAATCAAATTAATAAAAGTTTAAGTGAGTTCAATAAAAATAACTGTACGTTACGGCCAATTACAGACATGAACGTTTATTTGTAACTCACTAATGACGATCTCCGATATTTCGAAATCACACCGACCTTATGATAATCGGTTTAAAAAAACAAAACACAGTATAACGAGATTTCAATTTTAAGCTAAATTTTTTGTATAAAATGAACGTATGAAAATGTTAAGATAGATATTTGATGAAAAAGTAATATTTTTCTTTTCAGCACACAAAGCGATCAAAATAGAAGAAAAAAATGCAAAGTTGCTTAGAAAGCAAATATGAGTCTACCATGAACTTAGCAAAACGAGCAAAGTAAAAGAAGGTCGTTAAGAACAAATTACCTGCCCAGACAATTGTTTGTGTAAGCCTTTTTCTGTTTCATTAAGATAATGATACATTAGAAGGCAAAGAAAAAGGAAATCGAATTGCTATTTGACATTGAGAAAGAAGGCGTGAAAACGAAAATACATGTCCTTGACATCTAAGAAGGTGAGGGCACGTTAGCTGTTCCTCAGATCTGGTTGAAATTTGGCAGGGAAATAGTTCTCAATACGACATTCACGTGTCACCCCAATTTTGGTGGTTAGAAAATCTACAGTTTATCTTTAAAACCACTTTCTATTTCGCGTATCGCGTAGAGTGCGTGTATCTCGTATCAGCCAACAGATAGTATACATGGTAAGGTACTCGTCTCCGGCGGAGAGACTCCTATGTTCCATCCCTACTCGTCTACGTTTTCCTGTCTTAAACTTACACTTTTTTCTTCTACAATTTTTTACCCAATACAATTTTAATGTCTAACGGCTTATTCATTTCCGTTCACTGTAGAATTTAGTCTCGATAACTGTCTCTTCATAAAATTCAACCAGATCTGATGTGCAGCTACCCCGTTCTCCCGTGGTAAGAGAAAGAATTGAGATAACACGAAAGGGAAAGTGTTAAAACATACAAAGGAAGGAAAAGGCAAAAGTAATTAGTAAATTATTATGATATTATGTTATATAAAATGGAGAAATGCCGATCAGAATGTATACCTCAATTATTTTATTCATGCACATTTCAATTGTAAATGGTTTTTAATATTGGAAGTTATAACACTCACTACGTTCTTGTATTGGACAAATCAACATGGAACGTTTACGTTTTGTATTCGAAGTAAATATCATGTATTGGGTACTTTAGCTAATGCGTAAAAATGAAAGGGACAAATCGATTAATTTATACAAGAATTATGAAACAATTACTCCACAGAATCTTTGATGGAAAGGGCAATGTCTACGATAATGTACACTCTCGATGATATATAATCTATCCTTACTGTGGTCCCTCAGATATTTTGAAACAATTGAAATCATAGTTCGTTTTTACTGTATCGAAAACTCATGTTACTGGTCGTTGTATGTATCGATTTGAAGTTAACTTATGTGAACCACAGTGAATTTTACGGGTCAGTGTACAATGTACACTGTACATGGCCCCCTTTTTCAAATAATATTAGAGAAGATAATGAAAAACGGGAGGTAATAGTCCACAATAACTTCTGTTAATGCAGCACTCAATTGAAGCTAACGTTAATTACTCAATACTCAGTTCATATTTTCATCGCAATAGAAATCTTTAAAAAAACGACTTGAGAAATTTTATTGGTATCGAAAAATGAGTAACTGGTAATGAATACACCTATATCTTGGACAGTTTATTTGGAGTTAAGATGCCATAAATGCGAGCGATACCCGATGATCTTTTCAATCTAATTCACTTAAATCAGATTAAATAAATAAATTAAAATCGATATTATTTTATCCGAAAAATTCCGAAACGTACCGTAGAGTTAAGATAATGATGCATCGTTAATATAAATTACCCTTACCTAAGTTGAAGCTCCAGTAACTGCTGTCCATGGTCCTGTTTTGCGATGGTTCCTTTTCATGCACTTCCATTGTAAACAGGATGACGAAGTTGAGAGGCAATTCACTTTCCGCAGCAATCTAAAAATATTAAAACTTAATTAAATAAAACACATAATTATAATCGACTAGCTATCCTATCCATCAATCATTTGCAAGTTAACCATCAAAGAGGTATTGTTCGCATTTATGACAGATTAAGAGCATCCCATAAGAAAATCCACAGAAGATATGATAATAATTCAGCTGGACTATCTTTACTTTACTTAGAGGCAGAATTTGAATCCCTAAAAGTAACATAATATACCAAAAAATTAAAAAATGGGACCTTATTACACGCAAAAACGTTTAATTTATCTTCAAATTAATCAGGATTTAATTTAATTTTCTTTTATTGGATATTGCTTAGAGAATTTTATGTAGGATATTTGATTTCAGTTAACATTTTAATTTCAATAGTTTGTAATATCCAGTGCGTATCGCCAAAATACAAAACTAAAAATGCCACCTACTTCACCTTGATAAGGGCATCCAATTGAGGATAACCTCAACATAAATATAATTAAAACGAAAACACATGCACTAGTCATCTTCCCGATAAATAGATGTAGCGCAAAAAGAATCAAGATCTTATCATATAATAATAATAAAAATGAAGGACTTTATTCAGGGCTAGATTGAGACTATCAAGTCTCTTCTTACACCTAACTCTTAATATAAGGACCAGTCGTTGTTTTGTGTAAGAAAACTAAAATATTATTTTTATAATTACTTATTGAGGGATGCCATATAGTCACGCAATACGAAAACCTGAAAGGCGATACACGACACAAAGATGATAAAATGTCAAACATATAAATATTATAAACCGCATCTTGATGCTGAGAAAACATTTGAGTCTCTATATTTTGATTTGGCTACAGTGCGTAAAAAGGAACAAAAGAATTGGAATGTAGGAAAGCATAGCGAGGTGAATGAAAGTGAATTTAAAGTTCGTAAAACAGTGGAGGTCACTTAAGACTTTTTCTTGCGAAAGCTAGCTGATTTCCCTTGGCTTCATTCATCGCTCGTTAACCATAGTTCTTTCAACATAATCACAAAGGAGGTAAAATTATTGTAGCACATAAATAATGCCGACCATTATCTATACCTTAATATCTTTGATTGGACACTTCACGCATGTAGAAGATATTTGAAACTGGATTTAGATGGTTACTTATTCAAAGAACACCCTGAAACAATCCAGAATGTCACAATAACATGACATGAACTACAAAATATTGTTATTCATTAATCATACTAAATGAAAAATTGACAATCGACAAATTTGCGACGTTTCCAGAGGGAGTAAACGGGGAGTATGATGATGTGGGGTGAATAAAAATTCACCTTACCTAAGTTGCAGCTAAAATAACCGGTGTCTAAAGTCCTCTTCCTTAATGGCCTCTCTATATGCGCTTCGTTTTTAAAAACGCCAAACGGCAATAACGAAGCAATTCACTTTTCCCAACAGTCTGAAAAACATTAAGACATATATAATTAAACATATAATTATAATCAAGTAGTTAACCTACACTGTACCCTAAGGGCATGTTTATTATATAACAAGTGATTCGACAAAAGAGTATTTCGGTCGTTCAAATGTTTTCGGATATCTAGTTAAATTCATAAGGAATTTAAAATCAAAGACCAATTAAAAAATGAAATGCTAAGGACGAAGACGACTATCGAACCTTAGATTATTACAATACCCAGAATCCTTTTCGACACGGTGAACATGGGAATTGATTCTAACAGTTGTAAAATAATCGTTACCTATTAAATCACCATAAAATTTATGATTGAAATACTTGCAAACTCAACTCAAATTGAAAGAACAAATGAAGGAATAAATACGAATCGGACCCAAGAGTTAATGGAAATTGACCCTTGACGTTAATTGAGTTAAAATTGCATAAGCATATTTCATTTTAAGTGTATACCATACAAATAAATGAATAGCATACTATTGTATTCTTAAAAATAGAAAATAATGAAATGCTAAGAATCTTCTTCAATTCCTAAAATTCCGTTAAATTGAAAGGAGCCTTCTTTACAACAAGCATATGACGTAAGTGTACTCATCAAGACAAAAGATACGGAAAAACTGTTGGGCAAATACATACATATTATAAAGATAAGGAATGAAATTAGCATTTATTGGTTCGTGCTAGAGCTCGGAGTTTCCACTTACTCGGCCGTCTGAGTTACATCATTGAAGCCGGGAAAACCGGTTTTCAGTTCCGGCTACGTCAGTGTCTCAACTTCAAAATATGCCATTGAATTTAGCTGATGATCCACGTAATGTTAGAAGAGAAAGAAAACTATATTTAGTGTTCTATAATTTTCGTTTGACAGTCAATTAAAATTTTTAAAGATGATTACATTCTTATCAAATCTTATGATCACTTAAAACTAAAAAGATACGCAACACAAATTCATACGAAATTGAGTTGAACTTAAAATGAAGACAAAGAAGGATTCCTTCAATTCAGAAGATAAATGCCATAAAAATCCAAATCTTATGGACTGGAACGTATTCCAATAAAAATATCAAAGAGAAAACTATAAAGATCTGGTATCTTCTGCTCGCAATTTCAATGAATTTATAAGAAATTGAAGCAAGAGAATAAATTTCAATTAAAGTATTCCATGCTACTTACCTTACTCAGAATATATTGGATGAAGGCCGCTGACATCTAAACGCCTGGAGAATATATATATCTTGCCGTCTTTTTAACTTAAAGTCACTTTGCGAAAACATAAATATTACGAAATGAGAAAGTAATATATAAAGTTCTAAAGTAACATACAAAGTTTTCCTCCGGTGCTATAGTCTCCGAAGTTAACGCAATTCAGCAAATTCAAATGTTGTAACGGTTATTTTAGAACAAAAGAGCAGCATGACCTCACCTGAAGAAAGTTCCAGAGCAACTGAGAAATTTTCCATCTGCATGACGTATGAACAAATATGCTGTCACGTGATTGGGTGATTTTGAATTCACCGTTTTATGCCTAACCCACTACCAGTTGTAGTAATATAATTAACTAATGATTATGGTAACATCATATTCATTTTGTTATAAATATATAATTTAGTATTCGATGAAAATGTTCAAAGTTAATAAATGATTGTAAATCGAATTTTCCAAATTGGAAACTTTTTGTCATGCTCAAAAAAAATGTGATGGATCCGTCCGGTTCTTCAATCGATTCAAATGATTATGAATGATTATATTATAGCTAATCATTTCTTTAATTAAAATACATGATCATTTACAGGTAATTTTGAAGTTCCTATTTGAGAATCTATGGTTTCATGTGATACGGTTTTCTTGATGCGTAATCTATTTTTGTCAATGATACTAGTAAACGTGCATACCCTCCTTAACTAAGTTTGAAATATATTGATGGACTCGATTGGAGGCAGGGGTTAATTTTGAACACAAATAAATGGCCTACTAGGATTAGGAATTTATGTGAAATGAATATTAAACATGAACCGCTTACCATATTCTGCCTCTTCAACTTCTTGGGTTAAGTTGTTCAGCACCCATTTAGAATACACAAGATTCACTCCAGATTGAAACTATAATTGTATTTATGTATATTTAATACAATGAGTTAACACTTTAGACACATGCTTTACTCTATATCACTTTACTTTATCACTTTTGAATCATTCACTCTTATGCACGTTTTCCCTTGTACACTTTTTCAGACCTTTCGAACGAAATGACAGCAATTAATTATTTTTGCTTGAAAGAAAAACGTCCACCGAGAGTACGTCACTTGAAAACATATCCATCCAAGGTCTCATACAATCACAGTGCACCCAAAAGAATATATTTTGGGGAACTTTGGGAGAAAATGACCGCCATTTCGAGGATGGGAACAAGAACTTCCTGTCGCTTTGCATTATTCACTTCATGACACGCCACTTACGTGATTCATATTTTTCAAGACGAGCGAAATTCTCTGAGAGCGCGGAAAAGTGCCACGTAATAGCCTCGTGGTTTAAGTGAAGAAGTCTCTGAAATGGCGATCTAAACTCCAAGAATATTTAGAATACGATATCATGTTGCATTTGTGAGGTGATTTTCTTCAAAACAATGAAGATTGTGCTACCGACTGGATTAATTCTTTACAGTGATTCTGCGAGACGTGCTACGTAAGAGCCCACTTATGGAATCCTCTAATATAAAGTTTATCGATGGCTCAACGATGACTAGATTTCAATGATTTCCTTAAGTAATCGTGAAGGTGTTTATTGTTCTACTTTCGATTAAGACGAGGCCTTCTGGGAAATGTGGGAATCATTCGAACACAAGGCAAAGGCATATGGAAACTCTAAAATGTAAGTACCATATCAGTGATAGATATAGGTTTTATAAGTATGTGAATTTGATTGTGAGTTTAACAAGCGTACTTTCAACGTCATCGATATAAGTTACAACTATTCCGTTACTTCGATTACAAGGATAATATTTGATTTCAATCTAGAATGCTTTGTCTTGTTCAGAATGGCACAGTTCATAACACTTCACGTTCAGTTTATTTCGTGCACCTTATTTCTCTGACATAAGTTAAAGCTTTTACGATATTTTTAGAACAGTATTAAATCTTCAAGAATCTGAAATGCCGCCAATGAACGAAGGTCATAACCTTGGTAGATAATCGTGAGAAAATCGTGACAAGTAATGTTTTCAAGTGGAATATAGTTTTCATTCCTTAGATTATAAGAAATTCTTAAAATATTCATCATTGTTTACAAATTCATTTAATAAAATAAAATCAATAATAACCATGTTAATCAATTGAGGAACTGAAAAGACCAATCACATTCTTTTGATTCTGCATGATGAGAATTTTCTAATTTGGAAAATTCGATTTACAATCATTTTCATAAAAACTAAATGATCATCAAATTGGCGGTCATTTTCTCCTAAAGTTTCCCGCAAATATATTCTTTTGGATGTACCGTGAGTGTTTTTGATGCCATGGTTAGGTACGTTTCCAAGTGACATACTCGTGGTGGATGTTTAAACACATCAAAAACCATTCCATTCCAAAAGTGTGATAAAGTTTACAAAGGAAAACGTGCATGAGAGTGGATGTTTCAACAGTGATAAAGTAAAGTGATATAGAGCAAAGCATGTGCGATAATGGCGATAAAAGTTTTAATCTGGAGTGAATCTTGTGTATTCTTAATGGTTGTTGATCAGGTAAAACCAAGAAGATGAAGAGAGCAGAATATGGTAAGCAGTTCATGTTTAATATTCATGTCACATAAATGACTAATCCTCCGAGGCTATTTATTTTTGTTCAAAATTAACCCCATCCTCCAATCTAGTCTACCGATATATTTCAAACTAAGTTTAGGATGGTAAGAACATTTACTAGTATCATTCTCAAATTGGAACTTCAAAATTACTTGTAAATTATCATTTATTGTAGTTAACAAATTGACAAGATGTAATATAATAATTAATAATCATGTGAATCGATTGAAGAACCGGAAGGACCAATCACATTCTTTTGTTTGAGCATGACGAAAAGTTTCTAATTTGGAAAAAGCGATTTACAATCATTTATCAACTTTAAACATTTTCATTAATCACTAAAAGATAAATTATAATAAATTGAATATAATATTATTATATACATTATTTAATTAAATTATTAAAACGGGTGGTGCGCAAGGCATAAAACGGAGAATTCAAAATCAGCCAATCACGTGACAGCATATTTGTTCATACGTCACGCAGATGGAAAATTTCTCAGTTGCTGCTGAACTTTCTTCAGGTGAGGTCATGCTGCTCTTTTGATTTAAAATAACCGTTACAACATTTGAATTTGCTGATTTGCGTTGACTTGGAAGTCTAAAGAACTGAAGGAAAACTTTGTATGTTACTTTAAGACATTTAATATTACTTTCTCATTTCGTAATATTTATGTTTTCGCAAAGTGGTTGAAAGTTAAAAAAACGACTACATATTATCCAGGCGTTTAGATGTCAGCGGCCTTCATCCAAGATAATCTGAGTAAGGTAAGTTGCATAAGATACTTAAATTAGAAATCAGTCTCCTGAACCAATTTTAAATAACTAATTACAATTGCGAGCCGAATATAATAGCATTTTAAGGAATTCTGTTTTAGATTATAGTTTCGCATGATTACGTGTTGCGTATCTTTTTAGTTTTAAGAAATCATAAGACTTGATAAGAATCTTTTAAAATTTTTATTGTGTCGCACGCAAATTCAAGGACATTATAATAATGCTTACATTATCTTCTGACATCGCGTGGATAATCAGCTAAATTCAATGGCATAACTTGAAGTTGAGACACTGACGTAGCCGGAACTGAAAACCGGTTCTCCCGGCTGCAATGAGTGAACTCAAACCGCCGAGTAAGTGGAAACAAAGAGCTCTAGCACGAATCAATTAATGCTAATTCCATTCCTTATCTTTATAATTTATATGTATTTGCACAATAGTTTTTCCATATCTTGTCTTGATGAGTACACTTACGTCATATCCTTTACGTAAAGAAGGCTCGATTAAAATTTCACGGAATTTTAGGAATTGAAGAAGATTCTTAGCATTTCATTATTTTCTATTTTTAAGAATACAATAGTATACTATTAAGTTATATGTATGATATGCACTTAAAATGAAATATGCTTATGCAATTTTAACTCAATTAACGTCAATATCTATTAACTCTTAAGTCCAATTCGTATTTATTCTTACATTTGTGCTTTCGATTTATGTTGAGTTTGCTAGTATTTCAATCTTAAATTTAATGATCATTTAATTGGAAACGAGTAATTTTGCAACGGTTTGAATCAATTCCCTAGTTCACTTGGTCGAAATGGATTCTGGGTATGGAAATAATATGAGGTTCAAAAGTCAAGACCACTTCACTAGCATTTCATATCTTAATTGGATCTTGATTTTATATTCCTCAGGAATTTAACTAGATATCTCAAATCATTTGAGTTGCAGAAATAATAAACATTCCTTAGGCTGCTGCACTGGTTAACTACCTGATTATTATTATATGTTTAATTATTTTTGTGTTAATGTTTCAGACTATTTGGGAAATTCTTCGTTATTGCCTTTTGGCGTATTTATAAACGAAGTGGCTATAGAGAGGCCATCAAGGAAGAGGACTTTAGACACCGGTTATTTTAGCTGCAACTTAGGTAAGGAGAATTTTTATTCACATCACATCATCATAATCCCCGTTTACTACCTCCGGAAACATCGCCATTTTGTTGATTGTTATTTTTTTTTCATTTAGTATGATTTATGAAAAACAATAGTATAGTAATAGTAATAGTAAAAACAATTGTAGTTCATGTCAAGTTATTGGATATTCTGGATTGATTCATTGTGTTCTTTGAATTGAATTTTTTACAATAGTTAGGTTTGAAAAGATCTTTGAGTAATACAGTATTCTATGCTTTCGATTTCTGTCTATTTAAATAAAGATGACATTCATTCATTTACCCTTATATATATTTCATTACAATCTTACCATAAAATAGAGTTATTAAGTCGAAATTTTCTTTTTCTCAATTGCATAATAATAGACGGAAATCAGTTTTTATATTTATTAATCTTCTTGGATAGTAATCGAAACTGAGATTTTGAACATAAATTATGTTCGTTGTTTTCTCCATAAGTTTTTTACCAATATATTGTGAGTGGGTTTAGAAATAAATTCTAGTTTCAAATACCTTCTACTTGCGTGAAATTAAAAATCGAAGAATTCAATGCACGGATAATGGTCGGCATTCCTTATGTGCTATAACCATTTTATCTCCTTTGACATAACAAAGAACTATTGTTAACACGAGGGATGAAGGAAGTCAAAGGAAATCAGTTCGCTTTTACACGGAAATGTCTTAAGTGGCCTTCACCCCTTCCACTCCTTTTCGAACTTTAAATTCACTTTCCTTCACCTCGCTATGTTTACCTACATTCCTATTCTTTTGTTACTTTTTACGCATTTTTGCCATATCAATATATAATGAGGCTCAAAATTTTTCTCAGCATTAAGATGCGGTTGATAATCTTAGTTGACTTAATGCTTATAGGTATAACATTATACTAGAGGCAATTTTCGTTTATTTTTAAGTTCAAATCCTATTTATATTTTTCTTTTTAATTTGGATTGAAGAGTCAGCGTGTTTCATTTAGTATCCCAGTTATTTTATTCGATTTTAGACAAGTTGGAAATATTAGCAACGGTTCATTTCACATTAGAATTTCATAAAATCGACAAAGTTGCAATGGAAATATTTAATCGCTCAATATCTGCGTTCGTAAAACGAATTTTATAATTAAAATTGTTCTCGATTTTATATCTCTTATTGGTTTAGGCAAATATCTCAAGAAATTTGGGTGACAGAAATGCTCATTGGTCAAATTATTCGCTATAGAATATTGAGGAATGCGAAGGACTTCGACATTGTACCAGGGATGTTGAAAAGCGAAAGGTGTTTAAAGAAACCACCGCCGAGGAGTACCTTAGACACTGGGTATCGTAGCTACAACTAAGGTGAGGAGAATGTTTCTTCACATTTTGTTATCATCATTAATGCTCGATAAATGATCGCCATATTATGGATTCTTAAATCATTTTACTTTTAGTATGCCACATGAAAACAGTTATTTTTAAATCAATTCTGATTAATATGATATTTTTTATTGAAAGTTTTCTATTGAAATGAATAACATAAATCGATGAGATTAAAATCATTTTGAATATCGTCACAAACTCACGATTACTGTTGAATTTTATAAAGTTGGCAATCTTTCATTTATAATTTTTGAAATTTCGCATTGATACAGAATCAAAATTTAGAGCTGATTATATGTAATTGCCTTCGAAATGTTTATCACATCCCCCAAATAATTCACTCTTCATATATCTTATTCCACTTTAAGTATCCTTTGCATCATAATTTATAGATACAAATTGGTTTTTGGTTATATATATATATATATCTTTTTTGTTAATTTTCGAATTGAAGATTTTTAATAATATCGGAATTAAAGTTTGTCATTCTTTTCACAAGTGTTTTTCAAATTCTAGAGTATATGTAAAGGCAAATACTTCAGCATACAATATCACTTACGTGAGATTTCCAGTAAAACATTGGGGGTATGGGAATGGTCGGCATTCTTATTGCGCCCCTATTATTTTATCTCCATTATAATAACGATGAAAGAGGTAAGCTTAACACGTGGTATGAATCAAGCCAAGGGTAAACCGTTCGCTTTCACTAAGAAATGTCTTACGTGACCTTCACCCCTCCCTCTGTATTTACCGATGCTTTAAATTCACTTTCGTTCACCTTACTAAGCTCGCTAATACATTCACAATATTTTCTGTTACTTATTAAGCTCAGTTATCTCATAAAAGTAAGATGATATGAAACTTTATTTTTCAAGTACTAAGAAGTGGTGTGTAATCTTTATTCGTTTTACAGTATACCACCTTTCTCTTGCCATAGCTCTTTGGGTTTTTGTAATTTGTTACCATACGCAATTCTTCCAGATCTAAATAGATGCCGCAGTGTGTTATTATAGTTTTCTCACACGAAAATATAATAATAACTCTGCACGCAATAAGATCTTTAATAAATTTATTTCATAATCTTTTCCTTGTTTACTTCGATTTAAATATACCTACGATACTTTATAATTTTTGGCTGGACGTTTGTTCTTGAACATCGATTTTTGAGAACTTTAACACAAAACCGTGAGATTTTGTATCAAAGACGTTATTCTAAGTTTATAGCAAAGAATCGTATATGTTATTCTTTCATAATTTTTTATGTTTTTTTTGTTTCCTCGCATTTAGATACACGTCCCCTTTCGCGTATGCGTTATAGCTAAGTAGGTTAATGAATGAGGTACTAGTCCTTTTCTTTTACATAAAAATAAAACCAAAAAAGTGCAACCAGCATGTTATGAAACCCTCATATAATTATAAATTATGAACGATTAAGTTAGCTTAACCGATGATAAAATATCAATTTTCTTCAAATTCTATTCATAAAAACACCATTCGGTAAATCAACTTGTCATAATAGTTACATTAATCAAAATGACGTATATTATAGGTTATTATATTGTGTTTTGATCTATATTGAATCAGAGATCAATGAAATTCAAACGGGAATTTATTAAACATGCCCTTAAGCTGAATTTATTATCACTTTCAAAATATTAGTATTATTTAAACTGAACATTATTCATTTTGAGGTTATTCTCCATTGGGTGTCATTATCCAGGTTAAGTTGGTGGTGTCATTGTCAAACATAACCATCCTGGAGCCCAGTCATTACCTCGAGAGCTTGAAATTTTATCTAAAATCAAATAATATAAATAAAATATTCCAGAAGTAACACCAAATTGAAAGAAATCACACTGCATTCCGAATCATTTGTGGATAATTTAAGTGCTTCTGCGTATTAGAATTTTCCATTAATAATTTTTTTTTGTGTATGATCTTTATTTCAAGGGACTCAAATGCAAACGAAATGCAAACGATCAAAACGGGAAATGTAGACACAGCTCACGCTATTATAATGAATATATAACGAATGTTTATCCAAAGAAAACCGCTGAAGATTTCGAAAAAAACGTACTGAACTCCTAAAGACGGTCCAAACAGAGTGAAATATGCCAGAAACTGAGACAAACAGGGTTCGTACGCGCACCCATGTGAAAGCTCTCCAATAGGATACAATGTATTGAAACAGCCTCGGATGCGTTTAACAAATCGGCCAATTTGAGCAAGTGCTACGACAGCCTTAAGATAGTTCATGCCAAGCTCTCAAAGATAATTTTTGTCGCAATTCCTAATACATTGTCTCTCTTCCTCGATTGGGCCAAAAATCTGAACGATGGATGCGGGAAAATAATGTTTCGATGAACAATGAATGCGGTATTATTTTACTTGTCTTCTTATGGGCCTAAGTCGAGACTTTAAAAAATAAACGATAAATCCGGGAAAACGACAAATGCGGGAACGATGGATCGGGGTTCTTCTGTATATCATAAACATTAATATTTATTTATTTGTATTTAAAATATAATGAACAGTATTTCGTGGCGGGGCTACGGACATAGATTTCAAATTGATCCAATCAGAGAACAGCAATATTGTTCCTAGCTTACAGCAACGGAAATTTCCTCAGTCGTCGCTGAGATTTCTTCTTGGTAAGTCATTTTGTCAATTTAATAAATACTGTTACTGATTTGAATTTTAGGCTTGAATACATTTGGAGCTTCGAAAAATTTCCTGCCAACGATAACTTAAATAAGATATGTTATTCATCTATTTTCGGTGATACTATTTTAAAGAAATAATTGTTTTTTATTTACAGTTTCACTAATTTATTTCTTTTCGACACGCATTATTAGTTAATGACATTCATGTAAAGTCTAGGTTACGTTACATTAGGCGAAGCAATCAATTTCTTTTATAACGTCTTTCCTTAATATTTAACTTCATCATTTCTTGCGAACGTATTTCCATTTAGAAATGAATACTATAAAAGAGTGCCTTTTTTTAGTGTTTTGGGAACGAATTTGAAATGCATACGTTGTATATTTACAAAAAACCGTTACTAATTTTAATGTAGCGTCTCACGTAACATTCGGAAATTTGGAGGATATGGCTATTAACGGCATATCATTTCTTATACTAAATGTTCTTGCAATCTTGTTTTCATGAAATAATTGTCTTTCGATTTAAATTATCTCATAGTTAATTTTTGTTTTTGAGTTATTCTTATTTCCCTGATGAAAAATGAAGGTTACGTAAGTTTTTGGGAAGCAACCAATTTCTTTCACCACGAATTTCTTTGCGATATCACATTAGCTTATTTTCGAATTTCTAATCAATCGGTACAAAGAGTTCATTCTTTTCAATTTCATGATCGATTTTGAGAAAATATCGAAAACATTCAATTGAAACTTTATAGTTTAATGAAAATAACTTGACTTTGTATTTAAGTTTGGAGAAGGCGTGGAAGGTGAAAATATCGAACTCAATCCACAAATGACTTTCTATTCAGTATATGATCTAATTGTGATTCATTATACTTAAAATCAAAGTTAAACTTTAATGTTTGCACATCCCACTAAAAAGTTTTAGCTTATTATAGTCTTATTTATAACCAATAAGTAATAAAAAGTTAGTTTTAATTCTTGAGCCCCAAATAGATGCCCTCTATTTTCATCAGAAGATGAAGCGAATGTTTTTCGCAAATTTTATTACTGCCAAATGAATTAAATATTTCTATTAATCGACGGGTGTTTTAATCTGATTTCGTAATCCATTGTGTCAACGGTTACATTTGTTTAGAATGAACGGAAATTTTCCTTTCAAAGTTACCGATAGAAGTTTATAGCTGCCCATTTCCGTAATTTTATAGTGCTTACTTGAAGAGCTTGATAAACATTTTATTAAATTGAAATTTTTTTTCAGATTCTGACAAAGTTAATATCTCGGATTTCCATTAAGGAACGGCTTTTCAAAATGATAGGATAGCTAAGGGATTCGTCACTCCTGAAGAGTCCAGAGGACAACGATGGAAAGGATATCTATATTAGGTAAACGGAAGTTGTTTTTATATACTACATCCTATTCTGCATTTAACAAATTCCCATGTTCGCATAATAAATTTATAGAAGTGAAGAAATGACTTCGGTGCCTCTAATGCTCTAAGTTGAATTAAATTGTTTTGCGCTTTGGATCGATGGAATCCGAGTGGATACTTAAAAAAGATTCCTGTTACTCAATTCATCCGTAAAGCACCACTTCTATTTCTCTTTACCTTTGGTGCATTATATCGAGACTCACGACCATGCACTCACCCTTTCACGTACTCATTCAATGTTGCCACAATTAGAAAAGAATGGTATTGTAATATATTTAAGACGATATTTAAAAGTGTCAATTGCTATTGAGCATTCCATTTCCTTAAAAATGAAAGTAATTTTTTGTAAATATTTCCGTGAGAGACGATATGGGGCTCCGACGACCTTGGATTGTTTTGCCTCTTCATTTATAACTGTGATTGTTTTCGAAATTCGAGATAATACTTAACTGACTTTATACAAATAAAGTATAAATATTATATTCCCTTAAGATTCCTTATCGCCTCGTCTAAGATATATGAGTAACCTTACTCATTCCTTTGATAATGTTCAATTTATATTGCGATTTTAGGAAACAAATATTTGAAGCAATTGCAACTCAAATGGATTTCAAAGGTTTTGCATAGCATTCGCAAATGCTCCTCACCGCTCGCGTTGCAAAATAAGAATTTTTATTTGATTAAAAGAATCTATTAAGAAGGAAGCTTACTTCTGTTGTGATGCAATTCCACTATGTAAAGGCTCAGATAGTCGATTAAGATATTATGAGAATAAATATAGCATGAAAAAGAGTCACAATTCTCTATTGACTAAATATAGCGTTTAGATTTTCATGTAATACTCATTTACTTTGATTCATTCTCGAATTGTCTTTTCTTCAATGACTGGGTTCGTTTGAAACTACTCAAATACCTTATATTTATCTAATAGACGACGTTAATCAAATTAACCGACTCTTGTCCATCTAACATAAGTAGATAATTCTTTAAATAGAAGAAAAGAAGCACATCTTCCGAAAAAACATTTTCTCTTCCTTAATGTGACTTGTATCAGTGGGTGATGAAAATTGTTTACTGCTTTCGCAAAGCTACATATTTCGTTTAATTACCGTTTTTATCTTGCAATTTATAACTTACGGCACCATAACTGACGATCCTTTACGAATAATATCTAAATTCCGAATTCGTTTCATAAAGGTCTAGCTGCTGACGATTTGCTTATATATTAAAATTTAATATTACCTTATCCTTCGGAATGTACGACTTTAAGGCATCGTTCACACATATTGCTAGGAACTAAAATAGGTTTTTGAGAGTGCTAGCAATTATACTGTAACTTTTGCGGTAACTTTGTCTTTGAATAAGAGTATGTTAGAGAATCGTTGCGTTTAAATGCATGAGAATAATTTAATTTGTAGTCTGTATATTTTTAAAAGATTAGCGTGAATTATTCAATTTTCTACATGCAGTTGTCTTGAACATAAAAGTTTTGTATTAATAGCATTGCCATTCACTATGAAACTCATGATTTCCTTCGTTTAATTCAAGTATAAATAATTAATAACGATTTTTCCTAAAATTTCAAACAAGAAGTAGACTTGACTGATGGCTGTTTTCAAATTGAACAAAATAAATATTTAAATTATTAAGTTTTTCTAATCATTAGAAAGTTAGTGGTAGCGAATTAATATTTCAAACAAGGTAATTTTCAGTAACATCTGTTTATTCATGGCAATTAAGAGTTATGTGGAATTCAAGTCACCTACAATGTGAGTTAAACTTATATGCTTCAACGTAAGCGGGTGCTAAAGACTTTAAATTATAATTTCAAAAGCAAGACGCGTATTAGGGAAACCCGATTAAATCCTGAGTTCCGTTTTCGGCAATAAATTTTAATGAGCACATTAAGATATATTTTCCATCCTACTAATAATAAGTAAGAAAATCAATGAAAACTCGATGCAATACTGAGTCACTCCTGAGACATTTAAGCGTTTTCATAGATGTAAGTATTCACAAAATGATTCGATTTTTTTTTTTCAAGTTTAATATTTATCTAATCCTGACCCTGAACTTTATAAAAATTATTTCCTCCTCATGGAAGCAGAATAAAATAATAGAGATATAATTATAATTAAATCCTTTTTTCTCTAAAACCTGCGATGCCGGGTCTACCTATCAGAAGTCATTTCAATGGTCGCAGGACTTCTACATTGAGTGTATCACTAGGCTGCAGCACTTCCAGTGAATGACCCAAGGTGCCGGAATGGATGTAGAATCACAAGGAAAAAACGAAAGGCATCAGTCGATCACGGAAAAAGAAGTAAAGGTGAAATACAATCTTTCCCTTCCGTGCCATAACCCATTTTCAATTATGTATAGTATAAAATTTTGTAAGGCCGGAAATTGTACAGTTTACAATATCTTGAAATGTAAATGCTACAAATACAAGACAAAAGGACTGCGCTTTTAACGAATAAACGTATTGTAGAATGTTTAAATTTCTTATGATGTATGTAAGGTGGGATAATTTATAGTTTTTATATTCTGTAACTATTGATTTTACTACCTAAATGTTTGAACCTAATTCATTGAGGCGGAGTACGTGTAATGCAATAGTTAAAAGACTTTGCGCCCATAACCAAACCAACTATTGCAAAATGTATAGATTTTTAAGATAAATGTAAGGTGGGTCTATGTATTGTTTAAATATTCTGTAAGTATTCATTTTATTACTCCAATGTTTCACCCTGCCTCAATGGGGAGGGGGATGGAAGGTAATGAATGGATAATTGTTACGGAAAAATTCCCCCTGCCACATGCAGAGAGGCAGCTTGTAGGGTATTAATGTGTATGAAAATGTAGATGAGAAAATAATGGAAGGGATAAGTTGGTGATGAAATAGATTGTAGGGACTGAAGGGATGGGTTTTGGAGAGAGTTGGAAGGGTCTGGGTGGTTTAGAGGTAAGGAAGGGAGATGATCGGGGCTACCTTCAGGAGGGAAATGTTGGGAAGGGATGGGACAGAGTTGAGGATGGTAGGAATGGGATAGAGGATGGGATGGAACTGGGTGCGGCGGAGGGAGGGATAGAACGGGACAGGGTAGAGGGTAGGATGGGACTGTGTCGGGCGTAGGGTGGACAGGGACGGGTTAGAGGGTGAATGGGAAAGGATAGGGTAACCGTTGGTTTAGTGCTGGGTGGGGAGGTGGGTTGGGGCTTGGCGGGGAGGAGGATGGTGGGATGGGAATGTGTAGGTTGTAGGGTAGGATTGGGCTGGGTTGGGAGGAGGGTGGGATGGGTATTGGTGGGGAGGAAGGTAGAATGGGATGTGTGGGGAGGAGATGGGGATGGTTGGGGAGGATGGTGGAATAGGTATGGGTGGGGAGGAGGGTTGGAATGGGTATGGGTGGGGAGGAGATAGGGACGGGTGGAATGGAATGGGTGGGGAGGAAATGGGAAAAGGTTGGGAGGAGGGTGGAATGGGTATGGTTGGGGAGGGTATGGGTGGGGAGGAGATGGGTATAGGTGGGGACGAGGTTTTGATGGGTGTGGGGTGGGAGGAGATGGGGATGGGTGAGGAGGAGGGTGGGATGGGCCTGAGTGGGTGGAGGTTAGAATGGGGATGGGTGGGGGAGGATTTGTTGGGACAGCATGCGGTAGAGGGTGAGATTGGCCTGGGTGTGCTCGAGGTTTGGAATGGTCAGTGCAGGATAAGGGTTGAATAGGAACAGGGTAGGATAGAGTGTGAGATGGTTGGGTTTAGGTTGTTGTAGAGTGTCTTGTAAAGGGTGGACTCAGAACCTCCTCATTCTTTACCATATACTTTCCTTCCCCCTCTACCCACCCTGTACCTTGCCTAGTCGCAATCTACCCTCTACCCAAACAAGACTCTACACCGTTTTATCCCACCCTTTACTAACCCACCATTTACAAACCCACCCCGTTCCTATCTATCTCTTACCACATTCTAACACCACCCTCAACACCAACATCTATCCAACCCGACTCTATCTTCCCTTCTAACCCAAACCTTACCACAACTCATTCATATCCACACTTTACCCCACCCTTATGCCACTCTGAACCACACCAGCTATCCTACGCGCCGCATCATCAGTCTATCCTAATCATTTCCCAAGCCCGTCGCTATCACCCCTGTACCAAACCCTTAAATATCCCATCCCACACCCCACTAATTATCCTACCCGACGCTATCCTTAGTCTACCCCAAATGTTACCCCAACACGCCCTTACCCACCCTCTACCCAACCCTTAAAATACACTAAACCCTAGCCTCTATCCAACGCCAATCCTCTAATCCTCTACCATCATCTATCCCACACGACCCTTTTCAACCTCTAGCGAACATTTTCCTTCCCAGTCGAAACCCCATGCAAACCGTACGCACCCTCTAAGCGACCCTCTGCCCCGCCCTATCCACCTTGTACCAAACCCTTACTCCACCCTTAACCACGCCCTTGTTCCCACCCCAACTGTTCCAAACCTCACCCTCTATCCGATCCTAAGCCTTCTTACCCTCAATCCCACTGCGTCCGTATCTTATACCCCAGCTTGTACCTTTCCATCCTCTATCCCATGGCCATCCCTAATACCCTGAGCCCACGCAGTCCTTCCTACGATCAATCCCACCCCGTTTCTGCCCACCCACCCTCACACTAAACCCCAACTTTATTTTTAATTTATTGCAATTGAATCAATAGCTCAGAATATATCAACTGTACATGGCCCCACCTTACATATATTATAAGAAATGTATACATTCTGCAATATGTTGAATGGTTAAGGGCGCAGTCCTTTTGTCTTATATTTATAATATTTACATTTCAAGTTATTGTAAACTATATAATTTCCGGCCTTACAATTTTTTATACTATACATAATTGAAAATGAGTTTTGGCACGGAAGCGAATTATTATATTTCACAGTTCATTCCTCTTCCATGATCAACTGATGCTTTAAGGTGTTTCCCTCAGGTTTCTACATCCACTCCGACACCTTCGGTCGTTGGCTGGTAGTGCGGCAGCGTGGTTATGTGCTAAACGGGGATGTCCCGCGACCATTTTCCGGCTTAGGAAAGGCGGTTCCGGATCGCAAGTTTGAGAGGAATAGGAAATTAAACAAAATTATACCTCTTTTATTTTATTACCCAGGAAGGGCTACAGAAACTTGGATTCGGAAGAATATATTTTGAAATTCAGGGAGACATAGTTACACAATGAACATGGGCTGGGTGGGGGTGAGGGTGGGAAGGGATTGGTTGGGGTTCTACAATTGTAGCGATCGTTTATCTTCTCATAGAGTTCCGATTTTTTTAATTTATGTCGGTAACGTTTTGTGTTAATAGTGCAATATTTTATGAATAAAAAGGATGTGCAAACGTGCTGCGAAATCATTTAGGGAGTTGGGTCACTCTTAGATTCTTATTAAGGATATGCATATAGTATTAGGAGTAAACCTTCTTCTGAACCTTTTGAAAACCCTTTAGAGTTAAAATGGTAGGTTAAGTTCCCATAATGAAACACAGTATTCCATATAATAGCAATAGCTAATGCATTGTATGAAGGATTATTGGTATTGGATGAAATCGTTGGAGCTACGTTAATAAGAGTATAGCAAGGTGAATCGACACCATGCATAAGAAAGTTAATACGATTATTACAGAGAAAATATTTATGCTGCGGAATTTATCGAGGCTTTTTTTCATTCCCAGATCTCCTTTGAACTTGAAAGTAACCAACAGCAATAAACCAACTCTGAAGCTTCTTCGGCCTTTACCTTAACCTCAATACGAGTTCCGCGGGACATATAAATTGCCAGTATCGCAATTTTGATTAGATGAAAGACTTCAAGCGATATTAAGCAATGCCATGATGTTTTAATAAATTAATAAAATATATAAAGGGGATAATTTATATGATAAAGGATCAAACCTAGTTTAAACTGTAGCACCATGTAAGATTTCAAATTATTTATGAAACACTGTAAATATCTGAATGAATGAAAACTATGAATTTACTCATGTCGTCAAATTCTCATGACTACTTAAGAAGTGACGAAGTCGATTAAATTCACTTCCAATTTGTTGAGTTATACTATGGAAACTGTTTTTTTTTTCTTTCTTTTTAGACTTTTTTATAAAAATAATTCATTCGCGACACTACCTTAGAGTCATAACAGATCGGTCTTTCAGATTGGAAAATTGGCAATGCGGTCCCGGGTTCGATTCCCGGTGAAAGCCAATGTGCGAAATGACCTAAGCTGTCGAAGCACTATTTACAATACTACTACAATTGGCAATGTGGAAGGGCGAACGGATTTTATACTAAACATAAATCGCAGGTTTAAAAAATTATAATGCTCTAATACATCTACTGTTAGATATATGCCATCAAATTCAAATTTCGTCTGGGGCAAATAAAGACAGAGGCATATTTATAGATATTTTCTCTTTATCTCCTCTCTAAGAAAATTTCGTTTCCTTGACATAGTGAAAGTTCATGCTATGAAAAACAACTCTTAATTAACGGACGCAAACCTCTTACATACGAATGGATAACTTATTTAAGGCGAAACAGTTATTTGAATCAACTACTGCAGTAAAACCGTTCCAAGTTACGCATTCGCGGTATAAATATGAATTGCGTTAAAAGCCAATCAAATTGGAAAAATCTCATGAACCCCAAGTTTATCAAATTCATATTTTTTAAAACCGTCTCTTAGTTTCCAGTCTACACCATGCAAAACCGTAAGCATACATTTGATTTGTGGGTGGAATTCAATGTGAGAAATGGAGATATAATAGTGAACAGTGACACATGAACCCGTTCCAGACCTAAATACAATATTACTACAATTTATCGCCAAACTGAGGCATAGCAAAATTATGAAGAATTTGTATAAAGGCCCTGATTTGTCCAAGGTCAATAAAAGAATACAATTAACAGGAAAAAGAGAGGCTAAAATATTGAAATTCGTCGGAACCCCAAATCGATACTAACGGATATATTTACTTATATTGCAAGCATATTTCGAGAACAAATTCATCGAGAAAGCAACGAAAGCGCAAGCAAAATAGCAGTTAGCCTTGAATTTATCTGTTGCTATGTACGAGAATACGTTTTACTTCTACTTACAGAGAAATAGATTAAGACAGGAAAGTGAAAGTGAATGGTTGTGACACACGAAGTGGCGTTCAAAAGCTTTAAGATAGGAAGCGAAAATAAAACTGATTAAACATTAACAAGGGAATTTGGGAATGTTATTATTCAATTTCAAGTTTCTTAATTACTGTAAATTGAAATAATACGGTATTAAAAGGTGAAATACAGAAACGCAAAAATGCCATCCAGCGACTCAGGAGTAAAATAGTCTCCGTGTATAAAGAGATGCTACGTAATTTCAGCTCTGCAGTGCTAGAAATGAATACTAAGGCACGGAATTACAGTTAAAGATTGTTTTCATAATATTTAATCACCGCAAATTGCGTTCTTACGTCTTACGGTCCAATCCAAAAATCTTAGAATATATTTGAAAATTATCCGGATTACTTTGAATATAGTAACTTACATTAGATCACCTTGACGCCAGTGAGGAATTCTATATTAACGACAAGTTAAATATAATCAATGGTACAAGCCGTGACTTGGTGGAATTCCATATCAATGGAAAACTCACCTAGTAAAAGTGTAGTTTCCCCGTAACCACCCCCTTCCTTATTCTCATTGGTTGTATAGGTCATGCTCTCTGGTATATATTCTTGTTATGCTTCGTGATCTTTGCCTGATGATAACTATGTGAGTTGAAACATGTCGCAGTAGAGGAAGAAATATATTTTGTGGAATTTTTACTAAGTGAGTTTTTCATTTTTCCATTGACAATTTAAATGTTTTTAGCTATAGATATATGATAAAAAGCGTTTGAAGGTTGACAAGAAGGCTGTCGTTAGCTAAAAATTGCGATATAGAACAAGGAAGGTGGAAACAGAATATTGTGTTAGCATTACCAAAACAGATCTTCCATACGTTCTCCAGAATACTTTAAAACATATTTGGGGTGATATCGCATTAATAAATTTGTAATATTATTAATCGATGGCGATCAATTTTTCATACTCCTTATTTTTGACAAATAATAAGGTTGAGTTTAGCGTAAGAAGAAGCTTGTTCAATCTTCCTACGTTTTAATAACAAGAAAAAATAGCAAGACTCTTCACTGGTGTTGCGATAATTCATGCATAAACCTACAATTAATGTTATCTGAAATCTTCTAATAAAAGGTATGGATGGAAATGTGTTTTTCTCTTTCATCAAGCAAAACATATGACTCGTACCGGCGCAAAGTCGATGACAGCAAATTAGAAACTTTCGCCAATATATTCTTTAGGGAAATATTATGAAAGAAATAACTCACCAAGGTTAACGATCGCTTGCACTGCAGTGAGGAATGTATGAAGGCACTCTCTTTGGCTTGCATTTGAGTCTCGCATGACCTTCATTAGTGGATCCAAACATCGCCCTTATAAATAATAAAGCAATCTAAGCATCACTGGTGAATATCTATGACGTTATGCATTAATTTAATTTACAATTATTTATACTCAAGCACTGTAATGATTAGCACTGATTTCTGAATATGAGTTATTGTGTCTTCTAACTAAAAGTTAAACTTGCAGCCTCTTTCGCAGTTACTCAATTAAATTCATAATTCAATGCATTAGCTACTTTAGGATAGTATTCAATAACTCTTGACCTCCATTGTCAATACTTTTTTCTCATTCTCACATCAGTTTTGAGCAAAATGCATACTCTCTGGTTTAATCAATAGAAATAAAGAAGGTATTGTAGCATTAAACTTCATTACGCATTGCAATAAAAGCTTATTCTATCTATTAATAGAATATATATGAGTGAGGATGATACGAAAACTTGAGAACAGATTACATTTAATACGTTATAAGCAAATAGCGGCAAAGAGTATGTACTAAAGTTTATTGGTAAGAAACAAAAAAAACTGAATTACACTAGAGTCCAAATTGTGAAGTCTTGCAGCTTCCGTAAATAATGATGACTAAAGAGATAATTTACAACTGAATGTAAGAGTTTAAATTTCCTTTTATTTGAAATCTAAAATGGTATTGTAACGGAGATGATTCAGTGATACTATACTCTACTGCGAGATATATGTTATTGCGTTAAACTAAATAACTCATGCTATATGTTTATGCGATACTAAATAAAACTTATTTTTAATTGACCTGAATAATGAACATTATGTTTAAATTTAAAAATATCAGTAACGTTGAAATATATTCCAGGAATAATGGCAAAAGAACCATATTTTCTAAATTTAGACTCACAAGAGCTCCTATCGATAAATGGGGTTATGTGTTTCTTATATACGCTGGGGCATATTCTAGCATATTGCGAATGCATGAGGATAACGAACACAACCTCCCTTAGAATTTCAAAAATGCAAGGAATTATGAGATTCCACATTGCAAAGAAATATTTCACATACAATATAATGAAGCATTTTAATGTTACAACTGCTCACCTAATTTAGAGCTCTAGCCGACAGGGGTACTCCTGAGTGACGAATCCTATGACTGTCTTTTCTTACGAAAAGTGAATGGAAATCAAAAACTAATGCAAGTTATTAAAATCTGAAAACAAAATCAAATCAAATTAATAAAAGTTTAAGTGAGTTCAATAAAAATAACTGTACCTTACGGCCAAGTACAGACATGAACGTTTATTTATAACTCACTAATGACGATCTCCGACAATTTCGAAATCACACCGACCTTATGATAATCGGTTTAAAAAAAACAAAACACTTTCTAGAAGAGAAGTGAAACAAATACTTTTCTTTCTAAAAACAAGCCACTGTTGATAAAGATAAAAAACGAGAAACCAGTTATTTAATTTTTCAATTTAATAAGTATCTATTTCGAGCTTAAGAAGGGAAACTTAATTATAATTAGTAATGAATATCAAAATTAGCGGACTGAAAGATAAGCTATGAGCAAACAATAAACATTTGCATAACTTGTACTTTGCTCCTACATACACTTCTCTAAACGTACGCACATACAAGACAATTTCATTTAACGATTAATCTTCAATTGAATACCTTCGATGTTTTACGAAAATCGATATTGAAATAGAAAATAATGAACTCATTGTAATTATTGATTACTAAAACGTTAAATAAACTGATGCTAAATTGTAAGGAAATACGCGGTTTAAGAAGTTTCTGGTAAAACTAAAGTTTAGATACCTGTTTATTTGTTTTCGAAATTCGCCACTAGGTGGCAGCATCTATATCACTTATATTTTACGAAAAGAATCCTACCTGCCCTACCACAACCCATCAGCGCCGCGCATATTTCGCGATTAGTAGCGGAGATTCAAAAGGAACTAAAAGAACCCTACCTGCACTACTCACCCCATCGGCACCGCGCATATTTCCCGATAAGTAGCGGAGATTGGGTGCGTGAGTTCTGTAGAAATGCATTGTAGGTTGTTGACAAAAGTGCTGCCACCTAGCGGCGAATTTCAAAAACAAATAAACGGGTATCTAAACTTTAGTTTAACCAAGTTTCTTACTTACAGAAACCTAACGTAGCCTATATCTTGCATCAGTGAAATGCTCAAATAAAAACCAGAAAAGAACAATTAAATGTGAGAATCTTATCTCCGTAAACTATGAAAACAAAATTGCCAAAAAACTCGAATAAGAAATTATATGCCGTTATCCTCCAAAGTTCCGAATGTAACGCAAGACCCTAAATTCAAATTAGTAACAGTTTTTTTATTGACATTGTACGAGTTTTAAATTTTGCTCCAAAAACACTTAATAATTTCACTCGTTTAAAATATGAATTACTGAATGGAATTACAGTGTCAAAAATCATTCCGCAAAATATTTAGGAAAACGTCGAAAAGGAAAGTGATTCCTTTCCCACGACGTAACCTAACTTAGATTTTACATGAAAGTCATTAACCACTAACTCGCGACGAGAAGAATTAAATGAGGGAAACTTTAACTAATAAAAATTATTTCCTTTAAACAGTATCGCAGGAAATACATGAAAGAAATATCTAATGTAACTTACTTTTTGCAGTACTTCTAAAGTTCCAAACGTAACTCCACGCACTAAATTCAAATCAGTAACGGAATTTATTAAATTCACAAAATGGCTTACCCAGAAGAAATCTCAGCTATGAATGAGGAAATTTCCGGCCCCTTGAGCAATGAACAATATTGCTGATCTCTGATTGGTCGAATTTGAAATCTATGTCCGTAACCCACAACCAAATACTGTAAATTATATTTTAAATATCAATAAATAAATATTAATGTTTATAATATACATATAAATATTTTTTTCCTGTTTAGGTCAATCATATTAAGGGATATAAATCTGCGTGCTTATATTTTGTGATATTTATAGCAATTTGTAACTCCCCATCATCAAATAACAAAGGAATGCGATTGGCACATCGTTCCACTTTAAGAATTAGATTTTAATTACTCCTTTTATGTTATCAAAATCTTTCTTTGTTTAGAAAAAATCAAGTATTTACGGAATTTCAATGAAATGGATGTCGAAAAATTACGATAATCACTTCCCTTCTACGAAATATATATTTGCTACGGACACTCGGTCATCTACAAATGACCTTCACTTGCTTGCTAAAAGCTTTGCATAATCTTGGACTGAATACTATGGGTAATGAAACTCTGACGAATTCATGGTCACAGCAACTCAACTGGGCATTAACTCGAGGAAATTTCATGCAATGATATACAATGTTTACGAAATATTGCAAGGATTCTATCAGTTAACATATATGCCTTAACATGATCATTTTACGAAGCAAAAAATGAACATTCCCTCTACTAGTTCATGAGTCCCTCTAACTGTTTATCAATCTGGTCAGTTTTGAGATTTTGGCAGACTGTAACTTGACACCAGAAGTGACTCTCTGAAACGCTAAATTTAGATATACCAAATGACTAGAATTGCATTCCACACAGTTCCGTCACTGGATGACATTACCTTTTCGATCTTCCCTCTTGAAATTCCTCTTTACTCTCGGTATTCATACATCCAAGATTTGGATTGCCTTCTTTCTCAACAAGTCTACCAATCTTATGAATAACTTTCCGACTGCAGTTGTCTTTACTATTAAGTGCCACTGGTAATAGAACTTTAAGCTATTAATACACACGTAAAGACCACGAATAAAAAGGACCGATCATATTTCCTCCCATATTCACGATTTGAACCTTTGAAGGAAATCACAAGATGGATGACCTTTGATGTACTCCAAGGAAACAACCTCTTGTAACATTTCACAGTGACTTGTCCGATTCTTAAGCACTCATAGCATATCCACAAGAATTCGTTTCGAGTAATTTTAGAGTTAGATAACGACCGCCATATCGAAATCAAAAAGAGAACAACAAGTCACATGACTTCACTCGCAGCTCTTGGAATGCCTAACGCAGTTCACTTTTCAAGACAATCGGAACTACCAAAAGCGCGGTAAACAGGCAGTTTCGTGGTAAAGTTAAGGTCGTATGTGAAATGGCGTTCTTATGACTTGAAAATTTCGAGTGTTTGAAGTGTTGAATCGATCAGGATTGCCTCAATTAACAGTGAACGAAACATTTTTCCATCTTGATTTCTGTTTTACAATGAGAGTGACACATGTGCAACGTAAGAGAATCGAGTGCTAAAATAACAAGCTTTGTGAAAGCTGAAAATCAGCTATTTATTCAGTGATTTCCTCAAACAGGTTCGAAATTGTGTGTTATTCTACAACTGTGATGAAGAAATCTTCAAGAAATTGAAGCATAAGAATTCATGGAGTTATACTGGACTGAAACGGTAAGGTTAATCTTTCCAAAAGTTTCAATCAAAATCATTAATGACAATATGACTATGTATGATCTCTCTGATAGATGTTGGACTGAATTTGATATTTTCGATTTTAGTACAAAGGTTTGCGAAAATATATTAGCTAGCGATTAATTATCTTTCTCGACTGATTGTGTGTGAGGATTCAACAACGTTTAACATCACGGAGGATGTTATTTATCTAATTAATTTGGCAGTTTCATTTCGGAAATTTATCCAAAACAGTTTCTAATTTTCAAGAAGCGTATACAATCAGCAAAATATTGTGTTTAAATAAGATTCTTTGATGCACCAAATCAACAAATTCGTTTTCATTCCTTTTAATTTCAAAGGGCATAATTCTCTGAGCCTTGTTTTTATAGTTTTTAGTATATATCTTTCACTATAAGATTAAACTTGATAAATATCATGGCTATCCAGATTTGACAGGATATGTAGTAAACCATTTATCAAAATCATAATTTAAAATAATAGATTCATCTAGTGAAGATAAACAATTGAGATATATTATCTTTGTTGCTTCTTTTAGGATTAATTCTAGGAAAGTGCACAGCTAGCAGACGCCTAGCAAAACTTTCCAATTTCTCTTTGCAGTGAAGGTCATGTGTGGATAAGGCAGAGAGGAGTCGTAACAATTATATTCCAAGGGAAGATGAGATCTTTAAAGACATTGAAATTCCTCGAGGAGTTGACAGTCGGATTCTTTTGTCAATGGATATACAGTAGTTAAGAATCGTCATTAATTGGATATGATACTACGTAACTTATTTAAAGAGATTTAAAGTCCAGTAAGTAGGTATCCTAAACAAAGATGTAAATTTATTAAGAACTATATATAATCTATTTTGCAATGTTTCGGATATTTCGAGCAATGGCTTTGTGGCAACCATCAAATTCACTAAATTTTAACTAATTTACTTTTAAAAAGAATTTTATGCTTAAAAAGTTTAAATTTCGATGGCATAACACTTCATCAAGGTAAATAAATGTCATTTAAATTTCAAATATTATATAAAAAAGCAATTACTAGACATTGTAGGCAGGGCTACGTACGTAGATTTCAAAAATATTCTAAGGCAATAAGGTGCAATCTTTCGTAAACATTTTATATTTTTACATGAAATTTCCTCGAGTTTATACCCAAGTAATTTGCTGTTACTACGAATTCGTCAACGTTTCATTAGCCAAAGTATTAATTCCAAAAATATGCAAAGATTTTAGCAAACAAATAAAGGTCATTTGTAGATGACCGAGTATCCGTAGCAAATATATTTCGTAGACGAGAAGTGATTATTGTAATTATTCTACATCCATGTCATTGAAATTCCGTGAACACTTGATTTTATCCAACCTAAGAAGGATGTTGATAAAATATTAAGAGTACAAAAAATGTTATCCTGACAGCTGAACCATGCGCTAATCGCATTCCTTCGTAATGATGATGGATAGCTACAAAATGCTATAAATATCACAAAATATAATTACGCAAATATATATATATATTTTATTTTATTATTGATATATATAAATATATATCAAATTTATAGCATTTACCTAATAAGGAAAATATTTGTATGAATATTATAAACATTATATTATTTAAAATTTATTTATTGGTATATAAAATATAATTAACAGTATTTGGGGCGGGGCTACGGACATTGATTTCAAATTGAACCAATCAGAGAACAGCCATATTGTTCCTAGCTTATAGCAACGGACATTTCCTAAGTCGTCGCTGAGATTTTTTCTGGGTTAGTCGTTATGTCAATTTAATAAAAACCGTTACTGACTTGAATTTTTGGCTTCAAATACAATCGGAACTTTGGAGAATTTCCTGTCAACGATAACTTACATAAGATATGTTATTCATATTTTTCCGGTGATACTATTTTAAAGAAATGATTGTTTTTTATTTAAAGTATCACTAATTGAATTATTTTCGACACGCATTATTAGTTGAAACATTAAAAACCAACTGGGTACATTCATCAATAACCCAAAGTGTCTCATAAAATATGGATGGATGGCGTGTTGAGTATTGAACTAGTAAATCTGCAAGTTATTCACAGAAAAAGTTATTTAAAGAACACGCTGTGCTAACAAATATGTTACAGGGAAATTCTTCTTCATAAATGATACATAATAACGTGATGTAAAATTGTCTTATAATATCAGCTAAATGCTATTAAGTGTACGATACGGTTATTAATTATTCTTTTGGCCTATCAACCTTTTATTAATAACATTGCTAATAATGATGCAAACTATGAACATGTGCCAATTAGTTAATACTCGGACCGTCAGATAAAACAGAAAATTTTAAATGGTGCTTAGTGATATTATGATACAACATATTCAATGCAATATTATACTGGTAAAATTAAAATAGAAATACTGTTATAAACAAACTCAGACGTAAAAGTCATAAAATATATGCGCAATTGAAAAGGAGTGTATATGCAGTGGAATCTCTACTTATTCGATTAAATAAAATCCAAAATATACCTTTCGCAATAAACTACGGAATGGAAGGTAACCTCTGCTTTTAGCTAACGCCATTTCAAGCTTTAGGCATAAATTTCAAGTATAACGAGTTTTCAATTTTAAACTCAATTTTTGGTATAAATTGAACGTATGAAAATGTGAAGATAGATATTAGATGAAAAAGTAGTATTTTTCTTTTCAACAGGCAAAGAGATAAATCAGAAGAAAATTAATGCATCAGTTGCTTAGAAAGCAAATATGAGTCTACCTTGTACTTAGCAAAACGAGGTAAGTAAGAGAAGGTCGTGAAGAACACATTACTTGCCCAGACAATTGTTTGTGCAAGGCTTTTTCTGTTTCATTAAGATAATGATGCATTAGAAGGCAATGAAAAAGGAAAGCGAAATGCTATCTGACATTGAAAGAGAAGCCGTGAAAACGAAAACACATGTCCTTGACATCTAAGAAGGTGAGGTCACGTTAGCTACTCCTCAGATCTGGTTGAAATTTGGCAGGGAAATAGTTCTCAATGCGACATTCACGAATCACCCCAATTTTGGTGTTTGGAAAATCTACAGTTTATCTGGAAAACCACCTTCTATTTCGCGTATTGCGTAGAGTGCGTGTATCGCGTACCAGCCAACAGATAGTATACTTGGTAAGGTATTCGTCTCCGGCGGAGAGACTCCTATGTTCTATCCCTACTCGTCTACGTTTTCCTCTCTTAAACTTACAATTTTTTCTTCTACAATTTTTTACACAATACAATTTTAATGACTAACTACTTATTCATTTCCGTTCACTGTAGAATTTATTCACGATAACTGTCTCTTTGTAAAATTCAACCAGATCTGATGTGCAGCTACCCCGTTCAACCGTGGTAACAGAAAGAATTGAGATAACACGAAAAGGAAAGTGTTAGAACATACAAAGGAAGGAATAGACGAAAAATAATCAGAAAGGAATAATGATATTATGTTCTATATCACGGAAAATTGCTGGTCATAACTTATACCTCAATTTTTTTATTTATGCACATTACATATGTAAATGTTTTTGATACTGGAAGTTATAACATTCCCTATGTTCTTGTGTAAGATAAATACTCTTGCAACGTTTACATTGTATTCGAAGTAAATATCATGTACTGGGTATTGTAGCTAAAGCGTAAAAACGAAAGGGAAAAACCAATTATTTTATACAAGAATTATGAAATAACTACTCCAGAGAATCTTCGATGGAATGGGATATTTCTAAGATAAGGAACACTTTTGATAATACATAATCTATTCTTACTGTGGTCTCTCAGATATTTTGAAGCAAGTGAAACAATAGTTCGTTCTTACTGTATCGAAAACTCATGTTACTGGTCGTTGTATGTCTCAATTTGAAGTTAAGTTGTGAACCACTGTGAATTCTACGGGTCAGTGTACAATGTACACTGTACATGACGCTCTTTTTCAAATAATATTAGAGAAGATAATGAAAAACGGGAGGTGATGGTCCACAATAACTTCTGTAAATTCTGCACTCATTTGAAGCTAACATTAATCGCTCAATACTCAGATCATATTTTCATCACAATAGAAATCTTTGAAAAAACAACTTGAGACATTTTATTGGTATCGAAAAATGAGTAACTGGAATTGAATACACCTATATCTTGAGAATCTATTTGAAGTTAAGATGCCATTAATGTGAGCAATACCCGATGATCTTTTCAATCTAATTCACTTAAATCAGATTAAAAATATGAATTAAAATCAAAATTCTTTTATCCGAAAAATGCCGAAACTTACCAAAGAGTTAAGGTGATGATGCATCGTTAATATAAATTACCCTTACCTAAGTTGAAGTTCCAGTAACTGCTGTCCATGTTCCTTTTTTGTGATGGTTCCTTTTCATGCAATTCCATGTTAAACAGGATGACGAAGTGATACTCAATTCGCTTTCCGTAGCAATCTAAAAATATTATAACCAAAATAAATAAATCATATAATTTTAATCAACTAGTTATCCTATCCATCGATCATCTGCAAGTTAACCATTAAAGAGATATTGTTCACAATTATGACAGACTGAGAGCCTCCATTAAGAAAATCCACAGAAGATATGATAATGATTCAGCTGGACTATCTTTACTTTACTTAGAGGCAGAATTTGAATCCCTAAAATTCACATAATATACCAAAAGGTTTAAAAATGGGACCTTATTATACGCAAAAAAGTTTAATTAATCTTCAAATGAATCAGGATTTAATTTAATTTTCTTTTATTAGATATTGCTTCTAAAATTTTATGTAGGATATTTGCTTTCAGTTAACATTTTAAGTTCAATAGTTTATAATATCCAATGCGTATCGCCAAAAAAAACACTAAATATGTCACCAACTTCACCTTGATAGGGGCATCCGATTGAGGATAACCTGAACATAAATATAATGAATACAAAAATACATGCACTAGTCATCTTCCCGATAAATAGATGTAGCGCAAAAGGAATCTAGATCTTATCATATAATAATAATAATAATAATAATAATAAAGTACTTTATTCAGGGCGAGATTGAGACTATCAAGTCTCTTCCTACACCTAACCCTAAAAATTAGGACCAGTAGTTGTTTCGTGTAAGAAAATTGAAATTTTTTTTATAATTACTTATTGTGGAATGCCATATAGTCACAGAATACGAAAACCTGAAAGGCGATACACGAGACAAAGATGTTAGAATGTCAAACATATAAATATTAGAAACCGCATCTTAATGCTGAGAAAACCTTTGAGCCTCGTTATAATATGATTTGGCAACAGTGCGTAAAAAGTAACAAAAGAATTGGAATGTAGGCAAACATAGCGAGGTGAATGAAAGTGAATTTAAAGTTCGTAAAACAGTGGAAGTGTTGAAAGTGACTTAAGACCTCTCTTGCAAAAAATAACTGATTTCCCTTGGCTTCATTCATCGCTCGTTAACCATTGTTCTTTCAACATAATCACAAAGGAGGTAAAATTATTGTAGCACATAAATAATGCCGACCATTATCTATAGCTTGATATCTTTGATTGGACACATCACGAATGTAGAAGGTAGTTGAAACAGGAATTTATACTGTTACCTACTCTCAATATTTTGATAAAAAACTTATGGAAAAAATAAAAAACTTAATTTCAGTTCGAAATCTCAACTTCGATTACTATCCAAGACGGTTAATAAAGTTAAAAACGATTCTCATAAAATAATATGCAGATGAGAGCCATAGTGGGAAAAAATGAGATGTAGAAATTATTCAAGAGAATTGATTAATGATATGAAGAAAATTTGGACTTCAAGGCTCTAATTTATGATAAGGTAGTAATGAAGAACTTTAGAAAGGGTAAATGAATGAATGTAATCTTTATCTAAATAAACGAAAATCATAAGCTTGGAATATTACTCAAAGATCTTTTCAAACTAATCTATTTTAAATAATTCAATTCAAAGAACACATGGAAACAATCCAGAATTACGCAATATAACTTGACATGAACTACAAAATATTGTTTTTCATTAATCATACTAAATGAAAAAATTGACAATCAACAAAATGGCGACGTTTCCGTAGGGAGTAAACTAGGAGTATTATAATGTGATGTGAATAAAAATCCTCCTTACCTAATTTGCAGCTAAAATAACCGGTGTCTAAAGTCCTCAACCTTGATGGCCTCTCTATATGCGCTTCGTTTTTAAAAACGCCAAAGGGCAATAACGAAGCAATTCACTTTCCCCAACAGTCTGAAAAACATTAAGACCAAAATAATTAAACATAAAATTATAATCAAGTAGTTTATTCAGAAATAAAATGCCAAGGACGAAGACGACTATCGAACCTTAGTTTATTACAATACCCAGAATCCTTCTCGACACGGTGAACATGGGAATTGATTCTAACAGTTGAAAAATATTTGTAACCTATTAAATCATCATAAAATTTATGATTGAAATACTTGCAAACTCAACTAAAATTGAAAGCACAAATGAAAGAATAAACACGAACTGGACTTAAGACAATGGAAATTGAATCTTGACGTTAAATGAGATGACATTGCATAAGTTTCTAATTTTAACTCATCAAGACTATAGCTAAGGAAGAACTATTTTGCAAAAGGATAAATATAAAATAGGTAAGGAATGAAATGAGCATTACTTAATGCCTAGTGGGACTCTATGCTCCTCTTACTCGGTGGTTTGAGTTACCTAATTGCAGGCGGAAGAACCGGTTTTCGGTTTCGGCTACGTCAGTGTCTCAACTTCAAGTTATGCCATTGAATTTAGCTTGTTATCCACGCGATGTCAGAAGATAATGGAAGTATTATTATAGTGTCCTTGAATTTGCGTGCGACAGACAATTAAAAATTTTAAAAGATCATTACATTCTTATCAAATCTTACGATCACTTTAAACTAAAACGATACGCAACACGAAATCATACGAAATTGAGTTGAACTTAAAATGAAGACAAAGAGGATTCCTGCATTTCAGAAGATTAATGCCTTAAATATCCAAATCATATGGACTAAAACGTATCCCAGAAAAAAGTTCAAAGAGAAAACTTTAAAAATCTGGTATCTTCTGCTCGCAATTTCAATGAATTATAAGAAATTGAAGAGGAGAATAAATTTCAATTAAAGTATCTCATGCAACTTACCTTACTTAGAATATATTGGATGAAGGCCGCTGACATCTATACAGCTGGAGAATATATATATTTTACCGTCCTTTTAACTTAAAGTCACTTTGCGAAAACATAAATATTACAAAATAAGAAAGTAATATATAAAGTTCTAAAGTAACATACAAAGTTTTCCTCCGGTGCTATAGTCTCCGAAGTTAACGCAATTCAGCAAATTCAAATGTTGTAACGGTTATTTAACAAGAAAAGAGCAGCATGACCTCACCTAAGGAAAGTTCTGCAGCAACTCAGAAATTTTCCATCTGCGTGACGTATGAACAAATATGCTGTCACGTGATTGGCTGATTTTGAATTATCCGTTTTGTGCCTAACCCACTACCAGTTGAAATAATATAATGATTATAGTTGCATCATATTCATTTTGTTATAAATATATCTTTTAGTATTCGATGAAAATGTTCAAAGTTAATAAATGATTGTAAATCGCATTTTCCAAATTAGAAACTTTTCGTCATGCAAAAACAAAAGAATGTGATTCGTCCGTCCGTTTCTTCAATCGATTCACATGATTATTAATGATTATATTATAGCTAATCATTTCTTTAATTAAAATACATGATCATTTACAAGTAATTTTGAAGTTCCTATTTGAGAATCTATGGTTTCATGTGATACAATTTTCTTAACGTGTAATCTCTTTTTGTCAATAATACTAGTAAACGTGCATACCTTCCTAAACTAAGTTAGGAATAAATCGATGTACTCAATTGGAGGCTGGGGTTAATTTTGAATACAAATAAATAGACTACAAATATTAGGAATTTATGTGAAATGAATATTCAACATGAACTACTTACCATATTCTGCTATCTTCGACTTCTTGGCTTAACTTGTTCAGCACCCATTCAGAATACACAAGATTCACTCCAGATTGAAAATTTCATTGTCTTTATGTATATTAAATACAATGAATTTACACTTTTGCCACAAGTTTTACACTATATCACTTTACATTATCACTGTTGAATCAACAACTCTTATGCTCGTTTTCCATTGTACACTTTTTCACACCTTTCGAAAAAAATGACAGAATAGAATGGTTTCTGCTTCGAATAAACGTCCACCGCGAGTATGTCACTCGAAAACGTATCCATCCAAGGTCTCAAACACTCACAGTACACCCAAGAGAATATATTTTTGGGAAACTTTAAGAGAAAATGACCGCCATTTCGAGGATGGGAACAAGAACTTCCTGTCGCTTTACATTATTCACTTCATGACACGCCACTTACGTGATTCATATTTTTCAAGACGAGCGAAATTCTCTGAGAGCGCGGAAAAGTGCCACGTAATAGCCTCGTGGTTTAAGTGAAGAAGTCTCTGAAATGGCGATCTAATCTCCTAGAATATTTAAATTACGATAATATGTTTCTTGAAAACGATTAAGATTGTGCTACCCACTGGATTAATTCTTTACTGTGATTGTGTGAGACGTGCTACGTAAGAGCCCACTTATGGAATCCTCTAATATAAAGTTTATCGACGGCTCAACGATGACTGGATTTCAATGATTTCCTTAAGTAATCGTAAAGGTGTATATTATTCTACTTTCGATTAAGACGAGGCCTTCTGGGAAAGGTGGGAATCATTCGAACACAAGGCAAAGGCATATGGAAACTCTGAAATGTAAGTACCATATCAGTGATAGATATAGGGTTTATAAGTATGTGAATTTGATTGTGAGTTTAACAAGGGTACTTTCAACGTCAAAGATGTAAGTTACAACTATTCCGTTACTTCGATTACAAGGGTAATATTTGATTTCATTCTAGAATGCTTTGTCTTGTTCAGAATGGCACAGTTCATAACACTTCACGTTCAGATTATTTCGTGCACGTTATTTCTCTGACATAAGTTAAAGCTTTTACGATATTTTTAGAACAGTATTAAATCTCCAAGAATCTGGAATGCCGCCAATGAACGAAGGTATGTATGAAATTGAGTTATTAAACAAAAATATTGTCTAAATACAGGATATTCAGAATAAATGTTTTATTAATTAATTATTTGGGAGCAGAAATTTCAGTATTAACATTTCTGAATAAAAGCTTCCATTTTAATATTCCATTTATAATTCCCTTTTACCTTGGTAGATAATCATGAAAAGTAATGTTTTCAAGTGGAATATAGTTTTCATTCCTTACATTATAAGCAATTCTTAAAATATTCATCATTGTTTACAAATTCATTAAATAAAATAAATTCAATAATAACCATGTTAATCAATTGAGGAACTAAAAAGACCAATCACATTCTTTTGAGTCTGCATGATGAGAATTTTCTAATTTGGAAAATTCGATTTAGAATCATTTTCATAAAAACTAAATGATCATCAAATTGGAGGTCATTTTCTCCTAAAGTTTCCCGCAAATATATTCTTTTGGATGTACCGTGAGTGTTTTTGATGCCATGGTTAGGTACTTTTCCAAGTGACATACTCGTGGTGGAAGGTTAAACACATCAAAAACCATTCCATTCCAAAAGTGTGAAAAAGTTTACAAAGGAAAACGTGCATGAGAGTGGATGTTTCAACAGTGATAAAGTAAAGTGATATAGAGCAAAGCATGTGCGATAATGGCGATAAAAGTTTTAATCTGGAGTGAATCTTGTGTATTCTTAATGGTTGTTGATCAGGTTAAACCAAGAAGATGAAGAGAGCAGAATATGGTAAGCAGTTCATGTTTAATATTCATGTCACATAAATAACTAATCCTTCGAGGCTATTTATTTTTGTTCAAAATTAACCCCTGCCTCCAATCGAGTCTACCGATATATTTCAAACTAACTTTAGGAAGGTAAGAACATTTACTAGTATCATTCTCCAATTGGAACATCAAAATTACTTGTAAATTATCATTTATAGTAGTTAACAAATTGACTAGATGTAATATAATAATTAATAATCATGTGAATCGATTGAAGAACCGGACGGACCAATCACATTCTTTTGTTTGAGCATGACGAAAAGTTTCTAATTTGGAAAATGCGATATAAAATCATTTATCAACTTTAAACATTTTCATTAAACACTAAAAGATAAATTATAATAAATTGTATATAATATTATTATATATATTATTTAATTAAATTATTAAAACGGGTGGTGCGCAAGGCATAAAACGGATAATTCAAAATCAGCCAATCACGTGACAGCATATTTGTTCATACGTCACGCAGATGGAAAATTTCTCAGTTGCTGCTGAACTTTCTTCAGGTGAGGTCATGCTGCTCTTTTGATTTAAAATAACCGTTACAACATTTGAATTTGCTGAATTGCGTTGACTTGGAAGTCTAAAGAACTGAAGGAAAACTTTGTATGTTACTTGAAGACATTTAATATTACTTTCTCATTTCGTAATATTTATGTTTTCGCAAAGTGACTAAAAGTTAAAAAGACGACTATATATTCTCCAGGCGTTTAGATGTAAGCGGCCTTCATCAAAGATATTCCGAGTAAGGTAAGTTGCATAAGATACTTTAAATTAGAAATCAGTCTCCCGAACCAATTTTAAATAACTAATTACTATCGCGAGCCGATTATAATAGGATTTTAATGTTTCTGTTGTAGATTATTATTAGAGTAATATGTTCTAGTCTATAAGATTTGGACTTTAAGTGTACTAATCTTTTGAATTGTAGGAATACTTCTTTATCGTCAACTTGTGTTCGAGTTAGTTTCGCATGATTACGTGTTGCCTATCTTTTTAGTTTTAAGAGATCATAAGATTTTATATGAATCTTTTAAAATTTTTATTTACTGTCGCACGCAAATTCAAGGACACTATAATAATACTTCCATTATCTTCTAACATCGCGTGGATAACCAGCTAAACTCAATGGCATAACTTGAAGTTGAGACACTGACGTAGCCGGAACTGACAACCGGTTCTCCCGACTGCAATGAGTGAACTAAAACCGCCGAGTAAGTGGAAACTCCGAGCTCTAGCACGAACCAATTAATGCTAATTCCATTCCTTATCTTTATAAATTGTATGTATTTGCACCATAGTTTTTCCGTATCTTTTGTCTTGATGAGTACAATTACGTCATATCATTGATTTAAGAAGGCTGGTTTAAAATTTAACGAAAATTTTGTAATTGAAGAAGACTCTTAGAATTTCATTATTGTCTATTTTTAATAATACTATAGTAAGCTATTCAATTATTTGTATGCTATGCCCTTAAAATGAAATATGCTTATGCAATTTCAAGTCAATTAACGTCAGTTTCTATTAACTCTTAAGTCCAATTCGTTTGTGCTTTCAATTTTAGTTGAGTTTGCAAGTATTTCAATCATAAATTTTATGATCATTTAATTGGAAACGAGTAATTTTGCAACGGTTAGAATCAATTCCCTAGTTCACTGGGTCGAAATGGATTCTGGGTATGGCAAAAATTTGAGGTTCAAAAGTCAAGACCACTTCACTAGCATTTCATTTCTTAACTAGTTCTTGATTTTATATTCCTCAGGAATTTAACTAGATATCTCAAATCATTAGAGTTGCAGAAATGATTAACATTCCTCAGGCTGCTGCACTAAATAACTACCTGACTATAATTATATGTTTAATTATTTTTGTGTTAATGTTTAAGACTATTTGGGAAATTCTTCGTTATTGCCCTTTGGCGTTTTTATAAACGAAGCGTCTATAGAGAGTTCATCAAGGAAGAGGACTTTAGACGCCGGTTATTTTAGCTGCAACTTAGGTAAGGAGAATTTTTATTCACATCACATCATCATACTCCCCGTTTACTCCCTCCGGAAACGTCGCCATTTTGTTGATTGTCATTTTTTTCATTTAGTTTGATTGATGAAAAATAATATTTTGTAGTTCATGTCAAGTTATTGGATATTCTGGATTGATTTCGTGTGTTCCTTGAATTGAATTATTCAAAATAGTTAAGTTTGAAAAGATCTTTGAGTAATACAGTATTCTAAGCTTTCGATTTCTGTCTATTTAAATAAAGATGACATTCATTCAATTACCCTTATGAATATTTTATTACTATCTTATCATAAAATAGAGCTGTTAATTCGAAATTTTCTTTTTCTCAATTGCATAATAATAGACGGAAATCAGTTCATTTATTTATCTTCTTGGATAGTAATCGAAGTTGAGATTTTGAACATAAATTATGTTCGTTGTTTTCTCCCTTAGTTTTTTACCAATATATTGTGAGTGGGTTTAGATATAAATTCTAGTTTCAAATACCTTCTACTTGCGTGAAATTAAAAATCGAAGAATTCAATGCACGGATAATGGTCGGCATTCCTTATGTGCTATAACCATTTTATCTCCTTTGATATAACAAAGAACTATTGATAACACGAGGGATGAAGGAAGTCAAAGGAAATCAGTTCGCTTTCACACGGAAAGGTCTTAAGTGGCCTTCACCCCTTCCACTCCTTTTCGAACTTTAAATTCACTTTCCTTCACCTCGCTATGTTTACCTACATTCCTATTCTTTTGTTACTTTTTACGCATTGTTGCCAAATCAAAATATAACGAGGCTCAAAGGTTTTCTCAGCATTAAGATGCGGTTGATAATCTTAGTTGACTTAATGCTTATAGGTATAACATTATACTAGAGGCAATTTTCGTTTATTTTTAAGTTCGAATCGTATTTATATTTTTCTTTTTAATTTGGATTGAAGAGTCAGCGGTTTTCATTTAGTATCCCACTTATTTTATTCGCTTTTAGACAAGTTGGAAATATTAGCAACGGTTCATTTCACACTAGAAATTCATAAAATCGACAAAGTTGCAATGGAAATATTTAATCGCTCAATATCTGCGTTCGTCAAACGAATTTCATTACTGAAATTGTTCTCGATTTTATATCTCTTATTGGTTTAGGCAAATATCTCAAGAAATTTAAGTGACAGAAATGCTCATTGGTCAAATTATTCGCTATAGAATATTGAGGAATGCGAAGGACTTCGACATTGCACCAGGGATGTTGAAAAGCGAAAGGTATTTAAAGAAACCACCGCCGAGGAGGACCTTATGCACTGGGTATCGTAGCTACAACTAAGGTGAGGAGAATGTTTCTCACAGTTCGTCATCATCATTAATGCTCGATAAATTATCGCCATATTATGGATTCTTAAATAATTTTACTTTTAGTATGCCCCATGAAAACAGTTATTTTTAAATCAATTGTAGTTAATATGATATTTTTTATTGAAAGTTTTCTATAGAAATAAATGACATAAATTGATGAGATTAAAAATCATTTTGAATATCGTCACAAACTATCGATTACCGTTGAATTTTATAAAGTTGGCAATCTTTCTTTTATAATTTTTGAAATTTCGCAGCAATACAGCATCAAAATTTAGAGCTGATTATACGTAATTGCCTTCGAAATGTTTATCACATCCCCCAAATAATTCACTCTTCATATTTTTTATTCCACTTTAAGTATCCTTTGCATCATAATTTATAGATACAAATTGGTTTTTGGTTATATATATATATATATCTTCTTTGTTAATTTTCGAATTGAAGATTTTTAATAATATGGGAATTAAAGTTTGTCATTCTTTTCATAAGTGTTTTTCAAATTTTAGAGTATATGTAAAGGCAAATACTTCAGTATACAATACCACTTACGTGAAATTTCCATTAAAAAATTGGGGGTATGGGAATG
This sequence comes from Sympetrum striolatum, assembly GCA_947579665.1. Taxonomy (NCBI): domain Eukaryota; kingdom Metazoa; phylum Arthropoda; class Insecta; order Odonata; family Libellulidae; genus Sympetrum; species Sympetrum striolatum. The sequence goes on from OX388348.1 coordinate 73,079,158, forward strand.
GTCGGCATTCTTATTGCGCCCCTATTATTTTATCTCCATTATAATAACGATGAAAGAGCTAAGCTTAATACGTGGTATGAATCAAGCCAAGGGTAAACCGTTCGCTTTCACTAAATGTCTTACGTGACCTTCACCCCTCCCTCTGTATTTACCGATGCTTTAAATTCACTTTCGTTCACCTTACTAAGCTCGCTAATACATTCCAAAAATTTTCTGTTACTTATTAAGCTCAGTTATCTCATAAAAGTAAGATGATATGAAACTTTATTTTTCAAGTATTAAGAAGTGGTGTTTATTCGTTTTACAGTATACCACCTTTCTCTTGCCCTAGCTCTTTGGGATTTTGTAATTCTTGACCATACGCCATTCCTCCAGATCAGGGACGGATCTAGAGAAAAATTTCGGGGGGGGGTCCGATCAAAAAATTCAAAAATAAAAAACATTTCGGCTTTCACAAAACGTGACGTAAGAATTGTGTTAGACAAATTCGAATATTTTCGCTAGTGATTGCTTATTAAAATTATTTGATTGTTTATTTGAGTTTCATTTTCGAAAAATAGGCAGAAGTGGTATTATATATACCCCCAGGACCGCCCTCTGGATCCGTCCCTGCTCCTGATCTAAATAGATGCAGCAGTGTGTTATTATAGTTTTCTCACACGAAAATATGATACCTCTGCACGCAATAAGATCTTTAATAAATTTATTTCATAATCTTTTCCTTGTTTACTTCGTTTAAATATACCTACAATACTTTATAATATTTGGCTGGACGTTTGTTCCTGAAAATCGATTTTTGAGAACTTTAACACAAAACCGTGAGATTTTATATCAAAGACGTTATTCTAAGTTTATAGCAAAGAATCGCATATGTTATTCTTTCATAATTTTTTACATATTTTGTGTTCCCTCGCCTTTATATACACGTCCCCTTTCGCGTATGCGTTATAGCTAAGTAGATTAATGAATGAGGTACTAGTCCTTTTCTTTTACATAAAAATAAAACCAAAAAAGTGCAACCAGCTTGTTATGAAACCCTCATATAATTATAAATTATGAACGATTAAGTTAGCTTAACCGATGATAAAATATCAATATTCTCCAAATTCTATTCATAAAATCACCATTCGGTAAATCAACTAGTCATAATAGTTACATTAATCAAAATTGCGTATATTATAGGTTATTATATTGTGTTTTGATCATTATTGAATCAGAGATCGATGAAATTCAAACGGGAATTTATTAAACATGCCCTTAAGCTGAAAATATTATCACTTTCAAAACATTAGTATTATTTAAACTGAACATTATTCATTTTGAGGTTAATCTCCATTGGGTGTCATTATCCAGGTTAAGTTGGTGGTGTCATTGTCAAACATAAGCATCCTGGAGCCCAGTCATTACCTCAAGAGTTTGAAATTTTATCTAAAATCAAATATTATAAATAAAATATTCCAGAAGTAACACCGAATTGAAAGAAATCAAACGGTATTCTGAATCATTTGTGGATAATGTAAGTGTTTTAGCGTATTAGAATTTTCCATTAATAATTTTTTTTTGCGTATGATGTATATTTCAAGGGACTCAAATGCGACCTCAAAATGTGATGAATTTCAAGCTCTATCATTATCATGTCTTGTGTTGTTTTTCTTACGCGAAGCTTTCATTCTCTTATAAACATTAGCAATATCTCTTTAACGTTTAACTACGTAACTACCCTATGAACATTTAATAGTATAACTCATTCAGTATAATTAAATAATTAATTTATTTTGGTAATAATACATTTCAGAATACTCCAGAAAGTGAATTATCTCTCCCGTCGTCATTGTCAGTCCAGTACAACTCAAGGTTCATATAAAGGAATCATGACAGAACAGGACCTTGGACAGCAGTTACTGGAGCTTCAACTTCGGTTAGGATGTTTTATATTCACAAGACCATCTTATCTTTATAATGGGTAAATTGTACCATTAACCGATTTTTTAAAAAAAAAGGTTAATAGAAAACATTATTGTGTTAAGGAAGTTAAATGTTTACGTTATTCTCGACGAATTCCCTGTGTACCGCAGTATAATTAAGCTGATTTATATCCCTTTATATCATTAACCTAAAAAGGAAATTATTTATATGTACAGTAGAACCTCGATCTATCGTTTTTGAAGGGACCGAGAGAAAAAGACGATGATTAACAAAACGATCAAAACTGGAAATGCAGACTCAGCTCACGCTATTATAATTAATACATTAGGAATGTTTATCCAAAGAAAACCGCTGAAGATTTCGAAAAAAACGTACTGAACTCCTAAAGACGGTCCAAAAAGAGTGAAATATGCCAGAAACTGAGACAAACAGGGCTCGTTCGCGCACCCATGTGAAAGCTCTCCAATAGAATACAATGTATTAAAACAGCCCCGGATGTGTTTAAAAAATCGGCCAATTTGAGCAAGTGCTACGACAGCCTTAAAAAAGTTCATGCCAAGCTCTCAAAGATAATTTTTGTCGCAATTCCTAATACATTGTCTTTCTTCCTCGATTGGGCCAAAAATCTGAACGATGGATGCGGGAAAATAATGTTTCGATGAACAATGAATGCGGTATTACTTTACTTGTCTCCTTATGGGCCTAAGTCGAGACTTTAAAAAATAAACGATAAATCCGGGAAAACGACGAATGCGGGAACTATGGATCGGGGTTCTACTGTATATCATAACCATTAATATTTATTTATTAGTAATTAAAATATACTGAACAGTATTTGGTGGCGGGGCTACGGACATAGATTTCAAATTGATCCAATCAGAGAACAGCAATATTGTTCCTAGCTTACAGCAACGGAAATTTCCTCAGTCGTCGCTGAGATTTCTTCTGGGTTAGTCGTTATGTCAATTTAATAAATACCGTTACTGATTTAAATTTTTGGCTTGCTATACATTCGGAACTTCGAAGAAATTCCTGCCAACGATAACTTACATAAGATATGTTATTTATATATTAGCAGAGATACTATTTTAAAGAAATAATTGTTTTCTATTTAAAGTTTCACTAATTTAATTCAGTTCGACACGCATTATTAGTTAATGACATTCATGTAAAGTCTAGGTTACGTTACATTAGGCGAAGCAATCAATTTTTTTTATAACGTCTTTCCTTAATATTTAACTTCATCATTTCTTGCGATCGTAATTCCATTTAGAAATGAATACTATATAAGAGTGCGTTTTCTAGTTTTTTGGGAACGAATTTGAAATGCATACGTTGTATATTTACAAAAAACTGTTACTAATTTTAATGTAGCGTCTCACGTAACATTCGGAAATTTGGAGGATATCCTATTAACGGCATATCATTTCTTATACTAAATGTTCTTGCGATGTTGTTTTATGAAATAATTGTTTCTCGATTTAAATAATCTCATTGTTAATTTTTATTTTTGAGTTTTTCTTATTTCCCTGATGAAAAATGAAGATTACGTAAATTTTTTGGAAGCAACCAATTTCTTTCACCACGAATTTCCTTGCGATATCGCATTAGCTTATTTTCGAATTTCTAATCAATAGATACAACGAGATCATTTTTTATCAATTTCATGATCGATTTTGAGAAAACATCGAAAACATTCAATTGAAACTTTATAGTTTGTTGAAAATAATTTGACTTTGTATTTAAGTTTAGAGAAGCCGTGGAAGGTGAAAATATCGGACTTAATCCACAAATGACTTTCTATCCAGTATATGATCTAATTGTGATTCATTATACTTAAAATCAAAGTTAAACTTTAATTGTTTGCACATCCCACTAAAAACGTTTATCTTATTATAGTCTTATTTATTACCAATAAGTAATAAAAAGTTAGATTTAGTTCTTGAGCCCCAAATAGATGCCCTCTATTTTCATCAGAAGATGAAGCGAATGTTTTTCGCAAATTTTATTACTGCCAAATGAATTAAATATTTCTATTAATCGACGGGTGTTTTAATCAGGTATGGTAATCCATTCTGTCAACGGTTACATTTGTTTAGAATGAACGGAAATTTTCCTCTGAAAGTTACCGATAAAAGTTTATAGCTGCCCATTACCGTAATTTAATAGTGCTTACTTGATTGAGCTTGATAAACATTTTATTAATTTGAAATTTTTTTCAGATTTTGACTTAGTTAATATCTCGGGTTTCCATTAAGGAACGGCTTTTCAAAATGATAGGATAGCTAAGGGATTCGTCACTCCTGAAGAGTCCAGAGGACAGCGATGGACAGGATTTCTAAATTAGGTAAACGGAACTTATATTTATATACAACATCCTCTTCTGTTTTTAACAAATTCCCATGTTCGCATAATAAATATATAGAAGTGAGGAATTGACTTCATAGCCTCTAATGCTCTAAGTTGAATTAAATTGTTTTGCGCTTTGGATCGATGGAATCCGAGTGGATACTTAAAAAAGATTCCTGTTACTCAATTCATCCGTAAGGCACCACTTCTATTTCTCTTTACCTTTGGTGCATTATATCGAGACTCACGACCATGCACACACCCTTTCACGTACTCATTCAATGTTGCCACAATTAGAAAAGAATGGTATTGTAATATATTTAAGACGATATTTCAAAAGTGTCAATTGCTATAGAGCATTCCATTTCCTTAAAAATGAAAGTAATTTTTTGTAAATATTTCCGTGAGACACGATATGGGGTTCCGACGACCTTGGATTGTTTTGCCTCTTCATTTATAACTGTGATTGTTTTCGAAATTCAAGATGTTGCTTAACTGACTTTAGACAAATAAAGTATAAATATTATATTCCCTTAAGATTCCTTATCGCCTCGTCTTGGATATATGAGTAACCTTACTCATTCCTTTGATCATGTTAAATTTATATTGCGATTTTAGGAAACAAACATTTGAACCAATTGCAACTCAGTGGATTTCAAAGATTACACATAGGATTCGGAAATGCTCCTCACCGCGCGCGTTCTCAAAATAAGAATTCTGATTTGATTAAAAGAATCTATTAAGAAGGAAGCTTACTTCTGTTGTGATGCAATTCCACTGTGTAAAGGCTCAACCAGTCGATTAAGATATTATGAGAATAAATATAGCATGAAAAAGAGTCACAATTCTCTATTGACTAAATATAGCGTTTAGATTTTCATGTAATACTCATTTACTTCCATTCATTCTCGAATTGTCTTTTCTTCAATGACTGGGTTCGTTTGAAACTACACAAATATTTTATATTTATCTTATAGACGACGTTAATCAAATTAACCGACTCCTGTCCATCTTACATAAGTAGATAATTCTTTAAAAAGAAGAAAAGAAGCACATCTTCCGAAAAAACCTTTACTCTTCCTTAATGTGACTTGTATCAGTGGGTGATGAAAAATCGTTTATTCCTTTCGCACAGCTACATATTTCGTTTAATAACCATTTTTATCTTGCAATTTTTAACTTACGGCACCATAACTGACGATCTTTTACTGATAATATCTAAATTATGAATTCGTTTTATAAAGGTCTAGCTGCTGACGATTTGCTTATATACTAAAATTTAATATTACCTTATCCTTCGGTATGTACGACTTTACGGCATCGTTCACACATATTGCTAAGAACTGAAATAGGTTTTTGAGAGTGCTAGCAATTATACTTGAACCTTATGCGGTAACTTCGTCTTTGTATAAGAGTATGTTAGAGATGCGTTGCGTTTTAATACATAAGAATAATTGAATTTGTAGTCTGTATATTTTTAAAAGATTACCGTGTATGATTCAAGGTCCTACATGCAGTTATTTTGAACATAAAAGTTTTGTATTAATAGAATTGGCATTCACTATGAAACTCCTGATTTCCTTCATTTAATTAATGTATAAATAATTCCTAAAATTCCAAACAAGAAGTAGACTTGACCAATGCCTGTTTTCAAATTGACCTATAAATATTTATATTATTAGGTTTTTCTAATCATTAGAAAGTTAGTTGTAGCGAATAAATGTTGCAAATCAGGTGATTTTCAGTAATATCTGTTTATTAATGGCAAACAAGCGTTATGTGGAATTCAAGTCACCTACAATGTGAGTTAAACTTATATGCTTCGACGTAAGCGGGCGCTAAAGAGTTTAAATTACAATTTCGAATGCAAGACGCGTATTAGCGAAACCCGATTGAATCATAAGTCCCGTTTTAGGCAATCAATTTTTATGAGCACATTAGTACATATTTTCCCTCCTCTGTTTCTCTAATAATAATAAGTAAGAAAATCAATGAAAACTCGATGCAATACTGAGTCACTTCTGAGACATTTAAGCGTTTACATAGTTGTAAATATTCACAAAATCATTCGAATATTGTTTTCAAGTTCAATATTTATCTAATCCTGACCCTGAAGTTCATAAAAATTATTTCCATTTGATGCAAGTCACTTTCGCCCTTCATGTAGAATAAAATAATAGAGATTAATTATAATTAAATCCTTTTTCCTCTAAAACCTGCGATGCCGGATCTACCTATCAGAAGTCATCTCAATGGTCGCAGGACATCTACATTGAGTGTATCACCAGGTTGCGGCAGTACAGGCGAACGACCCAAGGAGCCAGAGTGGATGTAGAATCACAAGGCAAACAACTTACGGCATCAGTCGATCATGGAAAAAGAAGAAAAGATGAAATACAATCTTTTCCTTCCGTGCCAAAACTCATTTTTAATTATGTATAGTATAAAATTTTGTAAGGCCGGAAATTGTATAGTTTACAATATCTTGAAATGTAAATGCTATAAATACAAGACGAAAGGACTGCGCTCTTAACAAATTGAGGTATTGTAGAATGTATACATTTCTTATGATATATGTAAGGTGGGACCATTTATAGTTTATATATTCTGTAACTATTGATTTTATTGCCTAAAAGTTCAAACCTAACTCATAGAGGGGGTATGTGTAATGCTATAGTTTACCAAGACTTGTATTTCAATGAAATTTAAATGCTAAAAATATAAAACGAAAGACTTTGCGCCCATAACTAAACCAACTATTAAAGAATGTATAGATTTTTATGATAAATGTAAAGTGGGGCTATGTATAGTTTAGATATTATGTAACTATTCATTTTATTGCTCCAATGTTTCACCCTGCCTCAATGGAGAGGGAAGGTAATGAATAGATAATTGTTATGGGAAAATTCCCCCTACCACATGCAGAAAGGCAGCTTGTTATGTCTTAATGTGAATGTAGAATGTAGATGAGAAAAGAATGGAAGGGATAAGTTGGTGATGAAATAGATTGTAGGGAGTGAAGGGATAAGTATTGGAGAGAGTGGGAAGGGTTTAGAGGTAAGGAAGTGAGATGATCGGGGCTACCTTCAGGAGGTAAACGGTGGGAAGGGACGGCACAGAGTAGTGGATGGTAGGGATGGGGTAGAGGAAGGGATTGAACTGGGTGTGGCGGAGGGAGGGATAGGACGGGACAGGGTAGAGGGTAGGATGGGACTGTGGTGGGCGGAGCGTGGACAGGGATGGGGTAGAGGGTGAATGGGAAAGGATGGGGTACCCGTTGGGTTAGGGCCGTGTGGGTTGGGGCTTGGCGGGGAGGAGGAATGCGGGATGGGACTGGGAATTGTGGACAGTGGGATTGGGCTGGATGTGGTGGAGGGTGGGATGGATGTGGGCGGGGAGGATATGGGGATTTGTGGAGAGGAGGGTGGGATGGGTATGGATGGGGAGAAGGATGGGATGGGTATGGGTGGGGAGGAGATGGGAAAGGGGGGGAGTAGGTTGGGATGGGTATGGGTGGGGGGAACGTGGAATGGGTATGGGTGGGGAGGAGATGGGAATGGGGGGGAGTAGGGTGGGATGGGTATGAGTGGGGAGGAGATGGGAAAGGGGGGGAGTAGGTTGGGATGGGTATGGGTGGGGGGAACGTGTAATGGGTATGGGTGGGGAGGAGATGGGAAAGGGGGGGAGTAGGTTGGGATGGGTATGGGTGGGGGGAACGTGGAATGGGTATGGGTGGGGAGGAGATGGGAATGGGGGGGAGTAGGGTGGGATGGGTATGAGTGGGGAGGAGATGGGAAACGGGGGGAGTAGGTTGGGATGGGTATGGGTGGGGGGAACGTGGAATGGGTATGGGTGGGGGGAACGTGGAATGGGTATGGGTGGGGAGGAGATGGGAATGGGGGGGAGTAGGGTGGGATGGGTATGAGTGGGAGGAGGATGGGATGGGTATGGATGGGGAGGAGAGTGTGATGGGTATGGGTGGATAGGAGATGGGACTGGGAAGGGTGGGATTAGGCTGGTTGGGGAGGAGGGTGGGATGGGTATGGGTGGGGAGGAGATGGGGATGGGGGGGCAGTAGGTTGGGATGGGTATGGGTGGGGAGGAGGGTGGGATGGGTATAGGTGGGGAGGAGGGTGGGATGGGTATGGATGGGGAGGAGATGGGGATGGGTATGGGTGGGGAGGAGGGATTGATGGGTATGGGTGGGGAGGAGATGGGGATGGGTATGGGTGGGGAGGAGGGTGGGATGGGTATGGATGGGGAGGAGATGGGGATGGGTATGGGTGGGGAGGAGGGTGGGATGGGTATGGGTGGGGAGGAGGGATTGATGGGTATGGGTGGGGAGGAGATGGGGATTGGGGGCAGTAGGATGGGATGGGTATGGGTGGGGAGGAGGGTGGGATGGGTATAGGTGGGGAGGAGGGTGGGATGGGTATGGATGGGGAGGAGATGGGGATGGGTATGGGTGGGGAGGAGGGATTGATGGGTATGGGTGGGGAGGAGATGGGGATGGGTATGGGTGGGGAGGAGGGTGGGATGGGTATGGATGGGGAGGAGATGGGGATGGGTATGGGTGGGGAGGAGGGTGGGATGGGTATGGGTGGGGAGGAGGGATTGATGGGTATGGGTGGGGAGGAGATGGGGATTGGGGGCAGTAGGGTGGGATGGGTATGGGTGGGGAGGAGGGTGGGATGGGTATAGGTGGGGAGGAGGGTGGGATGGGTATGGATGGGGAGGAGATGGGGATGGGTATGGGTGGGGAGGAGGGATTGATGGGTATGGGTGGGGAGGAGATGGGGATGGGTATGGGTGGGGAGGAGGGTGGGATGGGTATGGATGGGGAGGAGATGGGGATGGGTATGGGTGGGGAGGAGGGTGGGATGGGTATGGGTGGGGAGGAGGGATTGATGGGTATGGGTGGGGAGGAGATGGGGATTGGGGGCAGTAGGATGGGATGGGTATGGTTGGGGAGGAGGGTGGGATGGGTATGGGAAGGGGAAGAGGTTGGGATGGGACTGGGTAGGATATAGGTTGAGATTGGCCTGATTGGGGTCGAGGGTAAGATGGGTCTGTGTATGATAAGGGTTGGATAGGAACAGAGTAGGATAGAGTTTGTGAAGGAGTGAGTTGGGTTTAGGTTGTTGTAGACTGTCTTGTAATGGGTGAATCCTGACACTCATCATTCTTTACCATATACTCCAGTGACTCAGTCAGTCTACCCGAATTCTTACCCCAACATGACCCTACCAACCCTGTACCAAACCCTTACAATACCCTAAAACACACCCTCTATCCAACGCCAATCCTCTAACCCTCAACTCAATCCCGACCGACCCTATTCAACCTCTAGCGAACATTTCCCTTCCCAGCCGAAACCCCACCCACTCCATACCCACACTCTAAGCCACCCTCTGCCCCGCCCTTCATCCCACCAAAACTGTTCCAAACCTCACCTATATCCCACCCCTATCCTTCTTACCCTCAATCCCACTGCGTCCGTATCTATCTTATACCTCAGCTTGTACCTTTCCATCCTCTAACACATGGCATCCCTGGTACCCTGAGCCCACCCAGTCCCTCCTACTATCAATCCCACCCCATTTCTTCCCACCCACCCTCACACTAAACCCCAACTTTATTTTGGATTTATTGCAATCGAATCAATATTTCAGAATATATAAACTGTACATGGCCCTACCTTACATATATTATAAGAAATGTATACATTCTGCAATATGTTGAATGGTTAAGGGCGCAGTTCTTTTGTCTTATATTTATCATATTTCCATTTCAAGTTATTGTAAACTATATAATTTCCGGCCTTACAATTTTCTATACTATACATAATTGAAAATGAGTTTTGGCACGGAAGCGAATTATTATATTTCACCGTTCATTCCTCTTCCGTGATCGACTGATGCTTTAAGGTGTTTCCCTCAGGTTTCTACATCCACTCCGACACCTTCGGTCGTTGGCTGGTAGCGCGGCAGCGTGGTTATGTGCTAAATATGGATGTCCCGCGACCATTTTCCGGCTTAGGAAAGGTGGTTCCGGATCGCATGTTTCATAGGAATAGGAAATTTAACAAAATTATATCTCTATTATTTTATTGTCCATGAAGGAGTACAGAAACTTGGATGCGGAGGAATATATTTTGAAATTCAGGGAGACATAGTTACACAATGAACATGGGTTGGGTGGGGGTGAGGGTGGAAAGGGATTGGTTGGAGTTCTACAATTGTAGCCATCGTTGATCTCCTGATAGAGTTCCGATTATCTTAAATTGTTCGGTAACGTTTTGTGTTAGCAGTGCAATATTTTAGGACTAAAAAGGCTGTGCCAACGTGCTGCGAAATCATTTAGGGAGTTGGGTCACCCTTAAGTACTTATTAAGGATATGGATATATTATTCTGAAACCTTTGAAAAAACTTTCGAGTTAAAATGGTACGTTAAATTCCCATAATTAAACACGGTATTCCATATAATAGCAATAGCTAATGCATTGCATGATGGATTATTTGTATTGGATGAAATCGTTGGAGCTACGTTAATAAGAGTACAGCAAGGTGAATCGACACCATGCATAAGAAAGTTAATACGATTATTACAGAGAAAATATATATGCTGCGGAATTTATCGAGGATTTTTTTCATTCCCAGATCTCCCTTGAACTTGAAAGTAACCACCAGCAATAAACCAACTCTGAGCTTCTTCAGCCTTTACCTTAACCTCAATACGAGTTCCGTGGGACATATCAATTGCCAGTATCGCAATTTTGATCAGATGAAAGACTTCAAGCGATAATAAGCAATGCCATGATGTTATTTTAGAAAATTAATAAAATACATGAAGGGGACACTTAATAAGATAAAGGATCAAACCTACTTAAAACTGTAGCACCATGTAAGATTTCTAATTATTTATGAAACACTGTAAATATCTGAATGAGTCAAAACAATGAAATTACTCATGTCGTCAAATTCTCATGACTACTTAAGAAGTGCTGAAGTCAATTGAATTGAGTACCAATTGGTTGAGTTAAATTTTGGAAACTCTTTTTTTTTCTTTTTTGACTTTTTTATAAAAATAATTAAATAGCGAAACTACATTGGAGTCATAACAGATCAGTCTTTCAGATAGGAAAATTGGCAAGGCGGTCCCGGGTTCGATTCCCAGTGGAAGGCAATGTGCGAAATGACCTAAGCTGTCGAAACATTACTTACAATACTACTACAATTGGCAATGTAGAAGGGCCGCTAGATATTTTTACAAAACATAAATCGCAGGTTAAAAAAATTAGAATGTTCAAATACATCTACTGTTGAAATAGACCAATAAATTCTATTTTCCTATATGCTTAAAAAAGACAGAGGCATATTTATTAATATTGTTTTATTATCTCCTCTCTAAGAAAAATTTGATTTATTGACATAGTTTAAGTTCATGTTATGAAACATAACTCTTAATTAATGGACGCAAGCCTATAACATACGAATGGATAACTTATTTAAGGCGAAAAATTTATTTGAAGCAACTACTTTTGGAAAACCGTTCAAAGTTACGCATTCGCGAAATAAATATGAAATGCGTTAAAAGCCAATCAAATTGGAAAGAACTCATGCACCCCAAGTTTATCAAATTCATATATTTTAAACCTGTCTCTTTGCTTCCAGTCTACACCATGCAAAACCGTAAGCATACATTTGATTTGTGGGTGGAATTCAATTTGAAACATGGAGATATAATAGTGACATATGTACCCGTTCCAGACCTAAATACAATATTACTACAATTTATCACCAAACTTTGGCATAGCAAAAATATGAGGAATTCGTATAAAGGCCTTGATTTGTCCAAGGTCAATAAAAGAATACAATTAACAGTGAAAGGCGAGACTAAAATATTGAAAGCCGTCGGAACCCCAAATCGATACTAACAGATATATTTACAAATATTGCAAGCATATTTTAGGAACTTATTCATCGAGAAATCAACGAAAAGGGAAACCAAAATAGCAAATACCCTTGAATTTATCTCTTAGTATGTACAAAAATGTATTTGACTTCCACTTATAGAGAAAGAGGTTAACACAGGGAAGTGAAAGTGAATGGTTGAGACACAAGAAGTGGTGTGCAAAAGCTTTAAGAATGGAAGAGGAAAGAAAACTGATTAAAAATTAGCATGGGATTTTTAGGAAGGTTATTATTCAAGTTTCTTATTGACTTTAATTTGACTAATACGATATTAAAAGGTGAAATACAGAAACGCAAAAATGCCATCCAGCGACTCTGGAGTTAAAAAGTCTTCGCTAATAAAGCAATGCTCTGTAATTTAAGCTCTGCAGTGCTAGAAATTAATACTAAGGCACGGAATTACTGTGACAGATTTGTTTTATAATATTAATCCACCTCAACTTGCGTTCTTACGTCTAACGGTCCAATCCAAAAATTCCAGAAAAGAATTTGAAAATTATTCGGATTTATTTGAATATCGCCACCTACATTAGTTCACCAGAACGCCAGAGAGGTAGTCTGTATTAATAGCAAGTTAAATCTTTTTAGCTATAGGTTTATGATAAAAAGCGTTTTAAAGTTGACACGATGGCTGTGGTACGCTAAAGATTGTGATATAGAACAAGGAAAGAGGAAAGAGAATATTGTGTTAGCATTGCCAAAACAGATCTTCCGTAAGTTCTCCAGGATACAATAGAACATATTTGGGATGATAACGCATTAATAAATTTGAAATATTATTAATAGATGACGATCAATTTTTCGTACTCCTTATTTTTGACAAATAATAACGTTGAGTTTAGCGTAAGAAGATGCATGTACACTAATTGAGAATCCGAATCCTACTTTTTAATAATAAGATAAACAGCAAGACTCATCACAGGTGGTGCGATAATTGTACGCATAAACATAAAAATACAAATGATGTTATCTGAAATCTTCTAATAAAAAGTATGAAAGAAAATTTGTTTGTCCTCTTTCATCAAGCAAAACATATGACTCGTACCGGCGCAAAGTCGATGACATCAAATTAGAAGCTTCTGCCAATACTTTCATATACTTTTAGGAAAATATAATGAAAGAAATAACTCACCAAGGTAAACGATCGCTTGCACTGCAGTGAGGAATGACTGAAGGCACTCTCTTTGGCTTGCATTTGAGTCCCGCATGACTTTCATTACTGGATCCAGACATCGCCCTTATCAATAAGAAAGCAATCTAAACATCAATGGTGATTATCTATGACGTTATGCATTAATTTCAAATATAATTAATTATACTCAAGCACTGTAATGATTAGCACTGATTTCTGAATATGAGTTATTGTGTCTTCTAACAAAAAGTTGAACTTGCAGCCGCTTTCGCAGTTACTCAATTAAATTCATAATTCAATGCATTCGCTACTTTAGGGTAGTATTCAATAACTCTTGACCTCCATTGTCGATAATTTTTTCTCATTCGCAGGTTACTTTTGAGCAAAATGCATACTCTCTGGTTTAATCAATAGAAATAAAGAAGGCATTGTAGCAATAAACTTAATTACGTATCGCAATAAAAGCTGATTCCATCTATTAATAGAATATAAATGAATGAGGAAGATACGCAAACTTGAGAATAGATTACATTTTTATACGTTATAAGCAAATAGAGGCAAAGAGTATGCTACAAGACAAAAAAACTGAATTACATTAGAGTCCAAATTGTGAGGTCTTGCAGCTTCCGTAAATAACGATGACGTACGAGAAAATTTAAAACGGAATGGTAGAGTTTAAATTTCCTTGCATTTGAAATCTAAAATGGTATTGTAACGGAGATGATTCAATGACACAAGACTGAACAGCGCGATATATTTTATTGCGTGAAACTTTTTAACTTCTGCTATATGTACATTAGATAATAGGTAAAGCGTATTCAAAATAGAACTGAATAATAAACAATATGTTTTAATTAAACAATATGAGTAATGTTGAAATATATTCCAGTAGTTATGGCCACAGAACCATGTTATACAAATTTAGTCTCTTGTCAATACAAGAGCTCCTACCGATAAATGGGGTTGTGGCTCTCTTATATACGCTGGGTCATATTATAGGATACTGCGAGTGTATGAGGAGAATAAATAACATCAACCTACCTACCAATTTCAGAAAATCAAGGAATTTTGAGATTTCACATTATAAAGGAATATTTCACATAAAATATAATGAAGCATTTGAATTTAACTACTGCTCACCTAATTTAGATCTCTAGTCGACAGCGGTCCTCCTCAGGGACGAATCCTATGACTGTCCTTTTCTTACGAAATTTGAATGAGCGACGCCACAGTCCATTATGGATATCGGAAACAAATGCAAGTTATTAAAATCTGAAAATAAAATCAAATCAAATTAATAAAAGTTCGAACGTTTATTTGTAACTCACTAATGACGATCTCCGATATTTCGAAATCACACCGACCTTATGATAATCGGTTTAAAAAAACAAAACACAGTATAACGAGTTTTCAATTTTAAACTAAATTTTTTGTATAAATTGAACGTATGAAAATGTAAAGATAGATACTCGATGAAAAAGTAATATTTTTCTTTTCAGTACGCAAAGCGATCAAAATAGAAGAAAAAAATGCAAAGTTGCTTAGAAAGCAAATATGAGTCTAACTTGAACATAGAAAAACGAGGAAAGTAATAGAAGGTCGTTGAGTACACATTACTTGCCCAGACAATTGTTTTTGCAAGCCTAACTCCGTTTCATTAAGATAATGATACATTAGAAGGCAAAGAAAAAGGAAAGCGAAATGCTATCTGACATTGAAAGAGAAGCCGTGAAAACGAAAACACATGTCCTTGACATCTAAGAAGACATCACGTTAGCTACTCCTCAGATCTGGTTGAAATTTGGCAGCGAAATAGTTCTCAATACGTCATTCACGAGTCACCCCAATTTTGGTGGTTAGAAAATCTACAGTTTATCTTGTAAACCACTTTCAATTTCGCGTATCGCGTAGAGTGCGTGTATCTCGTATCAGCCAACAGATAGTATACTTGGTAAGGTACTCGTCTCCGGCGGAGTGACTCCTATGTTCGATCCCTACTCGTCTACGTTTTCCTCTCTTAAACTTACATTTTTTTATTCTACAATTTTTTACACAATACGATTTGAATGTCGAACGGCTTATTCATTTCCGTTCACTGTAGAATTTAGTCACGATAACTGTCTCTGTGTATAATTCAACCAGATCTGATGTGCAGATACCCCGTTCTCCCGTGGTAAGAGAAAGAATTGAGATAACACGAAAGGGAAAGTGTTAAAACATACAAAGGAAGGAAAAGGCAAAAATAATTAGTAAATTATTATGATATTATGTTCTATAAAATGGAGAAATGCCGATCAGAATATATACCTCAATTATTTTATTCATGCACATTTCAATTGTAAATGGTTTTTGATATTGGAAGTTATACCACTCACTACGTTCTTGTATTGGACAAATCAACTTGGAACGTTTACGTTTTGTATTCGAAGTAAATATCATGTATTGGGTACTATAGCTAATGCGTAAAAATGAAAGGGACAAATCGATTATTTTATACAAGAATTATGAAACAATTACTCCTGAGAATCTTGGATGGAATGGGCAATGTCTACGATAATGTACCCTCTTGATGGTAGATGATCTATTCTTACTGTGGTCTCTCAGATAATTTTGAAACAAATGAAATAATAGTTCGTTTTTACTGTATCGAAAACTCATGTTACTGGTCGTTGTATGTATCAATTTGAAGTTAAGTTATGTGAACCACAGTGAATTTTACGGGTCAATGTACAATGCACACTGTACATGGCCCTCTTTTTCAAATAATTTTAGAGAAGATAATGAAAAACGGGAGGTGATGGTCCACAATAACTTCTGTAAATGTAGCACTCATTTGAAGCTAACGTTAATCGCTCAATACTCAGTTCATATTTTCATCGCAATAGAAAACTTTAAAAAAACGACTTGAGAAATTTTATTGGTATCGAAAAATGAGTAACTGGTAATGAATACTGCAATATCTTGAAGAGTTTATTTGGAGTTAAGATGCCATAAATTCGAGCGATACCCGATGATCTTTTCAATCTAATTCACTTAAATCAGATTAAATAAATAAATAAAAATCAAAATTGTTTTATCCGAAAAATGCCGAAACTTACCAAAGAGTTAAGATGATGATGCATCGTTAATATAAATTACCCTTACCTAAGTTGAAGCTCCAGTAACTGCTGTCCATGGTACTGTTTTGTGATGGTTCCTTTTCATGCACTTCCATTTTAAACAGGATTTTTAATGACGAAGTTGAGAGGCAATTCACTTTCCGCAGCAATCTATAAATATTAAAACCAAAATAAATAAAACATGTAATTATAATCAACTAGTAATCCTATCCATCAATCATCTGCAATTTTACCATTAAAGAGATAATGTTCACATTTATGACAGACTGAAAGCATCCCATAAGAAAATCCACAGAACCCATATGATAATGATTCAGTTGGACTATCTTTACTTTACTTAGAGGCAGAATCTGAATCCCTAAAATTAACATAATATACCAAAAATTATAAAAATGGGACCTTATTATAAGAAAAAACGTTTAATTTATCTTCAAATGCATCAGGATTTAATTTTATTTTCTTTTATTACATATTGCTTTTAAAATTTTATGTAGGATATTTGCATTCAGTTAACATTTTAAGTTCAATAGCTTATAATATCCAATGCGTATTGCCAAAAAAAAACTAAAAATGAAACCAACTTCACCTTGATTAGGGCATCCGATTGAGGATAATCTCAACATAAATATAATGAATACGAAAATACATGCACTAGTCATCTTCCCGATAAATAGATGTACCGTAAAAGTAATCCAGATCTTATCACATAATAATAATATTAATGAAGGACTTTATTCAGGGCGAGATATAGACCTTCAAGTCTCTTCCTACACCTAACCCTAAATATAAGGACCAGTCGTTGTTTCGGGTAAGAAAATTGAATTTTTTTTATAATTACTTATGGAGAGATGCAATATAGTCACACAATAGGAAAACCTGAAAGGCGATACACGAGACAAATATGATAGAATGTCAAACATATAAATATTATAAACCGCATCTTAATGCTGAGAAAACCTTTGAGCCTCATTATATTTTGATTTGGCAACAGTGCGTAAAAAGGAACAAAAGAATTGGAATGTAGGCAAACATAGCGAGGTGAATGAAAGTGAATTTAAAGTTCCTAAAACAGTGCAAGTCACTTAAGACTTTCTCTTGCGAAAGCTAGCTTTTTTCCCTTGGCTTCATTCATCGTTCGTAACCATAGTTCTTTCAACATAATCAAATAGGAGGTAAAATTATTGTAGCACATAAATAATGCCGACCATTATCTATACCTTGATATCTTTGATTGGACACATCACGCATGTAGAAGGTAGGTGAAACTGGAATTTATATCGTTACCTACTCTCAATATTTTGATAAAAAAAACTTATGGAAAGAATTAAAAACTTAATTTCAGTTCGAAATCACAACTTCGATTACTATCCAAGACGGTTAATAAAGTTAAAAACGATTCTCATAAAATGTTATGCAGATGAAAGCCATAGTGGGAAAAAATGAGATGTAGGAATTATTCAAGAGAATTGATTAATGATATGAAGAAAATTTGGACTTCAAGGCTCTAATTTATGATAAGGTAGTAATGAAGAACTTTAGAAAGGGTAAATGTATGAATGTAATCTTTATCTAAATGAACGAAAATCATAAGCTTGGAATACTACTCAAAGATCTTTTCAAACTAATCTCTTTGAAATAATTCAATTCAAAGAACACATGGAAACAATCCAGAATATCGGAATAACTTGACATGAACTACAAAATATTGTTTTTCATTAATCATACTAAATGAAAAAATTGATAATCAACAAAATGGCGACGTTTTTGGAGGGAGTAATCGGGGAATATGATAATGTGATGTGAATAAAAATTTTCCTTACCTAAGCTGCAGCTAAAAAAACCGGTGTCTAAAGACCTCTTCCTTGATGGCCTCTCTATATATGCTTCGTTTTTAAAAACGCCAAAAGGCAATACCGAAGCAATTCACTTTTCCCAACAGTCTGAAAAACATTAACACCAAAATAATTAAACATGTAATTATAATCAAGTAGTTATGGTACACTGTACCCTAAGGGAATGTTTATTATATAAAACGGAATTCGACAAAAGAGTATTTCAGTCGTTCAAATGATGTCAGATATCTAGTTAAATTCATAAGGAATTGAAAATAAAAAATTAATTAAGAAATTGAATGCTAAGGACGAAGAAGACTATGAAACCTTAGTTTATTACAATACCCAGAATCCTTTTCGACAAGGTGAACATGGGAATTGATTCTAACCGTTGGAAAATATTCGTTTCCTATTAAAAGATCATAAAATTTATGATTGAAATACTTGCAAACTCAACTAAAATCGAAAGCACAAATGAAAGAATAAATACCAATCGGACTTAAGAGTTAATGGAAATTGACTCTTGGCGTTAAATGAGTTGAAATTGCATAATCATTTTTCATTTTTAGCGCATAACATACAAATAGGTAAATAGCTTATAGGTGTATTCTTAATCATGGATAATAATTAAATGCTAAGAGTCTTGTTCAATTACTAAAATTCCGTTAAATTTAAATTGCACCTTGCATATGACGTAAGTGTCGGTACTCATAAAGACAAGATACGGATAAACTATGGTGCAAATACATATAAATTATAAAGATAAAAATGAAATTAGCATTAATTGATTCGTGCTAGAGATCTTTGTTTCCACTTACTCGGTGGTTTGAGTTACCTCATTGCAGCCGGGAGAACCGGTTTTCAGTTCCGGCTACGTCAGTGTCTCAACTTCAAGTTATGCCATCGAATTTAGCTTGTTATCCACGCGATGTTAAAAGATAATGGAAGTATTATTATAATGTCCTTGAATTTGCGTGCGGCAGTCAATGAAGAATTTTTAAAGATAATTACATTCTTAACAAATCTTATGATCACTTAAAACTAAAACGATACGCAACACGAAATTATACGAAATTGAGTTGAACTTATTATGAAGACAAAGAAGGATTCCTTCAATTTAGAAGATAAATGCCTTTAAAATCTAAATCTTATGGACTAAAACGTATCCCAGAAAAAAGTTAAAAGAGAAAACTTTAAAGATCTGGTATCTTCTGCTCGCAATTTCAATGAATTATAAGAAATTGAAGCAGGAGAATAAATTTCAATTAAAGTATCTTATGCAACTTACCTTACTCGGAATATCTTGGATGAAGGCCGCTAACATCTAAACTTCTGGAGAATATAAAGTCTTCTTTTTAACTTGAAGCCACTTTGCGAAAACATAAATATTACGAAATGAGAAAGTAATATTAAAAGTCTTAAAGTAACATATAAATTTTTCCTCCGGTTCTATAGTCTCTGAAGTTCACTCAATTCAGCAAATTCAAATGTTGTAACGGTTATTTTACAACAAAAGAGCAGCATGACCTCACTTGAAGAAAGTTCCGCAGCAATTGAGAAATTTTCCATCTGCGTAACGTATGAACAAATATGCTGTCACGTGATTGGCTGATTTTGAATTCTCCGTTTTATGCCTTGCCCACCACGCGTTTTAATAATTTAATTAAATAATTAATATAATAATATGATATTCAATTTATTATAATTTATCATTTAGTGTTTGATGAAAATGTTCAAAGTTGATAAATGATTGTAAATCGCTTTTTCCAAGTTAAAAACTTATCTTCATGCTCAAACAAAAGAATGTGATTCGTCCGTCCGTTTCTTCAATCGATTCACATGATAATTAATGATCATATTATAGCTAATAATTATTTTAATTAAAATAAATGATCATTTACAAGTAATTTTGAAGTTGCTATTAGAAAATCTATGGTCTCATGTGATAAAATTTTCTTGATGCGTAATCTATTTTTGTGAATGATACTAGTAAACGAGCATACCTTCCTAAACTAAGTTAGGAATAAATCGATGTACTCAATTGGAGGCAGGGGTTAATATTGAACACAAATAAATAGCCTACAAGGATTAGGAATTTATATGACATGAATATTAAACCTGAACTGCTTACCATATTCTGCTATCTTCAACTTCTTGGTTTCACTTGTTCAGCACCCATTCAGAATACACAAGATTCACTCCAAATTGAAACTATCATTGCCTTTATGTAGATTTAAAACAATGAGTTTACACTGATGCCACATGCTTTACTCTATATCACTTTACTTTATCACTGTTGAATCATCCACTGTTATGCACGTTTTCCCGAGTACACTTTTTCATACCTTTGGAACAAAATGACAGAATAGAATGGTTTCTGCTTCGAATAAACGTCCACTGCGAGTATTTCGCTTGAAAATATATCCATCCAAGGTCTCAAACACTCACGGTACAACCCAAAAGAATATATTTTTGGAAACTTTGGCAGAAAATGACCGCCAATTCGAGGATGGGAACAAGAACTTCCTGTCGCTTTACATTATTCACTTCATGACACGCCACTTACGTGATTCATATTTTTCAAGACGATCGGAATTCTCTGAGAGCGCGGAAAAGTGCCACGTGATAGCCTCGTGGTTTAAGTGAAGAAGTCTCTGAAATGGCGATCTAATCTCCTAGAATATTTAAATTACGATATTATGTTTGTTAAAAAGGATGAAGATTGTGCTACCCTCTGGATTAATTATTTACTTTGATTATGTGAGACGTGCTACGTAAGAGCCCACTTATGGAATCCTCTAATATAAAGTTTATCGACGGCTCAACGATGACTGGATTTCAATGATTTCCTTAAGTAATGGTGAAGGTGTATATTGTTCTACTTTCCATTAAGACGAGGCATTCTGGGAAATGTGGGAATCATTTGAACCCAAGGCAAAGGCATAAGACAACTCTATAATGTAAGTACCATATCAGTGATAGATATAATGTTAATAAGTATGTGAACTTGATTGTGAGTTTTACAAGCGTACTTTCAAAGTCATCGTTATAAGTTACAACTATTCCGTTACTTCAATTATAAGGAAAATATTTTATTTCAATCTAGAATGCCTTGTCTTGTTCATAATGGCACAGTTCATAACACTTCACGTTCAGATTATTTGGTGCACCTTATTTCTCAGACATGAGTTAAAGCTTTTTAGATATTTTTAGAACAGTATTATATCTTCAAGAATCTGAATTGCCGCCAATGAACGAAGGTCATAACCTTGGTAGATAATCGTGAGAAAATCGTGAAAAGTAATGTTTTCAAGTGGAATATAGTTTTCATTCCTTAAGAGAGTTATATTAGAGACTTATAAGAGTGGATGTTTCAACAGTGATACAGTAAAGTGATATAGAGTAAAGCATGTGCGATAATGGCGATAAAAGTTTTAATCTGGAGTGAATCTTGTGAATTCTTAATGGGTGCTGAACAAGTTAAACCAAGAAGCTGAAGAGAGCAGAATATGGTAAGCAGTTCAAGTTTAATATTCATGTCACATAAATTCCTAATCCTTCGAGGCTATTTATATTTGTTCAAAATTAACCCCATCCTCCAATCTAGTCTACCGATATATTTCAAACTAACTTTAGGAATGTAAGAACATTTACTAGTATCATTCTCAAATTGGAACTTCGAAATTACATGTAAATGATCATTCATTTTAATAAAAAAAATGATTAGATTCAACATAATCATGTGAATCGTTTGAAGAACCGGATGCATCAATTACATTCTTTTGTTTGAGCATGACGAAAAGTTTCTAATTTGGAAAAAGCGATTTACAATCATTTATCAACTAAAAACATTTTCATTAAACACTGAAACATAAATTATAATAAATTGAATATAATATTATTATATTCATCATTTAATTAAATTATTACAATGGGTGGTTGCCAAGGCATACAACGGAAAATTCAAAATCAGCCAATCACGTGACAGCATATTTGTTCATACGTAACGCAGATGGAAAATTTCTCAGTTGCTGTGGAACTTTCTTCAGGTGAGGTCATGCTGCTCTTTTGTTGTAAAATAACCGTTACAACATTTGAATTTGCTGAATTGCGTTGACTTGGAAGTCTTAAGAACTGAAGGAAAACTTTGTATGTTACTTTAAGATATTTAATATTACTTTCTCATTTCGTATTATTTATGTTTTCGCAAAGTGACTAAAAGTTAAAAAGACGACTTTATATTATCCAGGCGTTTAGATGTCAGCGGCCTTCATCCAAGATAATCTGAGTAAGGTAAGTTGCATAAGATACTTAAATAAGAAATCAGTCTCCTGAACCAATTTTAAATAACTAATTACAATTGCGAGCCGAATATAATAGCATTTTAAGGAATTCTGTTTTAGATTATTATTATTAGACTAATATGTTCCAGTCTATAAGATTTGGACTTTAAGTGCACTCATCATTTGAATTGAAAGAATACTTCTTTATCGTCAACTAGTGTTCGAGTAAGTTTCGCATGATTACGTGTTGCGTTTCTTTTTAGTTTTAAGAGATCATAAGATATGATAAGAATCTCTTAAAATTTTTAGTGACTGTCGCACGCAAATTCAAGGACACTATAATAATACTTCCATTATCTTCTAACATCGCGAGGATAACCAGCTAAATTCAATGGCATAACTTGAAGTTGAGACTCTGACGTAGCCGGAGCACTGGAAACCGGTTCTCCCGGCTGCAATGAGTGAACTCAAACCGCCGAGTAAGTGGAAACAAAGAGCTCTAGCACGAATCAATTAATGCTAATTCCATTCCTTATCTTTATTATTTGTATGTATTTGCACAATAGGTTTTCCGTATCTTGTCTTGATGAGCACACTTACGTCATATCCTTGACGTAAAGAAGGCTCGATTTAAATTTCACGGAATTTTAGGAATTGAAGATGATTCTTAGCATTTCATTACAGTCTATTTTTAAGAATACAATAGTATACTATTAAGTTATATGGATGATATGCATTAAAAATGAAATATGCTTATACAATTTCAACTCAATTAACGTCAATTTCCATTTAGTCTTAAGTCCAATTCGTATTTATTCTTTCATTTGTACTTTCAATTTTAGTTGAGTTTGCAAGTATTTCAATCTTAAATTTTATGATCATTTTATTGAAAATGGGTAATTTTGCAACGGTTAGAATCAATTCCCTAGTTCACTTGGTCGAAATGGATTCTGGGTATGGAAATAATTTGAGGTTCAATAGTCAATGAAGACCACTTCACTAGCATTTCATTTCTTAATTAGTTCTTGATTTTATATTCCTCAGGAATTTAACTAGATATCTCAAATCATTTGAGTTGCAGAAATAATAAACATTCCTTAGGCTGCTGCACTGGTTAAATACCTGACTATAATTATATGTTTAATTATTTTTGTGTTAATGTTTCAGACTATTTGGGAAATTCTTCGTTATTGCCTTTTGGGGTTTTTATAAACGAAGCGCATATAGAGAGGCCATCAAGGAAGAGTACTTTAGACACCGGTTATTTTAGCTGCAACTTAGGTAAGGAGAATTTTTATTCACATCACATCATCATAATCCCAATTTACTCCCTCCGGAAACGTCGCCATTTTGTTGATTGTCATTTTTTTCATTTAGTTTGATTGATGAAAAATTATATTTTGTATTTCATGTCAAGTTATTGGATATTCTGGATTGATTCCGTGTTTTCTTTGAATTGAATTATTTAAAATAGTTAGGTTTGAAAAGATCTTTGAGTAATATTCTATGCTTTCGATTTCTGTCTATTTAAATAAAGATGACATTCATTCATTTACCCTTACATATATTTCATTACTATCTTATCATAAAATAGAGTTGTTAATTCGAAATTTTCTTTTTCTCAATTGCATAATAATAGACGGAAATCAGTTTTTTATTTATTAATCTTCTTGGATAGTAATCGAAGTTGAGATTTTGAACATGAATTATGTTCGTTGTTTTCTCCATAAGTTTTTTACCAATATATGGTGAGTGGCTTTGGATATAAATTCTAGTTTCAAATACCTTCTACTTAGGTGAAATTAAAAATCGAAGAATTCAATGCACGGATAATGGTCGGCATTCCTTATTTGCTATAACCTTTTTATCTCCTTTGACATAACAAAGAACTATTGTTAACACGAGGGATGAAGGAAGTCAATGGAAATCAGTTCGTTTTTACAAGGAAAGGTCTTAAAAGGCCTTCACCCCTTCCACTCCTTTTCGAACTTTAAATTCACTTTCCTTCACCTCGCTATGTTTACCTACATTCCTATTCTTTTGTTACTTTTTACGCATTGTTGCCAAATCAATATATAATGAGGCTCAAAATTTTTCTCAGCATTAAGATGTGGTTGATAATCTTAGTTGACTTTATGCTTATAGGTATAACATTATACTAGAGGCAACTTTCGTTTACTTTTAAGTTCGAATCGTATTTATTCTTTTCTTTTTAATTTAGATTGAAGTTTCAGCGGTTTTCATTTAGTATCCCAGTTATTTTATTCGATTTTAGACAAATTGGAAATATTAGCAACGGTTCATTTCACACTAGAAATTCATAAAATCGACAAAGTTGCAATAGAAATATTTAATCGCTCAATATCTGCGTTCGTCAAACGAATTTCATTACTGAAATTGTTCTCGATTTTATATCTCTTATTGGTTTAGGCAAATATCTCAAGAAATTTAAGTGACAGAAATGCTCATTGGTCAAATTATTCGCTATAGAATATTGAGGAATGCGAAGGACTTCGACATTGCACCAGGGATGTTGAAAAGCGAAAGGTATTTAAAGAAACCACCGCCGAGGAGGACCTTATGCACTGGGTATCGTAGCTACAACTAAGGTGAGGAGAATGTTTCTCACATTTCGTCATCATCATTAATGCTCGATAAATTATCGCCATATTATGGATTCTTATATCATTTTACTTTTAGTTTTCCGCATGAAAACAGTTATTTTTAAATCAATTGTAGTTAATATGATATTTTTTATTGAAAGTTTTCTATAGAAATAAATGACATAAATTGATGAGATTAAAAATCATTTTGAATATCGTCACAAACTATCGATTACCGTTGAATTTTATAAAGTTGGCAATCTTTCTTTTATAATTTTTGAAATTTCGCAGCAATACAACATCAAAATTTAGAGCTGATTATACGTAATTGCCTTCGAAATGTTTATCACATCCCCCAAATAATTCACTCTTCATATTTTTTATTCCACTTTAAGTATCCTTTGCATCATAATTTATAGATACAAATTGGTTTTTGGTTATATATATATATATCTTCTTTGTTAATTTTCGAATTGAAGATTTTTAATAATATGGGAATTAAAGTTTGTCATTCTTTTCATAAGTGTTTTTCAAATTTTAGAGTATATGTAAAGGCAAATACTTCAGTATACAATACCACTTACGTGAAATTTCCATTAAATAATTGGGGGTATGGGAATGGTCGGCATTCTTATTGCGCCCCTATTATTTTATCTCCATTATAATAACGATGAAAGAGCTAAGCTTAACACGTGGTATGAATTAAGCCAAGCGTAAACCGTTCGCTTTCACTAAAAATTGTCTTACGTGACCTTCACCCCTCCCTCTGTATTTACCAATGCTTTAAATTCACTTTCGTTCACCTTACTAAGCTCGCTAATACATTCACAATATTTTCTATTACTTATTAAGCTCAGTTATCTCATAAAAGTAAGATGATATGAAACTTTATTTTCCAAATATTAAGAAGTGGTGTGTAATCTTTATTCGTTTTACATTATACCACCTTTCTCTTTGGTTTTTTGTAATTCGTGACCATACACTATGACTCCATATGTAAATAGATGCCACAGTGTGTTATTATAGTTTTCTCACACGAAAATATGATACCTCTGCACGCAATAAGATCTTTAATAAATTTATTTCATAATCTTTTCCTTGTTTACTTCGTTTTAAATATACCTACAATACTTTATAATTTTTGGCTGGACGTTTGTTCCTGAACATCGATTTTTAAGAACTTTAACACAAAACCGTGAGATTTTATATTAAAGACGTTATTCTAAGTTTATAGCAAAGAATCTCATATTTTATTCTTTCATAATGTTTTACATTTTTTGTGTTCCCTCGCCTTTATATACACGTCCCCTTTCGGTTATGCGTTATAGCTAAGTAGATTAATGAATGAGGTACTAGTCCTTTTCTTTTACATAAAAATAAAACCAAAAAAGTGCAACCAGCATGTTATAAAATCCTCATATAATTATAAATTATGAACGATTAAGTTAGCTTAACCGATGATAAAATATCAAATTTCTTCAAATTCTATTCATAAAATCACCATTCGGTAAATCAACTTGTCATAATAGTTACATTAATCAAAATGACGTATATTATAGGTTATTATATTGTGTTTTGATCATTATTGAATCAGAGATCGATGAAATTCAAACGGGAATTTATTAAACATGCCCTTAAGCTGAATTTATTATCACTTTCAAAATATTAGTATTATTTAAACTGAACATTATTCATTTTGAGGTTATTCTCCATTGGGTGTCATTATCCACGTTAAGTTGGTGGCGTCATTGTCAAACATAAGCATCCTGGGGCCTAGTCATTACCTCAAGAGCTTGAAATTTTATCTAAATTCAAATAATATAAATAAAATATTCCAGAAGTAACACCGAATTTAAAGAAATCACACTGCATTCTGAATCATTTGTGGATAATTTAAGTGCTTCTACGTATTAGAATTTTCCATTAATAATTTTTTTTTGTGTATGATCTTTATTTCAAGGGACTCAAATGCGACCTCAAAATGTGATGAATTTCAAGCTCTATCATTATCATGTCTTGTGTTGTTTATCTTACGCGAAGCTTTCATTCTCTTATGAACATTAGCAATATCACTTTAACGTTTAACTACTTAACTACCCTATGAACGTTTAATAGTATAACTCATTCAGTATAATTAAATATTTTATTTATTTTGGTAACAATACATTTCAGAATACTGCAGAAAGTGAATTATCTCTACCTCCGTCATTGTCCGTCCAGTACAACACAAGGTGCATATAAAGGAATCATGACAGAACAGGACCTTCGACAGCAGTTACTGGAGCTTCAACTTCGGTTAGGATGTTTTATATTCACAAGACCATCTTATCTTTATAATGGGTGAATTACACCATTAACCGATTTTTCATTAAAAAAAGGTTAACAGAAAACATTATTGTGTTAAGAAAGTTAAATGTTTACGCTATCCTCGACGAATTCCCTGTGTACCGATGCATAATTAAGCTGATTTATATCCCTTTATATCATTAACCTAAAAAGGAATATATTTATATGTACAGTAGAACTTCGATGTATCGTTTTTGAAGGGACGGAGAGAAAAAGACGATGAATGCGGGAAAACGATAAAAACGGGAAATGTAGACTCAGCTCACGCTATTATAATGAATACATAACGAATGTTTATCCAAAGAAAACCGCTGAAGATTTCGAAAAAAAACTTACTGAACTCCTAAAGACGGTCCAAACAGAGTGAAATATGCCAGAAACTGAGACAAACAGGGCTCGTACGCGCACCCATGTGAAAGCTCTCCAATAGAATACAATGTATTAAAACAGCCCCGGATGCGTTTAAAAAATCAGCCAATTTGAGCAAGTGCTACGACAGCCTTAAAAAGGTTCATGCCAAGCTCTCAAAGATAACTTTTGTCGCAATTCCTAATACATTGTCTTTCATCCTCGACTTTGCCAAAAATCTGAACGATGGATGCGGGAAAATAATATTTCGATGAACAATGAATGCGGTATTACTTTACTTGTCTCCATATGGGCCTAAGTCGAGACTTTAGAAAATAAACGATAAATCCGGGAAAACGACAAATGCGGGAACTATGGATCGGGGTTCTACTGTATATCATAAACATTAATATTTATTTATTAGTAATTAAAATATACTGAACAGTATTTGGTGGCGGGGCTACGGACATAGATTTCAAATTGATCCAATCAGAGAACAGCAATATTGTTCCTAGCTTACAGCAACGGAAATTTCCTCAGTCGTCGCTGAGATTTCTTCTGGGTAAGTCATTTTGTCAATTTAATAAATACCGTTACTGATTTGAATTTTTGGCCCAAAATACATTCGGAGCTTCGAAATATTTCCTGCCAACGATAACTTACATAAGATATGTTATTCATCTATTTCCGGTGATACTATTTTAAATATATAATTATTTTTTATTTAAAGTTTCACTAATGTATTTATTTTCGACACGCATTATTATTTAATGACATTCATGTAAAGTCTAGGTTACGTTACATTAGGCGAAGCAATCAATTTCTTTTATAACGTCTTTCCTTAATATTTAACTTCATCATTTCTTGCGACCGTAATTCCATTTAGAAATGAATACTATAAAAGAGTGCGTTTTTTAGTTTTTTGGGAACGAATTTGAAATGCATACGTTGTATATTTACAAAAAACTGTTACTAATTTTAATGTAACGTCTCACGTAACATTCGGAAATTTGGAGGATATCCTATTAACGGCATATTATTTCTTATACCAAATGTTTTTGCGATCTTTTTTTATTGAAATAATTGTTTTTCGATTTAAATTATCTCATAGTTAATTTTTATTTTTGAGTTTTTCTTATTTCCCTAATGAAAAATGAAGGTTACGTAAGTTTTTGGGAAGCAACCAATTTCTTTCACCACGAATTTCCTTGCGATATCGCATTAGCTTATTTTCGAATTTCTAATCAATCGGTACAAAGAGTTCATTCTTTTCAATTTCATGATCGATTTTGAGAAAACATCGAAAACATTCAATTGAAACTTTATAGTTTAATGAAAATAACTTGACTTAGTATTTAAGTTTAGAGAAAGCGTGGAAGGTGAAAATATCGAACTTATTCCACAAATGACTTTCTATCCAGTATATGATCTAATTGTGATTCATTATACTTAAAATCAAAGTTAAACTTTAATTGTTTGCACATCCCACTAAAAACGTTTATCTTATTATAGTCTTATTTATTACCAATAAGTAATAAAAAGTTAGTTTTAGTTCTTGAGCCCCATATAGATGCCCTCTATTTTCATCAGAAGATGAAGCGAATGTTTTTCGCAAATTTTATTACTGCCAAATGAATTAAATATTTCTATTAATCGACGGGTGTTTTAATCAGGTATCGTAATCCATTGTGTCAACGGTTACATTTGTTTAGAATGAACGGAAATTTTCCTTTGAAAGTTACCGATAAAAGTTTATAGCTGCCAAATTTCGTAATTTTATAGTGCTTACTTGATTGAGCTTGATAAACATTTTATTAATTTGAAATTTTTTTTCAGATTTTGACAAATTAAATATCTCGGATTTCCATTAAGGAACGGCTTTTCAAAATGATAGGATAGCTAAGGGATTCGTCACTCCTGAAGAGTCCAGAGGACAGCGACGGACAGGATTTCTAAATTAGGTAAACGGAACTTATATTTATATACTACATCCTATTCTGCATTTAACAAATTCCCATGTTCGCATAATAAATATATAGAAGTGAGGAAATGACTTCAGTGCCTCTAATGCTCTAAGTTGAATTAAATTGTTTTGCGCTTTGGATCGATGTAATCCGAGTGGATACTTAAAAAGATTCCTGTTACTCAATTCATCCGTAAAGCACCACTTCTATTTCTCTTTACCTTTGGTGCATTATATCGAGACTCACGACCATGCACTCACCCTTTCACGTACTCATTCAATGTTGCCACATTTAGAAAAGAATGGTATTGTAATATATTTAAGACGATATTTAAAAGTGTCACTTGCTATTGAGCATTCCATTTTCTTAAAAATGAATGTAATTTTTTGTAAATATTTCCGTGAGACACGATATGGGGTTCCGACGACCTTGGATTGTTTTGCCTCTTCATTTATAACTGTGATTGTTTTCGAAATTCGAGATGTTGCTTAACTGACTTTAGACAAATAAAGTATAAATATTATATTCCCTTAAGGTTCCTTATCGCCTCGTAGAGGATATATGAGCAACCTTACTCATTCCTTTGATCATGTTAAATTTATATTGCGATTTTAGGAAACAAACATTTGAACCAATTGCAACTCAGTGGATTTCAAAGATTTCGCATAGCATTCGCAAATGCTCCTCACCGCGCGCGTTGTCAAAATAAGAATTCTGATTTGATTAAAAGAATCTATTAAGAAGGAAGCTTACTTCTGTTGTGATGCAATTCCACTGTGTAAAGGCTCAGACAGTCGATAAAGATTATATGAGAATAAATATAGCATGAAAAAGAGTCACAATTCTATATTGACTAAATATAGCGTTTAGATTTTCATGTACAGTGGCGGAAAAAATTATCGCAACACTTTGCGCGCGCACCAGTGGTTTTCACAGAAACTATTTGGAATTCTGCTTTCTGTGACTGACTGGCAACACCGAGGAAAGCCTCGAAAAGCGGTAATATTTGAGTCGGAGCCTAGAACTTACACAAATTTCCTCTCTTTCGAACTCTTCTTAGAGCCTTCGCGCGAACTCTCCCCGAGTTCGTCGTGTTTATTTCGGCGTTTCTCTTTCACAGATAGTTATCGTATTTATAGAACGATAAGTTGAATATATATTTATTCCAATTTAAATCTTAAATGCAATAAAATACATAGACAATTATTGAAACTTAATTATTAATAATGTGAAGAATGCTATTCAGTTTTAATAATGCGTAGCAATAAGGAATAAGTGGGATTGGAGAAGGAATACGCGATGTGGTGATTCTCACCTTTAGAGAACGAGAATCTTGGAGTCTAGAGGAAAATGATGTTCTGCGAGATTATAGCGAGAACAGATGGCCTATAATGGTCTCTTTTCCTGGATAATTTGTGCGCTAATAAGGCGTTATTTTGTTAGTTTGGTTTCTCACTCCAACATACGTCTTACGGCTGCCTGCTGAATATTAATGTAAATGTAATTCTTCAAACGTCCAGTTCAAACATAGGATATTCATTATTTGTGATAAACATTCCGAGGAGGATTTTTGATTACAAGTCTTATGTTTTCAATTCAGCAATTAGAATTTGAGAAGTCGTTAGAGCGATTACTGAGTTGCTAACTATGACACAATGTAAAATTTGTATTTTGTCTACGGAACATAATTTTTCCCCAACTTTATCATGCAGACGAAGGAAATTCGTAATATAAATTTATATACACCATTTGTCACCTAGAATACATGAAATCATTGTCCGTCCGGAGTTAAAAGGAAAAATACCAATTCCAAAGTTAAAACAAACATGATTTCATAAAAACCGAACAATTTCTGCGCATATATCGGACTTGTCTTACATTTTGTAACAGGGAGTTCGGTGACATTGGTCATTAGTCAATTGTGTTGCCTTCGCGCGGAGAAATTCACGTAGAAATGCATTAAGGCTTTGATAATTCGCGAGGAGAGTCTTTAACCACAAGTTGATCCCTTCAAAGTATTGCAGGCTCCAATACAAAACAAACGTTGAAATGCATTACCTAGCGCGGAAAAGCTTTAACCATATGTCGAGCACTTTCAAAGCAAGTATTGCAGGTGCAAGGTATATTTTTCCTTTTCAAGCCTATATCAGCTAGACTCAGGACCCTCATTTTACAGTCGCCCAGTAGAAACAATCCTCTGGCTAATTCAAAGCTCCTTCCTCACCATGGTGCTAAGGAAATTAGATGTTATTGCACTTGTAAAAATATTCCCAAATAATATTATTATATTAGCGTATTTTAGTAAACAAAGACTTCCTAATAAACAACCCAAGTTTTTAGTACTGATACGTATTTTATGAACGTCTGACTTTATAAAGTTAATTAACCAGGATTATGCTGCCATAATAAAATTATTAATAAGCTGCTAAAATGGACTTCTCAGTTTGTTGGGAAGTGTCATAAATATAACTAGTTGCTAATTAAGAGGTGATTTTGCAGCTGTCTGACACATGTTATTGGCATAGGAAGGGCACGAGCTCGAATTCCGCCTAAGTTAAATGAGTTTTTTATCTTAAACTTCTCTTGTTCGGGAAATGAAAGAATGTAAGATATGATTTCCACATATATTTATACGCCCCTGTAATGAATATACATATTTGCCAGAGAGATGCAATTCATTATGGAAAAATAACCATTGGACATGAAAGATGCGGAACCGATTCATCACCAATTGTCGGTCAAGAAAATGTTTCGTGTGTCAGTGAAAATTCCTCTTCTACCAAGGATTCGAGGTCGTTCGCTGAAAGACAATTCTTTTACTCATTTTCCACAATTTGAGGTATTTGACAGGGCCTCCTGATTTCCCGAAGCACGATGAACCTTCGGCTTTCAGTGCAGAGGATTTTCGAAAGCCTATGCGTCACTCGCAACAACAAACCGGTCGTAAGGCAAGGAGCTCAGGCTTACTTACTCAGACTTATTGGCGACTATTTCTTCATTTAGGTCTTCACGTCGATAGACGGACAACCAGCAGACCGCGCAAGCGAATCTTTTTCATTTTTACGCTTAAAAAAAAGCCTTGAGAACTATTGACATTCTTATGCATATTATTATTCATTGTTCGTCTACAACCAGGACAATTTGCTGGTTCACAGTTTCCAATTTTCTCGGCGGTAGTTCCAAACCAATTATATAGATTTAGATTGAGATATATACCCCGCGAGCTGCCAGATGGGTATGGCAGGGGTTGTAGTAACGCCATCATCAACTAATCTACTCTATCAGCCTCTCTAATTGTCCGGGGAAAAAAGCGACCAAAAGTAATGTTTTGTGATTACTTCCCTGTAACGTTTTGTCGATGCTTCTCGGAGATCGCGATTAGGTCTTTAGTTGCACTAAAATTTCATTTACTTCGTCTTTAGGTTCTGAACCGATAAAGCTTTCGATGAGCTTCCGTCGGTCTCACCTGGAGCGAATTCCAATAAAGAAGTGGTTAACTCTGTGTCTCGGAGGCTGAATCATATGGAGGAGAATGAAGGAGAATGGATATATTATTAATCATCCTATATTTTTATTAATTCCATTGTAGTTCTCGATTATTAATCATAGTGTATAAGTGCACACTGTTACCGAGTCTGAGAGAAATACCAATACATGTAAATATTTTCCACTTGCTCTAAATTATGTTAAATAGTCTCCTTCTATTAAAAACATGAAAATTGAGTAACATTACGGGGATGGAAGTCTATGGCGGAGCTAACATTTTTTCATAATCATCTATGAGTAAGAATCTACGGATTCTACCGAATGTGGACATGAATATACAGATGATAATTAATGATTGCTTTGTCGCAGGGGCGCAGCCAGGATTTGTGTATGAGGGAGAGGGTTATAGACAGTAGAAAGAGTGAAAACATTTCTACATTTCAGGGCCGGTATATTCATGCACGCTACATGATAGAAGATATGTTAAATTCTTAAAAAACCTAAAATGCGTAGAAAACTAGGATATATTCACGGTTATGTGGCAAAATTAAAACCTTTTTGAGATTTTAGTTTGTAAAATGAATAATTGAATAATAATGGTGAATAATTATCCTCAATGATATTTGGATTTCCAGTTTTGATAGGGCCAATTTCTCTTACATTATCATTAAGTTAAAATGTCGACAGCACAGAAACACCATAAAAATATGTCTATGTAAGACCCCTTCAATTCGCCTTTCGGCGTCCGTCAGGGGAAACAGGCATCTTAACTCTATTTTCCTAATCAATTTCTTTTGCGTATCATGCGCGGAAAAAATGAATTCTTGATACGATTCCTTCTAGCATTTATTTCTCTAATCTTCCTCGCAGTATCAGAGCGGCCCACATCAACAGGAAGGTCGCATTATACCGATTGCATCATTTGAGAACCTAATTTTTCTGAATTTAATTAGTAAATTTATCCTTTGAATTAGTCTTCTATCTCTTAATGATTACCATCCCGCGTACTGCAACATCTGAGTAACACTCACCGTTTTATCATGGCAATTCTGTACAAATCGTATCGTGTACAACCAATCAAGCAAATGCCGTACACGAACTGTAATACAAAAGTTATAATCAGTGTAATCGCGAAACAGTATTTTCTCGTTTGGCTAGGTTGAATAAGAGGAATATGAGTTTTTTTCTTTGAAACACGATGAGCATCCCCTCAACGATCTACTAGTTAATCTTTGCATTCTATTCACTTTTCCTATCGCATCTCCAATATGTTCTTTCAATGATAAACTACAGCTAAACGTGACACTTAGATATTTTGTGTGGCACACTAACACTAAGGGTTGTCGCGAAATTTGTTGCTGCGTGGAAATAACGTTTTTGGATGATATCTAACATCCTTACGCTTTATATACATCATTCACAAAAAACTCTAGGTGCGTCTTACAAGATTTATCTTTATGGAATCCGTGTTGGATCCGAATGATTCCTATCTTTATGGTAAGAAACTGAATAATAGAGCTTGCTATAATATGCTCCATTATTTTGCAGAAATTCGAAGTTAACGAAAATTACCCATAATAATCTGATCATTCTTAGGCCCCGGAGTGACGTTTAATTTCTTCTACGACATTGGGACAGTACCGTCATTAATTGATTTCTGATAGAATTTCCTATCGGTGGGATCCAATGTGCGAAATGACCTAAGCTGTCGAAGCACTTTTAACAATACTACTACTACTACAATTTCCTATCAATCTGTTGCAGTGAATTTCCACTAGCATCAACTTATATCTTTATGGAAATCATCTCCGAATCAATGCGCGAAGTAAAATCGTTAACTCGACCATCATCTTATTAGAAACATTTCTGGAAGTACGGATTAAGTAAGTTAGCTATTTCTGCCGATTTATTTAAGGCAATTCCCTCTTCGCTGATAAAGCTAGACATAGAAAACTGACCACCACGAGTCTCTCACACTTATGACCAAAATTCTTTCTAATCGCCAACTAGTGATTTTAACAGGGTTCGAGATCTATATTCCTGGTATTCTTTTCGTGATCCTTCCTCAAATAGCTTTTGCACCTCTCTATAGTTTTGATCACCAAGCTCATGGATCTCACCGCACGGTTTAAGTTTTCTCAATCGCGAGTGAATGACTCCTATGCAACGATTCAAACTTCTTCCTCGTCTCACCTACTGTTTAGACGGAACATATTAAACTAAATCTACTTTGATTATCCGTAGAAACTCTACCAAACTATCGTTTACTGTATTTTCACCCGAAAAGCGTAAAAAATTATCCAAGCCTTCGTTCAAATAAAACCTTAAACTCAGAAATAATTGCTTTGCGAATTACATACACTTGCCTCACCGGCTTAAGAGATCTAACCGCTACTACTTTCATGCCTGCCATTATGACATCATGGTCTGACTGTACCGTCAACTACAGCGAGGCTAGTTATTATTTGTGGTTGGGAAGTGGCTAGTAAATCTAAATTGATACCTTGCCTCGCACGATTCGTTCGAGTTTTAGTCATATTTACCTTATCTAAAGCATGCAACGAAAAAGTAAGATGTATTTCGTGAATTTTTTTCCCACTGCTAGTGCTGGAGAATTTTAGATTATCCCAATGAATATTAGTTAGGTAAAAATCTCTTCCTACGGCGATGATTGGATCTTTTATTTTCTCGAAATTTTTATGTAAGGCCTCGGATAAATCAACAATACAACCTATTTTTTCATCGGGAGGACTACACAAAGAACAAACATTAATCTTACTTCCGTTTTGTCTTTGAATCGAGCACCAAATGATTTCGCTCCTGCTATTTTCTACTAATTCATCGCGCTTACTAATTAAATAAGTCCATACTGCTATAAAACCTCTACCGCTAGATTTACATAGTCATATTTTCAGTATATCACATAATTGGGGGAAATATCTCACTTTGAGTAATATCCTCGCGTAACCAAATCTTTCTAGAATGATTTCCGCGCAAGTTCTCATCGTAATGTTAAAGATTTCCACCTGTTTATTACGTAAGCTCTTGCAATTTACTATTATTATTTTTAGATCTCTCAGTTCGCACATTAAAACATGGTTTCCTTTTTCGAATAACCTTTATCTTTTTTTTAAGTGAATTTTTCTTTTTCACCATTGCAATTTTTCTATGTTTTGGGGCTAAGCTCATGCCCACCCTTTTGCTTATTTAAGTGGGCGTTAGTAACTATTTCTACTGCTAAATTAAAGAATAACTTTGTCTGCGTATATTCGCTCTATTCTCTATTCTATTCGCATCTAAACCGCAAAACAACGTAGCAAACGACATTTAAACTACGGTCTTCATGGAGGGAGAGGGGTTGGGAGTGTTTCGGAAGAGTCCGTAAAGTGCACACAAATTTTAGTAAAATCAGCGAACAATAGCTGAGTATGGTTTCTAATATATGGATCTAAGTAACCTTGAGAAGTATTTTAACATACGGAAATCAAGATGATCAAATTGGAAGCGGAAAATTTTATTCATCGCTACGGAGAAAGTAGAGAAGTGAATACCGGCCTCTTGGAAACTTAATACAAGTTTAGATTATGCTGCCACAAGTATTTTCGTAAGTGTGGCCCGTTCTACAGTGTAAAATCTGTGGGGCACCTGTAATTCGTCAAAAGTGTGTGATTATGTTTACACTACGAGACGAGTACGGGACATCTAATGATTGATTATCGGACATTCGAATCATCATTTTTTATTTGCATTAAAGATTCCAATTGTTGGTATAATTTCGATTGCATTCTAGCTCATTAATCAAATATATTACAGCTCTGGATAAATTAAATTGAAATTAACTGTTGTAGAGTAATACACTCACTGAAGAGGAAAATCGTATTAGTGGTGTGATGAATGACTGTAACATCAATAGAGATGTGGTACCGTTGCAATTTATTATATTTTTTCAGTCAGTATGGTTAAAGTGCATTGATGTCTCATGAGAAACACCATTTGTTATTACACAAATATTACTCCCTATTACATATAGCCTGATAGAGCTGAAAGTTGTTTATTACCGATTCCACTATTTAAAAGTTAATAATAGTGATGACAATTCCTGTCAAAACGTTAATTGCTAAAAAGCTCTTGGAAAAGTTGAACTCCTTCAACACACGGATTAGATTGGATTCATCGAAGGGATATTTTTAATACCTTAAGCAGTGGAAAACTACACTGCTCGAGAGAAAATAGAAAGGTAAGAATAGGACGCATCTTAGTGGTTTCTAAATTCGAATTTCTAAGTGTTGGATTCTCTTTGCAAGAATTCAATTCCATCACAATTCTAGTATTTAGACCTTTAATTCTCGAAATAATACCTCAAAATGTTCATTTTAACGTCTGATATTTCGCTATCAAACAATCTTGTTTGTTACTATCTCCCAGTGTATTATATTGACATTCTACATAACTATTTTTATCACAACTGACTTTGAATAATAAATGGTAAAAATTAAGACAATGAGGCAAAGGCACTACTTGGAAATCTCGCGAAGGTGAGTCTTAAATTTCTGCATATAAAAACGAAACTAAAAGTCTATTTTCCATTCGTATGGAGTTTGAATATTCCCGGTTTTACTGCCTCTATACAGAGTTGCCGAATTGTCGGAGTTAGAGTGATTTCAGTTAGTTTCCACGTAATCCGCGCTCTGACGCCAACTGACGTTGCGATAATTGTTTCCCCCACTGTACTACTCATTTACTTCCATTCATTCTCGAATTGTCTTTTCTTCAATGACTGGGTTCGTTTGAAACTACTCAAATATCTTATATTTATCTAATAGACGACGTTAATCAAATTAACCGACTCTTGTCCATCTAACATAAGTAGATAATTCTTCAAAAAGAAGAAAAGAAGAACATCTTCCGAAAAAACATTTTCTCTTCCTTAACGTCACTTGTATCAGTGGGTAATGAAAAATCGTTTATTGCTTTCGCAAAGCTAAATATTTCGTTTAATTACCGTTTTTATCTTGCAATTTATAACTTATGGCACCATAACCAACGATCCTTTACTAATAATATCTAAATTGTGAATTCATTTCATAAAGGTCTAGCTGCTCATGATTTCTTTATGTATTAAAATTTAATATTACCTTATCCTTCGGTATGTACGACTTTACGGCATCGTTCACACATATTGCTAAGAACTAAAATAGGTTTTTGAGAGTGCTAGCAATTATACTGTAACTTTTGCGGTAACTTCGTCTTTGTATAAGAGTATGTCAGAGATGCGTTGCGTTCTAATACATAAGAATAATTGAATATGTAATCTGTATATTTTTGAAAGATAAGCGTGAATTATTCAAGTTTTTACTTGCAGCATTCTTGAACATAAACGTTTTGTATTAATAGCATTGCCATTCACTATGAAACTCATGATTTCCTTCGTTTAATTCAAGTATAAATAATTAATAACTATTTTTCCTCAAATTTCAAACAAGAAGTAGACTTGACTGATGGCTGTTTTCAAATTGAACAAAATAAATATTTAAATTATTAAGTTTTTCTAATCAATAGACAGTTAGTGGTAGCGAATTAATATTTCAAACAAGGTTATTTTTAGTAATATCTGTTTATTAATGGCAATCAAGAGTTATGTGGAATTCAAGTCACCTACAATGTGAGTTAAACTTATATGCTTCAACGTAAGCGGGCGCTAAAGAGTTTAAATTATAATTTCAAAATCAAGACGCGTATTAGGGAAACCCGATTAAATCCTGAGTTCCGTTTTTGGCAATCAATTTTAATGTGCACATTAAGATATATTTTCCATCCTCTGATTTTCTACTAAAATTAAGTAAGGAAATCAATGAAAACTCGATGCAATACTGAGTCACTCCTGAGACATTTAAGCGTTTTCATAGATATAAGTATTCACGAAATGATTCGATTTTTTTTTCAAGTTTAATATTTATCTAATCCTGACCCTGAAATTTATAAAAATTATTTTCTCCTCATGGAAGTAGAATAAAATAATGGAGATATAATTATAATTAAATCCTTTTTTCTCTAAAACCTGCGATGCCGGGTCTACCTATCAGAAGTCATTTCAATGGTCGCAGGACTTCTACATTGAGTGTATCACCAGGCTGCAGCACTTCCAGTGAACGACCCAAGGTGCCGGAATGGATGTAGAATCACAAGGAAAAAACGAAAGGCATCAGTCGATCACGAAAAAGAAGAAAAGGGGAAATACAATCTTTCCCTTCCGTGCCATAACCCACTTTCAATTATGTATAGTATAAAATTTTGTAAGGCCCGAAATTGTATAGTTTACAATATCTTTAAATGTAAATGCTACAAATACAAGACAAAAGGACTGCGCTTTTAACGAATTAACGTATTGTAGAATGTATACATTTCTTATGATATATGTAAGGTGGGACCATTTATAGTTTTTATATTCTGTAACTATTTATTTTACTGCCTAAATATTTAAACCTAATTCATTGAGGCGGGGTACGTGTAATGCTATATTTTACCAAGACTCGTATTTCAATGAAATATAAATGCTATAAATCTAAAACGAAAGACTTTGCGCAAATAACCAAACCAACTATTGCAATATGTATAGATTTTTAAGATAAATGTAAGGTGGGGCTATGTATAGTTTAAATATTCTGTAACTATTCAATTTATTACTCCAATGTTTCAGCCTGCCTCAATGGGGAGGGGGAGGGAAGGTAATGAATGGATAATTGTTATGGGAAAATTCCCCCTGCCACATGCAGAGAGGCAGCTTTTAGGGTATTAATGTGTATGTAGAATGTAGATGAGAAAATAATGTAAGGGATAAGTTGATGATGAGATTGATTGTAGGGACTGAAGGGATGGGTGTTGGAGAGAGTTGGAAGGGTCTGGGTGGTTTAGAGGTAAGGAAGTGAGATGATCGGGGCTACCTTCAGGAGGGAAATGGTGGGAAGGGAAGGGACAGAGTAGAGGATGGTAGGGATGGGATAGAGGATGGGATGGAACTGGGTGTGGCGGAGGGAGGGATAGGACGGGACAGGGTAGAGGGTAGGAAGGGACTGTGTCGGGCGTAGGGTGGACAGGGACGGGGTAGAGGGTGAATGGGAAAGGATGGGGTACCGGTTGGTTTAGTGCTGGGTGGGGAGGTGGGTTGGGGCTTGGCGGGGAGGAGGGTGGGATGGGTATGGGTGTGGAGAAGGTCACAATGGGATGTGTGGGGAGGAGATGGGGATTGGTGGGGATGAGGGTGGGATGGGTATGGGTGGGGATGAGGGTTGGAATGGGTATGGGTGTGGAGGAGATGGGGATGGTTGGGGAGGATTTTGGGATGGGAATGGGTAGGTTGTAGAGTGGGATGGGTATGGGTGGGGAGGAGGGTGGAATGGGTATGGGTGTGGAGGAGATGGGGATTGGTGGGGAGGAGGGTGGAATGGGAATGGCTGGGGAGGTTATGGGTGGGGAGGAGATGTGTTTGGGTGGGGAGGAGGGTTGGATGGGTGTGGGTTGGGTGGAGATGGGGATGGGTGGGGGAGGATTGGTTGGGACGGCATGCGGTAAATGGTTAGATTGGCCTGCGTGTGGTCGAGGTTTGTTAGGGTCAGTGCAGGATAAGGGTTGAATAAGAACAGGGTAGGATAGAGTGTGAGATGGTTGGTTTAGGTTGTTGTAGATTGTCTTGTAAAGGGTGGATCCAGAACCTCCTCATTCTTTACCATATATCTTCCTTCCCCCTCTACCCTCCCTGTACCTTACCTAGTCGCAATCTACCCTCTACCCAAACCAGACTCTACACTATAATATCCCACCATTTACAAACCCACCCCGTTCCTATCTATCTCTTACCACATTCTTACACCACCCTCAACACCAACATCTATCCAACCCGACTCTATCTTCCCTTCTAACCCAAACCTTACCACAACTCATTCATATCCACACTTTACCCCACCCTTATGCCACACTGAACCACACCAGCTATCCTACGCGCCGCATCATCAGTCTATCCTAATCATTTCCCAAGCCCGTCGCTATCATCCCTGTACCAAACCCTTATCTATCCCACCCCACACCCCACGAATTATCCTACCCAACGCCATCCTCAGTCTACCCCAAATGTTACCCCAACACGCCCCTACCCACCCTCTATCCAACCCTTAAGCTACACTAAACCCTACCCTCTATCCCACGCCAATCCTACAACCATAACCCCACCATCTATCCTACCCATCCCTATCCTCAGTCTACCCAACCCTTACCCTACCCTCTATCCTACGCCAATCCTCTAATCCTCTACTATCATCTATCCCACCCGACCCTTTTCAACCTCTAGCGAACATATCCCTTCCCAGCCGAAACCCCTCCCA
Organism: Sympetrum striolatum; assembly: GCA_947579665.1. Taxonomy (NCBI): domain Eukaryota; kingdom Metazoa; phylum Arthropoda; class Insecta; order Odonata; family Libellulidae; genus Sympetrum; species Sympetrum striolatum. The sequence continues at coordinate 73,120,895 of OX388348.1, forward strand.
AACCGCACGCACCCTCTAAGCGACCCTCTGCCCCGCTCTATCCACCTTGTACCAAACCCTTACTCCACCCTTAACCACGCCCTTGTTCCCACCCCATTCCAGTTCCAAACCTCACCCTCTAACCGATCCCGAGCCTTCTTACCTTCAATCCCAATGCGTCCGTATCTATCCTATACCCCAGCTTGTACCTTTCCATCCTCTATCCCATGACATCCCTAATACCCTGAGCCCACCAAGTCCCTCCTACTATCAATCCCACCCCATTTCTTCCCACCCACCCTCACACTTAACCCCAACTTTATTTTTAATTTATTGCAATTGATTCAATAGTTCAGAATATTTCAACTGTACATGGCCCCACCTTACATATATTATAAGAAATGTATACATTCTGCAATATGTTGAATGGTTAAGGGCGCAGTCCTTTTGTCTTATATTTATAATATTTACATTTCAAGTTATTGTAAACTATATAATTTCCGGCCTTACAGTTTTTTATACTATACATAAATGAAAATGAGTTTTGGCACGGAAGCGAATTACTATATTTCACCGTTCATTCCTCTTCCATGATCAACTGATGCCTTAAGGTGTTCCCCTCAGGTTTCTACATCCACTCCGACATCTTCTGTAGTTGGCTGGTAGTGCTGCAGCGTGGATATGTGCTAAACGTGGATGTCCCGCGACCATTTTCCGGCTTAGGAAAGGTGGTTCCGGATCGCCAGTTTGAGAGGAATAGGAAATTAAACAAAATTATATCTCTTTTATTTTATTACCCATGAAGGTCTACAGAAACTTGGATGCGGAGGAATATATTTTGAAATTCAGGAACACATAGTTACACAATGAACATGGACTGGGTGGGGGTGATGGTGGGAAGGGATTGGTTGGGGTTCTACAATTGTAGCCATCGTTGATCTCTTCATAGAGTTCCGATTTTTTTAAATTTATGTCGGTAACGTTTTGTGTTAGCAGTGCAATATTCTATGACTAAAAAGGCTGTGCCAACGTGCTGCGAAATAATTGAGGGAGTTGGGTCACCCTTAGGTACTTATTAAGGATATGGATATATTATTAGGAGTAAACCTTATTCTGAAACTTTTGAAAACACTTTCTTGTTAAAATGGTACGTTAAATTCCCATAATGAAACACGGTATTCCATATAATAGCAAAAGCTAATGCATTGCATGAAGGATTATTGGTATTGGAAGAAATCGTTGGAGCTACGTTAATAAGAGTACAGGAAGGTGAATCGACACCATGCATAAGAAAGTTAATACGATCATTACAGAGATAATATCTATGCTGCGAAATGTATCGACACTTTGTTTCATTCCCAGATCTCCTTTGAACTTGAAAGTAACTACCAGTAACGAACCAACTCTGAAGCTTCTTCAGCCTTTACCTTAACCTGAATTCGGGTTCCGTGGGACATATAAAGTGCCAGTATCGTAATTTTGATCAGATAAAAGACTTAAAGCGATAATAAGCAATTCCATGATGTTATTTTAATAAATTAATAATATATATGAAGGGGATAATTAATAATATAAAGGATCAAACCTACTTAAAACTGTAGCACCATGTAAGATTTCTAATTGTTTATGAAACACTGCAAATATTTGAATGAATCAAAACTATGAATTTACTCATGTCGTCAAATTCTCATGACTACTTAAGAAGTGACGAAGTCGATTGAATTGAGTTCCAATGTGTTGAGTTATACTTTGGAAACTGTTTTTATTAGAGCTTTTTTATAAAAATAATTCATTCGCGACACTACCTTGGAGTCATAAGAGATCAGTCTTACAGATTGGAAAATTGGCAATGTAGAAAGGCCAACAGATGTTTTTACAAAACATAAATTGCAGATTTAAGAAATTAGAATGCTCTAATACATCTATTGTTGAAATCTAGGCCATTGAAGGACATCAAATTCTAATTTCGTATATGCCAAATAAGGAAAGAGGCATATTTATAAATACTTTCTGTTCATCACCTCCCTAAGAAAAATTTCGTTTCGTTGACATAGTGAAAGTTCATATTATGAAACACAAATCTTAATTACCGGACGCAAGCTTCTTACATACGAATGGATAACTTATTTAAGGCGAACAATTTATTTGAAGCAACTACTGCAGTAAAACCGTTCCAATTTACGCATTCGCGGTATAAATATGAATTGCGTTAAAAGCCAATCAAATTAGAAAAAAAGGCATGAGCCCCAAGTTTATCAAATTCATGCTTTTTAAACCCGTCTCTTAGTTTCCATTCCACACCATGCAAAACCGTAAGCAAACATTTGATTTGGTGGTGGAATTCAATTTTGAAACATGTAGTTATAATAGTGATACATGAACCCACTCCAAACCTAAATACAATATTACTGCAATTTATCACCAAAATGAGGCTTAGCATAATTATGAAGAATTTGTATAAAGGTCTTGATTTGTCCAAGGTTAATTAAAGAATACAATTAACAGTGAAAAGAGAGGCTAAAATACTGAAATTCGTCGAAACCACAAATCGATACTAACGGATATATTTACAAATATTTCTATTGCGATAATTGAATGCATAAACCGGCAAATATTGTTATCTGAAATCTTCTAATAAAAGTTATGAATGGAAATGTTTTTATCCACTTTCATAAAGCAAAACATGTGGCTCGTACCGGCGCAAAGTCGATGACATCAAATTAAAAACTTTTGCCAAAACTTTCTTTTACTTTTAGTAAAATATAATGAAAGAAATAACTCACCAAGGTAAACGATCGCTTGCATTGCAGTGAGGAATGAATGAAGGCACTCTCTTTGGCTTGCATTTGAGTCCCAAATGACTTTCATTAGTGGATCCAGACATCGCCCTTATCAATAAGAAAGCAATCTAAACATCAATGGTGATTAACTATGACGTTATGCATTAATTTCAATTATAATTAATTATACTCAAGCACTGTAAAGATTAGCAATGATTTCTGAATATGAGTTATTGTGTCTTCTAACTAAAAGTTGAACTTGCAGCCTCTTTCGCAGTTACTCAATTAAATTCATAATTCAATGCATTCGCTACTTTAGGATAGTATTCAACAACTCTTAACCTCGATTGTTAATTTTTTTTCTCATTCTTACGTCAGTTTTGAGGAAAATGCATATTGTCTGGTTAAATAAATAGAAATAAAGAAGGTATTGTAGCATTAAACTTCATTATGTATCGCAACAAAAGTTGATTCAATATATTAATAGAATATATATATATATATATATATATATATATATATATATATATGTTAGGATGATACGCAAACTTGTGAACAGATTACATTTCATACGTTATAAGCAAATAGTGGCAAAGTGTAAGCACCAAAGTTTATTGGTAAGAAACAATAGATTAGAATCCAAATTGTGAAGTCTTGCAGCTTCCATAAATAATGTTGACGAACGAGATAATGTACAACTGAATGTTGTAGTTTAAATTTCCTTGCATTTGAAATCTAAAATGGTATTATAACGGAGATGATTCAATGATACTATACTGAACAGCGAGATATATGTTATTGAGTGAAACTTTATATCTCATGCTAAATGTTTATGAGTTAATAAATAAAACTTATTTAATTTTAGAATATCAGTAATGTTGAAATATATATAGTGATATTGGCCACAGAACCATATTTCCTAAATTTAGTCTCTGTCCACACAAGAGCTCCTACCGATAAATGGGGTTGTCTTTCTTATATACGCTGGGGCATATTCTATGATATTGCGAATATATGAGGAGGATAAAAAACATGAACCTCCCTTAGAATTTCAAAAAATCATCGAATTTTGAGATTTCACATTATAAAGGAATATTTCACATAAAATATAATGAAGCATTTGAATGTAACAACTGCTCACCTAATTTAGAGCTCTAGTCAACAGCGGTCCTCCTGAGTGACGAATCCTATGACTGTCCTTTTCTTACGAAATGTGAATGAGTGACGCCAGAGTCTATTATGGAATCCAAAACAAATGCAAGCTATCAAAATCTGAAAAACAAATCAAATCAAATTAATAAAAGTTTAAGTCAGTTCAATCAAAATAACTGTACCTTACGGCCAAGTACAGACATGAACGTTTATTTGTAACTCACTAATGACGATCTCCGATATTTCGAAATCACACTGACCTTATGATAATCAGTTTAAAAAAAACAAAACACTTTCTAAAAGAATAGTGAAACAAATACTTTTCTTTCTAAAAACAAGCCCCTGGTGACAAAGATAAAAAACGGGAAACCAGTTATTTAATTTTTCAATTTAATAATAACTATCTGTTTTGAGCATAAGAAGGAAAACTTAATTATAAATAGTAATGAATATCAAAATTAATGGAATGAAAGATAAGCTATGACTAAACAATATATATTTTCATTACTTGTAATTTTTCCTACAATCACTTCTCTAAACATACGAACATACCCAAGACAATTTCATTAAACGATTAATCTTCAATTGAATGCCGTGGATTTTTTACGAAAATCAATATTGAAATAAAAAAAAGTGAACTCATTGTAATTATTGGTTACTAAATCGCTAAATAAACTAATGCTAAATTGTAAGGAAATACGCGGTTTAAGAAGTTTCTGGTAAAACTAAAGTTTAGATACCTGTTTTTTGTTTTCGAAATTCGCCGCTAGGTAGCAGCACCTATATCACTTATATTTTACGAAAAGAATCCTACCTGCCCTACCACAACCCATCAACGCCGCGCATATTTCGCGATTAGTAGCGGAGATTGAGTGCGCGAGTTCTGTAGAAATGCATTTAAGGTTGTTGACAAAAGTGCTGCCACCTAGCGGCGAATTTCAAAAACAAAAAAACGGGTATCTAAACTTTTGTTTAACCAAGTTCCTTACTTCCAGAAACCTAACGTAGCCTATATCTTGCATCAGTGAAATGCACAAATGAAAACCAGAAAAGAACAATTAAATGTGAGAACCTTACCTTCATAAACTATTAAAACAAGATTGCCAAAAACTCGAATAAGAAATTATATGCCGTTATCCTCCAAAGTTCCGACTGTAACTCAAGACCTTAAATTCAAATTAATAACGGTTTTTAGAATTGACATTGTATGAGTTTGAAATTTTGCTCCACAAACACTTAATCATTTCTCTCGTTTAAAATACGAATTACTGAATGGAATTACAGTAATTACAATTGTTTGTGCAAGCCTATCTCCGTTTCATCAAGATAATGATACATTAGACGGCAAAGAAAAAGGAAAGCGAAATGCTATCTGACATTGAAAAAGAAGCCGTGAAAACGAAAATGCATGTCCTTGACATCTAAGAAGGTGAGGGAACGGTAGCTACTCTTCAGATCAGGTTGACATTTGGCAGGGAAATAGTTCTCAATGCGACATTCACGAGTCACCCCAATTTTGGTGGTTAGAAAATCTACAGTTATCTGGAAAACCACCTTCTATTTCGTGTATCGAGTATCAGCCAACAGATAGCATACTTGTTAAGATACTCGTCTCCGGCGGAACGACTCCTATGTTCGATCCCTAATCGTCTAGGTTTTCCTGTCTTAAACTTACATTTTTTTCTTCTACAATTTTCACGCATTACAATTTGAATTACTATCGGCTTATACATTTCCGTTCACTATAGAATTTAGTCACGTTAACTGTCTCTTTGTAAATTCAACCATATATGATGTGCAGCTACCCCGTTCTCCCGTGGTAAGAGAAAAAATTGAGATAACACGAAAGGGAAAGTGTTAGAACATGCAAACAAAGGAATAGACGAAAAATGATTAGTAAGGAATTATGATACTATGTTCTATATCACAGAAAAATGCTGATTTTAATTTATACCTCATTTGCTTACTTTCTCCATATACGAAGTATAGAGAAAGTATTATTTTCATGAAAAAAATCGACTTCCAAATTACAACGGAAATACATGTTTTGGGGTGCCTAGAATAAGTTTTGACCATTTTCAGAATTATGTCTCTGTGTATGTGTGTGTGTGTGTGATAGTGGGCGCTCTAACGTAAAAACTATTAGTTGTATCAGTACCAAACTTTGTATATAGTACTGCGGTGTGTGTTGTCAGAGTTGATTAGTTTTTGGAGTAAATCGGTAAACCTGAAGTCGAGTTTTTTTCTTCAAAGCAAATTTCCGTTTTTCAAAATATCTCCATAAATATGATATTAAGGTATATTCTAATATTTAATAAAGTTTTAAAAATATAATGTATTATAACTTTTGTATTTAACATATTCTTGTATCACTAATTGTGTAGGAGTTATTCGTGAATTACCGATACACTGGAAGTAGCTGTTATGTACTTTGTGGGGGCTCTAACATGGAAACCATTCGTCGTTTCAACACCAAATTTCATATATAGTACTTAAGTTGGTGTCACTAGAGTTTATTAGTTTTTGGAGTAAATCGGTTAACCGGAAGTTCAGCTTTTCTTTTCCAAGCTCGTTACCGTTTTTGCAAAATATCTCTATTAATCTGATATTTAGGTAAATACTATTCTTTATAAAATTTTTAGAAAATATAATTTACTATACCTGTTTTAGGAATCATATTTATGTTTAACTGATTTTTTAGGAGTTATTCATGAAATACTGATAAACCGGAAGTTTCTGAAGATGTACTCTGTGGGCGCTCTGGGCGCTGTAAGCGAAAGGCCAATTTCATCGTTTTTTTTCGAAAATGTCCGAAAAAACATTATTTATAATGTTTTTGACGTAAAAGATAATAATATATAAATTAATCACTCATCTTTCAAGTTTACATGGAATATAGAGTTCGAAATTACTGTCGTAGATAAATATTTACATCTTATACATGGAGAAAGTCATGTGCTGGCCACATCAGATTTATTTATGCATATTACATATGTAAATGGTTCTTGATACTGGAAGTTATAACACTCACTACGTTCTTGTACTGGATAAATCAACTTGGAATGCTTACGTTTTGTATTCAAAGTAAATATCATGTATTGGGTATTATAGATAATGCGTAAAAACGAAAGGGTAAAATCGGTTATTTTATACAAGAATTATGAAACAATTACTCCAAAGAATCTTGGATGGAGTGGGCAATGACTACGATATGGTACACTCTTGATGGTAGATGATCTATCCTTACTGTGGTCTCTCATAGATTTTGAAACAAGTGAAATAATAGTTAGTTTTTACTGTATCGAAAACTCATGTTACTGGTCGTTGTATGTATCAGTTTGAAGTTAAGTTACATGAACCACTGTGTAAACCACCCCTTTTTCAAATAATATTAGAGAAGATAGTGAAACGGGAGGTAATTGTACACAATAACTTCTGTATGTGCAGCACTCCTTTGAAGCTAACGTTAATCACTCAATACTCAATTCATATTTCCATCGCAATAGAAAACATTACAAAAACAACTTGAGAAATTTTATTGGTATCGAAAAATGAGTAACTGGTAATGAATACACCTATATCTTGAGAATCTATTAGAAGTTAAGATGCCATTAATGCGAGCAATACCCGAAGATCTTTTCAACCTAATTCACTTAAATCAGATTAAATACATAAATTAAAATCAATATTGTTTTATACGAAAAATGCCGAAACTTACCAAAGAACAAAGATGATGATTTGTTAATATAAATCACCCTTACCTAAGTTGAAGCTCCAGTAACTGCTGTCCATGGTCCTGTTCTGAGATGGTTCGTTTTCATTCACTTCGATTTTAAACAGGATGACGAAGTTGAGAGGCAATTCACTTTCCGCAGCAATCTAAAAAATCTTAAAATCAAAATAAATACAACATATAATTATAATCAACTAGTTTTCCTATCCATCAATCATCTGCAAGTTAACCATTAAAGATATTTTTCACATTTATGACAGACTGAAAGCATCCCATAAGAAAATCCACAGAACCCATATGATAATGATTCAGCTGGACTATCTTTACTTTACTTAGAGGCAGAATTTGAATCCCTAAAATTCACATAATATACCAAAAGGTATTTAAATGGGACCTTATTATACGCAAAAACGTTTAATTTATCTTCAAATGAATCAGGATTTAATTTAATTTTCTTTTATTAGATATTGCTTCTAAAATTTTATGTAGGATACTTGATTTCAGTTAACATTTTTAATTCAATAGTTTGTAATATCCAATGCGTATCGCCAAAAAACAAAACTAAAAATGTCACCAACTTTACCTTGATAAGGGCATCCGATTGAGGATAACCTCAACATAAATATAATGAAAACGAAAATGCATGCACTAGTCATATTCCCGATAAATAGATGTAGCGCAAAAGGAATCTAAATCTTATCATATACTATTAATGAAGGACTTTATTCAGGGCGAGATTGAGAACTTCAAGTGTCTTCCTACGCATAACCCTAAATATAAGGACCAGATGTTGTTTCGTGTAAGAAAATGGAAATATTTTTTTATAATTACTTATTGAGGGATGCCATGTAGTCACACAATAAGAAAACCTGAAAGACGATACAAGAGACAAAGATGATAGAATGTCAAACATATAAATATTATAAACCGCATCTTAATGCTGAGAAAACGTTTGAGCTCCATTATAATCTGATTTGGCAACAGTGCGTAAAAAATAACAACAGAATAGGAATGTAGGCAAACATAGCGAGGTGAATGAAAGTGAATTTAAAGTTCCTAAAACAGTGGAAGGAGTGAATGTCACTTAAGACCTTGCAAAAGCTAGCTGATATCCCTTGGCTTATTCTTCACTCGTTAACCATAGTTCTTTCAGCATAATCACAAAGGAGATAAAATAATTAAAGCACATAAATAATGCCGACCATTATCTATACCTTGATATCTTTGATTGGACACTTCACGCATGTAGAAGGTATTTGAAACTGGAATTTATATCGTTACCTACTCTCAATATTTTGATAAAAAACTTATGGAAAGAATAAAAACCTTAATTTCAGTTCGAAATCTCAACTTCGATTACTATCCAAGAAGGTAAATAAATTTAAAAACGGATTCTCATAAAATATTACGCAGATGAGAGCCATAGTGGGAAAAAATGAGATGTATGAATTAATCAAGAGAATTGATTAATGATATGAAGAAAATTTGGACTTAACGGCTCTATTTTATGATAAGGTAGTAATGAAAATCATTAAAAAGGGTAAATGACTGAATTTAATCTTTATTTAAATAAACGGAAATATTAAGCTTGGAATATTACTCAAAGATCTTTCAAAACTAATCTATTTTAAATAAATCAATTCAAAGAACACCATGAAAAATCTAGAATATCGCAATAACTTGACATGAACTACAAAATATTGTTTTTCATTTAACATACTAAATTAAATAAAATTGACAATCAACAAAATGGCGACTTTCCGGAGGGAGTAAACAGGGAGTATGATAATGTGATGTGAATAAAAATCCTCCTTACCTAAGTTGCAGCTAAAATAACCGGTGTCTAAAGTCCTCTTCCTTGATGGCCTCTCTATATGCGCTTCGTTTTTAAAAACGCCAAAAGGCAATAACGAAGCAATTCACTTTCCCCAACAGTCTGAAAAACATTAAGACCAAAATAATTAAACATATAATTATAATAAAGTAGTTACTCTACAATGTACCCTAAGGGAAGTAGGGAGTATTTCAGTCGTTCGTTTAAGAACGAAGACGACTATTGAACCTTAGTTTATTACATTACCCAGAATCCTTTTCGACAAGGTGAACACGGGATTTGATTCTAAGCGTTAAAAAATACACGTTACCTATTAATTAATCATAAAATTTATGATTGAAATACTTGCAAACTCAACTAAAATTGAAAGAACAAATGAAATAATAAATACCAATCGGACTTAATTTAGTTAATGTTAATGAGTTTGAGTTAATGGAAATTGACTCTTAATGTGTATTGAATTAAAACTGCATGAACGTATTTAACTTTATGCAATAAAAAACTCATAATTACAGACCAGTAAATAGCTTATTGATGTATTCTTAATCATCGACAATAATGACATGCTAAGAATCTTCTTTAATTCCTAAAATTTCGTAAGATTCAAATCGAGCCTTCTTTACGTCAAGGATATGACATAACTCATCAAGACAAAAGATACGGAAGAATTATTTTGCAACAGCATACATATTAAAAAGATAAGGATTGAAAAGAGCATTACTTAATGCCTAGTGAGACTCTAAGCTCCTCTTACTCGGTGGTTTGAGTTACCTCATTGCAGGCGGGAGAACCGGTTTTCAGTTCCGGCTACGTAAGTGTCTCAACTTCAAGTTATGCCATTGAATTTCGCTGGTTATCCACGCGATGTCAGAAGATAATGGAAGTATTACTATAGTGTCCTTGAATTTGCGTGCGACAGTCAATTAAGAATTTTTTAAGGTAATAACATTCTTATCAATTCTTATGATCACTCAAAACTAAAACGATACGCAACACGAAATCATTCGAAATTGAGTTGAACTTAAATTGAAGACAAAGAAGTATTCCTTCAATTCAGAAGATTAATGCCTTAAAAATCCAAATCTTATGGACTGAAACGTATCCCAGAAAAAAGTTCAAAGAGAAAACTTTGAAGTTTAGGTATCTTCTGTTCGCAATTTTAATGAATTATAAGAAATTGAAGCAGGAGAATAAATTTCAATTAAAGTATCTTATGCAACTTACCATTCTCAGAAAATCTTGGATGGAGGCAACTGACATCTAAACGCCTGGAGAATATATATATTTTGCCGTCTTTTTACCTTTTAGTCACTTTGCGAAAACATAAATATTACTAAATAAGAAAGTAATATATAAAGTTCTAAAGTAACATACAAAATTTTCCGCCGGTTCTATCGTCTCTGAGGTTAACTCAATTCAGCAAATTCAAATGTTGTAACGGTTATTTTAGAACAAAAGAGTAGCATGACCTCACCTGAAGAAAGTTCCACCGCAACTGGGAATTTTTCCATCTACGTGACGTATGAACAAATATGCTGTCACGTGATTGGCTGATTTTGAATTATCCGTTTTATGCCTTGTCCATCACCCGTTGCAATAATTTAATTTAATAATGAGTATAATAATATCATATTCAATTTAATATACTTTATCTCATAGGGTTTAATGAAAATGTTTAAAGTTGATAAATGATTGTAAATCGCATTTTAAAATTATAAACTTTTCGTATTGCTCAAACAAAAGAATGTGATTGGTCCGTCCGGTTCTTCAATCGATTCACAGGATTATTAATGATTATATTATAGATAATCATTTTTTTAATTAAAATAAATGATCATTTACAAGTAATTTTGCAGTCCCTATTTGAGAGTCTATGGTCTCATGTAATACAATATTCTTGATGCGTAATCTATTTTTGTCAATGATACTAGTAAACGAGCATAACTTCCTAAACTAAGTTAGGAATAAATCGATGTACTCAATTGGAGGCAGGGGTTAATTTTAAACAAAACTAAATAGAAACAAGGATTAGGAATTTATGTGATATGAATATTAAACATGAACTGCTTACCGTATTGTGCTCTCTCCAACTTTTTGGTTTAACTTGTTCAACACCCATTCAGAATACACAAGACTCACTCCAAATTGAAACTTTCATTGCCTTTATGTATATTTAATAAAATGAGTTTACACTGTTGCCACATGATTTACACTATATCACTTTAATTTATCACTGTTGAATCATCCACTCTTATGCACGTTTTCCCTTGTACACTTTTTCATACCTTTGGAACAAAATGACAGAATAGAATGGCTTTTGCTTCGAAAAACCTTCCACCACATATTCATCCAAGGTCTCAAACACTCACGATACTCCCAAAAAAAATATATTTGGGGAACTTCGGCAGAAAATGACCGCCATTTCGAGGTTGGGAACAAGAACTTCCTGTCGCTTTACATTATTCACTTCATGACACGCCACTTACGTGATTCATATTTTTCAAGACGAGCGGAATTCTCTGATGGCGCGAAAAGTGCCACGTGATAGCCTCGTGGTTTAAGTGAAGAAGTCTCTGAAATGGCGATCTAATCTCCAAGAATATTTAAATTACGATATTATGTTTGTTGAAAACGATGAAGATTGTGCTACCCACTGGATTAATTCTTTACTGTGATTGTATGAGACGTGCTACGTAAGAGCCCACTTGGAATCCTCTAATATAAAGTTTATCGACGGCTCAACGATGACTGGATTTCAATGATTTCCTTAAGTAATCGTAAAGGTGTATATTGTTCTACTTTCGATTAAGACGAGGCCTTCTGGGAAATTCTTTCGAACACAAGGCAAAGGCATATAGAAACTCTAAAATGTAAGTACCATATCAGTGATAGATATAGGGTTTATAAGTATGTGAATTTGATTGTGAGTTCAACAAGCGTACTTTCAACGTCATCGATGTAAGTTACAACTATTCCGTTACTTCGATTATAAGGATAATATTTGATTTCATTCTAGAATGCGTTGTCTTGTACAGAATGGCACAGTTCATAACACTTCACGTTCAGTTTATTTCGTACAGGTTATTTCTATGACATAAGTTAAAGCTTTTGCGATATCTTTTAGAACAGTATTAAATCTTCAAGAATCTGAAATGCCGCCAATGAACGAAGGTCACAACCTTGGTAGATAATCGTGAGAAAATCGTGAAAAGTAATGTTTTCAAGTGGAATATAGTTTTCATTCCTTAAATTATAAGCAATTCTTAAAATATTCATCATTGTTTACAAATTCATTAAATAAAAGAAAAATCAATAATAACCATGTAATTCAATTGAGGAACTGAAAAGACCAATCGCATTCTTTTGATTCTGTATGATGTGAATTTTCTAATTTGGAAAATGCGATTTACAATCATTTTCATAAAAACTAAATGATTATTGAAATGGCGGTCATTTTCTCCTAACGTTTCCCAAAAATATATTCTTTTGGGTGTACCGTGAGTGTTTTTATGCCATGGTTAGATACGTTTCCAAGTGACATACTCGTGGTGGAAGTTTGTTCGCATCAAAAGCCATTCCATCCTGTAATTTCGTCCCAAAAGTGTGGAAAAGTGTACAAGGGAAAACGTACATGAGAGTGGATGATTCAACAGTGATAAAGTAAAGTGATATAGAGTAAAACATGTGGCACCATTGTAAACTCATTTTTTGAATATATATAATGGCGATAAAAGTTTTAATCTGGAGTGAATCTTGTGTATTCTTAATGGTTGTTGAACAAGTTCAACCAAGAAGTTGAAGAGAGCAGAATATAGTAAGCAGTTCAAGTTTAATATTCATGTCACATAAATTCCTAATCCTTCGAGGCTATTTATTTGTGTTCAAAATTAACCCCATCCTCCAATCTAGTCTACCGATATATTTCAAACTAACTTTAGGAAGGTAAGAACATTTACTAGTATCATTCTCAAATTGGAACTTCGAAATTACTTGTAAATGATCATTCATTTTAATAAAAAAAATGATTAGATTCAACATAATCATGTGAATCGATTGAAGAACCGGACGGACCAATCACATTCTTTTGTTTGAGCATGACGAAAAGTTTCTAATCTGGAAAAAGCGATTTACAATCATTTATCAACTATAAACATTTTCATTAAACACTGAAACATAAATTATAATAAATTGAATATAATATTATTATATTCATCATTTAATTAAATTATTACAATGGGTGGTTGCCAAGGCATACAACAGAGAATTCAAAATCAGCCAATCACGTGACAGCATAATTGTTCATACGTCACGCAGATGGAAAATTTCTCAGTTGCTGTGGAACTTTCTTCAGGTGAGGTCATGCTGCTCGTTTGTTGTAAAATAACCGTTACAACATTTGAATTTGCTGAAAAACGTTGACTTGGAAGTCTAAAGAACTGAAGGAAAACTTTGTATGTTACTTTAGGACATTTAATATTACTTCCTTATTTCGTAATATTTATATTTTTGCAAAGTGACTTTAAGTTAAAAAGACGGCAAGATATATATTCTCCAGCTGCTAAGATGTCAGCGGCCTTCATCCAAGACATTCTGAGTAAGGTAAGTTGCATAAGATACTTAGATTAGAAATCAGTCTCCTGAACCATTTTAAATAACTAATTACAATTGCGAGCCGAATATAATAGCATTTTAAGGTTTTCTGTTTTAGATTCTTATTAGAGCAATATGTTCCCATCTATAAGATTTGGACGTTAAGTGCAATCATCTTTTGAACTGAAGGTATACTTCTTTATCGTCAACTTGAGTTCGAGTTAGTTTCGCATGATTACGTGTTGCGTATCTTTTTAGTTTTAAGAGATCATAAGATTTGATAAGAATCTTTTAAAATTTTTATCGACTGTCGCACGCAAATTCAAGGACACTAAAGTAATGCTTACATTATTCTCTAACATCGCGTGGATAACCAGCTAAACTCAATGGCATAACTTGAAGTTGAGACACCGACGTAGCCGGATAACTGGAAAACCGGTTCTCCCGGCTGCAATAATGTAACTCAAACCGCCGAGTAAGTGGAAACAACGACCTATAGCACGAATCAATTAATGCTAATTCCATTCCATATATTTATAATTTGTATGTATTTTCACAATAGTTTTTCCGTATCTTTTGTCTTGATGAGTACACTCACGTCATATGCTTGGTGTAAAGAACGCTCGATTTAAATTTAACGGAATTTTAGGAACTGAAGAAGAATCTTAGCATTTAAATATTGTCAATTTTAAGAATACAATAGTAAGCTATTGACTTATTAATATGCTATGCACTTAAAATGAAATATACTTATGCTATTTCAAATTAATTAACGTCAATTTCCATTAACTCTTAAGTTCAATTCGTATTTATTCTTTCATTTTTGCTTTCGATTTTAGTTGAGTTTGCTAGTATTTCAATCTTAAATTTTATGATCATGTAATTGGAAACGAATATTTTGCAACGGTTAGAATCAATTCCCTATTTCACTTGGTCGAAATGGATTCTGGGTATGGAAATAATTTGAGGTTCAATTGTCAAGACCACTTCACTAGCATTTCATATCTTAATTGGTTCTTGATTTTATATTCCTCAGGAATTTAACTATATATCTCAAATCATTAGAGTTGCATGGATAATAAACATTCCTTAGGCTGCTAAGGCACTGGTTAACTACCTGATTATAATTATATGTTTAATTTTTTTATGTTATTGTTTCAGATTATTTGGGAAATTCTTCGTTATCGACTTTTGGCGTTTTTAAAAAAAAAAGCTCCTATAGAGAGTCCATCAAGGAAGAGGACTTTAGACACCGGTTATTTTAGCTGCAGCTTAGGTAAGGAGAATTTTTATTCACATCACATTATCATAATCCCCGTTTACTACCTCCGGAAACGTCGCCATTTTGTTGATTGTCAATTTATTAATTTAGTATGATTAATGAAAAATTATATTTTGTAGTTCACGCCAAGTATTTGCGATATTCTGGATTATTCCGTGTGTTCTTTGAATTGAATTATTCAAAATAGTTAAGTTTGAAAAGATCTTTGAGTAATACAGTATTCTAAGCTTTCGATTTCTGTTTATTTAAATAAAGATGACATTCATTCATTTACCCTTATAAATATTACATTACTATCTTATCATAAAATAGAGTTATTAAGTCGAATTTTCTTTTTCTCTATTGCATAATAATAGACGAAAATCAGTTTTTATATTTATTTATCATCTTGGATAGTAATCGAAGTAGAGATTTTGAACATAAATTATGTTTGTTGTTCTTTCCATAGGTTTCTATCAGAATGTTGAGAGAAATTTAAAATCAAAGAAATTATTGTACGGATAATGGTCGGCATTCCTTAGGTGCTTTAATCATTATATTTCCTTTGTTATAAGAATTAATGATTGTTATCACTAGGGAACAAAGAAGTCGAGGGAAATCAGTTCGCTTTTACAAGGAAAGGTCTTAAGTGGCCTTCACCCCTTCCACTGTTTTCCGAACTTTAAATTCACTTTCCTTCACCTGGCTACATTTGCCTAAATTTCAATTCTTTTGCTACCTTTTACACACTGTTGCCAAATCAAATTAAAATTTAGCTCAGAAGATTTCTCAGAATTACTATACTTATTGATAATCTTAGTTTACTATATGCTTATAGGTATAACATTATACTAGAGGCAATTTTCGTTTACTTTTAAGTTCAAATCGTATTTATTCTTTTCTTTTTAATTTAGATTAAAGTTCCACCGTTTTTCATTTAGTATCCCAGTTATTTTATGCGATTTCAGACAAATTGGAAATATTAGCAACGTTTCTTTTCACATTGGAAATTCATAAAATCGACGAAGTTGTAAATAAACTGGAGATATTTAATCGCTCAATATTTGCTGTCGTAACACGAATTTCATTACTAAAATCGTTCTCGATTTTATATCTCTAATTGGTTTAGGCAAATATCTCAAGAAATTTGAGTGACAGAAATGCTCATTGGTCAAATTATTCGCTATAGAATATTGAGGAATGCGAAGGACTTCGACATTGTACCAGGGATGTTGAAACGCAATGGGTGTTTTAAGAAACCACCATGGACGAGTACCTTAGACACTGGGTATCGTAGCTACAACTTAGGTGAGGAGAATGTTACTTCACATTTCGTCATAATCATTGCTGCTCGTAAATTATCGCCATTTTATGGATTCTTAAATAATTTTAAGTTTAGTATTCCCCATAAAATCTGTTATTTGTAAATCAATTCAAGTTAATACGATATTTTTTATTGCAAGTTTTCGATTGAAATGAATGGCATAAATTAATTAGATTGAAAATCATTTTGAATATCGTCACAAACTCTCGATTACTGTTGAATTTTATAAAGTTGGTAATCATTCATTTGTAATTATTGAAATTTCGCAGTAATACAGCATCAAATTTTAGTGCTGACTATACGTAATTGCCTTCGAAATATTTGTCACATCCCCAAAATAATTCACACTTCATATGTTCTATTTCACTTTAAGTATCCTTTGCATAATAATTTATAGATACATATCTGTTTTGGTTATATATAAATCTTCTTAGTTAATTTTCGAATTATACATTTTTAATAATATCAGAATTAAAGTTTGTCATTATTTTCAGAAGTATTTTTCAAATTCTAGAGTATATGTAAGAGTAAATACTTTAGTATACAATACCACTTACGTGAAATTTCCAATAAAAAATTGGGAGAATGGAAATGGTCGGCATTCTTTATGTGCCACTAGTATTTTATCTCCATTATGATATGTATTACATACTGCCTATTAATAAATAAATAAATAATAAAAATGAAAGAGCTAAGCTTAACACGTGGTATGAATCAAGCCAAGCGTAAACCGCTTTCACTAAGAAATGTCTTACGTGACCTTCACCGTCCCTCTGTATTTACCGATGCTTTACATTCACTTTCGTTCACCTTACTAAGCTCACTAATACATTCCAAATATTTTCCGTTACATTTTACGTTCAGTTATCTCATAAAGTCAGATTATTTAAACGATTTTCCAAGTAAGAATTGTCGGTGTGTAATCTTTATTCGTTTTACATTATACCACCTTTCTCTTGCCATAGCTCTTTGGGTTTTTGTAATTTGTTACCATACGCCATGTCTCCATATGTAAATCCGTGCCACAGTGTGTTATTATAGTTTTCTCACACGAAAATGTGGTACCTCTGCACGCAATAAGATCTTTATTGACAAATAAATTTATTTCATAATCTTTTCCTTGTTTACTTCGTTTTAAATATACCTACAATACTTCATAATTTTTGGATGAATTTTTATTCGTGAATCATCGTTTATGAGAACGTTAACGAAAAGCCGTGTGATTTTATATATATCATATGCATTAATATTTATTTATTGGTATTTAAAATATAATTTACAGTATTTTGTTGTGGGGCTAAGGACATAGATATCAAATTCGACCAATCAGAGAACAGCAATATTGCTCATAGCGTACAGCAACAGAAATTACCTCAGTCGTCGCTGAGATTTCTTCTGGGTAAGTCATTTTGTCAATTTAATAAAAACCGTTACTGATTTGAATTTTTAGCTTGAAATACAATCTGAACTTTGGAGAATATCCTGCCAACGATAACTTACATAAGATATATTATTTATGTATTTCCGGTGATACTAATTTAAAGGCAATAATTGTTAATTATTTAAAGTTTTACTAATTTAATTCAGTTCGACACGCATTCTTAGTTAATGGCATTCATGTAAATTCTAGGTTACGTTACATTAGGCGAAGCAATCAATTTCTTTTATAACGTCTTTCCTTAATATTTAACTTCACCATTTTTTTCGAACGTAATTCTGTTTATAAATGAATACTATAAACGGGTGCGTTTTTTTAGTATTTTGGGAACGAATTTGAAATCCATACGTTTTATATTTACAAAACACCATTACTAATTTTAATAAAGCGTCTAACGTAACATTCGGAAATTTAGAGGATATCCTATTTACGGCATATCATTTCATATTCGAAACTTTCCTGCGATCTTGATTTAAGGAAATAATTAATTTTCGATTTAAATTTTCTCATAGTTAATTTTTTTTTTAGTTCTTCTTGTTTCACTGATCCACAATAAAGGTTACGTTAGGTTTTGGGAAGCAACCAACTTCTCTCACCACGAATTTCCTTGCGATATCGCATTAGCTAATTTTCGATTTTCTAATCAATAGATACAATGAGTTCATTTTTTTGAATGAAAATATCTTGACTTTGTATTTAAGTTTAGAGAAGGCTTTGTAGGAGAAAATATCGGACTAATCCACAAATGACGTTCTAATTGTGATTTATTTTACTTAAAGTCAAGTACTTTCGTTATCCATTGTGTCAACGGTTACATTTGTTTAGAATGAACGGAAATTTTCCTTTGAAAGTTACCGATATAAGTTTATAACTGCCTATTTCGTTAATTTTATAGTGCTTACTTCATTGAGCTTGATAAACATTTTATTAATTTGAAATTATTATTTTTCAGATTTTGAAAAAGTTAATATCTCGGATTTCAATTAAGGATCGGATTTTCGAAATGATAGGATAGCTAAGGGATTTGTCACTCCTGAAGAGTCCAGAGGACAGCGATGGACAGGATTTCTAAATTAGGTAAACGGAACTAATATTTATATACTACATCCTATTCTATTTTCTACATAATTCCCATGTTCGCGTAGTAAATTTAATGAAGTGAGGAAATGATTGCGGTGCCTCTAATGCTCTAAGTTGAATGAAATGGTTTTGCGCATTAGATCGATGGAATCCGAGTGGACACCTAAGAATGCCTCCTGCAACTCAATTCATCGGTAAAGATACTACTTCTATCTTCCATTGCCTTTTATCCTTGGTGCATTATATCGAGACTCACGACCATACACTCTCCCTTTCACTCGCTCACTCAATGTTTTTGTAATTAGAAAAGAAAGGTATCTAAATATATTTGAGACGATATTTCAAGAAGGTCAATTGCTATTGAGCTTTCCAGTTCCGTTCCTTTCTCCGTAAATTTTTTCTCTGAAAATGAAAGTAACTTTTTGTAAATATTTCCGTTAGACACAATGTGGGGTTGCGACGACCTTTGATTGTTTTGCCTGTTCATTTATAACTTTGTTTGTTTTCGAAATTCGAGATATTGCTTAACTGACTATAGACAAATAAATCATAAATACTATAATCCCTTAAGATTCTTTATTGCCTCTTCTAGGATAGGATACCTTATTCTTTGCCTTGATTTAGGTCAAATTATATTGCGACCTTAGGACATAAACATTTGAACCAATTGCAACTCAAGTGGATCTCAAAGATTTCGCATAGCATTCGCAAATGCTCCTCACCGCGTGCGTTGCCAAAATAAGAATTTGGATTTGATTAAAAGAATCTATTCAGAAGGAAGCATACTTCTGTTGTAAAAGGATTCAATGCAATGTAAAGGCTCAGACAGTCGATTAAGATATTATAAGAATAAATATAGCATAATAAAGAGTTACAATTCTCTATTGACTAAATATAGCGTTTAGATTTTCATGCTATAAACATAAATTTCGATTCATTCTCGAATTGTCTTTTCTTCAATGACCAGGTTCGTTTGAAACTACTCAAATATCTTATATTTATCTAATAGACGACGTTAATCAAATTATTCGACTCTTGTCCATCTAACATAAGTAGATATTCCTTAAATAAGAAGAAAAGAAGCATATCTTCCGAAAAAAAATTTTACCCTTCCTTAATGTGACTTGTATCAGTGGGAGATGAAAAATCGTTTATTGCTTTCGCACACCTACATATTTCGTTTAATTACCATATTTATCTTGCAATTTATAACTCACGGCACCATAACTGACGATCTTTTACTGATAATATCTAAATTAAGAATTCGTTTCATAAAGGTCTAGCTGCTGATGATTTGCTTATATATTAAAATTTAATATTACCTTATCCTTCGGTATGTACGACTTTACGGCATCGTTCACACATATTGCTAAGAACTAAAATAGGTTTTTGAGAGTGCTAGCAATTATACTGTAACTTTTGCGGTAACTTCGTCTTTGTATAAGAGTATGTTAGAGATGCGTTGCGTTTTAATACATAAGAATAATTGAATATGTAATCTGTATATTTTTGAAAGATAAGCGTGAATTATTCAAGTTTTTACTTGCAGTTGTTTTGAACATAAAAGTTTTTTATTAATAGCGTTGGCATTCACTATGAAACTCCTGATTTCCTTCATTTAATTAATGTATAAATAATTCCTAAAATTCCAAACAAGAAGTAGACTTGACTGATGGCTGTTTTCAAATTGACTTATAAATATTTAAATTATTAAGTTTTTCTAATCATTAGAAAGTTAGTTGTAGCGAATAAATGTTGCAAATCAGGTCATTTTTAGTAATATCTGTTTATTAATGGCAATCAAGAGTTATGTGGAATTCAAGTCACCTACAATGTGAGTTAAACTTAAATGTTTCAACGTAAGTGGGCGCTAAAGAGTTTAAATTATAATTTCAAAAGCAAGACGCGTATTTGGGAAACCCGATTACATCTTGAGTCCCGTTTTCGGCAATCAATTTTTATGAGCACATTAAGATATATTTTCCCTCCTCTGTGTCACCAGGCTACAGCACTACCAGCGAACGACCCAAGGTGCCGGAGTGGATGTAGAATCACAAGGCAAACAACTTAAGGCATCACTCGATCACGGAAAAAGAAGAAAAGGTGAAATACAATCTTTTTCTTCCGTGCCAAAACCCATTTTCAGTTATGTATAGTAAAAAACTCTGTAAGGCCGGAAATTGTATAGTTTACAATATCTTATAATGTAAATGCTATAAATACAATACAAAAGGACTGCGCTCTTAACGAATTAACGTATTGTAGAATGTATACATTTCTTCTGATATATGTAAGGTGGGACCATTTATAGTTTATATATTCTATAACTATTGATTTTATTGCCTATATGTTTAAACCTAATTAATAGAGGGGGGGTATGTGTAATGCTATAGTTTACCAAGACTTGTATTTCAATGAATTGTAAATTCTAAAAATATAAAACGAAAGACTTTGCGCCCATAACAAAACCAACTATTGCAGAATGTATAGATTTTTATGATAAATGTAAGGTGGGGCTATGTATACTTTAGATATTATGTAACTATTCATTTTATTGTTCCAATGTTTCTCCCTGCCTCAATGGGGAGGGGGATGGAAGGTAATGAATAGATAATTATTATGGGAAAATTCCCCTTCCACATGCAGAAAGGCAGCTTGTAGGGTATTAATGTGGATGTAGAATGTAGATTAGAAAAGAATGGAAGGGATAAGTTGGTGATGAGATAGATTGTAGGGAGTGAAGGGATAAGTATTGGAGAGAGTGGGAAGGGTTTAGAGGTAAGGAAGGGAGATGATCGGGGCTACCTTCAGGAAGTAAATGGTGGGAAGGGAGGGGACAGAGTAGTGGATGGTAGGGATGAGGTAGATGATGGGATGGAACTGGGTGGGGTGGAGGGAGGGATAGGACGTGATAGTGAAGAGGGAAGGATGGGACTGCGGCGGGCGGGGATGAGGGTGGGATGGGTATAGGTGGGGAGGAGATAGGAATGGGTGGGGAGGAGTGTGGGATAGGTATAGGTGGGGAGGAGGGTGGGATGGGTATGGCTGGGGAGGATGGTGGGATGGATATGGGTGGGGATGGGACTGGATTGGGTAGGGCATGTTCGGACTGCGAGGGGTACAGGGTGAGATTGGTCTGGGTTGGCTCCAGGGTTGGAAGGGTCGGTGTAAGATAAGAGTTGGATAGATGCAAGGTAGTTGGAGTGTGAGATGGTTGGGTTTAGGTTGTTTTAGATTGTCTTGGAAAGGGTGTATTCCGGCACTCCTTATTCTTTACCATATATCTTCCTCCTCCATCTACCCACCCTATACCTTGCCTAGTCGCAATCTACCCTCTACCCAAACCAGGTCCATCCCATACTCTACATCATAATGTCCCACCCTTTACTAACCCACCCCGTTCCTATCCATCTCCTACCACATTCTAACACCACCCTCAACCCCAACATCTATTCCAACCCGACTCTATCTTAACTTCTAGCCGAAACCTTACCAAAACTCGTTCATATCCATATTTTGCCCCACCCTTATGACACACTGAACCACAGCTGCTATCCTACGCGCCGCATCACCCCGCCCTTTATCCCACCCCAACTGTTCCAAACCTAACCCTCTATCGCATCCTGACCCTTCTTACCCTCAATTCTAATGCGTCCGTATCTATCCTATACCCCAGCTTGTACCTTTCCATCTTCTATCCCAAGCCATCCCTGATACCCTGAGCCTACGCAGTCCCTCCTACCATCAATCCCACCCCGTTTCTTCCCACCCACCCTCACACTTAACCCCAACTTTATTTTGAATTTATTGCAATTGAATCAATAGCTCAGAATATATAAACTGTAAATGGCCCCACCTTACATATATTATAAGAAATGTATACATTCTGCAATATGTTGAATGGTTAAGGGCGCAGTTCTTTTGTCTTATATTTATAATATTTACATTTCAAGTTATAATAAACTATATAATTTCCGGCCTTACAATTTTTTATTCTATACATAATAGAAAATGAGTTTTGGCTCGGAAGCGAATTATTATATTTCACCGTTCATTCCTCTTCCGTGATCGACTGATGCTTTAAGGTGTTTCCCTCAGGTTTCTACATCGACTCCGACACCTTCGGTCGTTGGCTGGTAGTGCGGCAGCGTGGTTATGTGCTAAACGGGGATGTCCCGCGACCATTTTCCGGCTTAGGAAAGGTGTTACTGGATCGCAAGTTTGAGAGGAATAGGAAATTAAACAAAATTATACCTCTATTTTTTATTGCCCATGAAGGGCTACAGAAACTTGCATGTGGAGGAATATATTTTAAAAATTTAGGGAGAGGTAGTTACGCAATGAACATGGGCTGGGTGGGAATTACGGTGGGAAGGTACTGGTTGGGGTTCGACATTTATAGCCATCGTTGAATCTCCTCATAGAGTTCCGATTATCATGAATTGTTCAGTAACGTTTTTAGTGCAATATCATATGAATACAAAGGCTGTGCCAGCGTGCTGCGAAATCATTTAGGGAGATTGGTCACCCTTAGATACTTATATGCATATATTATTAGGAGTAAACCTTATTCTGAACCTTTTGAAAGCCCTTTCAAGTTAAAATGGTAGGTTGAATTCCTATAACGGAAAGCCGGTATTCCATATAATAGCAATAGCTAATGCATTGCATGAAGGATTATTGGTATTGGATGAAATCGTTGGAGCTACGTTAATAAGAGTATAGCAAGGTGAATCGACACCATGCATAAGAAAGTTAATACGATCATTAAAGAGAAAATATCTATGCTGCGGAATTTATCGAGGCTTTTTTTCATTCCCAGATCTCCCTTGAACTTGAAAGTAACCACCAGAAATAAATCAACTCTGAAGCTTTTTCAGCCTTTACCTTAACCTCAATACGAGTTCCGTGGGACATATAAAGTGCCAGTATCGCAATTTTGATCAGATGAAAGACTTAGCGATAATAAGCAATGCCATGATGTTATTTTAATAAATTAATAAAATATATGAAGGGGATACTTAATAAGATAAAGGATCAAAACTACTTTAAACTATAGCACCATGTAAGATCTCTAATTATATATGAAAAACAGTAAATATTTGAATGAATCAAAACTATGAATTTACTAATGTCGTCAAATTCTCATGACTACTTAAGAAGTGACAAAGTCGATTGAATTGAGTTCCAATGTGTTGCGTTATACTTTGGAAACCGTTTTTGTTAGACTTATTTTATAAAAATAATTCATTCGCGACACTGCCTTGGAGTCATAAAAGATCTGTCTTACAGATTGGAAATTTGGCAATTTAGATGGGCCGACTAATTTTTTTACAAAACATAAATTGCAGGTTTAAAAAATTAAAATGCTCTAATACATCTACTGTTGAAATCTAGGCCATTGAAGGACATCAAATTCTAATTTCGTATATGCCAAATAAAGGCAAAGGCATATTTATTAATATTTTCTGTTTATCTCCTCTCTAAGACATATTTGTTTAATTGGCATAGTGAAAGTTCATGTTATGAAACACAACTCTTTATGAACGGACGCAAGCCTCTTACATACGAATGGATAACTTATTTAAGGCGAAAAATTTATTAGAAGCAACTATTACAGGAAAACCATTCCAAGTTACGCATTTGCGGAATAAATATGAATTGCGTTAAAAGCCACTCAAATCGGAAAAAAACTCATGAACCCCAAGTTAATCAAATTCATATTTTTTAAACCAGTCTCTTAGTTTCCTGTTTAAACCATGCAAAACCGTAAGCATACATTCGATTTGGTATTGGAATTCAATTTGAAGCATGGTGTTATAATAGTGAGACATGAATCCGTTCCAAACAAAATACAATATTACTACAATTTATCACCAAAATGAGGCATAGCAAAAATATGAAGAATTCGTATTAAGGCCTTGATTTTTCCAAGATTAATTAAAGAATACCATTAACAGTGAAAAGAGAGGCTAAAATATTAAAAGCCGTCGGAACCCCAAATCGATACTATCGGATATATTTACTTATATTGCAAGCATATTTTAAGAACAAATTCATCGAGAAAGCAACGAAAAGCGCAAGCAAAATAGCAAATAGCCTTGAATTTATCTCCTGGTATGTACGAGAATACATTTTACTTCTACTTACAGAGAAAGAGATTAAGACAGGGAAGTGAAAGTGAATGGTTGTGACACACGAAGTGGTGTGCAAAAGCTTTAAGAAAGGAAGGGAAAAGAAAACTGATTCGAACATAATATTGGAATTTAAGGAATGGTTTTTACTCGAATTTCTTATTTACTTTAAATCGAAATAATATGGTGTTAAAAGGTGAAATACAGAAATCCAAAAATGCCATCCAGCGACTCAGAAGTAAAAAAGTGTCCGTGTATAAAGCAATGCTATGTAATTTCAGCTCTGCAGGGCTAGAAATCAATACTAAGGAACGGAATTACTGTGATAGATTGTTGGGAGAATATCTCTCCACCGCAAATTGCGTTCTTACGTCTTAAGGTCCAATCCAAAAATCATAGACAAAAATTTGAAAATTATCCGGATTTCTTTGAATATTGTAACTTAAATTAGATCACCACGACGCCAGTGAGGAATTTTATATTAACGACAACTTAAATGTTTTTAGCTATAGGTTTATGATAAAATGCGGTTGAAGGGTGACACTAAAGCTGTCGCTAGCTAAAAATTGTGATATAGAACAAGGAAGGCGGAAATAGAATATTGTGTTAGCAATTCAAAAACTGATCTATTGTTAGTTCTCCAGGATACAATAAAACATATCCAGAAAACGTTACATATTTGGGATGATAACGAATTAATACATTTTTAATATTTTTATTAGATGAAGATCAATTTGTCATACTCCTTATTTTTGATTACTAATAAATGAGTTGAGCGTAAGAAGAAGCATGTACACTCATCAAGAATCTTCATACTTTTTACTAATGAAAAAAAACAGCAAGAGTCTTTACAGCTGTTGCGATAACTGCATGCATAAACCTACAAATAATGTTATCTGAAATCTTCTAATAAAAAGTATGAAAGGAAACACGTTTATCCTCTTTCATCAAGCAAAACATATGACTCGTACCGGCGCAAAGTCGATGACAGCAAATAAGAAACTTTCGCCAATATATTCTTTAGGAATATATTATGAAAGAAATAACTCACCAAGGTAAACGATCGCTTGGACTGCAGTGAGGAATGAATGAAGGCACTCTCTTTGGCCTGCATTTGAGTCCCGCATGACTTTCATTAGTGAATCCAGATATCGCCCTTATAAATAAAAAAGCAATCTAAGCATCAATTGTGAATATATATGAGGTTATGCATTAATTTCATTTATAATTAATTATACTCAAGCACTGTAATGATTAGCACTGATTTCTGAATGTGAGTTATTGTGTCTTCTAAACAAAAAGTTAAACTTGCAGCATCTTTCGCAGATACTCAATTAAAATAGATAATTCAATATATTAACTACTTTAGGATAATATTCAATAACTCTTGACCTCCATTGTCAATACTTTTTTTCATTCTCACATCAGTTTTGAGCAAAATGCATACTCTCTGGTTTAATCAATAGAAATAAAGAAGGTATTGTAGCAATGAACTTCATTACGTATCGAAATAAAAGCTGAATCAATCTTTTAATAGAATATATATATAAGTTAGGATGATACACAACTTGAGAACAGATTACATTTAATACGTTCTAAGCAAACAGCGGCAAAGAGTATGCACTAAAGTTTATTGGTAAGAAACAAAAAAACTGAATTACACTAGAGTCCAAATTATGAAGTCTTGCAGCTTCCATAAATAATGATGACGAACGAGATAATGTACAACTGAATGTTGGAGTTTAAATTTCCTTGCATTTGAAATCTAAAATGGTATTGTAACGGAGATAATTCAATGAAACTATACTCTACTGCGAGATATATTTTATTGCGTGAAACTGAAAAACTCATGCTTCATGTACATGAGATAATAAATAAAACTTATTTTTAATTGACCTGAATAATGAACATTATGTTTAAATTTAAAAATATCAGTAATGTTGAAATATATTCCAGTAATAATGGCAACAGAACCATATTTTCTAAATTTAGTCTCTGTCCACACAAGAGCTCCTATCGATAAATGGGGTTATGTGTTTCTTATATACGCTGGGGCATATTCTAGTATAATGCGAATGTATGAGAAGGATAAATAACATCAACTTACCTTAGAATTTCAATAAATCAAGGAATTTTGAGATTTAACATTATAAAGGAATATATTTCACATAAAATATAATGAAGCATTTGAATATAACTACTGCTCACCTAATTTAGAGCTCTAGTCGACAGCGGTCCTCCTGAGTGACGAATCCTATGACTGTCCTTTTCTTACGAAATGTGAATGAGTGACGCCAGAGTCCATCATGGAAATCCAAAACTAATGCTAGCTATCAAAATCTGAAAACAAAATCAAATCAAATTAATAAAAGTTTAAGTGTGTTCAATAAAAATAACTGTGCCTTACGGCCAAGTACAGACATGAACGTTTATTTGTAACTCACTATTGACGATCTCCGATATTTCGAAATCGCATCAACCTTATGATAATCAGTTTAAAAAAAAACAAAACACTTTCTAGAAGAATAGTGAAACAAATACTTTTCTTTCTTAAAACAAGCCACTGCTGACAAAGATAAAAAACGGGAAACCAGTTAGTTATTATTAAATTGAAAAATTAAATATCTGTTTTGAGCATAAGAAGGGAAACTTAATTATAAATAGTAATGAATATCAAAATTAGCGGACTGAAAGATAAGCTATGAGCAAACAATATACATTTGCATTACTTGTAATTTTCTCCTACATACACTTCTCTAAAAAAACGCACATACCCAAGACAATTTCATTAAACGATTAATCTTTTATCGAATGCCTTCGATGTTTTACGAAAATCAATATTGAAAAAGAAAATAATGAACTCATTGTAATTATTGATTACTAAAACGCTAAATAAACTGATGCTAAATTGTAAGGAAATACACGGTTTAAGAAGTTTCTGGTAAAACCAAAGTTTAGATACCTGTTTTTTTTGTTTTCGAAATTCGCCGCTAGGTGGAAACACCTATATCACTTATATTTTACGAAAAGAATCCTACCTGCCCTACCACAGCCCATCAACGCCGAGCATACTTCGCGATTAGTAGCGGAAATTCAAAAGGAACGAAAAGAATTCTAACAACACTACTCACCCCATCGGCACCGCGCATATTTCGCGATTAGTAGCGGAGATTGAGTGCGCGAGTTCTGTAGAAATGTATTGTAGGTTGTTGAAAGAAGTGCTGCCACCTAGCGGCGAATTTCAAAAACAAACAATACTTTCTCTATACTTCGTATATGGAGAAAGTAAAAATCTGATGTGGCCAGCATATGATTTTCTCCATACATAAGATGTAAATATTTACCTAAGACAGTAATTACAAACTCTATATTCCATCTCAACTCGGAAGATGAGTGATTAAGTTATATATTATTATCTATTACGTTACAAACATTATAAATAATGTTTTTCGATGAAAAACGATGAAATCGGCCTTTCGCCCATAGAGCCCAGAGCGCCCACAAAGTACATAATCAGCAGTTTCCGGTGTTTCAGTATTTTATGAATAACTCCTAAACAATCAGTGATACAAAAATATGTTTCATACTAAAGTTATAGTAAATTACATTTTCTAAAACATTTGTACAAAATAGTATATACCTAAATATCATAGTTATGGAGATATTTTGAAAACCGGAAATGAGCTTTGAAGAATGAAGCTCAAATTCCGGTAAACCGATTTACTCCAAAAACTAATCAACTCTGACAACACACACCTCAGTACTATAAATGAAGTTTGATGTTGATACGACAAATACTTTTTACGTTAGAGCACCCACAAGTACACACACATACAGACACACACACACACACACATACACAAAGACATCATTCCTAAAATGGTTTAAACGTGTTTTAGGGACCCCAAAACATGTATTTCCGTTGAAATCTCGAAGTCGAATTTTTTCATGAAAACAATACTTTCTCTATACTTCGTAAACGGAGAAAGTAAAAAACGGGTATCTAAACTTTAGTTTAACAAATTATCTTACTTACAGAAACCTAACGTAGCCTATATCATGCATCAGTTAAATGCACAAATAAAAACCAGAAAAAAACAGTTAAATGTGAGAACCTTATCTCCGTAAACTGTGAAAACAAGATTGCCAAAATCTCGAATAAGAAATTATATGCCGTTATCCTCCAAAGTTAAAGTATTCTAATGTAACGCAAGACCCTAAATTCAAATTAGTAACAGTTTTATTATTGACATTGTACGAGTTTTAAATTTTGCTCCAAAAACACTTAATAATTTCACTCGTTTAAAATATGAATTACTGAATGGAATTACAGTCTCAAAAATCATTCCGCAAAATATTAAGGAAAACGTCGAAAAGGAAAGTGATTCCTTTCCCACGACGTAACGTAACCTAGATTTTACATGAAAGTCAATAACTTCTAAGTAGCGACGAGAAGAATTAAATGAGGGAAACTTTAACTAATAAAAATTATTTCTTATGTAAAAAAATATCTTATGTAACTTACCGTTTGCAGAACTTCGAAGTTCCAAACGTAACTCAAGACACTATATTCAAATCAGTAACGGTATATTTTAAAATGACAAAACGACTTACCCAGAAGAAATCTCAGCGACGAATGAGGAAATTTCCGTTGCCTTGAGCAATGAACAATATTGCAGGTTCTCTGATTGGTCGAATTTGAAATCAATGTCCGTAGCCCCACCACCAAATACTGAAAATTATATTTTAAATACCAATATATAAATATTAATGTTTTTAATATACATGTAAATATTTTTTTCCTTTTAAGGTTAATGATATTAAGGGATATAAATCTGCGTGCTTATATTTTGCGATATTTATAGCAATTTGTAACTCCCCATCATCAATTAACAAAGGAATGCGATTTGCGTATCGTTCCACTTTAAGAATTAGATTTTAATTACTCTTTTTATATTATCAAAATCTTTCTTTGTTTGGAAAAAATCAAGTATTTACGGAATTTCAATGAGATGCATGTCAAAGAATTACAATAATCACTTCCCTTCTACAAAATATATCTTTGCTACGGACACTCGGTCATCTAAAACTGACCTTCACTTGCATGCTAAAAGCCTTGCATAATCTTGGACTGAATACTTAGGCTTATGAAACGTTGACGAATTCATGGTCACAGCAACTCAACTGGGCATTAACGAAAGGGAATTGCATGCAAAAATATAAAATGTTTACGAAATATTGCAAGGATTCTATCAGTTTACCTTTATGATGCATGATGATGATAGCATGATCATTTTACGAAGCAACAGATGAACATTCCCTCTACTAGTTCATGAGTCCCTCTAATTATTTATCAATCTGGGCTGTTTTGAGATTTTGGAAGACTGTAACTTGACACTAGGAGTGACTCTCTGAAAAGCTAAAATTAGATATACCAAATTACTAGAATTGCATTCCACACAATTCCGTCACTGGATGACATTACCTTTTCGATCTTCCCTCTTGAAATTCCTCTTTACACTCGGTATTCAGACATCCAAGATTTGGATTGCCTTCTTTCTCAACAGATCTAACCATCTTACGAATTACTTTCCGATTACAATTGTCTTTACTCTTAAGTTCCACTAGTAATAGAACTTTAAACTATTAATACGCACGTAAAGACCACGACAAAAATGCACTGATCCAATTTTCTCCCTTATTCACCATTTTGGCCTTTGAAGGAAATCACAAGATGGATGACCTTTGTTTTACTCATAAGAAAGTACTTCTTCTAACATTTCACAGTGAAGTTGTCCGATTTCATAAGCACTCATTGCATATCCACTAGAATTCGTTTCGAGTAATTTTAGAGTTGGATAATGACCGCCATATCGAAATCAAGGAGAGAACAACAAGTCACCTGACTTTACTCGCAGCTCTTAGAACGCCCAACGCTGTTCACTTTTCAAGACAATCGGAACTACCAAAAGCGCGGTAAACAGGCTGTCTTGTCGTAAAGTTAAGGTCGTATGTGAAATGGCGTTCTCAAGACTTGTGAATTTGGGTGTTTGAAGTGTTAAATCGATCAGGATTGCCTCAATTAACAGTGAAAGATACGTTTTTTTATCTGGATTTCTGTTTTACTATGAGAGTGACACATGTGCAACGTAAGAGAATCGAGTGCTCATATTAGAAGCATTGTGAAAGATGAAAATCAGCTTTTTATTCAGTGATTTCCTCAAATAGGTTCGAAAAGGTGTGTTATTCTAAAACTGTGATGAAGAAATCTTCAAGAAATTAAAGCATAAGAATACATGGATTTATACTGGATTAAAACGGTAAGGTTAATCTTTCCAAAAGTTTCGATCAAAATAATTAATGACAATATGACTATGTATGATCTCTTTGATAGATGTTGGACTGAATTTGATATTTTCGATTTTACTACAAAGGTATGCGAAAAGATATTAGCTAGCGATAAGTTATCTTTCTCGACTGATTGCGTGTGAGTAGGATTCAACAACGTTTAACATCACGGAGGATGTTATTTATCTAATTAATTTAGCAGTTTCAATTCCGAAATTTATCCAAAACAGTTTATAATTTTCAAGAAGCGTTTACAATCAGCAAAGTATTGTGTTTTAATAAGAATCTTTGATACATCAAATCCACAAACTTGTTTTCATTCCTTATGATTTCGAAAGGCATAATTCTCTGAGCCTTGCTTTTATGGTTTCTAGTAAATTTCTTTCACTAGAAGATCAAACTTGATATATATCATGGATATCCAGATTTGACAGGATATGTAGTAAACCATTTATCAAAATTATAATTTAAAATAATAGATTCATCTAGTGAAGATAAACAATTGAGAAATATTATCTTTGTTACTTCTTTTAGGATTAAAATTAGGAAAGTGCACAGCCAGCAGACGACTACCAAAACTTTCCTATTTCTCTTTGATGTGAAGGTCATGTGTGGATAAGAGAGAGAGGAGTCGTACCAATTATATTGCAAGGGAAGATGAGATCTTTAAAGACATCGAAATTCCTCGAGGAGTTGACAATCGCATTCTTTTGTCAATGGATGTACAGGAGTTAAGAATCGTCATTAATTGTAAATGATATTACGTAACTTATTAACAGAGATTTAAAGTCCAGTAAGTAGTTATCTTAAATAAAGACATAAATTTATTTAAGTACAATATATAATCTATTTTGCAATGTTTCCGATATTTCGAGCAATGGCTTTGTGGCAACCATCAAATTCACTAAATGTTAACTAAGTTACTTTTAAAAAGAATTTTATTCTTAAAAGTATAAATTCGATGGCATTAAACTTAATCAAGGTAAATAAATGCCATTTAAATTTCAAATATTATATAAAAAAACGATTAAAGGACATTGTACGGACGGACGTAGATTTCAAAAACATTCTAAGGCAAAAAGGTGCAATATATCGTAAACATTGTATATCTTTGCATGAAATTTCCTCGAGTTAATGCCCTTGTGAGTTACTGTGACCATGAATTCGTCAGAGTTTCATTAGCCAAAGTATTCAGTCCAAGATTATGCAAGGCTTTTAGCAAACAAGTGAAGGTAATTTTTAGATGTCCGAGTATCCGTAGCAAATATATTTCGTAGACTGGAAGTGATGATTGTAATTCTTTGTCATCCATCTCATTGAAATTCCGTAAATACTTGATTTTATCCAACTTAAGAAAGATTTTGATAAAATATTAAGAGTAATAAAAATGTTATCCTAACAGTTGAACCATGCGCCAATCACATTCCTTTGTTTATAGATTATTGATAGTTACAAAATGCTATAAATATCACAAAATATAATTACGCAAATTTATAATCCTTTATAGCATTAACCTAATAAGGAAAATATTTATATGTATATTATAAACATTAATATTTATTTATTGGTATTTAAAATATAATTTACAGTGTTTGGTGGCGGGGCTATGGACATAGATTTCAAAATCGACCAATCAGAGAACAGCAATATTGTTCATAGCTTACGGCGACTGAAATTTTCTCAGTCGTCGCTGAGATTTCTTCTGGGTAAGTCGTTAAGTCAATTTAATAAAACCCGTTACTGATTTGAATTTTTGGTTTGACTTACAATCTGAACTTTGGAGAATATCCTACCAACGATAACTTACATAAAATATGTTATTCATATATTTCCGGAGATACTATTTTAAAGAAACAATTGTTTTTTTATTTAAACTTTCAATAATTTAATTCTTTTCGACACGCATTATTAGTTGAACATTAAAAACCAATTGGGTACATTCATCAATAACCCAGAGTGTCTCATAAAATATGGATGGATGTCATGTTGAGTATTGAACTAGTAAATCTGCACGTTATTCACAGAAAAAGTTATTTAAAGAGCACGCTGCGCTAACGAATAGGTTACAGGAAAATTCTACTTCATGAATGATATACGATAATGTGATGTAAAATTGTCGTATAATATCAGCTAAATGCTATTAAGTGTATGCTTCGGATAGTAATTATTCTTTTGGCCTATCAACCTTTTATGAATAACATTGCTAATAATGATGCAAACTATGAACATGTGCCTTTAAGTCAATACTCGGATCATCAGATAAAAAAGAAAATTTAAAAATGTTGGTTAGTGATATTATGATGCAGCATATTCAATGTAATATCTAACGTAAAATTAAAATATCAATGTTGTAATAGAAAAACTCAGACGTAAAAGGCATAAAATATATGCGCAAATAAAGAGGGACGTCTATGCAGTGGAATCCCTACTTATTCGATTAGATCAAATCCAAAATATCCCTTTCGCAATAAACTACGGAATGGAAAGTAACCTCTGTTTTTAGCTAACGCCGTTTCAAGCCTTAGGCATAAATTTCAAGGATAACGAGTTTTCAATTATAAACTAAATTTTTGGTATAAATTGAACGTATGTAAATGTAAAGATAGATATTAGATGAAAAAGTAATATTTTTCTTTTCAACATGCAAATATGAGTCTACCTTGAACTTAGCAAAACGAGGAAAGTAAAATAAGGTCGTTAAGAACATATTACCTGCCCAGACAATTGTTTGTGCAAGCCTTTTTCTGTTTCATTAAGATAATGATACTTAAGAAGGCAAAGGAAAAGGAAAGCAATTTGCTATCTGACATTGAAAAAGAAGCAGTGAAAACGAAAATTCTTGTCCTTGGAGAAGATGGGGGCACGGTAGCTACTCCTCAGATCTGGTTGAAATTTGGCAGCGAAATAGTTCTCAATGCGACATTCAAGAGTCACCTCAATCTTGGTGGTTAGAAAATCTACAGTTTATCTGGAAAAGCACCTTCTATTTCGCGTACCGCTTTGAGTGCGTGTGTCGCGTATCAGCCAACAGATAGCGTAGTTGGTAAGATACTCGTCTCCGGCGGAGAGACTCCTATGCTCGATCCCTACCCGTCTACGTTTTCCTGTCTTAAACTTACATTTTTTTCTTCTACAATTTTCACGCATTACAATTTTAATGGCTAACGGCTGATTCATTACCGTTCACTGTGGGATTCAGTCACGATAACTGTCTCTTTCTAAATTCAACCAGATCTGATGTGCAGCTACCCCGTTCTCCCGTGGTAACAGTAAGAATTGAATAAAACGAAAGGGAAAGTGTTAGAACATACAAACGAACGAATTGACGACAAATAATCAGAAAGGAATAATGATACTATGTTCTATATCACGGAAAAATGCTGGTTATAATTTATACCTCAATTTTTTTATTTACGCATATTACAAATGTAAATGGTTTTTGATACTGGGAGTTATACCACTCACTACGTTCTTGTATTGGATAAATCAACATGGAACGTTTAAGTTTTGTATTCGAAGTAAATATCATGTATTGGGTACTATAGCTAATGCGTAAAAACGAAAGGGACAAATCGATTATTTTATACAAGAATTATGAAACAATTACTCAAGAGAATCTTCGATAGAATGGGCAATGTCTAGGATAATGTACATTCTCGATGATAGATAATCTATCCTTACTGTGGTCTCTCAGATATTTTGAAAGAAGTGAATTAATAGTTCGTTTTTACTGTATCGAAAACTCATGTTACTGGTCGTTGTATGTATCAATTTGAAGTTAACTTATGTGAAACACTGTGGATTTTACGGGTCAGTGTACAATGTACACTGTACATGGCTCCCTTTTTCAAATAATATTAGAGAAGATAATGAAAAACGGGAGGTGATGGTCCACAATAACTTCTGTAAATTCAGCCCTCATTTGAAGCTAACGTTAATCGCTCAATACTCTGTTCATATTTTCATCGCAATAGAAAACTTTAAAAAAACAACTTGAGACATTTTATTGGTATCTAAAAATGAGTAACTGGTAATGAATACACCTATATCTTGAGAATCTATTTGGAGTTAAGATGCCATTAATGCGAGCAATACCCGATGATCTTTTCTATCTAATTCAGTTAAATCAGATTGAATAAATACATTAGAATCATAATTCTTTTATCCGAAAAATGCCGAAACTTACCAAAGAGTTAAGATGATGATGCATCGTTAATATAAATTACCCTTACCTAAGTTGAAGCTCCAGTAACTGCTGTCCAAGGTCCTGTTTTGTGATGATTCCTTTTCATGCACTTC
Source organism: Sympetrum striolatum (assembly GCA_947579665.1). Taxonomy (NCBI): domain Eukaryota; kingdom Metazoa; phylum Arthropoda; class Insecta; order Odonata; family Libellulidae; genus Sympetrum; species Sympetrum striolatum. The sequence continues at coordinate 73,156,847 of OX388348.1, forward strand.
GATTTTGAAAACGAAAGGAATTGACGAAGTGAGCGGCAATTCTAAAAATATTAAAACCAAAATTAATAAAACCTATAATTATAATCAACTAGTTATCCTATCCATCAATCATCTGTAAGTTAACCATTAAAGAGATATTGTTCACATTTATGACAGACTGAAAGCATCCCATAAGAAAATCCACAGAACCCATATGATAATGATTCAGCTGGACTATCTTTACTTTACTTAGAGGCAGAATTTGAATCCCTAAAATTCACATAATATACCAAAAGGTATTTAAATGGGACCTTATTATACGCAAAAACGTTTAATTTATCTTCAAATGAATCAGGATTTAATTTAATTTTCTTTTATTAGGTATTGCTTCGAGAATTTTATGTATTTATAATTTTATTATTTGCATTCAGTTAACATTTTAAATTCAATAGTTTATAATATTCAATGCGTATCGCCAAAAAACAAAACTAAAAATGTCACGAACTTCACCTTGATAAGGGCATCCGATTGAGGATAACCTCAACATAAATACAATTAAAACGAAAATACATGCACTAGTCATCTTCCCGATAAATAGATGTAGTGAATATGAAAACCTGAAAGGCGATACACGACACAAAGATGAAATAATGTCAAACATATAAATATTATAAACCGCATCTTAATGCTGAGAAAATTTTTTAGCCTCATTATATTTTGATTTGCCAACAGTGCGTAAAAATTAAAAAAAGAATTGGAATGTAAGCAAACATAGCGAGGTTAATGAAAGTAAATTTAAAGTTCGTAAAACAGTGGAAGTGATGAAAGTCCCTTAAGAACTTTTCTTGCAAAAGCCAACTAATTTCCCTTGGCTTCATTTATCGCTCGTTAACCATTAATTAATCATATGAGTTATTCAAGAGAATTTATTAATGATAGGAAGAAACTTTGAACTTAACAGCTCTATTTTATGACAAGGTTGTAATGTAAAACTTTGAAAAGGGTAAATGAATGAATGTAATCTTTATCTAAATAAACGAAAATCTTAAGCTTGGAATATTACTAAAAGATCTTTTCAAACTAATATATTTTAAATAATTCAATTCAAAGAACACCCTGAAAATATGCAGAATAACGCAATAACTTGACATAAACTACAAAATATTGTTTTTCATTAATCATACTAAATGAAAAAATTGATAATCATCAAAATGGCGACGTTTCCAGAGGGAGTAAACTGGGAGTATGATAATGTGATGTGAATAAAAATTCTCCTTACCTAAGCTGCAGCTAAAATAACCGGTGCCTAAAGTCCTCTTCCTTGATTGTCTCTCTATATGCGCTTTGTTTTTAAAAACGCCGAAGTACATTAACGAATCCATTCACTTTCCACGACCATCTGAAAAACATTAAGACCAAAATAATTAAACATATAATAATAATCAAGTACTTATCCTTCACTGTACCCTAAGGGAATGTTTATTATACAACAAGGAATTCGACAAAAGAGTATTTCAGTCGTTCAAATGTTTTCATATATCTAGTTAAATTCATAAGGAATTTAAAATCTAAAACCAATTAAGAAATTGAAAGCTAAGGACGAAGATAACTATCGAACCTTTATTACAATACCCAGAATCCTTTTCGACAAGGTGAACATGGGAATTGATTCTAACCGTTGAAAAATACTCGTTTCCTATTGAATGATCATAAAATTTATGATTGAAATACTTGCAAACTCAACTAAAATCGAAAGCACAAATGAAAGAATAAATACCAATCGGACTTAAGAGTTAATGGAAACTGACTCTGGAAATTGACGTTAATTGAGTTGAAATTGCATAATCATTTTTCCGTTTTAGCGCATAACATACAAATAGGTAAATAGGTAAATAGCTTATTGGTGTATTCTTAATCATGGATAATAATTAAATGCTAACAGTCTTGTTCGTTTTACGATAATTCCGTTAAATTTAAATCGCACCTTGCATATGACGTAGGTGTCGGTACTCATCAAGACAAGATACGGATAAACTATTGTGCAAATACATACAAATTATAAAGATAAGGAATGAAATTAGCATTAATTGATTCGTGCTAGAGCTCTTTGTTTCCACTTACTCGACGGATTGAGTTACATCATTGAAGCCGGGAGAACCGGTTTTCAATTCCGGCTACGTCAGAGTCTCAACTTCAAATTATGCCATTAAATTGGGCTGGTTATCCACGCGATGTTAAAAGATAATGGAAGTATTATTATAGTGTACTTGAATTCGCTTGCGACAGTCAATTAAGAATTCTTAAAGATAATTACATTCTTATCAAATCCTATGATCGTTAAAACTAAAAAGATACGCAACACGAAATCATACGAAATTGAGTTGAACTTAGTAAAAAGACAAGGAAGGATTCCTTCAATTCAGAAGATTAATGCCTTAAAATTCTAAATCTTATGGACTGAAACGTATCCCAGATAAAACTTCAAAGAGAACACTTTTAAAATCCGGTATCTTCTGCTCGCAATTTCAATGAATTATAAGAAATTGAAGCAGGAGAATAAATTTCAATTAAAGTATCTTATGCAACTTACCTTACTCGGAATATCTTGGATGAAGGCCGCTAACATCTAAACTCCTGGAGAATATAAAGTCTTCTTTTTACCTTTTATTCACTTTGCGAAAACATAAATATTACGAAACGAGAAAGTAATATTAAAAGTCTTAAAGTAACATATAAAGTTTTCCTCCGGTTCTATAGTCTCTGAAGTTCACTCAATTCAGCAAATTCAAATGTTGTAACGGTTATTTTACAACAAAAGAGCAGCATGACCTCACCTGAAGAAAGTTCTGCAGTAACTGAGAAATTTTCCATCTGCATGACGTTTGAACAAATATGCTTTCACGTGATTGGCTGATTTTGAATTATCCGTTTTATGACTTGCCCTCCACGCGTTTCAATAATTTAATTAAATAATTTATATAATAATATGATATTCAATTTATTATAATTTATCTTTTAGTGTGTGATGAAAATGTTCAAAGTTGATAAATGATTGTAAATCGCTTTTTCAAAAAGAGAAAAATTTCGTCATGCTCAAACAAAAGAATGGGATTCGTCCGTCCGTTTCTTCAATCGATTCACATGATAATGATTATATTATAGCTAATAATTATTTTAATTAAAATAAATGATCATTTACAAGTAATTTTGAAGTTCCTATTTGAGAATCTATGATCTCATGTGATACAATTTTCTTGATGCGTAATCTATTTTTGTCAATGATACTAGTAAACGAGCATACCTTCCTAAACTAAGTTAGGAATAAATCGATGTACTCAATTGGAGGCAGGGGTTAATATTGAACACAAATAAATAGCCAACAAGGATTAGGAATTTATGTGACATGAATATTAAACCTGAACTGCTTACCATATTCCGCTATCTTCAACTTCTTGGTTAAACTTGTTCAGCACCTATTAAGAATACACAAGATTCACTCCAGATTGAAACTATCATTGCCTTTATGTAGATTTAAAACAATGAGTTTACACTGATGCCACATGCATTACACTATATCACTTTACTTTATCACTGTTGAATCAACCACTCTGATGCACGTTTTCCCTTGTACACTTTTTCACACCTTTTGAACAAAATGACAGAATAGAATGGCTTTTGCTTCGAAAAACCTTCCACTGGGAGTATGTCTCTTCGAAACATATCCATCCAAGGTCTCAAACACTCACGGTACTCCCAAAGAAATATATTTGGGGAACTTAGGCAGAAAATGACCGCCATTTCGAGGATGGGAACAAGAACTTCCTGTCGCTTTACATTATTCACTTCATGACACGCCACTTACGTCATTCATATTTTTCAAGACGAGCGGAATTCTCTGAGAGCGCGGAAAAGTGCCACGTAATAGCCTCGTGGTTTAAGTGAAGAAGTCTCTGAAATGGCGATATAATCTCCAAGAATATTTAGATTACGATATTATGTTTGTTGAAAACGATGAAGATTGTGCTACCCACTGGATAAATTCTTTACTGTGATTGTGTGAGACGTGCTACGTAAGAGCCCACTTATGGAATCCTCTAATATAAAGTTTATCGACGGCTCAACGATGACTGGATTTCAATGATTTCCTTAAGTAATCGTAAAGGTGTATATTGTTCTACTTTCGATTAAGACGAGGCCTTCTGGGAAATGTGGGAATCATTCGAACACAAGGCAAAGGCATATGGAAACTCTAAAATGTAAGTACCATATCAGTGATAGATGTAGGGTTTATATGTATGTGAATTTGATTGTCAGTTTAACAAGCGTACTTTAAACGTCATCGATATAAGTTACAACAATTCCGTTACTTCGATTACAAGGGTAATATTTGATTTCAATCTAGAATGCTTTGTCTTGTTCAGAATGGCACAGTTCATAACACTTCACGTTCAGTTTATTTCGTACAGGTTATTTCTATGACATAAGTTAAAGCTTTTACGATATTTTTAGAACAGTATTAAATCTTCAAGAATCTGAAATGCCGCCAATGAACGAAGGTCATAACCTTGGTAGATAATCGTGAGAAAATCGTGACAAGTAATGATTTCAAGTGGAGTATAGTTTTCATTCCTTACATTATAAGCAATTCTTAAAATATTTATCATTGTTTACAAACTCATTAAATAAAATAAAATCAATAATAACCATGTTAATCAATTGAGGTACTGAAAAGACCAATCACATTCTTTTGAGTCTGCATGATGACAATTTTCTAATTTGGAAAATTCGATTTACAATCATTTTCATAAAAACTAAATGATCATCAAATTGGCGGTCATTTTCTCCTAAAGTTTCCCGCAAATATATTCTTTTGGATGTACCGTGAGTGTTTTTGATGCCATGGTTAGGTACGTTTCCAAGTGACATACTCGTGGTGGAAGTTTAAACACATAAAACACCATTCCATTCCAAAAGTAAAAAAAAGTGAACAAAGGAAAACGTGCATGAAAGTGGATCTATCAACAGTGATAAAGTAATGTGATATAGAGTAAAGCATGTGCGATAATGGCGATAAAAGTTTTAATCTGGAGTGAATCTTGTGGATTCTTAATGGTTGTTGAACAGGTTAAACCAAGAAGATGAAGAGAGCAGAATATTGTAAGCAGTTCATGTTTAATATTCATGTCACATAAATAACTAATCCTCCGAGGCTATTTATTTTTGTTCAAAATTAACCCCATCCTCCAATCTAGTCTACCGATATATTTCAAACTAAGTTCAGGAAGGTAAGAACATTTACTAGTTCTCAAATTGGAACTTCAAAATTACTTGTAAATTATCAATTATTGTAGTTAAGAAATTTACAAGATGTAATATAACAATTAATAATCATGTGAATCGATTGAAGAACCGGACGGACGAATCACATTCTTTTGTTTGAGCATGACGAAAAGTTTCTAATTTGGAAAATGCGATATAAAATCATTTATCAACTTTAAACATTTTCATTAATCACTAATATTATTATATTCATTATTTAATTATATTATTATAAAGGGTGGTGGGCAAGGCATAAAACGGATAATTCAAAATCAGCCAATCACGTGACAGCATATTTGTTCATACGTCACGCAGATGGAAACTTTCTCAGTTGCTGTGGAACTTTCTTCAGGTGAGGTCATGCTGCTCTTTTGATTTAAAATAACCGTTACAACATTTGAATTGGCTGAATTGCGTTGACTTGGAAGTCTAAAGAACTGAAGGAAAACTTTATATGTTACTTTAATACATTTAATATTACTTTCTCATTTCGTAATATTTATGTTTTCGATAAGTGACTAATAGTTAAAAAGAAGACTAAATATTATCCAGGCGTTTAGATGTCAGCGGCCTTCATCCAAGATAATCTGAGTAAGGTAAGTTGCATAAGATACTTAAATTAGAAATCAGTCTCCCGAACCAATTTTAAATAACTAATTACAATTGCGAACCGAATATAATAGCATTTTAAGGAATTCTGTTTTAGATTATTATTAATAGACTAATATGTTCCAGTCTATAAGATTTGGACTTTAAGTGCACTCATATTTTGAATTGAAGGAATACTTCTTTATCGTCAACTAGTGTTCGAGATAGTTTCGCATGATTACGTGTTGCGTTTCTTTTTAGTTTTAAGAGATCATACGATTTGATAAGAATCTTTTAAAATTCTCAATTGACTGTCGCACAAAATTCAAGTACACTATAATAATACTTCCATTATCTTCTAACATCGCGTGGATAATCAGCTAAATTCAATGGCATAACTTGAAGTTGAGACACTGACGTAGCCGGAACTGGAAACCGGTTCTCCCGGCTGCAATGATGTAACTCAAACCGCCGAGTAAGTGGAAACTCCGAGCTCTAGCACGAACCAATTAATGCTAATTCTATTCCTTATCTTTATAATTTGTATGTATTTGCACAATAGTTTTTCCGTATCTTGTCTTGATGAGTACACTTACGTCATATCCTTGACGTAAAGAAGGCTTGATTCAAATTTAACGGAATTTTAGGAACTGAAGAAGATTCTTAGCATTTCAATATTGTCAATTTTAAGAATACAATAGTAAGCTATTGACTTATTTATATGCTATGCACTTAAAATGAAATATACTTATGCTATTTCAAATTAATTAACGTCATTTTTCATTAACTCTTAAGTTCAATTCGTATTTATTCTATCATTTTTGCTTTCGATTTTAGTTGAGTTTGCTAGTATTTCAATCTTAAATTTTATGATCATTTAATTGGAAACGAATATTTTGCAACGGTTAGAATCAATTCCCTAGTTCACTTGGTCGAAATAGATTCTTGGTATGGAAATAATTTGAGGTTCAATAGTCTTCACACTTCACTAGCATTTCATTTCTTAATTAGTTCTTGATTTTATATTCCTCAGGAATTAAACTAGATATCTCAAATCATTTGAGTTGCAGAAATAATAAACTTTCCTTAGGCTGCTAAGGCACTGGTTAACTACCTGATTATAAGTATATGTTTAATTATTTTTATTTTATTGTTTCAGATTATTTGGGAAATTCTTCGTTATCGACTTTTGCCGTTTTTAAAAACGAAGCTCCTATAGAAAGGCCATTAAGGGAGAGGACTTTAGACACCAGTTATTTTAGCTGCAACTTAGGTAAGGAGAATTTTTATTCACATCACATCATCATAATCCCCGTTTACTACCTCCGGAAACGTCGCCATTTTGTTGATTGTCATTTTTTTCATTTAGTTTGATTAATGAAAAATATATTTTTGTAGTTCATGCCAAGTAATTGCGATATTCTGGATTATTCCGTGTGTTCTTTGAATTGAATTATTTAAAATAGTTAGGTTTGAAAAGATCTTTGAGTAACATTCTAAGCTTTCGATTTCTGTTTATTTAAATAAAGATGACATTCATTCATTTACCCTTATAAATATTTCATTACTATCTTATCATAAAATAGGGTTGTTAAATCGAAATTTTCTTTTTCTCTATTGCATAATAATAGACGGAAATCAGTTTTTATATTTATTAATTATCTTGGATAGTAATCGAAGTTGAGATTTTGAACATAAATTATGTTTGTTGTTCTTTCCATAGGTTTCTATCAGAATGTTTAGAGTGGGTTAGGATATATAATCCAGTTTCAAATACCTTCTGCATGCGAGAAATTTAAAATCAAAGAAATTATTGTACGGATAATGGTCGGCATTCCTTAGGTGCTTTAATCATTATATCTCCTTTGTTATAAGAATTAATGATTGTTATCACTAGGGAACAAAGAAGTCGAGGGAAAGCAGTTCGCTTTTACAAGGAAAGGTCTTAAGTGGCCTTCACCCCTTCCACTGTTTTTCGAACTTTAAGTTCACTTTCCTTCACCTTTTCTAAATTTGCCTAAATTTCAATTCTTTTGTTACCTTTTACACACTGTTGCCAAATCAAATTAAAATTTAGCTCAGAAGTTTTCTCTGCATTACTATGCGGTTGATAATCTTAGTTAACTATATGCTTATAGGTATAACATTATACTAGAGGCAATTTTCGTTTACTTTTAAGTTCAAATCGTATTTATTCTTTTCTTTTTAATTTAGATTAAAGTTTCACCGTGTTTCATTTAGCATCCCAGTTATTTTATTCGATTTTAGACAAATTGGAAATATTAGCAACGTTTCTTTTCACATTGGAAATTCATAAAATCGACGAAGTTGCAATGGGGATATTTAATCGCTCAATATTTGCTGTCGTAACACGAATTTCATTACTAAAATCGTTCTCGATTTTATATCTCTAATTGGTTCCGGCAAATATCTCAAGAAATTTGAGTGAAAGAAATGCTCATTGGTCAAATTATTCGCTATAGAATATTGAGGAATGCGAAGGACTTCGACATTGTACCAGGGATGTTGAAAAGCGATGGGTGTTTGAAGAAACCACCGCCAAGGAGTACCTTAGACACTGAGTATCGTAGCTACAACTTAGGTGAGGAGAATGTTACTTCACATTTCGTCATAATCATTGCTGCTCGGTAAATTATCGCCATTTTATGGATTCTTAAATAATTTTAAGTTTAGTATTCCCCATAAAAACTGTTATTTGTAAATCAATTCAAGGTAATACGATATTTTGTATTGCAAGTTTTCTATTGAAATGAATGGCATAAATTAATTAGATTGAAAATCATTTTGAATATCGTCACAAACTCTCGATTACTGTTGAATTTTATAAAGTTGGCAATCTTTCATTTATAATTATTGAAATTTCGCAGTAATACAGCATCAAATTTTAGAGCTGACTATACGTAATTGCCTTCGAAATATTTGTCACATCCCCAAAATAATTCACACTTCATATGTTCTATTCCACTTTAAGTACCCTTTGCATAATAATTTATAGATACATATCGGTTTTTGGATATTTAATAAATCTTCTTAGTTAATTTTCGTTTTATACATTTTTAATAATATCAGAATTAAAGTATGTCATTATTTTCAGAAGTATTTTTGTAATTCTAGAGTATATGTAAAGGCAAATACTTCAGTGTACAATACCACTTACGTGAAATTTCCAATAAAAAATTGGGAGAATGGAAATGGTCGGCATTCTTTATGTGCCACTATTATTTTATCTCCATTATAATATGTATTACATACTGTCTAAATAAATAAATAAATAAATAATAAAAATGAAAGAGCTAAGCTTAACACGTGGTATGAATCAAGCCAAGCGTACCGTTCGCTTTCACTAAGAAATGTCTTACGTGACCTTCACCGTCCCTCTGTATTTACCGATGCTTTACATTCACTTTCGTTCACCTTACTAAGCTCACTAATACATTCCAAATATTTTCCGTTACATTTAACGTTCAGTTATCTCATAAAGTCAGATTATTTTAAACGATTTTCCAAGTAAGAATTGTCGGTGTGTAATCTTTATTCGTTTTACATTATACCACCTTTCTCTTGCCATAGCTCTTTGGGTTTTTGTAATTTGTTACCATACGCCATGTCTCCATATGTAAATCCGTGCCACATTGTGTTATTATAGTTTTCTCACACGAAAATGTGGTACCTCTGCAAGCAATAAGATCTTTATTGACAAAAAAATTTATTTCATAATCGTTTCCTTGTTTACTTCGTTTTAAATATACCTACAATACTTTATAATTTTTGGATGAATTTTTATTCGTGAATCATCGTTTATGAGAACGTTAACGAAAAGCCGTGTGATTTTATATATATCATATGCATTAATATTTATTTATTGGTATTTAAAATATAATTTACAGTATTTTGTTGAGGGGCTAAGGACATAGATATCAAATTCGACCAATCAGAGAACAGCAATATTGTTCATAGCTTACAGCAACAGAAATTTCCTCAGTCGTCGCTGAGATTTCTTCTGGGTAAGTCATTTTGTCAATTTAATAGAAACCGTTACTGATTTGAATTTTTAGCTTGAAATACAGTCTGAACTTTGGAGAATATCCTGCCAACGATAACTTACATAAGATATATTATTTATATATTTCCGGTGATACTATTTAAAGCAATAATTGTTAATTATTTAAAGTTTTACTAATTTAATTCAGTTCGACACGCATTCTTAGTTAATGGCATTCATGTAAAGTCTAGGTTATGTTACATTTGGCGAAGCAATCAATTTCTTTTATAACGTCTTGCCTTAATATTTAACTTCACCATTTTTTGCGAACGTAATTCAGTTTATAAATGAATACTATAAACGAGTGCGTTTTTTTAGTATTTTGGGAACGTATATGAAATGCATACGTTTTATATTTACAAAAAACCATTACTAATTTTAATGTAGCGTCTAACGTAACATTCGGAAATTTAGAGGATATCCTATTTACGGCATATCATTTCTTATTCGAAACTTTCCTGCGATCTTGATTTAAGGAAATAATTAATTTTCGATTTAAATTTTCTCATAGTTAATTTTTTTTGAGTTCTTCTTATTTCACTGATCCACAATAAAGGTTACGTTAGGTTTTGGGAAGCAAGCAACTTCTCTCACCACGAATTTCCTTGCGATATCGCATTAGCTAATGTTCGATTTTCTAATCAATAGATACAATGAGTTCATTTTTTTATCAGTTGCATGATCGATTTTGAGAAATCATCGAAAACATTCAGTTGAAACTTTATGGTTTAATGAAAATATCTTGACTTTGTATTTAAGTTTAGAGAAGGCTTTGTAGGAGAAAAATATCGGAATAATCCACAAATGACGTTCTAATTGTGATTTATTTTACATAAAGTCAAGTACTTTCGTAATCCATTGTGTCAACGGTTACATTTATTTAGAATGAACGGAAATTTTCCTTTGAAAGTTACCGATATAAGTTTATAACTGCCCATTTCCCAAATTTTATAGTGCTTACTTCATTGAGCTTGATAAACATTTTATTAATTTGAAATTATTATTTTTCAGATTTTGAAAAAGTTAATATCTCGGATTTCCATTAAGGATCGGATTTTCGAAATGATAGGACAGCTAAGGGATTCGTCACTCCTGAAGAGTCCAGAGGAGAGCGATGTACAGGATTTCTAAATTAGGTAAACGGAACTAATATTTATATGATACATCCTATTCTATTTTCTACTTAATTCCCATGTTCGCGTACTAAAGTTATTGAAGTGAGGAAATGATTGCGGTGCCTCTAATGTTCTAAGTTGAATTAAATGGTTTTGCGCATTAGATCGATGAAATCCGAGTGGATACCTAAGAATGCCTCCTGCAACTCAATTCATCGGTAAAGATACTTCTTCTATCTTCCATTACCTTTGATCCTTGGTGCATTATATCGAGACTCACGACCATACACTATCCCTTTCACTCGCTCATTCAATGTTTTTGTAATTAGAAAAGAAAGGTATCTAAATATATTTGAGACGATATTTAAAGAAGGTCAATTGCTATTGAGCTTTCCAGTTCCGTTCCTTTCTCCGTAAACTTTTTCTCCGAAAATGAAAGTAACTTTTTGTAAATATTTCCGTTAGACACAATGTGGGGTTGAGACGACCTTGGATTGTTTTGCCTCTTCATTTGTAACTATGTTTGCTTTCGAAATTCGAGATATTGCTTAACTGACTATAGACAAATAAATCATAAATACTATAATCCCTTAAGATTCTTTATTGCCTCTTCTAGGATAGGATACCTTATTCTTTGCCTTGATTTAGGTCAAATTATATTGCGACCTTAGGACATAAACATTTGAACCAATTGCAACTCAAGTGGATCTCAAAGATTTCGCATAGCATTCGCAAATGCTCCTCACCGCGTGCGTTGCCAAAATAAGAATTTGGATTTGATTAAAAGAATCTATTCAGAAGGAAGCATACTTCTGTTGTGAAAGGATTCAATGCAATGTAAAGGCTCAGACAGTCGATTAAGATATTATGAGAATAAATATAGCATAATAAAGAGTTAAAATTCTCTATTGACTAAATATAGCGTTTAGATTTTCATGCTATAAACATAAATTTCGATTCATTCTCGAATTGTCCTTTCATCAATGACCAGGTTCGTTTGAAACTACTCAAATATCTTATATTTGTCTAATAGACGACGTTAATCAAATTATTCGACTCTTGTCCATCTAACATAAGTAGATATTCCTTAAATAAGAAGAAAAGAAGCATATCTTCCAAAAAACATTTTCTCTTCCTTAATGTGACTTGTATCAGTGGGAGATGAGAAATCGTTTATTGCTTTCGCACAGCTACATATTTCCTTTAATTACCATTTTTATCTTGCTATTAATAACTTACGGCACCATAACTGACGATCCTTTACCAATAATATCTAAATTATGAATTCGTTTCATAAAGGTCTAGCTGCTGATGATTTGCTTACATATTAAAATTTAATATTACCTTATCCTTCGGTATGTACAACTTTACGACATCGTTCACACATATTGCTAAGAACTAAAATTGGTTTTTGAGAGTGCTAGCAATTATACTGTACCCTTTGCGGTAACTTCGTCTTTGTATTAGAGTATGTAAAAGATGAGTTGCGTTTTAATACATGAAAATAATTGAATTTTTGGTCTGTATGTTTTTAAGAGATTACCGTGTATTATTCAAGTTCCTACATTGTGATGTTTTGAACATTAAAGTTTTGTATTAATAGCATTGGCATTCACTATGAAACTCCTGATTTCCTTCGTTTAATTAAAGTATAAATAATTCCTAAAATTCCAAAAAGAAGTAGACTTGAGCAATGGTTGTTTTCAAATTGACCTATAAATATTTTAATTATTAGGTTTATCTTATCATTAGAAAGTTAGTTGTAGCGAATAAATATTGCAATCAAGGTCATTTTCAGTAATATCTGTTTATTAATGGGAATCAAGCGTTATGTGGAATTCAAGTCACCTACTATGTGAGTTTAACTTATATGCTTCAAAGTAAGCGGGCGCTAAAGAGTTTAAATTACAATTTCAGAAGCAAGACGCGTATTAGGGAAACACGATTGCATCCTGAGTCTAGTTTTTGGCAATCAATTTTAATGAGCACATTAAGATATATTTTCCATCCTCTGTTTCTCTACTAATAATAAGTAAGAAAATCAATCAAAACTCCATGCAATACTGAGTCACTCCTGAGACATTTAAGCGTATACATAGATGTAATTATTCACAAAATCATTCGAATATTGATTTCAAGTTCAATATTTATCTAATCCTGACCTGTAGTTCATAAAAATTATTTTCTCTTCATGCAAGTCACTTTCGCCCTTCATGTAGAATAAAATAATAGAGATTAATTATAATTAAATCCTTTTTCCTCTAAAACCTGCGATGCCGGGTCTACCTATCAGAAGTCATTTCAATGTTCGCAGGACATCTACATTGAGTGTATCACCAGGCTGCAGCACTACCAGCGAACGACCCAAGGTGCCGGAGTGGATGTAGAATCACAAGGCAAACAACTTACGGCATCAGTCGATCACGGAAAAAGAAGAAAAGGTGAAATACAATCTTTTCCTTCCGTGCCAAAACCCATTTTCAGTTATGTATAGTAAAAAACTCTGTAAGGCCGGAAATTGTATAGTTTACAATATCTTATAATGTTAATGCTATAAATACAATAAAAAAGGACTGCGCTCTTAACGAATTAACGTATTGTAGAATGTATACATTTCTTCTGATATGTGTAAGGTGGGACCATTTATAGTTTATATATTCTATAACTATTGATTTTATTGCCTATATGTTTAAACCTAATTCATTGAGTGGAGGTATGTGTAATGCTATAGTTTACCAAGACTTGTATTTCAATGAATTGTAAATTCTAAAAATATAAAACGAAAGACTTTGCGCCCATAACAAAACCAAATATTGCAGAATGTATAGATTTTTATGATAAATGTAAGGTGGGGCTATGTGTTGTTTAGATATTATGTAACTATTCATTTTATTGTTCCAATGTTTCTCCCTGACTCAATGGGGAGGGGGAGGGAAGGTAATGAATAGATAATTGTTATGGGAAAATTCCCCTTCCACATGCAGAAAGGCAGCTTGTAGGTTATTAGTGTGGATGTAGATTGTAGATGAGAAAAGAAAGGAAGGGATAAGTTGGTGATGAGATAGATTGTAGGGAGTGAAGGGATAAGTGATGGAGAGAGTGTGAAGGGTTTAGAGGTAAGGAAGGTAGATGATCGGGGGTACCTTAAGGAGGGAAATGGTGGGAAGGGACGGGACAGAGTAGAGGATGGTAGGGATGAGGTAGAGGATGGGATTGTACTGGGTGGGGCGGAGGGAGGGATAGGACGTGATAGAGTAGAGGGAAGGATGGGACTGCGGCGGGCGGGGTTGATGGTGGGATGGGTATGGGCGGGGAGGAAATGGGGATGGGTGGGTAGGAGGATGGGATGGGAAGGGGTAAAGAGGAGTTTGGGATGGGTATGGGTGGGGAGGAGATTGGGATGGGTGGGGAGGAGTGTGGGATGGGGATGGTTGGGGAGGACAGTGGGATGGGTATGGGTGGGGAGGAGGGTGGAATGCTATGGGTGGGGAGGAGGGTGGGATAGGTATGTTTAGGGAGGAGGGTGGGAGGGGTATGGGTGGGGAGGAGGGTGGGATTGGTATGGGTGGGGAGGAGGGTGGGATAGGTATGTTTAGGGAGGAGGGTGGGAGGGGTATGGGTGGGGAGGAGGGTGGGATTGGTATGGGTGGGGAGGAGGGTGGGATAGGTATGTTTAGGGAGGAGGGTGGGAGGGGTATGGGTGGGGAGGAGGGTGGGATTGGTATGGGTGGGGAGGAGGGTGGGATGGGTATGGGTGGGGAGGACGGTGGGATGGGTATGGGTAGGGAGGAGGGTGGGATGGGTATGGGTAGGGAGGAGGGTGGGATGGGTATGGGTGGGGAGGAGGGTGGGATGGGTATGGGTGGGGAGGAGGGTGGGATGGGTATGGGTGGGGAGGAGGGTGGGATGGGTATGGGTGGGGAGGTGGGTGGGATGGGTATGGGTAGGGAGGAGGATGGGATGGGTATGGGTGGGGAGGAGGATGGGATGGGTATGGTTGGGGAGGACGGTGGGATGGGTATGGGTAGGGAGGAGGGTGGGATGGGTATGGGTGGGGAGGAGGGTGGGATGGGTATGGGTGGGGTGGACGGTGGGATGGGTGTGGGTAGGGAGGAGGTTGGGATGGGTATGGTTGGGGAGGACGGTGGGATGGGTATGGGTAGGGAGGAGGGTGGGATGGGTATGGGTGGGGAGGAGGGTGGGATGGGTATGGGTGGGGAGGAGGGTGGGATGGGTATGGGTGGGGAGGAGGGTGGGATGGGTATGGGTGGGGAGGAGGGTTGGATGGGTATGGGTGGGGTGGACGGTGGGATGGGTATGGGTGGGGAGGAGGGTGGGATGGGTATGGGTAGGGAGGAGGGTGGGATGGGTATGGGTGGGGAGGAGGGTGGGATGGGTATGGGTGGGGTGGACGGTGGGATGGGTGTGGGTAGGGAGGAGGTTGGGATGGGTATGGGTGGGGAGGAGGGTGGGATGGGTATGGGTAGGGAGGAGGATGGGATGGGTATGGGTGGGGAGGACGGTGGGATGGGTATGGGTAGGGAGGAGGATGGGATGGGTTTGGGTGGGGAGGAGGATGGGATGGGTATGGTTGGGGAGGAGGGTGGGATGGGTATGGGTGGGGAGGAGGGTGGGATGGGTATGGGTGGGGAGGAGGGTGGGATGGGTATGGGTGGGGAGGAGGGTGGGATGGGTATGGGTGGGGTGGACGGTGGGATGGGTGTGGGTAGGGAGGAGGTTGGGATGGGTATGGGTGGGGAGGAGGGTGGGATGGGTATGGGTGGGGATGAGGGTGGGATGGGTATGGGTGGAGATGGGACTGGATTGGGTAGGGTATGATCGGACTGCGAGGGGTAGCGGGTGAGATTGGTCTGGGTTGGGTCCAGGGTTGGAAGGGTCGGTGTAGGAAAATAGTTGGATAGATACAGGGTAGTTGGAGTGTGAGATGGTTAGGTTTAGGTTGTTGTAGATTGTCTTGGATATGGTGGATTCCGGCACTCCTTATTCTATACCATATACCTTCCTCTCCCATCAACCCACCCTGTACCTTGCCTAGTGGCGATCTACCCTCAATCTACCCTCTACCTAAACCAGGTGCATCCCATACTCTACACCATAATATACCACCCTTTACTAACCCACCCCGTTCCTATCAATCTCTTACCACATTCTAACACCACCCTCAACCCCTACATCTATCCAACCCGACTCTATCTTAACTTCTAGCCGAAACCTTACCAAAACTCGTTCATATCCACACTTTACCCCACCCTTATGACACACTGAACCACACCAGCTATCCTACGCGCCGCATCATCAGTCTATCGTAATCTTTTCCCCAACCCATCGCTATCAACTCTGTACCAAACCCTTATCTATCCCCCCCACACTCCACGAGCTATCCAACCCGACCCAATCCTCAGCCTACCCCAAATCTTACCCAAAAACACCCCTACCCACCTTCTACCCAACCCTTACGCCACCCCAAACTCTACCCTCTATCCCACGCCAATCCTCTACCCCTCAACCCAATCATCTATCCCACCCGACCCTTTTCAACCTCTTGCGAACATTTCCCTTCCCAGCCGAAACCCCACCCACTCCTTACCCACCCTCTACGCCACCCTCACCTTACCCACCCTCTACGCCACCCTTGCTCCGCCCTATCCTCCTTGTACAAAATCCTTACTCCACCCTTAACCCCCCCCTTTATCCCACCCCAACTGTTCCAAACCTCACCCTCTATCCCACACCGACCCTTCTTACCCTCAATCCCACTGCGTCCGTATCTATCCTACACCCCAGCTTGCACCTTTCCATCCTGTATCCCATGCCATCCCTGTTACCCTGATCCCACGCAGTCCCTCCTCCCATCAATCCCACCCCGTTTCTTCCCACCCACCCTCACACTTAACCCAAACTTTATTTTGAATTTATTGCAATTGAATCAATAGCTCAGAATATATAAACTGTACATGGCCCCACCTTACATATATTATAAGAAATGTATACATTCTGCAATATGATGAATGGTTAAGGGCGCAGTGCTTTTGTCTTATATTTATAATATTTACATTTCAAGTTTTTGTAAACTATATAATTTCCGGCCTTACAATTTTTATACTATACATAATTGAAAATGAGTTTTGGCACGGAAGCGAATTATTATATTTCACCGTTCATTCCTCTTCCGTGATCGACTGATGCTTTAAGGTGTTTCCCTCAGGTTTCTACATCCACTCCGACACCTTCGGTCGTTGGCTGGTAGTGCTGCAGCGTGGTTATGTGCTAAACGTGAAAATCCCTTGACCATTTTCCGGCTTAGGAAAGGTGTTTCTGGATCGCAAGTTTGAGAGGAATAGGAAATTAAACAAAATTATACCTCTATTTTTTATTGTCCATGAAGGGCTACAGAAACTTGCATGTGGAGGAATATATTTTAAAAATTTAGGGAGAGGTAGTTACGCAATGAACATGGGCTGGGTGGGAATTACGGTGGGAAGGTACTGGTTGGGGTTCGACAATTATAGCCATCGTTGAATCTCCTCATAGAGTTCCGATTATCATGAATTGTTCCGTAACGTTTTTAGTGCAATATTATATGAATACAAAGGCTGTGCCAACGTGCTGCAAAATCATTTAGGGAGTTGGGTCACCCTTAGGAACTCATTAAGGATATGGATATATTATTAGGAGTAAACCTTATTCTGAACCTTTTGAAAGCCCTTTCGAGTTAAAATGGTAGGTTGAATTCCTATAACAAAAACACGGTATTCCATAGCAAAAGCTAATGCATTGCATGAAGGATTATTGGTATTGGATGAAATCGTTGGAGCTACGTTAATAAGAGTATAGCAAGGTGAATCGACACCATGCATAAGAAATATAATACGATCATTACAGAGAAAATATCTATGCTGCGGATTTATCGAGGCTTTTTTTCATTCCCAGATCTCCCTTGAACTTGAAAGTAACCACCAGCAATAACCCAACTCTGAAGCTTCTTCAGCCTTTACCTTAACCTCAATACGAGTTCCGTGGGACATATAAATTGCCAGTATCGCAATTTTGATCAGATGAAAGAGTTAGCGATAATAAGCAATGCCATGATGTTATTTTAATAAATTTATAAAATATATGAAGGGGATACTTAATAAGATAAAGGATCAAAACTACTTTAAAATATAGCATCATGTAAGATCTATAATTATATATGAAACACTGTATATATTTGAATGAATCAAAACTATGAACTGTTTATTTTAGACTTATTTTATAAAAATAATTCATTCGCGAGACTACCTTAGAGTCATAACAGATCGGTCTTTCAGATTGGAAAATTGGCAATGTAGAAGGGCCGACTAATTATTTTACAAAACATAAATTGCAGGTTTAAAAAATTAAAATGCTCTAATACATCGACTGTTGAAATCTAGGCCATTGAAGGACATAATATTCTAATTTTGTATATGCCAAATAAAGGCAAAGGCATATTTATTAATATTTTCTGTTTTTCTCCTCTCTAAGAAAAATTTGTTTAATTGGCATAGTGAAAGTCACGCTATGAAACACAACTCTTAATTAACGGACGCAAGCCTCTTACATACGAATGGATAACTTATTTAAGGCGAAAAATTTATTTGAAGCAACTATTACAGGAAAACCATTCCAAGTTACGCATTCGCGGTATAAATATGAATTGCGTTAAAAGCCAATCAAATTGGAAAAAAACTCATGAACCCTAAGTTTATCAAACTCATATTTTTTAAACCAGTCTCTTAGTTTCCTGTTTAAACCATGCAAAACCGTAAGCATACATTCGATTTGGTATTGGAATTCAATTTGAAGCATGGTGTTATATGTAATAGTGATACATGAATCCGTTCCAAACAAAATACAATATTACTACAATTTATCACTAAAATTAGGAATAGAAAAAATATGAAGAATTCGTATTAAGGCCTTGATTTATCCAAGGTTAAAAAAATAATACCATTAACAGTGAAAAGAGAGGCTAAAATATTAAAAGCCGTCGGAACCCCAAATCGATACTATCGGATATATTTACTTATATTGCAAGCATATTTTAAGAACAAATTCATCGAGAAAGCAACGAAAAGCGCAAGCAAAATAGCAAATAGCCTTGAATTTATCTCTTGGTATGTACGAGTATTCATTTTACTTCTACTTACAGAGAAAGAGATTAAGACAGGGAAGTGAAAGTGAATGGTTATGACACACGAAGTGGTACACAAAAGCCATAAGAAAGGAAGGGAAAAGAAAACTGATTCGAACATAATATGGGAATTTAAGGAATGGTTTTTACTCGAATTTCTTACTTACTTTAAATCGAAATAATATGGTGTTAAAAGGTGAAATACGGAAACCCAAAAATGACATCCAGCGACTCAGAAGTAAAAAAGTGTCCGTGTATAAAGCAATGCTATGTAATTTCAGCTCTGCAGGGCTAGAAATCAATACTAAGGAACGGAATTACTGTGATAGATTGTTGGTAGAATATCTCTCCACCGCAAATAGCGTTCTTACGTCTTAAGGTCCAATCCAAAAATCATAGACAAAAATTTGAAAATTATCCGGATTTCTTTGAATATTGTAACTTAAATTAGATCACCACGACGCCAGTGAGGAATTTTATATTAACGACAACTTAAATGTTTTTAGCTATAGGTTTATGATAAAAAGCGTTTAAAGGTTGACACTAAAGCTGTCGTTAGCTAAAAATTGTGATATAGAACAAGGAAGGCGGAAATAGAATATTGTGTTAGCAATTCAAAAACTGATCTTTTGTTAGTTCTCCAGGATACAATAAAACATATCCAGAAAACGTTACATATTTGGGATGGTAACGAATTAATAAATTTTTAATATTTTTATTAGATGAAGATCAATTTGTCATACTCCTTATTTTTGATTACTAATAAATGAGTTGAGCGTAAGAAGAAGCATGTACACTCATCAAGAATCTTCATACTTTTTACTAATGAGAAAACACAGCAAGAGTCTTTACAGCTGTTGCGATAACTGCATGCATAAACCTACAAATAATGTTATCTGAAATCTTCTAATAAAAAGTATGAAAGGAAATACGTTTATCCTCTTTCATCAAGCAAAACATATGACTCGTTCAGGCGCAAAGTCGATGACAGCAAATTAGAAACTTTCGCCAATTTATTCTTTAACTTTTAGGAAAATATAATGAAAGAAATAACTCACCAAGTTAAACGATCGCTTGGATTGCAGTGAGGAATAACTGAAGGCACTCTTTGGCTTGCATTTGAGTCCCGCATGACTTTCATTAGTGAATCCAGATATCGCCCTTCTAAATAAAAAAGCAATCTAAACATCAATTGTGAATATCTATGGCCTTATACATTAATTTCATTTACAATTAATTATACTCAAGCACTGTAATGATCAGCACTGATTTCTGAATATGAGTTATTGTGTCTTCTAACTAAAAGTTAAACTTGCAGCTTCTTTCGCAGATACTCAATTAATTTTATAACCCAATGCATTCGCTACTTTAGGATAGTATTCAATAACTCTTGACCTCCATTGTCGATAATTTTTTCTCATTCGCACGTTACTTTTGAGCAAAATGCATACTGTCTGGTTTCATCAATAGAAATAAAGAAGGTATTGTAGCATTAAACTTCATTACGTATCGCAATAAAAGCTGATTCAATCTATTAATAGAATATATATGAGTGAGGATGATACGAAAACTTGAGAACAGATTACTTTAAATACGTTATAAGCAAATAGCGGCAAAGAGTATGCACTAAAGTTTATTGGTAAGAAACAATAGATTAGAATCCAAATTGTGAAGTCTTGCAGCTTCCATAAATAATGATGACGAACGAGATAATTTACAACTGAATGTAAGAGTTTAAATTTCCTTTTATTTAAAATCTAAAATGGTATTGTAACGGAGATGATTCAGTGATACTATACTCTACTGCGAGATATATATTATTGCGTGAAACTAAATAACTCATGCTATTTGTTTATGAGATATTAAATAAAACTTATTTTTAATTGACCATAATAATGAACATTATGTTTAAATTTAAAAATATCAGTAATGTTGAAATATATTCCAGTAATAATGGCCACAGAACCATGTTTTCCAAATTTAGTCTCACAAGAGCTCCTACTCATAAATAGGGTTGTGGCTTTCTTACATGCGCAAGGTCATATTCTAGGATATTGCGAATGTATGAGGATAAATAACATCTACCTACCAATGAATTTCAAAAAATCATCGAATTTTGAGATTTCACATTATAAAGGAATATTTCTCATAAAATATAATGAAGCATTTGAATTTAACTACTGCTCACCTAATTTAGAGCTCTAGTCGACAGCGGTCCTCCTCAGGGACGAATCCTATGACTGTCCTTTTCTTACGAAATGTGAATGAGTGACGACAAAGTCTATTATGGAATCCAAAATAAATGCAAGCTATCAAAATCTGAAAACAAAATCAAATCAAATTAATAAAAGTTGAAGTGAGTTCAATCAAAATAACTGTACCTTACGGCCAAGTACAGACATGAACGATTATCTGTAACTCACTAATGACGATCTCCGATATTTCGAAATCGCACCAACCTTATGATAATCAGTTTAAAAAAAACAAAACACTTTCTATAAGAATAGTGAAACAAATACTTATCTTTCTAAAAACAAGCCACTGGCGATAAAGATAAAAAACGAGAAACCAGTGATTTAATTTTTCAATTTGATAATAACTACATATATATTTCGAGCATAAGAAGGGAAACCTAATTATAAATAGTAATGAATATCAAAATTAGCGGACTAAAAGATAAGCTAAGAGCAAACAATATACATTTGCATTACTTGTAATTTTCTCCTACATACACTTCTCTAAACAAACGCACATTCCCAAGACAATTTCATTAAACGATTTATCTTCAATTGAATGCCTTCGATGTTTTACGAAAATCGATATTGAAATAGAAAATAATGAACTCATTGTAGTTATTGATTACTAAAACGCTGAATAAACTGATGCTAAATTGTAAGGAAATACGCGGTTTAAGAAGTTTCTGGTAAACTAAAGTTTAGATACCTGTTTTTTGTTTTCGAAATTCGCCGCTAGGTGGCAACACCTATCTATTATATATAGATGCTTCTCCGGATTCATTCATGTATCCATATATATATATAGCGAGGATACAAATTCACAGGCTAAACCACAATCGTCATTGACCTGAAATTTTTACGACATATTGGCCATAACGTGCAACCTCCAGAAAAATTGCGATTTTGAACCTCAGTGTCATGGGTTCGATTCCAGAGGTCCCCAAAGTCCCGATTTTTCCCGTTTAAATGCATTGCCGTGATTTTCGGGAATTAAAAAAAAATACTTCCCGGATAGGTAGAGAATCGAAACTCAAGGAGCCTATATATATAATCATCATCTATCGATAACATAAATGAGTTTTACGGAAAATATCCTGGGTTCGATGCTAGGTCGGGGCAAAAATCGGCCGTTTAAAATGCATTGTGGCGATTTTTAAGATTTTTTTTTTACCCTTTCCCGATGGCATGGAAACTTGAAATTTTGCATGGGGTTAGAAATCATAAATATATTTCATAATCAAATTTTACATATTCGCTGTGGGTCCTTGGTTCGATCCCAGAGGGCCATTTGCACTCCACAATGCATTTCTTATGGGGATAACGGAAACAAATTTTAGGTACTTCCCGGCATGCTATCGACTTAAAACTTTGCATGATAGAAGAACCAGTCTTAACAAATCAAACTATGCATTCATAGCTATCAATGTGTCCTGGGTTCGACACCAGGTGTCTCTGCAATCAGAAGTTGATCCGATGTTTAGGAATTATTTTGAAACCTTTCCTAATAATATAGAAACTTGAAATTTGGCATATAGATTGAGATCAATAATAACTTTCAGAAACATTTTTTAAATTTCCAAGATCGTCCTTGGTTCGAGTCCCGAGAGCCATTTAAATTCGTGAACATTAGAGCGTCTTTTGAGGCAGTTGTAGCCAATATTTCTGCTTGAATTTTCACACATAGTTAGAGATGGTGATCTTCTATTGTGTTTCATAGTAGGTTTTCCAGTAAGACCCGGGTTCGATTCCAGACGATGAAATTTCAGCGAATTTTAAGAAAAAATTAAATCCATTTTTTTTCTTATGAGGACCGTCCCGATGTGATGCCGATATGAAATTAGTATTGCCGATCTGCTTGCAGTATGCAAGCTACATTTTACTCGTATAACTTATATTTTACGAAAAGAATCCTACCTGCCCTACCACAACCCATCAGCGCCGCGATTAGTAGCGGAGATTCAAAAGGAACGAAAAGAACCCTACCTGCACTACTCACCCCATCGGCACCGCGCATATTTCCCGATAAGTAGCGGAGATTGGGCGCGCGAGTTCTGTAGAAATGCATTGCAGGTTGTTGACCAAAGTGCTGCTGCCTAGCGGCGAAATTCAAAAACAAAAACTTTCTTACTTACAGAAACCTAACGTAGCCTATATCTTGCATTAGTGAAATGCACCAATAAAAACCAGAAAATAACACTTAAATGTGAGAACCTTATCTCCATAAACTATTCAAACAATATTGCCGAAAAAATCGAATAAGAAATTATATGCCGTTATCCTCCAAAGTTCCGACTGTAACGCAAGACCTTAAATTAAAATAAGCATCAGTATTATTATTGACATTGTACGAGTTTTAAATTTTGCTCCAAAAACACTCAATAATTTCATTCGTTTAAAATATGAATTACTGAATGGAATTACAGTCTCAAAAATCATTCCGCAAAATATTAAGGAAAACGTAGAAAAGGAAAGTGATTCCCTTCCCACGACGTAACGTAACCTAGATTTTACATGAAAGTCATTAACTTCTAACTCGCGACGAGAAGAATTAAATGAGGGAAACTTTAACTAATAAAAATTATTTTTTAAAACAGTACCACAGGAAATACATGAAAAAATATCTTATGTAACTTACCGATTGCAGTACTTCAAAGATCCAAGCGTAACTGTAGACACTAAATTCAAATCAGTAACGGTATTTATTAAATTGTCAAAACGACTTACGCAGAAGAAATCTCAGCGACGACTGAGGAAATTTCCGTTGCCTTGAGCAATGAACAATATTGCTGTTCTCTGATTGGTCGAATTTGAAATCTATGTCCGTAGCCCAGCCACCAAATACAGGAAATTATATTTTAAATATCAATAAATAAATATTAATGTTTATATTATACACATAAATATTTTTTCCTTTTTAGGTCATAAAGGGATATAAATTTGCGTAATTACATTTAGTGATATTTATAGTAATTTCTAACTCCCCATTATCTATTAACAAAGGAATGCGATTGGCGCATCGTTCCACTTTAAGAATTAGATTTTAATTACTCTTTTTATTTTATCAAAATCTTTCTTTGTTTGGAAAAAATCAAGTATTTACGGAATTTCAATGAGATGCATGTCAAAGAATTACAATAATCACTTCCCTTCTACGAAATATATATTTTCTACATATACACGGTCATCTACAAATGACCTTCACTTGCTTGCTAAAAGCATTGCATAATCTTGGACTGAATACTTTGGCTAATGAAACTCTGACGAATTCATGGTCACAGCAACTCAACTGGGCATTAACTCGAGGAAATTTCATGCAAAAATATAAAATGTTTACGAAATATTGCAAGGATTCTATCAGTTAACATATATGCCTTAACATGATCATTTTACGAAGCAACAGATGAACATTCCCTCTACTAGTTCATGAGTCCCTCGAATTATTTATCAATCTGGTCAGTTATGAGATTTTGGCAGACTCTAACTTACACCAGGAGTGACTCTCTGAAACGCTAAATTTAGATATACCAAATGACTAGAATTGCATTCCGCACAGTTCCGTCACTTTATGACATTACCTTTTCGATCTTCCCTCTTGAAATTCCTCTTTACACTCGGTATCCACACATCCAAGATTTGGATTGCCTTCTTTCTCAACATATCTTGCGTACTTACGAATAACTTTCCGATTACAGTTGTCTTTACACTTAAGTTCCACTAGTAATAGAACTTTAAACTATTAATACGCACCTAAAGACCACGAAAAAAATGCACCGATCCATTTTTTCTCTTATTCACCATTTTGGCCTTTGAAGGAAATCGCAAGATAGATGGCCTTTGATGTACTCCTAGGAATCAACCTCTTCTAAAATTTCACAGTGAACTTGTCTTATTCTTAAGCACTCTATGTATATCCACTGGAATTCGTTTCGAGTGATTTTAGAGCTGGATAATAACCGCCGTATCGAAATCAAGAAGAGAACAACAAGTCACATGACATTACTCGCAGCTCTTGGAACGCCTAACGCAGTTCACTTTTCAAGACAATCGGAACTACCAAAAGCGCGGTAAACAGGTAGTCTCGTGGTAAAGTTAAGGTCGTATGTGAAATGGCGTTCTTAAGACATTTGAATTCGAGTGTTTGAAGTGTTAAATCGATCAGGATTGCATCAATTAACAGTGAACGATACGTTTTTTATCTGGATTTCTGTTTTACAATGAGAGTGACACAAGTGCAATATAAGAGAATCGAGTGCTCAAATTAGAAGCTTCGTGAAAGCTGAAAATCAGCTCTTTATTCAGTAATTTCCTCAAATAGGTTCGAAAAGGTGTGTTATTCTTCAACTGTGATGAAGAAATCTTCAAGAAATTGAAGCATAAGAATACATGGATTTATACTGGACTGAAACGGTAAGGTTGATCTTTCCAAAAGTTTCAATCAAAATAATTAAAGAGAATATGACTATGTATGATCTCTTTGATAGATGTTGGACTGAATTTGATATTTTCGATTTTAGTACAAAGGTTTGCGAAAAGATATTAGCCAGTTAATACTCATATTTCTCGACTGATTGTGTGTGAGGATTCAACAACGTTTAACATCACGGAGGATGTTATTTATCTAATTAATCTAGCAGCTTCATCTACGAAATTAGCCCAAAACAGTTTCTAAATTTTAGAAGCGTATACAATCAGCAAAATATTGCGTTTAAATAAGATTCTTAATTACACCAAATCAACAAATTCCTTTTTCATTCCTTATATTTTCAAAGGGCATAATTCTCTGAGCCTTGTTTTTATAGTTTTTAGTATATATCTTTCACTATAAGATTAAACTTGATAAATATCATGGCTATCCAGATTTATTTTATATTTTTACACAAAATTCCCTCGAGTTAATGCCCAAGTAAGTTGCTGTTACTAAGAATTCGTCAACGTTTCACTAGCCAAAGAATTCAGTCCAAAATTATGCAAGGCTTCATCTACATCTACATCTACATTAATACCCTACAAGCCGCCTTTCGGCGTGTGGCAGGGGGTGTAAACACCAGCTGAATCTAAATTACTTTCTTATTCGATTATTGTCACGTATTGTTCGCGGAAAGAATGAATCTCTAAAACGATTCGTCCTAGCATCTATTTCTCTTAACTTACGGTCATTATCAGAGTCATTAGGCTTTTAGCAAACAAATGAAGGTCATTTGTAGATGACCGAGTATCCTTAGCAAATGTATTTCGTAGAAGAGAAGTGATTATTGTAATTAATCGACATCCATCTCACTGAAATTCCGTAAATACTTCATCGTAAATGAATTCGTAAATCCAACATAAGAAAGATTTTGATAAAATATTAAGAGTCATAAAAATGTTATCCTGACAGTTGAACCATGCGCCAATCGCATTCCTTTGTTAATTGATAATAGGTAGTTACAAAATGCTATAAATATCACATAATATAATTACGCAAATTTATATCCCTTTATAGCATTTACCTAATAAGGAAAATATTTATATGTATATTATAAAACTTATATTATTTAATATTTATTTATTGGTATTTAAAATATAATTTACAGTATTTAGTGGCGGGGCTACGGATATAGCTTTCAAATTCGACCAATCAGAGAACAGCAATATTGTTCATAGCTTACAGCAACAGAAATTTCCTCAGTCGTCGCTGAGATTTCTTCTTGGTAAGAATGTACGAATGTTTATCCAAAGAAAACCGCTGAAGATTTCGAAAAAAACGTCCTGAACTCCTAAAAACGGTCCCAACAG
This sequence comes from Sympetrum striolatum, assembly GCA_947579665.1. Taxonomy (NCBI): domain Eukaryota; kingdom Metazoa; phylum Arthropoda; class Insecta; order Odonata; family Libellulidae; genus Sympetrum; species Sympetrum striolatum. The sequence goes on from OX388348.1 coordinate 73,184,099, forward strand.
AGTGAAATATGCCAGAAACTGCGACAAACAGGGCTCGTACGCGCACCCATGTGAAAGCTCTCCAATAGAATACAATGTATTAAAACAGCCCCGGATGCGTTTAAAAAATCAGCCAATTTGAGCAAGTGCTACGACAGCCTTAAAAAGGTTCATGCCAAGCTCTCAAAGATAACTGTTGTCGCAATTCCTAATACATTGTCTTTCTTCCTCCATTGGGCCAAAAATCTGAACGATGGATGCGGGAATATAATATTTCGATGAACAATGAATGCGATATTACTTTATTTGTCTCCTTATCGGCCTAAGTCGAGACTTTAGAAAATAAACGATAAATCCGGGAAAACGACAAATGCGGGAACGATGGATCGGGGTTCTACTGTATATCATAAACATTAATATTTATTTATTTGTATTTAAAATATAATGAACAGTATTTGGTGGCGGGGCTACGGACATAGATTTCAAATTGATCCAATCAGAGAACAGCAATATTGTTCATAGCTTACGGCAACTGAAATTTCCTCAATCGTCGCAGAGATTTCTTCTGGGTAAGTCGTTACGTCAATTTAATAAAACCCGTTACTGATTTGAACTTTTGGCTTGACTTACAATCTGAACTTTGGAGAATATCCTGCCAACGATAACTTACATAAGATATTTTATTCATATATTTCCGGAGATACTATTTTAAAGAAATAATTGTTTTTTATATAAAATTTCACTAATTCAATTCTTTTCGACACGCATTATTAGTTGAAACATTAAAAACCAATTGGGTAAACCAATGGTTTTTGATACTGGAAGTTATAACATTCCCTATGTTCTTGTATTGGATAAATACTCTTGTAACGTTTACGTTTTGTATTAGAAGTAAATATCATGTATTGGGTACTATAGCTAATGCGTAAAAACGACAGAGAAAAATCGATTATTTTATACATGAAATATTAAACAATTACTCCAGAGAATCTTTGATGGAAAGAGCAATGTCTACGATAATGTACACTCTCGATGGTAGATGATCTATCCTTACTGTGGTCTCTCAGATATTTTGAAACAAGTGATATCATAGTTCGTTTTTACTGTATCGAAAACTCATGTTACTGGTCGTTGTATGTATCAATTCTAAGTTATGTGCACCACTGTGAATTTTACGGGTCAATGTACAATGTACACTGTACATGGCCCCCTTTATCAAATAATATTAGAGAAGATAATGAAAAACGGGAGGTAATGGTCCACAATAACTTCTGTAAATGCAGCACTCATTTGAAGCTAACGTTAATCGCTCAATACTCAGTTCATACTTTCATCGCAATAGAAATCTTTAAAAAAACAACTTGAGAAATTTTATTGGTATCGAAAAATGAGTAACTGGTAATGAATACACCTATATCTTGGAGAGTCTATTTGGAGTTAAGATGCCATTAATGCGAGCAATACCCGATGATCTTTTCAATCTAATTCAGTTAAATCAGATTAAATTTCTAAATTAAAATCAAAATTGTTTTATCCGAAAAATTCCGAAACTTACCGAAGAGTTAAGATGATGATGCATCCTTAATATAAATTACCCTTACCTAAGTTGAAGCTCCAGTAACTGCTGTCCATGGTCCTGTTTTGCGATGGTTCCTTTTCATGCACTTCCATTTTAAACAGGATGACGAAGTTGAGAGGCAATTCACTTTCCGCAGGAATCTAAAAATATTAAAACTTAATTAAATAAAACACATAATTATAATCGACTAGTTATCCTATCCATCAATCATCTGCAAGTTAACCATCAAAGAGGTATTGTTCGCATTTATGACAGATTAAGAGCATCCCATAAGAAAATCCACAGAAGATATGATAATGATTCAGCTGGACTATCTTAAATTTACTTAGAGGCAGAATTTGAATCCCTAAAATTAACATAATGTACCAAAAACTATAAAAATGGGAACTTATTATACGCAAAAAGGTTTAATTCATCTTCAAATGAATCAGGATTTAATTTAATTTTCTTTTATTACATATAGCTTTTAAAATTTTATGTAGGATATTTGCTTTCAGTTAACATTTTAAATTCAATAGTGTATAATATCCAATGCGTATCGCCAAAATACAAAACGCAAAATGCCACCAACTTAACCTTGATAAGGGCATCCGATTGAGGATATCCTCAACATAAATACAATGAATACGAAAATACATGCACAAGTCATCTTCCCGATATATAGATGTAGCGCAAAAGGAATCAAGATCTTATCACATAATAATAATATTAATGCAGGACTTTATTCAGGGCGAGATTGAGACCTTCAAGTCTCTTCCTACACCTAACCCTAAATATAAGGACCAGTCGTTGTTTCGGGTAAGAAAATTGAAATTTTTTTATAATTACTTATTGAATGATGCAATATAGTCACACAATACGAAAACCTGAAAGGCGATACACGAGACAAAGATGGTAGAATGTCAAACATATAAATATTATAAACCGCATCTTAATGCTGAGAAAACCTTTGAGCCTCGTTATATTTTGATTTGGCAACAGTGCATAAAAAGGAACAAAAGAATTGGAATGTAGGCAAACATAGCGAGGTGAATGAAAGTGAATTTAAAGTTCGAAAAACAGTGGAAGTCACTTAAGACTTCTTCTTGCGAAAGCTAGATTTTTTCCCTTGGCTTCATTCATCGCTCGTTAACCATAGTTCTTTCAACATAATCAAAAAGGAGGTAAAATTATTGAAGCACATAAATAATGCCGACCATTATCTATACCTTGATATCTTTGATTGGACACATCACGAATGTAGAAGGTAGGTGAAACTGGAATTTATATCGTTACCTACTCTCAATTTATTGATAAAAAAACTTATGGAAAGAATAAAAAACGTAATTTCAGTTCGAAATCTCAACTTCGATTACTATCCAAGAAGGTTAATAAAGTTAAAAACGATTCACATACAATATTACGCAGATGAGAGCCATAGTGGGAAAAAATGAGATGTAGGAATTATTCAATAGAATTAATTAATGATATGAAGAAAATTTGCACTTCAAGGCTCTAATTTATGATAAGGTAGTAATGAAGAACTTTAGAAAGGGTAAATGAATGAATGTAATCTTTATCTAAATAAACGGAAATCTTAAGCTTGGAATATTACTGAAAGATCTTTTCAAACTGATCTATTTGAAATAATTCAATTCAAAGAACACATGGAAACAATCCAGAATATCGCAATAACTTGACATCAACTACAAAATATTGTTTTTCATTAATCATACTAAATGAAAAAAATGATAATCAACAAAATGGCGACGTTTCTGGAGGGAGTAATCGGGGAGTATGATGATGTGATGTGAATAAAAATTCTACTTACCTAAACTGCAGCAAAAAAACCGGTGTCTAAAGTCCTCTTCCTTGAAGGCCTCTCTATACACGCTTCGTTTTTATAAACGCCAAAAGGCAATAACGAAGCAATTTACTTTCCCCAACAGTCTGACAAACATTAACACCAAAATAATTAAACATATAAGTATAATCAAGTAGTTATCCTACACTGTACCCTAAGGGAATGTTTATTATATAACAAGGAATTCGACGAAAGAGTATATCAGTCGTTCAAATGTTTTCAGATACCTAGTTAAATTCATAAGGAATTTAAAAACAGAAAACAATTAAGAAATTGAATGCTAAGGACGAAGACGAATATCGAACCTTAGTTTATTACATTACCCAGAATCCTTTTCGACAAGGTGAACATAAGAATTGATTCTAACCGTTGAAAAATACTCGTTTCCTATTGAATGTTCATAAAATTTATTATTGAAATACTTGCAAACTCAACTAAAATCGAAAGTACAAATGAAAGAATGAATACCAATCGGACTTAAGAGTTAATGGAAATTGACTCTTGGCGTTAAATGAGTTGAAATTGCATAATCATTTTTCATATTTAGCGCATAACATACAAATAGGTAAATAGCTTATTGTTTTATTCTTAATCATGGATAATAATTAAATGCTAAGAGTCTTGTTCAATTACTAAAATTCCTTTAAATTTAAATTGCACCTTGCATATGACGTAAGTGTCGGTACTCATCAAGACAAGATACGGATAAACTATGGTGCAAATACATATAAATTATAAAGATAAGGAATGAGATTAGCATTAATTGATTCGTGCTAGAGCTTTTTGTTTCCACTTACTCGGCGGTTTGAGTTACCTCATTGCAGCCGGGAGAACCGGTTTTCAGTTCCGGCTACGTAAGTGTCTCAACTTCAAGTTATGCCATCGAATTTAGCTCGTTATCCACGCGATGTTTAAAGATAATGGAAGTATTATTATAGTGTCCTTGAATTCGCTTGCGACAATCAATTAAGAATTTTTAAAGATAATTACATTCTTATCAAATCTTATGATCACTTAAAACTAAAACGATACGCAACACGAAATTATACGGAATTGAGTTGAACTTATTATGAAGACAAATAAGGATTCCTTCAATTTAGAAGATAAATGCCTTTAAAATCTAAATCTTATGGACTAAAACGTATCCCAGAAAAAAGTTCAAAGAGAAAACTTTTAAGACCTGGTATCTTCTGCTCGCAATTTCAATGAATTATAAGAAATTGAAGCAGGAGAATAAATTTCAATTAAAGTATCTTATGCAACTTACGTTATTCAGAAAATCTTGGATGGAGGCCGCTGATATCTAAACTTCTGGAGAATATAAAGTCTTCTTTTTAACTTAAAGCCACTTTGCGAAAACATAAATATTACGAAATGAGAAAGTAGTATTAAAAGTCTTAAAGTAACATACAAATTTTTCCTTCAGTTCTATAGCCACTGAAGTTAACGCAATTCAGCAAATTCAAATGTTGTAACGGTTATTTTAGAACAAAAGAGCAGCATGACCTCACCTGAAAAAAGTTCCAGAGCAACTGAGAAATTTTCCATCTGCATGACGTATGAACAAATATGCTGTCACGTGATTGGCTGATTTTGAATTATCCGTTTTATGCCTTGCCCTCCACGCGTTTCAATAATTTAATTAAATAATTAATATAGTAATATGATATTCAGTTTATTATATTTTATCATTTAGTGTGTGATGAAAATGTTCAAAGTTGATAAATGATTGTAAATCGCTTTTTCCAAATTAGAAACTTTTCGTCATGCTCAAACAAAAGAATGTGATTATATGCTGTCACGTGATTATATTATAGCTAATAATTATTTTAATTTAAAAAAATGATCATTTACAAGTAATTTTGAAGTTCCTATTTGAGAATCTATGGTCTCATGTGATACAATTTTCTTGATGCGTAATCTATTTTTGTCAATGATACTAGTAAACGAGCATACCTTCCTCAACTAAGTTAGGAATAAATCGATGTACTCAATTGGAGGCAGGGGTTAATATTGAACACAAATAAATAGCCTACAAGGATTAGGAATTTATATGACATGAATATTAAACCTGAACTGCTTACCATATTCTGCTATCTTCAACTTCTTGGTTTAACTTGTTCAGCACCCATTCAGAATACACAAGATTCACTCCAGATTGAAACTATCATTGCCTTTATGTAGATTTAAAACAATGAGTTTACACTGATCGCACATGCTTTACTCTATATCACTTTACTTTATCACTGTTGAATAACCAACTCTTATGCACGTTTTCCCTTGTACACTTTTTCACACATTTGGAACAAAATGACAGAATAGAATGGTTTCTGCTTCGAATAAACGTCCACCGCGAGTATTTCACTTGAAAATATATCCATCCAAGGTCTCAAACACTCACGGTACACCCAAAAGAATATATTTTTGGAAACTTTGGCGGAAAATGACCGCCAATTCGAGGATGGGAACAAGAACTGCCTGTCGCTTTGCATTATTCACTTCATGACACGCCACTTACGTGATTCATATATTTCAAGACGAGCGAAATTCTCTGAGAGCGCGGAAAAGTGCCACGTGATAGCTTCGTGGTTTAAGTGAAGAAGTCTCTGAAATGGCGATCTAAACTCCAAGAATTTTTAGATTACGATGTTGTGTTTGTTGAAAACGATGAAGATTGTGCTACCCACTGGATTAATTCTTTACTGTGATTGTGTGAGACGTGCCACGTAAGAGCCCACTTATGGAATCCTCTAATATAAAGTTTATCGACGGCTCAACGATGACTGGATTTCAATGATTTCCTTAAGTAATCGTGAAGGTGTATATTGTTCTACTTTCGATTAAGACGAGGCCTTCTGGGAAATGTGGGAATCATTCGAAAACAAGGTAAAGCCATATGAAAACTCTACAATGTAAGTACCATATCAGTGATAGATATAGGTTTTATAAGTATGTGAATTTGATTGTGAGTTTAAAAAACGTACTTTCAAATTCATCGATATAAGTTACAACTATTCCGTTACTTCGATTACAAGGGTAATATTTGATTTCATTCTAGAATGCTTTGTCTTGTTCAGAATGGCACAGTTCATAACACTTCACGTTCAGTTTATTTCGTGCACGTTATTTCTCTGACATAAGTTAAAGCTTTTACGATATTTTTAGAACAGTATTAAATCTCCAAGAATCTGAAATGCCGCCAATGAACGAAGGTCATAACCTTGGTAGATAATCGTGAGAAAATCGTGACAAGTAATGTTTTCAAGTGGAATATAGTTTTCATTCCTTACATTATAAGCAATTCTTAAAATATTCATCATTGTTTACAATTTCATTAAATAAAATAAAATCAATGAAAACCATGATAATCAATTGAGGAACTGAAAAGACCAATCTCATTCTTTTGAGTCTGCATGATGACAATGTTCTAATTTGGAAAATTCGATTTACAATCCTTTTCATAAAAACTAAATGATCATCAAATTGGCGGTCATTTTCTCCTAAAGTTTCCCGCAAATATATTCTTTTGGATGTACCGTGATTGTTTTTGATGCCATGGTTAGGTACGTTTCCAAGTGATATACTCGTGGTGGAAGTTTAAACACATCAAAAACAATTCCATTCCAAAAGTGTGAAAAAGTTTACAAAGGTAAAACGTGCATGAGAGTGGATGTTTCAACAGTGATAAAGTAAAGTGATATAGAGTAAAGCATGTGCGATAATGGCGATAAAAGTTTTAATCTGGAGTGAATCTTGTGTATTCTTAATGGTTGTTGAACAGGTTAAACCAAGAAGCTGAAGAGAGCAGAATATGGTATGCAGTTCATGTTTAATATTCATGTCACATAAATAACTAATCCTCCGAGGCTATTTATTTTTGTTCAAAATTAACCCCATCCTCCAATCTAGTCTACCGATATATTTCAAACTAAGTTTAGGAAGGTAAGAACATTTACTAGTATCATTCTCAAATTGGAGCTTCAAAATTACTTGTAAATTATCATTTATTGTAGTTAACAAATTGACAAGATGTAATATAATAATTAATAATCATGTGAATCGATTCAAGAACCGGACGGACCAATCACATTCATTTGTTTGAGCATGACGAAAAGTTTCTAATTTGGAAAATGCGATATACAATCATTTATCAACTTTAAACATTTTCATTAAACACTAAAAGATAAATTTTAATAAATTGAATATAATATTATTATATACATTATTTAATTAAATTATTAAAACGTGTGGTGCGCAAGGCATAAAACGGAGAATTCAAAATCAGCCAATCACGTGACAGCATATTTGTTCATACGTCACGCAGATGGAAAATTTCTCAGTTGCTGCTGAACTTTCTTCAGGTGAGGTCATGCTGCTCTTTTGATTTAAAATAACCGTTACAACATTTGAATTTGCTGAATTGCGTTGACTTGGAAGACTAAAAAACTGAAGGAAAACTTTGTATGTTATTTTAAGACATTTAATATTACTTTCTCATTTCGTAATATTTATGTTTTCGCAAAGTGACTAAAAGTTAAAAAGACGACTATATATTATCCAGGCGTTAATATGTCAGCGGCCTTCATCCAAGATAATCTGAGTAAGGTAAGTTGCATAAGATACTTAAATTAGAAATCAGTCTCCTGAACCAATTTTAAATAACTAATTACAATTGCGAGCCGAATATAATAGCATTTTAAGGAATTCTGTTTTAGATTATTATTATTAGACTAATATGTTCCAGTCTATAAGATTTGGACATTAAGTGCACTCATCTTTTGAATTGAAGGAATACTTCTTTATCGTCAACTAGTTTTCGAGTTAGTTTCGCATGATTACGTGTTGCGTTTCTTTTTAGTTTTAAGAGATCATAAGATTTGATAAGAATCTTTTAAAATTTTTATTGACTGTCGCACGCAAATTCAAGGACACTATAATATTACTTCAATTATCTTCTGACATCGCGTGGATAACCAGCAAAATTCAATGGCATAACTAGAAGTCGAGACACAGACGTAGCCAGAAAACTGAAAACCGGTTCTCCCGGCTGCAATGATGTAACTCAAACCGTCGAGTAAGTGGAAACTCCGAGCTCTAGCACGAACCAATTAATGCTAATTCCATTCCTTATCTTTATAATTTGTATGTATTTGCACAAAAGTTTTTCCGTATCTTTTGTCTTGAGGAGTACACTTACGTCATATCATTGATTTAAGAATGCTGGTTTAAAATTCAACGAAAATTTTGTAATTGAAGAAGACTCTTAGAATTTCATTATTGTCTATTTTTAAGAATACTATAGTAAGCTATTCAATTATTTGTATGCTATTCACTTGAAATGAAATATGCTTATGCAATTTTAACTCAATTAACGTCAATTTCCATTTAGTCTTAAGTTCGATTCGAATTTATTCTTTCATTTGTGCTTTCAATTATAGTTGAGTTTGCAAGTATTTCAATCATAAATTTTATGATCATTTAATTGGAAACGATTAATTTAGCAACGGTTAGAATCAAATCCCTAGTTCACTTGGTCGAAATGGATTCTGGGTGTGGCAAAAATTTGAGGTTCAATAAACAAGACCACTTCGCTAGCATTTCATTTATTAATTAGTTCTTGATTTTATATTTCTCAGGAATTTAACTAGATATCTCAAATCATTTAAGTTGCAGAAATAATAAACATTCCTTAGGCTGCTGCACTAAATAACTACCTAACTATAAGTATATGTTTAATTATTTTTATGTTATTGTTTCAGGTTATTTGGAAAATTCATCGTTATCGACTTTTGGCGTTTTTATAAACGAAGGGCATATAGAAATGCCATCAAGGAAGAGGACTTTAGACACCGGTTATTTTAGCTGCAACATAGGTAAGGAGAATTTTTATTCACATCACATAATCACATTCCCCGTTTACTACCTCCGGAAACGTCGCCAATTTTTTGATTGTCATTTTTTTCATTTAGTATGATTGATGAAAAACAATATTTTGTAGTTCATGTCAAGTTATTGGATATTCTGGATTGATTCCTTGTGTTCTTTGAATTGAATTTTTTAAAATAGTTAGGTTTGAAAAGATCTTTGAGTAATACAGTATTCTAAGCTTTCGATTTCTGTCTATTTAAATAAAGATGACATTCATTCATTTACCCTTATATATATATTTCATTACTATCTTATCAAAAAAAAGTGTTGTTAAGTCGAAATTTTCTTTTTCTCAATTGCATAATAAATCGGAATCAGTTTTTATTTTTATTAATCTTCTTGGATAGTAATCGAAGTTGAGATTTTGAACATAAATTATGTTCGTTGTTTTCTCCATAAGTTTTTTACCAGTAAATTGTGAGTAGGTTTGGTTATAAATTCTAGTTTCAAATACCTTCTACTTAGGTGAAATTAAAAATCTAAGAATTCAATGCACGGATAATGGTCGGCATTCCTTATGTGCTATAACCATTTAATCTCCTTTGATATAACAAAGAACTATTGTTCACACGAGGGATGAAGGAAGTCGAAGGAAATCAGTACGCTTTTACACGGAAAGGTCTTAAGTGGCCTTCACACCTTCCACTCCTTTTCGAACTTTAAATTCACTTTCTTTCACATCGCTATGTTTACCTACATTCCTATTCTTTTGTTCCTTTTTACGCATTGTTGCCATATCAATATATAATGAGGCTCAAAATTTTTCTCAGCATTAAGATGCGGTTGATAATCTTAGTTGACTTAATGCTTATAGGTATAACATTATACTAGAGGCAATTTTCGTTTATTTTTAAGTTCGAATCGTATTTATATTTTTTTTTTAATTTGGATTGAAGAGTCAGCGGTTTTCATTTAGTATCCCAGTTATTTTATTCGATTTTAGACAAGTAGGAAATATTAGCAACGGTTCATTTCACACTAGAAATTCATAAAATCGACAAAGTTGCAATGGAAATATTTAATCGCTCAATATCTGCGTTCGTCAAACGAATTTCATTACTGAAATTGTTCTTGATTTTATATCTCTTATTGGTTTAGGCAAATATCTCAAGAAATTTGAGTGACAGAAATGCTCATTGGTCAAATTATTCGCTATAGAATATTGAGGAATGCGAAGGACTTCGACATTGTACCAGGGATGTTGAAAAGCGAAAGGTGTTTAAAGAAACCACCGCCGAGGAGTACCTTAGACACTGGGTATCGTAGCTACAACTAAGGTGAGGAAAATGTTTCTTCACATTTCGTCATCATCATTAATGCTCGATAAATGATCGCCATATTATGGATTTTTAAATCATTTTACTTTTAGTATGCCCCATAAAAACATTTATTTTTAAATCAATTTAAGTTAATATGATATTTTTTATTGAAAGTTTTCTATTGAAATGAATGACATAAATTGATGAGATTAAAAATCATTTTGAATAGGTATTGTCACAAACTCTCGATTACTGTTGAATTTTATAAAGTTGGCAATCTTTCATTTATAATTTTTGAAATTTCTCAGTAATACAGCATCAAAATTTAGAGCTGATTATACGTAATTGCCTTCGAAATGTTTATCACATACCCCAATTATTTCACTCTTCATATTTTTCATTCCACTTTAAGTATCCTTTGCATCATAATTTATAGATACAAATTGGTTTTTGGTTATATATAAATCTTCTTTGTTAATTTTCGAATTGAAGATTTTTAATAATATCGGAATTAAAGTTTGTCATTCTTTTCATAAGTGTTTTTCAAATTCTAGAGTATGTGTAAAGGCAAATACTTCAGCATACAATACCACTTACGTGAGATTTCCGTTAAAAAATTGGGGGTATGGGAATGGTCGGCATTCTTATTGCGCCCCTATTATTTTATCTCCATTAGAATAACGATGAAAGAGCTAAGCTTAACACGTGGTATGAATCAAGCCAAGCGTAAACCGTTCGCTTTCACTAAAAATTGTCTTACGTGACCTTCACCCCTCCCTCTGTATTTACCAATGCTTTAAATTCACTTTCGTTCACCTTACTAAGCTTGCTAATACATACCAAATATTTTCTGTTACTTATTAAGCTTAGTTATCTCATAAAAGTAAGATGATATGAAACTTTATTTTTCAAGTATTAAGAAGGGGTGTGTAATCTTTATTCGTTTTACAGTATACCACCTTTCTCTTGCCATAGCTCTTTGGGTTTTGGTAATTCGTGACCATACGCCATTCCTCCAGATCTAAATAGATGCCGCAGTGTGTTATTATAGTTTTCTCACACGAAAATATGATACCTCTGCACGCAATTAGATCTTTAATAAATTTATTTCATAATCTTTTCCTTGTTAACTTCGTTTAAAATATACCTACAATACTTTATCATTTTTGGCTGGACGTTTGTTCCTGAAAATCGATTTTTGAGAACCTTAACACAAAACCGTGAGATTTTATATCAAAGACGTTATTCTCAGTTTATAGCAAAGAATCGTATATTTTATTCTTTCATAATTTTTTACATTTTTTGTGTTCCCTCGCCTTTAGATACACGTCCCCTTTCGCGTATGCGTTATAGCTAAGTAGATTAATGAATGAGGTACTTGTCCTTTTCTTTTGCATAAAAATAAAACCAAAAAAGTGCAACCAGCATGTTATGAAACCCTCATATAATTATAAATTATGAACGATTAAGTTAGCTTAACCGATGATGAAATATCAATATTCTTCAAATTCTATTTATAAAATCAACATTCGGTAAATCAACATGTCATAATAGTTACATAAATCAAAATGACGTATATTATAGGTTATTATATTGTGTTTTGATCATTATTGAATCAGAGATCGATGAAATTCAAACGGGAATTTATTAAACATGCCCTTCAGCTGAATTTATTATCACTTTCAAAATATTAGTATTATTTAAACTGAACATTATTCATTTTGAGGTTAATCTCCATTGGGTGTCATTATCCAGGTTAAGTTGGTGGTGTCATTGTCAAACATAAGCGTCCTGGAGCCCAGTCATTACCTCAAGAGCTTGAAATTTTATCTAAAATCAAATAATACAAATAAAATATTCCAGAAGTAACACCGAATTGAAAGAAATCAAACGGTAATCTGAATCATTTGTGGATAATTTAAGTGTTTTAGCGTATTAGAATTTTCCATTAATAATTTTTTTTGCGTATGATGTATATTTCAAGGGACTCAAATGCGACCTCAAAATGTGAAGAATTTCAAGCTCTATCATTATCATGTCTTGTGTTGTTTTTCTTACGCGAAGCTTTCATTCTCTTATAAACATTAGCAATATCTCTTTAACGTGTAACTACGTAACTACCCTATGAACGTTTAATAGTATAACTCATTCAGTATAATTAAATATTTTATTTATTTTGGTAACAATACATTTCAGAATACTGCAGAAAGTGAATTATCTCTCCCTTCGTCATTGTCCGTCCAGTACAACACAAGGTGCATTTAAAGGAATCTTGACAGAACAGGACCTTGGACAGCAGTTACTGGAGCTTCATCTTTGGTTAGGATATTTTATATTCAGATGACCACATTATCTTTATAATGGGTAAATTGCACCATTAACCAATTTTTCATTAAAAAAAGGTTAACAGAAAACATTATAGTGTTAGGAAAGTTAAATGTTTACGTTATTCTTGACAAATTCCCTGTGTACCGCAGCATAATTAAGCTGATTTTTATCCCTTTATATCATTAACCTAAAAAGGAAAATATATATATGTACAGTAGAACCTCGATCTATCGTTTTTGAAGGGACCGAGAGAAAAAGACGATGATTGCGGGAAAACGATCAAAACGGAAAATGTACAATCAGCTCACGCTATTATAATGAATACATAACGAATGTTTATCCAAAGAAAACCGCTGAAGATTTCGAAAAAAACGTACTGAACTCCTAAAAACGGTCCCAACAGAGTGAAATATGCCAGAAACTGAGACAAACAGGGTTCGTACGCGCACCCATGTGAAAGCTCTCCAATAGAATACAATGTATTAAAACAGCCCCGGATGCGTTGAAAAAACAGCCAGTTTGAGCAAGTGCTACGACAGCCTTAAAAAAGTTCATGCCAAGCTCTGAAAGATAACTTTTGTCGCAATTCCTAATACATTGTCTTTCTTCCTCCATTGGGCAAAAATCTGAACGATCGATGCGGGAATATAATATTTCGATGAACAATGAATGCGGTATTACTTTACTTGTCTCCTTATCGGCCTAAGTCGAGACTTTAGAAAATAAACGATAAATCCGGGAAAACTACAAATGCGGGAACGATGGATCGGGGTTCTACTGTATATCATAAACATTAAAATGTATTTATTTGTATTTAAAATATAATGAACAGTATTTGTTTGCGGGGCTACGGACATAGATTTCAAATTGATCCAATCAGAGAACAGCAATATTGTTCCTAGCTTACAGCAACAGAAATTTCCTCAGTCGTCGCTGAGATTTCTTCTGGGTAAGTCATTTTGTCAATTTAATAAATAGCGTTACTGATTTGAATTTATGGCTTAAAATACATTCGGAGCTTCGAAAAATTTTCTGCCAACGATAACTTACATAAGATATGTTATTCATCTATTTCCGGTGATACTATTTTAATGAAATAATTGTTTTTTATTTAAAGTTTCACTAATTTATTTCTTTTCGACACGCATTATTAGTTAATGACATTCATGTAAAATCTAGGTTACGTTACATTAGGCGAAGCAATCAATTTCTTTTATAACGTCTTTCCTTAATAATTAACTTCATCATTTCTTGCGACCGTAATTCCATTTAGAAATGAATACTATAAAAAAAGTGCGTTTTTTAGTTTTTTGGGAACGAATTTGAAATGCATACGTTGTATATTTACAAAAAACCGTTACTAATTTTAATGTAGCGTCTCACGTAACATTCGGAAATTTGGAGGTCATCCTATTAACGACATATCATTTCTTATACTAAATGTTCTTGCGATCTTGTTTTAATGAAATAATTGTTTTTCGATTGAAATTATCTCATAGTTAATTTTTATTTTTGAGTTTTTCTTATTTCCCTGATGAAAAATTAAGGTTACGTAAGTTTTTGGGAAGCAACCAATTTCTTTCACCACGAATTTCCTTGCGATATCGCATTAGCTTATTTTCGAATTTCTAATCAATAGATACAATGAGATCATTTTTTTATCAATTTCATGATCGATTTTGAGAAAACATCGAAAACATTCAATTGAATTTTTATAGTTTAATGAAAATAACTTGACTTTGTATTTAAGTTTAGAGAAGGCGTGGAAGGTGAAAAATATCGGACTTAATCCACAAATGACTTTCTATCCAGTATATGATCTAATTGTGATTCATTCTACTTAAAATCAAAGTTAAACTTTAATTGTTTGCACATCCCACTAAAATGTTTTAGCTTATTATAGTCTTATTTATTACCAATAAGTAATAAAAAGTTAGTTTTAGTTCTTGAGCCCCAAATAGATGCCCTCTATTTTCATCAGAAGTTGAAGCGAATGTTTTTCGCAAATTTTATTACTGCCAAATGAATTAAATATTTCTATTAATCGACGGGTGTTTTAATCAGGTATCGTAATCCATTGTGTCAACGGTTACATTTGTTTAGAATGAACGGAAATTTTCCTTTGAAAGTTACCGATAAAAGTTTATAGCTGCCCATTTCCGTAATTTTATAGTGCTTACTTGATTGAGCTTGATAAACATTTTATTAATTTGAAATTTTTTTTTCAGATTTTGACAAAGTAAATATCTCGGATTTCCATTAAGGAACGGCTTTTCAAAATGATAGGACAGCTAAAGGATTCGTCACTCATGAAGAATCCAGAGGACAGCGATCGACAGGATTTCTAAATTAGGTAAACGGAACTTATATTTATATACTACATCCTATTCTGCTTTTAACAAATTCCCATGTTCGCATGATAGATATATAGAAGTGAGGAAATGACTTCGGTGCCTGTAATCCTCTAAGTTGAATTAAATTGTTTTGCGCTTTGGATCGATGGAATCCCAGTGGATACTTAAAAAAGATTCCTGTTACTCAATTCATCCGTAAAGCACCACTTCTATTTCTCTTTACCTTTGGTGCATTATATCGAGACTCACGACCATGCACTCACCCTTTCACGTACTCATTCAATGTTGCCACAATTAGAAAAGAATGGTTTGTAATATATTTAAGACGATATTTCAAAAGTGTCAATTGCTATTGAGCAATCCATTTCCTTAAAAATGAAAGTAATTTTTTGTAAATATCTCCGTGAGACACGATATGGGGTTCCGACGACCTTGGATTGTTTTGCCTCTTCATTTATAACTGTGATTGTTTTCGAAATTCGAGATGTTGCTTAACTGACTTTAGACAAATAAATCATAAATATTATATTCCCTTAAGATTCCTTATCGCCTCGTCTAGTATATTCTTATTATTATTATTAGGGTCTTTATTAGGCGAATGAGTAACCTAACTCATTCCTTTGATGATGTTCAATTTATATTGCGATTTTAGGAAACAAACATTTGAGCCAATTGCAACTCGGTGTTCATTCACAAAGCATTCGCAAATGCTCTTCACCGCGCGCGTTGTCAAAATAAGAATTCTGATTTGATTAAAAGAATCTATTGAGAAGGAAGCTTACTTCTGTTGTGATGCAATTCCACTGTGTAAAGGCTCAGACAGGCGATAAAGATTATATGAGAATAAATATAGCATGAAAAAGAGTCACAATTCTCTATTGACTAAATATAGCGTTTAGATTTTCATGTAATACCCATTTACTTCCATTCATTCTCGAATTGTCTTTTCTTCAATGACTGGGTTCGTTTGAAACTACTCAAATACCTTATATTTATCTAATAGACGACGTTAATCAAAATTAACCGACTCTTGTCCATCTAACATAAGTAGATAATTCTTTAAAAAGAAGAAAAGAAGCTTGTATCAGTGGGTGATGAAAAATCGTTTATTGCTTTCGCACAGCTACATATTTTGTTTAATTACCATATTTATCTTGCAACTTTATAACTTACAGCACCATAACTGACGATCTTTTACTGATAATATCTAAATTATGAATTCGTTTTATAAAGGTCTAGCTGCTGACGATTTGCTTATATATTAAAATTTAATATTACCTTATCCTTCGGTATGTACGACTTTACGGCATCGTTCACACATATTGCTAAGAACTAAAATAGGTTTTTGAGAGTGCTAGCAATTATACTGTAACTTTTGATTTAAGGAAATAATTGTTTTTCGATTTAAATTTTCTGATTGTTAATTTTTCTTTTTGAGTTTTTCTAATTTCACTGATCCAAAATGAAGGTTAAGTTAGGTTTTGGGAAGCAACCAATTTCTTTCACCACGAATATCCTTGCGATATCGCATTAGCTAATTTTCGATTTTCTAACCAATAGATACAATGAGTTCATTTTTTAATCAATTTCATGATGGATTTTGAGAAAACATCGAAAAAATTCAATTGAAACTTTAGAGTTTAATGAAAATATCTTGACTTTGTATTTAAGTTTAGAGAAGGCTCTGTAGGAGAAAAATATCGGACTTAATCCACAAATGACGTTCTAATTGTGATTAATTTTAATAAAAGTCATGCTAGTATTAATTTTTGTAAATTCCGCTAAAAAAGTATTGCTTTAATATAATCTTATTTAGCACTAATAAGTAATAAAAATTAAGATTTATTTCGTGAGTGCCGATTATATGGCTTCTATCTAAATCAGCAGATTATGCTAATCCTTTTAACAAATATCATTACTGCCAAATAAATTAAGTATTTCTTTTAATCACCAGGTGTTTTAATCAGATTTGGTAATCCATTGTGCATCCACCGATATAAGTTTATAACTGCCCATTTCCCAAATTTTATAGTGCTTACTTCATTGAGCTTGATTATCAATTTATTGATTTGAAATTATTATTTTTCAGATTTTACAAAGTTAATATCTCGGATTTCCATTAAGGATCGGCTTTTCAAAATGGTAGAACAGCTAAGGGATTCGTCACTCCTGAAGAGTCCAGAGGACAGCGATGGACAGGATTTCTAAATTAGGTAAACGGAACTTATATTTATATACTACATCGTATTCTGTTTTTAACTAATTCTCATGTTCGCGTAATAAATTTATTGAAGTTAGGAACTCGGTGCCTCAAATGCTCTAAGTTGAATTAAATGGTTTTGCGCCTTGGATCGATGGAATCCGAGTGGATACCTAAGGATGCCTCCTGCAACTCAATTCATCGGTAAAGATACTACTTCTATTTTCCTTTATCAATTACCTTTGCTGTATTATATCGAGACTCACGACCATGCTCTCTCCCTTTCACGTACTCATTCAATGTTGTCGCAATTAGAAAAGATAGGAATCCAAATATATTTCAATAAGGTCCATTGCTATTGAGCTTTCCAGTACCGTTACTTTCTCCGTAAACTTTTTCTCTGAAAATGAAAGTAACTTTTTGTAAATATTTCCGTTAGACACAATGTGTGGTTGCGATGACCTTGGATTGTTTTGCCTCTTCCTTTATAACTATGTTTGTTTTCGAAATTCGAGATGTTGCTTAACTGACTATAGACATATAAATCATAAATACTATAATCCCTTAAGATTCTTTATCGCCTCGTCTAAGATAAGCGAGTAACCTTTTCCTTGATAAAGGTCAATTTATATTGCGACTTTAGGACATAAACATTTGAACCAATTGCAACTCAAATGGATTTCAAAGGTTTTGCATAGCATTCGCAAATGCTCCTCACCGCGCGCGTTGCCAAAATAAGAATTTTTTATTTGATTAAAATAATCTATTAGGAAGGAAGCTTACTTCTGTTGTGATGCCATTCCACTATGTAAAGGCTCAGACAGTCGATTAAGATATTATGAGAATAAATATAGCATAATAAAGAGTTACAATTCTCTATTGGCTAAATAAAGCTTTTATATTTTCATGCTATAAACATAAACTTCGATTCATTCTCGAATTTTCTTTTCTTCAATGACCAGGTTCGTTTGAAACTACTCAAATATCTTATATTTACCTAATAGACGACGTTAATCAAATAAGTCGACTCTTGTCCATCTAACATAAGTAGATATTCCTTAAATAAGAAGAAAAGAAGCATATCTTCCGAAAAAAAAAATTTCTCTTCCTTAATGTGACTTGTATCAGTGGGAGATGAAAAATCGTTTATTGCTTTCGCACAGCTACATATTTCCTTTAATTACCATTTTTATCTTGCTATTAATAACTTACGGCACCATAACTGACGATCCTTTACTAATAATATCTAAATTATGAATTCGTTTCATAAAGGTCTAGCTGCTGATGATTTGCTTATATATTAAAATTTAATATTACCTTATCCTTCGGTATGTACGACTTTACGGCATGGTTCACACATATTGCTAAGAACTAAAATAAGTTTTTGAGAGTGCTAGCAATTATACTGTAACTTTTGCGGTAACTTCGTCTTTGTATGAGAGTATGTTAGGGATGCGTTGCGTTTTAATACATAAGAATAATTGAATTTGTAGTCTGTATATTTTTGAAAGATTACCGTGTATTATTCAAGTTTCTACATGCAGTTGTATTGAAAATAAAAGTTTTGTATTAATAGCATTGGTATTCACTATGAAACTCCTGATTTCCTTCATTTAATTAATGTATAAATACTTCCTAAAATTCCAAACAAGAAGTAGACTTGACCATTGCCTGTTTTCAAATTGACCTATAAATATTTAAATTATTAGGTTTTTCTAATCATTAGAAAGTTGGTTGTTGCAAATAAATGTTGCAAATCAGGTCATTTTCAGTAATATCTGTTTATTAATGGCAAACAAGCGTTATGTGGAATTCAAGTCACCTACAATGTGAGTTAAACTTAAATGCTTTGACGTAAGCGGGCGCTAAAGAGTTTAAATTACAATTTCAAAAGCATGACGCGTATTACGGAAACCCGATTGCATCATGAGTCCCGTTTTTGGCAATCAATTTTATGAGCACTTTAGTACATATTTTCCCTCTTCTGTTTTTCTACTAATATTAAGTAAGGTAATCAATGAAAACTCGATGCAATACTGAGTCACTCCTGATTCATTTAAGCGTTTACATAGATGTAAATATTCACAAAATCATTCGAATATTGTTTTCAAGTTCAATATTTATCTAATCCTGACCCTGAAATTCATAAAAATTATTTCCATTTGATGCAAGTCACTTTCGCCCTTCATGTAGAATAAAATAATAGAGATTAATTATAATTAAATCCTTTTTCCTCTAAAACCTGCGATGCCGGATCTACCTATCAGAAGCCATTTCAATGGTCGCAGGACATCTACATTGAGTGTATCACCAGGCTGCGGCAGTACACGCGAACGACCCAAGGAGCCAGAGTGGATGTAGAATCACAAGACAAACAACTTACGGCATCAGTCGATCACGGAAAAAGAAGAAAAGATGAAATACAATCTTTTCCTTCCGTGCCAAAACTCATTTTTAATTATGTATAGTATAAAATTTTGTAAGGCCGGAAATTGTATAGTTTACAATATCTTGAAATGTAAATGGTATAAATACAATACAAAAGGACTGCGCTCTTAACAAATTAACGTATTGTAGAATGTATACATTTCTTATGATATATGTAAGGTGGGACCATTTATAGTTTATATATTCTGTAACTATTGATTTTATTGCCTAAAATTTCAAACCTAACTCATAGAGGGGGTATGTGTAATGCTATAGTTTACCAAGACTTGTATTTCAATGAAATGTAAATGCTAAAAATATAAAACGAAAGACTTTGCGCCCATAACCAAACCAACTATTGCAGAATGTATAGATTTTTATGATAAATGTAAAGTGGGGCTATGTATAGTTTAGATATTATGTATCTATTCATTTTATTGCTACAATGTTTCACCCTGCCTCAATGGAGAGGGAATGTAATGAATGGATAATTGTTATGGGAAAATTCCACATGCAGAAAGGCAGCTTGTTATGTCTTAATGTGAATGTAGAATGTAGATGAGAAAAGAATGGAAGGGATAAGTTGGTGATGAAATAGATTGTAGGGAGTCAAGGGATAAGTATTGGAGAGAGTGGGAAGGGTTTAGAGGTAAGGAAGGGAGATGATCGGGGCTACCTTCAGGAGGTAAATGGTGAGAAGGGACGGCACAGAGTAGTGGATGGTAGGGATGGGGTAGAGGATGGGATAGAACTGGGTGGGGCGGACGGAGTGATAGGACGGGACAGGGTAGAGGGTAGGATGGGACTGTGGTGGGCGGAGCGTGGACAGGGACGGGGTAGAGGGTGAATGGGAAAGGATGGGGTACCGGTTGGGTTAGGGCTGGGTGGGTTGGGGCTTCGCGGGGAGGAGGAAGGTGGGATGGGACTGGGAATGGTGGAGGGTGGGATTGGGCTGGATGTGGTGGAGGGTGGGATGGGTATGGGCGGGGAGGATATGGGGATGGGTGGGGAGGAGGGTGGGATGGGTATGTGTGGGGAGGAGGGTGGGTTGGGTATGGGTGGGTAGGAGGAAGGGATGGGTATGGTTGGGGAGGATATGGGAATGGGGGGGAGTAGGGTGGGATGGGTATGGATGGGTAGGAGGGTGTGATGGGTATGGGTGGGTAGGAGATGGGACTGGGAAGGGTGGGATTAGGCTGGTTGGGGAGGAGGGTGGGATGGGTATGGGTGGGGAGGAGGGATTGATGGGTATGGGTGGGGAGGAGATGGGGATTGGGGGCTGTAGGGTGGGATGGGTATGGGTGTGGAGGAGGGTGGGTTGGGTATGGGTGGGTAGGACGAAGGGATGGGTATGGGTGGGGAGGAGGGTGTGATGGGTATGGGTGGGGAGGAGATGGGAATGGGGGGGAGTAGGGTGGGATGGGTATATGTGGGGAGGAGGGTGGGATGGGTATGGGTGGGGAGGAGATGGGGATTGGGGGCAGTAGGGTGGGATGGGTATGTGTGGGTAGGAGGGTGGGTTGGGTATGGGTGGGTAGGACGAAGGGATGGGTATGGGTGGGGAGGAGGGTGTGATGGGTATGGGTGGGGAGGAGATGGGGATTGGGGGCTGTAGGGTGGGATGGGTATGGGTGTGGAGGAGGGTGGGTTGGGTATGGGTGGGTAGGACGAAGGGATGGGTATGGGTGGGGAGGAGGGTGTGATGGGTATGGGTGGGGAGGAGATGGGAATGGGGGGGAGTAGGGTGGGATGGGTATATGTGGGGAGGAGGGTGGGATGGGTATGGGTGGGGAGGAGATGGGGATTGGGGGCAGTAGGGTGGAATGGGTATGTGTGGGTAGGAGGGTGGGTTGGGTATGGGTGGGTAGGACGAAGGGATGGGTATGGGTGGGGAGGAGGGTGTGATGGGTATGGGTGGGGAGGAGATGGGATGGGTATGGGTGGGTAGGAGATGGGACTGGGAAGGGTCGGATTAGGCTGGTTGGGGAGGAGGGAGGGATGGGTATGGGTGGGGAGGAGGGATTGATGGGTATGGGTGGGGAGGAGATGGGGATTGGGGGCTGTAGGGTGGGATGGGTATGGGTGTGGAGGAGCGTGGGATGGGTATGGGAGGGGGAAGAGGTTGAGATGGGACTGGGTAGGATAGAGGGTGAGATTGGCCTGATTGGGGTCTAGGGTAAGATGGGTCTGTGTATGATAAGGGTTAGATAGGAACAGGGTAGGATAGAGTTTGAGAAGGGGTGAGTTGGGTTTAGGTTGTTGTAGAGTGTCTTGTAATGGGTGAATCCAGGCACTCCTCATTCTTTACCATATACCCCAGTGACTCAGTCAGTTTACCCGAATTCTTACCCCAACATGACCCTACCAACCCTGTACCAAACCCTTACAATACCCTTAACCCTACCATCTATCCAACGCCAATCCTCTAACCCTCAACCCAATCCCCACCGACCCTATTCAACCTCTAGCGAACATTTCCCTTCCCAGCCGAAACCCCACCCACTCCATACCCACACTCTAAGCCACCCTCTGCCCCGCCCTTCATCCCACCAAAACTGTTCCAAACCTCACCTATATCCCACCCCTACCCTTCTTACCCTTAATCCCACTGCGTTCGTATCTATCTCATACCTCACCTTTTACCTTTCCATCCTCTATCCCATGCCATTCCTGTTACCCTGATCCCACGCAGTCCCTCCTACTATCAATCCCACCCCATTTCTTCCCACCCACCCTCACAATAAACCCCAACTTTATTTTGAATTTATTGCAATCGAATCAATATTTCAGAATATATACTGTACATGGCCCCACCTTACATATATTATAAGAAATGTATACATTCTGCAATATGTTGATTGGTTAAGGGCGCAGTTCTTTTGTCTTATATTTATCATATTTCTATTTCAAGTTATGGTAAACTATATAATTTCCGGCCTTACAATTTTTTATTCTATACATAATTGAATATGATTTTTGGCACGGAAGCGAATTATTATATTTCACCGTTCCTTCCTCTTCCGTGGTCGACTGATGCTTTAAGGTGTTTCCCTCCGGTTTCTACATCCACTCCGACATCTTCGGTCGTTGGCTGGTAGTGCGGCAGCGTGGTTATGTGCTAAACGGGGATGTCCCGCGACCATTTTCCGGCTTAGGAAAGGTGGTTCCGGCATCGCTTTTTTTTGAGGAATAGGAAATTTAACAAAATTATATCTCTATTATTTTATTGTCCAAGAAGGAGTACAGAAACTTGGATGCGGAGGAATATATTTTGAAATTCAGGGAGACATAGATACACAATGAACATGGGCTGGGTGGGGGTGAGGGTGGAAAGGGATTGGTTGGAGTTCTACAATTGTAGCCATCGTTGATCTCCTGATAGAGTTCCGATTATCTTAAATTGTTCGGTAACGTTTTGTGTTAGCAGTGCAATATTTTATGAATCAAAAGACTCTGCCAACGTGCTGCGAAATCATTTAGGGAGTTGGGTCACCCTTAGGTACTTATTAAGGATATGGATATATTATTCGGAGTAAACCTTATTCTGAAACCTTTGAAAAAACTTTCGAGTTAAAATGGTACGTTAAATTCCCATAATTAAACACGGTATTCCATATAATAGCAATAGCTAATGCATTGCATGAAGTATTATTTGTATTGGATGAAATCGTTGGAGCTACGTTAATAAGAGTACAGCAAGGTGAATCGACACCATGCATAAGAAAGTTAATACGATTATTACAGAGAAAATATATATGCTGCGGAATTTATCGAGGCTTTTTTTCATTCCCAGATCTCCCTTGAACTTGAAAGTAACCTCCAGCAATAAACCAACTCTGAAGCTTCTTCAGCCTTTACCTTAACCTCAATACGAGTTCCGCGGGACATATAAATTGCCAGTATCGCAATTTTGATCAGATGAAAGACTTCAAGCGATATAATGCCATGATGTTATTTTAGTAAATTAATAAAATACATGAAGGGGATAAATAATAAGATAAAGGATCAAACCTACTTAAAACTGTAGCACCATGTAAGATTTCTAATTATTAATGAAACACTGTAAATATTTGAATGAATCAAAACTATGAAATTACTCATGTCGTCAAATTCCCATGACTACTTAAGAAGTGCCGAAGTCAATTGAATTGAGTACCAAATGGTTGAGTTAAATTTTGGAAACTCTTTTTTTTTTCTTTTTTGACTTTTTTATAAAAATAATTAATTTGCGACACTACATTGGAGTCATAACAGATCAGTCTTTCAGATAGGAAAATTGGAAATGCGGTCCCGGGTTCGATTCCCAGTGGAAGGCAATGTGCGAAATGACCTAAGCTGTCGAAGCACTATTTACAATACTACTACAATTGGCAATGTAGAAGGGCCGCTAGATTTTTTTACAAAATATAAATCGCAGGTTTAAAAAATTAGAATGTTCAAATACATCTACTGTAGAAATAGACAAATAAATTCTAATTTCCTATATGCTTAAAAAAGACAGAGGCATATTTATTAATATTTTCTTTTTATCTCCTCTCTAAGAAAAATTTGATTCATTGACATAGTGAAAGTTCATGTTATGAAACATAACTCTTAATTAATGGACGCAAGCCTATAACATACGAATGGATAACTTATTTAAGGCGAAAAATTTATTTGAAGCAACTACTTCTGGAATACAGTTCAAAGTTATGCATTCGCGGAATAAATATGAATTGCGTTAAAAGCCAATCAAATTGGAAAAAACTCATGCATCCCAAGTTTATCAAATTCATATATTTTAAACCTGTCTCTTTGCTTCCAGTCTACACCATGCAAAACCGTAAGCATACATTTGATTTGTGGGTGGAATTCAATTTGAAACATGGAGATATAATAGTGAACAGTGACATATGAACCCATTCCAGACCTAAATACAATATTACTACCATTTATCACCAAACTTTGGCATAGCAAAAATATGAGGAATTCGTATAAAGGCCTTGATTTGTCCAAGGTTAATAAAAGAATACAATTAACAGTGAAAGGCGAGACTAAAATATTGAAAGCCGTCGGAACCCCAAATCCATACTAACAGATATATTTACAAATATTGCAAGCATATTTTAGGAACTTATTCATCGAGAAATCAACGAAAAGGGCAACCAAAATAGCAAATACCCTTGAATTTATCTCTTAGTATGTACAAAAATTTATTTGACTTCCACTTATAGAGAAAGAGGTTAAGACAGGGAAGTGAAAGTGAATGGTTGTGACACAAGAAGTGGTGTGCAAAAGCTTTAAGAATGGAAGAGGAAAGAAAACTGATTAAAAATTAGCACGGGATTTTTAGGAAGGCTATTATTCAAGTTTCTTATTTACTTTAATTTGACTAATACGATATTAAAAGGTGAAATACAGAAACGCAAAAATGCCATCCAGCGACTCTGGAGTTAAAAAGTCTTCGCTAATAAAGCAATGCTCTGTAATTTAAGCTCTGCAGTGCTAGAAATTAATACTAAGGCACGGAATTACTGTGACAGATTTTCTTTATAATATTAATCCACCTCAACTTGCGTTCTTACGTCTAACGGTCCAATCCAAAAATTCCAGAAAAGAATTTGAAAATTATTCGGATTTATTTGAATATCGCCACCTACATTAGATCACCAGAACGCCAGTGAGGTAGTCTGTATTAATAGCAAGTTAAATCTTTTTAGCTATAGGTTTATAATAAAAAGCGTTTTAAAGTTGACACGATGGCTGTGGTACGCTAAAGATTGTGATATAGAACAAGGAAGGCGGAAAGAGAATATTGTGTTAGCATTGCCAAAACAGATCTTCCGTAAGTTCTCCAGGATACAATAGAACATATTTGGGATGATAACGCATTAATAAATTTGAAATATTATTAATCGATGACGATCAATTTTTCGTACTCCTTATTTTTGACAAATAATAAGGTTGAGTTTAGCGTAAGAAGATGCATGTACACTAGTTGAGAATCCGAATCCTACTTTTTAATAATAAGAAAAACAGCAAGACTCATCACAGGTGGTGCGATAATTGTACGCATAAGCATAAAAATACAAATGATGTTATCTGAAATCTTCTAATAAAAAGTAAGAAAGAAAATTTGTTTGCCCTCTTTCATCAAGCAAAACATATGACTCGTACCGGCGCAAAGTCGATGACATCAAATTAGAAGCTTCTGCCAATACTTTCATATACTTTTAGGAAAATATAATGAAAGAAATAACTCACCAAGGTAAAACATCGCTTGCACTGCAGTGAAGAATGTATGAAGACACTGTCTTTGGCTTGCATTTGAGTCCCGCATGACTTTCATTACTGGATCCAGACATCGCCCTTATCAATAAGAAAGCAATCTAAACATCAATGGTGATTATCTATGACGTTATGCATTAATTTCAAATATAATTAATTATACTCAAGCACTGTAATGATTAGCACTGATTTCTGAATATGAGTTATTGTGTCTTCTAACAAAAAGTTGAACTTGCAGCCGCTTTCGCAGTTACTCAATTAAATTCATAATTCAATGCATTCGCTACTTTAGGGTAGTATTCAATAACTCTTGACCTCCATTGTCGATAATTTTTTCTCATTCGCAGGTTACTTTTGAGCAAAATGCATACTCTCTGGTTTAATCAATAGAAATAAAGAAGGCATTGTAGCAATAAACTTAATTACGTATCGCAATAAAAGCTGATTCCATCTATTAATAGAATATAAATGAATGAGGAAGATACGCAAACTTGAGAATAGATTACATTTAATACGTTATAAGCAAATAGAGGCAAAGAGTATGCTACAAGACAAAAAAACTGAATTACATTAGAGTCCAAATTGTGAGGTCTTGCAGCTTCCGTAAATAACGATGACGTACGAGAAAATTTAAAACTGAATGGTAGAGTTTAAATTTCCTTGCATTTGAAATCTAAAATGGTATTGTAACGGAGATGATTCAATGACACAAGACTGAACAGCGAGATATATTTTATTGCGTGAAACTTTATAACTTATGCTATATGTACATACATTAGATAATAGGTAAAGCTTTTTCATAATAGAACTGAATAATAAACAATATTTTTAAATTAAACAATATGAGTAAATTTGAAATATATTCCAGTAGTTATGGCCACAGAACCATGTTATCCAAATTTAGTCTCTGTCTATACAAGAGCTCCTACCGATAAATGGGGTTGTGGCTTTCTTATATACGCTGGGTCATATTATAGGATACTGCGAGTGTATGAGGAGAATAAATAACATTAACCTACCTACGAATTTCAGAAAATCAAGGAATTTTGAGATCTCACATTATAAATGAATATTTCACATAAAAAATAAGGAAGCAATTGAATTTAACTACTGCTCACCTAATTTAGATCTCTAGTCGACAGCGGTCCTCCTCAGGGACGAATTCTATGACTGTCCTTTTCTTACGAAATTTGAATGAGCGACGCCACAGTCCATTATGGATATCGGAAACAAATGCAAGTTATTAAAATCTGAAAAAAAATCAAATCAAATTAATAAAAGTTTAAGTGAGTTCAATAAAAATAACTGTACCTTACGGCCAAGTACAGACATGAACATTTATTTGTAACTCACTTATGACGATCTCCGATATTTCGAAATCACACCGACCTTATGACAATCGGTTTAAAAAAAACAAAACACAGTATAACGAGTTTTCAATTTTAAACTAAATTTTTGGTATAAATTGAACGTATGAAAATGTAAAGATAGATACTTGATGAAAAGGATATATTTTTCTTTTCAGCACGCAAGCGATCAAAATAGAAGAAAAAATTGCATAAGTTGCTTAGAAAGCAAATATGAGTCTACCTTGAACTTAGCAAAACGAGGAAAATAAAAGAAGGTCGTTAAGAACACATTACCTGCCCAGACAATTGTTTGTGCAAGCCTTTTTCTGTTTCATTAAGATAATGATACATTAGAAGGCAAAGAAAAAGGAAATCGAATTGCTATTTGACATTCAAAAAGAAGCAGTGAAAACGAAAATACATGTCCTTGACATCTAAGAAGGTGAGGGCACGTTAGCTGTTCCTCAGATCTGGTTGAAATTTGGCAGGGAAATAGTTCTCAATGCGACATTTACGAGTCACCCCAATATTGGTGGTTAGAAAATCTACAGTTTATCTGGAAAAAGGACCTTCTATTTCGCGTATCGCGTAGAGTGCGTGTATCTCGTATCAGCCAACAGATAGCATACTCGGTAAGACACTCGTCTCCGGCGGAGTGACTCCTATATTCGATCCCACCTCGTCTACGTTTTCCTGTCTTAAACTTACATTTTTTTCTTCTACAATTTTTTACGCAATAAAATTTTAATGACTAACGGCGTATTCACTTCCGTTCACTGTAGAATTTAGTCACGAAAACTGTCTCTTTGTAAACTTCAACCAGATCCGATGTGCAGCTACCCCGTTCTCCCGTGGTAAGAGAAAGAATTGAGATAAATCGAAAGATAAGTGTTAGAAAATACAAAGGAAGGAAAAGACGAAAAATAATTAGTAAATTATTATGATATTATGTTCTATGAAACGGAGAAATGCTGATCATAATTTATACCTCAATTATTTTATTCATGCACATTACAATTGTAAATGGTTTTTGATACTTAAAGTTATAACATTCACAACGTTCTTGAATTGGATAAATCAACTTGGAACGTTTACGTTTTGTATTCGAAGTAAATATCATGTATTGGGTACTATAGCTAATGCGTAAAACGAAAGGGAAAATCGATTATTTTATACAAGAATTATGAAACAATTACCAGAGAATCTTGGATGGAATGGGCAATGTCTACGATAATGTACACTCTTGATGGTAGATGATCTATCCTTACTGTAGTCTCTCAGATATTTAGAAACAAGTGATATAATAGTTCGTTTTAACTGTATCGAAAACTCATGTTACTGGTAGTTGTATGTATCAATTTGAAGTTAAGTTATGGAACCACAGTGAATTTTACGGGTCAATGTACAATGTACACTGTACATGGCACCCTTTTTCAAATAATATAAGAGAAGATAATGAAAAACGGGAGGTAATGGTCCACAATACTTTTTGTAAATTCAGCACTCATGTGAGGTTAACGTTAATCGCTCAATACTCAGTTCATATTTTCATCCCAATAGAAAACTTTAAATAAAAGGCCTGGAGTTTGGTACTGAAAAATGAGTAACTGGTAATGAATACACCTATATCTTGAAGAGTTTATTTGGAGTTAATATGCCATTAATGCGAGCAATACCCAATGATCTTTTCAATCTAATTCACTTAAATCTGATTAAATAAATAAATTAAAATCAATATTTTTTTATCTTAAAAATTCCGAAACTTACCGTAGAGTTAAGATAATGATGATTTCTTAATATAAATTACCCTTACCTAAGTTAAAGCTCCAGTAACTGCTGTCCATGGTCCTGTTCTGAGATGGTTCCTTTTCATGCACTTCGATTTTAAACAGGATTTTTAATGACGAAGTTGAGAGGCAATTCACTTTCCGCAGCAATCTAAAAATATTAAAACCAAAATAAATAAAGTATATAATTTTAATCGACTAGTTATCCTATCCATCAATCATCTGCAAGATAACCATTAAAGAGATATTGTTCACATTTATGACAGACTGAAAGCATCCCATGAGAAAATGCACAGAATCCATATGATAATGATTCAGCTGGACTATCTTTACTTTACTTAGAGGCAGAATTTGAATCCCTATAATTAACATAATATACCAAAACGTATAAAATGGGACCTTATTATTCGCAAAAACGTTTAATTTATCATCAAATGAATCAGGATTTAATTTAATTTTCTTTTCTTGGATATTGCTTCTAAAATTTTATGTAGTATATTTGCTTTCAGTTCACATTTTAAATTCAATAGTTTGTAATATCCAATGCGTATCGCCAAAATACAAAACGCAAAATGCCACCAACTTCACCTTGATTAGGGCACACGATTGAGGATAACCTCAACATAAATATAATGAATACGAAAATACATGCACTAGTCATCTTCCCGATAAATAGATGTAGCGCAACAGGAATCTAGATCTTATCATATAATAATAATAATGAAGGACTTTATTCAGGGTGAGATTGAGACTATCGAGTCTCTTCCTACACCTAACCCTAAATATAAGGACCAGTCATTGTTTCGGGTAAGAAAATTTAATTTTTTTTATAATTACTTATTGAGTGATGCAATATAGTCACACAATACGAAAAAATGAAAGGCGATACACGAGACAAAGATGTTAGAATGTCAAACATATAAATATTATAAACCGCATCTTAATGCTGAGAAAACCTTTGAGTCTCATTATATTTTGATTTGGCAACAGTTTGTAAAAGTAACAAAAGAATTGGAATGTAGGCAAACAGCCCGTAAGTCCATTTCTTGCAAAAGCTAACTAATTTCCCTTGGCTTCATTAATCGCTCGTTAACCATGAATTAACATATGAGAGAATATATTCAAGAGAATTGATTAATGATATGAAGAAAATATGGACTTAACAGTTCTTTTTATGGTAAGGTAGTAATGACAAACTATGAAAAGGGTAAATGAATGAATGCAATCTTTATCTAAATAAACGAAAATCTTAAACTTGGATTATTACTAAAAGATCTTTTCCAACTAATCTATTTGACATAATTCAATTCAAAAAACACATGGAAACAATCCAGAATATCGCAAAAACTTGACATGAACTACAAAATATTGTTTTTCATTAATCATACTAAATGAAAAAATTGACAATCAACAAAATGGCGAAGTTTCTGGAGGTAGTAAACTGGGAGTATGATGATGTGATGTGAATAAAAATTCTCTTTACCTAAGCTGCAGCTAAAATCACCGGTGTCTAAAGTCCTCTTCCTTGATGGCCTCTCTATGTGCGCTTCGTTTTTAAAAATGCCAAAGGGCAATAACGAAGCAATTCACTTTCCTCACAGTCTGAAAAACAATAAGACCAAAATAATAAACATATAATTATAAACAAGTATTTATCCTACACTGTACCCTAAGGGAATGTTTATTATATAACAAGTAATTCGACAAAAGAGTATTTCAGTCGTTCAAATGTTTTCTGATATCTAGTTAAATTCATAAGGAATTTAAAATCAAAAATCAATTAAGAAATTGAATGCTAAGGACGAAGACGACTATCAAACCTTAGTTTATTACAATATCCAGAATCCTTTTCGACAAGGTGAACATGGGAATTGATTCTAACCGTTAAAAAATACTCGTTTCCTATTGAATGATCATAAAATTTATGATTGAAATACTTGCAAACTCAACTAAAATCGAAAGTACAAATGAAAGAATAAATACCAATCGGACTTAAGAGTTAATGGAAATTGACTCTTGGCGTTAAATGAGTTGAAATTGCATAATCATTTTTTATTTTAAGCGCATAACATACAAATAGGTAAATAGCTTATTGGTGTATTCTTAATCATGGATAATAATTAAATGCTAAGAGTCTTGTTCAATTACTAAAATTCCGTTAAATTTAAATTGCACCTTGCATATGACGTAAGTGTCGGTACTCATCAAGACAAGATACGGATAAACTATTGTGCAAATACATATAAATTATAAAGATAAGGAATGAAATTAGCATTAATTGATTGGTGCTAGAGCTTGCTATGCAACTTACCTTACTCAGAATATATTGGATGAAGGCCGCTGACATCTAAACTCCTGGAGAATATATATATTTTGCCGTCCTTTTATCTTTAAGTCACTTCGCAAAAATATAAATATTACAAAATAAGAAAGTAATATATAAAGTTCTAAAGTAACATACAAAGTTTTCTTTCTTGTCTGAAGTTAACTCAATTTAGCAAATTCAAATGTTGTAACGGTTATTTTAGAATAAAAGAGCAGCATGACCTCACCTGAAGAAAGTTCCAGAGCAACTGAGAAATTTTCCATCTGCGTAACGTATGAACAAATATGCTGTCACGTGATTGGCTGATTTTGAATTATCCGTTTTATGCCTTGCCAACCACCCGTTTTCATAATTTAATTAAATAATGAATATAATAATATGATATTCAATTTATTATAATTTATCATTTAGTGTTTGATGAAAATGTTCAAAGTTGATAAATGATTGTAAATCGCTTTTTCCAAATTAGAAACATTTCGTCATGCTCAAACAAAAGAATGTGATTCGTCCGTCCGTTTCTTCAATCGATTCACATGATAATTAATGATTATATTATAGCTAATACTTATTTTAATTAAAATAAATGATCATTTACAAGTAATTTTGAAGTTCCTATTTGAGAATCTATGTGATACAATTTTCTTGATGCGTAATCTATTTTTGTCAATGATACTAGTAAACGAGCATACCTTCCTAAACTAAGTTAGGAATAAATCGATGTACTCAATTGGAGGCAGGGGTTAATATTGAACACAAATAAATAGCATACAAGGATTAGGAATTTATATGACATGAATATTAAACCTGAACTGCTTACCATATTCTGCTATCTTCAACTTCTTGGTTTAACATGTTCAGCACCCATTCAGAATACACAAGATTCACTCCAGATTGAAACTATCATTGCCTTTATGTAGATTTAAAACAATGAGTTTACACTGATGCCACACGCTTTACTCTATATCACTTTACTTTAACACTGTTGAATCATCCACTCTTATGCACGTTTTCCCTTGTACACTTTTTCACACCTTTGGTACAAAATGACAGAATAGAATGCTTTCTGCTTCGAATAAACGTCCACCGCGAGTATTTCACTTGAAAATATATCCATCTAAGGTCTCAAACACTCACGGTACACCCAAAAGAATATTTTTTGGGGAAACTTTAAGAGAAAATGACCGCCAATTCGAGGATGGGAACAAAACTGCCTGTCGCTTTACATTATTCACTTCATGACACGCCACTTACGTGATTCATATTTTTCAAGACGAGCGAAATTCTCTGAGAGCGCGGAAAAGTGCCACGTGATAGCCTTGTGGTTTAAGTGAAGAAGTCTCTGAAATGGCGATCTAATCTCCAAGAATATTTAAATTACGATATTATGTTTGTTGAAAACGATGAAGATTGTGCTACCTACTGGATTAATTCTTTACTGTGATTGTGTGAGACGTGCTACGTAAGAGCCCACTTATGGAATCCTCTAATATAAAGTTTATCGACGGCTCAACGATGACTGGATTTCAATGATTTCCTTAAGTAATCGTAAAGGTGTATATTGTTCTACTTTCGATTAAGACGAGGCCTGCTGGGAAATGTGGGAATCATTCGAACACAAGGCAAAGGCATACGAAAATTCTAAAATGTAAGTACCATATCATTGATAGATATAGGATTTAAAATTATGTGAATTTGATTGTGAGTTTAACAAGCGTACTTTCAACGTCATCGATATAAGTTACAACTATTCCGTTACTTCGATTACAAGGGTAATATTTGATTTCAATCTAGAATGCTTTGTCTTGTTCAGAATGGCACAGTTCATGACACTTCACGTTCAGTTTATTTCGTGCACGTTATTTCTCTGACATAAGTTAAAGGTTTTACGATATTTTTAGAACAGTATTAAATCTTCAAGAATCTGAAATGTCGCCAATGAACGAAGGTCATAACCTTGGTAGATAATCGTGAGAAAATCGTGACAAGTAATGTTTTCAAGTGGAATATAGTTTTCATTCCTTACATTATAAGCAATTCTTAAAATATTCATCATTGTTTACAAATTCATTAAATAAAATAAAATCTATAATAAACATGTTAATGAATTGAGGAACTGAAAAGACCAATCACATTCTTTTGAGTCTGCATGATGAGAATTTTCTAATTTGGAAAATTCGATTTACAATCATTAACATAAAAACTAAATGATCATCAAATTGGCGGTCATTTTCTCCTAAAGTTTCCCGCAAATATATTCTTTTGGATGCACCGTGAGTGTTTTTGATGTCATGGTTAGGTACGTTTCCAAGTGACATACTCGTGGTGGAAGATTAAACACATCAAAAACCATTCCATTCCAAAAGTTTGAAAAAGTGTACAAAGAAAAACGTGATGAGAGTGGATGTTTCAACAGTGATAAAGTAAAGTGATATAGAGTAAAGCATGTGCGATAATGGCGATAAAAGTTTTAATCTGGAGTGAATCTTGTGTATTCTTAATGGTTGTTGAACAGGTTAAACCAAGAAGATGAAGAGAGCAGAATATGGTAAGCAGTTCATGTTTAATATTCATGTCACATAAATAACTAATCCTCCGAGGCTATTTATTTTTGTTCAAGATTAACCCCATCCTCCAATCTAGTCTACCGATATATTTCAAACTAAGTTTAGGAAGGTAAGAACATTAACTAGTATCATTCTCAAATTGGAACTTCAAAATTACTTGTAAATTATCATTTATTGTAGTTAACAAATTGACAAGATGTAATATAATAATTAATAATCATGTGAATCGATTGAAGAACCGGACGGACCAATCACATTCTTTTGTTTTAGCATGACGAAAAGTTTCTAATTTGGAAAATGCGATATACAATCATTTATCAACTTTAAACATTTTCATTAATCACTAAAAGATAAATTATAATAAATTGAATATAATATTATTATATGCATTATTTAATTAAATTATTAAAACGGCTGGTGCGCAAGGCATAAAACGGAGAATTCAAAATCAGCCAATCACGTGACAGCATATTTGTTCATACGTCACGCAGATGGAAAATTTTGTCAGTCGCTGCAGAACTTTCTTCAGGTGAGGTCATGCTGCTCTTTTGATTTAAAATAACCGTTACAACATTTGAATTTGCTGAATTGCGTTGACTAGGAAGTCTAAAGAACTGAAGGAAAACTTTGTATGATACTTTAAGACATTTAATATTACTTTCTCATTTCGTAATATTTATATTTTCGCAAAGTGACTTTAAGTTCAGAAGACGGCATGATATATAATCTCCAGGCGTTTAGATGTCGGCGGCCTCCATCCAAGATAATCTGAGTAAGGTAAGTTGCATAAGATACTTAAATTAGAAATCAGTCTCCTGAACCAATTTTAAATAACTAATTACAATTGGGAGCCGAATATAATAGCATTTTAAGGAATTCTGTTTTAGATTATTATTATTAGACTAATATGTTCCAGTCTATAAGATTTGGACTTTAAGTGCACTCATATTTTGAATTGAAGGAATACTTCTTTATCGTCAACTAGTGTTCGAGTTAGTTTCGCATGATTACGTGTTGCGTTTCTTTTTTTTTTTAAGAGATCATAAGATTTGATAAGAATCTTTTAAAATTCTTAATTGACTGTCGCACAAAATTCAAGGACACTATAATAATACTTCCATTATCTTCTGACATCGCGTGGATACCAGCAAAATTCAATGGCATAACTTGAAGTCGAGACACAGACGTAGCCGGAAAACTGAAAACCGGTTCTCCCGGCTGCAATGATGAAACTCAAACCGCCGAGTAAGTGGAAACTCCGAGCTCTAGCACGAACCAATTAATACTAATTCCATTCCTTATCTTTATAATTTGTATGTATTTGCACAATAGTTTTTCCGTATCTTTTGTCTTGATGAGTACACTTACGTCATATCATTGATTTAAGTAGGCCCGTTTAAAATTTAACGAAAATTTTGTAATTGAAGAAGACTCTTAGAATTTCATTATTGTCTATTTTTAAGAATATTATAGTAAACTATTCAATTATTTGTATGCTATGCACTTGAAATGAAATATGCTTATGCAATTTCAACTCAATTAACGTCAATTTCCATTAACTCTTAAGTCCAATTCGTATTTATTCTTTCATTTTTGCTTTCTATTTTAGTTGAGTTTGCAAGTATTTCAATCATAAATTTTATGATCATTTAATTGGAAACGGGTAATTTTGCAATAGTTAGAATCAATTCCCTACTTCACTTGGTCGAAATGGATTCTGGGTATGGAAAGAATTTGAGGTTTAATAGTCAAGACCACTTCGCTAGCATTTCATTTCTTAATTAGTTTTTGGTTTTATATTCCTCAGGAATTTAACTAGATATCTCAAATCATTAGAGTTGCAGAAATAATAAACATTCCTTAGGCTGCTGCACTAAATAACTACCTGACTATAATTATATGTTTAATTATTTTTGTGTTGATGTTTCAGACTAATTGGGAAATTCTTCGTTATTGCCTTTTGGCGTTTTTATAAACGAAGCGCCTATAGAAAGGCCATCAAGGAAACGGACTTTAGACTCCGGTTATTTTAGCTGCAACTTAGGTAAGGAGAATTTTTATTCACATCACATCATCATAATCCCCGTTTACTACCTCCGGAAACGTCGCCATTTTGTTGATTTTCATTTTTTCATTAAGTATAATTAATGAAAAATAATATTTTGTAGTTCATGTCAAGTTATGGGATATTCTAGATTGATTCCGTGTGTTCTTTGAATTGAATTATTTAAAATAGTTAGGTTTGAAAAGATCTTTGAGTAATACAGTATTCTAAGCTTTCGATTTCTGTCTATTTAAATAAAGATTACATTCATTCATTTACCCTTATATATATTTCATTACTATCTTATCATAAAATAGAGTTATTAAGTCGAAATTTTCTTTTTCTCAATTGCATAATAATAGACGGAAATCAGTTTTTTATTTATTAATCTTCTTGGATAGTAATCGAAGTTGAGATTTTGAACATAAATTATGTTCGTTGTTTTCCTCATAAGTTTTTTACCAAAATATTAAGAGTAGGTTTGGATATAAATTCTAGTTTCAAGTACCTTCTACTTACGTGAAATTAAAAATCAAAGAAATCAATGTACGGATAATGGTCGGCATGAGCTATAATCATTTTATCTCCTTTGATACAACAAAGAACTATTGTAAACACGAGGGATGAAGGAAGTCAAAGGAAATCAGTTGGCTTTTACAAGGAAAGGTCTTAAGTGGCCTTCACCCCTTCCACTCCATTTCGAACTTTGAATTCACTTACCTTCACCTCGCTATGTTTAACTACATTCGTATTCTTTTGTTACTTTTTACGCATTTTTGCCATATCAATATATAATGAGGCTCAAAATTTTTCTCAGCATTAAGATGCGGTTAATAATCTTAGTTGACTTAATGCTTATAGGTTTAAAATTATACTAGAGGCAATTTTCGTTTACTTTTAAGTTCGAATCGTATTTATTCTTTTCCTTTTAATTTAGATTGAAGTTTCAGCATGTTTCATTTAGTATCCCAGTTATTTTATTCGATTTTAGACAAATTGAAATATTAGCAACGGTTCATTTCACACTAGAAATTCATAAAATCGACAAAGTTGCAATGGAAATATTTAATCGCTCAATATCTGCGTTCGTCAAGCGAATTTCATTACTGAAATTGTTCTCGATTTTATATCTCTTATTGGTTTAGGCAAATATCTCAAGAAATTTGAGTGACAGAAATGCTCATTGGTCAAATTATTCGCTATAGAATATTGAGGAATGCGAAGGACTTCGACATTGTACCAGGGATGTTGAAAAGCGAAAGGTGTTTAAAGAAACCACCGCCGAGGAGTACCTTAGACACTGGGTATCGTAGCTACAACTAAGGTGAGGAGAATGTTTCTTCACATTTCGTCATCATCATTAATGCTCGATAAATGTTCGCCATATTATGGATTCTTAAATCATTTAACTTTTAGTTTGCCCCATGAAAACAGTTATTTTTAAATCAATTCAAGTTAATATGATATTTTTTATTTAAAGTTTTCTATCGAAATGAATGGCATAAATTGATGAGATTAAAATCATTTTGAATATCGTCACAAACTCTCGATTACCGTTGAATTTTATAAAGTTGGCAATCTTTCATTTATAATTTTTGAAATTTCGTAGTAATACAGCATCAAAATTTAGAGCTGATTAAAGGATTTTGCCTTCGAAATGGTTATCACATCCCCCAAATAATTCGCTCTTCATATTTTTTATTCCGCTTTAAGAATCCTTTGCATAATCATTTATAGATACTAATCGAATTTTGTTTGTACATAAATCTTCTTTGTTAATTTTCGAATTATACATTTATAATAATATCGGAATTAAAGTTTGTAATTATTTTCATAACTATTTTTCAAATTCTAGAGTATATGTAAGGGTAAATACTTTAGTATGCAATTCCACTTACGTGAAATTTCCAATAAAAAATTGAGGGTATGGAAATGGTTGGCATTTCTTATGTGCATCTATTATTTTATCTCCATTATAAAATGTATTACATACTGTCTTCTGGAGGTTTTGGGGGGTTTTCCTCCCGACTAAGGTGAATACCAGGAAGATATATAATTTCCTGCCCCCCCCCCCCCCATGATATGACTACCACCTGTCCTTGTGCCTATTTTTAGTTTTAATTAATAAATAAATAAATAATAAAAATGAAGGAACTAAGCCTAACACGTGGTATTTTTTGTTTTTTGTATTCCCTCGCCTGTAGATACACTTTCCCTTTCGCGTAATCACTAGATTTCTACAGGATGTTATGGGTACGTAATTTGGTTTTTAACTATGAGTTTTCACGAACACCAGATTATGTTTCATTTCTCTTTTTCGGCTGCATTCTCTGTTATGCACTCTACCTTAACATCTAATTTTTTCCGTAATACGCGTTAGTTATTATTGTGCACATAATTTATACATAATGTCTTTTTTTTACATAAAAATAAATGCAAAAAAGTGCAACCAGCATGATATGAAACCAACATGTCATTTTAAATTATGAACGATTAAGTTAGCTTAACCGATGATAAAATATCAATTTTCTTCAAATTCTATTTATGAAATCACCATTCGGTAAACCAACATGTCATGATAGTTAAATAAATCCAAATGACGTATATTATAGGTTATTATATTGTGTTTTGATCATTATTGAATCAGAGATCGATGAAATTCAAACGGGAATGTATTAAACTACGCCCTTAAGTTGAATTTATTATCACTTTCAAAACATAAGTATTGTTTAAACGGAACATTATTCATTTTGAGGTTATTCTCCATTGGGTATCATTATCCAGGTTAAGTTGGTGGTGTCATTGTCACACATAAGCATCCTGGAGCCCAGTCATTACCTCAAGAGCTTGAAATTTTATCTAAAAGCAAATAATAGAAATAAAATTCCAAAGGTAACACCAAATGGAAAGAAATCAAACTGTATTCTGAACCATTTGTGGATAATTTAAGTGTTTTTGCGTATTAGAATTTTCATTAATTAATTTTTTTTTCTATATGATGTTCATTTCAAGGGACTTAAATGCGACCACAAAATGTGATGAATGATCCTGTTTTGTGTTGTTTTTCTTACGCGAAGATTTCAGTCTCTTATAAACATTAGCAATATATCTTTAACATTTAACTACGTAACTACCCTATAAACGTTTAATAGTATAACTCATTCAGTATAATTAAATTTTTTATTTATTTTGGTAATAATACATTTCAGAATACTGCAGAAAGTGAATTATCTCTCCCTTCGTCATTGTCCGTCCAGTACAACACAAGGTGCATATAAAGGAATCATGACAGAACAGGACCTTGGACAGCAGTAACTGGAGCTTCATCTTTGGTTAGGATATTTTATATTCACATGACCACTTTATCTTTACAATGGGTAATTCGCACCATTAACCGATTTTTCATTAAAATAAGTTTAAAGTAAAACATTATTGTGTTAAGAAAGTTAAACGTTTACGATATTCTTGTCGAATTCCCTGTGTACCGAAACATAATTACGCTGATTTTTATCCTTTTATATCATTACCCTAAAAAGGGAAAATATTTATATGTATATTATAAGCATTAATATTTATTTATTGGTATTTAAAATATAATTTACAGTATTTGGTGGCGGGGATACGGACATAGATTTCAAATTCAACCAATCAGAGAACAGCAATATTGTTCATAGCTTACAGCAACGGAAATTCCCTCAGTCGTCGCTGAGATTTCTTCTGAGTTAGTCGTTATATGTTATTCATATATTTCCGGTGATACTATTTTAAAGAAAAAATCGTTTCTTTATAGAAAGTTTCACTAATTAAATTCAGTTCGACACGCATTATTGGTTAATGACATTCATGTAAAGTCTAGGTTACGTTACATTAGGCGAAGCAATCAATTTCTTTTATAACGTCTGTCCTTAATATTTAACTTCATCATTTTTTGCGACCTTAATTCCGTTTATAAATGAATACTTTAAGCGAGTTCGTTTTTTTAGTATTTTGGGAACGAATTTGAAATGCATACGTTTTATATTTACAAAATACCGTTACTAATTTTAATGTAGCGTCTCACGTAACATTCGGAAATTTGGAGGATATCCTATTAACGGTATATCATTTCTTATTAAAACTTTCCTGGGATCTTGATTTAAGAAAATAATTGTTTTTCGATTAATATTTTCTGATTGTTAATTTTTCTTTTTGAGTTTTCCTTATTTCACTGATCCAAAATAAAGGTAACGTTAGGTTTTGGGAAGCAACCAACTTCTTTCACCACTAATAAATTTCCTTGCGATATTGTATTAGCTAATTTTCGATTTTCTAATAAATAGATACAATGAGTTCATTTTTGTATCAATTTATTGATCGATTTTGAGAAAACATCGAAAACATCCAATTGAAACTTTATAGTTTAATGAACATATCTTGACTTTGTATTTAAGTTTAGAGAAGGCTTTGTAGGAGAAAAATATCGGATTTAATCCACAAATGACATTCTAATTGTGATTAATTTTACTTAAAGTCATGCTAGTATTATTTTTTTGCAAATTCCACTAAATATTATTAGTTTAATATAATCTTATTTAACATTAATAAGTCATAAAAAGTAATATTTAGTTCTTGAGTCCCGATTAAATGGCTTCTATCTAAATAAGAAGATTTTGCTAATCATTTTAACAAATTTTATTATTGCCAAATAAATTAACTATTTCTTTTAATCACCAGGTGTTTTAATCGGATTTCATAATTCATTGTGTCAACGGTTACATTTATATAGAATGAACGGAAATTTTCCATTGAAAGTTACCGATATAAGTTTATGACTGCCCGTTTCCTTAATTTTATAGTGCTTACTTTATTGAACATTTTATAAATTTGAAATTATTATTTTTCAGATTTTGACAAAGTTAATATCGCAGATTTCCATTAAGGATCGGCTTTTCAAAATGTTACGACATCTACGGGATTCGTCACTCCTGAAGAGTCCAGAGGACAGCGATGGACAGGATTTCTAAATTAGGTAAACGGAACTTATATTTATATACTACATCCTATTTTAAGTTTTTATTTATTTCCCATGTTTGCATATTAATTATATTGAAGTGATGAAATGATTGCGTTGCCTCAAATGCTCTAACTTGAATTAAATGGTTTTGCGCCTTGGATCGATGGAATCCGAGTGGATGCCTAAGAATGCCTCCTGCAACTCAATTCATCGGTAAAGAACTACTTCTATTTTCCTTTGGCTATTACCTTTGCTGTATTATATCGAGACTCACGACCATGCACTCTCCCTTTCACGTACTCATTCAATGTTGTCGCAATTAGAAAAGAAAGGTATCTAAATATAATTGAGACTATATTTCAATAAGGTCCATTGCTATTGAGCTTTCCAGTTCCGTTCCTTTCTCCGTAAGCTTTTTCTCTGAAAATGAAAGTAACTTTTTGTAAATATTTCCGTTAGACACAATGTGGGGTTGCGACGACCTTTGATTGTTTTGCCTCATCATTTATAACTTTGTTTGTTTTCTAAATTCGAGATGTTGCTTAACTGACTTTAGACAAATAAATCATAAATACAATAATCCCTTAAGATTCTTTATCGCCTCGTCTAGGATAAGCGAGTAACCTTATGCTTTGCCTTGATTTACGTCAAATTATATTGCGACTTTCAGACATAAACATTTGAACCTTTTGCAACTCAAATGGATTTCAAAGATTTTGCATAGCATTCGCAAATGCTCCTCACCGCGCGCGTTGCCAAAATAAGAATTTTGATTTGAATAAAAGAATCTATTAAGAAGGAAGTTTACTTCTGTTGTGGTGCGATTCAATGCAATGTAAAGGCTTAGACAGTCGATTAAGATATTATGAGAATAAATATAGCATGAAAAAGAGTCACAATTCTCTATTGACTAAATATAGCGTTTAGATTTTCATGTAATACTCATTAACTTCGATTCATTCTCGAATTGTCTTTTCTTCAATGACTGGGTTTGTTTGAAACTACTCAAATACCTTATATTTATCTAATAGACGACGTTAATCAAATTAACCGACTCTTGTCCATCTAACATAAGTAGATAATTCTTTAAAAAAAAGAAAAGAAGCACATCTTCCGAAAAAACATTTTCTCTTCCTTAATGTGACTTGTATCAGTTGGTGATGAAAATCGTTTACTGCTATCGCAAAGCTGCATATTTCGTTTAATTACCGTTTTTATCTTGCAATTTATAACTCACGGCACCATAACTGACGATCTTTTACTGATAATATCTAAATTAAGAATTCGTTTCATAAAGGTCTAGCTGCTGACGATTTGCTTATATATTAAAATTTAATATTACCTTATCCTTCGGTATGTACGACTTTACGGCATCGTTCACACATATTGCTAAGAACTAAAATAGGTTTTTGAGAGTGCTAGCAATTATACTGTACCTTTTGCGGTAACTTCGTCTTTGTATAAGAGTATGTTAGAGATGTGTTGCGTTTTTATACACGATAATAATTGAATTTGTAGTCTGAATATTTTTAAGAGATTAGCGTGTATTATTCAAGTTTCTACATTCAATTGTTTTGAAAATAAAGTTTTGTATTAATAGCGTTGCATTCACTATGAAACTCCTGATTTTCTTCATTTAATTAAAGTATAAATAATTCCTAAAATTTCAAACAAGAAGTAGACTTGACTGATGGCTGTTTTCAAATTGACCTATAAATATTTAAGTTATTAGGTTTTTCTTATAATTAGAAAGTTAGTTGTTGCGAATAAATGTTGCAAATCATGTCATTTTCAGTAACATCTGTTTATTAATGGCAATCAAGAGTTATGTGGAATTCAAGTCACCTACAATATGAGTTAAACTTATATGCTTCGACGTAAGCGGGCGCTAAAGAGTTTAAATTACAATTTCAAAGGCAAGACGCGTATTACGGAAACCCGATTGAATCATGAGTCCCGTATTTGGCAATCAATTTTTATAAGCACATTAGTACATATCTTCCCTCCTCTGTTTTTCTACTAATAATAAGTAAGGAAATCAATGAAAACTCGATGCAATAGTGAGTCACTCCTGAGACATTTAAGCGTTTACATAGATGTAAATTTTCACAAAATCATTCGAATATTGTTTTCAAGTTCAATATTTATCTAATCCAGACCCTGAAGTTCATAAAAATTATTTCCATTTGATGCTAGTCACTTTCGCCCTTCATGTAGAATAAAATAATAGAGATTAATTATAATTAAAACCTTTTTCCTCTAAAACCTGCGCTGCCGGGTCTACCTATCAGAGGACATTTCAATGGTCGCAGGAGATCTACATTGAGTGTATCACCAGGCTGCAGCACTACCAGCGAACGACCCAAGGTGTCAGAGTGGATGTAGAATCACGAGGCCGGAAATTGTATAGTTTACAATATCTTGAAATGTTAATCCTATAAATACAAGAAAAAAGGACTGCGCTCTTAACGAATTAACGTATTGTAGAATGTATACATTTCTAATGATTTATGTAAGGTGGGTCCTTTTATAGTTTATATATTCTGTAACTGTTGATTTTATTGCCTAAATGTTTAAACCTAATTCATTGAGGGGGGTATGTGTAATGCTATAGTTTACCAAGACTTGTATTTCAATGAAATGTAAATTCTATAAATATAAAATGAAAGACTTTGCGCCCATAACCAAACCAACTATTGCAGAATGTATAGATTTTTATGATAAATGTAAAGTGGGGCTATGTATAGCTTAGATATTATGTAA
Source organism: Sympetrum striolatum (assembly GCA_947579665.1). Taxonomy (NCBI): domain Eukaryota; kingdom Metazoa; phylum Arthropoda; class Insecta; order Odonata; family Libellulidae; genus Sympetrum; species Sympetrum striolatum. The sequence goes on from OX388348.1 coordinate 73,228,089, forward strand.
CTATTCATTTTATTGCTCCAATGTTTCTCCCTCACTCAATGGGGAGGGTTAGGGAAGGTAATGAATAGATGATTGTTATGGGAAAATTCCCCCTGCCACATGCAGCAAGGCAGCTTGTAGGGTATTAATGTAGATGTAGAATGTAGATGAGAAAAGAATGGAAGGGATAAGTTGATAATGAGATAGATTGTAGGGAGTGAAGGGATAAGTATTGGAGAGAGTGGGAAGGGTCTGGGTGGTTTAGAGGTAAGGAAGGGAGATGATCGGGGCTACCTTCAGGAGGGAAATGGTGGGAAGGGATGGGACAGAGTAGAGGATGGTAGGGATGGGGTAGATGATGGGATGGAACTGGGTCGGGTGGAGGGAGGGATAGGACGGGACAGGGTAGAGGGTAAGATGGGACTGTTGCGGACGGAGGGTGGACAAGGACGGGGTAGAGGGTGAATGGGAAAGGATGGGGTACCGGTTGGGTTAGGGTTTGCCGGGGAGGAGGATGGTGGGATTGGGCTGGGTGGGGAGGAGGGCGACATACGTATGGGTGGGGAGGAGATGGGGATTGGTGGGTAGGAGGGTGGGATGGGGTGGAAGGAGGGTGGGATGGGTATGGGTGGGGAGGATGGTGGGGTGGTAATGGGTGGGTAGGAGATGGGGATGGGGATGGGTATGGGTGGGAAGGAGATGGGGATGGGTATGGGTGGGGAGGAGGGTGGGATGGTTATTGGTGGGTAGGAGATGGGGATGGGTATGGGTGGGGAGGAGGGTGGGATGGTTATGGGTGGGAAGGAGATGGGGATGGGTATGGGTGGGGAGGAGGGTGGGATGGTTATTGGTGGGTAGGAGATGGGGATGGGTATGGGTGGGGAGGAGGGTGGGATGGTTATTGGTGGGAAGGAGATGGGGATGGGTATGGGTGGGGAGGAGGGTGGGATGGTTATTGGTGGGTAGGAGATGGGGATGGGTATGGGTGGGGAGGAGGGTGGGATGGAAATGGGTGGGTAGGAGATGGGGATGGGTATGGGTGGGTAGGAGATGGGGATGGGGATGGTTATGGGTGGGGAGGAGGGTGGGATGGTTATTGGTGGGTAGGAGATGGGGATGGGTATGGGTGGGGAGGAGGGTGGGATGGAAATGGGTGGGTAGGAGATGGGGATGGGTATGGGTGGGGAGGAGATGGAGATGGGATGGGTATGGTTGGGAGGATGGTGGGATGGTAATTGGTGGGTAGGAGATGGGGATGGGTTGGGAAGAGGTAGGGAAGGGCGTGATTGCGGTGGAGGGTGGAATGTTGATGGGTTGGGGAGGAGGTTGGGATGGGACTGGATTGGGTAAGGTGGGTTTGGACGGTGAGGGTTAGAGGGTGAGATTGGCCTGGGTGGGGTCAAGGGTTGGAAATATCGGTGTAGGATAAGGCTTGGATAGGAACATGGTAGGATAGAGTGTGAGATGGTTGGTTTAGGTTGTTGTAGATTGTCTTGTAAAGGGTTGATCCAGACACTCCTCATTCTTTACCATATATCTTCCTCCTCCCTCTACCCACCCTATACTTTTCCTAGTCGCGATCTACCCTCTACCCAAACCAGGTCCATCCCAGACCCTACACCATAATATCCCACCCTTTACTAACCCACCCCGTTCCTATCCATCTCTTACCACATTCTCATACCTCCCTCAACCCCATCATCTATCCAACCAGACCCTATCTTTGCTTCTAACCCAAACCTTACCACAACTCTTTCATATCCACAATTTACCCCACTCTTATGCCACACTGAACCGCACCAGCTATCCTACTCGCCAAATCATCAGTCTATCCTAATCTTTTCCCCAACCTGTCGCCATCAACCCTGTACCAAACCCTTATCTATCCCACCCCACACAACACGAACTATCCTACCCGACCATATCCTCAGTCTACCCCAAATCATACCCCAACGGACCCTATCCACCCTGTACCCAACCCTTACGCCACCCTAAACCCTACCCTCTATCCCACGCCAATACTCTAACCCTCAACCCAATTATCTATCCCACCCGACCATTTTCAACCTCTAGCGAACATTTCCCTTCCCAGCCGAAACCCCACCCACTCCGTACCGACCCTCTAAGCCACCCTCTGCCCCTCCATATCCATCTTGTACAAAACCCTTACTCCACCCATAACCCCGCCCTTTATCCCACCCCAACTGTTCCAAACCTAACCCTCTATCACATCCTGACCCTTCTTACCCTAAATTCTAATGCTTCCGTATCTATCCTATACCCCAGCTTGTACCTTTACATCTTCTATCCCAAGCCATCCCTGATACCCTGACCCCACGCAGTACCTCCTAGTATCAATCCCACCCCGTTTCTTCCCACCCACCCTCACACTTAACCCCAACTTTATTTTGAATTTATTGCAATTGAAACAATAGCTCAGAATATATTAACTGTACATGGCCCCACCTTACATATATTATAAGAAATGTATACATTCTTTAATATGATGAATGGTTAAGGGCGCAGTCCTTTTGTCTTTTATTTATCATATTTCCATTTCAAGTTATTGTAAACTATATAATTTCCGGCCTTACAATTTTCAATACTATACATAATTGAAAATGATTTTTGGCACGGAAGCGAATTATTATATTTCACCGTTCATTCCTCTTCCGTGATCGACTGATGCTTTAAGGTGTTTCCCTCAGGTTTCTACATCCACTCCGACACCTTCGGTCGTTGGCTGGTAGTGCGGCAGCGTGGTTATGTGCTAAATGTGGATATCCCGCGACCATTTTCCGGCTTAGGAAAGGTGTTAATGGATCGCATGATTCAGAGGAATGGGAAATTTAACAAAATTATATCTCTATTATTTTATTGTCCATGAAGGAGTACAGAAACTTGGATGCGGAGGAATATATTTTGAAATTCAGGGAGACATAGTTACACAATGAGCATCGGCTGGGTTGGGGTGAGGGTGGAAAGGGATTGGTTGGGGTTCTACAATTGTAGCGATCGTTTATCTCCTCATAAATTTCCGATTTTTTTAAATTTATGTCGGTAACGTTTTGTGTTAATAGTGCAATATTTTATGAATAAAAAGGATGTGCAAACGTGCTGCGAAATGATTTAGGGAGTTGGGTCACTCTTAGATTCTTGTTAAGGATATGCATATATTATTAGGAGTAAACCTTCTTCTGAACCTTTTGAAAACCCTTTGGAGTTAAAATGGTAGGTTAAATTCCCATAATGAAACACGGTATTCCATATAATAGCAATAGGTAATGCAATGCATGAAGGATTATTGGTATTGGATGAAATCGTTGGAGCTACGTTAATAAGAGTACAGCAAGGTGAATCGACACCATGCATAAGAAATTTAATACAATCATTACAGTGAAAATATATATGCTGCGGAATTTATCGAGGCTTTGTTTCATTCCCAGATCTCCCTTGAACTTGAAAGTAACCACCAGCAATAAAACAACTCTGAAGCTTCTTCAGCCTTTACCTTAACCTCAATGCGAGTTCCGTGGGACATATAAAGTGCCAGTATCGCAATTTTGATCAGATGAAAGACTTCAACCGATATTAAGCAATGCCATGATGTTTTAATAAATTAATAAAATATATAAAGGGGATAATTTATATGATAAAGGATCAAACCTACTTTAAACTGTAGCACCATGTAAGATTTCTAATTAGTTGTGAAACACTGTAAATATCTGAATGAATCAAAACCATTAATTTACTCATGTCGTCAAATTCTCATGACTACTTAGGAAGTGACGAAGTCAATTGAATTGAGTTCCAATTTGTTGAGTTATACTATGGAAACTGTTTTTTTTTTCTTTTTAGTTTTTTTTATAAAAATAATTCATTCGCGACATTATCTTAGAGTCATAACAGATCGGTCTTTCAGATTGGAAAATTGGCAATGCGGTCCCGGGTTCGATTCCCGGTGGAAGCCTATTTGCCGAATGACCTAAGCTGTCGAAGCACTATTTACAATACTACTAGAATTGGCGATGTAGAAGGGCGGACGGATTTTTTACTAAACATAAATCGCAGGTTTAAAAAATTAGAATGCTCTAATACATCTACTGTTAGATATATGCCATCAAATTTAAATTTCGTATATGCCAAATAAAGACAGAGGCATATTTATAGATATTTTCTCTTTATCTCCTATCTAAGAAAATTTCGTTTCCTTAACATAGTGAAAGTTCATTCTATGAAACACAACTATGAATTAACGGACGCAAACCTCTTACATACGAATGGATAACTTATTTAAGGCGAAACAGTTATTTGAATCAACTACTACAGGAAAACCGTTCCAAGTTACGCATTCGCGGCATACATATGAACTGCGTTAAAAGCCAATCAAATTGGAAAAAAAAACTCATGAACCCCAAGTTTATCAAATTCATATTTTTTAAACCCGTCTCTTAGTTTCCAGTTTACACCATGCAAAACCGTAACCATACGTATGATTTGTGGGTGGAATTCAATTTGAGAAATGGAGATATAATAGTGAACAGTGACACATGAACCCCATTCCAGACCTAAATACAATATTACTACAATTTATCGCCAAACTGAGGCATAGCAAAATTATGAAGAATTCGTATAAAGGCCTTGATTTGTCCAAGGTCAATAAAAGAATACAATTAACAGGAAAAAGAGAGGCTAAAATATTGAAATTCGTCGGAACCCCAAATCGATACTAACGGATATATTTACTTATATTGCAAGCATATTTTGAGAACAAATTCATCGAGAAAGCAACGAAAGCGCAAGCAAAATAGCAGATAGCCTTGAATTTATCTCTTGGTATGTACGAGAATACATTTTACTTCTACTTACAGAGAAAGAGATTAAGACAGGGAAGTGAAAGTGAATGATTGTGACATACGCGGTGGTGCACAAAAGCTCGAAGAAAGGAAGAGAAAAGAAAACTGATTAAACATTAACATGAGAATTTTAGGAATGTTATTATTCAATTTCAAGTTTCTTAATTACTGTAAATTGAAATAATACGGTATTGAAAGGTGAAATACAGAAACGCAAAAATGCCATCCAGCGACTCAGGAGTAAAATAGTCTCCGTGTATAAAGAAATGCTACGTAATTTCAGCTCTGCAGTGCTAGAAATGAATACTAAGGCACGGAATTACTGTTAAAGATTGTTTTCATAATATTTAATCACCGCAAATTGCGTTCTTACGTCTTACGGTCCAATCCAAAAATCTTAGAATATATTTGAAAATTATCCGCATTACTTTGAATATCGTTACTAACATTAGATCAGCTTGACGCCAGTGAGGAATTCTATATTAACGACAAGTTAAATATAATCAATGGTACAAGCCGTGACTTGGTGGAATTCCATATCAATGGAAAAATGAAAAACTCACTTAGTAAAAGTGTAGTTTCCCCCTAACCACCTCCTTCCTTATTCTCATTGGTTGTATTGGTCATGCTTTCTAGTATATATTCTTGTTATGCTTTGTGATCTTTGCCTGATGATAACTCTGTAAGTTGAAACATGTCGCAGTAGAGGAATATATATATTTTGTGGAATTTTTACTAAGTGAGTTTTTCATTTTTCCATTGACAATTTAAATGTTTTTAGCTATAGGTATATGATAAAAAGCGTTTGAAGGTTGACAAGAACGCTGTCGTTAGCTAAAAATTGCGATATAGAACAAGGAAGGTGGAAACAGAATATTGTGTTAGCATTACCAAAACAGATCTTCCATACGTTCTCCAGAATACTATAAAACATATTTGGGATGATATCGCATTAATAAATTTGTAATATTATTAATCAATGGCGATCAATTTTTCATACTCCTTATTTTTGACAAATAATAAGGTTGAGATTAGCGTTAGAAGAAGCTTGTTCACTCATTGCGAATCTTCCTACGTTTTAATAACAAGAAAAAATAGCAAGACTCTTCACAGGTGTTGCGATAATTGCATGCATAAACCTACAATTAATGTTATCCGAAATCTTCTAATAGATAGTATGAAAGGAAATGTGTTTTTCTCTTTCATCAAGCAAAACATGAGACTCGTACCGGCGCAAAGTCGATGACAGCAAATTCGAAACCTTTGCCAATGCCTTCTTTTACTTTTAGGAAAATATATTTAAAGAAATAACTCACCAAGGTAAACGATCGCCTGCACTGCAGTGAGGAATGAATGAAGGCACTCTCTTTGGCTTGCATTTGAATCCCAAATGACTTTCATTAGTGAATCCATATATCGCCCTTATAAATAAAAAAGCAATCTAAGCATCAATGGTAAATATATATGACGTTATGCATTAATTTCATTTATAATTAATTACTCTCAAGCACTGTAATGATTAGCACTGATTTCTGAATGTGAGTTTTTGTGTCTTCTAACTATAAGTTAAACTTGCGGCCTCTTTCGCAGAAACTCAATTAAAATAGATAATTCAATATATTAACTACTTTAGGATAATATTCAATAACTCTTGACCTCCATTGTTATTATTTTTTTCTCATTCTCACATCAGTTTTGAGCAAAATGCATACTGTCCGGTTAAATAAATAGAAATAAAGAAGGTATTGAAGCATTAAACTTCATTACGTATCGCAATAAAAGCTGATTAAATCAATTTATAGAATATATATAAGTTAAGATGATACGAAAACTTGAGAACAGATTACATTTAATACGTTATAAGCAAATAGCGGCAAAGAGTATGCACTAAAGTTTATTGGTAAGAAACAAGAAAAAACTGAATTACACTAGAGTCCAAATTGTGAAGTCTTGCAGCTTCTATAAATAATGATGACGAACGAAATAATTTACAACTGAATGCTGGAGTTTAAATTTCCTTGCATATGAAATCTAAAATAGTATTGTAACGGAGATGATTCAGTGATACTATACTCTATTGCGAGATATATTTTATTGCGTGAAACTAAATAACTCATGCTATATGTTTATGAGATAATAAATAAAACTTATTTTTAATTGACTTGAGTAATGAACATTATGTTTGAATTGTAAAATATCAGTATTGTTGAAATATATTTACTGATAGTGGCCACAGGACCATATTTTCTAAATTTAGTCTCTGTCCACACAAGAGCTCCTACCGATAAATGGGGTTGTCTTTGTTATATACGCTGGGTCATATTCTAGGATATTACAAATGTATGAGGAGGATAAATAACATCAACTTACCTTAGAATTTCAAAAAATCAAGGAATTTTGAGATTTCACATTATAAAGAAATATTTCACCTACAATATAATGAAGCATTTGAATGTAACAACAGCTCACCTAATTACGAGATCCAGTCTACAGCGGTCCTCCTCAGGGACGAATCCTATGACTGTCCTTTTCTTACGAAATTTGAATGAGTGACGCCAGAGTCTATTATGGAATCCAATACAAATGCAAGCTATCAAAATCTGAAAACAAAATCAAATCAAATTAATAAAAGTTGAAGTGAGTTCAATAAAAATAACTGTACCTTACGGCCAAGTACAGACAGAAACGTTTATTTGTAACTCACTAATGACGATCTCCGATTTTTCGAAATCACACCGACCTTATGATAATCGGTTTAAGAAAAACAAAACACTTTCTAGAAGAATAGTGAAACAAATACTTTTCTTTCTAAAAACAAGCCACTGGTGATAAAGATCAAAAACGAGAAACCAGTGATTTAATTTTTCAATTTGATAATAACTATCTATTTCGAGCATAAGAAGGGAAACTTAATTATTAATAGTAATGAATATCAAAATTAGCGGACTAAAAGATAAAATATGAGCAAACAATATACATTTGCATTACTTGTAATTTTCTCCTACATACACTTCTCTATAAATACGCACATACCCAAGACAATTTCATTTAACGATTAATCTTCAATTGAATGCCTTCGCTGTTTTACGAAAATCGATATTGAAATAGAAAATAATGAACTCATTGTAGTTATTGATTACTAAAACTAAAAGTCGAATTTTTTCATGAAAACAATACTTTCTCTATACTTCGTATATGGAGAAAGTAAAAAACGGGTATCTAAACTTTAGTTTAACAAAGTTTCTTACTTACAGAAACCTAACGTAGCCTATATCTTGCATCAGTTAAATGCACAAATAAAAACCAGAAAAGAACAGTTAAAAGTGAGAACCTTATCTCCGTAAACTATGAAAACGAGATTGCCAAAAAACTCGAATAAGAAAATATATACCGTTGTCCTCCAAAGTTCCGAATTTAACGCAAGACCCTAAATTCAAATAAGGAACAGTTTTTTTATTGACATTGTACGAGTTTTAAATTTTGCTCCAAAAACACTTAATAATTTCACTCGTTTAAAATATGAATTACTGAATGGAATTACAGTCTCAAAAATCATTCCGCAAAATATTAAGGAAAACGTCGAAAAGGAAAGTGAATCCTTTCCCACGACGTAACCTAACCTAGATTTTACATGAAAGTCATTAACTTCTAACTCGCGACGAGAAGAATTAAATGAGGGAAACTTTAACTAATAAAAATTATTTCTTATGTAAAAAAATAACTTATGTAACTTACCGTAAGCAGTACTTCGAAGTTCCAAACGTAATTCAAGACACTAAATTCAAATCAGTAACGGTATATTTTAAAATGACAAAACGACAACCAGAAGAAATCTCAGCGACGACTGAGGAAATTTCCGTTGCCTTGAGCAATGAACAATATTGCTGTTCTCTGATTGGTCGAATTTGAAATCAATGTCCGTAGCCCCACCACCAAATACTGTAAATTATATTTTAAATACCAATAAATAAATATTAATGTTTATAATATACATATAAATATTTTTTTCCTTTTTAGGTTAATGATATTAAGGGATATAAATCTGCGTACTTATATTTTGTGATATTTATAGCAATTTGTAACTCCCCATCATCAATTAACAAAGGAATGCGATTTGCGTATCGTTCCACTTTAAGAATTAGATTTTAATTACTCTTTTTATATTATCAAAATCTTTCTTTGTTTGGAAAAAATCAAGTATTTACGGAATTTCAATGAGATGCATGTCAAAGAATTACAATAATCACTTCCCTTCTTCGAAATATATATTTGCTACGGACACTCGGTCATCTACAAATGACCTTCACTTGCTTGCTAAAAGCATTGCATAATCTTGGACTGAATACTTTGGCTAATGAAACGTTGACGAATTCATCGTCACAGCAACTCACCTGGGCATTAAATCAAGGAAATTTCATTCAAATATATAAAAAGTTTACGAAATATTGCAAGGATTCTATCAGTTTACATATATGCCTTAACATGATCATTTTACGAAGCAAAAATTGAAAATTCCCTCTACTAGTTCATGAGTCCCTCTAATTATTTATCAATCTGGACAGTTTTGAGATTTTGGCAGACTGTAATTTGACACCAGGAGAGACTCTCTGAAAAGCTATAATTAGATATACCAAATGACTAGAATTGCATTCCACACAGTTCCGTCAATGGATGACATTACCTTTTCGATCTTCCCTCTTGAAATTCCTCTTTACACTCGGCATCCACACATCCAAGATTTGGATTGCTTTCTTTCTCAACATATCTTGCGTACTTACGAATAACTTTCCGATTACAGCTGTCTTTACACTTAAGTTCCGCTAGTAATAGAACTTTAAACTAATAAAAAAAACACGTAAAGACCACGACAAAAATGCACCAATCCATTTTTTCTCTTATTCACCATTTTGGCCTTTGAAGGAAATCGCAAGGTAGATGGCCTTTGATGTACTCCTAGGAATCAACCTCTTCTAAAACTTCACAGTGAACTTGTCTTATTCTTAAGCACTCATTGCATATCCACTAGAATTCGTTTCGAGTAATTTTAGAGTTGGATAATGACCGCCATATCGAAATCAAGAAGAGAACAACAAGTCACATGACTTTACTCGCAGCTCTTGGAACGCCTAACGTAGTTCACTTTTCAAGACAATCAGAACTACCAAAAGCGCGGTAAACAGACAGTCTCGTGGTAAAATTAAGGTCGTATGTGAAATGGCGTTCTTAAGACATTTGAATTTGAGTGTTTGAAGTGTTAAATCGATCAGAATTGTCTCAATTAACAGTGAACGATAACTTTTTTTATCTGGATTTCTGTTTTACAATGAGAGTGACACAAGTTCAATATAAGATAACCGAGTGCTCAAATTAGAAGCTTCGTGAAAGCTGAAAATCAGCTCTTTATTCAGTAATTTCCTCAAATAGGTTCGAAAAGATGTGTTATTCTTCAACTGTGATGAAGAAATCTTCAAGAAATTGAAGCATAAGAATACATGGATTTATACTGGACTGAAACGGTAAGGTTAATCTTTCCAAAAGTTTCAATCAAAATAATTAATGACAATATGACTATGTATAATCTCTTTGATAGATGTTGGGCTGAATTTGATATTTTCGATTTTAGTACAAAGGTTTGCGAAAATATATTAGCTAGCTAATCCTCATATTTCTCGACTGATTGTGTTCGAGGATTCAACAACGTTTAACATCACGGAGGATGTTATTTATCTAATTAATCTAGCAGCTTCATCTACGAAATTAGCCCAAAACAGTTTCTAAATTTTAGAAGCGTATACAATCAGCTAAATAGTGTGTTTAAATAAGATTCTTAGTTACACCAAATCAACAAATTCGTTTTCATTCCTTATATTTTCAAAGGGTATAATTCTCTGAGCCTTGTTTTTATAGTTTTTAGTATATATCTTTCACTATAAGATTAAACTTGATAAATATCATGGCTATCCAGATTTGACAGGATATGTAGTAAACCATTTATCAAAATCATAATTTAAAATAATAGATTCATCTAGTGAAGATAACCAATTGAGATATATTATCTTTGTTGCTTCTTTTAGGATTAATTTTAGGAAAGTGCACAGCTAGCAGACGCCTAGCAAAACTTTCCAATTTCTCTTTGCAGTGAAGGTCATTTGTGGATAAGAGAGAGAGAGAAGTCGTAACAAATTTATTCCAAACGAAGATGAGATATTTAAAGACATTGAAATTCCTTCAGGTGTTGACAGTCGCATTTTTTTGTCAATGCATGTACAGTAGTTAAGAATCGTCATTAATTGCAAATGATATTACGTTACCTATTAACAGAGATTTAAAGTCCAGTAAGTAGTTATCTTAAACAAAGACATAAATTTATTTAAGTACAATATATATTCTATATTGCAACGTTTTGGATATTTTGAGCAATGGCTTTGTGGCAACCATCAAATTCACTAAATGTTAACTAATTTACTTTTAAAAAGAATTTTATTCTTAAAAAGTTTAGATTTCGATGGCATAACACTTCATCAAGGTAAATAAATGCCATTTAAATTTCAAATATTATATAAAAAAACAATTAATAGACATTATAGGCAGGGCTGCGGAAGTAGATTTCAAAAACATTCTAAGGCAAAAAGGTGCAATATTTCGTAAACATTTTATATTTTTGCATGAAATTTCCTCGAGTTAATGCCCAAGTAATTTGCTGTTACTACGAATTCGTCAACGTTTCATTAGCCAAATTATTCAGTCAAAAATGATGCAAGGATTTTAGCAAACAAGTGAAGGTCATTTGTAGATGACCGAGTATCCTTAGCAAATGTATTTCGTAGAAGGGAAGTGATTACTGTAATTAATCGACATCCATCTCACTGAAATTCCGTAAATACTTGATTTAATCCAACATAAGAAAGATTTTGATAAAATATAAAGAGTCATAAAAATTTTATCCTGACAGATGAACCATGCGCCAATCGCATTCCTTTGTTTATATATGATTGATAGTTACAAAATGCTATAAATATCACATAATATAATTACGCAAATTTATATCCCTTTATAGCATTTACCTAATAAGGAAAATATTTATATGTATATTATAAACATTTTATTATTTAATATTTATATATTGGTATTTAAAATATAATTAACAGTATTTGGTGGCGGGGCTACGGACATAGATTTCAAACGCGACCAATCAGAGAACAGCAATATTGTTCATAGCTTACAGCAACGGAAATTCCCTCAGTCGTCGCTGAGATTTCTTCTGAGTTAGTCGTTACCTCAATTTAATAAATCCGTTACTGATTTGAATTCTTGGCTTGACTTACAATCTGAACTTTGGAGAATATCCTGCCAACGATAACTTACATAAGATATGTTATTCATATATTTTGGGAGATACTATTTCAAAGAAACAATTGTTTTTTATTTAAAGTTTCACTAATTTAATTCTTTTCGACACGCATTATTAGTTGAAACATTAAAAACCAATTGGGTACATTCATCAATAACCCAAAGTGTCTCATAAAATATGGATGGATGGCGTGTTGAGTATTGAACTAGTAAATCTGCACGTTATTCACAGAAAAAGTTATTTAAAGAGCACGCTGCGCTAACGAATAGGTTACAGGGAAATTCTACTTCATAAATGATATATAATAATGTGATGTAAAATTGTCGTATATCAGCTAAATGCTATTACGTATAGGCTGCGGAGAGTAATTATTGTTTTTGCCCCTCAACTTTTTATTTAGAACATTGCTAATAATGATGCAAACTATGAACATGTGCCGTTTAGTCAATACTCGGATCATCAGATAAAAAAGAAAATTTAAAAATGTTGGTTAGTGATATTATGATGCAGCATATTCAATGTAATATCTAACGTAAAATTAAAATAGCAATGTTGTTATAGACAAATTCAGACGTAAAAGGCATAAAATATATGTGCAAATGAAGAGGGACGTCTATGCAGTGGAATCCCGACTTCCTTGATTAGATAAAATCCAAAATATCCCTTTTTCAATAAACTACGGAATGGAAAGTAACCTCTGTTTTTAGCTAACGCCGTTTCAAGCCTTAGGCATATATTTCAAGGATAACGAGGTTTCAATTTTAATCTAAATTTTTGGTATAAATTGAACGTATGTAAATGTAAAGATAGATATTAGATGAAAACGTAATATTTTTCTATTCAACAGGCAAAGCAGTAAATCAGAAGAAAATTAATGCATCAGTTGCTTGAAAGAAAATATGACTCTAACTTGAACTTAGCAAACCGAGGGAAATAAGGGAAGGTCGTTGAGTACACATTACTTGCCCAGACAATTGTTTGTGCAAGCCTTTTTCTGTTTCATTAAGATAATGATGCATTAGAAGGCAAAGAAAAAAGAAAGCGAAATGCTATCTGACATTGAAAAAGAAGCCGTGAAAACGAAAACACATGTCCTTGACATCTAAGAAGGTGAGGGCACGTTAGCTACTCCTCAGATCAGTTATTAATATGGTTTGCCAGAATTAGACCGTAAAAGAAGCAAAATTTGCGACTCAACCTAACCAAAAAGACACCGAAACCGGATTTGGGTATTCTACGGCGCCCAGCCGGACCGCGCAGCGCTTAGGTAAAGTCCACCGCAATCACAGGGTAGCAGGTGAAATGAAACAGTCTCTTCAGATTCCATATCTAGAAGCCTCGTAGATTGACGTGATATAAGACACCTGATAGTCCATTGCTGTTTACCTAGTTGATTTCCTTACTTTATCTCGAAATTTGTCCGTAAAAGGTGTCCGCCATTTTGTTGCTTTAAATAACCAAAGAATCATCGTAGAGCATGAAAAATTCATCGAATTGCAAGACAAAGAGTAATGCTAGATTACTGCTGTTTTGTTTTTTCCAACAGCTTCTCTCAAAAGCAACTATATATCAACGAACTTGAACGATTTTCCGAAAAATCCGAAACTTCCAGTTTTTGTGAACATTTCTCAAGTTTGACGCCCTGTATCTATTTGACGCCTGAAAATTTAAAATAACGACGAGCGGGAACATAAAATTCAATCATTTTGCAATAACTATGCCAAGTTTCAATAACCGCACTCAAAAAAACCATTTTTAGTCCCTTGTCCAGGTTTTTTCGATTCTAGCCCACTGTGGTCGCTTGAAACGGCGCGCCGTTTCAAGCTTTAGGCATAAATTTCAAGTATAACAAGTTTTTAATTTTAAACTAAATTTTTGGTATAAATTGAACGTATGTAAATGTAAAGATAGATATTAGATGAAAAAATAATATTTTTCTTTTCAACAGGCAAAGCAGTAAATAAGAAGAAAATTAATGCATCAGTTGCATAGAAAGCAAATATGAGTCTACCATGAACTTAGCAAAACGAGGAAAGTAAGAGAAAGTCGTAACAAAAACATTATTTGCCGAGACAATTGTTTGTGCAAGCCTATCTCCGTTTCATTAAGATAAGGATTCATTAGAAGGCAAAGAAAAAGGAAAGCGAAATGCTATCTGACATTGAAAAAAAAGCCGTGAAAATGAAAATACATGTCCTTGAAGAAGGTGAAGGCACGTTAGCTACTCCTCAGATCTGGTTGAAATTTGGCAGCGAAATAGTTCTCAATACGTCATTCACGAGTCACCCCAATTTTGGTGGTTAGAAAATCTACAGTTTATCTTGTAAACCACTTTCAATTTCGCGTATCGCGTAGAGTGCGTGTATCTCGTATCAGCCAACAGATAGTATACTTGGTAAGGTACTCCTCTCCGGCGGAGAGACTCCTATGTTCCATCCCTACTCGTCTACGTTTTCCTGTCTTAAACTTACACTTTTTTCTTCTACAATTTTTTACGCAAAAAAATTTTAATGACTAACATAACGGCTTATTCATTTCCGTTCACTTTAGATTAAGTCACAATAACTGTCTTTTTCTAAATTCAACCAGATCTGATGTGCAGCTAACCCGTTCTCCCGTGGTAAGAGAAAGAATTGAGGTAACACGAAAGGGAAAGTGTTAGAACATACAAACGAAGGAATAGACGAAAAATAATTAGTAAGGAATTATGATATTATGTTCTATATCACGGAAAAATGCTGATCATAATTTATACCTCAATTTTTTTATTATGCACATTACATATGTAAATGTTTTTGATACTGGAAGTTATAACACTCACTAAGTTCTTGTATTGGATACATCAACGTGGAACGTTTAAGTTTTGTATTCGAAGTAAATATCATGTATTGGGTACTATAGCTAATGCGTAAAAACGAAAGGGAAAAATCGATTATTTTATACAATAATTATGAAACAATTACTCCAGAGAATCTTCGATGGAATGGGCAATGTCTACGATAATGTACACTCTCGATGATAGATAATCTATCCTAACTGTGATCTCTCAGATATTTCGAAACAAGTGAAATAATAGTTTGTTTTTACTGTATCGAAAATTCATGTTACTGGTCGTTGTATGTATCAATTTGAAGTTAACTTATGTGAACCACTGTGGATTTTACGGGTCAGTGTACAATGTACACTGTACATGGCCCCCTTTTTCAAATAATATTAGAGAAGATAATGAAAAACGGGAGGTAATGTTCCACACTAACTTCTATAAATGCAGTACTCATTTGAAGCTAACGTTAATCGCTCAATACTCAGATCATATTTTCATCGCAATAGAAAACTTAAAAAAAAAACAACTTGAGAAATTTTATTGGTATTGAAAAATGAGTAACTGGTTATGAATACACCTATATCTTGGATAGTCAATTTGGAGTTAAGATGCCATTAATGCGAGCAATACACAATGATCTTTTCAATCTAATTCACTCAAATCAGATTAAATAAATA
Organism: Sympetrum striolatum; assembly: GCA_947579665.1. Taxonomy (NCBI): domain Eukaryota; kingdom Metazoa; phylum Arthropoda; class Insecta; order Odonata; family Libellulidae; genus Sympetrum; species Sympetrum striolatum. The sequence continues at coordinate 73,243,776 of OX388348.1, forward strand.
AATTTAAATCAAAATTGTTTTATCCGAAAAATGCCGAAACTTACCAGAGAGTTAAGATGATGATGTATCGTAATATAAATTACCCTTACCTAAGTTGAAGCTCCAGTAACTGCTGTCCAAGGTCCTGTTTTGTGATGGTTCCTTTTCATGCACTTCCATTGTAAACAGGATGACGAAGTTGAGAGGCAATTCACTTTCCGCAGCAATCTAAAAATATTAAAACCAAAATAAATAAAACACATAATTATAATCAACTAGTTATCCTATCCATCAATCATCTGCAAGTTAACCATTAAAGAGATACTGTTCACATTTTTGACAGACTGAAAGCATCCCATAAGAAAATCCACAGAATCCATATGATAATGATTCAGCTGGACTATCTTTTCTTTACTTAAAAACAGAATCTGAATCCCTAAAATGAACTTAATATACCAAAAAGTATAAAAATGGGACCTTATTATAAGAAAAAACGTTTAATTTATCTTCAAATGAATCAGGATTTAATTTTATTTTCTTTTATTACATATTGCTTTTAAAATTGTATGTAGGATATTTCCATTGAGTTAACATTTTAAGTTCAATAGCTTATAATATCCAATGCGGATTGCCAAAAAAAACACTAAAAATTTCACCAACTTCACCTTGATAAGGGCATCCGATTGAGGATAACCTCAACATAAATATAATGGATACGAAAATACATGCACTAGTCATCTTCCCGATAAATAGATGGAGCGAAAAAGGAATCAAGATCTTATCATATAATAATAATAATGAAGGACATTATTCAGGGCGAGATTGAGACTAACAAGTCTCTTCCTACACATAACCCTAAATATAAGTACCAATCGTTGTTTCGGGTAAGAAAATTGAATTTTTTTATAATTACTTATTGAGGGATGCCATATAGTCACACAATACGAAAACCTGAAAGACGATACACGAGACAAAGATGATAGAATGTCAAACATATAAATATTATAAACCGCATCTTAATGCTGAGAAAACCTTTGAGCCTCGTTATATTTTGATTTGGCAACAGTGCGTAAAAAGGAACAAAAGAATTGGAATGTAGGCAAACATAGCGAGGTGAATGAAAGTGAATTTTAAGTTCGTAAAACAGTGGAAGTCACTTAAGACTTTTTCTTGCGAAAGCTAACTTTTTTCCCTTGGCTTCATTCATCGCTCGTTAACCATAGTTCTTTCAACATAATCACAAAGGAGGTAAAAATATTGTAGCACATAATTAATCCATACCATTATCTATACCTTGATATCTTTGATTGGACACATCACGCATGTAGAAGGTAGTTGAAACTGGAATTTATATCGTTACCTACTCTCAATATATTGATAAAAAAAACTTATGGAAAGAATAAAAAACGTAATTTCAGTTCGAAATCTCAACTTCGATTATTATCCAAGAAGGTAAATAAATTTAAAAACGGATTCTCATAAAATATTACGCAGATGAGAGCCATAGTGGGAAAAAATGAGATGTAGGAATTATTCAAGAGATTTCATTAATGATATGAAGAAAATTTGGACTTCAAGGCTCTAATTTATGATAAGGTAGTAATGAAGAACTATAGAAAGGGTAAATGAATAAATGTGATCTTTATCTAAATAAACGGAAATCTTAAGCATGGAATATAACTCAAAGATCTTTTCAAACTAATCTATTTGAAATAATTTAATTCAATGAACACATGGAAAGAATCTAGAATATCGCAATAACTTGACATGAACTACAAAATATTGTTTTTCATTATTCATACTAAATGAAAAAATTGATAATCAACAAAATGGTGACGTTTCTGGAGGGAGTCATCGGGGAATATGATAATGTGATGTGAATAAAAATTTTCCTTACCTAAGCTGCAGCTAAAATAACCGGTGTCTAAAGTCCTCTTCCTTGATGGCCTCTCTATACACGCTTCGTTTTTATAAACGCCAAGAGGCAATAACGAAGCAATTCACTTTCCCCAACAGTCTGAAAAACATTAACACCAAAATAATTAAACATGTAATTATAATCAAGTAGTTATCCTACACTGTACCCTAAGGGAATGTTTATTATATAACAAGGAATTCAACAAAAGAGTATTTCAGTCGTTCAAATGTTTTCAGATATCTAGTTAAATTCATAAGGAATTTAAAATGAAAAACCAATTAAGAAATTGAATGCTAAGGACGAAGACGACTATCGAACCTTAGTTTATTACAATACCCAGAATCCTTTTCGACAAGGTGAACATGGGAATTGATTCTAACCGTTGAAAAATACTCGTATCCTATTGAATAATCATAAAATTTATGATTGAAATACTTGCAAACTCAACTAAAATCGAAAATACAAATGAAAGAATAAATACCAATCGGAATTAAGAGTTAATGGAAATTGACTCTTGGCGTTAAATGAGTTGAAATTGCATAATCATTTTTCATTTTAAGCGCATAAAATACAAATACGTAAATAGCTTATTGGTGTATTCTTAATCATGGATAATAATTAAATGCTAAGAGTCTTGTTCAATTACTAAAATTCCGTTAAATTTAAATTGCACCTTGCATATGACGTAAGTGTCGGTACTCATCAAGACAAGATACGGATAAACTAAGGTGCAAATACATATAAATTATAAAGATAAGGAATGAGATTAGCATTAATTGATTCGTGCTAGAGCTTTTTGTTTCCACTTACTCGGCGGTTTGAGTTACCTCATTGCAGCCGGGAGAACCGGTTTTCAGTTCCGGCTACGTAAGTGTCTCAACTTCAAGTTATGCCATCGAATTTAGCTCGTTATCCACGCGATGTTTAAAGATAATGGAAGTATTATTATAGTGTCCTTCAATTTGCGTGCGGCAGTCAATGAAGAATTCTTAAAGATAATTACATTCTTATCAAATCTTATGATCACTTAAAACTAAAACTATACGCAACACGAAATTATACGAAATTGAGTTGAACTTATTATGAAGACAAAGAAGGATTCCTTCAATTTAGAAGATAAATGCCTTTAAAATCTAAATCTTATGGACTAAAACGTATCCCAGATAAAACTACAAAGAGAACACTTTTAAGATCTGGTATCTTCTGCTCGCAATTTCAATGAATTATAAGAATTTGAAGCAGGAGAATAAATTTCAATTAAAGTATCTTATGCAACTTACCTTACTCAGAATATCTTGGATGAAGGCCGCTGACATCTAAACTTCTGGAGAATATAAAGTCTTCTTTTTAACTTGAAGCCACTTTGCGAAAACATAAATATTACGAAATGAGAAAGTAATATTAAAAGTCTTAAAGTAACATATAAAGTTTTCCTCCGGTTCTATAGTCTCTGAATTTAACTCAATTAAGCAAATTCAAATGTTTTAACGGTTATTTTAGAACAAAAGAGAAGCATGACCTCACCTGAAGAAAGTTCCATAGCAACTGAGAAATTTTCCATCTGCGTGACGTATGAACAAATATGCTGTCACGTGATTGGCTGATTTTGAATTATCCGTTTTATGCCTTGCCATCCACGCGTTTCTATAATTAAATTAAATAATTAATATAATAATATGATATTCAATTTATTATAATTTATCATTTAGTGTGTGATGAAAATGTTCAAAGTTGATAAATGATTGTAAATCGCTTTTTCCAAATTAGAAACTTTTCGTCATGCTCAAACAAAAGAATGTGATTCGTCCGTCCGTTTCTTCAATCGATTCACATGATAATTAATGATTATATTATAGCTAATAATTATTTTAATTAAAATAAATGATCATTTACAAGTAATTTTGAAGTTCCTATTTGAGAATCTATGGTCTCATGTGATACAATTTTCTTGATGCGTAATCTAAATTTGTCAATGATACTAGTAAGCGAGCATACCTACCTAAACTAAGTTAGGAATAAATCGATGTACTCAATTGGAGGCAGGGGTTAATATTGAACACAAATAAATAGCCTACAAGGATTAGGTATTTATATGACATGAATATTAAACCTGAACTGCTTACCATATTCTGCTATCTTCAACTTCTTGGTTTAACTTGTTCAGCACCCATTCAGAATACACAAGATTCACTCCAGATTGAAACTATCATTCCCTTTATGTAGATATAAAACAATGAGTTTACACTGATGCCACATGCTTTACTCTATATCACTTTACTTTATCACTGTTGAATCATCCACTCTTATGCACGTTTTCCCTTGTACACTTTTTCACACCTTTGGAACAAAATGACAGAATAGAATGGTTTCTGCTTCGAATAAACGTCCACCGCGAGTATTTCACTTGAAAATATATCCATCCAAGGTCTCAAACACTCACGGTACACCCAAAAGAATATATTTTTGGAAACTTTGGCGGCAAATGACCGCCAATTCGAGGATGGGAACAAGAACTTCCTGTCGCTTTGCATTATTCATTTCATGACGCGCCAGTTACGTGATTCATATTTTTCAAGACGATCGGAATTCTCTGAGAGCGCGGAAAAGTGCCACGTAATAGCCTCGTGGTTTAAGTGAAGAAGTCTCTGAAATGGCGATCTAATCTCCAAGAATATTTAAATTACGATATTATGTTTGTTGAAAACGATGAAGATTGTGCTACCCACTGGATTAATTCTTTACTGTGATTGTGTGAGACGTGCTACGTAAGAGCCCACTTATGGAATCCTCTAATATAAAGTTTATCGACGGCTCAACGATGACTGGATTTCAATGATTTCCTTAAGTAATCGTAAAGGTGTATATCGTTCTACTTTCGATTAAGACGGGAATTAGATATTAACGTAAGTAAATGCTCCGTAGTTAATTTCTTCGAAAAGAAAAAATTGCGTCCAAATCACCCATACAAAATTAATGGAATTAGTATCAAAGTAGTAGATTCAGTTAAATATCTCGGGATCAACATTACTAATAACTTAAATTGGAGCACGCATATTCGAAAAATCTGCGGCAAAGCAAGTAAAAGGCTTGGCTTTGTAAAGCGTATTGTCGGTAAATGCGACGAAAAGGTGAGAGAGCGATGTTATTTTACCTTGGTCAGACCCCTTCTGGAATATGCGGCAAGTATATGGGATCCGGCGGATGAAACGTGTACTCGCGAACTCGAGAAAGTGCAGCGTAAAGCGGTTCGTTTTGTTAAGAAATGCTACGATAAAAAAGCAAGCGTTACAAAAATGCTCTCAGACGTAGGTTGGGAATCCTTGAAAGAAAGGAGATTGGAAGCTAGGCTGCGATTGCTTAATAAATTCAGGGAAACTACATTTTCGGAAGATACAATCGGTATCATGCTACCCCCCTGCTACGTCGGTCGATCCGATAATGACCGTAAGTTAAGAGAAATAGATGCTAGGACGAATCGTTTCAGAGATTCATTCTTTCCGCGAACAATACGTGACAATAATCGAATAAGGAAGTAATTTAGATTCAACTGGTGTTTACACCCCCTGCCACACGCCGAAAGGCGGCTTGTAGGGTATTAATGTAGATGTAGATGTAGATGAAGACGAGGCCTTCTGGGAAATGTGGGAATCATTCGAACACAAGGTAAAGGTATATGAAAACTCTAGAATGTAAGTACCATATCAGTGATTGATATAGGGTTTATAAGTATGTGAATTTGATTGTGAGTTTAACAAGCGTACCTTCAACGTCATCGATGTAAGTTACAACTATTCCGTTACTTCGATTACAAGGGTAATATTTGATTTCATTCTAGAATGCTTTGTCTTGTTCAGAATGGCACAGTTCATAACACTTCACGTTCAGTTTATTTCGTGCACGTTATTTCTCTGACATAAGTTAAAGCTTTTACGATATTTTAGAACAGTATTAAATCTTCAAGAATCTGAAATGCCGCCAATGAACTAAGGTCATAACCATGGTAGATAATCGTGAGAAAATCGTGAGAAGTAATGTTTTCAAGTGGAATATAGTTTTCATTCCTTACATTATAAACAATTCTTATATAATTCATCATTGTTTACAAATTCATTTAATAAAATAAAATCGATAATAACCATGTTAATCAATTGAGGAACTGAAAAGACCAATCAAATTCTTCTGAGTCTGCATGATGAGAATTTTCTAATTTGGAAAATTCGATTTACAATCATTTTCATAAAAACTAAATGATCATCAAATTGGCGGTCATTTTCTCCTAAAGTTTCCCGCAAATATATTCTTTTGGATGTACCGTGAGTGTTCTTGATGCCATGGTTAGATACGTTTCCAAGTGACATACTCGTGGTGGAAGTTTAAACACATCAAAAACCGTTCCATTCCAAAAGTGTGAAAAAGTGTACAAAGGAAAACGTGCATGAGAGTGGATGTTTCAACAGTGATGAAGCAAAGTGATATAGAGTAAAGCATGTGCGATAATGGCGATAAAAGTTTTAATCTGGAGTGAATCTTGTGTATTCTTAATGGGTGTTGAACAAGTTAAACCAAGAAGCTGAAGAGAGCAGAATATGGTAAGCAGTTCATGTTTAATATTCATGTCACATAAATAACAAATCCTCCGAGGCTATTTATTTTTGTTCAAAATTAACCCCATCCTCCAATCTAGTCTACCGATATACTTCAAACTAAGTTTAGGAAGGTAAGAACATTTACTAGTATCATTCTCAAATTGGAACTTCAAAATTACTTGTAAATTATCATTTATTGTAGTTAACAAATTGGCAAGATGTAATATAATAATTAATAATCATGTGAATCGATTGAAGTACCGGGCGGACCAATCACATTCTTTTGTTTGAGCATGACGAAAAGTTTCTTATTTGGAAAATGCGATATAAAATCATTTATCAACTTTTAACATTTTCATTAATCACTAAAAGATAAATTATAATATATTGAATATAATATTATTATATTAATTATTTAATTAAATTATTAAAACGGGTGGGGCGGAAGGCATAAAACGGAGAATTCAAAATCAGCCAATCACGTGACAGCATATTTGTTCATACGTCACGCAGATGGAAAATTTTGTCAGTCGCTGCAGAACTTTCTTCAGGTGAGGTCATGCTGCTCTTTTGATTTAAAATAACCGTTACAACATTTGAATTTGCTGAATTGCGTTGACTAGGAAGTCTAAAGAACTGAAGGAAAACTTTGTAAGATACTTTAAGACATTTAATATTACTTTCTCATTTCGTAATATTTATATTTTCGCAAAGTGACTTTAAGTTCAGAAGACGGCATGATATATAATCTCCAGGCGTTTAGATGTCGGCGGCCTCCATCCAAGATAATCTGAGTAAGGTAAGTTCATAAGATACTTAAATTAGAATCAGTCTCCTGAACCAATTTTAAATAACTAATTACAATTGCGGGCCGAATATAATAGCATTTTAAGGAATTCTGTTTTAGATTATTATTATTAGACTATTATGTTCCAGTCTATAAGATTTGGACTTTAAGTGTACTCATATTTTGAATTGAAGGAATATTTCTTTATCCTCAACTAGTGTTCGAGTTAGTTTCGCATGATTACGTGTTGCGTTTCTTTTTAGTTTTAAGAGATCATAAGATATGATAAGAATCTTTTAAAATTTTTATTGACTGTCGCACGCAAATTCAAGGACACTATAATGATACTTCCATTATTTTCTAACATCGCGTGGATAACAAGCTAAATTCGATGGCATAACTTGAAGTTGAGACACTGACGTAGCCGGAACTGAAAACCAGTTCTCCCGGCTGCAATGAGGTAACTTATACCGCCGAGTAAGTGGAAACAAAGAGCTCTAGCACGAATCAATTAACGCTAATATCATTCCTTATCTTTATAACTTGTATGTACTTGAACAAGAATTTTTCCGTATATTTTGTCTTGATGAGTACACCTACCTCATAACATTGATTTAAGAAGGCTCGTTTAATATTTAACAAAAATTTTGTAATTGAAGAGGACTCTTAGCATTTCATTATTGTCTATTTTAAAGAATACTATAGTAAGCTATTCAATTATTTGTATGCTATGCACTTGAAATGAAATATGCTTATGCAATTTTAACTCAATTAACGTCAGTTTCTATTAACTCTTAAGTCCAATTCGTTTGTGCTTTCAATTATAGTTAAGTTTGCAAGTATTTCAATCATAAATTTTATGATCATTTAATTGGAAACGAATATTTTGCAACGGTTAGAATCAATTCCCTAGTTCACTTGGTCGAAATGGATTCTGGGTATGGAAATAATTTGAGGTTCAATAAACAACACCACTTCACTAGCATTTCATTTATTAATTAGTTCTTGATTTTATATTTCTCAGGAATTTATCTAGACATCTCAAATGATTTGAGTTGCAGAAATAATAAACATTCCTTAGGCTGCTGCACTAAATAACTACCTGACTATAATTATATGTTTAATTATTTTGTGTTAATGTTTCAGACTATTTGGGAAATTCTTCGTTATTGCCTTTTGGCGTTTTTATAAACGAAGCGCCTATAGAAATGCCATCAAGGAAGAGGACTTTAGACACTGGTTATTTTAGCTGCAACATAGGTAAGGAGAATTTTTATTCACATTACATAATCACAATCCCCGTTTACTACCTCCGGAAACGTCGCCATTTTGTTGATTGTCATTTTTCTCATTTAGTATGATTGATGAAAAACAATATTTTGTAGTTCATGTCAAGTTATTGGATGTTCTGGATTGATTCCGTGTGTTCTTTGAATTGAATTATTTAAAATAGTTAGGTTTGAAAAGATCTTTGAGTAATATTCTAAGCTTTCGATTTCTGTCTATTTAAATAAAGATGACATTCATTCACTTACCCTTATAAATATTTTATTACTATCTTATCATAAAATAGAGCTGTTAATTCGAAATTTTCTTTTTCTCAATTGCATAATAATAGACGGAAATCAGTTTTTATATTTATTTATCTTCTTGGATAGTAATCGAAGTAGAGATTTTGAACATAAATTATGTTCGTTGTTTTCTCCCTAAGTTTTTTACCAATATATTGTGAGTGGGTTTGGATATAAATTCTAGTTTCAAATACCTTCTGCATTTAAGAAATTAAAATCTAAGAATTCAATGCACGGATAATGGTCGGCATTCCTTATGTGCTATAACCATTTTATCTTCTTTGATATAACAAAGAACTATTGTTAACACGAGGAATGAAGGAAGTCGAAGGTAATCAGTTCGCTTTTACAAGGAAAGGTCTTAAGCGGCTTTCACCCCTTCCACTGTTTTTCGAACTTTAAATTCACTTTCCTTAACCTCGCTATGTTCACGTACATTCCTATTCTTTTGTTACTTTTTACGCATTTTTGCCATATCAATATATGATGAGGCTCAAAATTTTTCTCAGCATTAAGATGCGGTTGATAATCTTAGTTGACTTAATGCATATAGGTATAACATTATACTAGAGGCAATTTTCGTTTATTTTTAAGTTCGAATCGTTTTTATATTTTTCTTTTTCATTTGGATTGAAGAGTCAGCGGTTTTCATTTAGTATCCCAGTTATTTTATTCGATTTTAGACAAGTTGGAAATATTGGCAACGGTTCATTTCACATTATAAATTCATAAAATCGACGAAGTTGCAATGGAAATATTTAATCGCTCAATGTCTGCGTTCGTCAAACGAATTTCATTACTGAAATTGTTCTCGATTTTATATCTCTTATTGGTTTAGGCAAATATCTCAAGAATTTGAGTGACAGAAATGCTTATTGGTCAAATTATTCGCTATAGAATATTGAGGAATGCGAAGGACTTCGACATTGTACCAGGGATGTTGAAAAGCGAAAGGTGTTTAAAGAAACCACCGCCGAGGAGTATCTTAGACACTGGGTATTGTAGCTACAACTAAGGTGAGGAGAATTTTTCTTCACTTTTCGTCATCATCATTAATGCTCGATAAATGATCGCCATATTATGGATTCTTAAATCATTTTACTTTTAGTATGCCCCATGAAAAAAGTTATTTTTAAATCAATTCTGATTAATATGATATTTTTTATTGAAAGTTTTCTATTGAAATGAATAACATAATCGATGAGATTAAAAATCATTTTGAATATCGTCACAAACTCTCGATTACTGTTGAATTTTATAAAGTTGGCAATCATTCATTTATAATTTTTGAAATTTCGCAGTAATACAGCATCAAAATTTAGAGCTGATTATACGTAATTGTTTTCAAAATTTTTATCACATCCCCCAAATAATTCACTCTTCATATTTTTATTCCACTTTAAGTATCCTTTGCATCATAATTTATAGATACAAATTGGTTTTTGGTTATATATATATCTTCTTTGTTAATTTTCGAATTGAAGATTTTTAATAATATCGGAATTAAAGTTTGTCATTCTTTTCATAAGTGTTTTTCAAATTCTAGAGTATATGTAAAGGCAAATACTTCAGTATACAATACCACTTACGTGAGATTTCCATTAAAAAATTGGGGGTATGGGAATGGTCGGCATTCTTATTGCGCCCCTATTATTTTATCTCCATTATAATAACGATGAAAGAGCTAAGCTTAATACGTGGTATGAATCAAGCCAAGGGTAAACCGTTCGCTTTCACTAAGAAATGTCTTACGTGACCTTCACCCCTCCCTCTGTATTTACCGATGCTTTAAATTCACTTTCGTTCACCTTACTAAGCTCGCTAATACATTCACAATATTTTCTGTTACTTATTAAGCTCAGTTATCTCATAAAAGTAATATGATATGAAACTTTATTTTCCAAGTATTAAGAAGTGGTGTGTAATCTTTATTCGTTTTACAGTATACCACCTTTCTCTTGCCATAGCTCTTTGGGTTTTTGTAATTCGTTACCATACGCCATTCCTCCAGATCTAAATAGATGCCGCAGGGTGTTATTATAGTTTTCTCACACGAAGATATAATAACACTGCACGCAATAAGATCTTTATTAAATTTAATTCATAACCTTTTCCTTGTTTACTTCGTTTTAAAACATACCTACAATACTTTATAATTTTTGGCTGGACGTTTGTTCTTGAACATCGATGTTTGAGAACCTTAACACAAAACCGTGAGATTTTGTATCAAAGACGTTATTCTTAGTTTATAGCAAAGAATCGTATATGTTATTCTTTCATAATTTTTTATGTTTTTTTTTGTTTCCTCGCCTTTAGATACACGTCCCCTTTCGCGTATGCGTTATAGCTAAGTAGATTAATGAATGAGGTACTAGTCCTTTTCTTTTACATAAAAATAAAACCAAAAACGTGCAACCAGCATGTTATGAAACCCTCATATAATTATAAATTATGAACGTTTAAGTAAGCTTAACCGATGATAAAATATCAAATTTCTTCAAATTCTATTCATAAAATCACCATTCGGTAAATCAACTTGTCATAATAGTTACATTAATCAAAATGACGTATATTATAGGTTATTATATTGTGTATTGATCATTATTGAATCAGAGATTGATGAAATTCAAACGGGAATTTATTAAATATGCCCTTAAGCTGAATTTTTTATCACTTTCAAAATATTAGTATTATTTAAACTGAACATTATTCATTTTGAGGTTATTCTCCATTGGGTGTCATTATCCAGGTTAAGTTGGTGGTGTCATTGTCAAACATAAGCATCCTGGAGCCCAGTCATTACCTCAAGAGCTTGAAATTTTATCTAAATTCAAATAATATAAATAAAATATTCCAGAAATAACACCGAATTGAAAGAAATCAAACGGTATTCTGAATCATTTGTGGATAATTTAAGTGTTTTAGCGTATTAGAAGTTTCCATTAATAATTTTTTTTTTGTATATGATCTTTATTTCAAGGGACTCACATGCGACCTCAAAATGTGATGAATTTCAAGCTCTATCATTATCATGTCTTGTGTTGTTTCTCTTATGCGAAGCTTTCAGTCTCTTATAAACATTAGCAATACATCTTTAACGTTTTACTACGTAACTACCCTATGAACGTTTAATAGTATAACTCATTCAGTATAATTAAATATTTTATTTATTTTGGTAACAATACATTTCAGAAAACTGCAGAAAGTGAATTATCTCTCCCTTCCTCATTGTCCGTCCAGTACAACACAAGGTGCATATAAAGGAATCATGACAGAACAGGACCTTGGACAGCAGTTACTGGAGCTTCAACTTCGGTTAGGATGTTTTATATTCACAAGACCATCTTATCTTTATAATGGGTAATTTGCACCATTAACCGATTTTTCATTAAAAAAAGGTTAACAGAAAACATTTTAGTGTTAGGAAAGTTAAATGTTTACGTTATTCTCAACGAATTCCCTGTGTACCGCAGCATAATTAAGCTGATTTATATCCCTTTATATCATTAACCTAAAAAGGAAAATATTAATATGTACAGTAGAACCTCGATCTATCGTTTTTGAAGGTACCGAGAGAAAAAGACGATGAATGCGGGAAAACGAGCAAAATCGGGAAATGTAAACTCAGCTCACGCTATTATAATGAATACATAACGAATGTTTATCCAAAGAAAACCGCTGAAGATTTCGAAAAAAAAACGTACTGAACTCCTAAAGACGGTCCAAACAAAGTGAAATATGCCAGAAACTGAGAAAAACATGGCTCGTACGCGCACCCATGTGTAAGCTCTCCAATAGGATGCAATGTATTAAAATATCGGCCGTTTTGAGCAAGTGCTACGACAGCCTTAAAAAAAGTTCATGCCAAGCTCTCAAAGATAATTTTTGTCGCAATTCCTAATACATTGTCTTTCTTCCTCGATTGGGCCAAAAATCTGAACGATGGATGCGGGAAAATAATATTTCGATGAACAATGAATGCGGTATTACTTTACTTGTCTCCTTATTGGCCTAAGTCGAGACTTTAGAAAATAAACGATAAATCTGGGAAAACGAAAAATGCGGGAACGATGGATCGGGGTTCTACTGTATATCATAAACATTAATATTTATTTACTTGTATTTAAAATATAATGAACAGTATTTGGTGGCGGGGCTACGGACATAGATTTCAAATTGATCCAATCAGAGATCAGCAATATTGTTCCTAGCTTACAGCAACGGAAATTTCCTCAGTCGTCGCTGAGATTTCTTCTGGGTAAATCATTTTGTCAATTTAATAAATACCGTTACTGATTTGAATTTTTGGCTCGAAATACATTCGGAGCTTCAAAAAATTTCCTGCCAACGATAACTTACATAAGATATGTTATTCATCTATTTCCGGTGATACTATTTTAAAGAAATAATTTTTTTTATTTAAAGTTTCACTAATTTATTTATTTTCGACATGCATTATTAGTTAATGACATTCATGTAAAGTCTAGGTTACGTTACATTATGCGAAGCAATCAATTTCTTTTATAACGTCTTTCCTTAATATTTAACTTCATCATTTCTTGCGACCGTAATTCCATTTAGAAATGAATACTATAAAAGAGTGCGTTTTTTTGTTTTTTGGGAACGAATTTGAAATGCATACGTTGTATATTTACAAAAAACCGTTACTAATTTTAATGTAGCGTCTCACGTAACATTCGGAAATTTGGAGGATATCCTATTAACGACATATCATTTCTTATACTAAATGTTCTTGCGTTCTTGTTTTAATGAAATAATTGTTTTTCGATTTAAATTATCTCATTGTTAATTTTTATTTTTGAGTTTTTCTTATTTCCCTGATGAAAAATTAAGGTTACGTAATTTTTTGGGAAGCAACCAATTTCTTTCACCACGAATTTCCTTGCGATATCGCATTAGCTTATTTTCGAATTTCTAATCAATAGACACAATGAGATCATTTTTTTATTACTTTCATGATCGATTTTGAGAAAACATCGAAAGCATTCAATGGAAACTTTAGTTTAATGAAAGTAACTTGACTTTGTATTTATGTTTAGAGAAAGCGTGGAAGGTGAAAAATATCGGACTTAATCCACAAATGACTTTATAATATCCAGTATATGATCTAATTGTGATTCATTATACTTAAAATCAAAGTTAAACTCTAATTGTTTGCATATCACACTAAAATGTTTTAGCTTTTTATAGTCTTATTTATAACCAATAAGTAATAAAAAGTTAGTTTTACTTCTTGAGCCCCAAATAGATGCCCTCTATTTTCATCAGAAGATGAAGCGAATGTTTTTTTGCAAATTTTATTACTGCCAAATGAATTAAATATTTCTATTAATCGACGGGTGTTTTAATCAGGTATCCTAATCCATTGTGTCAACGGTTACATTTGTTTAGAATGAACGGAAATTTTCCTTTGAAAGTTACCGATAAAAGTTTATAGCTGCCCATTTCCGTAATTTTATAGTTCTTACTTGATTGAGCTTGATAAACATTTTATTAATTTGAAATTTTTTTTTCAGATTTTGACAAAGTAAATATCTCGGATTTCCATTAAGGAACGGCTTTTCAAAATGATAGGACAGCTAAAGGATTCGTCACTCATGAAGAATCCAGAGGACAGCGATGGACAGGATTTCTAAATTAGGTAAACGGAACTTATATTTATATACAACATCCTATTTTGCATTTAACAAATGCCCATGTTCGCATGATAAATATATAGAAGTGAGGAAATGACTTCGGCGCCTCTAATGCTCCACGTTGAATTAAATTGTTTTGCGCTTTGGATCGATGGAATCCGAGTGGATACTTAAAAAAGATTCCTGTTACTCAATTTATCCGTAAAGCACCACTTCTATTTCTCTTTACCTTTGGTGCATTATATCGAGACTCTCGGCCATGCACTCACCCTTTCACGTACTCATTCAATGTTGCCGCAATTAGAGAAAAATGGTATTGTAATATATTTAAGACGATATTTCAAAAGTGTCAATTGCTATGGAGCATTCCGTTTCCTTAAAAATGAAAGTAATTTTTTGTAAAGATTTCCGTGAGACACGATATGGGGTTCCGACGACCTTGGATTGTTTTGCCTCTTCAGTTATAACTGTGATTGTTTTCGAAAATCGAGATGTTGCTTAACTGACTTTATACAAATAAAGTATAAATATTATATTCCCTTAAGATTCCTTATCGCCTCGTCTAGGATATAAGAGTAACCTTACTCATTCCTATGATAATGTTGAATTTCTATTGCAATTTTAGGAAACAAACATATGAACCAATTGCAACTCAGTGGATTTCAAAGATTTCACATATCATTCGCAAATGCTCCTCACCGCGGGCGTTGTCAAAATAAGAATTCTGATTTGATTAAAAGAATCTATTAAGATGGAAGCTTACTTCTGTTGTGATGCAATTCCACTATGTAAAGGCTCAGACAGTCGATTAAGATATTATGAGAATAAATATAGCATGAAAAAGAGTCACAATTCTCTATTGACTAAATATAGCGTATAGATTTTCATGTAATACTCATTTACTTCGATTCATTCTCGAATTGTCTTTTCTTCAATGACTGGGTTCAATTGAAACTACTCAAATACCTTATATTTATCTAATAGACGTCGTTAATCAAATTAACCGACTCTTGTCCTTCTAACATAAGTAGATAATTCTTTAAAAAAAAAGAAAAGAAGCACATCTTCCGAAAAAACATTTTCTCTTCCTTAACGTGGCTTGTATCAGAGGGTGATGAAAATCGTTTACTGCTTTCGCAAAGCTACATATTTCGTTTAATTACCGTTTTTATCTTGCAATTTATAACTTATGGCACCATAAACGACGATCCTTTACTAATAATATCTAAATTATGAATTCGTTTCATAAAGGTCTAGCTGCTGATGATTTGCTTATTTATTAAAATTTAATATTGCCTCATCCTTCGGTTTGTACGACTTTACGGCATCGTTCACACATATTGCTAAGAACTTAAATAGGTTATTGAGAGTGCTAGCAATTATAATGTACCTTTTGCGGTAACTTCGTCTTTGAATAAGAGTATTTTAGAGAATCGTTGCGTTTAAATGCATGAGAAAAATTTAATTTGTAGTCTGTATATTTTTAAAAGATTAGCGTGAATTATTCAATTTTCTACATGCAGTTGTTTTGAACATCTGTTTATTAATGGCAATCAAGCGTTATGTGGAATTCAAGTCTCCCACAATGTGAGCGGGCGCTAAAGAGTTTAAATTATAATTTCAAAAGCAAGACGCGTATTAGGGAAACCTGATTAAATCCTGAGTACCGTTTTTGGCAATCAATTTTACTGAGCACATTAGTACATATTTTCCCTACTCTGTTTCTCTACTTATAATAAGTAAGAAAATCAATGAAGACTCCACGCAATACTGAGTCACTCCTGGGACATTTAAGCGTTTACATAGATGTAAGTATTCACAAAATGATTCGATTTTTGTTTTCAAGTTTAATATTTATCTAGTCCTGACCCTGAACTTAAAAAAA
Source organism: Sympetrum striolatum (assembly GCA_947579665.1). Taxonomy (NCBI): domain Eukaryota; kingdom Metazoa; phylum Arthropoda; class Insecta; order Odonata; family Libellulidae; genus Sympetrum; species Sympetrum striolatum. The sequence continues at coordinate 73,260,159 of OX388348.1, forward strand.
TTATTTCCTCCTCATGGAAGTAGAATAAAATAATAGAGATATAATTAAAATTAAATCCTTTTTTCTGTAAAACCTGCGATGCCGGGTCTTCCTATCAGAAGTCATTTCAATGGTCGCAGGACATCTACATTGTGTGTATCACCAGGCTGCAGCACTTCCAGTGAATGACCCAAGGTGCCAGAATGGATGTAGAATCACAAGGAAAAAACGAAAGGCATCAGTCGATCACGGAAAAAGAAGAAAAGGGGAAATACAATCTTTCCCTTCCGTGCCATAACCCACTTTCAATTATGTATAGTATAAAATTTTGTAAGGCCGGAAATTGTATAGTTTACAATATCTTTAAATGTAAATGCTATAAATACAAGACGAAAGGACTGCGCTTTTAACGAATTAACGTATTGTAGAATGTATACATTTCTTATGATATATGTAAGGTGGGACCATTAATACTTTTTATATTTTGTAACTATTTATTTTACTGCCTAAATGTTTAAACCTAATTCATTGAGGCGGGGTACGTGTAATGCTATATTTTACCAAGAGTCGTATTTCAATGAAATATATATGCTATAAATCTAAAACGAAAGACTTTGCGCCCATAACCAAACCAACATATTGCAATATGTATAGATTTTTAAGATAAATGTAAGGTGGGGCTATGTATTGTTTAAATATTCTGTAACTATTCATTTTATTACTTCAATGTTTCACCCTGCCCTAATGGGGAGGGGGAGGGAAGGTAATGAATGGATAATTGTTATGGGAAAATTCCCCCTGCCACATGCAGAGAGGCAGCTTGTAGGGTATTAATGTTTATGTAGAATGTAGATGAGAAAATAATGGAAGGGATAAGTTGATGATGAGATAGATTGTAGGGACTGAAGGGATGGGTGTTGGAGAGAGTGGGAGGGGTCTGGGTGGTTTTGAGGTAAGGAAGGGAGATGATCGGGGCTACCTTCAGGAGGGAAATGGTGGGAAGGGAAGGGACAGAGTATAGGATGGTAGGGATGGGATAGAGGATGGGATGGAACTGGGTGGGGCGAAGGGAGGGATAGGACGGGACAGGGTAGAGGGTAAGATGGGACAGTGGCGGGCGGAGGGTGGACAAGGACGGGGTAGAGGGTGAATGGGAAAGGATGGTGTACCGGTTGGGTTAGTGCTGGGTGGGGAGGTGGGTTGGGGCTTGGCGGGGAGGAGGGTGGGATGGGTATGGGTGTGGAGGAGGTCAGAATGGGATGTGTGGGGAGGAGATGGGGATTGGTGGGGATGAGGGTGGGATGGGTATGGGTGGGGAGGAGGGTTGGAATGGGTATGGGTGTAGAGGAGATGGGAAAGGTTGGGGAGGATTTTGGGATGGGAATGGGTAGGTTGTAGGGTGGGATGGGTATGGGTGGGGAGGAGGGTAGAATGGAATGGGTGTGGTGGAGATGGGGATTGGAGGGGAGGAGGGAGGGATAGGTATGGGTTGGGAGGAGGGTGGAATGGGTATGGGTGTGGAGGAGATGGGGATTGGTGGGGAGGAGGCAGGGATAGGTATGGGTGGGGAGGAGATGGGGATGGGTTGGTAGGAGGGTGAAATGGGTATGGCTGGGGAGGTTATGGGTGGGGAGGAGATGTGTTAGGGTGGGGAGGAGGGTTGGATGGGTGTGGGTTGGGTGGAGATGGGGATGGGTGAGTAGGAGGTTGGGATGGGCCTGAGTGGTTGGAGGGTAGAATGGGGATGGGTGGGGGAGGATTGGTTGGGACGGCATGCGGTAAATGGTTAGATTGGCCTGCGTGTGGTCGAGGTTTGTTAGGGTCAGTGCAGGATAAGGGTTGAATAAGAACAGGGTAGGATAGAGTGTGAGATGGTTGGGTTTAGGTTGTTGTAGAGTGTCTTGTAAAGGGTGAATCCAGAACCTCCTCATTCTTTACCATATATCTTCCTTCCCCCTCTACCCTCCCTGTACCTTGCCTAGTCGCAATCTACCCTCTACCCAAACCAGACTCTACACTATAATATCCCACCATTTACATACCACCCCGCTCCTATCTATCTCTTACCACATTCTTACACCACCCTCAACACCAACATCTATCCAACCCGACTCTATCTTAACTTCTAACCCAAACCTTACCACAACTCATTCATATCCACACTTTACCATACCCTTATGACATACTGAACCACACCAGCTATCCTACGCGCCGCATCATCAGTCTATCCTAATCATTTCCCCAGCCCGTCGCTATCATCACTGTACCAAACCCTTATCTATCCCACCCCACACCCCACGAATTATCCTACCCAACGCTATCCTCAGTCTACCCCAAATGTTACCCCAACACGCCCCTACCCACCCTCTACCCACCCTTAAGCTACACTAAACCCTACCCTCTATCCCACGCCAATCCTACAACCATAACCCCGCCATCTATCCTACCCGACCCTATCCTCAGTCTACCCAACCCTTACGCTACCCAAAACCCTACCCTCTATCCAACGCTAATCCTCTACTATCATCTATCCCACCCGACCCTTTTCAACCTCTAGCGAACATTTCCCTTCCCAGCCGAAACCCCGCCCAAACCGTACGCACCCTCTAAGCGACCCTCTGCCCCGCTCTATCCACCTTGTACCAAACCCTTACTCCATCCTTAACCACGCCCTTGTTCCCACCCCATCTGTTCCAAACCTCACCCTCTAACCGATCCCGAGCCTTCTTACCCTCAATCCCACTGCGTCCGTATCTATCTTATACCCCAGCTTGTACCTTTCCATCCTCTATCCCATGACATCCCTAATACCCTGAGCCCACGAAGTCCCTCCTACTATCAATCCCACCCCATTTCTTCCCACCCACCCTCACACTTAACCCCAACTTTATTTTTAATTTATTGCAATTGATTCAATAGTTCCGATTATATCAACTGTACATGGCCCCACCTTACATATATTATAAGAAATGTATACATTCTGCAATATGTTGAATGGTTAAGGGCGCAGTCCTTTTGTCTTATATTTATAATATTTACATTTCAAGTTATTGTAAACTATATAATTTCCGGCCTTACAATTTTTTATACTATACATAAATGAAAATGAGTTTTGGCACGGAAGCGAATTACTATATTTCACCGTTCATTCCTCTTCCATGATCAACTGATGCCTTAAGGTGTTCCCCTCAGGTTTCTACATCCACTCCGACATCTTCTGTAGTTGGCTGGTAGTGCTGCAGCGTGGATATGTGCTAAACGTGGATGTCCCGCGACCATTTTCCGGCTTAGGAAAGGTGGTTCCGGATCGCCAGTTTGAGAGGAATAGGAAATTAAACAAAATTATATCTCTTTTATTTTATTACCCATGAAGGTCTACAGAAACTTGGATGCGGAGGAATATATTTTGAAATTCAGGAACACATAGTTACACAATGAACATGGGCTGGGTGGGGGTGATGAGGGTAAGGGATTGGTTGGGGTTCTACAATTGTAGCCATCGTTGATCTCTTCATAGAGTTCCGATTTTTTTTAATTTATGTCGGTAACGTTTTGTGTTAGCAGTGCAATATTCTATGACTAAAAAGGCTGTGCCAACGTGCTGCGAAATAATTGAGGGAGTTGGGTCACCCTTAGGTACTTATTAAGGATATGGATATATTATTAGGAGTAAACCTTATTCTGAAACTTTTGAAAACACTCTCTTGTTAAAATGGTACGTTAAATTCCCATAATGAAACACGGTATTCCATATAATAGCAATAGCTAATGCATTGTATGAAGGATTATTGGTATTTGATGAAATCGTTGGAGCTACGTTAATAAGAGTACAGCAAGGTGAATCGACACCATGCATAAGAAAGTTAATACGATCATTACAGAGATAATATCTATGCTGCGAAATGTATCGACACTTTGTTTCATTCCCAGATCTCCTTTGAACTTGAAAGTAACTACCAGTAACGAACCAACTCTGAAGCTTCTTCAGCCTTTACCTTAACCTGAATTCGGGTTCCGTGGGACATATAAAGTGCCAGTATCGTAATTTTGATCAGATAAAAGGCTTAAAGCGATAATAAGCAATTCCATGATGTTATTTTAATAAATTAATAATATATATGAAGGGGATAATTAATAATATAAAGGATCAAACCTACTTAAAACTGTAGCACCATGTAAGATTTCTAATTGTTTATGAAACACTGCAAATATTTGAATGAATCAAAACTATGAATTTACTCATGTCGTCAAATTCTCATGACTACTTAAGAAGTGACGAAGTCGATTGAATTGAGTTCCAATGTGTTGAGTCATACTTTGGAAACTGTTTTTATTAGAGCTTTTTTAAAAAAATAATTCATTCGCGACACTACCTTGGAGTCATAAGAGATCAGTCTTACAGATTGGAAAATTGGCAATGTAGAAGGGCCAACAGATGTTTTTACAAAACATAAATTGCAGATTTAAGAAATTAGAATGCTCTAATACATCTATTGTTGAAATCTAGGCCATTGAAGGACATCAAATTCTAATTTCGTATATGCCAAATAAGGAAAGAGGCATATTTATAAATACTTTCTGTTCATCACCTCCCTAAGAAAAATTTCGTTTCGTTGACATAGTGAAAGTTCATATTATGAAACACAAATCTTAATTACCGGACGCAAGCTTCTTACATACGAATGGATAACTTATTTAAGGCGAACAATTTATTTGAAGCAACTACTGCAGTAAAACCGTTCCAAGTTACGCATTCGCGGTATAAATATGAATTGCGTTAAAAGCCAATCAAATTAGAAAAAAAGGCATGAGCCCCAAGTTTATCAAATTCATGCTTTTTAAACCCGTCTCTTAGTTTCCATTCCACACCATGCAAAACCGTAAGCAAACATTTGATTTGGTGGTGGAATTCAATTTTGAAACATGTAGTTATAATAGTGATACATGAACCCACTCCAAACCTAAATACAATATTACTGCAATTTATCACCAAAATGAGGCTTAGCAAAATTATGAAGAATTTGTATAAAGGTCTTGATTTGTCCAAGGTTAATTAAAGAATACAATTAACAGTGAAAAGAGAGGCTAAAATATTGAAATTCGTCGAAACCACAAATCGATACTAACGGATATATTTACAAATATTTCTATTGCGATAATTGAATGCATAAACCGGCAAATATTGTTATCTGAAATCTTCTAATAAAAGTTATGAATGGAAATGTTTTTATCCACTTTCATAAAGCAAAACATGTGGCTCGTACCGGCGCAAAGTCGATGACATCAAATTAAAAACTTTTGCCAAAACTTTCTTTTACTTTTAGTAAAATATAATGAAAGAAATAACTCACCAAGGTAAACGATCGCTTGCATTGCAGTGAGGAATGAATGAAGGCACTCTCTTTGGCTTGCATTTGAGTCCCAAATGACTTTCATTAGTGGATCCAGACATCGCCCTTATCAATAAGAAAGCAATCTAAACATCAATGGTGATTATCTATGACGTTATGCATTAATTTCAATTATAATTAATTATACTCAAGCACTGTAAAGATTAGCAATGATTTCTGAATATGAGTTATTGTGTCTTCTAACTAAAAGTTGAACTTGCAGCCTCTTTCGCAGTTACTCAATTAAATTCATAATTCAATGCATTCGCTACTTTAGGATAGTATTCAACAACTCTTAACCTCGATTGTTGATTTTTTTTCTCATTCTTACGTCAGTTTTGAGGAAAATGCATATTGTCTGGTTAAATAAATAGAAATAAAGAAGGTATTGTAGCATTAAACTTTATTATGTATCGCAACAAAAGTTGATTCAATATATTAATAGAATATATATATATATATATATATATATATATATATATATATGTTAGGATGATACGCAAACTTGTGAACAGATTACATTTCATACGTTATAAGCAAATAGTGGCAAAGTGTAAGCACCAAAGTTTATTGGTAAGAAACAATAGATTAGAATCCAAATTGTGAAGTCTTGCAGCTTCCATAAATAATGTTGACGAACGAGATAATGTACAACTGAATGTTGGAGTTTAAATTTCCTTGCATTTGAAATCTAAAATGGTATTATAACGGAGATGATTCAATGATACTATACTGAACAGCGAGATATATGTTATTGAGTGAAACTTTATATCTCATGCTAAATGTTTATGAGTTAATAAATAAAACATATTTAATTTTAAAATATCAGTAATGTTGAAATATATATAGTGATATTGGCCACAGAACCATATTTCCTAAATTTAGTCTCTGTCCACACAAGAGCTCCTACCGATAAATGGGGTTGTCTTTCTTATATACGCTGGGGCATATTCTATGATATTGCGAATATATGAGGAGGATAAAAAACATGAACCTCCCTTAGAATTTCAAAAAATCATCGAATTTTGAGATTTCACATTATAAAGGAATATTTCACATAAAATATAATGAAGCATTTGAATGTAACAACTGCTTACCTAATTTAGAGCTCTAGTCAACAGCGGTCCTCCTGAGTGACGAATCCTATGACTGTCCTTTTCTTACGAAATGTGAATGAGTGACGCCAGAGTCTATTATGGAATCCAAAACAAATGCAAGCTATCAAAATCTGAAAAACAAATCAAATCAAATTAATAAAAGTTTAAGTCAGTTCAATCAAAATAACTGTACCTTACGGCCAAGTACAGACATGAACGTTTATTTGTAACTCACTAATGACGATCTCCGATATTTCGAAATCACACTGACCTTATGATAATCAGTTTAAAAAAAACAAAACACTTTCTAAAAGAATAGTGAAACAAATACTTTTCTTTCTAAAAACAAGCCCCTGGTGACAAAGATAAAAAACGGGAAACCAGTTATTTAATTTTTCAATTTAATAATAACTATCTGTTTTGAGCATAAGAAGGAAAACTTAATTATAAATAGTAATGAATATCAAAATTAATGGAATGAAAGATAAGCTATGACTAAACAATATATATTTTCATTACTTGTAATTTTTCCTACAATCACTTCTCTAAACATACGAACATACCCAAGACAATTTCATTAAACGATTAATCTTCAATTGAATGCCGTGGATTTTTTACGAAAATCAATATTGAAATAAAAAAAAGTGAACTCATTGTAATTATTGGTTACTAAATCGCTAAATAAACTAATGCTAAATTGTAAGGAAATACGCGGTTTAAGAAGTTTCTGGTAAAACTAAAGTTTAGATACCTGTTTTTTGTTTTCGAAATTCGCCGCTAGGTGGCAGCACCTATATCACTTATATTTTACGAAAAGAATCCTACCTGCCCTACCACAACCCATCAACGCCGCGCATATTTCGCGATTAGTAGCGGAGATTGAGTGCGCGAGTTCTGTAGAAATGCATTTAAGGTTGTTGACAAAAGTGCTGCCACCTAGCGGCGAATTTCAAAAACAAAAAAACGGGTATCTAAACTTTTGTTTTACCAAGTTCCTTACTTCCAGAAACCTAACGTAGCCTATATCTTGCATCAGTGAAATGCACAAATGAAAACCAGAAAAGAACAATTAAATGTGAAAACCTTACCTTCATAAACTATTAAAACAAGATTGCCAAAAACTCGAATAAGAAATTATATGCCGTTATCCTCCAAAGTTCCGACTGTAACGCAAGACCTTAAATTCAAATTAATAACGGTTTTTAGAATTGACATTGTATGAGTTTGAAATTTTGCTCCACAAACACTTAATCATTTCTCTCGTTTAAAATACGAATTACTGAATGGAATTACAGTAATTACAATTGTTTGTGCAAGCCTATCTCCGTTTCATTAAGATAATGATACATTAGAAGGCAAAGAAAAAGGAAAGCGAAATGCTATCTGACATTGAAAAAGAAGCCGTGAAAACGAAAATACATGTCCTTGACATCTAAGAAGTTGAGGGAACGGTAGCTACTTCTCAGATCTGGTTGAAATTTGGCAGGGAAATAGTTCTCAATGCGACATTCACGAGTCACCCCAATTTCGCTGGTTAGAAAATCTACAGTTATCTGGAAAACCACCTTCTATTTCGTGTATCGCGTATCAGCCGGAAGATAGCATACTTGTTAAGATACTCGTCTCCGGCGGAGAGACTCCTATGTTCGATCCCTACTCGTCTAGGTTTTCTTGTCTTAAACTTACATTTTTTTCTTCTACAATTTTTTACGCAATACAATTTGAATTACTATCGGCTTATACATTTCCGTTCACTATAGAATTTAGTCACGATAACTGTCTCTGTGAAAAATTCAACCAGATCTGATGTGCAGCTACCCCGTTCTCCCGTGGTAAGAGAAAGAATTGAGATAACACGAAAGGGAAAGTGTTTGAACATACAAACAAAGGAATAGACGAAAAAGAATTAGTAAGGAATTATGATACTATGTTCTATATCACAGAAAAATGCTGATTCTAATTTATACCTCATTTGCTTACTTTCTCCAAATACGAAGTATAGAGAAAGTATTGTTTTCATGAAAAAAAATCGACTTCCAAATTTCAACGGAAATACATGTTTTGGGGTGCCTAGAATAAGTTTTGACCATTTTCAGAATTATGTCTCTGTGTATGTGTGTATGTGTATGTGTGTGTGATAGTGGGCGCTCTAACGTAAAAACTATTAGTTGTATCATTACCAAACTTTGTCTATAGTACTGCGGTGTGTGTTGTCAGAGTTGATTAGTTTTTGGAGTAAATCGGTAAACCGGAAGTCGAGTTTTATACTTCGAAGCAATTTTCCGTTTTTGCAAAATATCTCCATAAATATGATATTACGGTATATTCTAATATTTAATAAAGTTTTAAAAATATAATGTATTTTAACTTTTGTATTTAACATATTCTTGTATCACTAATTGTGTAGGAGTTATTCGTGAATTACCGATACACTGGAAGTAGCTGTTATGTACTTTGTGGTGGCTCTTACATGGAAACCATTCGTCGTTTCAACACCAAATTTCATATATAGTACTTAGGTTGGTGTCACTAAAGTTTATTAGTTTTTGGACTAAATCGGTTAACCGGAAGTTCAGCTTTTCTTTTCCAAGCTCGTTTCCGTTTTTGCAAAATATCTCTATTAATCTGATATTTAGGTATATACAATTCTTTATAAAATTTTTAGAAAATATAAATTACTATAACTGTTTTAGGCATCATATTGATGTTTAACTGATTGTTTAGGAGTTATTCATGAAATACTGATAAACCGGAAGTTTCTGAAGATGTACTCTGTGGGCGCTCTGGGCGCTGTAAGCGAAAGGCCAATTTCATCGTTTTTCTTCGAAAATGTCCCAAAAAACATTATTTATAATATTTTTGACGTAAAAGATAATAATATATATATTAATCACTCATATTTCAAGTTAAGATGGAATATAGAGTTCGAAATTACTGTCGTAGATAAATATTTACATCTTATATATGGAGAAAGTCATGTGCTGGCCACATCAGATTTTTTATTTATGCATATTACATATGTAAATGGTTCTTGATACTGGAAGTTATAACATTATCTACGTTCTTGTACTGGATACATCAACTTGGAACATTTACGTTTTGTATTCGAATAAATATCATGTATTGGGTACTTTAGCTAATGCGTAAAAACGAAAGGGAAAAATCGATTATTTTAGACAAGAATTAAGAAACAAATACTCAAGAGAATCTTGGATGGAATGGGAAATGACTACGATAATGTACATTCTTGACGATAGATAATCTATCCTTACTGTGGTCTCTCTGATATTTTGAAACAAGTGAAATAATAGTTCGTTTATACTGTATCGAAAACTCATGTTACTGGTCGTTGTATGTATCAATTTGAAGTTAAGTTATGTGAACCACTGCGTGAACCACCCCTTTTTCAAATAATATTAGAGAAGATAATGAAAAACGGGAGGTAATTGTCCACAATAACTTCTGTATGTGCACCACTCCTTTGAAGCTAACGTTAATCACTCAATACTCAGTTCATATTTTCATCGCAATAGAAAACTTTTAAAAAAACTTGATAAATTTTATTGGTATCGAAAAATGGGTAACTGGTAATGAATACACCTATATCTTGGAGAGTCTATTTGGAGTTAAGATACCATTAACGCGAGCAATACCCGATGATCTTTTCAATCTAATTCACTCAAATCAGATTAAATAAATAAATTAAAATCAAAATTGTTTTATCCGAAAAATGCCGAAACTTACCAGAGAGTTAAGATGATGATGTATCGTTAATATAAATTACCCTTACCTAAGTTGAAACTCCAGTAACTGCTGTCCGTGGTCCTGTTCTAAGATGATTCTTTTTCATTCTCTTTGATTTGAAACACGATGGGCGATGACGAAGTTGAGAGGCAATTCACTTTCCGCAGCAATCTAAAAAATCTGTACGGTATTCACAGAAAAAGTTATTTAAAGAGCACGCTGCGCTAACGAATAGGTTACAGGGAAATTCTACTTCACAAATGATATATAATAATGTGATGTAAAATTGTCGTATAATATCAGCTAAATGCTATTAAGTGTACGCTGCGGTTAGTAATTATTCATCTGGCCTATCAACCTTTTATGAATAACATTGCTAATAATGATTTAAACTATGAACATGTGCCATTTAGTCAATACTCGGATCATCAGATAAAAAAGAAAATTTAAAAATGTTGGTTACTGATATTATGATGCAGCATATTCAATGTAATATCTAACGTAAAATTAAAATAGCAATGTTGTTATAGAAAAACTCAGACGTGAAAGGCATAAAATATATGCGCAAATGAAGAGGGGCGTCTATGCAGTGGAATCCCGACTTCCTTGATTAGATAAAATCAAAAATATCCCTTTCGCAATAAACTACGGAATGGAAAGTAACCTCTGTTTTTAGCTAACGCCGTTTCAAGCCTTAGGCATAAATTTCAAGTATAACAAGTTTTCAATTTTAAACTAAATTTTTGGTATAAATTGAATGTATGTAAATGTAAAGATAGATATTAGATGAAAAAGTAATATTTCTCTTTTCAACATGCAAAGCAGTAAATCAGAAGAAAATTAATGCATCAGTGGCTTAGAAAGCAAATATGAGTCTACCTTGAACTTAGCAAAACGAGGAAAGTAAAAGAAGGTCGTTGAGTACACATTACTTGCCCAAACAATTGTTTGTGCAAGCCTTCTTCTGTTTCATTACGATAATGATACATAAGAAGACAAAGAAAAAGGAAAGCGAATTGCTATCTGACATTGAAAAAGAAGCCGTAAAAACGAAAACACTTGTCCTTGGAGAAGATGGGGGCACAGTAGCTACTCCTCAGATCTGGTTGAAATTTGGCAGGGAAATAGTTCTCAATGCGACATTCAAGAGTCACCCCAATCTAGGGGCTTAGAAAATCTACAGTTTATATGGAAAAGCACCTTCTATTTCGCATACCGCTTTGAGTGCGTGTGTCGCGTATCAGCCAATAGATAGCATAGTTGGTAAGATACTCGTCTCCGGCGGAGAGACTCCTTGTTCGATCCCTACTCGTCTACGTTTCCCTGTCTTAAACTTACATTTATTTCTTCTACAATTTTTTACGCAATACAAAAGCAGATCTGATGTGCAGCTACCCCGTTCTCCCGTGGTGACAGAAAGAATTGAGATAACATGAAAGGGAAAGTGTTGGAACATACAAACGAAGAAATAGACGAAAAATAATCAGAAAGGAATAATGAGATTATGTTCTATATCACGGAAATATTCTGATGATAATTTATACCTCAATTTTTTTATTTGTGCATATTACATATGTAAATGTTTTTTGATACTGGAAGTTATAACATTCCCTATGTTCTTATATTGGATAAATACTCTTGTAACGTTTACGTTTTGTATTCGAAGTAAATATCAGGTAATGGGTACTATAGCTAATGTGTAAAAACGAAAGGGAAAAATCGATTATTTTATACAATAATTATGAAACAATTACTCCAGAGAATCTTGGATGGAATGGGCAATGTCTACGATAATGTACACTCTCGATGATAGATAATCTATCCTTTCTGTTGTCTCTAATAAATTTTGAAACAAGTGAAATAATAGTTCGTTTTTACTGTATCGAAAACTCATGTTACTGGACGTTGTATGTATCAATTTGAAGTAAACTTATGTGAACAACTGTGAATTTTACGGGTCAGTGTACAATGTACACTGTACATGGCTCCCTTTTTCAAATAATATTAGAGAAGATAATGAAAAAAGGAGGTGATGGTCCAAATTAACTTCTGTAAATGCAGCATTCAATTGAAGCTAACGTTAATCGCTCAATACTGATTTCATATTATCATCGCAATAGAAAACTTAAAAAAAAAACAACTTGAGAAATTTAATTGGTATCGAAGAATGAGTAACTGGCAATGAATACACCTATATCTTGAGAATCTATTTGGAGTTAAGATGCCATTAATGCGAGCAATACCCGATGATCTTTTCATTCTAATTCACTTAATTCAGATTAAATCAATAAATTAAAATCAAAATTCTTTTATCCGAAAAATGCCGAAACTTACCAAAGAGTTAAGATGATGATGCATCGTTAATATAAATTACCCTTACCTAAGTTGAAGCTCCAGTAACAGCTGTACATGGTCCTGTTTTGTGATGGTTCGTTTTCATGCACTTCGATTTTGAACAGGATTTTCAATGATGAAGTTGAGAAGCAATTCACTTTTCGCAGCAATCTAAAAAATATTATAACCAAAATAAGTCAAACATATAATTATAATTAACCTTTTATCCTATCCATCAATCAACTGCAAGTTAACCATTAAAGAGATATTGTTCACATTTATGACGGACTGAAAGCATCCCATAAGAAAATCCACAGAATCCATATGATAATGATTCAGCTGGACTATCTTTACTTTACTTAGAGGCAGAATTTGAATCCCTAAAATTAACATAATATACCAAAACGTATAAACATGGGACATTATTATACGCAAAAACGTTTAATTTATCTTCAAATGAATCAGGTTTTGATTTAATTTTCATTTATAAGATATTGCTTCTAAAATTTTATGTAGGATATTTGCATTCAGTTAACATTTTAAGTTCAATAGCTTATAATATCCAATGCGTATCGCCAAAATACGAAACTAAATATGTCACCAACTTCACCTTGATAAGGGCATCCGATTGAGGATAACCTCAACATAAATATAATGAAAACGAAGATACATGAACTAGTCATCTTCCCGTTAAATAGATGTAGCGCAAAAGGAATCTAGATCTTATCACATAATAATAATAATAAAGTACTTTATTCAGGGCGAGATTGAGACTATCAAGTCTCTTCCTACACCTTACCCTAAATATAAGGACCAGATATTGTTTCGTGCAAGAAAATTGAAATATTTTTTTTTATTATTTCTTATTGATGGATGCAATATAGTCCCACAATACGAAAACCTGAAAGTCGATACACGAGACAAAGATGTTATATTGTCAAACATATAAATATTATAAACCGCATATTAATGCTGAGAAAACTTTTGAGCTTCATTATAATTTGATTTGGCAACAGTGCGTAAAAAATAACAACAGAATAGGAATGCAGGCAAACATAGCGAGGTGAATGAAAGTGAATTTAAAGTTCCTAAAGCAGTGGAAGGAGTGAATGTCACTTAAGACCTTGCAAAAGCTAGCTGATTTCCCTTGGCTTCAATCATCGCACGTTAACCATATTTCTTTCAGCATAATCACAAAGGAGATAAAATAATTAAAGCACATAAATAATGCCGACCATTATCTATACCTTGATATCTTTGTTTGGACACATCACGCATGTAGAAGGTAGTTGAAACTGGAATTTATATCGTTACCTACTCTCAATATTTTGATAAAAAACTTATGGAAAGAATAAAAACCTTAATTTCAGTTCGAAATCTCAACTTCGATTACTATCCAAGAAGGTAAATAAATTTAAAAACGGATTCTCATAAAATATTACGCAGATGAGAGCCATAGTGGAAAAATATGAGATGTATGAATTAATCAAGAGAATTGATTAATGATATGAAGAAAATTTGGACTTAACGGCTCTATTTTATGATAAGGTAGTAACGAAAATCATTAAAAAGGGTAAATGACTGAATGTAATCTTTATCTAAATAAACGGAAATATTAAGCTTGGAACATTACTAAAAGATCTTTTTAAACTAATCTATTTTAAATAATTCAATTCAAGGAACACCCTGAAAAATCTAGAATATCGCAATAACTTGACATGAACTACAAAATATTGTTTTTCATTTAACATACTAAATGAAATAAGATTAACAATCAGCATAATGGCGACTTTCCGGAGGGAGTAAACTGGGAGTATGATAATGTGATGTGAATAAAAATTCTACTTACCTAAGCTGCACCTAAAAAACCGCTGTCTTAAGTCCTCTTCCTTGATGGCCTCTATATATGCGCTTCGTTTTTAAAAATGCCGAAGTACTTTAACGAATCCATTCACTTTCCACAACCGTCTGAAAAACATTAAGACCAAAATAATTAAACATATAATTATAATAAAGTAGTTACTCTACAATGTACCCTATTGAAAAGTTTATTATATAACAAGTAATTCGACAAAAGAGTATTTCAGTCGTTCGTTTAAGAACGAAGACGACTATCGAACCTTAGTTTATTACAAACCCAGAATCCTTTTCGACAAGGTGAACATCGGAATTGATTCTAACCGTTGAAAAATACTCGTTTCCTATTAAATAATCATAAAATTTATGATTGAAATACTTCCAAACTCAACTAAAATCGAAAGTACAAATTAAAGAATAAATACCAATCGGACTTAAGAGTTAATGGAAATTGACTCTTGGCGTTAAATGAGTTGAAATTGCATAATCATTTTTCATTTTTAGCGCATAACATACAAATTGGTAAATAGCTTATTGGTGTATTCTTAATCATGGATAATAATTAAATGCTAAGAGTCTTGTTCAATTACTAAAATTCCGTTAAATTTAAATTGCACCTTGCATATGACGTAAGTGTCGGTACTCATCAAGACAAGATACGGATAAACTATAGTGCAAATACATATAAATTATAAATATAAGGAATGAAATTAGCATTAATTGATTCGTGATAGAGCTTTTTGTTTCCACTTACTCGGCGTTTGAGTTACATCATTGCAGCCGGGAGAACCGGTTTTCAGTTCCGGCTACGTCAGTGTCTCAACTTCAAGTTATGCCATTGAATTTAGCTGATTATCCACGCGATGTCAGAAGATAACGGAAGTATTATTATAGTGTCCTTGAATTTGGGTGCGACAGTCAATTAAAACTTTTTAAAGATAAGTACATTCTTATCAAATCTTATGATCACTTAAAACTAAAACGATACGCAACACGAAATTATACGAAATTGAGTTTAACTTATTATGAAGACAAAGAAGGAATCCTTCAATTCAGAAGATGAATGCCTTTGAAATCCAAATCTTATGGACTAAAACGTATCCCAGAAAAAAGTTCAAAGAGAACACTTTTAAGATCTGGTATCTTCTAATCGCAATTTCAATGAATTATAAGAATTTGAAGCAGGAGAATAAATTTCAATTAAAGTATCTTATGTAACTTACCATTCTCAGAATATCTTGGATGAAGGCCGCAGACATCTAAACTCCTGGAGAATATAAAGTCTTCTTTTTAACTTAAAGCCACTTTGCGAAAACATAAATATTACGAAATGAGAAAGTAATATTAAAAGTCTTAAAGTAACATATAAAGTTTTCCTCCGGTAATATAGTCTCTAAAGTTAACTCAATTCAGCTAATTCAAATGTTGTAACGGTTATTTTAGAACAAAAGAGCAGCATGACCTCACCTGAAGAAAGTTCCAGAGCAACTGAGAAATTTTCCATCTGCGTAACGTATGAACAAATATGCTGTCACGTGATTGGCTGATTTAGAATTATCCGTTTTATGCCTTGCCCTCCACGCGTTTCAATAATTTAATTAAATAATTAATATAATAATATGATATTCAAATTATTATAATTTATCATTTAGTGTTTGATGAAAATGTTCAAAGTTGATAAATGATTGTAAATAGCTTTTTCCAAATTAAAAACTTTTCGTCATGCTCAAACAAAAGAATGTGATTAGTCCGTCCGTTTCTTCAATCGATTCACATGATAATTAATGATTATATTATAGCTAATAATTATTTTAATTAAAATAAATGATCATTTACAAGTAATTTTGAAGTTCCTATTTGAGAATCTATGGTCTCATGTGATACAATTTTCTTGATGCGTAATCTATTTTTGTCAATGATACTAGTAAACGAGCATACCTTCCTAAACTAAGTTAGGAATAAATCGATGTACTCAATTGGAGGCAGGGGTTAATATTGAACACAAATAAATAGCCAACAAGGATTAGGAATTTATGTGACATGAATATTAAACCTGAACTGCTTACCATATTCCGCTATCTTCAACTTCTTGGTTTAACTTGTTCAGCACCTATTAAGAATACACAAGATTCACTCCAGATTGAAACTATCATTGCCTTTATGTAGATTTAAAACAATGATTTTACACTGATGCCACATGCATTACACTATATCACTTTACTTTATCACTGTTGAATCAACCACTCTGATGCACGTTTTCCCTTGTACACTTTTTCACACCTTTTGAACAAAATAACAGAATAGAATGGTTTCTGCTTCGAATAAACGTCCACCGCGAGTATTTCACTTGCAAATATATCCATCCAAGGTCTCAAACACTCACGGTACACCCAAAAGAATATATTTTTGGGAAACTTTAAGAGAAAATGACCGCCAATTAGAGGATGGAAACAAGAACTTCCTGTCGCTTTGCATTATTCACTTCATGACACGCCACTTACGTGATTCATATTTTTCAAGACGAGCGAAATTCTCTGAGAGCGCGGAAAAGTGCCACGTAATAGCCTCGTGGTTTAAGTGAAGAAGTCTCTGAAATGGCGATCTAACCTCCAAGAATATTTAAATTACGATAATATGTTGCGTTTGTGAAGTGAGTTTGTTGAAAACGATGAAGATTGTGCTACCTACTGGATTAATTCTTTACAGTGATTGTGTGAGACGTGCTACGTAAGAGCCCACTTATGGAATCCTCTAATATAAAGTTTATCGACGGCTCAACGATGACTGGATTTCAATGATTTCCTTAAGTAATCGTGAAGGTTTATATTGTTCTACTTTCCATTAAGACGAGGCCTTCTGGGAAATGTGGGAATCATTCGAACACAAGCCAAAGGCATATGAAAACTCTAGAATGTAAGTACCATATCAGTGATAGATATAGGGTTTATAAGTATGTGAATTTGATTGTGAGTTTAACAAGCGTATTTTCAACGTCATCGATATAAGTTACAACTATTCCGTTACTTCGATTACAAAGGTAATATTTGATTTCAATCTAGAATGCTTTGTCTTGTTCAGAATGGCACAGTTCATAACACTTCACGGTCAGTTTATTTCGTGCTCGTTATTTCTCTGACATAAGTTAAAGCTTTTACGATATTTTTAGAACAGTATTAAATCTTCAAGAATCTGAAATGCCGCCAATCAACGAAGGTCATAACCTTGGTAGATAATCGTGAGAAAATCGTGACAAGTAATGTTTTCAAGTGGATACAAATTCATTAAATAAAATAAAATCAATAATAACCATGCTAATAAATTGAGGAACTGAAAAGACCAATCAAATTCTTTTGAGTCTGCATGATTAGAATTTTCTAATTTGGAAAATTTGATTTACAATTATTTTCATAAAAACTAAATGATCATCAAATTGGAGGTCATTTTCTCCTAAAGTTTCCCGCAAATTTATTCTTTTCGATGTACCGTGAGTGTTTTTGATACCATGGTTAGGTACGTTTCCAAGTGACATACTCGTGGTGGAAGTTTAAACACATCACAAACCATTCCATTCCAAAAGTGTGAAAAAGTTTACAAAGGAAAACGTGCATGTGAGTGGATGTTTCAACAGTGATAAAGTAAAGTGATATAGAGTAAAGCATGTGCGATAATGGCGATAAAAGTTTTAATCTGGAGTGAATCTTGTGTATTCTTAATGGGTGTTGAACAGGTTAAACCAAGAAGATGAAGAGAGCAGAATATGGTAAGCAGTTCATGTTTAATATTCATGTCACATAAATAACTAATCCTCCGAGGCTATTTATTTTTGTTCAAAATTAACCCCATCCTCCAATCTAGTCTACCGATATATTTCAAACTAAGTTTAGGAAGGTAAGAACATTTACTAGTATCATTCTCAAATTGGAACTTCAACATTACTTGTAAATTATCATTTATTGTAGTTAACAAATTGACAAGATGTAATATAATAATTAATAATCATGTGAATCGATTGAAGAACCGGACGGACCAATCACATTCTTTTGTTTGAGCATGACGAAAAGTTTCTAATTTGGAAAATGCGATATAAAATCATTTATCAACTTTAAACATTTTCATTAAACACTAAAAGATAAATTATAATAAATTGAAAATAATATTATTATATTCATTATTTAATTAAATTATTAAAACGGGTGGTGCGCAAGGCATAAAACGGAGAATTCAATATCAGCCAATCACGTGAGAGCATATTTGTTCATACGTCACGCAGATGGCAAGTTTCTCAGTTGCTGCTGAACTTTCTTCAGGTGAGGTCATGCTGCTCTTTTGTTCTAAAATAACCGTTACAACATTTGAATTTGCTGAATTGCGTTGACTTGGAAGTCTAAAGAACTGAAGGAAAACTTTGTATGTTACTTTAAGATATTTAATATTACTTTCTCATTTCGTAATATTTATGTTTTCGCAAAGTGGCTTTAAGTTAAAAAGACGACTATATATTATCCAGGCGTTTAGATGTCAGCGGCCTTCATCCAAGATAATCTGAGTAAGGTAAGTTGCATAAGATACTTGAATTAGAAATCAGTCTCCTGAACCAATTTTAAATAACTAATTACAATTGCGAGCCGAATATAATAGCATTTTAAGGAATTCTGTTTTAGATTATTATTATTAGACTAATATGTTCCAGTCTATAAGATTTGGACTTTAAGAGCAGTCATATTTTGAATTGAAGGAATACTTCTTTATCGTCAACTAGTGTTCGAGTTAGTTTCGCATGATTACGTGTTGCGTATCTTTTTAGTTTTAAGAGATCATAAGATTTGATAAGAATCTTTTAAAATTTTTATTGACTGTCGCACGCAAATTCAAGGACACTATGATAATACTTCCATTATGTTCTAGCATCGCGTGGATAACCAGCAAAATTCAATGGCATAACTAGAAGTCGAGACACAGACGTAGCCGGAAAACTGAAAACCGGTTCTCCCGGCTGCAATGAGGTAACTTAAACCGCCGAGTAAGTGGAAACAAAGAGCTCTAGCACGAATCAATTAATGCTAATTCCATTCCTTATCTTTATAATTTGTATGTATTTGCACAATAGTTTTTCCGTATCTTTTGTCTTGATGAGTACACTTACGTCATATCATTGATTTAAGAAGGCTGGTTTAAAATTTAACGAAAATTTTGTAATTGAAGAAGACTCTTCAATTACAAAAAGAAGAAGAATTTCATTATTGTCTATTTTTAAGAATACTATAGTATACTATTAAGTTATTTGTATGCTATGCACTTGAAATGAAATATGCTTATGCAATTGTAACTCAATTAACGTCAATTTCCATTTAGTCTTAAGTCCAATTTGTATTTATTCTTTCATTTGTGCTTTCAATTATAGTTGAGTTTGCAAGTATTTAAATCATAAATTTAATGTTCATTTAATTGGAAACGAGTAATTTTGCAACGGTTAGAATCAATTCCCTAGTTCACTTGGTCGAAATGGATTCTGGGTATGGTAATAATTTGAGGTTCAATAGTCAAGACCACTTCACTAGCATTTCATTTCTTAATTAGTTCTTGATTTTATATTCCTCAGGATTTTAACTAGATATCTCATATTATTTGAGTTGCAGGAATAATAAACATTCCTTAGGCTGCTGCACTAAATAACTACCTGACTATAATTATATGTTTAATTATCTTGTGTTAATGTTTCAGACTATTTGTGAAATTCTTCGTTATTGCCTTTTGGAGTTTTTAAAATCGAAGCGCCTATAGAGAGGCCATCAAGGAAGAGGACTTTAGACACCGGTTATTTTAGATGCAACTTAGGTAAGGAGAATTTTTATTCACATCACATCATCATATTCCCCGTTTACTACCTCCGGAAACGTCACCATTTTGTCATTATTTTCATTTAGTATGATGGAAGAAAAATAATATTTTGTAGTTCATGTCAAGTTATTGCGATATTCTCGATTGATTCCGTGTTTTCTTTGAACTGAATTATTTAAAATAGTTGGGATTGAAAATATCTTTGAGTAATATTCTAAGCTTTCGATTTCTGTCTATTTAAAAAAAGATGACATTCATTCATTTAACCTTATAAATATTTTATTACTATCTTATCATAAAATAGAGCTGTTAATTCGAAATATTCTTTTTCTCAATTGCATAATAATAGACGGAAATCAGTTTTTATATATATTAATCTTCTTGGATAGTAATCGAAGTTGATATTTTGATCCTAAATTATGTTCGTTGTTTTCTCCATAAGATTTTTACCAAAATATTGAGAGTAGGTTTGGATATAAATTCTAGTTTCAAGTACCTTCTGCATTCAAGAAATTTAAAATCAAAGAAATCAATGTACGGATAATGGTTGGCATGTGCTATAATCATTTTATGTCCTTTGATATAACAAAGTACTATTGCTAACACGAGGGATGAAGGAAGTCAATGGAAATCAGTTCGCTTTTACAAGGTGAGGTCTTAAGTGGCCTTCACCCCTTCCACTGTTTTTCGAACTTTAAATTCACTTTCCTTAACCTCACTATGTTTACCTACATTCCTATTCTTTTGTTACTTTTTACGCATTGTTGCCAAATCAATATATAATGAGGCTAAAAATTTTTCTCAGCATTAAGATGTGGTTGATAATCTTAGTTGACTTAATGCTTATAGGTTTAAAATTATAATAGAGGCAATTTTCGTTTACTTTTAAGTTCGAATCATATTTATTCTTTTCCTTTTAATTTAGATTGAAGTTTCAGCATGTTTCATTTAGTATCCCAGTTATTTTATTCGATTTTAGACAAATTGAAATATTAGCAACGGTTCATTTCATATTAGAAATTCATAAAATCGACGAAGTTGCAATGGAAATATTTAATCGCTCAATATTTGCTGTCGTAACACGAATTTCATTACTGAAATTGTTCTCGATTTTATATCTCTTATTGGTTTAGGCAAATATCTCAAGAAATTTGAGTGACAGAAATGCTTATTGGTCAAAATATTCGCTAAAGAATATTGAGGAATGCGAATGACATCGACATTGCACCAGAGGTGTTGAAAAGCGAAGGGTGTTTGAAGAAACCAACGCCAAAGAGGACCTTAGGCACTGGTTAGCGTAGCTACAACTTAGGTGAGGAGAATTTTACTTCACATTTCGTCATCATCATTGCTGCTCGGTATATGATGACCATTTTATTGATTCTTAAATCATTTTATATTTAGTATGCCCCATAAAAACAGTTATTTGTAAATCAAATCAAGTTAATACGATATTTTTCATTGCAAGTTTCCTATTGAAATGAATGACATAAATTGATCAGATAGAAAATCATTTTGAATATCGTCACAAACTCTCGATTACTGTTGAATTTTAAAAAGTTGGCAATCATTCATTTATAAGTTTTGAAATTTCGCAGTAATACAGCATCAAAATTTAGAGTTGATTAAAGGATATTGCCTTCAAAATGGTTATCACATCCCACAAATAATTCGCTCTTTATATTTTTTATTCTAATTTAAGTATCCTTTGCATAATCATTTATAGATAATAATCGAATTTTGTTTGTACATAAATCTTCTTTGTAAATTTTCGAATTATACATTTTTAATAATATCGGAATTAAAGTCTGTAATTATTTTCATAACTATTTTTCAAATTCTAAAGTATATGTTAGGGTAAATACTTTAGTATGCAATTCCACTTACGTGAAATTTCCAATAAGAAATTGAGGGTATGGAAATGGTTGGCATTTCTTATGTGCATCTATTATTTTATCTCCATTATAATATGTATTACATACTGCCTTCTGGAGGTTTTGGGGGGTTTTCCTCCCGACTAGGGTGAATACCAGGAAGATATATAATTTCCTGCCCCCCCCCCATGATATGACTACCACCTGTCCTTGTGCCTATTTTTAGTTTTAATTAATAAATAAATAAATAATAAAAATGAAGGAACTAAGCCTAACACGTGGTATTTTTTTGTTTTTTGTATTCCCTCGCCTGTAGATACACTTTCCCTTTCGCGTAATCACTAGATTTCTACAGGATGTTAGGGGTACGTAATTTGGTTTTAACTATGAGTTTTCACGAACACCAGATTATGTTTCACTTCTCTTTTTCGGCTGCTTTCTCTGTTATGCACTCTACCTTAACATCTAATTTTTTCTTGAACAGTAACATTATTATTAATACGCGTTAGTTATTACCGTGCACATATTTTATACATAATGTCTTTTTTTACATAAAAATAAAAGCAAAAAAGTGCAACCAGCATGATATGAAACCAACATGTCATTTTAAATTATGAACGATTAAGTCAGCTTAACCGATGATAAAATATCAATATTCTTCAAATTCTATTCATGAAATCACCATTCGGTAAACCAACATGTCATAATAGTTACATTAATCAAAATGACGTATATTATAGGTTATTATATTGTGTTTTGATTATTATTGAATTAGAGATCGATGAAATTCAAACGGGAATGTATTAAAAAACGCCATTAAGTTGAATTTATTATCACTTTCAAAACATTAGTATTGTTTCAACAGAACATTATTTATTTTGAGGTTATTCTCCATTGGGTGTCATTATCCAGGTTAAGTTGGTGGTGTCATTGTCACACATAAGCATCCTGGAGCCCATTCATTACCTAAAGAGCTTTAAATTTTATCTAAAAGCAAATAATAGAAATAAAATTCCAAAGGTAACACCAAATGGAAAGAAATCAAACTGTATTCTGAATCATTTGTGGATAATTTAAGTGTTTTTGCGTATTATAATTTTCATTAATAAATTTTTTCTGTATATGATGTTCATTTCAAGGGACTCAAATGCGACCTCAAAATGTGATGAATGATCATGTTTTGAGTTGAATTTACTTACGCGAAGCTTTAAGTCTCTTATAAACATTAGCAATATATCTTTAACGTTTAACTACG
This sequence comes from Sympetrum striolatum, assembly GCA_947579665.1. Classification (NCBI taxonomy): domain Eukaryota; kingdom Metazoa; phylum Arthropoda; class Insecta; order Odonata; family Libellulidae; genus Sympetrum; species Sympetrum striolatum. Next base: position 73,283,527 of record OX388348.1, read on the forward strand.
TAACTACCCTATAAACGTTTAATAGTATAACTCATTCAGTATTATTAAATATTTTATTTATTTTGGTAATAATACATTTCAGAATACTGCAGAAAGTGAATTATCTCTCCCTTCGTCATTGTCCGTCCAGTACAAAAACAAGATGCATATAAAGGAATCATGACAGAACAGGACCTTGGACAGCAGTAACTGGAGCTTCATCTTTGGTTAGGATATTTTATATTCACATGACCATCTTATCTTTATAATGGGTAATTTGCACCATTAAGCTATTTTTCATTAAAATAAGTTTAACAGAAAACATTATTGTGTTAAGAAAGTTAAACGTTAACGATATTCTTGACGAATTCCCTGTGTACCGCAACATAATTATATCCCTTTATATCATTAACCTAAAAAGGGAAAATACTTATATGTATATCATAAGCATTAATATTTATTTATTGGTATTTAAAATATAATTTACAGTATTTGGTGGCGGGGCTACGGACATAGATTTCAAATTCAACCAATCAGAGAACAGCAATATTGTTCCTAGCTTACAGCAACGGAAATTTCCTCAGTCGTAGCTGAGATTTCTTCTGAGTTAGTCGTTATGTCAATTTAATAAAAACCGTTACTGATTTGAATTTTTGGCTTGACTTACAATCTGAACTTTGGAGAATATCCTGCCAACGATAACTTAAATAAGATATGTTATTCATATATTTCCGGTGATACTATTATAAAGAAAAAATCGTTTTTTATTGAAAGTTTCACTAATTTAATTCAGTTCGACACGCATTATTGGTTAATGACATTCGTGTAAAGTCTAGGTTACGTTACATTAGGCGAAGCAATCAATTTCTTTTATAACGTCTGTCCTTAATATTTAACTTCATCATTTTTTGCGACCGTAATTCCATTTAGAAATGAATACTATAAGCGAGTGCGTTTTTTTAGTATTTTGGGAACGAATTTGAAATGCATACGTTTTATATTTACAAAAAACCGTTACTAATTTTAATGTAGCGTCTCACGTAACATTCGGAAATTTGGAGGATATTCTATTAACGGTATATCATTTCTTATTCGAAACTTTCCTGAGATCTTGATTTAAGAAAATAATTGTTTTTCGATTTATATTTTCTGATTGTTAATTTTTCTTTTTGAGTTTTTCTTATTTCACTGACCCAAAATAAAGGTAACGTTAGGTTTTGGGAAGCAACCAACTTCTTTCACCACTAATTTCCTTGCGATATTGCATTAGCTAATTTTCGATTTTCTAATACATAGATACAATGAGTTCATTTTTGCATCAATTTATTGATCGATTTTGAGAAAACATCGAAAGCATTCAATTGAAACTTTATAGTTTAATGAACATATCTTGACTTTGTATTTAAGTTTAGAGAAGGCTTTGTAGGAGAAAAATATCGGATTAATCCACAAATGACATTCTTATTGTGATTAATTTTACTTAAAGTCATGCTATTATTATTTTTTTGCAAATTCCACTAAATATTATTAGTTTAATATAATCTTATTTAGCATTAATAAGTCATAAAAAGTAATATTTAGTTCTTGAGTCCCGATTACATGGCTTCTATCTAAATAAGAAAATTTTGCTAATCATTTTAACAAATTTTATTATTGCCAAATAAATTAACTATTTCTTTTAATCACCAGGTGTTTTAATAATTCATTGTGTCAACGGTTACATTTATATAGAATGAACGGAAATTTTCCTTTGAAAGTTACCGATATAAGTTTATGACTGCCCGTTTCCTTAATTTTATAGTGCTTACTTCATTGAGCTTGATAAACATTTTATTAATTTGAAATTATTATTTTTCAGATTTTGACAAAGTTAATATCGCAGATTTCCATTAAGGATCGCTTTTCAAAATGATAGGATAGCTAAGGGATTCCTCACTCCTGAAGAGTCCAGAGGACAGCGATGGACAGGATTTCTAATTTAGGTAAACGGAACTTATATTTATATACTACATCCTATTTTAAGTTTTTATTTATTTCCCATGTTTGCATAATAAATATATAGAAGTGAGGAAATGATTGCGGTGCCTCAAATGCTCTAACTTGAATTAAATGGTTTTGTGCCATGGATCGATGGAATCCGAGTGGATGCCTAAGAATGCCTCCTGCAACTCAATTCATCGGTAAAGAACTACTTCTATTTTCCTTTGACTATTACCTTTGCTGTATTATATCGAGACTCACGGCCAAGCACTCTCCCTTTCACGTACTCATTCAATGTTGTCGCAATTAGAAAAGAAAGGTATCTAAATATATTTGAGACTATATTTCAATAAGGTCCATTGCTATTGAGCTTTCAAGTTCCGTTCCTTTCTCCGTAAGCTTTTTCTCTGAAAATGAAAGTAACTTTTTGTAAATATTTCCGTTAGACACAATGTGAGGTTGCGACGAGCTTTGATTGTTTTGACCATCATTTATAACTTTGTTTGTTTTCGAAATTCGAGATGTTGCTTAACTGACTTTACACAAATAAATCATAAATACAATAATCCCGTAAGATTCTTTATCGCCTCGTCTAGGATAAGCGAGTAACCTTATACTTTGCCTTGATTTACGTCAAATTATATTGCGACTTTAGGACATAAACATTTGAACCTTTTGCAACTCAAATGGATTTCAAAGATTTTGCATAGCATTCGCAAATGCTCCTCACCGCGCGCGTTGCCAAAATAAGAATTTTGATTTGAATAAAAGAATCTATTAAGAAGAAAGTTTACTTCTGTTGTGATGCGATTCAATGCAATGTAAAGGCTTAGACAGTCGATTAAGATATTATGAGAATATATATAGCATGAAAAAGAGTCACAATTCTCTATTGACTAAAAATAGCGTTTAGATTTTCATGTAATACTCATTAACTTTAATTCATTCTCGAATTGTCTTTTCTTCAATGACTGGGTTCGTTTGAAACTACTCAAATACCTTATATTTATCTAATAGACGACGTTAATCAAATTAACCGACTCTTGTCCATCTAACATAAGTAGATAATTCTTAAAAAAAAGAAAAGAAGCACATCTTCCGAAAAAACATTTTCTCTTCCTTAATGTGACTTGTATCAGTGGGTGATGAAAATCGTTTACTGCTTTCGCAAAGCTGCATATTTCGTTTGATTACCGTTTATATCTTGCAATTTATAACTTACGGCACCATAACTGACGATCTTTTACTGATAATATTTAATTTATGAATTCGTTTTATAAAGGTCTAGATGCTGACGATTTGCTTATACATTAAAATTTAATATTACCTTATCCTTCGGTATGTACGACTTTACGGCATCGTTCACACATATTGCTAAGAACTGAAATTGGTTTTTGAGAGTGCTAGCAATTATACTCTAACTTTTGCGGTAACTTCGTCTTTGTATAAGAGTATGTTAGAGATGTGTTGCGTTTTTATACACGAAAATAATTGAATTTGTAGTCTGAATATTTTTAAGAGATTAGCGTGTATTATTCAAGTTTCTACATTCAATTGTTTTGAACATAAAAGTTTTGTATTAATAGAATTGGCATTCACTATGATGCTCCTGATTTCCTTCATTTAATATTATGTATAAATAATTCCTAAAATTCCAAACAAGAAGTAGACTTGACCAATGCCTGTTTTCAAATTGACCTATAAATATTTAAGTTATTAGGTTTTTCTTATAATTAGAAAGTTAGTTGTTGCGAATAAATGTTGCAAATCAGGTAATTTTCAGTAACATCTGTTTATTAATGGCAATCAAGCGTTATGTGGAATTCAAGTCACCTACAATGTGAGTTTAACATTTAAAAATTATTTCCTCCTCATGCAAATCACATTCGCCCTTCATGTAGAATAAAATAATAGAGATTAATTATAAATTAAAACCTTTTTCCTCTAAAACCTGCGATGCCGGGTCTACCTATCAGGAATCATTTCAATGGTCGCAGGACATCTACATTGAGTGTATCACCAGACTACAGAACTACCAGCGAACGACCCAAGGTGTCAGAGTGGATGTAGAATCACGAGGCAAACAAATTACGGCATCAGTCGATCATGGAAAAGAAGAAAAGGTGAAATACAATCTTTTTCTTCCGTGCCAAAACCCAATTTCAATTATGTATAGTATAAAATTTTGTAAGGCCGGAAATTGTATAGTTTACAATATCTTGAAATGTAAATCCTATAAATACAAGACAAAAGGACTGCGCTCTTAACGAATTAACGTATTGTAGAATGTATACATTTCTTATGATCTATGTAAGGTGGGACCATTAATAGTTTATATATTCTGTAACTGTTGATTTTATTGCCTAAATGTTTAAACCTAATTCATTGAGGGGGTATGTGTAATGCTATAGTTTACCAAGACTTGTATTTCAGTGAAATGTAAATTCTATAAATATAAAACGAAAGACTTTGCGCCCATAACCAAACCAACTATTGCAGAATGTATAGATTTTTATGATAAATGTAAAGTGGGGCTATGTATAGTTTAGATATTATGTAACTATTCATTTTATTGCTCCAATGTTTCTCCCTCACTCAATGGGGAAGGGGAGGGAAGGTAATGAATAGATGATTGTTATGGGAAAATTTCCCCAGCCACATGCAGAATGGCAGCTTGTAGGGTATTAATGTGGATGTAGAATGTAGATGAGAAAAGAATGGAAGGGATAAGTTGATATGATATATATTAGGGAGTGAAGGGATAAGTATTGGAGAGAGTGGGAAGGGTCTGGGTGGTTTAGAGGTAAGGAAGGGAGATGATCGGGGCTACCTTCAGGAGGGAAATGGTGAGAAGGGACGGGACAGAGTAGTGGATAGTAGGGATGGGGTAGATGATGGGATGGAACTGAGTGGGGTGGAGGGAGGGATAGGACGGGACAGGGTAGAGGGTAAGATGGGACAGTGGCGGGCGGAGGGTGGACAAGGACGGGGTAGAGGGTGAATGGGAAAGGTTGGTGTACCGGTTGGGTTAGGGCTTGCCGGGGAGGAGGATGGTGGGATGGGACTGGGAAGGGTAGATGGTGGGATTGGGCTGGGTGGGGAGGAGGGTGACATACGTACGGGTGGGGAGGAGATGGGGATTGGTGGGTAGGAGGGTGGGATGGGGTGGAAGGAGGGTGGGATGGGTATGGGTGGGGAGGGGATGGGGATAGGTATGGGTATGGGTGGGGAGGATGGTGGGATGGGACTGGATTGGGTAAGGTGGGTTTGGACGGCGAGGGTTAGAGGGTGAGATTGGCCTGGTTGGGGTCAAGGGTTGGAAAGATCGGTGTAGGATAAGGGTTGGATAGGAACATGGTAGGATAGAGTGTGAGATGGTTGGTTTAGGTTGTTGTATATTGTCTTGTAAAAGGTTGATCCAGACACTCCTCATTTTTTACCATATATCTTCCTCCTCCCTCTACCCACTCTGTACCTTGCATAGTCACGATCTACCCTCTACCCAAACCAGGTCCATCCCAGACCCTACACCATAATATCCCACCCTTTACTAACCCACCCCGTTCCTATCCATCTCTTACCACATTCTCACACCTCCCTCAACCCCATCATCTATCCAGACTCTATCTTCGCTTCTAACCCAAACCTTACCACAACTCGTTCATATCCACAATTTAACCCACTCTTATGCCACACTGAACCACACCAGCTATCCTAATCTTTTCCCCAACCTGTCGCCATCAACCCTGTACCAAACCCTTATCTATCCCACCCCACACACCACGAACTATCCTACCCGACCCTATCCTCAGTCTACCCCAAATCATACCCCAACGGACCCTATCCACCCTGTACCCAACCCTTATGCCACCCTAAACTCTACCCTCTATCCCACGCCAATACTCTAACCCTCAACCCAATTATCTAACCCCCTGACCATTTTCAACCTCTAGCGAACATTTCCCTTCCCAGCCGAAACCCCACCCACTCCGTACCCACCCTCTAAGCCACCCTCTGCCCCTCCATATCCATCTTGTACGAAACCCTCACTCCAACCATAACCCTGCCCTTTATCCCAACCCAACTGTTCCAAACCTAACCCTCTATCACATCCTGACCCTTCTTACCCTCAATTCTAATGCGTCCGTATCTATCTTATACCCCAGCTTGTACCTTTCCATCCTCTATCCCAAGCCATCCCTGATACCCTGAGCCCACGCAGTCCCTCCTACCATCAATCCCACCCCGTTTCTTCCCACCCACCCTCACACTTAATCCCAAATTTAATTTGAATTTATTGTAATTGAATCAATAGTTCAGAATATATCAACTGTACATGGCCCCACCTTACATATATTATAAGAAATGTATACATTCTGCAATATGTTGAATGGTTAAGGGCGCAGTCCTTTTGTCTGTTATTTATCATATTTCCATTTCAAGTTATTGTAAGCTATATAATTTCCGGCCTTACAATTTTCTATACTATACATAATTGAAAATGATTTTTGGCACGGAAGCGAATTATTATATTTCACCGTTCATTCCTCTTCCGTGATCGACTGATGCTTTAAGGTGTTTCCCTCAGGTTTCTACATCCACTCCGACACCTTTGGTCGTTGGCTGGTAGTGCGGCAGCGTGGTTATGTGCTAAACGTGGATGTCCCGCGGCCATTTTCCGGCTTAGGAAAGGTGTTTCTGGATCGCAAGTTTCATAGGAATAGGAAATTTAACAAAATTATATCTCTATTATTTTATTGTCCATGAAGGAGTACAGAAACTTGTATGCGGAGGAATATATTTTGAAATTCAGGGAGACATAGTTACACAATGAACATGGGCTGGGTGGGGGTGAGGGTGGGAAGGGATTGGTTGGGGTTCTACAATTGTAGCGATCGTTTATCTTCTCATAGAGTTCCGATTTTTTTAATTTATGTCGGTAACGTTTTGTGTTAATAGTGCAATATTTTATGAATAAAAAGGATGTGCAAACGTGCTGCGAAATCATTTAGGGAGTTGGGTCACTCTTAGATTCTTATTAAGGATATGCATATAGTATTAGGAGTAAACCTTCTTCTGAACCTTTTGAAAACCCTTTAGAGTTAAAATGGTAGGTTAAGTTCCCATAATGAAACACAGTATTCCATATAATAGCAATAGCTAATGCATTGTATGAAGGATTATTGGTATTGGATGAAATCGTTGGAGCTACGTTAATAAGAGTACAGAAAGGTGAATCGACACCATGCATAAGAAATTTAATACAATCATTACAGTGAAGATATATATGCTGCGGAATTTATCGAGGCTTTGTTTCATTCCCAGATCTCGCTTGAACTTGAAAGTAACCACCAGCAATAAACCAACTCTGAAGCTTCTTCAGCCTTTACCTTAACCTCAATACGAGTTCCGTGGGACATATAAAGTGCCAGTATCGCAATTTTGATCAGATGAAAGACTTCAAGCGATATTAAGCAATGCCATGATGTTTAAATAAATTAATAAAATATATAAAGGGGATAATTTATATGATAAAGGATCAACCCTACTTTAAACTGTAGCACCAAGTAAGATTTCTAATTAGTTATGAAACACTGTAAATATCTGAATGAATCAAAACCATTAATTTACTCATGTCGTCAAATTCTCAAGACTATTTAGGAAGTGACGAAGTCGATTGAATTGAGTTCCAATTTGTTGAGTTATATGGAAACTTTTTTTTTCTTTCTTTTTAGACTTTTTTATAAAAATAATTCATTCGCGACACTACCTTGGAGTCATAAGAGATCAGTCTTTCAGAATGGAAAATTGGCAATGCGGTCCCGGGTTCGATTCCCGGTGAAAGCCAATGTGCGAAATGACCTTAGCTGTCGAAGCACTATTTACAATACTACTACAATTGGCAATGTAGAAGGGCGAACGGATTTTATACTAAACATAAATCGCAGGTTTAAAATATTAGAATGCTCTAATACATCTACTGTTAGATATATGCCATCAAATTCAAATTTCGTCTGGGGCAAATAAAGACAGAGGCATATTTATAGATATTTTCTCTTTATCTCCTCTCTAAGAAAATTTCGTTTCCTTGACATAGTGAAAGTTCATGCTATGAAAAACAACTCTTAATTAACGGACGCAAACCACTTACATACGAATGGATAACTTAATTAAGACGAAACAGTTATTTGAATCAACTACTACAGGAAAACCGTTCCAAGTTACGCATTCGCGGTATAAATATGAATTGCGTTAAAAGCCAATCAAATTGGAAAAATCTCATGAACCCCAAGTTTATCAAATTCATATTTTTTAAAACCGTCTCTTAGTTTCCAGTCTACACCATGCAAAACCGTAAGCATACATTTGATTTGTGGGTGGAATTCAATGTGAGAAATGGAGATATAATAGTGAACAGTGACACATGAACCCGTTCCAGACCTGAATACAATATTACTACAATTTATCGCCAAACTGAGGCATAGCAAAATTGTGAAGAATTTGTATAAAGGCCTTGATTTGTCCAAGGTCAATAAAAGAATACAATTAACAGGAAAAAGAGAGGCTAAAATATTGAAATTCGTTGGAACCCCAAATCGATACTAACGGATATATTTACTTATATTGCAAGCATATTTTGAGAACAAATTCATCGAGAAAGCAACGAAAGCGCAAGCAAAATAGCAGTTAGCCTTGAATTTATCTGTTGGTATGCACGAGATTACATTTTACTTCTACTTACAGAGAAAGAGATTAAGACAGGAAAGTGAAAGTGAATGGTTGGTACACAGAAGTGGCGTTCAAAAGCTTTAAGATAGGAAGCGAAAATAAAACTGATTAAACATTAACAAGGGAATTTTAGGAATGTTATTATTCAGTTTCAAGTTTCTTAATTACTGTAAATCGAAATAATACGGTATTAAAAGGTGAAATTCAGAAACGCAAAAATGCCATCCAGCGACTCAGGAGTAAAATAGTCTCCGTGTATAAAGAAATGCTACGTAATTTCAGCTCTGCAGTGCTAGAAATGAATACTAAGGCACGGAATTACTGTTAAAGATTGTTTTTATAATATTTAATCACCGCAAATTGCGTTCTTACGTCTTACGGTCCAATCCAAAAATCTTAGAATATATTTGAAAATTTTCCGGATTTCTTTGAATATCGTTACTAACATTAGATCACCTTGACGCCAGTGAGGAATTCTATATTAACGACAAGTTAAATATAATCAATGGTACAAGCCGTGACTTGGTGGAATTCCATATCAATGGAAAACTCACCTAGTAAAAGTGTAGTTTCCCCCTAACCACCCCCTTCCTTATTCTCATTGTTGTATAGGTCATGCTCTCTGGTATATATTCTTGTTATGCTTTGTGATCTTTGCCTGATGATAACTCTGTGAGTTGAAACATGTCGCAGTAGAGGAAGATATATATTTTGTGGAAATTTTACTAAGTGAGTTTTTCATTTTTCCATTGACAATTTAAATGTTTTTGGCTATAGGTATATGATAAAAAGCGTTTGAAGGTTGACAAGAAGGCTGTCGTTAGCTAAAAACTGCGATATAGAACAAGGAAGGTGGAAACAGAATATTGTGTTAGCATTACCAAAACAGATCTTCCATACGTTCTCCAGAATACTATAAAACATATTTGGGATAATATCGCATTAATAAATTTGTAATATTATTAATCGATGGTGATCAATTTTTCATACTCCTTATTTTTGACAAATAATAAGGTTGAGTTAAGCGTAAGAAGAAGCTTGTTCACTCATTGCGAATCTTCCTACGTTTTAATAACAAGAAAAAATAGCAAGACTCTTCACAGGTGTTGCGATAATTGCATGCATAACCCAACTATTAATTTTATCTGAAATCTTCTAATAGAAAGTATGAAAGGAAATGTGTTTTTCTCTTTCATCAAGCAAAACCTATGACTCGTACCGGCGAAAAAACGATGCCAGCAAATCAGAAACCTCTTCCAATGCCTTCTTTTACTTTTAGGAAAATATATTAAAAGAAATAACTCACCAAGGTAAACGATCGCTGGCATTGCAGTGAGGAATGAATGAAGGCACTCTCTTTGGCTTGCATTTGAGTCCCGCATGACTTTCATTAGTGAATCCAGACATCGCCCTTATCAATAAGAAAGCAATCAAAACATCAATGGTGAATATATATGACGTTATGCATTAATTTCATTTATAATTAATTATACTCAAGCACTGTAAAGATTAGCACTGATTTCTGAATGAGTTATTGCGGATAGTCTTCTAACTAAAAGTTAAACTTGCGGCCTCTTTCGCAGAAACTCAATTAAAATAGATAATTCAACATATTAACTACTTTAGGATAATATTCAGTAGATCTTGACCTCCATTGTTAATACTTTTTTCTCATTTCACATCAGTTTTGAGCAAAATGCATACTCTCTGGTTTAATCAATAGAAATAAAGAAGGTATTGTAGCATTAAACTTCATTACGTATCGCAATAAAAGCTGATTCAATCTTTTAATAGAATATATATATAAGTTAGGATGATACACAAACTTGAGAACAGATTACATTTAATACGTTATAAGCAAATAGCGGCAAAAAGTATGCACTAAAGTTTATAGGTAAGAAACAAAAAAAAACTGAATTACACTAGAGTCCAAATTGTGAAGTCTTGCAGCTTCCATAAATAATGATGACGAACGAAATAATTTACAACTGAATGTTGGAGTTTAAATTTCCTTGCATTTGAAATCTAAAATGGTATTGTAACGGAGATGATTCAATGACACAAGACTGAACTGCGAGATATATTTTATTGCGTGAAACTTAATAACTCATGCTTCATGTACATGAGATAAAAAATAAAACTTATTTTTAATTGACCATAATAATGAACATTATGTTTAAATTTAAAAATATCAGTAATGTTGAAATATATTCCAGGAATAATGGCAACAGAACCATATTTTCTAAATTTAGTCTCACAAGAGCTCCTACCGATAAATGGGGTTGTATTTCTTATATACGCTGGGTCATATTCTAGGATATTGCGAATGTATGAGGAGGATAAAAAACATGAACCTCCCTTAGAATTTCAAAAATGCAAGGAATTTTGAGATTCCACATTATAAAGGAATATTTCACATACAATATAATGGAGCATTTGGATGTAACAACTGCTCACCTAATTTAGAGCTCTAGTCGACAGCGGTCCTCCTGAGTGACGAATCCTATGACTGTTCTTTTCTTACGAAATGTGAATGAGTGACGCCAGAGTCTATTATGGAATCCAAAACAAATGCAAGCTATCAAAATCTGAAATCAAAATCAAATCAAATTAATAAAAGTTTAAGTGAGTTCAATAAAAATAACTGTACGTTACGGCTAAGTACAGACATGAACGTTTATTTGTAACTCACTAATGACGATCTCCGATATTTCGAAATCACACTGACCTTATGATAATAGGTTTAAAAAAAACAAAACACTTTCTATAAGAATAGTGAAACAAATACTTTTCTTTATAAAAACAAGCCACTGGTGATAAAGATAAAAATCTGATGTGGCCAGCACATGACTTTCTCCATATTTTAGATGTAAATATTTATCTACGACAGTAATTTCGAACTCTATATTCCATCTAAACTTTGAAGATGAGTGATTAATTTAGATATTATTATCTTTGACGTCACAAACATTATAAATAATGATTTTCGGGACATGTTCGATTAAAAATGATGAAATTGGCCTTTCGCCCCAGCGCCCAGAGCGCCCACAATGTACATAATCAGCAACTTCCGGTTTATCAGTATTTCACAAATAACTCCTGTACAATCAGTGATACAAAAATATGTTTTTACAAAAGTTATAGTAAATAATATTTTGTAAAACTTTTATAAATAATTGTATATACCTAAATATCATATTTATGGAGATATTTTGAAAACCGGAAATGAGCTTTGAAGAATGAAGCTCGACTTCCGGTTCACCGATTTTCTCCAAAATCTAATCAACTCTAAAGACACAAATCAAAATATTATACATGAGATTTGGTGTTGATCCAAAATATACTTTTTATGTTAGAGCGCCCACAAAGTACATAATCAGCTACTTCCGTTTGATCAGTATTTCACGAATAACTCCTAATCAACCGGTGATACAAAAATATGTTAAATACAAAAGTTATAGTAAAACAATTTATCTAAAACTTTTATTAGGTACACAATAGACCTATATATCATATTTATGGAGATTTTATGAAAACCGGAAATGATCTTTGATGAATGAAGCTCGACTTCCGGTTTACCGATTTACTTGAAAAACTAATCAACTCTGACAGCACAAACTACAGTACTATATATGAATTTTGGTATTGATACGACTTATAGTTTTCACGTTAGAGCGCCCACTGTCACACACACACATACACACACACACACACACACACATACACACAGACATCATTCCGAAAATGGTCAAAACGTGTTCTAGGGACCCCAAAACATGTATTTCCGTTAAAATCTCGAAGTCGATTTTTTTCATGAAAACAATACTTTCTCTATACTTCGTATATGGAGAAAGTAAAAAATCTGATGTGGCCAGCACATGACTTTCTCCATATATAAGATGTAAATACTTATCTACGACAGTAATTTCGAACTCTAAACATTATAAATAATGTTGTTCGGGACATGCTGGATGAAAAACGATGAAACTGGATTTTCGCCCATAGAGCCCAGAGCGCCCACAAAGTACATAATCAGCAACTTCCGGTTTATCGGTATTTCAGGAATAACTCCTAAACAATCAGTGATACGAAAATATGTTTCATACAAAATTTATAGCAAATTTTATTTCCTAAAACATTTGTAAACTATAGTATATACCTAAATATCATATTTATGGAGATATTTTGAAAACCGGAAATGAGCTTTGAAGAATGAAGGTCAACTTTCGGTTAACCGATTTACTCCAAAAACTAATCAACTCTAAAGACTGTAATAAAAGTACTACATATGAAATTTGGTGTTGATCCGCCAAATAGTTTTCATGTTAGAGCGCCCACAAAGTACATAATCATCTTCTTCCGGTTTATCAGTGTTTCACGAATAACTCCTAATCAACCGGTGATAAAAAAATATGATAAATACAAAAGTTATAGTAAAATACATTATCTAAAACTTTTATAAGTAATACAATATACGTATATATCATATTTATGGAGATATTTTGAAAACCGGAAATGAGCTTTAATGAATAAAGCTCGTTTTCCGGTAGACCGATTTACTCCAAAAACTAATCAACTCTAACAGCTCACACCACAGTACTATATATGAAGTTTGGTGTTGATACGACCAATAGTTCTTACGTTAGAGCGTCCACTATCACACACACACATACACACACACACACACACACACACACACACACACACACACATACACACAGACATCATTACGAAAATGGTCAAAACGTGTTCTAGGGACCCCAAAACATGTATTTCCGTTGAAATCTCGAAGTCGAATTTTTTCATGAAAACAATACTTTCTCTATACTTCGTATACGGAGAAAGTTAAACCGAGAAACCAGTGATTTAATTTTTCAATTTGATAAGAACTATATATTTCGAGCATAAGAAGGGAAACTTAATTATAAATAGTAATGAATATCAAAATTAGCGGAATGAAAGACCAAACAATATACATTTGCATTACTTGTAATTTTCTCCTACATACACTTCTCTAAACAAACGCACATACCCAATACAATTTCATTAAACGATTAATCTTCAATTGAATGCCTTCGATGTTTTACGAAAATCGATATTGAAATAGAAAATAATGAACTAATTGTAGTTATTGACTACTAAAACGCCAAATAAACTGATGCTAAATTGTAAGGAAATACGCGGTTTAAGAAGTTTCTGGTAAAACTAAAGTTTAGATACCCGTTTTTTGTTTTCGAAATTCGCCGCTAGGTGTATGCACCTATATCACTTATATTTTACGAAATAAAACTACCTACTACCTGCCCTACCACAACCCATCAGCGCCGCGATTATTTCGCGATTAGTAGCGGAGATTCAAAAGGAACGAAAAGAACCCTACCTGCACTACTCACCCCATCGGCACCGCGCATATTTTCCGATAAGTAGCGGAGATTGGGCGCGCGAGTTCTGTAGAAATGCATTGTAGGTTGCTGACGAAAGTGCTACCACCTAGCGGCGAATTTCAAAAACAAGAAAACGGGTATCTAAACTTTACTTTAACCAAGTTTCTTACTTACAGAAACCTAACGTAGCTTATATCTTGCATTAGTGAAATGCACAAATAAAAACCAGAAAAGAACACTAAAATGTGAGAACCTTATCTCCGTAAACTATTAAAACAATATTGCCGAAAAAATCGAATAAGAAATTATATACCGTTATCCTCCAAAGTTCCGACTGTAACGCAAGACCTTAAATTCAAATAAGCAATAGTTTTATTATTGACATTGTACGAGTTTTAAATTTTGGTAAAAAAACACTTAATGATTTCATTCGTTTAAAATATGAATTACTGAATGGAATTACAGTCTCAAAAATTATTCCGCAAAATATTAAGGGAAACGTAGAAAAGGAAAGTGATTCCTTTCCCACGTCATAACATAACCTAGATTTTACATGAAAGTCATTAACTTCTAACTCGCGACGAGAAGAATTAAATGAGGGAAACTTTAACTAATAAAAAGTATTTTTTAAAACAGTACCGCAGGAAATACATGAAAGAAATATCTTATGTAACTTACCGTTTGCAGTACTTCGATGTTCCAAGCGTAACTCTAGGCACTAAATTCAAATCAGTAACGGTATATTTTAAATTGACAAAATGACTTACCCAGAACAAATCTCAGCGACGACTGAGGAAATTTCCGTTGCCTTGAGCAATGAACAATATTGCTGTTCTCTGATTGGTCGAATTTGAAATCTATGTCCGTAGCCCCGCCACCAAATACTGTATATTATATTTTAAATATCAATAAATAAATATTAATGTTTATATTATACATATAAATATTTTTTCCTTTTTAGGTCATAAAGGGATATAAATTTGCGTAATTACATTTAGTGATATTTATAGTAATTTCTAACTCCCCATTATCTATTAACAAAGAAATGCGATTGGCACATCGTTGCACTTTAAGAATTAGATTTTAATTACTCTTTTTATTTTATCAAAATCTTTCTTTGTTTGGAAAAAAATCAAGTATTTACGGAATTTCAATGAGATGGATGTCAAAGAATTACAATAATCACTTTCCTTCTACGAAATATATATTTTCTACATATACTCGGTCATCTTAAATTGACCTTCACTTGCTTGCTAAAAGCCTTGCATAATCTTGGACTGAATACTTTGGCTAATGAAACGTTGACGAATTCATGGTCACAGCAACTCACCTGGGCATTAAATCAAGGAAATTTCATTCAAATATATAAAATGTTTACGAAATATTGCAAGGATTCTATCAGTTTACATATATGCCTTAACATGATCATTTTACGAAGCAAAAAATGAACATTCCCTCTACTAGTTCATGAGTCCCTCTAATTATTTATCAATCTGGACAGTTTTGAGATTTTGGCAGACTGTAACTTGACACTAGGAGTGAGTCACTGAAACGCTAAAATTAGATATACCAAATGACTAGAATTGCATTCCGCACAGTTCCGTCACTTTATGACATTACCTTTTCGATCTTCCCTCTTGAAATTCCTCTTTACACTCGGTATTCATACATCCAAGATTTGGATTGCCTTCTTTCTCAACATATCTTGCGTACTTACGAATAACTTTCCGATTACAGTTGTCTTTACACTTAAGTTCCACTAGTAATAGAACTTTTAACTATTAATACACACGTAAAGACCACGACGAAAATGCACCAATCCATTTTTTCCCTTATTTACCATTTGGGCCTTTGAAGGAAATCGCAAGATAGATGGCCTTTGATGTACTCCTAGGAATCAACCTCTTCTAAAATTTCACAGTGAACTTGTCTTATTCTTAAGCACTTATTGCATATCCACTAGAATTCGTTTCGAGTAATTTTAGAGTTAGATAATGACCCATATCAAAATCAAGAAGAGAACAACAAGTCACATGACTTTACTCGCAGCTCTTGGAACTCCTAACGCAGTTCACTTTTCAGGACAATCGGAACTACCAAAAGCGCGGTAAACAGGCAGTCTCGTGGTAAAGTTAAGGTCGTATGTGAAATGGCGTTCTTAAGACATTTGAATTTGAGTGTTTGAAGTGTTAAATCGATCAGAATTGCCTCAATTAACAGTGAACGATACCTTTTTTATCTGGATTTCTGTTTTACAATGAGAGTGACACAAGTGCAATATAAGAGAATCGAGTGCTCAAATTAGAAGCTTCGTGAAAGCTGAAAATCAGCTCTTTATTCAGTAATTTCCTCAAATAGGTTCGAAAAGATGTGTTATTCTTCAACTGCGATGAAGAAATCTTCAAGATTAGGAAGCATAAGAATTCATGGATCTATACTGGACTGAAACGGTACGGTTAATCTTTCCAAAAGTTTCAATCAAAATAATTGATGACAATATGACTATGTATGATCTCTTTGATAGATGTTGGACTGAATTTGATATTTTCGATTTTATTACAAAGGTTTGCGAAAAGATTAGCTATTACTCATATTTCTCGACTGATTCTGTGTGAGTAGGATTCAACAACGTTTAACATCACAGAGCATGTTATTTATCTAATTAATCTAGCAGTTTCATTTACGAAATTTATCCAAAACAGTTTCTAATTTTCAAGAAGCGTACACAATCAGCAAGGTATTGCGTTTTAGTAAGATTCTTTGATACACCAAATCCACAAATTCGTTTTCGTTCCATATAATTTCCAAGAACATAATTCTTTAAGCCTTGCTATTATGGTTTCTAGTAAATTCTTTAAGTAGAAGACGAAACGTGATGGATATCATGGCTATCCATATTTGACAGCATATGTAGTAAACCATTTGTCAACATTATAATTTAAAATAATAGATTCATCGAGTAAAGATAAACAATTGAGAAATGTTATCATTGTTACTTCCTTTAGGATTATTTTTAAGAAGGTGCACAGCTAGCAGACGCCTAGCAAAACTTTCCTATTTCTCTTTGCAGTGAAGGTCATATGTGGATAAGAGAGAGAGGAGTCGTAACAAACATATTCCGAGGGAAGATGAGATATTTAGAGGCATTGAAATTCCTCCAGGAGTTGACTATCGCATTCTTTTGTCAATGAATGTACAGGAGTTAAGAATCGTCAATAAATGGATATTATATTACGTAACTTATTAACAGAGAATTAAAGTCCAGTAAGTGGTTATCCTAAACAAAGATATAAATTTATTTAAGAACAATATATATTCTATTTTGCAACGTTTCGGATATTTCGAGCAATGGCTTTGTGGCAACCATCAAATTCATTCAATGTTAACAAAGTTGCTTTTAAAAAGAATGTTATTCTTAAAAAGTTTAAATTTCGATAACATAACACTTCATCAAGGTAAATAAATGCTATTTAAATTAAAATATTATATAAGAAAATGATGAATAGACATTGTATGCAGGGCTGCGGAAGTAGATTTCAACTTCATGCGAAGACATAAAAGTGCAATATTTAGTAAATATTTTATATTTTGCATGAAATTTCCTCAAGTTAATGCCCAAGTAAGTTGCTTTGACTATGAATTCGTCAACGATTCGTTTGCCAAAGTATTCAGCCGAAAATTATGCAAGGCTTTTAGCAAACAAGTGAAGGTCATTTAAAGATGACCGAGTATCCTTAACAAATGTATTTCGTAGAAGGGAATTCATTATTGTAATTCTTCGACATCCATTTCATTGCGATTCCGTAAATACTAGATTTTTTCCAACCAAATAAAGATTTTGATAAAATAAAAATAGTCAGTAAAATGTAATCCTGAAAGTGGAGCGATGCGCCAATCGCATTCCTTTGTTAATTGATGATGGGGAGTTACAAATTGTTATAAATATCACGCAACATAATTACGCAGATTTATATCCCTTAATATCATTAAACCTAAAAAGTAAAGTATTTATAAGTATATTATAAACATTAATATTTATATATTGGTATTTAAAATATAATTTCCAGTATTTGGTGGCGAGGCTACGGACATAGATTTCAAATTCGACCAATCAGAGAACAGCAATATTGTTCATTGCTCAAGGCAACGAAAATTTCCTCAGTCGTCGCTGAGATTTCTTCTGGGTAAGTCGTTTTGTCATTTGAAAATATACCGTTACTGATTTGAATTTGGTGTCTTGAGTTACGCTTGGAACATCGAAGTACTGCAAACGGTAAGTTACATAAGTTTTGTTATTTATGGAATGGAATCACTTTCCTTTTCGACGTTTTTCCGTAATATTTTACCGAATCATTTTTCAAAATGTAATTCCATTTAGGAATTCATAATTTAAACGAGTGCAGTTTTATTAGTTTTTTGGGAGCAAAATTAAAAATTCAAACATTTTCAATTTTAAAAAACCGTTACTAATTTGAATTTTGGCTGTTGCGTTACATCCGGAACTTTGGAGGATAACAGTATATCATTTCTTACTCAAATTTGTTTGGAAATCTTGTTTAAAAGAAATAATTCTTTCGCTATTAAAGTTTCTCACTTTTAATTCTTACTTTTGAGTATCATTTGTGCCTGCCATTGGAGTAAAATATAGGTTTAGCTAGGTTTTGGGAAGCAACCAACTTCTTTCACAGCGTATTTCCTTACGATATGGCATTAGCTTAATTTCGATTTTTTAATCAATACATACAATGAGTTCATTTTTTTTTTCAATTTTATAATCGATTTTGGGAAAACATCGAAGACATTCAACTGAATCTTAATAGTTTAATTTAAATATCTTGTCCTTGAATTTAGTTTAGAGAAAGCTTTGTAGGAGAAAAATATCTGACTTAATCCACGAATGACTTTCTCGCCAGTATATGATCTAATTGTTTATTTATTTATTTATTTATTTATAAACAAATAGCCTACGGCTAATACATAAAAACAGTACTAGAAATATCCCTGCTAGCTGTATCACATTTAAGAAATTATCATAATAACATTAAAATTATCATAATATCCAAAATGACTAGATAAAAGTCAATACAACAACTGTAAACTATACATGACTCTCAACAAAGATTACAGAGAAAAATTTGTACAAAATGATAATCATAGCCAATCCCCAACACAACCTTGTCCTCTTTCCACAATCCACCCTCCCACTTCTTCCCTAAACCGTACAACTGAACCCGCCTGTTTCACAGTTTGTGGCAATCCATTATAGACCGCCAGTCCCCTATGAAACAGTGAGTTCAGACTTTTTACACTGCCGACTTGGGTCATGTGGAATTGCCCAGCTTGCCTTGTTTCATACCCATGTACAGTGGCGGAAACAATTATCGCAACACCAGTTGGCGTCAGAGCGCGGATTACATGGAAACTAACTGAAATCACTCTAACTCCGACAATTCGGCAACTCTGTATAGAGGCAGTAAAACCCGGAATATTCCAAGTCCATACGAATGGAAAATAGACTTATAGTTTCGTTTTTATATGCAGACATTTAAGACTCACCTTCGCGAGATTTCCAAGTAGTGCCTTTGCCTCATTGTCTTCATTTTTTGCCATTTATTATTCAAAGTTAGTCGTGATAAAAATAGTTGTGTAGAATGTCAATATAATACACTGGGAGATAGTTACAAACAAGATTGTTTGATAGCGGAATATCAGACGTTAAAATGAACATTTTGAGGTATTATTTCGCGAATTAAAGGTCTAAATACTAGAATTGTGATGGAATAGAATTGTTGCAAAGAGAATCCAACACTTAAAAATTCAAATTTAGGAACCACTAAG
Organism: Sympetrum striolatum; assembly: GCA_947579665.1. Taxonomy (NCBI): domain Eukaryota; kingdom Metazoa; phylum Arthropoda; class Insecta; order Odonata; family Libellulidae; genus Sympetrum; species Sympetrum striolatum. The sequence continues at coordinate 73,303,437 of OX388348.1, forward strand.
ATGCGTCCTATTCTTACCTTTCTATTTTCTCTCGAGCAGTGTAGTTTTCCACTGCTTAAGGTATTAGAAATATCCCTCCGATGAATCCAATCTGATCCGTGTGTTGAAGGAGTTCAGCTTTTCCAAGAGCTTTTTAGCAATTAGAGCTTTTTAGCAATTAAAGTTTTGACAGGAATTGTCATCACTATTATTAACTTTTAAATAGTGGAATCGGTAATCAACAATTTTCAGCTCTATCAGGCTATATGTAATAGGGAGTAATATTTGTGTAATAACAAATGGTGTTTCTCATGAGTAATCAATGCACTTTAACCATACTGACTGAAAACATATAATAAATTGCAACGGTACCACATCTCTATTGATGTTACAGTCATTCATCACACCACTAATACGATTTTCCTCTTCAATAAGTGTATTACTCTACAACAGTTAATTTCAATTTAATTTATCCAGAGCTGAAATATTTTTGATTAATGAGCTAGAATGCAATCGAAATTATACCAACAATTCGAATCTTAAATTCAAAAAAAAAATCATGATTCGGATGTCCGGTAATCAATCATTAGATATTTCGTACTAGCCTCCTAGTGTAAACATAATCACACATTTCGACGAATTTCAGGTGCCCCCCAGATATTACACAGTAAAACGGCCACACTGAAGAAAATACTTATTGCAGCATAATCTAAACTTAAACACTTTCTAAGTGTAATCCATGTGTACCATAGATTTCACGATGTAGGACAGAGCGTACTTTAAAATACATTTTGTGTATGAAGCTCTTTCACTTGGCTTATTGTTTCCAAGAGCCCGGTATTCACTTCTCTACTTTCTCCGTAGCGACGAATAAAATTTTCCGCTTCCAATTTGATCATATTGATTTCCGTAAGTTAAAATACTTCTCAAGGCTACTTAGATCCATATGTCATACGCCATACTCAGCTATTGTTCGCTGATTTTACTAACATTTGTGTGCACTTTACGGACTCTTCCGAAACACTCCCGCCCCCCTCTCCCTCCATGAAGACCGTAGTTTTAATGCCGTTTACTACGTTGTTTTGCGGTTTGGATACGAATAGATTAGATAATAGAGCGAATATACGCAGACAAAGTTATTCTTTAATTCAGCAGTAGAAGTAGTTACTAACACCCACTTAAATAGGCAAAAGGGTGGGCATGAGCTTAGCCCCAAAACATAGAAAAATTGCAATGGTGAAAAATAAAAATTCACTTCAAAAAAGATAAAGGTTATTCGAAAAAGGAAACCATGTTTAAATGTGCGAACTGAGAGATAAAAAAATAATAATAGTAAATTGCAAGAGCTTACGTAATAAACAGGTAGGATTCTTTAACATTACGATGAGAACTTGCGCGGATATCATACTAGAAAGAAAAAAAAAGTGTGTTTTACTTGTCACCTGATGATGTAGCGACGCTACGAAACCTAGGTCGTGTTTTTTTCAGATATTAAATTAGTGGTCTAGTAAAAGTTGTTCCCATAATTTTTTTACAAATTAAGAAATACCACAATGTGAACCCTGAGATGGTTTCGTTTATACTAGAAAGATTTGGTTAAGCGAGGATATTACTCAAAGCGAGATATTTCCCCCGATTATATGATATACCGAAAATATGACTATGTAGATCTAGCGGTAGAGGTTTTATAGCAGTATGGACTCATTTAATTAGTAAGCGCGATGAATTCGTAGAAAAGAGCAGGAGCGAAATCATTTGGTGCTCGATTCAAAGACAAAACGGAAGTAAGATTAATATTTGTTCTTTGTGTCGTCCTCCCGATGAAAAAATAAGTTGTATTGTTGATTTATCCGAGGCCTTACAGAAAAATGGCGAGAAAATAAATGATCCAAGCTTCGTCGTAGGAAGAGATTTTTACCTAACCAATATTCATTGAGATAATCTAAAATTCTCCAGCACTAGCAGTGGGAAAAAAAATTCACGAAATACATCTTACTTTTTCGTTGCATGCTTTCGATCAGGTAAATATGACGAAAACTCGAACGAATCGTGCGAGGCAAGGTATCAATTTAGATTTACTAGCCACTTCCCAACCACAAATAATAACTAGCCTCGCTGTAGTTGACGGTACAGTCCGACCATGATGTCATAATGGCAGGGATGAAAGTAGTAGCGGTTAGATCTCTCAAGCCGGTGAGGCAAGTGTATGTAATTCGCAAAGCAATTATTTCTGAGTTTAAGGTTTTATTTGAACGAAGGCTTGGATAATTTTTTACGCTTTTCGGGTGAAAATACAGTAAATGGTAGTTGGGTAGAGATACCCTTTCTACGGATAATCAAAGTAGATTTAGTTAAATTTGTTGTCTAAACAGTAGGTGAGACGAGGAAGAAGTTTGAATCGTTGCATAGGAGTCATTCACTCGCGATAGAGAAAACTTAAACCTTGCGGTGAGATCTATGAGCTTGGTGATCAAAACTATAGAGAAGTGCAAAAGATATTTAAGGAAGGATCACGAAAAGAATACCAGGAATATAGATCTCGAACTGTTAAAATCACTAGTTGGCGATTAGAAAAAATTTTGGTCATAAGTGCGTGAGACTCGTGGTGGTCAGTTTTCTATGCCTAGCTTTATAAGAGGGAATTGCCTTAAATAAATCGGCAGATATAGCTAACTTACTTAACCCGTACTTCCAGAAATGTTTCTCATTAGATGATGGTCGAGTTAACGATTTTACCTCGCGCATTGATTCGGAGACGATTTCCATAGAGATATAAGTTGATGCGAGTGGAAATTCACTGCAACAGATTGATAGGAAATTCTATCAGAAATCAATTAATGAGGGTACTGTCCCAATGTCGTGGAAGAAATTAAACGTCACTCCGGGGCCTAAGAATGATCAGATTATTATGGGTAATTTTCGTTAACTTCGAATTTCTACAAAATAATGGACAATATTATAGCAAGCTCTATTATTCAGTTTCTTACCGTAAAGATAGGATTCATTCCGATCCAACACGGATTCCATAAAGGTAAATCTTGTAAGACGCACCTAGAGTTTTTTGTGAATGATGTAAACAAAGCGTAAGGATGTTAGATATCATCCAAAAACGTTATTTCCACGCAGCAACAAATTTCGCGACAACCCTTAGTGTTAGTACGCCACACAAAATATCCGAGTGTCACGTTTAGGTGTAGATTATCCTTGAAAGAACATATTAGAGATGCGATAGGAAAAGTGAATAGAATGCGAAGATTAACTAGTAGATCGTTGAGGGGATGCTCATCATGTTTCAAAGAAAAAAACTCATATTCCTCTTATTCAATCTAGCCAAACGAGAAAATACTGTTTCGCGATTACACTGATTATTACTTTTATATTACAGTTCGTGTACGGCATTTGTTTGATTGGTTGTATACGATACGATTTGTACAGAATTGCCATGATAAAACGGCGAGTGTTACTCAGATGATGCAGTACGCGGGATGGTAATCATTAAGAGATAGAAGACTAATTCAAAGGATAAATTTACAAAGTAAGTTCAGAGATATTTGGTTCTCAAATGATGCAATCGATATAATGCGACCTCCTTGTTGATGTGGGCCGCTCTGATACTGCGAGGAAGATTAGATAAATAAATGCTAGAAGGAATCGTATCAAGAATTCATATTTTCCGCGCATGATACGCGAAAGAAATTGATTAGGAAAATAGAGTTAAGGTGCCTGTACCCCCTGCCACACGCCGAAAGGCTGATTGAAGGGTTCTTATATAGACATATTTTTATGGTGTTTTTTAGTTGTCGACTTTTTAACTCAATAATCAGAATATATCGTATTTATAAAACAACATATAATTTAAGAGGAAAAATTCATCCGTCTCCGTTACGATTGGTCTTCGGTTTCCTTCAAAGTAACTGGGTTGTCCAAATTGTAGTGCTACCTCCAAAATACTTACGTTTCAATATCATCTCCTAAATCACTACTACTAATTTATTTCTTCTCACATTCACTAACAGTTAAAGGAAAGCTTAATTAACCTTCCTTTGATTCCAAAAAAACTCTCAAAGGCACTCGAAATTAATATTTACAATAAAAAACCTTACATCTAGTAAAATAATGACAATAAATGAGAAAATGGCCCTATCAAAACTGGGAATCCAAATATCAGTAAGGATTATTATTCATCATTATTATTCAATTATTAATTTTACAACTAAAATCTCAAAAAGGTTTTAATTTTGCCACATATCTGTGAACATATCCTAGTTTTCTATGCATTTTAGTTTTTTCAAAGAATTTAACATATCTTCTATCATGTAGCGTGCATGAATATACCGGCCCTGAAATGTAGAAATGTTTTCGCTCTTTCTACTGCCTAAAACCCTCTCCTACATAGAAAAATCCTGGCTGCGCCCCTGCGACAAAGCAATCATTAATTATCATCTATATATTCATGTCCACATTCGATAGAATCCGTAGATTCTTACTCATAGATGATTATGAAAGAATGCCAGCTCCGCCATAGACCTTCATCCCCGTAATGTTACTCAATCTTCATGTTTTTAAGAGAAGGAGACTATTTAATATAATTTAGAGCAAGTGGAAAATATTTATATGTATTCGTATTTCTCTCAGACTCGGCAACAGTGTGCACATATGCACTATGAATAATAATCTAGAATTACTCATGGTTTTTGGGTTCTCTTCCACGTATTTGTTTTTGTCGGACGACGTTTCGACCGCATTCCAGCAGTCGTCTTCAGGTCGAAATGCATTTCATGTTTCCTTTCCCCTTTATATACGCTGGCTCCCCTTCCCCTGCTACTTCGTGATTGGCCGTGCTCTCTGATTCGTTCTTAGATTTTCTTTCCAACTATTATGAATATAATAGCCGTCCTCTCTGTTCATATTTTCTGGCGTTTTAAATATTTCTATCGCTTCTTTTATTACCCGTGGGTAATATCGTCTCTCTTTAGAAATTATTTTAGCCTCCTTAAATTGGACGTCGTGTCCCGGCTCACTCCAGGCGTGCTCTGCGATGGCCGAGAGATTAAATTTACATATTTAAAAAAACATGACATAGTCACCCGATTCAACTGTGTAAAGAAAATAAATGACTGCCTACCGGGAGCAAAAGACAGATTACCCCAAGAACTTCATGAAGGCGTTTATCGAGTTCCTTGCTCCTGCGGAAAATTCTATATAGGAGAAACATGCAGATCTTTAAAAACTCGAATAAGGGAGCACAAAAGAGCGACGAAAAATAAACAATAAACAATTTAATAAAAACCATGAATATTTCACTTGAACGCCACGGAAATCTACGAAGTTATAATCTAGAATTACATTGGAATCAAGAAAAATATAGGATGATTAGTAATATATCCATTCTCCTTCATTCTACTCTATATGATTCAGCCTCATAGACATAGAGTTAACCACTTCTTCATTGGAATTTGCTCCAGGTGAGAAGATCTAACAACCGACGGAAGCTCTTCGAAAGCTTTATCGGTTCAGAACCAAAAGACGAAGTAAATGAAATTTTAGTGCAACTAAAGACCTAATCGCGAACTCTGAGAAGCATCGACAAAATGTTACAGGGAGGTAATCACAAAACATTATAACTTTTGGTCGCTTTTCTCCCCAGACAATAAGAGAGGCTGATAGAGTAGATTACGTGATGATGGTTTATTACAACCCTTACCATACCCATCTGGCAGCTCGCTGGGTATATATATAAATCTAAATGTATATAATTGGTTTGGAACTACCGCCGAAAATTGGAAAGTGTGAACCCGCAAATTGTCCTGGTTGTAGACGAACAATGAATAATAATATGCATAAGAATGTCAATAGTTCTCAAGGCTTTTTTTTAAGCGTAAAAATGAAAAAGATTCGCTTGCGCGGTGCGCTGGTTGTCCGTCTATCGACGTGAAGACATAAATGAAGAAATAGTGGCCAATAAGCCTAAGTAAGCCCGAGCTCCTTGCCTTACGACCGGTTTGTTGTTGCGAGTGACGCATAGGCATTCGAAAATCCGCTGCACTGAAAGCGAAAGGTTCATCGTGCTTCCAGAAATCAGGAGGCCCTGTCAAATACCTCTAATTGTGGAAAATGAGTCAAAGGACACTGTCTTTCAGCGAACGACCTCGAATCCTTCGTAGAAGAGGAATTTCCACTGACACACGAAACATGTTCTTGACTGACAATTGGTGATGAATCGGTTCCGAATCTTTCATATCTAATGGTTATTTTTCCATAATGAATTGCATCTCTCTGGTAAATATATATATATATATATATTCATCACAGTGGCGTATAAATATATGTGGAAATCATATCTTACATTCGTTCATTTCCCGAACAAGAGAAGTTTAAGATAAAAAACTCATTTAACTTAAGCGGAATTCGAGCTCGTGCCCTTCCTATGCCAATAACATGTGTCAGACAGCTGCAAAATCACCTCTTAATTAGCAACTAGTTATATTTATGACACTTCCAAACAATCTGAGAAGTCCATTTTAGCAGCTTATTAATAATTTTATTATGGCAGCATAATCTTGGATAATTTACATTTACATTTAAACCCTGCAATCCGCCAGTGGCGCGTGGCAGGGGGTGTAAGACACCAAAATACCTATCTAATCTAGAGAGCTATTTGCTTCTCTAATACTTCGCGGATTAACTTAATAAACTCACATTGACCCGGTTGAGAACCCAAGAAAAGTTCCTGAGCAGCATACACCGGGAAAGCATAAGATCTTTCTAACTTAATAAAGTCAGACGTTAATAAAATACGTATCAGTACTAAAAACTTGGGTTGTTTATTAGGAAGTCTTTGTTTACTAAAATACGCTAATATTATAATATTATTTGGGAATATTTTTACGAGTGCAATAACATCTAATTTCCTTAGCACCATGGTGAGGAAGGAGCTTTGAATTAGCCAGAGGATAGTTTCTACTGGGCGACTGTAAAATGAGGGTCCTGAGTCTAGCTAAATAGGCACGAAAAGGAAAAATATACCTGGCACCTACAATACTTGCTTTGGAAGTGCTCGACATATGGTTAAAGCTTTTCTACGCGAGGTAATTCATTTCAACGTTTGTTTTGTATTGGCTCCTGCAATACTTTGAAGGGATCAACTTGTGGTTAAAGACTTTCCTCGCGAATTATCAAAGCCTTAATGCATTTCTTTGTGAATTTCTTTGCGCGAAGGCAACACAATTGACTAATGACCAAGGTCACCGAGCTCCCTGTTACAAAATGTAAGACAAGTCCGATATATCCGCAGAAATTGTTCGGTTTTTATGAAATCATGTTTGTTTTAACTTTGGAATTGGTATTTTTCCTTTTAACTCCGGACGGACAATGATTTCATGTATTCTAGATGACAAATGGTGTATATAAATTTATATTACGAATTTCCTTCGTCTGCATGATTAAGTTGGCGAAAAATTATATTCCGTAGACTAAATACAAATTTTACATTGTGCCATAGTTAGTAACTCAGTAATCGCTCTAACGACTTATTGAATTCTAATTGCTGAATTGAAAACATAAGACTTGTAATCAAAAATCCTCCTCGGAATGTTTATCACAAATAATGAATATCCTATGTTTGAACTGGACGTTTGAAGAATTACATTTACATTAATATCCAGCAGGCAGCCGTAAGACGTATGCTCGAGTGAGAAACCAAACTACCAAAATAACGCCTTATTAGCGCACAAATTATCCAGAAAAAGAGACCATTATAGGCATTCTGTTCTCGCTATAATCTCGCAAAACATCATTTTCCTCTAGACTCCAAAATTCTCTTTCTCTAAAGGTGAGAATCGCCACATCGCGTTTTCCGACTCCAATCCCACTTATTCCTTATTGCTACGCATTATTAAAACCGAATAGTATTCTTCACATTATTAAGAATTAAATTTCAATTATTGTCCATGTATTTTATTGCATTTAAGATTGAAATTGGAATAAATAGATATTTAACCTATCGTTCTATAAATACGATAACTATCTGTGAAAGAGAAACGCCGAAATAAACATGAAGAACTCGGGGAGAGATCGCGCGAAGGCTCTAAGAAGAGTTCGAAAGAGAGGAAATTTGTGTATGTTCTAGGCTCCGACTCAAATATTACCGCTTTTCGAGGCTTTCCTCGGTGTTGCCAGTCAGTCACAGAAAGCAGAATTCCAAATAGTTTCTGTGAAAGCCACTGAAGCGCTCGCAAAGTGTTGCGATAATTTTTTCCGCCACTGTACATCAACGTTCCTTTGCACCATCCTTTCCAAATATTTTGGTAACACTCCCTTTTCTAACCTAAAAATAAATGTCAGCACATCCCTCATAATTTCCTCTTCAACCAGCATAAAGTTTAATTCCCTTAACATTGTTTCTACATTTTCGGATCTTCTCCTATTTAATACTGCCCTCATACCCTTATTAAAAGTAATCTGTAACCTCTTAATATCCCTCTTTGTGGCCATCATTAAGATTGTAGAACAGTACTTTATATGAGGTACAACTATAGATCTAAATTGTGATTCATTATACTTAAAATCCAAGTTAAACTTTAATTGTTTGCACATCCCACTAAAAAGTTTTAGCTTTTTATAGTCTTATTTATTACCAATAAGTATTAAAAAGTTAGTTTTAGTTCTTGAGCCCCAAATAGATGCCCTCTATTTTCATCAGAAGATGAAGCGAATGTTTTTCGCAAATTTTATTACTGCCAAATGAAATAAATATTTCTATTAATTGACGGGTGTTTTAATCAGGTATCGTAATCCATTGTGTCAACGGTTACATTTGTTTAGAATGAACGGAAATTTTCCTTTGAAAGTTACCGATGAATGTTTATAGCTGCCCATTTCCGTAATTTTATAGTGCTTACTTGATTGAGCTTGATAAACATTTCATTAATTTGAAATTTTTGTTTCTTTCAGATTTTGACGTAGTTGATATCTCGGATTTCCATTAAGGATCGGCTTCACTTTTCAAAAGGATAGGACAGCTAAAGGATTCGTCACTCCTGAACAGTCCAGAGGACAGCGATGGACAGGATTTCTAAATTAGGTAAACGGAACTTTACTTATATACTACATTACATATAACTTTATTTATATACTACATCCTATTCTGCTTTTAACAAATTCCCATGTTCGCGTAGTAAATTTATTGAAGCGAGGAAATGATTGCGGTGCCTCTAATGCTCTAAGTTGAATTAAATGGTTTTGCGTCTTGGATCGATGGAATCCGAGTGGATACCTAAGAATGATTCCTGCAACTCAATTCATCGGTAAAGTACCACTTCAATTTTCCTTTGACCTTTGGTGCATTATATCGAGACTCACGACCATACACTCTCCCTTTCACGCGTTCATTCAATGTTGACGCAATTAGAAAAGAAAGGTATTTACATATATTTGAGACGATATTTCAAGAAGGTCCTTTGCTATTGAGCTTTCCATCTCCGTTCTTTTCTCCGTAAAATGTTTTTCAGAAAATGAAAGTAACCTTTTGTAAATTTTTCCATTTGAACTATTTGCAATTCAAATGGATTTTGAAGATTTCCCATAGTAGTCTGTGCAGTCTAGTCTAGTGTACAGTCTATTAAATAGTGTATTCTGGCAACAAATGCTCACCATGGCGCTCGTTGCCGAATTAAAATTTTCGATTTGATAAAAGAGTCTATTAACAAGAAAGCTTGCTTCTGTTGTCATGTAATACCACCAAGTAAAGGCTCAGATAGTCGAGTTTGAGATTATGAGACTAAATATAGCGTAAAAGTTTTTATGTTATAAACGTTAACTTCGATTCATTCTTGAATTGTATTTTCTTTAATCAAAAGGTAATGGAAAGTCGTTTATTGTTTTCGCAGACCTACATATTTCATTCATATTACCTACTAGTTTTATCTTATATATAACTTATATTATCATAACTGACGATCCTTTACCAGTCATACCTAAATTATGAACTCGTTTCATAAAGGTCTAGCTGCTGATGATTTGCTTAAAAATTTAAATTTTAATATTATCTTATCCTTTGGAATGTACGAGTTTACGGCATCTTTCATACATATTGCTAAGAACTAATGTAGGATTTTGAGAGTGCTATCGATTTGGCAGTAACGGTAATTAATGAAAAGGATCGAATTGTTTTGGGTTAACTTCGTCTTTGTATGGGGAAAATAATAAATGCGTTGCAATTTAATAGATAAAAATAATTTTATTCGCAGTCTGAAAATGTCGAAGTGTTTATCTTGTATTATTCAGGTTCTACAAGCAGTTGTTTTTAACATAAAATTGCACTTTTAATAGCATTGGCATTCGCTTTCTTACTCTTGATTTCCTTAATTAATTACTTTAAATTAATAATAATTAATTACGAATGTTCCTAAAATTCCAATTCCAAAGTATAGCTAGAAGTAGGCTATTTTCAAATGACCTATATACATTTAAATTAGTAAATTAGTCTAATCATTTGAATTTAGTCGCAGCGAAGAAATATTTCAAATAAGGTCATTTTCAGTTACATCTGTTTGTTAATGGCAATCAAGTGGTATGTGGAGTTCAAATCACCTACATTCTGAATTAAACTTATAAACTTCAACGTAAGTGGACGCTGAAGGGTTGAAGGAAAATTTCAAAAGCAAAACGCTATTTACGGAAACTCAATGGAATGCTGAGTCCTCCTTTTGGCAATCAAATTTAATGAGCAAATTCGTACCTTTACACGTCATTGGCTGCAGTATTAAACGCTAATTCATTGAGCGAACAAGACAAGAAATATATTTAATTTTATTTTTTCTAACTCACGTTCAGGTATCCAACATATCGCACTCACTTGACTCTTGTTTCGATGAAAATTGCAGTACTAACTAAGAGCATTAGGATTCATTTTCTGACTCTTGATTTTCTTAATTTAATTAAGTTAAAAAAAATTCATAAAGATTGTTTTTAAAACTCCAAACTATTATTGGAATATAACATTATAATAATTTCAATATAATTATTATTTAAACTAAGAGTTTCTAAGTTAGTATGGATATGAATGCCATGTTTTCATCACGTTTAGATGACTACTACATAAAGAATAACTGTTGATTTATAATCGGTTAAAACAAAATGAAACAGACCCTCGGAAACACTCTCTTATAAAATTTTATGCATATCTAATGATTTAGTTTCCTATTAATACTTGTGCCTATAGCAATAAAAAATAAGTTGAGTATCCAACGTTAATTGTCAGATTAGAAGGACTTACTGCATCTCACATAATGGAAGATAGATTTTAAATTTCACGCCTCAGGCATCATGCCTTCATTTCACGCATCCCTCTTTTAATTTCATTATTATTTAGACTTAAGAATTCTAGAAGGAACTTTAAACGTTGCCGGAAATTGTATAATCAGATTAGGAATTCATCATTGGAGATTTTAATAATCGTTAAAGGTTCTGTTCTATACATTCCCGAGTAACCAATTGGTATTCGTAAATTAATATCCTATTGCCACAATAATGTTAAAATTGCAATCAAGACAGTAAATGTGGAAATTGTCACTAAGTTAATCCTTATTCTTTTTTTACCAAACTATTATTTCGTTATTTGCTCGACAGTAATGAAACACAAAAAAAACTACGTCATAAGTCGTCTTTCCGGCCCTTCATAGCAGATGGGCGTCATTCCCAGGTGCGCCAAACAATCTTTTTCTTTTCATTTATTTCCTTAATTGAATGATGCTTTGTGAGGAAACCTCAGTTTTTAAGTAAGTCGTTGCGTAAATTAGCGCATTTACAGTGGCTGTTGCTAATATATTTTAGCAAAGCCGGTTTCTTTCTTTCTGATTTCACCTTCTGAATTATGTTCTTTATTTGAAACGCTAATGTCCTATTTACAATGAATAAGTGGTTTCAGTGGACTTTTTACCTATACCTTGGTACTGACTTGATGATTTCCAAGTCATAGTTAAGTCAGTTTTGTTTTCGCTCCGTTTCTTTTAGCTATTTTGCCTTGATTTGTGTTTTACAAACATACACTTTCGCTTTCCCATGTTATCTTAAATTTCAGTACGACGACATACCATGAGATATCTGCAAGGCCAACTGCTGGGGTTACTTTCCCAGTAACGTCATCCTGAAGATAGCGAAAGTATTTCCCCGAATATCTCCGTCATGGGGTTCCAGCGACCTCCAATTCCTGTTCTTCTGTTGTAATAGTTCAAGTAAGTCCTTTACTTTCATCAGCAAAAAAATTGAAATTAATTTTCTTGTTTCTTCACTGTATAATATATGCAATAACATGCAGTAAGATTATAACTCGGTTTGATATCAGTTCATATATTACAGTTGTAATTCCGTGCTTCGTAATTCAAAGCTACTAGCTACTGAAATATATCTAAAGGTTTTCGCATACTTCAGACTTAAAAAAAATGGCCTTCCCATGCTCCTTCGCATCGAGAAAATATGAGTGGGATTAAGGTTTCAATTCAAAACTTAATTATTGTAGTAATAGTAATAATAATTCTAGATTTAATTGTAAGCTTTTTAGGATTACACTTCTTAACGCAATTAATATTTCTATCGCACAATGTGTAATTTCGAATTGATTTCGTATAGTCATATCTTCAATTACTGATTTCGTCTCTTAACAGAAATCTCTTCCTTTGTGTGGTGTTGCAAAAAAAAATATCGAAAAGATGTTTTTGATTTCATAAATTTTCACGGACCCTTCGGAACGATCATACGGAAGGAAATTGATAGTACATACTCCTAAATATGCTTCTATATGAAACCTTTTACGGAATATATGGTATGACAATTTTCGGATTTTTCGGTAGCGATCTATGATTCCATTTTAACTTTTCAATCTAGTAATTTATAATTTAAAGCCTAAAAATTAAGACCCTGTGATATCATTAATTCTCTACTTTTAACTTGATGTAACGACAACAACATGCTGTCATGAGCTTATCGTCTTTATGGAAATTATGGTGGAAATAACTAAGATTCACAAAATCACTACCAAAGTTTCATAACATTAGTGTTTGTTTGATGCTCTTGAACCGGTTTCAGCTAGTAACGGAGTTATCTCGAGGCCACAACTTAGAAAGGTGTTTCGAAAGGAATGGCGGCTTTATATAATGAGGAAAGGATACTTGAATGATGAGGGAGTTGAGGAACAAATTTGGCCGTTGATACTGAACAGCTTTATGAACCGTGAGTGTGTATGTACTTGCTTTGCATGTGTTGTTATATTTCCAACTGTTCAAAAATGTTTTGAATTTATTTTTCGGTGATGGTGTAAAAGGTACTTGGAGAAGTAATTATGATCTAGAAGGCGTGAAAGAAAGCTTGAGAACATTGTCTGAAACATTGCTGTTGTTCTTTTACCCTTGAGTTAAGATGTCTGTCCGTTTTCCCAATCTAATTATCCGCGCAAGTGTTTCAAGTTAATTGTTAAACCTCGTATAAGAAGGAATCATCAAGTGCACCTTTATTGCCATGGAGATAATTTCCCATATTATTGGTAATACGGGAAATTCTCCACAATCCTCCACAATTTGAATTTTTACCAAGTATTGGCTTTCTAATCAAGTTTACTATGGTCTTAAATAAACCGACGGAAATTATCATATATAAGATATAAAAAGTAAGAAAATTAAAGGAAACTCAATGCAATCCTAAGTCACTTCTGAGATATTTTAAAGTGTACATAGATGTTAATATTCACAAAATTATACGAATAATGTTTTCAAGTTCAATATTTATCTAATCCTGACCCTGAATTTTATAAAAAATATGTCCTCCACATACAAGTCACTTTCGCCCTTCATTCGGAATAAAATAATAGAGATGTAATTTTGATTAAACTTTTCACTCTAAAAACTGCGATGCCGGGACTACCTATCCGAAGCCTTTGAAATGGTTGAAGGACATCTAGATTGAGTGTATCACCACGCTTCAGCACTACCAGCGAACGACCCAAGGTGCCGGAGTAGATGAAGAATCCCAAGGCAAACAACTTAAGGCATCACTTGATCATGGAAGAAGAATGAATGGTGAAATTCAATCATTCGCTACCGAGCCAAAACATATTTTCTATAATGTATAGTATAAAATTTTGTAAGGCCGGAAATTGTATAGTTTACCATGACTTGTATTTAAATAAAACGTAAATGCAATAAATATAAAAGGAAAGACTTTGCGCCCATAATCAAACCAACTATTGCAGAATGTATAGATTTTAATGAAAAATGTAAGGTGGGGCTTTATATGTATAGTTTAAATATTCTGTAACTATTCATTTTATTGCTCCAATATTTTACCCTGCCTCAATGGGGAGGAGGAGGGAAGGTAATGAATAAAGAATTGTTATGGGAAAAGAACGGAAGGGAGAAGTTGGTGATGAGAAGGATTGTAGGGAGTATGGGGTAGGTGTTGGAGAGGGTGGGAAGGGAGTAGGTAATGTGAAATGTGGGAAGGGTTTGGGTGGTTTAAAGGTAAGGATGGGAGATGATCAGGGCTACCTAAAGGTGCGAAATGGTGGTAAGGCATGGGGTGTAGTGGAGGATGGGTAGGGACGGGGTAGAGGATGGGATGGGACTGGGTGGGACGGGGTAGAGGTTGGGATGGGACGGGGTAGATGGGATGGGACTGGGTAGAGCGTAGGATGGGTAGGGACGGGGTAGATGGGATGGGACTGGGTAGAGCGGAGGGTGGGTAGGGACGGGGTAGATGGGATCAGACTGGGTGGGGTGGAGGGAGGGTAGGGACGGGACAGGGTGCATGGTGGGATGGGACGGGATGGGATAGAGGGTGGGATGTGACTGGGTAGGGCGGAGGGTGGGTAGTGACGGGACAGGGTAGAGGGTGGGATGGGACTGGGTAGGGCGGAACACTTACAATCAGACTATATTTGTACTTTGGGCCTTCAGAAGCCGAATGAATCTAACTAGAACCAATTTACCCTTTTTCCTGGGGTCTCGCGTTAGGGTTGTATTACGTTCTGTTTTTATCTTGCATAAATATTCACTCTGCACGATTGCTTTCTTTCCTACCTGCATACCGAATACAGCCAATTAATTTATAAGTGCTCTGCTTAGCCGCTAGAACAGTGGCAGAACATGCTCACATTCGTATGCAAGTGGTTGTTCATAACGTAACAAGACACAGGAGATACACGAGACGAGACAGATGAGCATCAAACAGCTAGAACTCGCAACGGAAGCTGGAGAAAAGGTGGTGGCGATGGCAATTAAGATAGGAAAGAGGAAGGTTTGAAGGAGGAGAGAATTAAAAGCTAGAAAGGGCTTTGTTTGGAAACACGAGAGGAGTGTATGCCCTCCGCTGTGGCTCTTCGTAATCGACTCCCCTATCAAACGGTTCCATGAATTACCACTCCACTGTTACCAGCCTTTCTTCTTCTGTGACGTGGGAAATATATTGAATTCCTAAAAGCCTTCCATACGGAATTGGTTTTGCGGTGCATTAAAAGCGTACGCTGCGATTCCTTTTTTCCGGATCGTCCTGAGCTTAACTGCGCCACGGTGAATAGTTGATTATTTTCCCATATTCCCTCGTTGGATTTGGACTAGAAAGGACCGCTTAAAGAAGAGCGTTCCGTTAAACTCGTGAGAACTAGCGCGTCTGAATTACCCGATTTTTTAGTGCCCGGGCATTCTGGTAATACAGTGCCGGGCTAGTATTGAACGGGGGAATGATCATTTATGTAACTTCTTTGGGAAACCCTTGCAGAGATTATTTATATTCCTTAAAAAATGTCTCTTTACTTTACGACGACTCGCATATTTATTTATATTTTAATTATTTAGTTTTCAGATACAGTATAATTGCCAATTAAAAGTTACAATATAACCAACGAGAAAATTACTTCATTATAACTACAAAACAATAAAACAAGGTAATTATAAATGTTTAGAAAAGGGGTCTTACTTTGCGTGAATCAATTCCATGCGAATGTCCCATTGGATAATGCGAAACGACCTACAGAGGGTGGAAACCCAGAAAAGAGAAAAATCGAAACAAAAGGTAACGATTAAACATATATACGTTATTCCCTGAATTTTTACGTAAGGATTTCGTTTCTCACATTCGTATTATTTCCACCTTTTAGACATTACGGTAGTAACCAAGCTGCATATGATTACTATTCATTTGCATAAATCCGATCATCCAATTTTCATCGGACGTTGCTTTAGAGTATTTAACCATCATTAACTAGCTGTGCTATTTTATTTTCTGTTTAGCGGTAATATTCATATGGTTCTTTCCAAATTTATGGGATTAATTTTATTTTATTTTCATTATTGCTCCTTTAACTTCTGCACATAATAACGGAGGCCTTTTAAAATTTTATAGGAATATAATTCCTTGGAATTTTGCAATCAAGATGTGATATTTATTTTTTTCGTGACACACTGATTTCTTTGTCTAGATGTCCAAGAACTCGAAGTCTCTTTAAAAAGCGAAAAACTACATAATAAAAGGGGTTTACATTAAATGAATATTCATTATATTCTAGCATTTAAGTACATATTCAAAAACTATATCATATGTACGAACTAAAAACTGCTTTCGTGGGTGAGAGCTTGTGATAAAGACGTGTTTAGTAAAAATATAATCAAAAGTTGAAGGTTTTAATTAGTGGAAGTAAGATTAAAAATTAAAACCACCTTTCTACCTTCCGCTATTTATTGGTATTGCTCAACCAGTTTCTGCCATTGCGCCATCCTCAGGTACACTGAGGTCAGTGTTTAGAAATCCTAAGATCCTAATCCTAAAGTGGGCTTCGAATTTGCCAGAACATTGTAAACTCCCCGGTCATCCCATTTATAATTTCAAAAATGTTTGCAAAAAATTACTTTAATTTCATAAGACCTCATCTACGTGAGAATTAGTGAAGCCTGAGGGCTATTTCGGACCCTACCTCCAAACTCAACCGACCTAAAGCTGTGGAGAGATAATGATATTACTGAGCGAGATGGGAAGTGAGGTGACTTTCCTCATTAAGCAATCAGTGTAAGACGTCCACCTAAGTACAACACGATAACCATATTAAAAACAATTTGTAGGGAATGCGATAAAGATGGCCTAAATGAAATCCATTACCCAGCATAAATAATAACACAGTTGCTTCCATATTAATATTAATAATAATAAATCGTCTTTATTTGGGCGAGATTGAGACTGAAAGTCTCTTCTTCCATCTTACCCATCGTCGTTATTTATAAATTTAGAAGTAGAAACATTTAGAAGAATTGTGGATGTAAAAACCCTAAGAGATTCTTATGAAAAAAAAATCCACTGCAGGAAAACACCCACAAGGAAGGGGAGTGTGAAAAACCTGCGCAAACCTACCGATAGTAATAGCTAAAAGATAAGGAAAATGAAAAACATTCAAAAATAAACTAATGAATACACTACCAATAATTACTTACATGCAATATGTAAATAAAATTCATTTCAGATTTAAAAAAGATAGCAATATACAAATTAACAAAAACCAAACAAAAAAGAAAAAATTAGGAAAACGTACATGGATTTTCATTCATGAAGTACATTATGAGGAAAATAAAGAATGTTATAAAAAACAGTATCGAAATAATGCATACAGTATACTAGTCAAAATTGTAAATAACATAGACATTTAGGTACTAACTCTAAGTAAGAAAAAAAGAGATTTCATATCATCCATGAACAATATCAACGTAAATGAGACATTTTTCTCTATATACCACTCCTAAACACCAATGGAAACAATTCACGAAGATAAGGAAACGAGAATAAATATAATAAAAATTTATTAACATTAAACTGAAACTGCATTCTTTGTTTTACTTTTTTAACTGGGATGATTTTTGAATATTTTGGTTTTCATATCGATTATTCGCTCAAAACTTGATGAAGAGCATTAAAATTTTTTTAAAGATACAGCAAACAAAATGGAATGGATATACTTGTAATAATACCAGGTTCCACCATAAAATTACCAAAGGTCAGACTTTTATGAGTCCCGAGCCGAAGATAATCTTTATTTAATGCAGGTGAACAAACAATTTATCTCGTGTTCTCATTACTCGCACTAATGACCACGCAACCTAAATCGGATGGCGAAACATTACGAAGCAAGCCCGCGATTCGCTTTTTGCGAAAAATAAAGATTACGCTGCACAATTTTTCAGTACCACCGATGACGGGATAAACGATAGCATGTAAGTGGCCCCTGAGTCGTTAACGCCAGGCGATATGAAAAACCAGTCCAACCTGCATCGCCCTTGACCTCATATGTTGCATTCCGCGCTTCTTTTTTTTATTACTCGAAAATCTCCACTTCCGCCTATCCATTTCGCAAACGAGAAACATTCTCATTTTTCATCAAAGAGATATTTTTTGGTAATTGGGACTGACCGCTAATAAAATTACGAAATTTAGTGAAAAATGATGAATGAGATACACAAACGAGTTCAAAGTAAGAAATTGGCTCATATATTTCGCAAGTCTCGATTTAAAAAATGAAGTACGTCAAGGGAGCGGACGAAAAGAATTACTTATTTCAAAGCCAAGAGGCAAAGAGTTGCTTTTATACATTTTTCGATAAATTTCACATCAATTCGCTTGAGTAGATATTCAGCCAATCAGAAAAACGTTACATAATTAAGTTAACTGTGATACTTTTCCAATAAATAGCGAATTTTTTTACTTAAAAATGCATAAGTATCTTTATACCTAATGGATACCGAGTATGTTCAACTGCTATATGACAAAATCAAGGTAATATTTACCAAATTTATGACTGAACGTATTGGTTTGTTACACTTTAACAGACAACACTTTTAATCTATAATTGTGATTTTTTTAATTTAATTTTCAAATCTTGTAGAATTATCGGTATTAAAATTTACTTCCAATTAGAAAAATTCAATAGCAATATACCTAATCAATCTTTATAATGAAAGACAAACGAAATGTACTTAACATATTATTCGTCACTCATACAATTTCCAGTTATTATTTGTCACAGGAAATTATTGTTTCCGATATCCGATATATTTTATAGCGTTGATTGTGATATACTTATATACATATCTAGGTTCATTTCTCTGTCAAGGCAAATAAATCATTAAAAAACTTGATTTATAGCCTAGTTTAATAAAAGGATAGGATTTACAAGAATTACACTCTTACTATTTAAAATTAATAAAACTGATATAAAAACCAAGACTTCCCTTAAATAGAATGCATTTTAAGGACCGGAAATTTGGTTCGAGGCATATCACAATGCTTACAAAAGTAGTTTCGGAAATCGGTAAAATATAAGATTGTTAGCCCATGGAATTACCTATAATCTAAACCATTGTTGAGTGACACTACTTAACGAGTTAATACGAATTTTGTGATTTATCTGTTCCCCATTTTGATAACTGTATTTTACAAGGATAGTTAATACAGAGAAAATATATTGGAGATTGCATGTTTTGAATACTAACGTAAATAATCGATTAATGTCGGTTGTTATAAACTACCATCGCAAGCAATGTGCGATAGCTTATGACGTCAGAGATAACATCTTTGGGATCAATTTCCATTTATTTTCAAATGTTGAAGTAAACTGATTAAATTAGGAGGTCTACACCCACAAATAAGATATCTTCTTCTACCAATTACTTATGAAAATCTTTATAAAAAGTAAGAGATGATTTATAAGATGTATACATTTATACGATGAAACTTCTATATTTTTTAAGATAATAAACATAAAAATGTATTGCTTTTTGAGAAATAGGCCGGCTCCAATTTCGAAAACAAAGTAATTATACGGTTCAAATACTTTGTATCTTCAGTCTAATAATTATATACTATTTTTCACCGAATATCACGCATGCTGATGCCTCGAGCAGTTACCTGCAGATATATTTGAGCCACATCCTCCTTTCGTGCATACATAGGAAGGCATAGCTGAGGAAAGAGATAAGTAAAAATGGCTGACAACTTGTTTTGAACTATTTTTGAATAAATTTAATGATTAATGGATGTTACTTAGAATTTAAAGACTGTTGGGTATTATTTTATACGAAATGTAATGACTGTTGGATATTATTTAGAGTGTAATGATTGTTTTATATTGTTTAGAACATTGTTAAATGCTGATTAGCCTTATTGTTGGTTATTATTTCAGGCAACATGTCTGAATGATAACATGACCAATGATTATTGGAAACCATTCAGAATGTAATTAGTGTTGGTTATTATTTCAGACGTAATGTAGTGACTTATGTAATTATGTAGAGTTATGTATGGAGCCATATTGACATTGCCACCGAACCGTTGACCAAATTTTAACGTATGTAGATGTATACACAATAAGACAATCGATTCCAAAATGAACCTTACAAGACACAATACGAGCAGTAAACTAAAATCGATTGAATAATTGTGTTTCGAGATTATCCCAACTTTTGTTTCGGCGAATTTTCCTCACAGCTTTTCCCGAAGGTGACGAAGACCCTTAACAAACCCCACTTTCTCTTTAAGAGTATCAAAGACCTTCGCGCCATTTACGCGGCGCACAATCTCATTTGCTCCTCTGTGTCGAGAAAACTTGGAAATTTATCACCGAATTCCCTCCTTCAAACTCCGCTTGCCCGATACTAACATAGTTCGCTCCTCGCTAATGGGTCGCCTAAGGGAGGCCCTTAACGGGAGCTGATCCTACATCTCTCTCTCCCGAAGGACTTTGGGGGTCTCTTGGGAGGGCGAAAGCTTTATCATCGTGGGAAACGGGGAATCTGCGACTCCTTTCTTAAACTTAAAACGCTGAATACAAATATACGAAGATCACAGGACTCGGAGAAAGGGACCTAATCCCTTTAACCTCTTAACTTGTTTGGAAAAACTTTTAAAGAAATAATTGCCATAGAGATTGGCATTTAAATAGTGCCTTGAATAAAACTCATTGGGAATTGAACATTTGGGTCTATTGCGTCTTTGTTCCAGCAACCATACGATGAAAAATGGAATATTTTATATTTGGCTTCTGGTAAAATGAAAACTAAGTTTTCGACAAGTCAACAAGTTTGTTCTTGGCTTCGATAATATAAATATTACTGAGGTGAAGCGACGCCGACTTTGCGTAATATAATCTATTCCTGCGGAAGTCTCACGAAACAAGATAAAAAATGGAAATTCAATTGATTTTAATCATTTATGTACCGAGTTTTTCTCAATTTCTGTATCGATGAACTTTTAATTCTTAAAACTTATATTGGTAATTATTCTCGCCTCTCATATGTTAGCAGTCATTCACATAGTCAGCAAAGTAGGTACAAGTCATCCATCATCATTCTGCATCCCTTTGGAAAGGGTTGAAAAAAATTAAGCTTGCAGCAACTAATTACACTGACAGAGAACATTCAAAGCCAAAAAAAACAACTAAGTCTATAAGCAATTGCAGTTAGATATAATATATTGAGATTAAACAGTGTTTGCAAAAATTAAATTAAACTTAATTTACTACTTTTTTTCACAGAGGTAACATGCTGAATTTTTTAACAACTTATTCTATAAATGGCGATGATTTGATTGTTTTATATATGCATACGTTTATGTTTACAAGGTTTGTCCAAATATTTTCTAATTGCCAAAATGGAATAACTAATTCGTTATTATAACGTCATTTACGTATGGCATAGTTCTAAATGTCCGTATCCGTATAAGCATACGAAAAATTCTTAGGAATAAGAAAAAACTGCAGCATCACCTGTATGATTTAGATGCAGCATGTCGCAAATGACTACGGCAATCAATACACCATCTACATATCAAATCTAAAACAAATTGTTCTAACCATTTTAACCTATATATCTGATAAACATAACTAGGCAGATTAGATAATCCAAAATATAAGACAAAATCTCACGGGATAAATAAATGAATGAATTATATAAAGCGAATGAAAATAAATTGTGAAATTAATACAAAAAGATGAAGGAAATGTAAAAACTGTAATAAAAAATCGGATGTGGCAAGCACATGACTTTCTCCATATATAAGATGCAGATACTTATTTACACCAGTATTTTCGAAGTCTCCATTCAATTTAAACATGGAAGAAACATTAGTTATTAATTTATATTATAGTAAATTTTACGTCACAAAGATGATAAATAATGATTTTCGGAACGTGTTCGATTAAAAAAAATAAAATTGGCCTTCTTAAGTCTATAACAAGCACCAAAATAGGAAGAATCACAAAACTGATTATACATCCAGCTCAATATAATAGGCGATTGAAACGAAATCAAAATACGAACGACGAGTAAAATAACACACGAACAACATTAACGATAAATTAAAATAAAAACCATACGTTTAAATAGTGGAAACTTAAAAATTAACAGAGAATGACAAAAATTATTAATAAAAACAAAAAAAAACAAATAGAGAAGAAAAATTGAGTAAACCTTATCTAACAGCCAGAGCTCCATCTATAGCAAGAGTTTGAGAGAAAGACGCTTTGCAACGCATTGTTTATTATGCAAACAAACCCATAGTTACGAACCTTATTGTTATTGTGAAAAGTAATCAATAACGATAAGAAACAATTATAATTCAATAATTGCTTTGAAATAAATACGCGTGTTTCAAATTTCAAATCAACTTCCAAATAAAACTTTGAAAAAACATAGTAATCATGATGTATTTAACATTTTTTTGAAATGGTATAAATGAAAACGACATTTCAACGTAAATATGTCGCAATAACCAGAATATTGGTTATTTATGATACTACTCACAAACGGTGGTTGATATTAAATTTTTTTTTCAAATAAAACTTATAGAATATTAAAGTTTTTGTAGATAAATATATATATACCTAAATATCGAATTAATGGAGACATTTTGCAAAAACGGAAACGAGCTTCGAAAAATAAAGCTCGACTTCCAGTTGGCCGAGTTACTCCAAAAATTACTCAACTCTAACGGCACCTACCAGAGTGCTAAAAATGAAGTTTGGTATTGATACGGCAAATAGTTTTCACGTTTGAGCGCCCACAAACACACACACACACAGACATCATTCCGAAAATGGCAAAAACGTGTTCTAGGGACACGAGGGACTTAAAACATGTATTATTTATTTGAAATCTCGAAGTCGATTTTTTCATGAAAACAATACCTACTTTCCTTATGCTACGTATATGGAGAAAATAAAAATAAATTATTCTATTTTTAAAAGAGTGAAAGAGTGATATTGGAATAAATCATTAAGGTATAATAACTAAAATAAATTTACATACGTCCCAATGACAGTCGGTATGATTCAGAAACGTGATAAGCATTGTAATTAGGTTCATGGATCTCATAAAAAAATGCAGTTTGCAACACATATTATCATTAATAGTTAAAACTTCTTAGATATTTCGAGTATCAATCCATTTTAGCAGACGCCATCGAAGTTCGATATTTTGGAAGACCCAAAACAAAACACGAGCGGCTATTGAGCGACGCAAACGTAATGCATAACTGCATGCATATAATACTAATTATTGCATTTAGATACTTTGAAAGCACTAATAATAGAATAAATAGCAGTAGTATGATATTCTACATCAATAGTTTCCTAAAACGTAATACCCTCCATAGCTTTTCCACCAATACAATAATTAGATCCTTCTGCACTATAGTCCGCCCTATCCTCGAGTATAATAGCACTATCTGGAATCAACACTGCTCTTCTCACATCAACGCCTTAGAGAAGATTCAAATTAGATTTGCCAAATGGCTTTGTTGGAAACAAAACATTCCTAATTTTAATGCTCATAATTATCCTGATGTTTGCCGTAGCTTTAATTTGACAACTCTGAAGACAATAAGATCTGTTACAGACATTATATTTTTGAGAAATCTTCTTCTGGGTAATATTGATTCTGAAGCCATTTATCCAATGTAGATTTTAATGTACCCGCGAGGAGGTCAAAGCATTCTGCTCTTTTCCTTTAGGTAGAATGAATGCCTGCAAATATGAACCACTCACCAGGATGATGCGGTCCACAAATGATATCCTAGGGAGGAACAAATCAATCCACCTCTTCAATGACTCCCCCAGAATTTTAAAGCATAAATTATATACAACTTTGTCCTCTTGATTTTTTTTCTTTCTTTCTTTTATGTTCTGTCCGTTCTGTCCGATTCTATTTTATGTTATTTTTTACTTTCTCCTTATACGTAGTACAGAGAAAGTATTATATTCGCAAAAAAATTCGACCTCCACATTTCGACGGAAATAGATGTTTTTGGGCCCATATAGCTCGTTTTCGTTATTTTCCCGAACATGTCTGTCTGTGGTAAAAACGTTTGTGGGCGCTCTATCTTAAAAAGTGATTATTCGATCATTTCCAAAATTCATATTTAGTATTTTGCTAACAATGCCAAGAGTTGATTAGTTTTTGGTGAATATCGCTTAACCGAAAGTTGCGGTTTATCCGGAAAAAAATTTCGTTTCTTAAATATCTCTGTAAGAATTCAATGTAGGTATATACAATTACATACAAGAGTTATAGATAATACTACTACTACTACTATACTACAACTTTTGTAAGAAACATTTTTTCGTAACACTGATTTCTTAGAAGCTATTCTTGAATAATGGCTAACCGGAAGTTGTTTATGCAGAAATGGAAGTTTTTCATACATATCTCTGTCAAAATGCTATAAAAGTATATACAATTATGCACAAAAGTTATAGATAATGTACTTATTACAAATTTTGTATGAAATATTTTTTCGTAACACTGATTGTTTAGGTGTTATTCTGCAATAATGGTTAACCGTAAGTTGTATGTAATTTCCTCAAAACACAGGAAAATATTTCGACGCAAATATTCTGGACCACAATTAAATGCGCACATTTCATAGACACATAGGCGACCATTATTTGCTAATTATTCAGCTGAATACTTAATTCTGAGCATTAAACTACATCCCGCGTGTATTTTCAAAATCAATATTTTCCGAATTGCTCGTCGTTCTAATTAAATTATTGCTTACTATAAACAATTTTCAATTCTGGGTATAAAGTGCACTTGAATTATGATACGATTGATCTCTGCTGTATTATTTGATTCAGTGTTGCTTTAAATTACCTCGTTAGTTAGATTTCAACTGATATAATTATTTTTATACCACTGTTAGGGACATTATTTGAACATTATACAATATTTAAATTAGCATTCTAATATCCATGCTGACTAGAAATGTTATTTAGATTACTTCTTATTGAATGATGAGGCTTTCCAACTTGTAAGACTTAAGTTGTAACTTGTAAGAATGCTGAATTGGATTATATAATTATGTGTATAGAAATTATAGATGGTAACGAAATTCAAGTAAAATCTAAATTTTTATCGTTTTTTTCATTGAAAGAAACAAACATTTTTAGATGCGGAGGAAAAACTTGACTTGAAAACGGACTTGAAAAAAGTCTGCGTGGGCCCGGAATCAAACCCGGGATCTTCCTCTATCCGGGAGGCTGCCTTAACCTTGGAGTCTTAACCGGGAGTCAGACTTTTTTCAAGTCCGTTTTTCCTCGGCATTTTTCCTGGGTGCACGCCCTTATGTGCAATTTACCCTTTACCCTTTCCTTATCATTTTTAGATTTCGACATTTTGTAGGCTGATTAAAATTTGTTACAGTCATCTGGTCATGAAAAGCATGTGAAGACTATTATCACTCACTCATTTGGTTTCAGGGTCTTTGCAATGCATCTCCAAATTATGGTCATTGCATCTTTCGTGAAAGTAATTTTATTTGGAGGAAAACCCGAAAAGTACTTTCGGTGAAAGTTAAGGTCGAACCATAAAAAGGAAAATTTTCTGCGGAGAACTTTCATGAGCGTACAGAAGATGCGCTGGATGTATCCATGTTGCTGACCTGCGCTCAAGTCACTTGAAGAGCAAACCAAGATACTTTCCAAATATATTCAAACAGTTTTGAGCCGACTCTTTTCGCATACCTTTTTCGGTCGAATCGCAAGCGCAGAGAAGAAAAAGAATAAGCAAATTCGAGGAGTCCTATGTGGAGAGTAACAAGCTGCACTTATTCCGCCGAAAGAGAGCCGTGCATTTGTATGCCGAAGCTGTTTGGACACAAAAACGCAACAGAGCCTGGCTTTGAGATCACGTTCGTCAGAAGAAAAAACAAAATCGTTTTCCGGCTTTTAATTAAAGTGTAAAGGGCTGACGAAGGAGTATAATAATGTATTTTCATGGATGAAGCAAAACCATATCCGAGAGGAGACCATTTCACGGAATACGAACTAACTAAAGTGCTTCGAATTTTTCGGAAACGTTTCATGTTCTATGCGCCCGTAATGAACGCACGGGGCAGATCCTTGTTATCCTCGTTTTGAACTTTCTGTGAGGAAAATTTTATGGAATAACCGGTTCAAAGGATGAAAAATGAAAAAGTCGGTTTCCTAAAATTTCGTTTTTTGTCACTTCGCTTTTTCGAGGCGTACATTCGCAAAGTTTGTTAATTAAGCGTGGCTCTTTCTGTTTATAATAATTTAAAACATATAACCGTCATTATCGATTTATAAACGATTTTAACAAATGTTAGTAACTGCACTCAATGATAAAAATGTATTCATTGCATATTATATTCATTACCAATTTAAAGCCATTAATAGTGGCACAGAAGAAAATTATTCGAGTTATGTCAAGAGAGCATAGTACTGCGCATTCTTTTCCTCTGTTTTTTATGGCAAAAATTTTTCCACTGAGACATCTATTTGTATATAAAGTGTTAAGGATGTTTTATAATGGGTGATAAAAATAAACCATCACCGTATGTATTAAGATCAAAACAAACTATAATCCCAAAACCCAACTGTGAATTCTTTAGATATTGTTTATTGT
Source organism: Sympetrum striolatum (assembly GCA_947579665.1). NCBI lineage: Eukaryota > Metazoa > Arthropoda > Insecta > Odonata > Libellulidae > Sympetrum > Sympetrum striolatum. The sequence goes on from OX388348.1 coordinate 73,330,361, forward strand.
ATATTAGTTCAAAATAATTACCGGAGAATATAACCACTGCTACAACAGAAATTAAGTTTATAAAATGAATTAAGGAATATTTATTTAAATATGATGATACTGAATTTATGTTTAAAAAATTGTATAAAAGCTATTTTGCTGAATTTTATGATTTCATTATTATATTTTATTTTGTAATTTATTATAATACGCATCGTCCACATTTTATTTTATTATTTGTAACAAATGTAATGGCTGGTTTATTATTTGCTAAGTAAATGAAGAGTCGGTAACCCCGAAACGGTACCTATATTCCTAACTATAGTTGTATCTAATGTAATTTATGAAGGGCCAAGGAGTAAAAAGATGCATTATTACTATATATAAAGCTGCAAATCCTACTGATTGACACAAAATCCTGGGCATTTCTAATCGAGCTGGAAGGCTGAAATTTTCAAGAGAGATTTATAATTGACAGTCGAGTTGGGAAAAAATCGAAAATCTACAGATTTTGTCCTAGGTTTGAGACCAGAAAGGATTATATTTTTCAATGTATTTAAACGGGAAAAACGAAAAATGGCCATGCAGAGCAAATTTCTTTCGTTCATAAAAATATGAAAATGTAATCGTAAAGCAGTGGGACTTGGTCTATATTACGTCTAAAGGATCAAAGTTTTCTTTTCTTGCGACCGATTTTAACATTCCGGCAGGAAATTTGCAAAATTTTAGTTTGAACGCCAATTTATTACGTTTTTTTCTCCTCATTTTGAAAATTAAATCTATGGCAACAACCATTGTTTGAATCGAAAACAAGTTTGTTTACGATCCTATTTTCATATGCAATGATAAAGGTTTGATGCATTTTTAATTACTTTAAATCTTTCTTTCGATACATGTTATTACTGAATGCTGAAAAATGTAAATTTCGTTAAAATAGACAGTGGATATCTGCACGGTCAATGAATCAATCGTGAATGCATGCTGTGATAACATAAGTTTATGTAGAGAATACGAGACCATTAACAACGAAGATAATCGTAAAAGTCATGTAAGTAGTGAGATTATTCTAGAATGAAGTACATAGATACGAATATAAATTAATAAATAGGGATATTAATGTAAATTAAAAGGTTTAACGACAATCTTTAGAAATAACATAACTGTAAGCATTACGAATCATTAGTTTCGCGAACACTATAATTTATTAATATATTATAATTCATAGCTCACTTAACCAAATACATTTATCATATACTGAACTCTCATCTAAATGAACAACAAATATCTAATCAGGAAATACATGGTATTATTGAACTATGTTAGGATATCGTTGGTTTACGCATATGGTGGATTGCTTTTAGTGTGTGTGAGTTTCTGTTCTTTTAATTTTATGCCTATTATGTTTATTCTTTTCTATTTTAATTACATATAATTATTCTGTCATCCTTTCCAAAGAGAATTTAAAATTAAGTTCTTTTTCTACGTTTCTTTAATTAATACGTAGTACACAATTAGTTCGTAATATATTACGTAATTCAACATTCATCAAAATAAAAAAAAACAGAAATCTACTCATAAAATACACTGATTTCCTTCAACGACTTTCTGATTACGTTGTTCCACGCTGGATAATTCTTGGTTAGTAAAAACAATCTTTGCATGTATCATTGTATGAATATTATTTTCCCATCTTCTCCAAACGGACTTTAGAATAAAGTTCTTTTTCTTTGTACTTTAAAACTATTTACATAATTACGTTGCCTATTGTCTATTTGTTTATTTAATTAGAAACGGAGCTCATTGTCGTAGTAGACAACATTTAATGAATATAGGATTATTTTGCAGAATGTCTTGCACTCAACCACATACTACACAGGTAATCGTCTATTTATTCCGCATTTTTATCTTATGCAGATTTTTATTCTGACTTTACTTTGTTTGGCGTATTTCTTTAATATAATTTTACGAATGCGTATTCATTACAGACTCCCGTATCTCATAAACGCGAAAGGCTTTAGAAATGATTATTTTACTATCATATTATTTGGCGAATCTCGATCTCACTTATTTGAAAATTATGCATACAATAGACGGTGGTATAATTAAAAAAAATTTCTTTCCTTATATGTTATGACTGAAGGTTGAAAAATGTAACTTTCATCAAAATGGACAGCGAATATCTGCACGGTCAATGAATTATTCGGGAATACATACTGTGATAACATAAGTTTATGTAGAAAATACGAGACCATTTATAAACGAAGATAATCGGAAAAGTCATGTAAGTAGTGAGATTATTCGAGGATTAAATTTAAAAGTCTACACTGAATCTATATAAGGGGGATAAGAAAGCAATTTCGATGAAAAATACTCATTAATTACTGATGAAGAACGTATTATACCGGATCAAGTCTACCTATGCCTGAGTAAAAGTAAGTACAACTGAAATTTACATCATCCTAAAATATTACTATCAGAATATTAATGTAAATTAATAGTTTCAACGATATTATTTAGAAATAATATAACTGCAAACAATACGAATCATTAGCATCAAAATCGGTATAGTTTAGTATAGTAGTATTTCACTTTATTCTCACTTAACCCAATGCATTTATCGTATATTAAATTAAGTCTAAAAACTTCCTTTGCAATGGCCATTTCCGATTCCTACTTTATGGCGTTATAATTAATAACAATATTCATAACATCTCTGATGAAAGCAGGAAGATCCCAATTACCACCATTTCAATAACTAATACTATTAACAAAGACACTCAACCATTCTATAGCCAGAAAAATCTTGCTAGCCGGAATTCGTACCTTGGTGTTGGAGTCCTAGCACAGTGACCACTTTCTCACCGCACTCGGTGTGTTTGGTATTTTGCCCTTAGTTTCTCTTAAGATCGACAGATAAGCTCCAGCGTCCTGTCTCGCATGCCACCTCATAGTGTGGCTTCTTTAGATGATGTTCCTTTTAGGAGGGGAAGCTTTAAGTAACGTATGCCTCAATTTCATACTACATACATTGTGATACATTGTAACCAAAAAGCTCATACGGGCAGCCAAACCCGTTGCTGCCCGCCTTTCTTGAAGGACCATATTATAATTGAATATCAAGAAAGTGTAACTTTCATTTAAATGAACAACAAATATCTACACAGGAAATAAAATTATATCCTTGAACGATGTTAGGATTATACGTATATGTTGGATTGCCTTTCGTGTGTGAAAATTGTGCTTTTAATTGTATGCCTATTATGTATCGTCTTTTCTATTTTAATAACATATATTTATTCTGTCATCTTATCCATACAGAATTTAAAATTAAGTTAAATTTTCGTTTTTTTAATTAATACGTAGTACCTTACGTAATGATATGGGATACTGCTGGGGAAACGATAAATGTCCATGAAGAACCAAATGTTTTCATTCACATAAGCATGAAAAATGTACGTACAGTGGAGAGTATTTAACTAAATTATACCTCAAAGAGGAATTTTCATTTTTCCTGCATCCAATTTCGCCATGTCGGCAACATCTTAAATTAAATACAAATTAATACTGTTTTTATTTGCACCCTTCCCAAGATAAAAACTTTGGCTACGACCATTATTTACGTGGAATACAAATTTGTTTGCAGTTCAAATAACATACGCCGTGATGAAAGTATGAAGTTTTTGAAATATTTTTCAATATTCTTTTGTTTGTAATATTAATATACATCAAGAACATTTAACTTTCATCAAAATAAACAACAAAAATCTACTCATAAAATACGCTGATTTCCTTGAACGAACTTTGGATTACGTTTTTCTACGTATCAGCTGGATGATTCTTCGTAAGTAAAACAATTTCTGCGATTAAAAATGTATGCTTACTATGTTTACTCTTTTCTATTGTATTCACCTCAAATTATTTTTTCATATTCTGCAAACGGGCTTTAGAATTAAGTTCTTTTTCTACGTTTTTCAAAATTATTTACATAGATACGTTACCTGTAGCATATTTGTTTGTTTATATAATTAGAAACGGAGCTCATTGTCGTGGTAGACGCCATTTAATGAACATAGGATTCAATTTCATTATGTCTGGCACTGAACCGAATACTTCACAGGTAATCGTCTATTTATTTTCCGCATTTTTATCTTATGTAGATTTTTATTCTAACTTTGCTTTGATTGGCGTATTTTCTTAAATTAATTTTACAAATGCACATTCATTAGGAATCAACTCCAAATCTCCCGTATCAAATAAGCGTAGAAGGCCTTTGAAATCCAAAGGGGGACGTCCTAAAACCTTGAACGACCTTCGGATTATGTTGTTCGCTGGATGATTTTTGTAAGTAAAAACAATTTCTGCATTTATCATCGCATGCAAAATATTTTCCCAACATCTCCATATGGGCTTTAAATTCAACTTCTTTTTCTACATTCTTCAAAATTATTCAACTACGTTGCCTAATTTCTATTTGTTTATTTAATTAGAAACGGAGCTCATTGTGCCGCTTTAGACGCCATTTAATGTGCATAGGATTCAATTGAAGTATGCCTTGCACTGAACCGAGTACTACAGGTAACGAATCATCTATCGATTTCTCGCCTTTTTATCTTACGAAGACTTTTATTATTACTTAAATTTGTTTGGCGCATTTCTTTAATTTAATTTTACGTATGCGTATTCTTTAAGGTCTCAACTGCAAAACTCCCGTCTCAATTAAACGTGAAAGGCTTTCGAAATAATTATTATATTATTAGATGAAACTCGATCTCATATTTGAAAATTAGGTATACGATAGACAGTAGTATAATTAAAAAGACACATATCCCTTCATAATTTTCTTTGCTTGCAGTTTGCAAGCACCCATTTACTAGTTACTATATATAAAGCTGCAAATCCGACTCATTCATACAAATTCCTGGGCATTTCTAATGGAGCTAGAAGGCTGAAATTTTCAGGAGTGATTCATAATTGACAGTCGAGTTGGGAAAAAATCGAAAATTCCCAGATTTTGACCTAGGATTGAGCAAAGAGACGATTATATTTTTCAGTGTATTTAAACGGGGGAAACGAAAAATGGCCATGCAGAGCAAATTTCTTTCGTTAATTAAAATGTGAAAAAGTAATCGTAAAGCAGTAGGACTTGGTTTGTATTACGTCTAAAATATTAAAGTTTACTTTTCTTGCGACCGATTTTAATATTCCTGCACAAAATTTCAAAATTTTAGTTTGAACGCCAATTTTTTACGTTTTTTTCTCCTCATTTTGAAAATTAAATCTATGGCAACAACCATTGTTTGAATCGAAAACAAGTTTGTTTACGATCCTATTTTCATACGCCATGATAAAGGTTTGATGCATTTTTAATTATTTTTAATGTTTCTGTCGATATATGTTATTACTGGATGCTGAAAAATGTAACTTTCATCAAAATGAAACGCGAATATCTGCACGGTCAAAGAATTATTCGGGAATATATACTGTGATAACATAAGTTTATGTAGAGGATATGAGACCGTTTATCAACGAGGATATTCGGAAAAATCATGTAAGTAGTGAGATTATTCGAGGACTAAATTGAAAAGTCTACACTGAATCTATTTAGGGGGAATAGGTAAGGAATTTAGATTATAAATTCTCATTAGCTACTGGCGAAGTAGGTATTATACCGGATCAAGTAATAAGATACTTGCCTTTTTATCTTATGCAGATTTGTATTCTAACTTAACATTCTTAAGCTTATTTCTTTAATTTACTTTTACGAATGCACATTAAAACGTCGTCGTTGCCGCTGCAACATCCATCGAGGTGGGATCCCGAAAGAGATACCACAAATCAGCTGATCGCCGCGGAAACCTTTGACCTTATATATTCATTAAGGACTGAAATCCAAAACTAAGTAAGGTAGGAATTGATCTGAGAAGCGACGTGTTTTCACATTGCCAGCTGTATGTCGCGCTAGGAAGAGTACGTTCCTCAGAAAATATCAGATCGTTAGTTTCACCGGAAAAGATATTTGAAAATATTCCGCACGCCGTCAATATGGTCCTCATCATCATATGGTGATCTGCCCGGAAGCAGGCGCTGCGGCCATAGGATTCAATTGGAGTATTTCTTGCACTAAACCGAGTACATACCACAAGTAACCAATCGTCTATCGATTTCTCGCATTTTTATTTTATGCAGATTTTTATTCTAACTTTACTTTGGCGTCTTCCCTTAATTTAACTTAACGAAAGTGTATTCATTAAGGACTCAATTCCAAAACTCCCGTATCAAATGAACGTGAAAGGCCTTCGAATGACTTATTCTATTATTACATTATTTGATGAATCTCGCGCTTCGATTTAAAATTATGTATACTAAAGACAAAGGCATAATTAAAAAGAAACATAAATATAGCGTATAGACCCATAACTTGGGGTAGTATCCCTGAATAATTTTCTTTGCTTGCAGATTGCAAGCACCCATTTTCTAGTATTATATAAATAGGGATGGTGGTATTTTGATAGAATATTTTGATAAAGATGTTTACTACAAGCTGAATTAGCAGTCAGGGTTGCTAAAGAAAACTACGTAGAAAGAATAGATCAGATCTCTTACATGAGTAGTGTCCTTTCTTTAGATATAAAACACAAAAATAATTATAAATAAATTATAAAAGTACCCAATGAAGCGATCATGAAGCAGAGGGTAGTAATCATTAAAGGCTTTGATAGGGGCATCAGAAAAGTGTAGGTAAATTCCATGGTTTGCTTGATGGATGTGAAATGTGAAGACCTATAAAGGAAGAGGTAATAATATTGGAGGCCATCGAGAGTGAAGAATAGAATGGAAAGAATAAGTTTAGCTTTTAGAAAAAATATGGAGTTGCAGGGGATGATGGAAGGAGGGGGAAGTTTTGATTGGATATGGTGATGGTATAAGAAATGGTTGGACCAAGACCTAAGAAAGGTTTCGCGAGAGGAAATAATTTAAGGTAGAATTCAATGGAGACGACATAGAGGAAGTTAAAGGCTAGAATTTCTACTTCAAAAACTCCCGGTCAGAATGCAAAATATGCATCTTTTTGAAAAATGCATTACATTAGGTACCGAAGAGACCGTTGTCAGTAAGTTAGTTAGTTAGTTTGACCCTTTATTGGCGAGGTTATGCCCAAGTGGGCCTCTCTTCCACCTAAACCCTTATGTCGTCAGAATATGAACAAGTATAAATTAAATTAAAACAAAAAGACAGAGTGTGGGGAAAAATCTTTTCAACTGAAGGTTGCCAAAGAAAAAACCCACATTGCGGAAAACACTCACAGAGAAGGGGGGTGAAAAAAAAACCGCGAAAACACTGTAAAAAATAACAGTGTGGTGTTTACAATTATAAATTACATATAATACATACATTAAACAATAAATTTACAGAAAAATGAGAAGTATTATTAATTATAAGAGAATAATATAACATTTGCCAAACCTAAGTGGGAAAGAAATTGGGTACTAAAAATCACCGTTGTTTTTCGTTGCATCATTGACTTTCTTTGTGAGCATGTCTTTGTCGTGAAAATCCTAGAAGGCGAAAGCAAATTTTAAAATGTAGCTGATGAATATCGTAGATCTAGCAGACAATAAAAAGATTGTTAGGTCAAAGCTCATGTTACGGTATTTTCTGATTCAGTAGAAAAATCTACATTGATGTGAATGGTATTAGTATTAGATATTGTTTATAATGATTCAACAGATTAGGCCATTCGGGTTTCGAACCCGGGACCGCATAACCACAGAACAACGGGCTGTCCGCTTGGTTTTCCTGGAGCCGATATCAATTATTTTACGAAAAGTTCTTTTAAATCTACGTACATCCAAGCAGCCAAAATATGTATTATCTGTATTATTTTAATGTAATAATTTGATAACTTTGATGTTTTTCCCATAATACTATGGAAAACTTAGTACTAAAATGAATACACTATTTCTTCGTTATTTCCATGATATTATAAAGAAATATGATATTTTTCATAAACGTTATTAAATAACACATATCAATTTTTGTTTATGCCTGACTAAATTTTAATTTCGGGAGCAAATATAAAATCACTAGAAATAAAAAAAGGTTCAATATTAGATAAAATTTTACAATGGAAAGGAGAAGTTGATCCACTTTCTTTATAATTCAATTTGTCTGTATTTTTTGGAACTTTTAAAATCTCTTTTCACTGAGTAAACAAGGATTAATCCTTCGTTAAGAATTATAATCAATAGTATCTTATCATTCTTTACTTAAATTGTGAATTTTGCCTACGGGAAATAAAAATTCGAATAACACCGTATATTTGCATACAGTTGGACAATATACTACGAAAAAATCGAAACTATATTGAATAATTAATAAATATTAAATCCAGGATGTATTAACCAGTCTTTTAGTTATTTTTGTGTGAAGTTGAATCAGGAAATGGGAACGTTTATTAAAACTTTTACACAATTCACGCGAATATTTAGGCGCCTGAGAACTTTGCTATGTGTCTTCATTTTAGTACATCTTAACAGTTACAACCTTCAACATTTCTTGCGTACACAAGGAGTCTCAACCCAACTAATGTAAACAGACGATAAAGATAATTCTCTCAGTGGGAATAATTTCTCTAGGTATCGCCATAAAGAAGTGACCTTCATTTTTGTATAATGCCCTGAAGCCACTACTAAATGCATTTCCGTGCTGCACAAAACTGCATAAGTGCACGTTGTCCTTCATAGATCGGAGAGGAGCCATTAATCCATCGAGGACGATTTAACTCCAAAAGAAACACCTTAATGTAAACTGCGCAAATCGAAGCAGCTCGTAAGCGTTACGGAGAGAGGGAACCTGCTCCACATTCTCCCAGAGTAGTTCTTCCTCCAGCCACCCACGTCTCTGCACTCCTCATTAACCGGCGCTCCTTTATCCGCCCACACCAACCTAATTCCGAGAGAGAGAGTCTTCATTTCGCTTCCTTTGCTCATTAAACGGATCTCCCAAGAGTTCACTGACATTGCATCGAAACTTGTGCATTCTTTCCGCTGAGAAAATGAGTCCGTGCCCCATTTTACTATCCAAACGGAGGAATGTTCCTGAGAATGTTTCTTCCGGCGGTGAATCCTTAAAGGGGATATTAAGGGCGTTGTTTTGGAGAGCGGTGTGGATTAGCGACGTATACGAGAGGCGACGCTTGATTCATTATTCTAGGACTGGAAAATGAGATTATGCGTTGCCAAATTTCGGTGTCCTATGTTAATTTCCTAATGAAATGCGCGGATGACTTCTTTTAAGCCTTGAGAAGGTCGAATGGTGTTTGAATCAGGAGAAAGGGCAAACTCGATCCTAACCGAAAGCGGATCACTAATTCCAAAACGTTGAAATCAGGAGAGCATCTTCAACTGTAAAAGAACGCTCTCTGATCCTCACGTACAATTGCTCCTGCTCTTCCTCTCAACGCATAAGATGTTTCCTTCGTCTTTGTACGTAATTATTCTCTGTCTTTATACCTAATAATTCTCATCTGTTTCTTTTTTTCTTACTTAGAGTTACCTAAAAGTCTATGTTATATACAATTTTGACTAGTACATACTGTATGCATTATTTTGATACTGTTTTTTTTATAATATTCTTTTATTTTTCCTCATAGTGTACTTTATGGATGAAAATCCAGGTACATCTTCCTTGTTTTTCTATTTTGTTTTTATGTTATTTTGTATACTGCTATTTCTTTTTATAATGTGAACTGATTCTTATTTATGTATCACATGTAAGTACTTATTGGTACTGTATTTATTTATTTTTGAATTTTTTTCTCATCATTTCGTTATTACTATCGGTAGGTTTCCGCAAGTTTTTCACACCCCCCTTCCTTGTGGGTGTTTTCCTGCAGTGGATTTTTTTCCCTAAGAATCTCTTAGGTATTTTACATCCATAATTCTCCTAATTTTTTCTACTTCTTATTTTATAATTAATGACGATGGTTTAGATGGACGAAGAGACTTTTAAGTCTCAATCTCGCCCAAATAAAGACGATTTATTATTAATATTAATATCCGGTTATTCACAGTGTGTTTGTGAAAATTTTAAGTATCCAAATGTACGAATAAACCACACTTTTTACAGGAATATCTTAAACTTACTTTAGCTGTCAAGTTGTACTCAATCGTATTGTCAATACTCGTAGTGTTGGACTTGAGAATGAATAATTTGTAATGTAATTACATTAATTCCCTATCCCGTTTCTAACGTTTTCCCGGCTCGTGGTTTGATATTTTGAGGTTTAAACTACAGCAACTACACTCTTTGTTTTTCGCATCTTACAATATTCCGACTTTCTCCGCTTTTTTGACCTTCTTACAAGCATCGCAATTTACATTACATTACATTTACATTTACAGTGAACATTACTAACATTTCCAGATACTTCAGGTGATACATTCTGTTCAGTTCATCGAAAAAATTCGCAATTGATTGAGGAATGATTTTACAGAAATTTCTCTTTTTATGAATAACGATTAACTTATTAACAATTTACTTATTATTTATCAAATATTATTAACTAATCTATTGGTATGTAATAAAGGATTTGAAAGCATGAATGAAAAACATTCTTTGTCTCTTGCCGGTCTGAAATCAAAAGAGTATTGGTAAAAAAAGTAACGATATCCCTTTGTATGAATGACTAAGAAAGGCATTTTAAACTGGAGAAAGGCATGTGCTTCCACTTGGGATTTTCCTTACAAAAAGGACATGAAAAAGCGAACATATTTTCGATAATCATTGTTTGCAAAGGAGACACGCATTGTGCGACAATGACATGGATGTAAGGAGAGCCAGAAGTGAAAGGGAAACTTTTATTCGCCATTGTCACATTATCCAACATTTGTATCGGATCGCATCCACCTTTAACCTTGCCTTCGAGGGATATGCCCTCCTTTAACTTTCACCACTCCTCATTCCCATTTGTATTCAAATCACCTGATTATGATTCTAGACGTACTTTCTACGCCGTTCTCTGTTACTCGACGCAATACGTGTGTGTATATGGACGTGAGAAGAGCAGGCAACTTCCACAATTACAGTACGCGTCATCTTTCTGTGTAGCATTCCTTCTGGAGGCACTATCAAACCCTTCTTCATCAGTTATGGAAAGCTATGCAAGATGAGGAGTGAGATATCCTTGCTTTTCTCCCCGAGTCAATATGAATGAAAAAATCCAAGTAGCTGCAGCATGATGGTTCTATGAACAATACTTTCCGTAGCATTTGCCAAGAGGGGATTCGAATAAATTCAGCATCACTCATACCTCAGTAGCTATCCTATTATCACATGAACGAGACCGATTCTAAAGGAAATGAACGAATATTTTTCTTTAAGCTACGAAATATCCCATTCAAAAATGCATGATAGCAGGAATAGTTCATCATAAGCAGTTAAAATATTAACAAACATAATCAAACATAATACATAAGAATAATGCTAACTCAAGGACACCTGATCAAAAATAAGCGTTATTCAAAATTAAAATACATTTTGTGATGTTCCTTATATTTTGTATTAAAAACTGCAAAATAATGGCACACTGCTATCAGCAGATGAATAAGTCATGATTTGAAAAGCGCACGAGAGTTCGTAAAAACCGTTTTTTCAATGCAAGCACTAGCCTTGTGTGTAATCTATACTACCTCGAGATATCTTTAAAAACGCTGAAACAATTTATGGAGGAAATAAACAAGAACTGAAGTTGAAATATACAACAATAACAAAGAATAAGTGACGAGATTTAATAATTAGGAAGTGATGGAAATAGATGACGAATATCAAGATGGCACGTTACAAGGTTAACCTATATTCGTGACAATAAAAAGTGTTACAAAAGATAGACGAGAAGTAAATTAATTTGAGAGAAACAAAATTAAAAGAATATAAAGAAATGGCGTGACCTACTTCATAGAAATCTACGTATGTACACTGCAAGCCACCTTCCGGCAGTAGAAGAGAGTGTATGCACCACGACTTTCATAATCTATTACTTTCGCTTATCGTTCGTGGAAAAAAAGGAATTCTTGAAGCGACTTGCTCTAGAAATGTAACCCTGATCTTTCTCACAGTATCATAACGGTATGTAAAGCAAGAAGGACGCATAATATCGGCTACGTAGTCTAACGACGTCCCTTTACTGAATTTATTAAGCCTTACTTGAATTCTTCAACTAAATACTCCCATCCTGCGTCATGAACCATTTGAGTAATGATTACTGATTTTTCGTACCAATTATCCACAAAAAGCAATGCTTTTCGTTGTATTTTTAATTTCTCCCTATACGTAGTATAGAGAAAGTATTGTATTCGCAAAAAAATTCGACCTCCAGATTTCGACGGAAATAGATGTTTTGGGGCCCATAGAGCATGTTTTAGCTATTTTCCCGAACATGTCTGTCTGTGGTAAAAACGTTTGTCTATGTCTATGTCTATGTAAGAACCCTGCAAGCCGCCTTTCGGCGTGTGGCAGGGGGTGCAAGCACCTTGACTCTATTTTCCTAAACGGTTGCTTTCGCGTATACTTCGCGGAAAAAATGAATTTTTGAAACGATTCGTTTTAGCATCTATTTCCCTAATCTTTCGGGCAGTATCAGCACGGCCCATATAACAGGGGGGTCGCATTATATCGGTTACATCATCTGAAAACGTATTTTCTCTGAACTTATTTAATAAATTTATCCTTTGAATTTTTCTTCTATCTTCTAATGATTCCCATCCCGCGTCCTGTAACATCTGAGTGACACTCGCTGTTTTATCGTAGCAATTCTTTACAAATCGTATCGCCTTTCGTTGTACTTTTTCTAAATCCCGAATATGACATTTCTCGGCGGGGTCCCATACACTACATGCATACTCAAGGTGAGGCCTAACTAACGCTAAGTAACATCGCTCGCGAACCTTTTCTTCGCTCCTACCGACAATTCTTTTAACGAAGCCGAGTTTCTTAAGTGCTTTTCCACATATATTTCGGATGTGGGCACTCCATGATAGATTATTCGTGAGAGTTACTCCAAGATACTTTACCGATTCTACTGTCATTAGGTTTACCCCTCGGAGACTATAAGAATAATTATTTATTATAGATTTACTTTCGAAGAAGTTAACTACCGAACACTTTTCTACATTAAGCTCTAATTGCCAATCATCGCACCAATTCATAATTCTATCTAAGTCGTTCGAAAGGGTTAATCTATCCTCTGAACTAACTATTTCCCTGTAAATGACTGTGTCGTCTGCGAATATCCTAACATTGCTTTCAATGTGATTGCTGAGGTCGTTGATGTATACTAAAAATAACAACGGTCCAATTACACTGCCCTGAGGGACGCCCGAGGTCACCTTAACCAAGTTGGAACTAATACCATCGAGTACTACTCGTTGCTCTCTATCGGTGAGAAAGTCTTTTATCCAATTAATAACTTGTGCATTGATACCCGCAACTTCTAATTTGTACAGCAATTTATGATGAGGTACCTTATCGAAAGCCTTCCGAAAATCTAAAAATATCGCATCGACTTGCTTATGTTTTTCAGCAGAGTTTAGAACATCGTGTACTAATAAAGCCAGCTGAGACTCGCAAGAACGAGTCTTACGAAAACCGTGTTGATTCCTAATTATGAAATTGGACGTTTCAAGAAAACCCATTAAAGAGCTAGCTATTATATGTTCCATAATTTTACCGCTCAGTGATGTTAAAGATATAGGCCTGTAATTAGCTGGATCGTCCTTAGAGCCACTTTTAAATATTGGCGTGACATTCGCAATTTTCCAATCTTTCGGGACCTTTCCTTCGCTCATACTCTTGTCAAATATAACTTTAAGAAAAGGTGCTACGCTCTCCGCAACTTCCTTGAACACTCGAGCCGGTATGTCTTCAGGACCCGGAGCTTTATTCGGTTTAATCTGTTGCAATAGTTTAATGATGCCGTCTTCTCTGAAGGTGATTTTCGACATTGATTCAGGTTTATCAACATTCGGGAAAGTATTTGATGTATCGTCAGACGTGAAAACGCTTCGAAAAAAATCATTCAAGATATTAGCTTTGCCTTTAGCATCGTTTACTATATTACCGCAAGTATCCTTTAATGAACCAACAGTTTGCTCTTTACCTTGGACCTCACGAACGTACGACCAAAACGCTTTTGGGTCCTCTTCCAAGTGTTCGCATAAAATCTTCTTTTTATATTGACGGAGGGCATCTCGCATAATTCGTTTAGTTTCCGACTTTGCTTCCTTATGTTCGCTCTCTACTCGATCTATGTTGATACTATTCGATTGCCTCGCAGCGGCTTTTAATTTGGAATGCAAACGCCTCTGTTTCTTTAGTGCTCTCCTAGTCTCCTTATTATACCATCTAGGTTCATTAATTTGATTTGAAAGTTTTGAGGGTACAAATTTATCCATTAGGTCACGCATTGTTCTTACAAAGAGATTCCACGTGTCCTCGGTATTTAAACATATCGCGCGCGTTTTATACTCCAGAAATTCGTACATGAGTTTACTACGATATCCTTCGAAATCGGCTCGCGGGTAAAGATAAACTCTGCGCTTAGGTTTTCTGTGCTTTACCAAGTTAAGGTCGAAATCTATAATTATGGCTTTGTGATCGGATATTCCATCGCAAACAGATGTGTTAGATACTCGTTCGGGGGTGTTCGTAAGAAAAAGATCTAAAATGGTTAATTCCCTGGTAGGCTTTTTGACTAGCTGGTGTAATGAATTTTTTTGTATTATATTTAACAAGGTCCTAAAAGAGTCATTGTCCCGAGCTCTTTTCTTGACTACGTGCTTTTGCCAATCGATGTCTGGAAGATTAAAATCTCCTCCAATTATCATTATGCTATTGTTGTTTTTACGCGAGTAAAAATTTATTTCATCGTTTAGGTTACGCAAAACATGACGCGAAGAGTTGGGCGGCCGGTAAAAAGCACATACATGTAGATTGGGTTTATTTGGCTGACTAATGGTACACCATACGCTCTCGATGCAACTGTTAGGATACGTTTGTGTGCACTCTATCTTAAAAAGTAATTATCCGATCACTCCCAAACTTCATATTTAGTATTTTCATAACAATAACAAAAGTTGGTTAGGTTTTGATGAATATCGCTTAACCGGAACAATATTTTGTTTCTTTAATATCTCTCACAGAATGCATTGTAGGTATATACAATTACACACTAAAGCTATAGATAATATATTTTACTACAACTTTTGTTTGAAATATTTCTTCGTAACACTGATTGTTTAGGAGTTATTCTTGAATAATGGTTAACCGGAAGTTGTTGTTTATCCAGAAATGGAGGTTTTTCATACATATCTCTGTCAAAATGCAATGTATGTATATACAATTACATACAAAAGTTATAGATAATATATTTTACTACAACTTTTGTATGAAACATTTCTTCGTAACACTGATTTTTTAGGAGTTATTCTTCAATAATGATTAACCGGATGTTGTTGTTTATCCAGAAATGGAAGTTTTTCATACATATCTCTGTCAAAATGCAATGTACAAATATATTATTATGTATCAAAGTTATAGATAATGTATTTTACTACAACTTTTGTATGAAACATTTTTCTGTAACACTCATTGTTTTGAAGTTATTTATATATTACCGGCAAAGGCTTCTGTTTTCAATAAATATGGAGAAAGTCATGTGTTGGCCACATCAGATATTTTCATTCACGAATACAACATTTTTCAGCAGTTTCCCATTGACTAAATCCATACTCAAGGTAACAAACTAACCCAACTAACGCTAACAAGTAACATCGCTCGCGGAAATTCATTCTTTCCCACCGACTATTCCCTACACTAAGTCGAAAGTAGGTTTTCGATCATAAATATTACGGATGAAGGTACCTCATGTTAAGACAATCGAGAGTTTAAATCCAAAATATTTTATTTAAATCCTTTTTTACTAAGTTTCTCCTTCGGTGGCAGTGCAAATTATTATTATCAATAGGTTTCCTTTAAAAGTTAATATTTGTGTTAATAATAATAACGTTTCTAATGGAAACAAAAGAATCCCAATTACATCCATTTCAATAATTATTACTATTTACAAAGATAAACACCATTCCCAAGCCAGAAAAATCCGGTTAGCCGGGATTCGAACACGGGACCTTGGTGTTGGAGCGCTATCGCGTAGGCATGCTAACCACTCCGCCGCCACAGTGATCATTAAGGACTAGTCACCGGTAGTTGCAATATTTTATTAATCTATCTAAATCGTCCGACGGGGTTAATATTAATTTATTAATTGTATATTTTATATATTGAGATTAGCTGCCACCAGACTGCTGTCTAACTGCGGCGAAAATTGTAATAAATAAATAAATAAAATAAATTAATAAACTGGCCAAAACAAATTTATCTTTTAAAACTATTTACTCACAAGTTTTCCAACCTCGCAACTTCATGCAAAAGTAATAAAGAACACACTCCAGCCTCCAAATCATAAGTAAGATTAAAATTGTATACATATAATAGCTTATAGTTGATAGTAGGTTCAGAATCTCTTCTAATATATTCATTTATTTATTTATTTGACCCTGTATTGGCGAGATTAGGCCCAAGTGGGCCTCTCTTCCACCTAACCTCGTATGTCGTCAGAAGATGAATAATTACAAATTAAATTAAAACAAAAAGACAGAGCAGAGTGTGGGGAAAAAATCTTTGATATAGTGATGCCGATAACAGTTTAAGGAAATACAAGTATCAATTGAGTGCCATCTACATCCGCAATAACTTCATAAGTAAAATATAGCATCTTCTTGCACTAAAATTTTCATGTAAGAGCAATTTTTATAAAAAAAATTACGTACCCTGAAAATGAGATTTGCAACGTTATTTGAACTGAATGTCCTCCTTAGTTAAGACTCTTTCCACTCCTCGATTTCAGTAATGCGAAGTCTCAATGGATCAGATGGACGATCGATGCTAAAAGAAATGCATTTGAATAAATAATAATCTGTCACAAAGTAGCGAAATACGCAGCAGCTGTTGCATGATGGGAATTGCAGTATAGTCGATTAATCACCCAATAGATCTAAGAAATATCGATCGATAAAAAATGCAATAATAAAACATTAGTCTTAAGTAACATTTGTCCACAATTCTGTTTTTTTAGTTTCACACGTTCCAAAAATATTATTCTGGCACAGAACCTAATTTCGGGATATCCTTTTTAGAGTTCGTACACCACAATGAATACAAAGGAGTTACGTTTGGCAGAATTTTATCTTATAAAGATCACATTCGAAATGCAATCGGAGATGGTGCAATGTTTAAGGGTTAACAAGCAGAACGCTGAGAGGATGCCCATCGACCGTTACAGCTTATTTTTCTCTTGTTCAACTTTTTCTAGGATACTGCTGTACGATTTGGGGGCGCCCGGTGAATTGATACGGGGGGAATTCGTACGCGCGGAATTCGACCGCGGGGAATTGATCTCCCGACAAATTGGTACGCGGGGAATTGATGAGGGGATAAGACCTTGCTTATTGAAACTGCTCAGTTCAAAAAAAAATTCAGCGAAAGCAATTTCAATTTATTACCCCACGCAGCCCGGACAGTATAATATAGCCACCGAAATGGTCTACGGGTACCCTGCAAGGAGGTGTAAGCAAGTAAGCAAGTCTACGAAGTCCTCTATTCCGACAGTAAGTCCACATCCGAGGTTTTAGACTCTCCACCACTCTATACGTTGCAATGTACTGCATTGCGTTTGTGCCAATGTGAGCCACCACACGCCTTGAGGAGCAACTCTTCCCCCCTGCCACCGCTCTCAACTCCCTCGTCAACAGGGGTACCATACCACCTGGTACTCGGAGAACACCCGCTCATCAACTCTCTCCAGGAGAACCCCCCTCCGCAAAGGCGCCATTATCCGACGGACCTTCAAACAACACTCCCCTCCTCTCCCAGCCAAGCTTTCAGCGCGGCAAGGGGCGGTCGGTGGAGTCGTCCTCCGACCCAACGCAAACAGCGAGAGTCCAGCGCATTTCTTTCCCAGCTCGACACCGCGGCCACCCCGCCTTCCGAGCACGAGAGGCCACGAGGACAAGGAGCCGAAGGGTTGTCTTCGCTCGTACACGGGGATACCCGAGACTAATTTAATGAAACAACTATCAATCTAAAAGTACTGACTAGATCTAGATAATTTGCTACTTGGTGTCATCGGCATTTATAATAATAATTAATATAATAAAGTACCGACTCGCGTTCCTAACAGGACTTACCGACATTCGATTTGATAACAAAACAATAGCAAAGTTGAGGCGAAGTCGAGGAGTTGGACGCAATAAAGATCAGACAAGTAGTTGAGTGGAATTTGGATAAGGCAGGAGTGGAGGTGAAACTGGATTGGAACCACCCGTAACAAATACCAGGATATTAAGAATGAAATCCAAAAACTTTACTCTCTTAAATGCTGTCAATATTAACAGTAACATACCTAAAAATGAAAGAACACGCAACAGAGTTGTCTTCGATAGCGCACCTTCCCTCTCCAGCGTGTGAGCACCGACTGAGGCTCGAACCTCGGACTCAAGGACGCAACGACCACTGCCGAGGCCCATTTATTCCTGGCAACCATTCGCAAGCAAAATACAAGCAAGTGCATAACCGAATTACGACCCTAGATAAATCTTGAGTGATATTATACCCAAACTGGAATGTGCTTCTTCTCAACGATGTATTACACTCAAATCCCTGGCAATGATTTTCGTATACGTATTAGACATGCCATTCATGTAAAAGTGGGTAAATAAATCATTCTCTTGTCTTCCATTTTGAACCAAATAAAATCTAAGTTCCTAGGATTATAAAGGAATGATGCATAGTATATGAAGATTAACGGAGATGTATAGAATAATGTTCAAAAGTTTCTACGGTACGGTATTGTCCTTCCCCAGTATAGAATATACGCATGAAACATAATCTGAACAAAAAATTGGAATAAAATGATCTGCTATAAAGGTACTAAATGAGGTACCGCCGCGGAGTCGTAAGCGGTCGCATTTGGCCGCGTGCGGTCATTCGTGAACTTCCTTGCGTCACAGTTTCGAATTCTTTCTCACAAAAGGTCGCAGAGTTTGTGCTGTTAAAGCGTGTTCACGGAAGATGAAGAAAGGTTGCACTACAGCAGTATAGTCAAAAGTTTTTCGACTGCTTGGGCCAATTCCAACATTTCCCAACCGGAAATCGAACCCGACGCTGCATCGGAGGCGAAGGCGGTGCCCCTTGGCAATCGGAAGATTAATTTTGATTGCAATCCTTCCTTGAAAGTGAATAAAATTATAAATATTATTATCATAGAATAATTGCTTTGACGATCATCGATCGATAAATAAAACTTAAAAATCTGATGTGGCCAACACATGACTTTCTCCATATATATTGAAAACCTATGCCGGTAATATATAAATAATTCCAAAACTAGGGGTGTTACAGGACAATGTTTCATACAAAAGTTGTAGTAATGTACATTATCTATAACTTTTGTTTGTAATTGAATATACCTACATTGCTTTCTGACAGAGATATGTATGAAAAACTTCTATTTCTGGATTAACAACAACTTCCGGTTAACCATTATTCAAGAATAACTCCTAAAAAATCAGTGTTACGAAAAAATGTTTCAAAAAATGTTGTAGTAAAATATATTATCTATAACTTTGGTACAAAATTTTATACACCTATATTGCTTTTTGACAGAGATATGTATGAAAAACTTTCATTTCTGGATAAACAACAACTTCTGGTTAACCATTATTGAAGAATAACTCCTAAACAATCCGTGTTACGAAAACATGTTTCATACAAAAGTTGTAGTAAATTACATTATCTTTAACTTTTGTGTGTAATTGTATATACCTACATTGTATTCTGACGGAGATATTAAAGAAACAAATTTTGTTCCGGTTTAACCGGAACTTCCGGTTAAGCGATATTCCTCAAAAACTAATCAACTCTTGGCATTGTTAGGGAAATACTAAATATGAATTTAGAAAGGATCGGATAATTACTTTTTAAGATAGAGCGCACACAAACTTTTTGACCACAGACAGACACTCAGACAAACAGACACACAGACACACAGACAGACATGTTCGGGAAAATAGTAAAAATTAGCTCTATGGGTCCCAAAACATCTATTTCCGTCCAAGTGTGAAGGTCTAATTTTTTTGCGAATACAATACTTTCTCTATACCACGTATAGGGAGAAAGTAAAAATAGAGAGTAGAACACAAGAGAAGCCTTTCTAGGAGCTAAATCTACAAGAGGCAACCGCTCCTATGATTTATATCGGAAAGGAGCAAGTCAAGGTCAACGATAGATAAGTTCTTACTTTAATAAAATGACAAGTGACACAATATTAAGGAATATGTGAAGGCATTGAGATTGGAAAAATAAGACCAGGTTTATAGGAGAATAAATTTATAAGTTTCGTAAAGTACGCTTCCGAGAGAACCCTGCCATACGAAATGAGATCGAGAAATTTATCGGGGAAAGGCACCAAAATTAATTATGAAGGAAGTTATTGGAAAAATGCAAGATGAAAAGAAAAGTAAACAGAGAAGGTGGTAATTATCGTAGTTCTGCAGGCCAACTCAGAAGAGCAGTACTAATGACGTCCTTTCACAGGGCATTGATGACGACACAGTGCACTTCGATGGAATGTAAAAACCCAGTGCTCCACTGACACAGAGAACCACAGAAGGTAAGCGACCAAATCAAAGGAGGAATTAATTCAGGCCGACGCGTTTTCGGTTACAGTGGGTCGTGCGAAATCCATTGAGGCTTTCATTGGTCTGCTGGTCAAAGCCCTCGAGTCCAAACTGCGTGCATCGCGCGATAGAGGCGTATCTTTTGCGCACACGCCAAAGCAAAACCTTTAGGCGTGAGTGATGGTATGAGATACGATTGAAGCTGATTTATGGGATTTGGACACTCTTTACTGAATCATGTGTGTAGGGTTATTCAGAGGAAGGTAATGCCTCACTTTCTTTGACTCTGCTTGCGTCATGCGTACTTTGTTGATAAAGGGAAATCTAACTATTCATTTACTTTTGTATCTCTCCTGGTCGTGGTTATGGCGCTATGCTGAGGTAGGGGTATTGCTGAATCGTGAAATTCCACTTCGTAATTCCTTGCTGGATGCTATGAAAAGCGTTAATCATATTATAATTTTGCTGCACTAACAAGGAGTTTTTTACTCGTAGCATACTGGCTCAATTTGAAAAGCAAAGGTACCTTTCGCCTCATTTTGCTTAGCATACCTATTCACTTTCCAACGCTTCTGTTGCTAACAATGTAGGAGTTTCAACCTGGATGGTTGGGCTGATGACTTTATAAACACAGCAAACATGCATGCAGAGAACAACCTAATGGCCAACGTAAATCACTCTTCCCATTGTAAACATTTTACGAAATATTGTAGGGCAATGGCTGAAGGTATCTCTCCTATAATTTCGCTCCCAGTACACCTCTAACAGCTCCGAAATGCTCATATAGTGCACCTTTTGCAACTGAAAGAAGGCAAAATTAAGCTTAAAAAGAAACGAACGCGAGTGGCCCATTCACGCGTAAACGCGATAGAGAGAATGAATAAGAGTGCCATAGGAACCAAACTACATCACACAGCGCTGCCGGTCCATTGAATCCCATAACACCGCGCGTATCAAAACGAAAATTGGTCCACTTAAAATTTGCCGCGCAAAACAGCATCCTCCTCTTTCGCGGCTCACAAAGGGCCTGCAAACAGAGGAATAAAAGGACGATCGAGGAATGGGCAAAAGGTGATAATGAACGGACCCCACCGAGCTAACGAACCTTGACCAATAACGAGCGGCAAAGTCGTTTAAAAGCGCCGCTGGAATCGTCGCTGATGGAGGCTAATTTTCCGCCCAACTGCATCTTTTTCGGTTTAATCAAACTTATTAGAGGCGCGCAAGTATCCCGCCAAGTATATTCACGGGAGCGCATCACGGTGCTATTTATTAAGGCCTTTTTTTCGGTGGGAGAGCCTACCGTCCTCCGTATCATTTTGCCGCTAATTAATGCAGGAGCCTCCGCTCTGGCGAATTACTCTCTCGCAGGAGTAATTCCTCCATGTCCTCCATTTCTGTAATTTCGCGCCCCGCGCATCCATTACTTGGCGTTTATGCCGCGGTAAGAGATCCTGGGCCAGAAATTATAAACACGGGTCGCAATTTACTTCAACAAGTTTCCGCCCGCTTTTTATTTCCTTGCGAGTTTACGCTTCTGGAAAAATGTATGACGCGGAGGAACACCTGGATTTCCCCACGTTTAAATATTTCTGTGTTATTCTCCGGAAAAAAGGACTGACTATTTATGGATTACGTCCTCCCAGTACACTGCTATGCGGAATAATGGAAAAAATTCTCTAGTCACCTCTGGGGTTTATTTATTAGTCGAAATTAAAAGCGCTGTGGCGATATGAGAGATTTCAAAGGAAATTAGGTTTTAAATTTTAACGTCTGCATCCAAATTATCGAATTAACTCAGCTGTATAGATTAATGAATTTGTCGACATCATTCCAAGAATTATCTTTAATTATTTAGGACTGATATGATATTTGGGGCTAAATGTTGTATGGAATATTCCGAGGTAACGTCACACCTATAAACTTTCCCTGGAATTAAATTTCAAAATGATGAGTCTTAGCCAAAAGAGGCCACATTGCTTTCTCTGCTCTTGCAAACCTGCAGGCTTTCGCTTCCCTGAATTGAATTAACGTTATCTATTTGCAAATACACATGATATGAGTATGACTGCTAAGAGGATCCATAAAACCATCAACCGAATTTTGAAGACAACAAAAAGTATTAGATGAGTTACAAGACTGAACCCAAGATGAGTACTGAGGTTGCAAGACCACTTTCGATAGAAGTAAATTTAATAAAGTAATAAACGGACATAGTACGAACGTAAATAATACGAACGGAGAAGACGTCCTAACAGGTAAAAACATATTTCAATAAGTTCTACTATGAGCTCAGGCGTAGATAAGTAATCCATAAAATGTGATGAAAAAGTTCCTATTTGTATGGGGAGCAAAACGAAGCATATGAAAAACAGATTGAAGTCAAAACATGATATGAATAAAAGACCCGACATATTGATAGAGAATTAAATGAAATTGGTCGCATATTTAGTGGTGATTGACTCCTGAAAACATAACTGGAAAGAATGGAATAAGAAACGAATAACAGAAAATCCATGATGAACTATGAGAGACGGGTTCATCCCTTAAATTCATTTTGAATCGAATACCGTAAGAGCGATAAACTTACATCGCGCAAAAACGTATTTAATGCCCTATGGTTATATATGCATGTAGATAAATTTAACAGTGGATACAATTATATACTCATGAAAAAGCCGAGTTTTTCTGCATACTTTTTATGCTGAGTACAAGGCCCCTCTTCTTTAACTCGAGGGAGGGCTCCCCTTATCAGTTCTCCCGTGGCAAAGAAGCGTCTTTGTCGTAAATCGGCTGGAAAATTCCTCACTTGCTCATTCAACAATTCCTTGTCAATTCTTTCTTACTAAGCTACCGATGCCTCAATTACTGTAATTTCATAGCTAATTCTTTTCATTGTGTACTTTACCAGTACCTGCTGCATTTCCCACCCTAGGCTTATATTCGACTCCGTTACTTTTCCCAGTTTTTTGGAATAAAATTAGGTACCTCGGCTGATAATGAGGTTGGCTTATATTCGAGTGTAAAAAGTATACTATTTCACAAATACTGCTAGTAAGACTCTTGAAAATCGGCTATTCTGTTCCATATTTAACTGTAAATATTACATCTGGAGAGAAAATCTCTACATATCGATTTGTTTTTCGGTTGCCTCAGTGAGAATCTCTGTTCGAGCCCCAGTGAAGACACTATTTTTCACTTCTTGTACAACCTCAATATTATTATTTTCATCTCTGTGTAGAGTTGATTGAAAGAAATGTATTTTCACTTGAACAGTTTTTATTGCAAAAGGAAGTATTAATCTTAATTTTCAATATTTTTAAGAGTATGTCCCTTTTTCATCTCCCAGAAAATAAACAAACATTTTGGTAATGATCTTTCTAATCTCATAGAGCAAAAGCATAATTCAATTTTCATGCAAGTGAACTCCAGGGTAACTTCTGCGGCTCAAATGTTATATTTATTCCATTATAACTAACGATAATCCACTCTCTGCTGAGACAAAAAATTAAATGCGTAACTTCCCATTGCTACATAAAACGCAAAGGCATAATTTCACTCTAAAGACGGTGTAAACCGCATCACGCATCAGTGAAATTTAATTAGTGAAACCAAAGACTTCTGCAACGATTAATATCTCTAAGAATTTGATGCGCAATCGATTTAAAGATTTGACCATCTTAATTATACATCATTAAATAGTTTTATTTCGAAAAGGGATGAGTCGTTTGAGCTCTCATTTCCCTTCATTAGTTTGAGGGACCTGACCACAGATAAGAATATTCCATTGCGCAATAAGACCGAATGTTTCAGCCTGCTTTTCTGGTGGCTATTCTATCCCTATGGGCAGTAGATTAGGGGTGACGTGGAAGGTGGATTTCGCAAACAAGAAATATAGAAATGCTTTGCGTGTAGTCATGTTTTTGGCCTTCATTTTCAGTTCTTCGCGTGCAATCGAGTTGTTCACATCGAATACGTATCTTTCAGGGGACTTACCTATATTGGCAAAGTGCAAGTGTGTTTCGTGCCCTATCACCAAGAAATTGTACTTCCAGTTTTTCTTGCTGAACATACAAGGATTTTAGTCCGTTTAGGAAGTGCTGTGGAAAACAATTCGAGTGTCGCGCAATTGCCCTAAGAAATATTGTGGAATTGTGACTGCAGTGCTTATTTCTAAAACATCATTCATTCTCTGTCTTAAATTTTCAAAGTACACTTAATCCACTCAGTTAACGGAGAGTGTTAGGCGAAAGAATATACGTGTTAAGAGGTGTTGCTTTAGTGAGCGAAAATGGATTGAGCAATTACTTGGCAAATTGTGTTTCTCGTCACCAGTGGTCATCAGATATGTTGTAATGTTTTCGCTCAAAATAAAGATTTGTAACGAGTGCTGCAATATGTTATTTAAAAGCGTTATTTGAGGAAATCTAAAGAGGTAAGAAAATACTATCAATTGCTTCTATGCAAGGTACCTCATGCCGTATTTTTTAAACGAATTGCTATTCTTTTACTGTAAATATATTAAGTGACTGATCATATTTGTCACCTTCTTTCCATATTTTTATGAAAATTATTATTGCTTCAGTTTATCTGAACAGAGACTTCACGGAAACTAATTTCCTACCCTGCTTTAAATTTATCAACGCAAATGCCAGGATTTCTAAGGAAACTAACGCAAAATACGGAAGTTCTCACGTTCCAGTAATTCGATTTTTATTGAATCACAATGTCATTAAAATAAAAGACCTTAAATGAAGTAATGCATTAGCTGATATAATGACGATATGCAGATTTTATCTAATCACATGACGGCTCATGTAAAAAAGTAATTCTTTAGAATCGAAGAGTATTTTCTGCTGAAACATCCGAACTTAAATTACTCATATCTGTTGTATAGTTTTATCTAGAGAAACTACTGAAAGCTATTAGTTTTAATTTCAGCATAATATTTGTTTTAATAAATGTGGCTACGATGGAGTCAAACTGCTATTCTTTTGATTATATATCCACATGATCTATTTAAAACATTGCGTCTGGAAAGCATTATTATTTAAAGTAAGATTTTTAAATACATCCGTTTGTTTTTTAAAATTAAAGTTGATTATAATGAAAATAGACTTTAATTTGACAGCACTACGAAAGTCGTTTTCGGCTATTTTCTTGATATTTAATTAGGAAGTTTTGATTGAAACCATTAACTCTGTCGAGCGATATAATTTAAAACATGATTTTCAAATATATCTTTTTGTTCTTTTAAATGAAATATGGTTGTAATAAAATAGGTTTTATTTTGATCACTATCACGACTACTTAAGTCGTTGTATTGCTATTTTCTTCATTGTAAAATATTTAAAAATAAAATTTTAACTGTAGAAAATTTTGATGTAAACTATTATTTTCGTTAAGCGGTATTATTCAAAAACGATTTTTAAATACATTTAATTTTTATTAACATGAAAGTGGACTATAATGTAAGTAGATTTTATTTTGACATGAAATACTAAATTGAAAGTGCTATTTCTGGTATAATATATTATTTAATTATCATTACATTACCATACAAGGTATAGTTATTGTACAAACAATCTTAAATAAAACGTGAATTGCTAAAAAGAAAAGAGCTACTGGCAAATAAAGTAATATGAAAAATAAAGAATAAATTAATATTTACGAGAAAAGTCAGGGAAATAAAGGTTAGGCCTTTCTTGGCTCATCTGTTAGTTCCTGGTTTTAAATTGTTGTATGGTATACATATGTTAATATTATATAGACTGATTTAAACTATATATAGATACAAAATATTACACAAGGCATAGAAAGTGTGATAACATTAATATAAGTTTTTCCCCACTTATTAGAGGTCACTTAAAAATGGTCCTTAAGTCTCAATTTATAGACAAACTCTCTCTTTACAGCTACAGCCCTATGTGAGCCTCTACCCCAATCAGCCTCCAATTCTTTGTCTTCTCACTTTTATCTTCTTTATGTCCTTTATGAATTAGCCATCTCAATCTGGACCTTCCTCTCCTTCTAGTGGCATGCAGTCTCCCTTCTATTCCCTTCTTCGGCATTCCTGTTTCATGCATCCTTTCCACAAGGTCCAAATATTATATTCTCAAAGCTTTTGTGAACTTAACTACATCTTCCCCAATTCATTTTTGTCTTTAATTCCTCTTTGGTTCTCCTTTGCCATAATCCATTCTCAATAACAGGTCAGTATATTCTCTGCAATAGTCTGCTTTCAAAACTACCAGGGCCATACTCTTGTGTGATTGTGAGTGTCCATTTTTATGCTACATAGGTTACTACTGGTCTGGTAATTAATTTATATATTTGTATTTAAGTGTTTCTGTTTATTAACTTCCTCTTGAGTATCTTCATATTTGCAAAGTAAGTTTTATTCCTTGTTTGTATTTTTTCATTTATTCATATTATACTTTTTTTGTAAGTTATATATTCTAGATATTTAAACTCTTCCACACCTTCAAATTTTATCTGTTCTATCTCCAAATCCTGGGTGACTCTAGGTTTGCCAGATGAGTTCATGAGCATATATTTAGTTTTACTGGTATTAACTATCAATACTATTTTGCTTGCTTCTTTCTCTTTATTTGTTAAATAATGTTCGTCTATTTTTTTCTTCAGCTTTGTGTAATCCTAGAATAAACAGTGTGGCCCATAGGCCATCTCCTTGCTTTATCCCAGTGCTGAATTCAAATTCATTTTATATTTGATTATGAATTTTTACTTTAGCCATGCTCTTCTTCAATGTCATTTGAATCAATATAGTTATTTTGGATGGAATTTCCATATCCTCCATTGCTTCTCAGAGTTTGATCCTGTTTATAATATCAAATGCTTGTCTAAAATCTACAATAGCATATGCAGTTCAACAGTATGATCATAGCATTTATCTAAAATTTGTCTAATTACAAATAGTTGGTCTATTGTACTTCTATTGTATTTACTCCCACACTGAGATTCTCCAATTATCCTCTCAATTACTACATTCAGCCTTTCTTTTATGATGCTGGAGAGTATTTCATATACTATATATTATACTTTCTATATACTAGGCTTAGGATTCCCACGTTCTGGCATTTTTGTTTCCTATATTATACAACTAATTTTATGTATAGCATCACACATTATATCTCCTCCATATTTTACTGGCTCTGCTGCAATATTTTCTTCTCAAGGGCTTTATTATTTTTTAACTTTTGTATACATTGTGCAATTTCCTTTCTAATGTGTTTAACTCTGAGCAAGTTTCCTCTATATTTGATTCTTTCCTTAGCCTGTAATTTTCCTCAGTTGTTTCTCTCTTTTTATCTTCTGTACAGAGAAGTTCTTTGAAATGTTCTACCAATCTTTCCAGAACTTTATTCTCTTCTTTGACTACATTTCTCTCCGCATTTTTAAATCCTTCCATTCTTTGTTGGTACCCTCTTTTCATCTTTTCTAAAACTTCGTAGAACTATCTCCGTTCATTCTGGTTGCTGTATTCTTCTATATTCTCTAGCTGTTCTTCATTTTCTCCTTTTTTCTTGCATATCCTATTTGCTTCCTTCCTCATTTCTTAGTATCTTTCAGTGTTTATTCTGGTTTCTTTCCTTATCATCCTTTCTCTAGCTTTATTCTTCTTCTGTATAATTTGGGCACACTCGTTGTCAAGCTAATCAGCATGTATTATTCTCTTTTTTCTCCAATAGTTTCTTCCACAGCTTCTTTGATTGTTTCCCATTCCCATTTTTTCCCATTCTTTTTCTATGTTTATTTTATAACTTTTTTCAGTTGGTTTTATAACTTGGTTTGCATTTTACTAGCTAATTCTTTTTGGTTTTGCTTCGTGACTTCGTAGTCTTCATTTAACTAATCTGTGTCCCATATTCTCTTAACCATCTCAGGACCTTTTTCTGTTTTAATTATTCTCTCCTTTACTCTTGCTTTAAATAGTTAATGATCCGAGTCACAGTTTGGCCCTTTGCAGCTTCTTATGTCGATATCTGATTATTATCCATTATTCCTCATCATTCGCAGCTTTTCCTCGGCTGAGAGTTCGCTTGAAATTGCGTCACTCCCTGCAACGTCTACCTAATTATTCTTCGATCACTTTTTCTATTGATAAGATTTTGTAAAAATAAATGTATGATATTTTTTACCATTTATTATAGCTCTTCGATAGTTGAATAAAGTAGACCGAATGGTTTGAAATAAATTCCTTGGTTCCATTTTCGTACATTAAGATATTTCCATTTTTTCTTGTGCATTAGTATAAAAAATATCTACATTAACATTAAGACTAGTCGGGCGGCATTCACCGTGGGTGACACGTGGTGAGCCGTATTTAGCGATTATAAATCGCTCAAACCCGGGAATCGAACTCAAGACCAATTTCGCCGAAGGTGAACGCGTTACCTGCTTGCCTATACGTGGGTACAGGTAATTAAGTTATGATGTATATTAGGAGTAATGAGGCAACGAAGCAATTGAATTAGTTTCGCATAGCCTTGATATCCGCAGCAAAAAGAACTCTGGAACTGATAACCATTGACGATGTCGACAAGGAACTAAGGTACTACGTATTTGGAAAGACTAACGTTATACAATTTATCAGTAGAAAATTATAGGAACAATATGATGTTTAATAACCAGGTTTAGAAAAACCGGACAGTTTCCAAAAAGAATTCAGGAAACCAATAAAATGAACCAAGCCAATTTTTCCCTTTGACCTTTGCATAAAATGTCGACATTCTATCTGTAACCAAATTTCTTTAATTAAACAAATTTTCTGTCTTCAAAATAACTTTCAGAAATCTTCGTCAAACATTTACCTTATACATTAAGGAATCTTAAATCCAATTTCATACTTGGTCGCTTTCGAATTACCGCCTTCGTCAAACATTATGACTGCGAGTAAACATTTACCTGTTTTACTATTCCAATTTCTTTCCCTTGTCAATTCGGGCGTTTCAGAGAGCGAAAGAAAATTTCAGATGAGAAATACCAACTTATAAAAGTCTCCCTTAAGGAAAGTTTCGGTTACAGCTTATTCGTATCTATTTTCTCTTTAAATTATGTTTCTTGAGGTGAAATAAGATACGAGATACAGATCCCTCAACACGAACTTTTCCGCCAAAGGGGAAATTATGACTTTTCAGCGGATTTCTGAAGCTATCGGAGCTTGGAATTAGGATCGCGCTCATTATAAATGAATCCCTCCATCTCCGATTCGAAGTAGAGTTGAATTTTGATCATTTAACGACTCAGTTCTCCCTTTTGTAATGTATCCTCTCTTCTGACTGATTGAAACAAGTGATTTTTCCTTCCCATATTTCCCTATAGTTTATCATCCTCTTCATTTCCTTACGACTTCCCCTCATAAATCCCTTCTGTTTCATATATTGTAGTCAAGGTTCTTTTTTGTTCGCTTTAAAAATAAAATCTATTGAGCAATTGAGTATTAAGAGTAAAGTTTAAGCCAAGCAGCATTCACGTTGCGTGATATAAGGTAACCAAATCGACCGCCTTACATCAGCTAGTCCAAGCTGCCATTGATCAGCTCTACTCAAGAAGTCTGATAGCTTACACATTTCTTTTGATGCTGGGTCAACATTTTAGATGACTAGGAATCGAGGGGGTACCGCTTTTATAGAAAGCGAACTCGTTTCCCACTTGGCTATCCCACGGCCTTCCCGACTACACTACGTTACGTTATTGATGGAACTGCAGGTCTACCCAATCCTCTCCTTCCTGTACTTCTAATTGTTTCTTCACAGTTCACGAAATTTTCTCATGACTGTCTCTATACTAAGAAGGTTTCTTCTCCATTTCTTTCAACTTTACTTCTTAATATTCTCTATTCTATAATTGTTTTTCTTTGGCGAATATTAAGTAGTAGGAAATTTCATTATATCTCTGATTTTTAGCACTCAATTTTTTCTTTCCCACTTAGGTTTAGTAAATGTTATATGATTCTCTTATAATTAATAATACTTCGTATTTTTCTGTAAATTTATTGTTTAATGTACATATTATATGTAATTTATAATTGTCAACACCACACTGTTATTTTTTACGGTGTTTTCTCGGGTTTTTTTCACCCTCCTTCTCTGTGGGTTTTTTCCCGCAAGGTTTTTTCTTTGGCAACCTTCAGTTGCAAAGATTTTTCCCCACACTCTACTCTGTCTTTTTGTTTTAACTTAATTTACACTTGTTCATGTTCATATGATGACGACATACGAGATTAGGTAGAAGAGAGGCCCACTTGCGCCTAACCTCGCCAATAAAGGGTAAAAGTAACTAACTATTCCTCATATTCTCTTTCATTGATAGCCCTCACTTCTGATTAATAGAGAACCCCACTTCAAATAAAGTATTTATTATATCTTATCAGTTACATCGTATACGTAGCTTATTGTTAACAGTTTCTCTTTTGTGAAGGAAAGTCTAGCTCCAGCAAGACTAGAATTCTAGTCCACTATTTATTATTGTTACACTTCTTCC
The DNA here is from genome assembly GCA_947579665.1 of Sympetrum striolatum. Taxonomy (NCBI): domain Eukaryota; kingdom Metazoa; phylum Arthropoda; class Insecta; order Odonata; family Libellulidae; genus Sympetrum; species Sympetrum striolatum. The sequence goes on from OX388348.1 coordinate 73,361,635, forward strand.
GTTACATGTGTTTCCGATCGGCAGAATATATGTCTATGCCTTCTACTTAATTCTCAGCTAAATTTCACCTACCTCTACATTTTTACACCTATGCTACTTTTCCCAGTATCTTCTTATTACGATTGTATTTTCTTAAAAGTGTTTTCTTGTTTGTATTTTATTGGTAGTATTTTCTTTAATACATATATGTGGTTGTATTTTCTTGATTTTATTTTTTATTGATTGTATTTCTTAGATAGCATTTCATTGATTGCATTTTTTCTTGATTATATTTCGTTCTGCAATAGTATTTTATAACTCTGCAAATATATTTATTGTAAACTGTAATTGGGATAACACGCGTAAAAACATATTATTATTATCTTCAAATAAAAATCTTATCTTAATATTTTGTAAAGATTTTCTAACCCCTCTCCTTAGACTGCAGTGTCTATCACAAAGATTAGTACTTCTCCTTAAAACAGTAAACGAAGCAAAATCGCGAACAGTTTAACGAATCAAAGATTGAGACTCGTATTTTGTGAGCTCGCTTAGATATGATCACATTATACACCTAATACATAACAAATGTTTTCCTTATTGAATTTTAATTCGCACCGCTAAATATCCATAAGATATGGCGTTTTACCACGAAACTTGAAGGAAAAGGCTCCTATTTCTCGACAGAAATCTCGATTCCCAAAGCTGTTTACCTAAACCTCTAAGAAAGATTAGGCGTCCATTGAAAAGGCGACTGAGAAAGGAAAACTACTAAAATTTATTATTCATCAAATCAATTAGGAAACGGTTCGAAACGAATACATAGCTTCAGATCTTAAATCAGTTTTGCTCTTCAATAAAGGCATTTATATTCCAATTCTATTGTATACTCGTATAAGCAAACGTATAGTATAGCAGCGCCAAAGCGTCAAGCAAAGTAAACAAACAATCAAAGATGAAATTGTTGAATGTTTATCTCGAAATCCATTTTAAATTTAAAGCTGCCCATTTGCTTCTCGTGAAAGGAAATGCTATTTCCACATACCTCATAAACCGGCAAATTTCAATTTAAGGCCATCAAAGGAAAACAATTATCATTACCTTGGCATTATTATTATATCCCTTTATATTATTGTCAGATTATGACTGCTACCATCAATAAAAGCTTCATTTTTGTTTTATAATGTAGTGTTAAATCTTTACATGCTATTCCCAGTACATCGAAAATCGCTCTCAGGAAGTGATCAAAGGAAGAAGACCAAATGTACGTCACAGCTGCACGGGATGAATTGGGCGGTATATCTCGCTCCTGCCTCTTGTCTGAATTCGATTCTGTTCTCGAATTCACCGGCGCAAATCTCGTTACGCATTCCTCTTTCAGCCATTCAATAAGCGAGATATCGACGCGCTTAGCCGGGATTCAGCGAGTAATCGTCTTAAAATGGACACAGAGGAATCTTTTGCGACAAATACTGCGCATTGCTGAATTTACTCGCGAATGTAGGAAAGCGTGGAATTCAACATGGATACGTAAATCTAAAACCAATAAGAATACATGCGAATTAGTTTCCGATACAGATTTGCAGCTAATGTTTACCGAAACCTGAATTCGCTCCTATTCCCTGTGTAAAATAAAGATTTCTTTCCGATAGATTTAATGCAAGCGAAAATTATTTTGATACTGCGGCATAGCTTCAGTTGTTAACGATTACTTCATTATTCGATTACTTGATTTTTAGAAAGAATGTATTTTCTTTCTACTTCATTCTTTTCCATCACTTATTTTTTCACCGAATGAATTAATGCCATACTAACTTTATGCTGTAAATTTACGACGCTAATATACAAAATAATTCAAAAAGGAGTTTAAAAGTGTAATTTGAAACATGAAACTGCGAATTTAGTACACCCCAAATGTCGAAATGTAAATGTAATGAAGAAATAGATTCTCAAAAGATTTGAATATCAAGATTCTAAATTTCAATCAGAATTCTATGTATAGATTTGCGATGCTTTTTTAACACAATCTTTTCCATAGAAGACTGGACACATTGCAATCCTCGTTCGAAGTATCTAAAACCGACAATACTCGAATACAAGTGTCATCTAGATCACGGTAAGGAAAATCATCGATAGAGTTACTCGAGTAGATAAGCATACCTGACTGGACCTATGGCCATTTATTTACCATGAACGTACTTTCTTCCAGCAATTTATGATGAGATAATTATGATTCTTAACGTAAAAACTTATTACCTTCTGTTTAAAACCGTAAATTTTGATCGTTTTCTACCTATCTAATACATCATCAATTTTTATTTTTTTTATAGTTTCCATCAAACAATGCTCGCATAGTTCATACGTTAAATTACTGTGTTACCTATTATAGTTTTTGAATTCTCAATGTACCAGCAACGGTATCTAACTGAGTTCCGTGTGGTTTTCATTGCAAGGAATAAATTCCTCGTGATGCCTTGACATAATTCAATTAAAGGCTTCGTGTATTATAATGTTATAATACCGATCGCAAAGTTTAGGCATAATTCATGAAAATAAACTCAAAAGTTATGTTTTAAAAAGTATAATAAATAATGTATATAATGGAATATAATGATTGGAATCAAAGTTGCCTATGCATATTTTTGAAAATACTTAACTTTTAATGGTATTTCTTTTACGAGATACCTTTTCTCCTTCAGTAAGATTCGATATGTCGATATGTACAGTATTCAGTTGCGCTGGTTGGTACCTCAACTTCTCCAACATACGCTACTAAGAGCTTATAGATAATAATGAGGTTTACTAGGCAGAATAAAGAGTGAGGTAGGTTGTCCTTGCTTTCCTCACTTAGCCAGAATGCTATAAGCTGATCCTGTCCACGCAAGTAAAGTACAGTGACTCTACGATTAACACCTTTCTTGGCATTCCATAAGGAGAGACCCTAATTAGCACAATTTTCCACTCATACCCCAGAAGCTTCCATTTCATCACAGCCATGATCAAGACTGTGACAAGAGTAAATGAAAGGCACACGTTTCTCTATCCTGTACCAGATAAAAATGAAAATACTCCGCTTATTAGTATATGGTAACAGGAACAATGATTGAGGTGAAAGAATAAAAAATTAGGATGAATTTGAGGCGACTCGAAGGACACTATCCACATTCGAACTCATTTGTCTCTTCGAAAGGGTGGTTGGCGACCTTCGAATTAACTGAAGGCGCCAGGGAAATCTCGAATGAAATAAAAAGAGACGTAAACTTTTTCATTACATCTGCTATTTCGCCTCAGAAAGGCAACAAGAGGCTCAAACAAATTGCGGTTGGCGATGAGAAGAAGTGGAAGAGTTCCAAAGGCGGATCCGATGGGGTGATTCGAGAAAACAGCTGTTGAGGATGCTCATCCGACGACTCCGGTTTCCAAAGGGACGTCGAAAACAAAGAAGCAACGGACAGCAAAATATCTCGTATGGATCTCCCATATGAAATATGTTGCGATCACCGATTTTTGGTCTCTCAATGAAAAATCAAAAAGCGTATTAATTAATAAGCGAATTTAAGCAGCTACTTGTAGATAGTACACGCTGAATTATAAATGAATAGAGGTGTTTGAAAATGTTTTTAATTTTTCTGAAATTTGTTGATTTATAAACCACATTGTGGTGTTTTGTGTTTTATTATGTTTCCTAAATTTGGTGTTTCTAATTTTCACAAAGTCTCATTTAAGCAAAGAAATGATATTAGGCACACTTTAGCATAAACATTAAAAGCATTGAAAATATAATTAACTGTAAATTATACAAAATATTAAATTAAATTTATTTAAAACTGTGCTGTTTACACCTTAGGAAAATGCTGTCACAGCTGCAGATCCACAAAACATGATATTTTCATTAATATATAAAACAAAACATTTCTTCGTGGTATTAGGCGAGATTTTGTCATAATCCATAATCGAAAGAAGGTTTTGTAAATTTACTGCAAAAGATCAAAGCTGAATTCGCGTAAGCAAAGCAAATGTCATGAGTGATAAAAAATATGACCACAAATACGTAAATAATACAGTTATATATTGTACATTTATTTAAATCATACCAAAATTACATTTCCCTATCTTACAAATGATGAATGAAGCGAAAATCACCAAAATCCGTGCTGCTTATTAAAACTGTCGAAATTAGCGTTATTTCGCTAAATCGGCTAAAATTCGCGTTATTTGTTGGTTTTTATCGCTTATTGCGAAAAACAAACACCTCTATAAATGAACCTTGAATCTGAAATTATAATAATAATATGCTTTGTCTTCCAATACTGTAATATTCTCTGAGAGTTTACGAATGCATATATTATGGAGAATTATAAACAAATGATGTGCATGTATGATTAAATATTCATCCATCCAATAAGCACAGCATTATCACAAGTGGTTCAATTTTATTTAAAGTGAGGGGTCTTAGAGTATAAATCGCATTTTAAGGATCCGATGGGTATATTTAAGTCGCATATAGTCAAAAGAAAAAGATAAGAAATGTTCATTTTAAGTAATAAGGGCATATTTCTTTGCTTTTGAACATACGAAATTCCATAATATGATCCATAGTGATCGAAATTTGGTTTAAATTTTCTTTTCTTGAAGTAATCTACTATTATGGAAAATTTTGTCCCTCGAGAAGATATTACGCTAATATTCCATACATTATTAGTCCTTATTATAAATTATATTTTTTTAATAATTCTTCAAAAATTTAACTCAATCTTTTTGTAACTCAACCCTTAAAGGACCAAGGGAGGGCTAAAAAATGTCCACCACTTTTCTTTTACAATATATTAAGAACTTAATCGAGTTATACAGTATTATAACTTCATTCAATTGTCAAATATGGGTTGTTAAAGATAACTATATGTTGATGCATTTTGTACGTTTTCTTTAAGCAACGTAATGAGAGCGGAAATAGGCACAAAATGACCCTCCCTTGGTCCAACCTGCGACATAATTTTAAACCAAATGGAATCATATATTTGAAAAATAGTTTTTAATTAATTTTAATAATTTAATTTATTTTTTTTATTACACCTTGTTGTTGATTTATATAAATTAGATTATAAGCATAACTAACGGTGATTTACAAACTTATTTTCCGAATTAGAGCTTTAAAGCCGGTACAATTGAGAAGAAGCTTTATCGTATCCTCGTCTTTGATGAGTTTAAAAAAAATAAAAATTTCATTATTTTTATCGCAGTAGTACAATTTTTAGCAACAAAAGTCATTGTAAAATGTTTTTAAAAATCCAAGAAAGCCATTTCTGAAGAGATGTTATGTTTCATTATTATTTTATCGAAAAAAACAAAAGTGGTCAATGTTTAACCATTCCTTGGTCCACGGAGTAACAAAAAGAAGGTTGGATCTTCAAGGGTTAACAAACAATGTTATAGGTAATAGAGATTGCTTAAAATCAGCCTTCCTAAAATTCCCACTCCTTGGCGAAGTAACCGCGGAGTGGAAAATACACTTTAGTAAAGTATAAGTGAAGATGAAAAAGGAGAATTCTGTCACCATCATTTTAAAATATACAAAAATAAATTCTCATGAAGAATCCAGATTTCGAAATTTTAATGAATCTGAAAGCGTTAAAGTAAAAGGATGCGTCTGTAAAACTAAGAACTAACCTACTTATGCCTCTTAAGAAAATCAAGATTTAGAGGCATAGGATTTCTTTCTAAGATGAAAATCCCTTTAGCTGGACACTCATCTTAAAGACTTCGAGACTTTTAACCTTCCCCTTTGTTATAGTTCGTGTTTCGCAGCCTATTAATAACATTCTCTTCCTCAATATCTCATGGCAGCTTCCTTTCTTAGAGCTCTTTTGTTCACTTTGTTCAATAACTATTCCAGGTACTCCTCAAGCAAAACCTCACGCTGTAATCAATCTTCCTCCCAAACCACTATCGATCCCAATGCACTTATGGTTCTTGGCTTCATAACCCAACGATCTAACAAGAATCCACATTTCCTTTCCGAGACTAATCACGAGAACGTTTTAATGAGAAAACTCCACCATCTTCCATCCGAATGTAGTTAATTCCCGTCAATCCGTCCATTTATCTTCCTCTATTTACACGACCCATATTTTCATGTTTGGTGAAGTTGGCGGTATGTGCTGTAAGTCTGGTACGAACCAACCCTATAAATGTAAATTGAATCGGAGAACCAAATTAACCCCTACGTTATGGCTAAAGATAATTCTAACTTGCATTTCGAAAAGAGATGTATATTTCCCGATTAGAACTGATTTTGATTTAGCAAAGAGTAGGTCTACTTTACTATACCGCGAAACTTAATCCACTTTGCACTTCATGGAGTAAAAATTTAATTTATTTACTCAATACATAAGCATATAATTAAAGATGTTTCCCTTTGTATCATTGGGTCATAATGACCAGATAAATTTTTTTCACATCCATGTCGGATCATCAAATGGAATTAGCTAACTCCAAGTTAAATTCATTAATTAAAAAGCTCAATTATTTAAGAAAATTTGTTATTTAAATGCAATCGCATGTTTGATGAGAGTCTTTCTACCGATTTAGTCACTCTGTTGATCTATAAATTGCACATTTTCATAACCTAATTGCACCAAATTGTGCATTTTTAGAAAAATTGTATTTTTAATAATTACGATAGAGAAGATTCAATTTAAATAGGCGAGCCATTCTGTCTTTAAGATAGACTTTGAAATGTATCTTTAGTAAAAATGGACCAATATACCATAAAAAATGATGATCTTAAATAGGAGAAGTAATTCAATAATATTCCCAACCATTCGCTTCTCCGAAAAAAGAAAATTCATGATAATCTTTTCTTTCTTCATACATTTTCTGCGTTGCCTTATGAGCTATACTGAAGAAGCCGACGGTAAATAATACACATTTACATGATGATTGCCATTGGCTCGAGAAAAATGTTACATCTTTCTTATACTCATTTTGACCCCGTAAAATTATAATTTCTAATTTACATTCACCGAATAGAGAAATCAGTTTGCGACAAAGACGAATCGTCTCCTATAAAAGGTTTACTAAACTGGCTTAGAATACAGAAAGATTTAGACACGAGGTAAGTTATTCAATTTTGGCGTTTAGTAATGTATTGAGATAAAAAGCAGAGCAATTTTTGGCGCTCGAGTGTTAAGCCAACATACTTAAGAAGGTCATTACGACATTATAATAATTAATCAGTCTTCAGTCATGCCTGAATATATATTATAATAGATATTCAGACATGAGCTCAAACAACATCTCTGATAGTCATGTCTATCTATTAGATGATAAATAATTTCTGATGCTCTTATTTTTTTCCAATCTCCAACCCTCTACGTCTTCAAATACAAAATAGTCTTCTTTTGTTTGGTACGTACCATTGGTTCCCAACCGATGGACCGCGGCCCACAAAGGGGTTGCCTTGGCTTTCTTGGGGCAATAACACTTGCTAAGCAGATGCAAACTCAGTCACCACATTAATAATTAATCTTATATATAAAAATGAAATGATGTTCGTGACGCTGTCTAAAACTCGAAAACGGCTCGACCGATTTGAATACTTTTCTTTGTTTTGTTCGCCTCGATACGGAGGTGGTTTAGGAAAAAAGAAAATTAGGAAAACCCCAAAAGGAATAGCTGAAAAATCGAAAAAGCATTTCCATAAGAAATGCACGTAAAGTTCATTTTTCTCGCTGCAGGCTTTATTTCATTTGAAAGTTTAAATTAGAAATTATAGTCGTACAAAGTCGAATAAAGCACCAAAAGAAGGGAAATAGAATAAAAATTCTTATTTTGGTCGTGAAATATCGTTTACGAATCGAAATTTTGAGAATTTCGATAAAATGCGTGAATATTTTATCAAAATTTCGAGGTTGTAAACAACCCATCCCCCTTGACAATGATGGCGATTATTGATTCCAAGTTCATGTATTTATCCATCAAAATGCATTAAGAATATAAGTCAAGTTAAAATTAATCCTGCTAATAAGTGATACACTTTATGAAGAAGAAAAAATCTGATGTGGCCAGCACATGACTTTCTCCATATATATAAGATGTAAATATTTATCTACGACAGTATTTTCGAACTCTATATTCAATCTAAACTTGGAAGATAAGTGATTAATTTATATCATATTATCTTTGACGTCACAAACATTATAAATAATGTTTTTCGGGACATTTTCGATGAAAAAGGATGAAATTGGCATTTCGCCCACAGCGCCCAGATCGCCCACTAAGTACATAATCAGCAACTTCCGGTTTATCAGTATTTTATGAATAACTCATAAAAAATCAGTTTTACAAAAATATGTTTCATACAAAGGTTATAGTAAATACAATTTTTTAAAACTTTTATAAATAATAATATATACCTAAATATCAGATTAATGGAGATATCTTGCAAAACCGGAAACGAGCTTCGATAAGTAAACCTCAATTTTCGGTTGACCGATTTACTCCAAAAACTAATCAACTTAAACGACACTAATCAAAGTATTATATATGAGATTTGGTGTTGATATGACAAAATGTTTTCATATTAGAGCGCCCACAAAGTACATAATCAGCTACTTCCGGTTTATCAGTATTTCACGAATAAATCCTAAACAATCAGTGATACAAACATATTTTTAATACAAAAGTTATAGTAAATTTTATTTTGTAAAACTTTTATAAATAATAGTATATACCTAAATATCATATTTATGGAGATATTTTACAAAACCGGAAGTTTGCTTCTAAGAATAAATCTCGGCTTCCGGTTGAACGATTTACTCCAAAAACTAATCAACTCTGACAGCACCAACCACAGTTCAATATATGAGGTTTGAAATTGATACGACTAACAGTTTTTACGTTACAGCGCCCACAAGCGCACAAACACACACACATACAGACACACACATAGACATCATTCCGAAAATGGTCAAAACGTATTCTAGGGGCCCCAAGACATGTATTTCCGTTGAAATCTCGAAGTCGAATTTTTTCATGAAAACAATACTTTCTCTATACTACGTACATGGAGAAAGTTAAAATTGCATGAGATTTTAACATTTGCTGATAAGAACAATATTCTGTGAAGAATCGCATGGAAAAAAGTACGAACATTTAAATTTTAATTTTTTACAATTTTTTTAAACTTCAGTAGCAACCAAGTTTTATTTGCAGCAACGTAATTGTATACTGAATTTTTAGTTAGATTTTTAAAACGGTTTTACTCTCTCTCTCTCTACTCGAGGACTTAGTTTGAGGATTTCAATATTGTAAACTTCTGAAGGTAAGTTCGACATATTTGAGTGACTGTGAAAATATGTATGTGTTACAATCAAATCAATTTTAGGTGGTACGAAGTTCACAGGGTCACCTAGTACTTAATATAAAATGCCATTACCGTTGTTAAATCCAAAACTTTTTCATCTACCCTTTATGTTTTGTTTAATCGATCAAGTATGGTGAATGAGAATGGAGGGTCGCGAAAATTTTTAAGAAATTTCAAAAGGGTCGCGATTGAAAAAGGTTGGGTACCACTGGTCTACACCTACGTAGCTCGATAATAATGGCATGTAGTATTAAGAGGTCGACGAACGCATTCAGCAAAGAAACATTCCCGATTGGTCAAGTTCCTCTGCCATCAAAGGACGAATCTCATCGACAAAGGAACTCCTCGAGCGATTCTCTTTCGAAACTGCGAAAATTCTTGATCGTACGTCCAACTCTACGTGGTTATCCGTCGAACCATGCACTCTAGTACGTATCGGAGACGCGAAAGTCCTTCCTCAGGCGTTTCAAGTTCTCTCCCGATATTCTATCGACCGTATAAATTTAAGAATGGGTCATTCCTTTAAGTTTCTCTCCGCCCAAATTGCTGCCGGCGAAATCACGGCTGTCTCCAATTCTCTAAAGCGAAGAAGACTTCCAATGTGTTCCCTTCGAATGACGTCGTCATACACATAAAACGAATGAAGACTCCCATATCATTTTAGGGGGTTAATTGGAGGGATTAATTGGAGGAATAGCCTTCCTAGGCTAAAATTCGCCCATAAAAAAGACGGCTTATTATTATATTAGTATCTAGAACACATATGTATTGTTTTTTATGTATTTATATATGAAGATAAATTTGTAGATTTCGCACAGTTGTATACGTTTGAGATAAAATAGGCAATTTATTTTACATTCACACCGATTTTGTATGCAAAGCTGGCACTTGCAGACGAGTTCTCCTCTGGAATCTGCAAGATCATATTGGTTTTATGTAAAAATTGAAATATGTATGTTCTAAAATGTAATGTTCTTTGTAAGTCTTTCTTTTCTTTTTTTACATAGTATCTTCTTTAATGGATTTTAATATTTCTTGTAAAAAAATATTTCTTGCAAATTAATAAATAAATGTATTATTATTTTAAAAAATAAAAAGTAAAATTATTATTATTATTATTATTATATCATAAGAAGCGAACAATTTAACACGTTGAATTAAGTCTGATGAGCAACAGAAGATTTTATGGATAAGTCTCCCTTCAAAATTTTCAATGCCTTTGATTTGGAACCGCAAACGTTTAAGTTCTATTTATGATGTACTTTGTTGGCGTGAATAGCTGCCTACTGAATCTGCTAATTTTATATGTGAATCATGTCTTGCCTACAGTGTATATTTTTACGACTGTAAAGGGTTTTATACCATTTTTCTTTTGCTTCTAATTTCAATCAAGTCCATTTAAAATTAGATTTGAGACGATTGAATTGCATATTTTTTCGGTCACTCTTTCCTATTTTTCCAATCATAACTTTTATTCGCATCTCACAATGAACTTTTGGTTCAGCTGCAAATCTTTTCTATTTATTTATTTCTATAACACGAACAGGTAAAAACCCACAAAGTTGTGTTCTCCTATGCAAGAAGGAAGCAACGTTTCGTTCGCAATACATCCTAAGGGATGTATTTCGTTTTGAGTGAGCCAGAACGAGAATGGAAGCTATACAAAATAAAGTGTATTATCATAATTATATGGGCAAATTTCAATTTCACTTTTATTCTTAAGGCAAACCATGGATACATACATATGGCAAACATTACCATGGATGAGAATTGTTTTGATAAAAATATATATTTTGTTCCATATAAGTAAAAACAACAAAGGAAACCAATACTTGTTGCGTACGTTTTTCGAGCAGGGTTAAGAAATGATTCGAAATAATTTTTCTATCACTCACAATCATCGTCCAGCCGATACTTTAATACTGAGTCACAGGCAGTAAAGGTTACATATTTATAATTATACAACGAAAAAATTAATACCAAAGTGATGTGTGCTTTATACAATGCTTGTATTTGATCACAAACCCTTTCCTAACAAATTGGATTTACAATCTAATTGTAAGAACGAGGAAAATCTACATTCAATCTTCAATTGAAAATGAAGTCCGATGTTCTTGCAAAGGCGTGTGAGAAGGAATTATACAAAAGCAAAGTTGTTCCACCAAAGATTGCTATCAAAATTATTGTTATTATTATTATTATTTGAGTTTTTGCACTTTCTCAGCGTTTTATTATTATTATTATTATTATTATCATTATTAAGGTCTTTATTAAAGGCGATATTGAGACTGAAAATTCTCTTCTGCCATCTAACCTTTCGTCAATGGCATTATATACATAAAAACCTGTGTAGGTATATGTGAATAGAAATAGAGAGGAAAACTTTAGAAGTAGTGGAAGTAAAAAAACTTAAGGTGATATCTTAGGAAAAAATATCCACAGCAGGAAAACACCCACAGAGAAGGGGGTGTGAAAAACCTGCGCAAACCTACTGATAGTACAAGCTAAAAGATGTTTAAGAAAGCTGTGCATAACATGAAGATTACAAAAACAATAGTACTATAACTAAATTACAAATTAATAATAAAATAGAATCAGAAACAGGAAAAACTGCTATAGTAAACCACGAGGAAACAAATAATAAGACAAAACTTAAGATAAAACATTCAGATGAAATTACAAAAAATAATAATAATATAAAAAATAAAATAAAAATAAAATAAAATAAAAGTAAAATAAAAAATAAAATAAAATAGAACATTCGAATAATAAAAATTGTTTCGAAAATGACACTTACTAAAATGACATACGAAAAATTTAAATCGTCAAAGTTAAGCCGTTAATGAGGTATTTTAGTCGAACACCGCTTAAAAAAGCCAACCAATTACCGTTTTGGTAACTTTGGCTAAAAATTCTAATGATTTGACTGTCCTTTAAAGGGAAATGTGCACTGACGAAATGTGAGCAGCACGGCAGAGCGAGGGATCCAAAATGGAGGAGCGGTCTCTGTGTTTTATTTTCAACTCAAAACTCAGACAGCGAAGATCCGTGTCTTCGGAACAAACGGCGCGGAAACTGTTTTGGAAAGGAATAGGGTCGTTTGGAAGAAGGTTCTTAGTGTTGAGGAGAGAGGATTTTGGAGGAAGAAAAACTGAAGGGATTAAGCCCCTCAAAAACGGAAGGAGAGAGCAAATGAAGCGATTTCGATGAAAGGTATCAAAGGATATGAAAAATCGACAAACTAGATGCAAATCAGTGTTGCAAAAATTGGTCTGGAAATTTCCTACGAAGGCCCATTCACGTAGAAAGCACATACCATCCATTGGAAACCGTGTAGTACAGCTTCAGATGCATTTAAAGCCATTTGCGATACTCTACTTCATGTACGGTCTCTTTTCATTATAAGCGGTTCCAAGACTATAGGTCGACAGCAATTAGGTCGACCACAAAAGGTCGACGCCAATAGGTCGCCGTTCCAAAAGATCGATAGCCAAAGGGTCGACGTGGAAAAAGGCCGACAGCAAATAGGTCGCCATACAAAAAGGTCGACAGCAAATAGGTCGCCATACAAAAAGGTCGACAGCAAATAGGTCGATATACAGAAGGGTCGACAGCAAATAGGTCGCCATACAAAAAGGTCGACAGCAAATAGGTCGATATACAGAAGGGTCGACAGCAAATAGGTCGCCATACAACCACAACCAACCGCCTAACCCAACGCAACCCAACCCACTGTACTTGTCACTGTCACTGTACTAGTGATTGATATCGTTTCCATGAAGTCCCACCTGAAAAAATAGTAAAATTACAGATTCCAAAATTTTTAGCCATCTTTTTCGTTTACTGTCGACCTTTTTGTATGGCGACTTATTTGCTGTCGAACCTTTGGCTATCGACCTTTTGGCACGGCGACCTATTGGCGTCGACCTTTTGTCGTCGACCTAATTGCTGTCGACCTTTAGTCGTGATACCGTATAAGCGCCATAAAAATACAATATATTTTGAAATTATAAAAACTGGTTATGTCCTGCTTCCATATCTAGCAGAATGGAATATTTTTCATTTGTCTGTCAGTACCAATCAAAGAATATGTGTTTCTCATTTGTCTTACTCGACCGTGTTTATTGCTGTGACAATATAGAAATCGCTGAGGCGAGAGTAGAATGATGAGAGTGGTCTCTTTTAAAATACAATTAAAGGGTAATTCGTTGTGCTGCACTTAGATGGAATCATTCCACTTCTATCATTCTGACTCTATAAGGGAGGCTAAGTCATACTACCAAACTGTTCATCTTACCTAGTAAGCTACATTCCCTCAACAGAGCTTATAGTTGCTTAAAATCGAAAGGTTAAGGATCCAAACAGACTACTGGAATAACGTGCAAATATTTGTTGCTTATATTTTCTTTAAGCGATACTATTCATCGATTTCAGATTAATATAAAATATTTATTAGTCCAAATAAATTAGAGTGGCTTATTATTCAATAACCTAAAATTGTGTATTTTTAATATACAATAAAAAATCCAACTGAAACAATTGGAGACCATTTCAAAGAGTGTTATCAATGTAAAGCTTTCTATTTACAAGCCATTATTCTTTCGCATTTTGTAAGATTTTAGATCGACTTTTATTGTGCCATTTTCTCATAAAAATATAACACGTTATTTCAAAACGTAGCCTTCCGCATTTCCTGAGGCGAACCGAGATAAGCAACCAGATGAGCACATTGATATCCGTGCATGAAAATCCAACTCTCGGCCGAGCAGACAAAGTGAGCTCAAAATGTACTTTTCAAAGAAAAGTAATCGTTTCAAAGTAGGCGCCTTATATTCTATGGAAGTCTCGCACCTTAATCTCGTCACTTTAACTCGACAACTTAAGTATCACGTAATGGAAAACTTCACTTGCAGTAGAAACGATCCCTTAAGGGAGGAATAACCTTTCCCTTTATGCATCAACTTACAGCTCGTGCGGAAACAACTTCTTTTACGAAAGAAGATATCCAACACGTGAATAAGACTTCGGGGTAATGGCGAACACTTAAGCGAGATTTATTACAGCTCATATAATATTCAGTATAGAAGCATAGACACATGATCGAATGTTAATTTGTTTTATTGGCTACCAAATCGTCACCATAAGGCTGGATTATTTATCTTCATTTTTTGTAAAAAAATTAAAGAAAAAGTTACACTGAACGGAATTGCCCCAGCGGTTGGGGTAATCCCGTACGGGGGGCGGGGCAATGCCGTACATAAACAAAGGCGCATAATTAGGGAAGAAAATAAAGAAACAAGCATTGCACACAACCGTTTAAGTTTAGTTTGGCCAGTAAGAATTTAAGTTTTCGTAGTTAATTAGGCATACAATGCAATTAGGTATTGATACAAAAGTAGCAAATAAAATCTTCTGCTGACTCTGCAGCACTACAAGCAGAGTGCTACCAACCTGAACAACAACAGCAGCGGAACCAGAGTTCTTTGTCTTTTCCGAATTCCCCACACATAAGGCACAAATCCTTGGATCCAGATGCTTCTCTTCGGGAACCACCACCTAGGCAGAAATTCTTTCATCTACATCTGCATTAATACCCTACAAGCCGCCTTTCGGCGTGTGGCAGGGGGTGTAAACACAAGTTGAATCTAAACTACTTCCTTGTTCAGTTATTGTCGCGTATCGTTCGCGGATAGAGTGAATCTCTAAAACGATTCGTCCTAGCATCTATTTCTCTTAACTTACGGTCATTATCGGATCGACCGAGGTAGCAGGGGGGTTGCATGATACCGGTTGTACCTTCCGCAAATGTAGTTTCCCTAAATTCATTAAGCAATCGAAGTCTAACTTCCAATCTCCTTTCTTTCTCAATGTACGGCTTTGCCCCGACTTTTACCTCGTGACAAATTATTAACATAACCTTAAAAACTTAGCATACACGAATCACCAAGTGTATCCAAAATATAGCTCAAGAACCGTAGATTCTTATGGTTTGGTAGTTAATAGCCAGGGCCGGTTTAAGGGCAGGGCCGACGGGGCCGCGGCCCGGGGCCCCCACATTTTGGGGGCCCCCACAAAAAATGCGAACAAATGGTTTTTTAATTTTTTAAGGATTTAAGTTGACAAAATTTTCGTGAAAGTGATTCGAAATGCTGTCGGATTCGTTTAATAAAACTGCTGGAGATTCATTTCATAATTTCCTAAAAAATGTATAACATGTATTTTTAGGTTATTTATTTTTATATTATAATTTTATAATATTTTGGAATGAGATTCTCGAAAGATTCGATTCTAGTAGCAAATCTTTACTAAGCTCTACCATGACCCTGAGAGTTGCTGTTGATTGCTTAGAATGTTTAAAATCTTTTGTGGAATCGAAAAGAGATGCTTTCGAAACTTACGAGGAAGCAGCATAAACTTTTTCAAGGACTTGTGACTCTGAATCTGTTCGGGTCAGATCAAGTAATGTACGGTTGCAATACCTTGATTCTCAGGAGTCTCAGGTATCCGCGGTACAACATTCAGCGAGAGACAAATTTCGTATAAAAGCTTTTCTTCCAGTGATAGATAAATTGATGACCGCACTAAATGAAAAAATTTCATCTTATAAGTTTGTCGCAGCAAAATTCAATTTCATGGCTAGTCTGCTCGATATGGAATTCAATGAAATCGCAAAAAATTCTTCTAATCTTGTAGATACGTACTCTGAAGATTTGGAAGCAACTTTGGCAAAGGAGCTTATACAGCTTAAAGAATTAGCTGATCTCCAAGAAAAAAAAGAAAATGAACCAGTTGAATTTTTTTATATCGCATTATTTGTACCTATCGATGATGGTGGCTAATTGTACGAGTGAAAGGTCGTTTTCGAAAATGGAATTGATCGAAAGTCGACTTCGTTCGAGCATGGAAGAAGATCGACTGGTTCATTTGGTACTTCTCAGTTCAGAAAGAGACATACTTCGCGAAATAACTTTTGATGATATTGTTAAGAATTTCGCGAATTATAAATGCCGTAAAAAGTCTTTTTAATGTTAAAATTTGATAGTACATTTGTTACTACTGTATACAGATGCAATTTGAAACCATTTGCTTATGTGTAACTCTACTGACTTCTACGCTGTATTAGAGGACTAAGTTAAAATTGTGATAATAAATAAATAAAATGAATTGAAGACATAATCTTATTTGATAATGTAATTGGTTTTTGACCGCAAAAGGGCCCCCACACATTGATCGGCCCTGGGGCCCCCGCATTCTTAATCCGGCCCTGTTAATAGCTAATATGTAAAGGCTTTCTTAGAAGCTTAGAAATAGTAACAAATCAAGCGAAAACACTATTTTGTTTCTCATAAACCACACCGTTGATTATACAGTAACCACATGTCTCCGGCGAGCTTGCGGGGTCTTTTGCTATGGTGCAAAACCGATCGGACTCCCCCACTCTAGAACCGGAAAACATGGTGTACGGTCATACCCCGCTGTACGGCTTTGCCCCGCTCTCCCCTAAATAAAGTGATTAGATTAACTTCTTCTAAAGTTATAGATTTTAATAAGACCGTGTAACAAAAAATCTTGCTTATTTTGTTTTATGCTGAAATAATGTAATAATTTACATTTACAGGTGCAATTTACGTTAACTGTTGCTTTACATACTACCATTTACTTTCTCAAATTTTCTACTGCTTTATTCCGTAGACAATGCAATGGATTCTGTTGAAATCCTTGCAATTCATGTTTGCTAACTGGTTTTCATATAAATATTCATAAATTTATATAAAAAATCAACAAATTCATAGTTATTTGCTACTTAAAATGATGGCATCATAAACCCGAGACCGTAGCAGAATTACCCCGGTAGCCAGGGTCATTCCGCCACTGTGCAGTGTTTCATAAAAAATGTTATCAATAGTTACGACATGAGTTAAATTCATCTAGAATCCAGACACGAGGATATAGCTTTTAAGCTTTACCATTTGCTTTAAACGTATTTGGGAAGCTATGGCGTCCTTACCCCGGTTTCTCCCATGCCCGTCCCTCTTGTTCGGCATATCTTTACCATGGGAATCTATATAAAAGGTATGTACATACTATTAGGAAAAAACAGGAAATTTCTTCCTGAAAATTTCAAAAGGAAATAGTTTTTTAGGATTAGGAATTAGCTTTTTCAGCTGGGAAGAATGTGTACTTTCGGTCAGGGTCCTCTTACGTAGAAGCCATGAAAGACCATACCAAAAAGGTTCTCCTCCTCCCCAGCGAATGCAATTCGAAAGAAGTCTTTATAAATGGAAAAGAGAAAACTAAACTGAAACCGGAAATTATTTGCAATTATAATAAATTTATGGGGGAAAAGATTCATCCGACATATGTTGTACACCTAGATGGACGAAAGAAAAAGCGCTAAGTTGTGAAGTTAGGTAATTCTGAAGTTGATATTTTCTTTCAATAAAAATTTGGGTTCAATTGAAAAATAAATGATAATCTTTTCGAAGCAGAATTGATTTTTATTATGAATGCAATATGTTTGGAATAACAAATAAAAATGTCAACATCCTAGGTCAAATAGTAGACTTGCAAAAATTATTTTTGAAAACACTTGAAAATTTCAAAAATAAGGCGTGAGCGTTCTGCGAGTGAAAACGAAATTTTCAGTGAGTGCGAAAGGGTGGAGTGGCAGCAAGCTCCGAGACGAAATCCGGAAGCATCTGCCATCTAGCAACCGCTTTTAGAAACTCCAGCAATATCAAATAAATTTTTAATAAGCAATGTGGTAAAATTTCACTTTCACACAAGTGAAATTTTACCAATGTGGTATGAAATTTTACCAATGTGGTAAAATTTGAAAGTGAAATTTTACCCATTATCTTAACTCGCTGTCAGGGAAATTGCCTGAAAATGATCCATGAGAAAAGTTAGGGAAAATAAATTTAGGAAAATACGGACAACAGAAATGCAAGATGGGTGAAAGAAGATATTGGAGAGAAGTCAAAACAGAAAGACTAAGGAAGATAAATGCTTGGAGCATTAATCAAAGTACTTAGATAAGACACAAATAGGCAAAGGAACTTAAGCTGAAGGGATATTGGGGTGAAATATTTAAATAGAATCAAAAGGAAATCATCAATTTATCGTATGGATATGTTAATCATTGGGCAAATTGTCACCATGGGCATGTCATTGGACACAAGAAAAAACATTCTATGTGAACCAGTCAAGATAAGTATACAAAAGCTATTGGGCAATAAATTTGATTGAAACTATTGAGGATGATGAAGTCCTCTATGATGTAAGAAAGAAAGGGTTGTAATGAATGGTTACTAAATTTACTGAATGCAATATGTTCAATAAAATTAAAAGACTAAGGCAACACTTATAAAAAGAATATTGTCCAGAGAGATCTGGTGGAACTTCATGATGAATAAAAGTTTTTAATAAAAAACTTGTACAAGTCCACAAATTAATTAATTACAAGTTTTATATTAAAAACTTTTATAAAACCTAAATGCTATTGAAAAGGAAAAGAAATACCAGTAACAAAATGCATAGCTGTCTCATATTAAATTTTGATTTTACTGAGCAAACTAGTTTTTGAAAAAGAGAGAATTCTAATAATAGAGACAGAAAGACGATTATCAGGAATGTTTCTGCCCAAATGTAAATAGTAAAGTGACCAACCATCCTCCCTGAGGGAGGACTCCTTTTGGATCTTCTGTACTCCCTCAATAAATATCCTCCTATATATATGTCCTCCTTTATTACACAAAAACTAATTTGCAAATCTCTACATCTTTACTAACAAAAATTTCACATAATGATGAAAAAACATTCAAATTTATCTGCTGTAATTTTGTTCTGACTACAATTGGAGTAAGAAAATAACACTTCTCAAAAAATACAACAGTTGTAATTTTCAATCATGTTAGTTTATTATTTGATTAAAATAAAGTAGCAAATCCTTTGATGAATTAGTGTATGTAATGTAGTGTATGAACGTAATGCTATTTTTACTTCTTACAATTCTTACTGAACTGCTGCACAACAGTAATTATTTCTTCCTTAGTGAATATTTGGTTCTTGTAAACATAATGCAAGTTTAATGAATTAATTATTAAAGATAAAATTTATAACTGAATTAATAATGTAACAGATCGTGTCCAAAACAATGTGTTTAATACCTGTTAAATAGTTGACAAAATGACAGAATGAACATTATGGTCCTCATGAGATAGTCGGTTGCTCATGAAGAGAAGGATGCTAATAAGCGACCAGGTTGTGTCAATTTAAATAAACTCTGAACCAGTAAACACAGTTATAGTTCAGGTGTACTTGCCCACTAGTGATTACAGTGAAGATAATTTAGACTTGGTGTATGAACAAGTAGATGAGGTTATGGGAAGGGTTATGGGCAATAAAAACTTCTTTGTTATGGGAGACTGGAGTGAGGAGAGTTCAGACTAGGGAAAACAAATTACAAGCAAATAGTCTTTTATAAGAGAAATAACCTCTGTATCACAAACACACAGGATAACCATAACACACTACACACCATAACAGATGGAGATACAAATTGAAAAATCCTGGGCATACAGGTAGGTACCAAATTGATTACATTTTAGTAAAAAAGAGGTCTAGAAAATGCTATAAACTTACAAAGCTATCCTGGTGCTGACGTGGATTTGGATCATAAACTGGTGATGATGAAAACCAAGCTTAAATTTGAAAATATCTTTTGCCCAAAACCTAAACTGAACGAAATTTAGAAGCTCTAAGGGATGAGAAGGCTACAAAATATCAAGACTCTGTGAGTAAGGCTCTAGATCAGTGTTTTCCAATGTGGATCCCATGCCTCACAGGGGGGATACTTGATAGTCAAGGGGGCAATAGGAAATGCCTTACATGTAACAAAAATTTACTTTTTCTTATTATTTGGAGGGTAAAACAAACCAAAATTAGGAAATCATGGGTAACTGTAGAAATCTTAAATAAAATGGAGGATCCAGGGAAATGAAAAAGGGTTAACACCAAGAATGAGCGTAGAATGTACAGAGCACTAAACAACGAACTAAGAAGGGAAGCAAATAAGGCTAGCGAACAGCGGTGGGCCAATGTAATGAAATAGAATAGCTGGTGGAAAAAAGGAGGGCCAACCTAATGTATAGAAAAGTGAAGCAATTAACAGAGAATAAAATTAGTAATACAATGGTAATGGTTAAAGTAAACAGGAAAAATATCTTAAGGGATCCAGCCACCATAAGGGGGTAATGGAAGGAATATGTTAAGGAATTTTATGGGAAAAATATGAAACCCACCAGCATAAAAATAGAAAGTGAGGAAGAAGTTGAAAAAGATGATGTTGGACCTGGATTGCTTGACAGTGAAATAGAATGGGCATTGCAGGATATGAAAGGGAATAAAGCAACAGGGGTTGATGAGATCCAAGTGGAGTTCCTTAAGAACCTGGGGGATAAGGCCAAGAAATGTTTCTATGATTTAATTAGGAAAATTTATGATGAAGGGCAATGGCCAGAGGATTTTATCAAAACTATCTTGATTCCTTTACAGGAAAAGAACAATGTCAGGATTATCATACAATTAGAATCATATCTCACAGGGCATAAGTACTACTAAGGGTAATGAAAAGATAGACTGAGGAAAAAATGAAAGAGCAAATCTGAGAAGACCAGTTCAGTTTCCAGTGAGGGAGGCAATTGGGGTGATGTATTTGCAGAATGAAGCCTAGACTTTAATGAGGATAAATGTGTATGTTTTGTAGATTTTGAAAAGGCTTTCAATAGGACCCAGTGTCCAAAAATGATGGAGGTATAAGAGAAAATAGGATTGGACAGGTAAGATAGTAGATTGGCGCAACATTTGTACTTGAAGCATGAGTAAGGATAGCTAATGGGGAATCATAATGGGCTGAGTTGGGAAGGTGGATGAGACAAGGGTATCCATTGTCACTACTTTTTAATCTATATGCAGAAGCAATAGTGAAAGAAGCCTTGGATTAAATAGATGAGGGAGTAAAGGTTGGTGGGGAAGTAGTGAAATCTTCCAGGTATACAGAAGATAATGCTATATTGTTTTATTCCAACAAGGGTTTACAAAATTTAATGAACGCACTTCTTCAATATTAATTCAAGTTTGAAGAAAAATTTCTTCCTTTAACTATAAAAAGAAGATTATTAGAGTTAGAGGAATCAAGTCCAACAACAGAAAATTTGTCAAAGATGCCCGGAATATTTATCAAATATGTCTTGAACACATTGAAGGATGGTCCAAAGTAAACATTATATCAAGAAGCAGTTTTTAATTGGCTTTTTTCTCAGGTGCATTGCATCTTGGCTTCAGTTTTCATCCACAGAACTACCAAACCAGTGGAATAGCATTCCAGGTACGCTATCACTCCTATTCACAAGGTCCTGAGTTTGAATCCTGGTTGATCGGACTTTTCCGATCAGGGAATGATTGTACACACATTTGCTGTTGCTGTTGCCTCAGTGATGTATCTCCTGACAAGTTCATCAGAGCTTACAGGGACTTCACAGAGGCAACAGTAGCTCAGCCAAAAAAAAATAATCACTTATAAAAATTAAAATCTCAAAAAGTTTGATAATTTTGATTTTTTTGATAAGTTTGATAAATAATAAAAAATCTCCTTGTTTTTTATACAGTTAATGTTTCTTTGGAATAAACACATCTTTATTTATATTTAAATAAAAGCACTACAAAATGCACAAATTAAAACATCACTAAAAATACACAAGCAAAACCATTGATATGAAAGGTAGGTTGTGATTGTGTGTTAAAACGATAGAATTACATGAAATATAGAGAAATCTATCAGAAATTTAAATTAAAACTTAAAAACTTTATCACTCTTGCTTTCATAATCCACAACATCACCTCCAAAACCAAAGTGATGCTCTAAAAAGGCAAAAACACAAACGAGCCACTTTCACTGCTGTCTAGAAGGGTACTAAGATGCTGAGCAAAAGAGAGAATCCATCCCTTGGCTCTGCAATTGGTGAGCAAACGTAACGGGACCCATGCCTTACAGTCAAAGCATTAGCGACTCTGCCTAGGGTGCCATGGCTTGAATTCAAGACACCCTTTGACAGGCATTGAGTGGGTTAAGATGGAACATTTATGCAAATTTTCCTCTAACAAAATAGGACAATTTTTCAGCAAGTGGTATAGGAACATAATGTTAGCAGTTTTATGTCTAAGGATAAATGACTGCATATCCTGCTTTACATAATTAAAGTGAAATTAATAATATTAGAATCGCTTTCATAATTTATAAGGAGGAACCTGGATAAGAGATACTTGATCTAGTCTATTCCTCATCAGAGGAACTCTGCATTCTCAAGGCAGATGAAGCCCTGTTTCCCTTAGAAGGGTATCATCCTGCAATATCATTTGAACTTTCAGTCGAGAAATATTATGTTATCTTGCATATTGACTCCAATATGCTTGACCTTAGAAAATGTAATACTGTACATGTCTATGACATTTAATCTCGTGTGGACTGGGAGATGGTTATAATTATGAAATGTGAGAATGAATCCTTTCTAAAACTAACTGAACAGATTAATAATGCCATTTCTCTTTGTACTCCAACTAAAAGGATGGGCAAAATTCAGTACCCTAGCTTGTTTACTCCTAATCTAATCAAGGCCATAAGATCTATGAACCTACTACATAGACCAGGGTTTCCCAAACTTTTTCTGCAATGGAACACATCGCAAACCTGGGAAGTTTAATGGAACTCTAAGCTTATATTTAGGGTAGGTAATTCTACTTGTAAAATTAAAAAAATCATTTAATTACAACAAATTATTTATTTGGTAATTATTTTTAAATACAAAACTATAATATTGTGAAAAAAACTTAAAATATGAATCAATAATGCATTTAATGTCTTTTATTCTCCATTGACACTCCAAATTGTTGCGGAACACCTATTCAGGTTCAGCGGAACACCAGTGTTCCGAGGAACATAGTTTGGGAAACTCTGACATAGACAATAAAAGGCAACCAAATGTTTTAGTGATTATTTTGAAATCTGTATCTTACATAAAAATGTTAAGAGGGAAATAAGAGCTTGTCATGACAGTTTTATTCAAAGGGTACAATCCTCAATTCCTTACAACATGAAATATTTTGGGAATTATGTAAACATGCAAAGGAAAAACACTAAGATTTTCCTGATGTGATGTTCCATGGACATGTAAGTGGTGATGGACAATCAAGATAGTCAATCTTTTTGCTTGGTATTTCTGATGTATATAAGCCAGCTAATCAAGTATTTCAAGAGTATTCTTATAACACCAACCTGAGTATATCATCTCTTACCATATCTATTGATGATGTTATTAGAAAACTTAAATCTTTGGACACAAACAAAGGACCTGGACCAGGTAGAATTCCTCCATTTGGATTAAGGTATTTTTGTAATATCTTGGCAGCTCCCCTTACTACTTTGTTCAATTGTTCTCTGAAGTGTCGTATTTTCCCTAATTTTCTAAAAATCAGTCATGTTATAACTATTTTCAAGTCTGTTGATAAATCAGATGTACATAACTACAGACCGATATCAACTCATAGTTGCCTAGCCAAACTGTTTGAAAGCATTGTCTTTGACTATATCAGTCCTTTTTTTAAATACATAATCATCAATGAGCAACATGGTTTCTATCAAGGCCGATCAACCACTATGAATCTTGTTACATATCAAAATTATATTTTTAGAGGATTTAATGAAGGATCACAAGTTGATGCTGTATACACCGATTATTTGATTCAATAAGTATCAACCTCTTATTAGCAAAACTACAGAGCTATGGCATCATTGGCCATCTTCATAACTGGTTCAAAAGTTATTTGATGGTGGGGAGATAACAAGTGAGAATTAAATCTTGCATGTCTTATGAATATGCAGTGACTTCGGGGGTCCTTCAGGGTTCTCATTTAGGGCCATTTCTATTTAGCTTATTTATAAATTATATAACCGAAATTTAATCAAGTAAAATTCACTATGTATGCAGATGATTAAAAGTTATATTTTAAAATCAAATCTATAAATGATTGTAATATAGTTAAAGAAGCTGTGAATAACTTAATTCATTGTAAAAGAATTGAACTTAATAAGTGCTTATGTATATCTTTCCATTGATATAAAGCTCCTATTCTTCACAATTACCAAGTCAATAATATATCCTTAACAAGGATTGATACCATGAAGGATTTTATTTGGCATTAGCTAACATTTTGATATTCATATTGATCAAATGGTCAATAGAACTCTGAAAATGCTTGGTTTCATTTCAAGGGCTACGAAAGAATTTAATAATGCAGTTTCAATGAAAACATTGTTCACTAGCCTAGTTGTACCTATTCTTGAGTATTGCTCAGTTGTATGGTCTCCATACTATAACTGTCATATTAATTGCCTGGAAGGAGTGAGGCTTCATAAGAATTATTTTAAGATAGTCGGGTTATGATATAAATAGTATTTCCTTCCAGGATGTATCTAGTGAAATAGGATTAAAAACACTTTCTATAAGATGGCAAGAGTATGATCTACTCTTCCTATATAAATTATTAAATAATAACATATACTGCCCTGAGTTACTCAATTTGATACCTCTCTGTGCATCCACTTACGAAACCAGGAAAAAATGTATTTTTTTATAAAGGTATCGAAATTGATCAACAATACTTTCTCTATACTACGCATATGGAGAAAGTAAAAAAAGCAACATTGTAAGAACCTAGGGTATCATCATTCAATGTTACCGTAGTTATATGCAGTGTATCTTCAATATTAAATGTCAGTCACATACCTTCAAAAATCCAATAAGAATGATAAATCACTGGTCCAACTAATATTATACATAATAATAATATAATAATTATAATTAATTTATAAATCAATAATTAATGATGATTTTAAAATTAATTGGTTGAACTTAAAAGTAAAAAGTGATGACCAATCTAATATTTACTATCTAATATTTAATAATTTCAAAATTCCAACACGAATTATAAAATTCACCCAAAATAAGGCTAAGTTATCAATTAACTAACTAAAAAAAATTCTGTAGAAGAAGGGAACGTTTCTATATCCATATAGTCAGTGATGGGATGTAACAAAGTAAAAGTAATCGGAGTACTTGTAATGATTACATTTTTGGTAATTTTTACTTGTAATCGTTACATTTTTTAAAAAGTAATATTTACTTATAATCCACCGTAAAGGTCATGCGAGTAATCATTACATCTGAGTAATCGTTACATTTGAGTAATCGAAAGTGAACATTTGAATTCCTCACGCGCTGATCGCATTGAGAGGCTTAAATTGAATTCGCATATTTAATTGATTTTTTTCTTAAATATATTTCTGATATCTTGAGAGCTTTCTATTTATTTGCATGCCGTTGGTTTTAGATTCCATCTTCATCCACAGGTGTAAATTTTAGTAGAACTTAAATAGTTAGGCACTGTAATCACTGTAGTCATGAGGGTAACGAAGGGGGGGGTGGGCAGGGGGGGCAGCTGCCCCTCCCTGGACAGCCACCACTAGACCCTTCAATCTAGCTCCCATACATTTAGGTAGCTAATTATGTGCATATGCAGTGCTGTTGAATTTATGAAATTGCAGATAAAGTAAAATGTATAAGCAAGTATGTTCCCATTCACATGCAGACGTCTGGACCATATCCGTTTGACCTACATTGAGTGCGTAAACAAACGCATTACATGGAAGGAATCGAACTTTCCATGGGCATTTAGAAGTTGCACCTGCAAATTATTTCCGAGAAATACGTCTATTTTTAGATGCCACAAAAACAATGGAACATGTAAATGCAAATTTATATTAATATTGATTTTTTTATATGCATTCCTGATTTGCCCCTACAAGGCCCTTCTGCATTTCCGATTTGCACCCCCCTAGGCTAAAATCTGGGTACGCCCATGACTGTAGTAATCATAATTTGAATTAAACTTTGCATTGGCATTAAATACAAATGTTAGATTGCATGTTAGTACTCACTCTTTGAAAAATATGATGACTGAGATTGCATAGTCTACAGGAGCAAAATATAAAGTAATTGTAATTTTAATCCCACTGAATACTTTTTCAAAAAGTAATTTGTAATTCAAGTGATTACAAATTTGACAGAGTAATTGAAATTGATCCCAATTACGTGCTTTCAGTACTTTTCCCATGACTGCATATAATAAACATTGGAAAATTATTTATCCAAAAAGTAATAACTAAACAGTATGTCATCGTTATCATATATCCACAACTTTTACAATTTAAAACCTCTATACATAAAATGATCTCAAAGACAACTTCCAGTGAAGAATAAACTAGCTTCCAAGACGTATTAGGGCGATGGTGCAAAGACGATGACATTACTTTCCTAACATAAAGCAGATAGTTTGAAATTAAATCTTACGACATGTTCCAGCAATATATTTCCTTGGCCTTCCTCGCAGAATAACAATGGCCAATGTCTCACTGATATCGCATTATTCCCACAACATCTTTGAAGTATATTAACTGATTTGTTTTGCAGAAATTCCTTACAAAACTTATTGGCTTTTATTCTATGTACAGGTACATGCAGGGTACCTTCGATGCTAGTTAAAAGCCATGTACCTTTCCAAATTCATAAATACAAGAATTTTCTGTAGGGTGCCATACGCCAAATGCATATTCAAGATTAGGCAAAACAAACAAATTATGTACCTTAGCTTGAGGGATTTCTCTTCCTACCTATCGACTATTTTCTTGACGAGGCTACGTTTCCATGTGATTGTCCACATATATTACAGATGTAGGTACCCAATGAAAAGTTATTCACAAAGGTTATTAGTAACTCTTGTGAGGGCATATTTGATCTCAAATCAATTTCATATTCCTCTTTAGCTAACAAAACAAGTTTGTTTTCCCAAGAAAGTAATGCGATTTGTCTTTAGCAATAGATTTCTTTCGATACGCGATTCGATAATTTTGAAGATATCGAAATAATCAACAACCAAATTTATTAGCGTAACGCATCGCCGCTCAATATGCACCGTGATTTCAAGAAGGAAATTAAAAAACTAAAATTTAAAATAATACTTGGGACGGTTAAGGACCAACGCATAACGCATAAATTAATAGGTTGCTTGTCAAAATCTCCCTTGAAGTAAAGATCTCCGTTGAACCAATAAAATCCATTCAAAGTATAAATATTTCAAGACCAAAAAGGCTCATTCACCTTGATCTACATGGAAACCAAATTTATTGTCGCGACACACCCGAGGCTGCGTCTATAGGTAGCGCTGGCACCTCCGCTTCGCCGAGGGCTCACATCTACTCGAGGACTCGAGGTTCTTGCTTTGAGGACTTGTTTCGAAGAGTTGAATAAAAGCCATAGGAAACTTCGCAAAATTCCAATGTTTCATTTCCTAAAGAGCGTACAAGATATCGGCCGCTTGACTCCTAATCAACGCGATCTCAACAATACCTACCACCCAACAACAATGTCGATCAACAGTCTACAATAATTATTCAATCAACTTTGCCAGTTTAATAAGTTGCCAGATTAATCGTCACTCCCATAACGATATACTATTGATCTTTATAAAACTTCGAACGGGACTTAGGCACAATCAGAAAGGAGTTCATATATCCGTATTTCTGGGTTTCTTTAACTGTATGACCTCGACAGCGATAAGAAGCAAGGGAGGGGGAGGGTTTACTCCTCTATTCGGAACCCTTCGAACCATCTTCTTCGCCTGAGGTTTCTCCTCTACGTCACTAAGATACAATTCTGTCAAAATGAGCTACTCGGAGAATGTAAATGTACGCCTAAGAAAGATTTTAGGAAAATTCCCCCCTCCGTAGAAAATGATCGCATTCGATTATGAATGATATCATCTACATGTAAATTTTAATGAAGATACATAATTTAATTTGACATCAAAATGTACGTGACTGCATAAGACGATTTCCAAGAACATTCTCACCAGCCTAATGTTTCGATATTTTCAAATGGAGGACTTTTGTCTTAAAAGGAACGTTAAAATTCTAGAATTAAAGTTAAGAAATCAATTCTCATAAAAATCTATAAAATACGAAGAAATGAGTTAATGGGATAGCTACAGATTAGTGCCTAAACCGCTCCTATTACATATCTCCGACACCATGCACCAAACGAAGCACCTAGAGCAGCAGCACCTAACCTTACCAATCGCACACTCTATAAGCTGATGAGTTGAATAATTAACTTTTGATAAATGCGAGCGACGAGAGAAAATGCACGTAAGGAAAACTACAATCAAGAGCAACGAGTAAGGCAATTCCATTCAAACGAATCCGTTCGAGGGAGACTCCCTTCCTTCCCCATCCACAATCCCCCTCTCACTCGGTATAAATACCCTGAAAAATTCTGTCTCCACCTCATTTCGTACCTCGACGTCCACGACGACGAAACTCCGAGAAAGAGCAGAGACATTGTGGAGGACAACTTCCTTAAGACGCAGAAGTCATAATGCCGCCGTGCCCACGACCGGAGATTCACAACACCGCTTCCACATAGCTTCGATTGAGAGAGTCGCTGGAGAACCATCGGACTGTCACCACTTCTCCCATGGCGACCCAATATAGATTACCCTGCAGTCTTCAATATTTGTTGGAGGCCAGAAGTAACTCCAGTAATTGCACTTGTCTTTGCGAGTGTCATTTGGCAAAATGAAGAAAGAAGATGGAGAGACGTCAAAACCATGTTCCTGGAGAATTAGCGGCATTAGAACCACGTTCGTCGTAGCAGTTGTCATCTTTCGGACTTTCAAATAATCAAATTGCGGTCGGCCTATTATTTCTCCTTTCAAGCGAGAGAGCTGAAGTAACCAGATGAACCTTACGGGTACTGAAGTCTCCGGCAAAGACTACTAAATAATGAAGTTCAACATCCCTGGGCGCGGGCACATCAAGGAAATGCAGACCGCTGGAGTCGGATGGGAAGTCTTCTAAGAAGATCGAAAAGAAAGTGAGTGTGAAGTGTAAAATTGTGTAGTGAAAAATGGTCATTCTAGTGAAATAGTGAAAGTGATTTCAAGAGGAGGTTCTGTACGTCGATGGAGAGCAGAGAACTGCCGACGATGGAGGATAACCGCAGCTAAAGGTAAGGAATCGACGCTTTTCAGGTGAAGGGTGGCAGGTTTCCTTAGAAAAGGGCCCAACCAAATTGAGATATAGGTCTGCATTAAAGTTTGGGGGGATGGGGATTTTAAGTGAGGTAGGGCCCAGTTGATGGGCGATAGTGATTGGGGGGAGGTGCAATTAAAGTGTTAGGTTTTACACACACTGGTACATAAAGGCTCTTTAGCCAATAGCGAATAAATTAACTTGGTCTTCTTAAAGTCTTCCTCTTCTCTCTTTTCCGTGGCAGTGGTTTTCATGCCATTGCCACACCATGGTTTCATAGGGCTGGTCAATTGCAACGGATAACGCGTGCGTCCCAATCTCCCCGAAATATTTCGTTGCAATTCTCTGGCGAACCTCTTCCATTTCAAAAGAGGAAACGAGCTGGCACGATACGTCTTTGCGTGGCTTGGAAACTCGTGCAAATTATTCTAAGTTCTCTCATTAACCTCTTAGTATTAATCTTGTGTAGTAATGAAATTAAAAATCATTCAGTTTGCAAAAAACCTCCAGAAGGTGCTAATTTCAACTTACAGTTGTCTATTCTAAGCTTTTCTTACAACCCCTAGAATATTATAATTATTTTTTCTCTATTTTTGCAGAATCAAACACAAAGTATGGATTCATTATGACCATCCAAGGAAATGCAGTGACCTGGAGAGTTCATTCCTGCGTGAATAACTGGATGCTCAGCTTAAACAGGTGATTTAAAAAAAATGGCATAAGTAAGATTTAATTTACTCTTATAACTTTCAGATGTCGACTTTCTTAATCGAAGTTCTAATTAATTTCACAGCGGTACTTAATTTAATCTTAGTAGTTTCATGCCTGACTGAGTGGAATTTCATTTCCATAATTAACTTGTTATTTTTATTTGCAGATATAAAATTAATTTTATAATGTATTAACTTCACCTTTTTTGCTGTAATCTCTTTATTCTTTTGTGCCCTCAAACAACTCCTGAAAGAGTTTAACACTTTTTATGGAAGTTTTAATTCAGAAGTTTAAAATATAATGTGATAGCAAATGAAAATTACTTCTTTAATTATAAACTTATTAAATAATTCATTAGAAATAATTTTAATATTTAAAATTGCTGTGAAATTCCATGATATTAATACTTATGCTTGCATTGTATTTTCTTAAAAAGAAAACTATAAATTTCATAATGGCAACTTCTTGTAAACTCATCTTAGTATTTTATGCCTCTTTAATTTACTTAAAATTTATCATGGTATCATTTTTGAAATGTAAAATTGGTGTTAATTGATAGTATAGTAATTAAATTGAAATAACTCAGTTAGCAAACAACCTCCAGAATGTGCTAATTTTAATTTATTAAAAGTTGTCTATTCTAAGCTTTTCTAATGACCGCCAGACTTTCTAGATATCAGTTTTGAAATATGAAATTGGTGTTGATTGATAGAGAAGGTTTAAATTATTTTCTCATCCATAAGCATGCTCTTGAAATGATCAAAATCTAAATGAAAAACTGCAGTAATATATTTTCCATTTTCCTAGTAGGGATCCTTTTTAAATTGATCTGCTCTCAGCCAGGTGGATTGCAGGATTTTTCTAACATTCTTAATACATGCTATTTAAGGGAAATAAATATTAAATTGAAATTTTCTTTAATATTACCCATTTCATTGGTCTCTTGAGGGAAAGAACACCCTAATTGTACACCTCTGAAGAGATGTCTTGCATTTTTGGAGAAGTGAATTTTCAAAATGTGAAGATGCATATAGTAGTTCATTTTGCTCCATAAAAGGAAACTATATTCTAACAGATAATTAAGAACAAAATAAAGGATAAGTCATCCTTCAAAGCTGCCTTTCTGAGATTAGGGAAGACCTAGGAGACTAGGATCTTTCATTTTTTTTAACAATTTAGTAACATGTGAAAATTTTCTTGAATGATATAAATTAATATAAAACCAAAGAAGAAAATACTCATGCTGAAATGAAAATAAATTTAGAATCATTCATTAGTACAATAACAATAAATACTCAAACTTCTAAGAGTGGAAAATCTTTCAATATATTTGCTTTAAAATCTATTGCTAAAACAGTCAATTTGTGTAAAAATGATTATTCATGTTATACGTTTAGATTAGCACACATGACATAGTGTTGATCAGCTGATTAGGAAAATAATCTCAAAAAGTACTGTTCAGGAGTGGAGACATTTTCCAAACAAAATACCTAAAGAAAGACTTCTAAATGAAGTTAAAAAAAAGACTCCTTTTCATTATATATTGTGATCTACCAGAACTGCACCATTAAATTCCTGCAGTTATTGCAAATGTTATGCCTGCAATGCTGCAGAACACTTGGAGAGAGTAAAATACAGATTTGATGTCTTTCTGCCACTATTAGTGCACATATAGAAGTGTATTAACTCTGTAAAAAAACATTTTGAGTTACCATACTTGTAGAAACAAACCGCCAATAAATATCTTAATTAATTCTCAATTTATTACATTCTGTATTATTATACAGTTAATCCAGACACCCTGTATGCAATTGTGCAATTAAATCACTCCAGAAACATCGAGAAACCACCAGGAAAAATTACAAATATTTGACATTTTTCATAAAAATTTAAAATTTTGAATAAAATAAAAATGTTGAAAAATAGGAGCCAGATATGATCCAATTGAGGTGAAATTTTTTAAGGGTTATAAGAACCACCAACCACAAATAAATAAAAACGTTTATTTGATCCACCCTACTTTACTGGCCTTACCTGGAATTCATATTAAATTGAAGACTTATCTGCCTTAAATGGGTTTAAAGGGAACAATATAGACATGCATAAAAGATCAACTTCATGAGCCTGAGAAATCCCAATGAATGGACAGAAATTAGAGAGTCATATGTGACAAGTGATCAAATTCGGATTCAGGGTTTTCATATCCAAATCACATTTGCCTAATTGAACTGTATTATTGCTCAAGGTGGTTATTTGAGACATACATTGAAAAGTATTAAAAAATTATTTAATTTAAGAATTTAATAACAATGTACAGTTGATTACAGATATGAACATTACTGCTGCAATATTTTCTTCTTTTTCTTAAGTGATGATGGCAGTGAAACAATATCCTTTTTCCTTTTGGCTTTCTTAGTGGAAGTGGACAGTCCATTTCTCAACTGATCTTTACTAGAATCTTTTTTGTTACCACTAGCCTCCATCTCACTGAATAGTTCATCCATTTCTTTTTTTGCCACAGATATATCTTCACTGACATCATCATCTATACAAATTTGATCTGGGTTACTGGCATCCTGTACAATAGCCGGAGATTCGTCTTTCAGGGAGAAATTGGACCTCATCAGCGTACAATTTAACTTTGACTTGAGATATACCTGCAAAGGAAAATGGGACACTTCAAAACTAATATGCAAAATTTCTTAGATGAATGTTTTAAAATGTACTTTGAGTACAAGTTGAATCTAGCTACCTGACAGCAACGAAATACTGTAACCAATATACCAATGAATTAAAAATAATTATTTCTAATGGACTACATCTAGATTCACATTTCCAAGTAATTAAGTTTAAAAGAGAAATTTTGAGATACACATTTGAACTGTTTAAGATACAATATTCCTGTAATAGTCAAATGAAATGAAAAACTGAAGAGAATAATTTTGCTTGCTCAAAACACACGGAATTTGGACAAATTTAATTTTCCTCTATTAATGGATAATTGGCACACTATATTCCAATTAACTGTATGAAATTTAATTACTTGTTACGACATAATTGTTAGGCTGATCATAGCCATAACTCTTTCTTATCTACACATTTTCCAGGGATTTTTTATTCAAAAGTTGATCTAAACTGAAGCATACATGGTAATTTTCATAATAAGAATGTTTTGACAAACCCTAAACCAATGTTTGCATTTACCAGAGAATTAAGTAAACAACAATTAGTTATTAGTTGTTTATTTCTAACTTGCAAGTCTAAAAATTTCTCAAGATGCTTAACAAGAATGCAAAATTGGTTCCAGCCAGTTGCATTGAAGAGAATATTAAGAGATTATCTCAAATATTTGGCATTCTACAGGGATAAAATGTAAGTTAATTCCAAGGGATATTATAATGATAGCAATATTCACATCACAGAAATTGCAATAGTGAATTAAAAATAAATTTGTACTTTAAATTATATTATCATAAAAATATAAAACAGCCAGCCTAAAGCAATGGCACAGATTATGAATCTAATAGTTTTGAAAGTAAAAAATTCAGAATAGTTTCTTAATGCAGGTCTCTAGGAAGGACTTCAACAGAGATTAAAAAGGGTAATTTTAAGAATTAAGTTTTGATCGATAAACATTCCTCACCTTGTGTAAGAGAGTTTTGGTACCTAGATGATGAAGTCGAAGAAACCTGTCCAAACTGACAGATAGAATGTATGGCTCTGATGGATGACATACTATGTCACGAACACTGCCAGCAAATCCTTTGTAATGGTTTAACTCACGGCCTTTACCTCTCATATCTACCAGCATCATTACTCCAGTCCCACTTCCAACTATGACATGGCTGCAAAATTTTTAAAGTTTGACACCATGAATTATCAACTGATTACCTAGGAATCTAAAAAACATTTAATTTCAGACAATTTAAATGCATATTTTTATAATTTCATGCAGGAGAAAATGAGTTACTTTGATGAAAAATTTTCTAAAATGTTCTCAATAATAAAGATTTTTTTTAACATAGAGCATACCTTAAAAGACTACAAACTCATTAATAACTAAGACTGAATGGATAATAAAATTTCCCCATGATTAACATTGTCATAAACAAGATTGAATTAAACTCGTAAATAAAAGAATTTTATTTATTTCTTAAATTGAAAATTTAATGATAACCAAATAATAAATAACTCCTGGTACTCCATATAAATATATATTACAAAAGAGAAGAAATTACCACTGGTATACTTGCAGTAGCCACTGAACTATTTCAGAATGAGTAAACTTTTTGTAAGTTGCTTAAAGATGTTAACATTCAGAGTCCTTTTTTACAACTATACAGTGGAAAGAATAACTTAACTCCTTCCACAAATTAGAGACACACAATCTATATTTGAGAATTATTCAATCTTCCTGACATTATAACCCTTTCTGTTATGTCAAAAGTCAATACTCAAATTAGGTCTTTATTAAAAAAATGTTAGCAGTAGAGATCAGATTACTGAAAGGAGTTTCAGGTGTAACCACAAAGAATAAATACTTATACTTAGCTCTCATAGTTAGCTTTTTTTATTTCTGAAAGTAATGAGTCCCGAATATAATTAATACTGATTAAAGAAGGTAATTTGGTTCTTTGGTCTTCAAGTTAGCATTGAGAAAATGTTTTAATTTTTTTTGGCTATTCATTAATCACCCCAACATTATTTTATTTAGTATACATGGATTGTGTCAATTTTGATGTAATTGTAAATATTCTTTCAATTCTTCTTGGTATATTGAGTAGAAAATCGAACAATTTAGTTGTCTGTACTGACTTAAACATTGATTTCTAGATTACTACTGATGCCAAATCTCATCACCATGATTTCCTATTCTGCTCCACAGAAAAGGAAGTCCTTCAGATTTTAAGTAACACTCACAATAATAAGCCCTATGGAAAGAACATATTGTGAGTATAGTTTTTCTTGAAGAAAATGCATAGTTTTTCAAATTTTACTGGGAAGAATTTTAGTTACAATGGACAAAAGATTTCATATTTTTGAAAACCTTAAAAACATGTAATGAAGCAATGAGTATAGCCAATTTTTCTATATTGACTGAACATCTTTTACTTCTACAAAAGTATATGCACAACATACAACAACATAAGTGTTTTTCAAATCTGGCAAATTTCAAGCCCTTATATGAAACCCAATTTGGGTTCCCACATAGCCATGTAGGCAGTATTTAGCTTCGATAAATGCAATCCTGGGTTTGATTCCCTGTGGGAGACAATGAGCAAATGACTTTAAGCTGTCAAAGTACTTTTGACAATACTACTGCTAAACACAATCCAATATTTCTTCCCTCAAAGAAGTCAGATGTCAATAAATATCATATAGTTTCACCTCCAAAAACACAGAATTTTGAGTCTAAGCCAGATAATAATTATATTTTTAACGCACAGCTGTGGTTCAGATAGTATATACTTAACTATATCCACCTACATATTATGACTTTTTCAATAACACAATCAATGCAACTCAAAATTCTCATGCATTTCTTAAGAAATGTATATACATTAAAATTGCTTTGGTTGTGCAACATTTAAAACTGCATTTCCACTAACTCTGTATACACACATTTACCAGTGGCACCAGGTTTTTGTTTGCATTTGGGTCAGTTGTTAAGGAATTTCTGAAGCAACAACTACAAAATTTCTCTCATCACAATTTGCAAAGTAAAAAGTGATTAGTAAAGGTAAAAATCTTTTCTTTATTTTGATTTATAAGAAATAATGATTTCAGGTGGTCGTATATTTGTGCAGTTTGAGCCACATACCTGAACCAGGT
This sequence comes from Sympetrum striolatum, assembly GCA_947579665.1. Classification (NCBI taxonomy): domain Eukaryota; kingdom Metazoa; phylum Arthropoda; class Insecta; order Odonata; family Libellulidae; genus Sympetrum; species Sympetrum striolatum. Next base: position 73,397,724 of record OX388348.1, read on the forward strand.
GTTAATATGCAATTGGTAGGTAGTCAGATGTTTGCTTCTATATACAAACCCTTGTTTCCACAGTTGACAGCAATTATTAGGAATTTAATCATTAAAAATATGTATTTTACACAATCAGAAAATTGCAATACTATAAAATTTGAATCATTCATGGTGTACGTTTTGGATAAATTCTTCTCTGAACCTCCACCAGGTCAAATATGGTTCCACTGACATTTCAATGGCTGATCCACCATTGCCCTCAGGATAATGAGTGGGATGATGGCAGAGTCAGCTGTCAAAATGTCAGTGGAAACACATTTGACCCTGGTGGAGGACCCGCAAAGAATTTATCCAAATTGAAATGTTTCACGAGTGAAGATTATCACACACATGAGTGTTAATCAGCTTATTTTGATAAGTATTGCAATAATTTGTTTTCAGGAGGTGAGATATTTTTTAAAATGTTACCATAAAATACCTAAAAGATACATTTTAAACTGAGATAAAAATATGATTCTTTATATGTAATCAAGTTTTTAAAAAAAATCAATGCATATACATAACCCACATCCAAAGTTTACAAACATATACGTATTATTGGAATGTTTTCCTCAACATTCAGCCAAAATTTGCAAACTTCTAAGCACACTTTAATCCATTCAGCTTTCCATGAATAAAAACTTGAAAAATGAAGAATAGTTTTCCTTAAATTATGCACAACATTCTAAAACCTAATGTGTGTCAAACAATAATCAGAAATACTGACTGAACAGCTAATAAAATTAAGGTTAGCCTTGACCCAACTTCCATTAATAGAAGAGAAGAAAAAATTACCAATTACACTAAACTATAGGTTGACCTATAAAGAAAATTTCAATAAAGAAAATCTATGGTAACCCCCTAAACGAGAGCATACATCAAAGTAAACATTGTCATGTATATAAAAGATAACCCGAGATAAAGCATTCAACAATTTAAAAAGACATATAATTATCTTTACTCCAATTAAATAAGCTGGCCTTGTCTTCTATCCTAGCAAATATGAAGCTTGCATAAATATGGTCATAGTTTCTTTTTTTCAACTTCAACATAAGTGTTGTGACTTTATACATTTTAGAAATATTAATGACTCTATTTATCAGCGTATGTAACACTTTTTACCAAATATTTTAGGCCTGAACTTCACTCTGTACATGTATTATTTAAATAAGACTGTATATGTATGTAATATTTAAATAAACATTATTTATTTAAATAAAACTGATCATAATTATTTTCACTTCAGTGTCAAAGACCTTATTGAGATATTTATGGTATGTATTTTATTTGGAAAAACGCCTCCTCTCCTAAGATTTACTTAACTTTCCAATATCTGCCAATCAACACCCAAAAGGACTTATCTTCTCAAGTGAAACATTGAATTTGTAAGTTTGATAATTTTAATGATATAATAACTAATAATTGCAGAAATAACAGGCACAGATGCAAATATCCAACTATGTACTAATTATGCATTAATACTCAACCTTTTGCGTGATAAAATATGTTACCAACCTAAATCAAGCTTTGTTATAATAAAGAACTTGAAAACAAGTTTTCCCAACTCTAATCACCTCTTTTTACCAAATTGTAATAATAGACTAGTTTTTATTGCCATCTGCAACAGAACTACAGTGTTTTGTATCCACCTGTAATACTTTACTTTAAATTTTAGATAATTAAAATTTCCTTCCTAAAATTAAGGAGTGTGTTATAGACTGATAAATATGGTAATATATATTACTGCCTCTATTACTTTAGAGTAGGATTTTAGAAAAAGTCATATATATATATATATATATATATACATATATAAGTTTAACACAAGTCATTTAATGGTATGATATCTATGGGAAACCCTAAAGTCAATTCAATCAAGGAATTTATAACAAGGAAATCATTGGAAGAAAATGAGTGGCATATATACATACATACATACGAGTAAAATGTAGCTTGCATACTGCAAGCAGATCGACAACACTAATTTCATATCGGCATCATATCAGGACGGTCCCCAAAAGAAAAAAAAAAGATTGAAAATATTCTGAAAATTCGCTGCAATTTAATCGTCTGGCATCGAACCCCGGTCATCCTTGTGAACTTACTATGCAGCACAACAGAAGATTACCATCTATAACTATGTGCAAAAGTTCAAGCAGAAATATAGGCTGCATCTGCCTCAAACGACGTCCTACGTTTCACATATATTCCTTATGTGAAAAATAGTAATCTGCTCTGGCATTGAACCCAGGAACAGCATGGTCTTATCTAAATTATTTTCTTAAGCCGAGTCTTGATATGCATCTTCTAGCAAAGCAAGAAATTCCTTTTATTTTGATAAATACATCAAAATAAATAATGAAAACTAACTCAATGTATTTTAAATGGGGGATATATTTACCGTCTGGCTTCGAACCCGGGTCTTTTTGGTAACACCTTCTATGCAGCACTAAAGAAGATCACCACCTTTAACCATGTGTGAAAATTTATGCAGAAATATTGGGTGCAACTGCCTCAAATGATGTCATACATTTCCCTTACATTCCTTATGAGAGAAATTTTAATGCCCACTGGCATCGAACCCAGGAACATTACGGTCTCATCTAAATTTTTTCAAAAACCTAAGCTTAATATACATCTTCCATATAAGCATGAACTTCCCATCATTTCGATAAGTACATGAAAAAAAATAATGAAAAACTACCTCCAACTACCTCAATGTATTTTAAATGGCCGATGTTTGCATCGTCCTAGCATCGAACCCAGGATATTTTCCGTAAAAGTCATTTATGTTTTTGATAGATCATGACCATATACATAGGCTCCTCGAGTTTTGATTCTCTAGCTATCCGGAAAGGATTTTATTTTTAATTCCCGAAAATCAAAGCAATGCATTTAAAGGGGACTTTGGATCCCTCTGGAATCAAACCTATGACACTGAGGATCAAAATCGCAATTTTATTGGTGGTTACACGTTATGGCCAATACGCGGTAAAATTTTTATTCGATCACGCTTGTGGTTTAGGCTGTAAATTAGTATCCTATCTATCTATCTATATCCCTATATATATATGAATGAATCCAGAGAAGCATCTATATATAATATACAATGAACTTGTGTTAATGGCTGTATGGTAATTAATTCATAACTAAAAAGCACACATCCTACCTAAGAGAATTGTTCTGTATAAACTAATATATGGTAGTAAGAACTGTTGTTGGCTCACTTTTAATAGAAGTTATGGATTTTCAAGTTGGGATTCACTTTACATGTAACACTAATAAATAACAAAACTCATTTAATTCATACTTTCTCAGATCCTTCTCAATTTCCATATTATCCCTCCTTTTTCATACGATCACAAGAAATTATTTGAATCTCATGGTATCCATTTTTCTCTTCCACATATTTTCAAAAATTCAAAATTCCACACTCGAAACAAGGGCTGACCAACCACTCTAATCCAACAGGCACTTATGGAACTCTACATGTCATAAAGGCCATAATGGTCCCATAAATTAGAATATCCTCATTTTATAACAATCCCTGACTATTTGATGCAGAATGAACAGGACAATAGGCAAACAAAACTATGTAATGACACTTTCATTGAATGAAAACAATGTGTGCAAGTAAATTAACAAGATTGTCTATGTATACATAAAGTTTAATCAAATAAGGATAATATGATTTAGTGATAGTAAGACTCGTTTTAGGAATACAGAAGCAGCACGCCAGATTAAAATGTGCAACAACCTAATTTTCAACAGCCCTGTTCAAGACATCCAAGATGTGTAGAAGATGAAGTGCATTACGCAGAAGATGTGTAAAACCACAAATTATAGTTATTTAATATCTGCTTTAAATTATCGGGTTAACAGACATGTTTTCAGAATAAGATAACTAGGGATTGAGGAAGATTCGCTCAAAGAAATATGAGAAACATGAAACCTTAACTTATTATATGATCCAAACCGAACACCATTGAAGCTCCAATTAAGAACATAATGTTTCATTCTTAATTATACTTTTAATAAAATTCACAGTCTTCAATCATTAATGTAATTTTCCAATCAAACAAACATTTCCAATTAATGAAAAACAAATAATTACAAAAAGTAGGCTATTGGCCCCATAAAGTCTGGATTATATGAGAAGAAACAATTAAATAATATAAAAAGGAAATAGCACAATTAAGTGAATTTACATTTCACTTGAGAATATCGGCCACTTTATATTCAGAGTTTAAAGTTGGCATGGAAATTGCCAGCATAATCCTCTCTTTAAAGAGGTAATATTCTCATTTGAACAAATCATAGTTAAACAAGATGTTCTAATAAACTTAGGACACTCATACAGAATATATAATCCCAATAAAATAACTCGCATTGCTTTCTCATCTCGGCACTTGAGTTAATCTGTTAATATTGACTCTTACACATTTTGTTAAAATTAGACAACAATGAGATATTATTGATTTAATCGACTTGTAGAAACTTAAAAATGAACACAGATTTGCTTGCGTTCACTACTATAACATCATACTATTATAATAAGTAATGGAAGTTTCTCGTACATCTCTTGTCACAAAATATTATTGCATGTTGAAAATATTTTAAAATATCTTACAAATAAACATGATCATTGTCTTTAATAATGGTAAAACAAGAATGATTTAATCCCACTGAGATGATACTAAAATAAGGATTTATACAACAGTAAAACCAATAAATTCTATTTGAAAATTGGTATCCAGAATTGCTTTGAGAGGAAACATTTAGCATTATGTATAAACATGAAATAATATATTGCACCATTAAACCTTTCTTTTCAATCTAAGAATTCAACTTAAAAATTTAGGTATAAATTTCCACATAATACATTAGCATCATTTTTTAATAAATGCACACTGATTTGAAGCTTTTAATGTCAACCCCAAGGCATCAAGTTATTCATAAGGTTTTCAAAGTAGCTTAGAAAGAATAAATATTTGATTCAATGCATGGTCAAACAAAAAAGCTAGCGACTTTTACATTAAAAGAAAGGCAAACAAACCAAAACTTCAAGAACAAATCAAAGCTATTTTCTCCAACTTGACAAAAATTGAGGAATGGAGATCTTTACAGTAGTTTCTTCTTTTTCCACAATTTCAAAATTTTGAAGATCTTTCAATGACTACCACACAGATTTCTTCTAAAAGATCAACCAGCCAAGAGAACAACCAGTCCGTTTGGCATTTGATAGTTCAGGAAAGTCGTCCCAGCACTTGAGCTAAGAAGTATCACAAATCAACAGGCAATAACATGAACACACAGAAGAAGCACTGCGCTGCTTACGCATTATCCGCCAAAGGCTCACAGCCCTGCCACCTCACCCAACAAATTACAGGACTCTTTTCTTATTCATACTATTCGGAAGATGTACAGCGGCACCTATGTAGACAGCTTCTTTACTTACTGATAACACTGGAGGTTAATTAGTGCCCTCAACCTGAAAATAACTTCCCTACGGAAGGAAAATTGGGCATAACACTGTTTGGCATCCCCAGTGATATTCCCTCTCTTGGCACACTAACTGGCATGAGAGCAAGAAATGGACAATATATATGTACAACTGGAATCAACAACTGTGAAGGGCTGAGGGACATGGTCCATGCTTCTCTGTTGTTCCTGTCTGACCACGCTGGATATATTCTAAAGAAAGTCCCCCCCCTAACTGGCTCTTGCTCCCAATTTCTTCAGAACGCCCACTCCTTTCTCCTGATACTCTTCTCTTGTCATCCAAAATGTGTCTCTGTCCTTCATCACCTCTGCTAAAACAGCCCCACCTATAAACACCATGTCCTTTCTTCGAGGTGGATCTTCAATTCTTATTTTGAATTTCTGCAATATAGTTACAATTAATTTAATTTCTCATTTAATTAACATATACAGTTATGCTTGCAATTCAGAGTAATAATTCATTCCCCTTCATTCCTTTGTCAAACAAATAAACTGACCATCATAATAAATAAATGTAAAGCTAATTACTCAAGAGAAATGTGGCGGTTTCATTTCAGTTTCATTAAAATAAATTTCTCCAACACACAGAAAAGATGAAACAGTATGGAAACCAGATGGCAATGTAACATCAGTGTTCCATCTTGTTTAATTTTCAATGTAGTATATTAATTAGTGATGGGGTCAGGATTCAAGGATTCAGTTGAATACTTTCACGAAACTATTGAATAGCAATTTTGAAATTGCACATGCGCCAGGTTTTGGTAAAAGGGCTCCCACAATACGGTGAGCAGAGGTTATTGAAAAATCTTGTTGCATGGTAATTATTTTTTGAAAATGTCGGCAAATACCAGTGAGATTTGGAATTATTTTTCACTGAAAAATATTGACAGTAATGTTGCAATATGAGATATTTGCAAGACGACGATCTCATGTGGTGGTGTTTCCAAAGCGACCACTGCATTGCGGAAACATTCAGTCTCAGCCCCTGAAGCTGCAAGAGCCCACAAATTATTCAATTATATATATTCAAAATTCTTGTCAAATTCAGCTGTGGAAAATGTTTTTGACTCCCCTGAGAGAGAAGTTGAGGCATATTTACAAGACTCTTGCCTCCTGTACAATAGATTTCTGGGGAAGCTGTGATAGGTTTCCTAATTTGAAACTACTAGTTAAGAAATACCTCTGTATTCTTCCATCAACTGTGTTTTAAGAAAGAGCTTTTAGTACTGCTGGAAATATGGTTGATAAGAAAAGAAATCAATTAGATCCAGACAGAGTGAAAATGCTTCATTTCTTAAACAAAAATTTATGATGTACCTGTCTTTATCTTGCATATTTAAAAAAGTTTTAAAATTGGTATCTGGTCACTTATATTTTTATTACTTTGTTTAATTTAGAATTTAGTTGGAGGAAAGGTATAAAAATAGTTATAGATTCATTATTCTATCAAGAATATTAAATTTAATTTCTATTCAAGTAAAGCAAACCTTTGATGAAAAAATATACTAAAATTGGATGAAGCAAGTAAGAGGTTCGATGGAAAATAGATAGATTTGGATTCAATGAAATTTTGGATTCGACCCATTACTTAATTCATTAAATGCAAAAACCTCAATCCATAACAAGGATTGACATAAAGGCATTCTAATCAACTTAAAAAATTTTCAAATAGAAACAATTTCCTGAAATTTCTGTTTAACAAAATTAATTGGTAATGTCTTCCAATGAGTTCACACCTTAAAGAGTTTTGATTTCATGAACATTTCCATTTTATATTAAAAATTGTTTAATTTTTGCGACAAATTTTATTATTATTTTATTAACAGCTAAGTGTATACCATTGAATTTATTGACATGATAGATTATATGTTAACTTATTAAGAAATGGAATCTTATGATGATTTTTATAATATGACTAATACTTAAATCAATGGAAGCAAGAATTCTCAATAAAAAGTATGTAAGCAAGGATTTCTGTTAACACAAAATTATGTTAACATGAAGTATTGTATTTACTTGAAAATAATGCAGCATCCAATGTAACGTGAATAACAAAATACGAGCATTGGAAATAGAAATATCATCTGCCTGCGAAATTTAATGAAGACTTATTAAGAATTGGAAGTTATCCTTGTATGTCTTTAAAAGTCACCCTTGCTGATAAGTCTTACGTAAGTGGGCACATTAGCCAACTTAAAAGTGGCCAATTAAACATTTTGTAGGGCTAGCAAATTCCCTTTCAATTAAAAACAGTCAGCGGTTTAGTCTGCCCCTGCAGGGGCTCTTACAGTCAAAACATACATAGTACATGGGTGGAATGTTTGATGAGTTAGCATACATGAAGTGGGTGAAGGATCCAGCCAGATGTGAAATATGTGACACGAGTAGAAATTTAGCAAGATCTAGTATGCCTTTGACTCTAACACACACACCAATTTTTCAGCAAAAAAAGGACCCAATAAGGTGTGTATTATTTTCAATTAATACAGAATATGCTTCCTATGCATTCGATGTAAACGACTGTCCACACTATGAATTAACAAGAAAATCAGAGACTACTTACTGATAATTTATCTATGTCATTCTTCAACACCCTTTCCAGATACAACTGCTTGATTTCCCTTTCAAGACGGCTGGGCAATCCAGGATACATTGTTGAGCCACCAGACAATACTATGTGCTTGTATAACTCTGACCTCATGTCGATGTCTGCAGCCTGAATTGTGTTGAACACCAACTCTGCTATTCCTAAACCATAAGTATTTACAATTAATACTGACTGTGATTGAGTGAATAAACAAACATTACTGAAACATAAAAAGAAACAAACTCAAAAACTAGAAAAGGAATCTACGAGGATCAAATAACCAATCTGACGTCAATGGAGAAAGAGTATTAGGGTAGAATTCAAGCAGTCTAAATGCAAGTTGGGCATATATGATGGCTAGTTTAGTCCTTTACTTTCCCAGTCTCATTAGTAAGCATTGTTTGACTTGGATGATTTAAATAGTATTGTCTACCCAATCCATGAAACACAAGTTGAACTGACACTGAAAGTGAAAAGCATGAGCGTGAAATACTGCTGATAAACTAAGTTTGCCAAAATATATGTATATTATATACCTCAGGAAAAGAAAATCTAACAGAAATATTATGATATGAAATTTGTTGACTTCCATAAATTAATACCATTTACTCTAGCCCTAAAAAAATAGATGTTCCTAGTATGGAGGCAATCAGCCACAGGAAATTTATAATCATATTGAAAGCAAGCTTTCTGATTTGACAATTTGACCATAGTAACTCTTGCAACAAAAAGCTGTTCTATGTCATGAGGACTCACTACTATGAGCACCTCTTATAATAGTAGAGGATACGTTAACTTTTATACTATAATTGCACAAATCTAAGACAAACCCGATTCTCAAGGGAGAAAATTAAAGGTTGAATAACAATCACTGATAGTTGCGGCGGAATGCAACAATCCTTCATCATGGTTGTAAGTGCTGCCACAAGGGTCCGCTACCATTCACCGAGTATATGCACCATGCTGACGACAGTATATATAAATATATGACCAGGTATACCTATATACTCTGTCATCTACTAAAAATTGCCCTGCCACCACAATAATTGCACAAGATAGTTCTGGACCAGCGATTAATATTCGCTACATTGTAATTGAGCAATGAAGAAAAGTGGTTTGTTAACGTGTTTAATTCTAAAGTGGAGGAAAACCAATTCTCCCTTAAATAGTAATAAATAATAACATTCAAAGAATTCAGTCAAACTTTGTGCATTTGTGTGGAAAAAAGTTAAAAAAAGTAAATAAAAGTTATTCATACAACTCATTTGCTTTCACTTCAATAATTTCAGTCAATAACAGTAGCTCTTTGACTTGCTGGGATGTAACAAATTTGCAAAGTATAGTTTCTAATTCACCATGCCACGAGATATCAACCCTTATTTGTATATTGTCTCCAGCATCTAACATTGCAATCCGAAACCCCTAATTCTCTTCCAGCAGCGAAATTGGGATATTTTTTCTGCTAATATAATCATTTTTCCTTTGAAAGCTGCAGCGTAACGAGTTATTTTCTCTGCCATTGAAAAACTCTTAAGGGTGTGATTGCAACTGAACTGATCCCTCTAATCAAAAGAAAACTAAGATGGGTTCATAATGTAGCTCTGAATGCAATGTGCTAAAATAGTATCAGTTTATACCATAATGGCATTGATGCTTTTTTATAATCCAGTTGAGCTACATTGTAAACAGGCATGAGAACTTTTACTTTTCCTGAAAAAATATAATTTTATGAACCTGTATGACTTAGTATGATATACAAAATTGTAGAAAAATAGAGATAGATGACTTTTAACAATATGGTTCTTGATTGTCTAAAAAGGAACACATTTGATGTGATAGGAAACAATCAATATGAAGACAAGTAAACAGAAATAAAATTATGAGGTCCCCTTTCAAGTGAGTTTCCAGCTGATGTAGCTGCTAACACTGAGGTTAATTACCTTGTCCTTCTACGTTTATCAAGTGAGGTTGAAACAGAGCTTCTGGAGCCTCAAATCTCTCTCCTCCAACCTTAATTATTCGGCCGTCAGGTAACTAGAATGTGGAGAAAAATATGATTACAAATTACATAAGACAAAATCCCATCATTACTTAAATCCAGTGGCTAGCACAAGTGCATGGTATGTACAAATTAAAGCTCTATTAACTGCTCCTCCATGAGAAGACAAGATATTTTTTGGTTAATAATAGTTCTGCGGGGCTTTTACAGTTACTTTTTTCAGGTAAAGATTTCGAGGATCACCCTCCTAATCCGTACGCTTACCTCGCCTTGGCAGCTCGGGAGTGCCCAACCTTCCCATCAGGGGGGACCATAAAAAAACTGACCGTGTGGAATACGATTGAAAAAGTTATGAACAATTCAAAAGAGCAACAATTTATTATCTTCATCGTCTCACTTGCCCTAAGAGATATACAGGCATCTATTGAGCGACGTTCTACAATGAAAATTGAGATTTTCTTGATTTTACTGGAAATGACCTGTTGACACAAGGCAACGTAGCTCAGTCAGATAGGCGGGTGTTTTAAATATCTCAAAGGGTCTTGGGGGGGGGATTTCTAGATTTTTGCTAGAAATCCCTCCCCCCAACCCATCCCCGGGGCAACGTTGCCATGTGTAAACGGGTAATTTCTAACAAAATCACGAAAAATCTTAATTTTCATCGTATAACGTTGATCAAAAGACGCTTGTATATCTCTTAGGACGAGTGAGACGACGAAGATAATAAATTGTTGCTCATTTGAATTGTTTATAACTTTTTCAATCGTATTCCAGGCAGTCAGTTTTTTTATGGTCCCCCCTGATGGGAAGGTCAGGCGCTCCTGAGTTGCCAAGGCAAGGTAAGGGTGCGGATTAGGAGGGCGACCCTCAAAATTTCTACCTGAAAAAAGTAACGGTAAAAGCCCTGAATAACTACCATTAACCTGTTTTTTCACTACTTTCATTTGCACAAAATTCTAATTTCTGTTATTGTTAATATTATATACTGACCTGATAAAATTTACTGATTCATACATCTTTTCTTTCAAATTATTCTAATCTCTTGAATAGTTTAATTTTTAAACATATACATAAAAAAACGAGATTTTTTGTAATTAAACGAAATTATTCATTTTCCAATTTCTAATTCTACGGAATCTTCCAAATTATACAGAAAACGAGTAAAATGTAGCTTGCATACTGCAAGCAGATCGACAACACTTATTTCATTTGGGCATCATATCGGGACGGTCCTAAAAAGAAAAAAAAGAGGTTGAAAATATACTTAAAATTCGTTGCAATTTAATCGTCTGGCACCGAACCCACAACAGAAAATCACCACCTCTAACTATGTGTGAAATTTCTCGCAGAAATGTTGGCTTCAACTGCCCCTAAGTTCGTCCTACTTTTCCCATTTATTCCTTATGAGAGAAATTTTATTGTTTTCTGGCATCGAACCCTGGTACAGCATGGTCATATCTATTTTTTTTCTTGAACCGAGTCTTAATATACATCTTCTAGCAAAGCAAGACTTTCCTATTATTTTGATAAATACATCAAAATAAATAATGAAAACAAACTCAATGCATTTTAAATGGGGCATATATTTACCATCTGGCTTCGAACCCGGGTCTTTCTGGTAATACTTTACTATACTATACTATACTAATACAGCAGAAATAGTAGGTGCAACTGCCTCAAATGACGTCCTACTTTTCCCTTATATTCCTTATGAGAGAAACTTTTATGTGCTCTGGCATCGAACCCAGGAACAGTAAGGTCTTATCTACATTTTTTTCAAAAAACTATACTAAATATACATCTTCCATAAAAGCGAGAACTTCCTATCATTTCGATAAGTGCATGAAAAAAATAATGAAAATCTACCTCAATGTATTTCAAATGGCCGTTTTTTGCATCGACCTAGCATCGAACTCAGGATATTTTCCGTAAAAGTCATTTATGTTTTCAAAAAATCATGACCATATATATATAGGCTCCTTGAGTTTCGATTCATTACCTATCCGGAAAGTATTTTTTTTTTAATTCCTGAAAATAAAAGCAATGCATTTAAACGGGAAAAATCGGGACTTTGGGGCCCTCTGGAATCGAACCTATGACACTGAGGTTCAAAATCACATTTTTTCTGGCGGTTACACTCTATGGCCAATACGTCATAAAAATTTCAAGTAAATCCCGCTTGTGGTTTAGGCTGTGAATTAGTATCCTATCTATATAGGTATATACATGAATGAATCCGGAGAAGCATCTATATATAATAGATAACAATTTATCAAATCGAAATCTCTAAACCCACTGGCCAAAGTTAACAATTAACTCTGAGCACTTACACCAAATTTGAATACTCAGAGCAATTAAAATTGATTTTTAAAATAATAATAATAATAATAAATCGTCTTTATTGGGCGAGATTGAGACTTAAAGGTCTCTTCTTCCATCTAACCCATATTTTAAAAAAATACTGCCACTCTAAAATATAATCCTGAGAGAATTCAATTAATTAATAGATTTTCTTGCAATAAACAAATTATATGAGTTTTTGATAAAAAATACACATGAACAGTAATGAATCATAGATCACAAAAGTATTTTGCAAAGAAGAAAAAATCATCTTTTTCAATATCCAAATGTGAATTCTTTCTCATAAGCTCTCTTCAATAGCTACTTTTAAAACAGTTCCAATGATTTTTTTTATCAACATGCAAACTGCACTCAATAAAATCACTGATGAAATTTGAATACTCACTGTGTATGGTTCAACCAGAACTGTGGTCTCAAGTGCCAGCTTTTGCTCTGTTTCAATATTGTACCCAATGTAGCACAATTTCTCTTTCATTATCCTCACAGTTTCAAAATCAGCCGAGTGGTTGAATGCATATCCACGGAGAAGTAGAAGCTGAAAAATTATTAGAGTATAGACATGAATTAAAAGAAAATCAGGCAAAATAATGGGCATTAAAATTAAAATCATATAGTAATGTCATTAACAGTATTGAAACTTTTAAAGTCACAGACCATATTTGAGTAATTAAAATCTTAAGTGTGTATTTTGAGTCTCCAGATAATTTATTAAGATAACTTTTGGTATACCGAGGACATAGATGCAAAAATGCTAAATCAAAGATTTAATAAGCATTAATGATGCCACTAATTACAACTACTGAATAATTTAACTGATAACTCTAATTATCACAATATATTATAGTCTTTTTCCCAAATAGTGACGGATGACGCAAGAGGAAAAAAAGTGGAAGAGATGGGGAATTTTTGAGGGATGCCACGCTTCCTGTGCAGACACCAATTTTTGTTTGGAGCAATACTTTGTTTGTGCAAGTATCCCCTCTCAATAACCTTACCTATTTCCTGAGTTGGACTAGGCCTGCATGTGTTTATGAGTAGAGGTGTTTGAAAATATTTTTATTTTTTCTGAAATTTGTTGATTTGAAAACCAAATTGTGGTGTTTTCTGTTTTTATTATGTTTCCTAAATTTGGTATTACTAATTTTCACAGTCTCATTTTAGCAAAGGAATAATATTAGACACACTTTAGCATAAACATTAAGAGCATTGAAAATATTATTAACATTTTCATTAAAAACGAATTGACACGATAGATGTTAGGAAAAACAAAACATATTTCTTCGTGGAATTAGGCGAGATTTTATGATAACACATAACGGAAAGAAAGTTTTGTGAATTTATTGCAAAGATCAAAGCTGAATTCGCATAAGCAAAGATGTCATGAGTGATCAAAAATTAAGTAAATAATACAATTATATATTGTAAATTAATTAAAATCATACCAAAATTAAATTTCCCTCTCTTACAAATGATGAATTAAGCGAAAATCACCAAAATCCGTGCTGCTTATTAAAACTGTCAAAATTAGCGTTATTTCACTAAATCGGCCAAAGTTTGCATCATTTGTTGGTTTTATCGCTAATTGCGAAAAACAAACACCTCTAGCTATGAGTATCCACCACTATTTGGTAAAAAGACTGTACACATTAACTCAATATGAAATTATAAGCATGAATATGCTTAGTGGCTTTTCTTCTTGTTATCATTGTCATATTTCAAAGATAAACCAAGACAGAGAGAATACTTTTTTTAAATCATCTCCTTAAAATATTAAGGGAATTGGAAACCTCTACTATTTCAATGAAATGCTGTCTTACAAATGTTACAACAAAGTTAATTAACATGCTATCATGTACTTTCCTTCATCTTCATTTTTATTGAGGTTTGGATCTCCTTATAGGAAATAAGAAACAAGTATGGTGAATCCGAGCATTATTAAAAAATAATAGAATGGAAAAAGGAAATATTAAGAACATTTCAGTAGGCTTGAAGTACAGAAGAAGTCCATTATATCAAGAGCAGACAAAATTGGAAAAATATTCATTATTTCTAATAATTTTATGTCCGTCCTTTTCAGAATGGGCAGAATGGAATTGTAGAATTTTTAATTCTCAGGGAAATGCTACAGAATGCATGAAAAAGTATGCCCGTGTCTAAATATTATTTCATTGATTGATGAAACATAACCAAAGTACTGCACAGACTCATGTCTTATGATTGACTGATGAAAGAGTGATGTTCATCATGTGGAAAAGGTATATCAAATTGCTTTGACTGAGTCATGAGGGAGGAAGAGAGTTTACCCTGGGAATCCAAATCAGCACTGCTTTTATCTCCTATATTCTCACCCATTCCCCCATCAATTAACGATTCTGAGATATGCCTCCTCCTAGATGGACCACATGACTTGCCTTGTAGTTTATTTTTCTTTCTACATGGCATTTGTTATACTTTAGAAATAACCACTCGTTTTAATGGACATAAATCCCTTTCCTTTTTGCTATGAAACAGACAGTAGCCAAAAAATCACTCGCTATACTGCAACTCTCGTTATATGTATTCATGTACTCATTATAACGGACTTCTACTGTAGTTCCTAATGCAAGATACCAGTAATGAAAAAGTGAGTACATAAAATACATACAGTAAAACCTTGCAAATTTGAAAACCAAGGGATTTACAGGAATCCAAAATTATGATCAAAGCTTGATAACATTCCACATAAATAAACAATATAATTGCTGAATTTGAATGATAAGATAATAATGAATAATAGATTGTTGCATCACCAAACCAGATCATGACTGAATTGCACAGTAAATGTACTTTAAATCATTAAATCTAAAAAAATCCTACTTTTATAAACTAGAGACTCTTACAACTACGATACTACTTTGAATTATGTATTAATTTTAAATATATCCTCCTCACAATGGTTAAAAATCTATGCAAAAGGATTTCAACACAATGAGAGATTACCATTGATGAAGTTGCAGCAGAAAATAACTGTCCAATCAAAACACGCTTACCTTGATGAGATATCGGGTGATATCACGACCAGCTATGTCCAGCCTTCGAGTCAAATGAGGCAGGGCAAACTCTTCATACACAGGGCAGATATGAGTCACGCCATCACCAGAATCAACAACCACGCCACTCAGCAAACCTTGCGCATAGAGTGTCAGGACAGCTTGAATTGCTATGTACGCACCAGCAAACTCATACTTCTCAAACATCACCTAAAAATTGTATGTTGATTGATTCAATATATTGAAAAGAGTATTAGTTAAACACTAATTCCATCCAAAGAGCTGATGGATGATGACCTACCTCAATCATTTTTTCCCGGTTCTTCGTGGGGTTCATTGGAGGTTCCGTGAGCAAAATTTTACATTCCCTAGGATCAACGTCCATCTTCTCTGGTCCAAATGTGTAATCCCAAACATGACACATGTCTTCCCAATTTCTGAAAATAATTTATGCAATGAATTTATAATTCCTATATCCAATATTCATGATATATTCATGCATAAGGGCACAAAGACAAGAAGAATCATCTTTGAATGAGATAGTGATATAAATAAATGTATGAATTTTTAAATGGGAACTTTTCAGCTTCTTTAATGACGTTAGAAATTTAGAAACGTAAACATGTAACAGAGCAATATGAAGCATCATTTGCCTCTTGGTAAGGTATTACTTAAGCCACCTTTTCCCAAATCATGTATCACAGATTTTAAGGGTTTTGCAAAGCATAATCAAGAATTCCACAAAAAGATTACCGAAGTTAACTTGAAAGACTGCTAAATGAGCCTTTATACATAACCATGTTTGACATCTCGTAGCTTAATTTGATTTTTCATGCATTTAAAGGGAAAAAAAGACAAATATATCCTAAAGTTGTTTCTCAGTAACATTTTCCTGTCAAGGAAGCATATTTGTATTAAATAAAAGGTTCCACTCTCCAATATTTCCATTTAGTAAGGTATGCTTTACAATTTCAGCAATAATCAGCATCATTGATCCATTTTTTAATAATATAAGATGAAATGATTTCACTTATATACACAGAACATGAAAAATTTCTCTTTAGTACAAGATTAGTACAGACAAAATCTTCTATATTGGACACTTTCCATTTGTTTATTTTAATCAACACTGGAAAGCAGTATCTTTGCAGTATTATAAACTATTACCTAGGGCATTTAGGTAAAGAAATATTTAAACAATAATCAATTAATGTTAATTGAAATCTCAAACATAATGAAAACTTCCTTCTGAATGAAAGAATTCACCTTAAAAACCGATTCAAAATACTTGATTTAGATCGGGTGAAATAATTTCTCATACTTAGATACTTAGGTAGAGAAAATAATGTGCGGTTACAATTTTAATAGTAAAAAATAATGATATGAACATATATCAAGTATGGTCAAGAAAAATTATGACTAGGTTTATATAAATGAATTTCGTTGATACATATACACACACATCTAATTTTTACATCTCTCTTGGCCATAAATTAATTTGCTGATACTGTAATAACTTAGCTTAAGAGAAATTAATTTTAAACTTAAAATGCAAAAACCATTTTCAATGTAATAAGAAAAAAAATTTGGGAAGAAAACTATATTATCTCTGCCTAACATATATATGGTAAAAATTTATTAAGAAAAAATTTCTATTGTATACATGGAAAAATAAAAAATTGAAGAGAAAAAAATGTGTAGCAACTGCATTCATAGATTTTCAATTAAGAGCCAAAGTATAATTAGTTAAGGTCAACAACATTTCAAAATGATTATCAAGGAAGTACTTAACTTTATAATTATTACTCTTTAAATAGAAAATTAACTTTGGATACCACAAAAGCAATTGCTATTAATAATATTTATGGTATGATGGATTCATCGAAAAAGGTCCTAAAATTAAATTTAAAAAAGAGAAAAAATAAAAGTAGTAATTGATCTAAGAGGAGACTGTCACAGAGCAGCTCAATTTATATAATATCCCAATCATGAACCACTTCCATACTGTTTATTATTTACATAACAAATAATATATTAAATTACTGTTAATATAGTATATTTTTACAACTTACAGTACCATGGTAAAACTTTAACTAAAACAACAGTAACTAAGCAATAGCTTAACTACTGTTACTTACACCATATCTCTCACAAATCAGACATAGCTGACAATACAATGGTGCTTGCCACACCCTTTTCAAAAAACTGAACAATAGTTTTATAAACAAGCTGACATTCAGGAACACAAAAATAAAACTTTTAGATTTTATTTACTATTTCAGGAACAAAACTTCCATGATATTAAATAAAGAATTGAATGTCAATAAAAAAATGTTATTAACTTTTGCAAGCGCAGTTATTAAAACGATTAACTGATCATTTGGACCACACAACATGTAATGTGTGATTATAAATATAAAAATTTGCTAATTGTTCTTAACTACCTTCAAAAAAGTTAAAACATTTAAAGCCAAAGTAAAAACAGAGCCACACACAAAAAATACTCAGAAGCAGTTATGTAAAGTTAACATGATACGATTTCTAACTTGGGGAAAACTAATAGAGTACAATTATGTTCACCAGTCATCAGTCAATGTTTGGCATTTTTATGCATTAAAGAGACAAAGGAACATACAGTTAAATCATTTTACGTTTCACAGGAAGACTAATACCTCACTTCAAAACAATAAAATTCAATAAACATAGAATGCAAATTCTTTACCTGACAATTCCATTTTCCATGGGATAATTAACTTCCAACATTGATCTGAGCTTACTTGCTTCATCTCCAACCATTAAATCCTGAAGAACAAAGCATAACATATGAGACATAGAACTGAAAAGTTTAATCCTACAACCATTTCTTCATCTGGCAAGCAATTTGTAAATTAAAAATGTAAAATAAAATTAGCAGTTAATTTATTTTCACAGTAATTGCAACATCAAACAACTTAAATACATAAGCATAAGGTTCTGGTTACTTACGGGTACATTAGCATATTCCTCAAGTTATGCAAGTAAGCAAAGAAAAAACGGTTTGGGATAATTAGAGAAAAATACAAGCAAGCACACACAACAATACAGCTCAATTACACTCTAATTTACGTAAGCAAGGGTAACAACATAAATGAATGGTGTTTGTCTTCAAATCACATGTTTATGAAAATGATAAAACCATACAAAAATAACATGGGAAATACCAGCCCTAAAAATGGGTTAAAATATATTTTACATGCTACCATCGAAACTTGAATTTAGGAGCTCAATGAAACACAGTTATCACACAAATGCTTAAGCTTACAGAACTGTAGGATCCTCCTTACTTTGACATACATATCCTGTAATGAGAGAAATATCTCCTATATTTTCTCAAATGTACTTAACATTGGAAATTTCGGAATGGCACTGACACCCTTCAACAGTAAATGGAGCAACCTCGAACAGTTTACAAATAAGCAGTAAATACTTACCTTTACTTCAATATCGCCGATTTTGTTGGCAGCTCGAATAATTGGCCGCCCAACCATTGATGGAAATATATGAGCAGGGAAATTAGAACCGGCATATCCACACTTCACAAACTGTTTAGAACGAAACAAAAAATATTAAGTTTGCAATAGAAAGCAATTTAAAGTAAAATTAAACGTAAATAATAAGTCGCACAAACTCTACTTTTTTCTAGGTGTGGTTTTGCTAGGGAGTACTTAATCGTTATCTGTCAAATAAGTGAGTCACTCTGTTCGGACTGTAACTTTCTAATAAACGCCTTCAATTCTAAAAATGGCAATTAGATAAATAAACTTACCCCTGTTCCGTTGTCACATACAATAACTTTCCTCCCTTGGTTGTCCATTGGAAATAATTAACTTACAAACTAACTTAACCACCGGCACCTCCCACAGTTCTATAATTTTACACTTCCGCTTTCTAAAGGAAATGACGTAAAGAACGCCATCATCTGCCCAGTTTTGGACGTTTTGGAGGGGCACAAACAGAAAAGATGACAGATGTAATTCGCTCGAACGTGGAAGCATGGCATATAAACATGATTTCAACGTGTTCGTGGGTGCACGTACAGGAATATTCAAAGGTAGTAGACTGATGTACAAGTTACTCTGTTCAAAACATTTCATTTGATATTCTTATACTAGAGTTGTTTAGTTTTCTTGTTTTTATCATCTATAAAACTGTATTTTCAGGCGTAAAACTCAATGAAACTGCTGTTATAGAAAAAAATTTAAGTGGTCTCAAATTAAATCCCGTCGAAGATGAAATAACTGCTATAGCTTGGGGCGATGAGGAAGAAAAAGAAATATTACTGGGATTAACCAATCAAACTGTTAAAGTGTTTGATTCTGATTTACAAGACTTCACGTCTGTCTTGGATGTTAAATGTGGAAACGGACCATTACGAGGAGTTTGCAAAATCGGAAGGTTCGTCTGATGTTAAATACAAAACTAGAACCATTTTAGTGAGAATTCACCCAAAAATGTTTTAACTCTGATATTCCTTCTGTTTTTTTTTCCTCGATGGATTTATTTAACCCTTAAAATGAGCTTATGTTTCGTTGTATAGATTCAATTTCCTTAAAAAGCATTCGTCTCTCTTTTAGCTCGGTTTTGACTGCGGTGGAATCGGGAGAGATAAAACTATGGTCTGATCAATCCGCTGAAGGTGCTGAATCATTTATTAAGACGGGCAATAAGATAGATAGAATGCGCCACAATCCCTTTAATAAAGAAGTAATAGCAGTTGGAGGTAATGAAGCAGATCTAAGCTTATGGAACCTGGAAGCTGAAGATAAATGTATATTCAAAGCGAAAAATGTAAGTGTGAATCAAATAGTATTTCCATTAATATTCGCTCATAATTTGTATGGTTTCATGAACATGCGGGCATAACTGTTACATAGGAATTTTCAGGAAATCATCTTTATGTACAGACTTCAAAGTTTACCAGTTTTCTTAGAGATTTTTGATGCCGTATGTTTACTGCTGTCACCAATTTGTTTTCATTGTTCTAATTCTGAGCTGTCTTTTTTTTTATCTAGGTTCCTCATAACTACTTGGAGTTGAGAGTTCCAATATGGGTTTCAGATATTGCCTTTATGCCTGACGGTCAGAAAATAGCCACATGCTCTCGTCATGGTCATGTAAGTTGTTTTTTTTACTTGATTAAACTCTAGTTATGTACCATATCTTTGAATTGAATCATTTTTTACTCAAATAAATAATACCATTTGCAACATTGCAAATATGTCTAATCTATCCTGATAATCTCTAGTATCAGTCTTCTGTTTTCTTATTGTATTTATTATCTTTGCTTAGAAGGCAGAGTATTATTATAAGGGCACAGGGAGAAAGATTGATCAAAATTGAGTGTATCATAACGATCTATCTGCAAAATTAAGAGCCAGATAATCAATCCAGAATTCTATGAGAAATCAGTCTCTTTCAATTCCTTAATATCATTGTTAGGGGTTGGTTGGAATTTAGAAGTTGATTTCAGGTTGATGGAAAAATTAAAATTTACCAACCTGGTACATAAGAAAGAAAGAAAAACAGGATGTTGCATGTAGTAACTCAGATTAGAGAGAGACTGTATTCATATGAAAGGTGATGAGCTTCTCCGAGTATACAGATAAGCCACTTTACTTTTGAGTTACTGCAGTGATGATAAATTTCACTAGGTATAATTATTTTACATTGTTTTGAATGAATGGTATCAGCAGTCATTCTGAAGCTGTTTTAATATTGAAAGATTGTTTATTTTTCTGCAGAAGATGTAACTATGTATCTCAATAGACTGTTGAAATGTTTCATTTGCCTAAAAACCCTCCCTTTGATCTGTCTCTGCTTTCATTTATGAAAAGAAAGTGTTTCTTATTTCTGGATGCTAGCAAAAAAATCTTTCTTTAAACTTATGATATGTACTTTATTTATTTTTCTGAGAGATAATGTGTATATATTTAACTGTGACTATTTACGCTTTCTGATGCTAAACTTATTCTTTAGTTAAGGCTGTATGACCCCAAAGCACAGAGGAGGCCTGTCCTCAATATGCAAATACCAGAGCAGGCTCTGACAGCTATCTCCCCTTGCTCCAGAGAACAGTGAGTGGTACAAGTGTTTATTTTCATTGACCAAATTACCTTCTTTAATCAGTATTAATTATATTCGGGACTCATTACTTTCAGAAATAAAAAAAGCTAACTATGAGAGCTAAGTAAAAGTGTTTATTCTTTTTGGTTACACCTGAAACTCCTTTCAGTATTCTGATCTCTACTGCTAACATTTTTTTAATAAAGACCTTATATGAGTATTGACTTTTGACATAACAGAAAGGGTTATAATGTCAGGAAGATTAAATAATTCTCAAATATAGATTGTGTGTCTCTAATTTGTGGAAGTAGTTAAGTTATTCTTTCCACTGTATAGTTGTTAAAATTCAGAGTCCTTTTTTACATCTTTAAGCAACTTACAAAAAGTACTCATTCTGAAATAGTTCAGTGGCTACTGCAAATATACCAGTGGTAATTTCTTCTCTTTTGTAATATATTGATATGGAGTACCAGGAGTTATTTATTATTTGGTTATCATTAAATTTTCAATTTAAGAAATAAATAAAATTCTTTTATTTATGAGTTCAATTCAATCTTGTTTATGACAGTGTTAATCATGGGGAAATTTTATTATCCATTCAGTCTTAGTTATTAATGAGTTTGTAGTCTTTTAAGGTATGCTCTATGTTAATAAAAATCTTTATTATTGAGAACATTTTAGAAAATTTTTCATCAAAGTAACTCAGTTTCTCCTGCATGAAATTATAAAAATATGCATTTGAATTGTCTGAAATTAAATGTTTTTTTGTAATCTAATGTAATCAGTTGATAATTCATGGTGTCAAACTTTAAATATTTTGCAGCCATGTCATAGTTGGAAGTGGGACTGGAGTAATGATGCTGGTAGATATGAGAGGTAAAGGCCGTGAGTTAAACCGTTACAAAGGATTTGCTGGCAGTGTTCGTGACATAGTATGTCATCCATCAGAGCCATACGTTCTATCTGTCAGTTTGGACAGGTTTCTTCGACTTCATCATCTAGATACCAAAACTCTCTTACACAAGGTGAGGAATGTTTATCGATCAAAACTTAATTCTTAAAATTACCCTTTTTAATCTCTATTGAAGTCCTTCCTAGAGACCTGCATTAAGAAACTATTCTGAATTTTTTACTTTCAAAACTATTAGATTCATAATCTGTGCCATTGCTTTAGGCTGGCTGTTTTATATTTTTATGATAATATAATTTAAAGTACAAATTTATTTTTAATTAACTATTGCAATTTCTGTGATGTGAATATTGCTATCATTATAATATCCCTTGGAATTAACTTACATTTTATCCCTGTAGAATGCCAAATATTTGAGATAATCTCTTAATATTCTCTTCAATGCAACTGGCTGGAACCAATTTTGCATTCTTGTTAAGCATCTTGAGAAATTTTTAGACTTGCAAGTTAGAAATAAACAACTAAAGACTAATTGTTGTTTACTTAATTCTCTGGTAAATGCAAACATTGGTTTAGGGTTTGTCAAAACATTCTTATTATGAAAATTACCATGTATGCTTCAGTTTAGATCAACTTTTGAATAAAAAATCCCTGTGGAAAAATGTGTAGATAAGAAAGAGTTATGGCTATGATCAGCCTAACAATTATGTCGTAACTAGTAATTAAATTTCATACAGTTAATTGGAATATAGTGTGCCAATTATCCATAAATAGAGGAAAATTAAATTTGTCCAAATTCCGTGTGTTTTGAGCAAGCAAAATTATTCTCTTTAGTTTTTCATTTCATTTGACTATTACAGGAATATTGTATCTTAAACAGTTCAAATGTTTATCTTAAAATTTCTCTTTTAAACTTAATTACTTGGAAATGTGAATCTAGATGTAGTCCATTAGAAATAATTATTTTTAATTCATTGGTATATTGGTTACAGTATTTCGTTGCTGTCAGGTAGCTAGATTCAACTTGTACTCAAAGTACATTTTAAAACATTCATCTAAGAAATTTTGCATATTAGTTTTGAAGTGTCCCATTTTCCTTTGCAGGTATACCTCAAGTCAAAGTTAAATTGTACGCTGATGAGGTCCAATTTCTCCCTGAAAGACGATGCTCCAGCTATTGTACAGGATGCCAGTAACCCAGATCAAATTTGTATAGATGATGATGTCAGTGAAGATATATCTGTGGCAAAAAAAGAAATGGATGAACTATTCAGTGAGATGGAGGCCAGTGGTAACAAAAAAGATTCTAGTAAAGATCAGTTGAGAAATGGACTGTCCACTTCCACTAAGAAAGCCAAAAGGAAAAAGGATATTGTTTCACTGCCATCATCGCTTAAGAAAAAGAAGAAAATATTGCAGCAGTAATGTTCATATCTGTAATCAACTGTACATTGTTATTAAATTCTTAAATTAAATAATTTTTAATACTTTTCAATGTATGTCTCAAATAAACCACCTTGAGCAATAATACAGTTCAATTAGGCAAATGTGATTTGGATATGAAAACCCTGAATCCGAATTTGATCACTTGTCACATATGACTCTTTAATTTCTGTCCATTCATTGGGATTTCTCAGGCTCATGAAGTTGATCTTTTATGCATGTCTATATTGTTCCCTTTAAACCCATTTAAGGC
This sequence comes from Sympetrum striolatum, assembly GCA_947579665.1. Classification (NCBI taxonomy): domain Eukaryota; kingdom Metazoa; phylum Arthropoda; class Insecta; order Odonata; family Libellulidae; genus Sympetrum; species Sympetrum striolatum. Next base: position 73,421,931 of record OX388348.1, read on the forward strand.
AGATAAGTCTTCAATTTAATATGAATTCCAGGTAAGGCCAGTAAAGTAGGGTGGATCAAAAAAAACGTTTTTATTTATTTTTGGGTAATGCTTTAAGTTTGTGGTTGGTGGTTCTTATAACCCTTAAAAAATTTCACCTCAATTGGATCATATTGGCTCCTATTTTTCAACATTTTTATTTTATTCAAAATTTTAAATTTTTATGAAAATGTCAAATATTTGTAATTTTTCCTGGTGGTTTCTCGATGTTTCTGGAGTGATTTAATAGCACAATTGCATACAGGGTGTCTGGATTAACTGTATAATAATACAGAATGTAATAAATTGAGAATTAATTAAGATATTTATTGGCGGTTTGTTTCTACAAGTATGGTAACTCAAAATGTTTTTTACACAGTTAATTCACTTCGATATATGCACTAATAGTGGCAGAAAGACATCAAATCTGTATTTTACTCTCTCCAAGTGTTCTGCAGCATTGCAGGTAATTTGCAATAACTGCAGGAATTCAATGGTGCAGTTCTGGTAGATCACAATGTGGTGTTTGGTACATTCTTTATAAACACCCACAGAAAATAAAGTGGCCTCATGTCTGGGTTTCTAGAGGGCCAATGGACTACTTCTCCCAATCAAGCAATCTGACAACTCATTATCCAAGAAATCCCTTGCAATTTCTGCGAAATGCGCACCACCATCAAGCAAACAAAAACATTTTGTGTTACCAAACTAGTAGAAGCAAACCCCTAATGAATATCTCAATTACTTCTAATGTTATTACCCTCATCCCCTCTAAAAGAAGCTACCTATTGGGGAAAATTTCCTTTCCTTGGACCCATCTCCTTCACCAATCTTTTCCCAAAACACCCCAGACCCACATTTTGCAATCCCCTGTTTCTTCCTTCGTCTCCTGGTATCGGGTCACAATAGCAACTTTGTCCCAAAACACCTCCACCAAGAGAGAAAAGGACTTCAATTGGACATCTTAGAAAAGATCGAAATAGTCAATTTTTCCTCCGAAAAAGGATTCCTTGCCAACCACCACACCTTCCCCACACGACAACCAGTCATGAATAAAAAAATTGTGTGGAAAATTACCAAGTTCTGTCTTCATTATTTCAATGGCTTACTGCAAAGTAATGCCTGATCTGTCTAGAAATCATTTAGATTTCAAAAAACACCAAAATAGTTTTATCAAAGCAAATTTTTTTGGAAAAGTGGATGCTTCTTGCGATGAAAACTGACATTCCTGCTTTAATGTGCCACTTATATGCCTCCTACAGGTCCAGACGAGGAGGCAAATTCAGAAAGATTAAGCTTCTTAATTTCTCCATCCATCTTGCCTATTCTTTCATCTGGTAGAACCTGTTTATCTCATTTTATATCTTACTTGTATATTTTTTGCTGAAAACCCTGTTTACTCAAAATAATACCATGCAAGTTTGAATTTGTACTCAAAACATAGTCTTTGAATGTTAAGGTTTGCACTCAGGAAACGTCGCAATGTAAAACATACATCAGAGAAAGACTGAGACCTGGATCACACTGGAGACTGAACCTGGATCTTTCAATTGCCAGATGGTTGGGTTTGTTCATTGGGCTTTAGACCACCATATTCTAATCTGCCATTCTAACATCCCTATTTAAGTTTCTTTCTCCTAGGGAGGATGATAGTTTGAAATTTAGCTCAAGTTTCAGCTTGGAAGTTTATCACCATATTACTTCATGATAAATACCATGTATAAGAAGAATTTTCCCCAAAATTTGGGCCTGAAATTCAAGCTTAATTGTTTGTGTATAATAAATTTATATAATGAAAAGGAGTCTTTTTTAACTTCATTTAGAAGTCTTTCTTTAGGTATTTTGTTTGGAAAATGTCTCCTCTCCTGAACAGTAATTTTTGAGATTATTTTCCTAATCAGCTGATCAACACTATGTCATGTGTGCTAATCTAAACGTATAACATGAATAATCATTTTTACACAAATTTACTGTTTTAGCAATAGATTTTAAAGCAAATATATTGAAAGATTTTCCACTCTTAGAAGTTTGAGTATTTATTGTTATTGTACTAATGAATGATTCTAAATTTATTTTCATTTCAGCATGAGTATTTTCTTTGGTTTTATATTAATTTATATCATTCAAGAAAATTTTCACATGTTACTAAAGTGTTAAAAAAAAAATGAAAGATCCTAGTCTCCTAGGTCTTCCCTAATCTCAGAAAGGCAGCTTTGAAGGATGACTTATCCTTTATTTTGTTCTTAATTATCTGTTAGAATATAGTTTCCTTTTATGCAGCAAAATGAACTACTATATGCATCTTCACATTTTGAAAATTCACTTCTCCAAAAATGCAAGAAATCTCTTCAGAGGTGTACAATTAGGGTGTTCTTTCCCTCAAGAGATCAATGAAATGGGTAATATTAAAGAAAATTTCAATTTAATATTTATTTCCCTTGAAATGGGTAATATTAAAGAAAATTTCAATTTAATATTTATTTCCCTTAAATAGCATGTATTAAGAATGTTAGAAAAATCCTGCAATCCACCTGGCTGAGAGCAGATCAATTTAAAAAGGATCCCTACGAGGAAAATGGAAAATATATTACTGCAGTTTTTCATTTAGATTTTGATCATTTCAAGAGCATGCTTATGGATGTGAAAATAATTTAAACCTTCTCTATCAATCAACACCAATTTCATATTTCAAAACTGATATCTAGAAAGTCTGGCGGTCATTAAAAAAGCTTAGAATAGACAACTTTTAATAAATTAAAATTAGCACATTCTGGAGGTTGTTTGCTAACTGAGTTATTTCAATTTAATTACTATACTATCAATTAACACCAATTTTACATTTCAAAAATGATACCATGATAAATTTTAAGTAAATTAAAGAGGCATAAAATACTAAGATGAGTTTACAAGAAGTTGCCATTATGAAATTTATAGTTTTCTTTTTAAGAAAATACAATGCAAGCATAAGTATTAATATCATGGAATTTCACAGCAATTTTAAATATTAAAATTATTTCTAATGAATTATTTAATAAGTTTATAATTAAAGAAGTAATTTTCATTTGCTATCACATTATATTTTAAACTTCTGAATTAAAACTTCCATAAAAAGTGTTAAACTCATTCAGGAGTTGTTTTAGGGCACAAGAGAATAAAGAGATTACAGCAAAAAAGGTGAAGTTAATACATTATAAAATTAATTTTATATCTGCAAATAAAAATAACAAGTTAATTATGGAAATGAAATTCCACTCAGTCAGGCATGAAACTACTAAGATTAAATTAAGTACCGCTGTGAAATTAATTAGAACTTCGATTAAGAAAGTCGACATCTGAAAGTTATAAGAGTAAATTAAATCTTACTTATGCCATTTTTTTAAAATCACCTGTTTAAGCTGAGCATCCAGTTATTCACACAGGAATGAACTCTCCAGGTCACTGCATTTCCTTGGATGGTCATAATGAATCCATACTTTGTCTTTGATTCTGCAAAAATAGAGAAAAAATAATTATAATATTCTAGGGGTTGTAAGAAAAGCTTAGAATAGACAACTGTAAGTTGAAATTAGCACCTTCTGGAGGTTTTTTGCATACTGAATGATTTTTAATTTCATTACTACACAAGATTAATACTAAGAGGTTAATGAGAGAACTTAGAATAATTTGCACGAGTTTCCAAGCCACGCAAAGACGTATCGTGCCAGCTCGTTTCCTCTTTTGAAATGGAAGAGGTTCGCCAGAGAATTGCAACGAAATATTTCGGGGAGATTGGGACGCACGCGTTATCCGTTGCAATTGACCAGCCCTATGAAACCATGGTGTGGCAATGGCATGAAAACCACTGCCACGGAAAAGAGAGAAGAGGAAGGACTTTAAGAAGACCAAGTAAATTTATTCGCTATTGGCTAAAGAGCCTGTATGTACCAGTGTGTGTAAAACCTATCACTTTAATTGCCCCTCCCCCCAATCACTATCGCCCATCAACTGGGCCCTACCTCACTTAAAATCCCCATCCCCCCAAACTTTAATGCAGACCTATATCTTAATTTGGTTGGGCCCTTTTCTAAGGAAACCTGCCACCCTTCACCTGAAAAGCGTCGATTCCTTACCTTTAGCTGCGGTTATCCTCCATCGTCGGCAGTTCTCTGCTCTCCATCGACGTACAGAACCTCCTCTTGAAATCACTTTCACTATTTCACTAGAATGACCATTTTTCACTACACAATTTTACACTTCACACTCACTTTCTTTTCGATCTTCTTAGAAGACTTCCCTTCCGACTCCAGCGGTCTGCAGTTCCTCGATGTGCCCGCGCCCTGGGATGTTGAACTTCATTATTTAGTAGTCTTTGCCGGAGACTTCAGTACCCGTAAGGTTCATCTGGTTACTTCAGCTCTCTCGCTTGAAAGGAGAAATAATAGGCCGACCGCAATTTGATTTGAAAGTCCGAAAGATGACAACTGCTACGACGAACGTGGTTCTAATGCCGCTAATTCTCCAGGAACAGGGTTTTGACGTCTCTCCATCTTCTTTCTTCATTTTGCCAAATGACACTCGCAAAGACAAGTGCAATTACTGGAGTTACTTCTGGCCTCCAACAAATATTGAAGACTGCAGGGTAATCTATATTGGGTCACCATGGGAGAGGTGGTGACAGTCCGATGGTTCTCCAGCGACTCTCTCAATCGAAGCTATGTGGAAGCGGTGTTGTGAATCTCCGGTCGTGGGCAAGCCGGCGTTATGACTTCTGCGTCTTAAGGAAGTTGTCCTCCACAATGTCTCTGCTCTTTCTCGGAGTTTCGTCGTCGTGGACGTCGAGGTACGAAATGAGGTGGAGGCAGAATTTTTCAGGGTATTTATACCGAGTGAGAGGGGGATTGTGGATGGGGAAGGAAGGGAGTCTCCCTCGAACGGATTCGTTTGAATGGAATTGCCTTACTCGTTGCTCTTGATTGTAGTTTTCCTTACGTGCATTTTCTCTCGTCGTTCGCATTTATCAAAAGTTAATTATTCAACTCATCAGCTTATAGAGTGTGCGATTGGTAAGGTTAGGTGCTGCTGCTCTAGGTGCTTCGTTTGGTGCATGGTGTCGGAGATATGTAATAGGAGCGGTTTAGGCACTAATCTGTAGCTATCCCATTTACTCATTTCTTCGTATTTTATAGATTTTTATGAGAATTGATTTCTTAACTTTAATTCTAGAATTTTAACGTTCCTTTTAAGACAAAAGTCCTCCATTTGAAAATATCGAAACATTAGGCTGGTGAGAATGTTCTTGGAAATCGTCTTATGCAGTCACGTACATTTTGATGTCAAATTAAATTATGTATCTTCATTAAAATTTACATGTAGATGATATCATTCATAATCGAATGCGATCATTTTCTACGGAGGGGGGAATTTTCCTAAAATCTTTCTTATGCGTACATTTACATTCTCCGAGTAGCTCATTTTGACAGAATTGTATCTTAGTGACGTAGAGGAGAAACCTCAGGCGAAGAAGATGGTTCGAAGGGTTCCGAATAGAGGAGTAAACCCTCCCCCTCCCTTGCTTCTTATCGCTGTCGAGGTCATACAGTTAAAGAAACCCAGAAATACGGATATATGAACTCCTTTCTGATTGTGCCTAAGTCCCGTTCGAAGTTTTATAAAGATCAATAGTATATCGTTATGGGAGTGACGATTAATCTGGCAACTTATTAAACTGGCAAAGTTGATTGATTAATTATTGTAGACTGTTGATCGACATTGTTGTTGGGTGGTAGGTATTGTTTAGATCGCGTTGATTAGGAGTCAAGCGGCCGATATCTTGTACGCTCTTTAGGAAATGAAACATTGGAATTTTGCGAAGTTTCCGATGGCTTTTATTCAACTCTTCGAAACAAGTCCTCAAAGCAAGAACCTCGAGTCCTCGCGTAGATGTGAGCCCTCGGCGAAGCGGAGGTGCCAGCGCTACCTATAGACGCAGCCTCGGGTGTGTCGCGACAATAAATTTGGTTTCCTAAAGGCGGGTTTACACCGGAGTTGACGACACGTGTTGACGACAGATGTCGACGACATTTCACAAAACAGCACTTATTTTGTCGTCAACAAATCGTGTTGACGACAGATTTTCCGTATCTGCAACCGAAATTTTGTTTTCCACCAAGGGTGGAAAACAAAATTTCGGTTGCAAACACATTTGTCGTCAACAAAAGTTGCAGCGCCCATTCGGTGTTGCAGACATTTCCCCGCTACCCCTCTCATCCATCAGAACCAATCAGAGCTATGGTGGCTGTTTCCGCCCCTACCCCCTCCACTCATCCATACCCCCGCCCCTACCCCCTCCACTCCACAACGTCCTCCACGCTCGCCATTTGAACTAAGAATGCTTCTTTTTGTCGTCCACAAAAGTCGCAGAAAAATAGAGCGCATTAGTATGTTGTCTGCAACAAAATGTTGTAGACAAATGACGTCAACAAAAAAAGTTGCATACAAATGTCTGCAACATGCGGTGTAAACCCGCCTTAATAGATCAAGGTGAATGAACCTTTTTGGGCTTGAAAGATTTATACTTTGAATGGATTTTATTGGTTCAACGGAGATCTTTACTTCAAGGGAGATTTTGACAAGCAACCTATTAATTTATCTAAAGCCAATTTTAAATTTAGAGTGTTCAGGAATGAATTCGCCGAGGTCTTATCTTTAGCCGTTCATTTAGGAGTCTTCCACTGTCCTTCCTCTCCATTATCTTGTTTTCTTGTGAATTTGTTTCACTCGTTCCTCTTCCATGCTCTCCTTCTTTTAATCAGTCAAAAGGCACCCTTATTTGCTGACGCATCGTTTGCATTTAGAAGCCACGAAATTTCCGAACATGGGTATTTCCTTTGGTCATAATTAAAAGTATCATGAGGTATGAAATTAATACTCACTTTCAGGAGAAGAGACAATATGCATAATTAGGAAAAATGCGATGCTTCGCAGGTGAAGATTGGCACACATTTGTTTGTAGATAAGTTGATTTTAAAAAGTATCGCAGGACACAGTTTACAAGAGACGAGAGAATATGTCTAGTCTGCTGAAAACATAGAATTTTTCCCCACTATGTAAGAACATTTTGTAATTTTAATGATTAAAAACCCAATTATTCCTGGGATTCCTGTAAGTTATGTAAAAAAGTGGCTAGAGACTCAACCACTTCTATCTCCTCCTAAAATTTGAAGGCCACTTTGATGTTGGAAGGAGGCAGGTAATAATGATTTGCACCTACAACTTTCATCCTGAGGTTGGAATTTTTGTAAATATTCTCTTATTTAACAATTTGATATTAGATAAAAGTGAAATGTTTAATTACTTTGAAACAGTATTAAAAAGTGTGTAATTAAAATATAAAGTTCTGAAGGGACGATTTCCTGACTATGCTTGAACCCTGCTTTGTGTTTCCAGAATACTGCAGTATTCATGTCATGATGATCATGTCATGATTACACATCATGATGTGCTGCCAGAATCAAGAACATCTTACAGCCTACAATGCATCCCTGGTTCTCCTGGCTCAGAAATAGTTTTTATTTAGCAATGGAGGATACTTTGATGGGTAAGCATATCTTTATTCTCATATATTAACTTGTGAGAAATATATTTCATTAATATTTTAAGTTCTTTTCTTGTGGGATATACTTTCATTTCTATTTAATGCAGAACAAGTGCTGGAAAGGCAAAAACAGATGTAGGAGAAAATGGAAAATTCTTTCCAACTCCTCGGAAACAAAATTGTACCTGTGCAGAGAATGTTGAACTTGTAAGGAAATTTATCACAATGAAGGTAATGAAGGTGAAGACAATCTTACTTTGAAAGAGTGCAGGATTCTCAGCAAGCATTTCAGACTGTCCGTTACCTCAAAAATGGAACTGAATAAGTTAAACAAAATGCTAAATAATAAAATGATGTAACATGACATTCACGGTGAGTTGATTTCATTCATTTTTATTATGTAATTGCCTTATATTGTTTTAATGTTAACATTGAAATATTTCTAGAATCTAAAAAAACTGTTTTGCTGGCGTCCTATTCAAAGGACTTAACGATGGGCCCATTCAGAGCAGGTACAATATCCTAACCAATAGGGTCATTGAATTCCTTCAAAGCTAATTCTAAGCAATGACCTGGCTTCACTGTACAATTTGAAGGTACGTATAATTTGGATTCGTTTATATATATTAGATAAATATAGATTCATTTGAAAACTTTCATGGAGTCCCAGAAATGATTTCCTTTAAGTATTCATTTTTATGTTGAAATTTTTTTCAAGGAAATGGCGAGAGAAAAATAGTTGTAGGTGTATGTAATTTATTTTTTTTCTCTTATACACATCATCAGCAGCACAATGAGAGCACTAAATTCCTTAAAACAAATCTGCAATGCTTAAGAGTATTTACCTTTGGAGATTAGTGTTTATGTTACCGAAGAATTCTGAAAATGTAATTATCTGGAGAGGACACAATCCTTGCGTAATAAATTTACTGATTGTCACCAAGACCGAATGTGTTTATGAGGCTCTGTATATATATATTCTTTTCATGAGGGCCGGCATTAGACAATTGGCGGCCCCAGGCAAAAAGCATTTGGCGGCCCTCCCGTTCGTGATTTTGCAAATTCAATAATGGTGAAAACCTGTCAAAATATCACAACAGGCTTTTTTACATTGAATAATAAACTAAATAACTGAACTATGAAATGTTTTACAATGAAATGTCAATAAATAATAATTATTATCTTATAAAATATATAAAACAATAAAATTGTCACAGTTATCAGTATATATTCAAAACAACTGTGATTTAGTAACAATTTATTCATTTCTTTGATTAATATAGTTTAATACAAGTTGTACTGATCAAAAGAAATATTTATTAATGATTATCACATCATATCAAATATAGAGTGTTAAAATTTAACTTTTCTGTAGAGCTCTCCACATTTAGTTGAAAGTGCAGGGGCTTATGGAGCTTCCTTTCCCGTGTATTTCCCGGTAAGGCGCATGGCTCGGTGTTGCCAAATGCAGCAAAAGCTTAATTTGTTGATTAAAAAAATCATTCCTGTTGTAAAAATTAACTATACTTCGAATACTGCACTTTATTTATCATTATGTTTTAAAATAGTATTTATAAAAATTCTTTTCTTGTATTTCCACAGAACTGATGGAACTGATATTTTCATTCATGTAATCTTCTGTCAGTGTTGATGAAAATATTGCATTCGGTCTCCTTGATTTGGAATACTGAGCAAGATGACTTGAGAAGAAATGAAGTAGTGGATAGGAATGTATCCTTTGAATTTCACTCTCTCTCCTCTCTTTCTTTGACTTCATCAACTCCAGCCTATGTGACCCCTCAATATTTGCTTTTCGCAAAGCCATAGACAAGGATGAGATAACTTGTGATGTAGTAAATACTCTATGCACTTCGTCACCGAGAAGCATCCACAAAACAAGATCTTTGGAGCAAAGAGATTTCTCCATCTTTATTATTTTCCTAATTTTTCAAGGGATTCATGTTAGTATATTGGTTTTATCGAATTTTTATCATGTTGTGTTTTAATTGTATCATTATTCTTGAATTAATATACTGGTAAAGTATTAATAAGCTCAATAACTTCAAGATAAAGTAGTTAGTACCTCAGCATGGTTGTTATTTGCAGATCCTTGTTAGTCATTTATTGTTGCTCAATTGTTGAAGTATTTAGGTTTTATCAAATTATGTCAAAAGTATAGTTTACTCCCTATAACACATGAATCCAAATATAAACAATAATACTGATTAGATTATCTCCCTGGACAAATTGTACGACTCCATTAATTTTCAACTTGCAAGTGCTTTTTTGGAATCAAGTGAAGTCGTGTGTAATTTCTCACTTGCCAGACTTCCTCAAAATGAAAAAGATTTTCTTTCTATAAGTTTCTGATTCAGGGCCATAATCTTCCTACTCTTCTTTCAAGGCATAAACATGCTATTAAACTTTACAGCCTCCATAAATATTTCAAAATTACTTCTTCAATAGATCAGTAGTTAAAATATTTACTTAATAGTCATTCATATTAGAGGATTTAGTCTTTTGTCACCAATTTGGGAAGATGAGAATCTTTAAAGCTGAGATAATTCAAAAGAACATCATTATAGTATTGACAGAGGTAATTTATTTTGCCATCAATGCTTCAAGTTTAAGCTTCTTTTACTTTAATGGTTTTAAATTTTCAGTTGTTACTGCTTTCTCATTCAACCAATGCTTTGTACTTATTTTTTTAAGTAGAATAAGAAATTGGGTTGCTTGTTGTGGGAAGGCTTTGAGATATTTTAAATTTAGCTCAGGATAATATTTTATCTGTGAAATTTGTGGCTATCTTTTAGTTACTTTAATGTTGAATATTGTTATTTTTGAATTTTTATTTTTGAGTAAGTTTTTCTAGTCTAGGGAATTAAAAAATCTTTTATCTTCTTCATAAATATGACCAAGCTATGAATTGTTTTTTCTTTTTCTTTGTTGTAAATTAATAATGTATAAAACCATTCATTTATCTGTAAATGGTTTGTTAAGTTGTTGGAAAATGTTTTTATTTTACTGACTTAGATTAAGTAAATAAGTGGTTTGTCAAGTGAAGGGAATATAATTTCTGATACAAACAATTTTGTCCATAATTAAGGGTGCACAAGAAGGTTACAGACAAAGTCTTAAAACGATCAATCCTTCAGATGACACATTATTAGAACAAATGCAACATACAATGCCCATACCCAACCCAAAAAATAATTTGCTTTCTCTTTCCATTCTCCTGTTCAGGATATTTGAAAATTTTCATCTTATAGCCTCTAATAGCTACCTCAGAAATATGCCTTCTCCATTAACACACTATCCACTAATAACACAGGCCTGCGATGAAAAAAAAACAAGCAAAGTAAAAACTGATTCTTATGTATTTTGATGTGCTGATTTCAGAAAAAATTGTGAAAAAATTCCATCACATCACATTTTCTTGTAATTTTCAATTACAATAATTCGCGTTCAACACACAAATAGCATAGCTTCAAGGGGCTATGTAAATTTGCCTGATGACTTTTGCTATTTGTGTGGCGAATACATGCTCAAAGGTGCACAAAGAAATATTAAAAATCACGTCAAATAACTATATTTAGCATATTTTAGTGTCAAACTAGGAGATCAAGACAAATCATGAGCACCCTATAGAGTGTGTTTACAATTTCTTCATGATTTGGGACTTTGGTTTGGAGGAAAGAAAGAAGCCTTAAAATTTGGAATTCCAATGGTATGAAGGGAGCCATCTAACCAGAGTGATGGTTGTTATTTTTGTTCCTGCGAAATCCGTGGTTAGAATAGAAAAATATAAAAAACATTTCGTATCCGGAAATCATTCCATCGGCCATACGCCCGGTGCCTCATGGACCTGACATTCCAGTGCCTATTCCTCTTAAAGAACTGACACTTTCGTCCTCGGATACAGAAACAGCAGAAACCCAGGAATCAGATTCCGAGTACCAGCCTTCTAGCAGCGATGCACCTCAACCATTCACTCAGTCGGAACTCAATGGTCTGACTCGAGATCTAGATCTGTCGAAAGAAGCAGCTGAAGTGTTTGGCTCCAGGTTGAAGGAAAAAAATTTATCATCCAAAGGCGTCTCTTTCTACTGGTACAGGAACCGCGAAAAAGAATTCGTGAAATACTTTGAGGAAGAAGATGACCTGGTTTATTGTGCTGACGTTCCAGGACTGATGGGCCAATTTAAAATCATGTATCATAAAAAAGATTGGAGGCTATTCATAGACTCTTCTAAAAGGAGTCTTAAAGTTGTCCTTCTTCATCACGTTAGTCAATATGCATCTGTGCCAATTGGCTGTGATATGTGCACATCTGTGCAATGGCTCTGTGCATCTGAAGGAACGGTATGAAAATCTTTTACTAATTCTCAACAAAGTAAAATATGCAGACCATGACTGGACTGTTTGTAGCGATATGAAAGTTATATCAATGCTTCTTGGGCAACAAGGCGGATACACTAAGTATCTTGTTTTCTATGTGAGTGGGATAGTCGTGACAGAGCTGAACAATGGGTTAGAAAAGATTGGCCAAAAAGACAAGTTCTTGAACCTGGGACCAAAAATGTGATCGGAAACAGTTTAACCATATCCAAAAAAACGTGCTGTTGCCTCCTTTGCAAATCAAGTTAGGATTCATGAAGCAATTTTTAAAGGCACTACCGAAGGATGGCAACTGTTTTAAGTACCTTTGCAAAACGTTTTCAACGCTGTCGGATGCCAAACTGAAAGAAGATGTTTTCATTGGCCCAGATATGTGAAAGGTCATGAAGGATACAGAGTTCGAATGAAGCATGACACAGAGTGAAAAGGGGGTCTGAATTGCATTTAAGGAAGTCATAAATAAATTCCTGGGCAACCACAAGGATCCTAATTTTGAGTCGATTGTTGAAAACATGCTAGAGAAGTTAGGTTGTTCCATGAGTGTAAAAATACATTTTCTACATTCCCACTTAGACTTCTTTCCAGAAAACTTAGGCGCAATGAGCGAAGAACAAGTCGAAAGGTTCCATCAAGATGTCAAAAACATGGATCGCAAATACCAAGGAAGATGGAATTAAAATATACTTGCTGACTACTGTTGGATGTTAACCAGAGATGATTTCGTATGTAAACACAAGACAAACAGCTAGGAGAAGTTTTAAAGACAATAGTAGCAGTAAATGAGTAAAAAGTGAATGAAAGTCTGTAAGCTCTAAGTCTGTAAAAGCTTTAGTCTAAAAGTATGTTTTTAAAGGTTTTTTTTTCCTTTTTTTGCATTTTAGGGGATTTTACACACTTTTACTTTCCAGTTTTTCATTTAAAAATTTATTTTTTTGTCAAAAAGCAATCACAACAAAAAGATAATGTATTATGTAAACAAATCTGAAATGTTTAAGATTGTTATTAAGCTGAAAATAAATTTTACTACAATTTCTAAATAGTGAATAATATTACAAACATAAACATTGAAACCTTAAAAAATCCTTACGTGATACAAGAAAATAAAGGCTATTTTTGAAATCAGTGCCTCTAAATACACTACAAACACATTTTCTTGGTCTTGTTTTTTTCAATTACCCCGATTTCGCAGGCCTGTGTAATCTTTCTTCATTTCTATAACATACTAAATTATGTTATATGAAAATTACTATTATATGTATAAGTGTTCAATGTAAATTATTATCTCATAAGCCACTACTTTAATTTCTATTTTGGTGGCTATCTTTGGCTGATTTTATCTTTTTGACTTCAGTAAACATTTCAGATATTAGCCAGAGTGTTTTTATGTAAATGCATGTTATGCATTTACATAATGTTTTTTATGTAATTGATTTTCAATTTAAGAACGTAAATGCCCCTTGAACTACCTGCCAAAATAAATATAGAACTAATTGCGGCCTATTGTAAACTTTTTAATTTAATGGTCATAATGAATATTTAAGAGATTCTTACTTACATTACCAGCTCACTAACATTACTTTTTATAGATAATTTTGAATGAATTCGAACAGTATGACTTTTTGAAATGCAATGATTGTGCCAAGCTGTATATTATCTCAGGCAAAAAAAATGCCATGTCAGGACCCTGATTGAAATAGTAAATATCTGATTGTATTAATGATTGTAATCCCATATGTATAATTCTGAGGTTTGATGCATTTGAGGGGAAAAAATAAGTGTCTGAAAGAGAATCCTAAAATTCATTGTAGTTGACTGTTAAGTGTTGAAAATTGAATACCTAAGATATAAGAAGGAAAGGTTAACATTTTGTATCAGTGTTAAGTTCATGGTAACTTAAATTAGGCCTAATTAAATAAATTTCAGATTTGCTATATTTTTGAAGAATATAATGATATTTATATATCATAGACTGTGTACTAAGTAACTATACTTATCCCAAATGTGTGCTTGAAAATATTTATAATTTTACAGTATTTTTGAACAAATATGTACAATGTAAATGCAACATAAAATGCAAGTTTTAGCTTTAGTTAATTGGGAAATGACGATGTTAATCATTTTCTATGTAGTTTTGTTTCATTAGATTCCTTGAATGGGAGTATAATGCTATTGGTACTTATCCTATATTTCTTAAGACTGTATTTATGCATGTTTATGAAAGGTGGCTAACATTATTTATGTTATGAAAAGTGGCTCTTCCAAATTTATTGTAAAGTTATGTATGTTATGCTTAACTCCTTCATATTTTATTGAAATATATAATGTTTTATTCAAACTGTAATAGTATTAAATCATTTCTCTACCTGCAGGATAAAGGTTTGCTTCTAAAATTAAATAACGTAGATGTAAAGCTGCTTATATTTATCATTGCATGATAGCGTTAATTGTTTCTACTGTGATTGGAAACACTATTAAAGAGATGCAATTAAATGAGGTAATAAATTAATGTATAGTATAGGCTATTTATCAAAATATAACACAAACCATGATATTATGAAGGAAATTTGAATTAAAAAACTAAAATTTAGTTTAAAAAACTTGTAATGGTCAGGATGCAATGCACTCTGCAGAGAAGCTACCAATGACCACGAATGCTCGTCTGTCATTACAATTTGCCAAGTAAAAGGTGATTAGTAAAGGTAAAAATCTCTTTTTGAAGTTGTTTTATAAGAAATAATGATTTCAGATGGTAGAGTGTTTTTGCGAAGCAGCTGGTCGAGTGTTAATACCCCAGACACCACCACGTCAAGTATATACTTGTGTATTAGAGGTCGACATATTTTTTATATTTTTAAATATCATTCATTCCGCTATCAAATTCACAATTGAAATAGAACGCCACAACTCCTTGAAATTTCTTGATCTTTCGTTATCCATTGCAGATTCCATTATTAGTTTTGGGATCTACTGAAAACCAACCTCCACAGACAATGTTGTTCCCTTTTCATCGAACCACCCCCTTGTCCACAAACTTGCTGCCTTCCCAATTTCACCGCTGCTCTCCCTTGATAACTTTCAGAAGAAACTCCAGGCCATAATTTTATTTCCCTAAAATCAACTACCCTCATAAATTGTGAAAATTTACAATCAGAAGAAAAGGCTACACATGTTCAAAAAGTCATTTTCACCTGCTCCTTACCTCAGCTCTTCTGCACAGTGGTGTAAGTTCTATTTTGTTAATAGTTTTAGTCATACTTTAACTAATTTACTGCCAAAAGATCGCCTCAAACCGGCATTTTATGACCCTTTAAATTTAAAATCCTAACTCTGCAATACTAAAGACAAAGTTGACCTCTTAGAAAAACCAGGGATCTAGAAACTATCCTTTTTCAATTGCGATGCATTTTATATTAGTCATGCAACCCGTTACGTCAAAATTAGAGCAAATGAACATAAAAGATGTTCTAATAATGGCAACAATTTATCCCAATCTCAGATAATGAAGAAAAACAATGTAAATTTTCCACACTTTAATTTTATTTTACTGATGACCGGTTTCGATACCACAGTAGCATCTTCTGGAAGATGAATCCGGAGTAGCATCACCAGAAGATGCTACTCTGGTAGTGAAACCAGTCATCAGTAAAATAAAATTAAAGTGTGGAAAATTTACATTGTTTTTCTTCATTTTCTAAATGGTCTTCTGCAAAGTAACGCCTGATCATCTAGATTTCTTCCGCAGATCATCTAATCACCTATTGTCATAATTCCAACTTCCATCTTACCATTCTACACAGAAGGAAAAGGTAAAACATTAGATTCTTTAGAACAGTTTAAAATGTGTAATGATAACCAGCTTCACCCATCTTCTATAGTTAACGAGCACATTTTTCCCTTCACCTCTTTGTTAATTAATGTGCTTCTACCTTCCTCCATAGAGAAACGTATCAAAACTTAGTAAGCAACCCCCCTCTTTGTCTTTCTTTAGGATTTCATCCTTCCTTCCCTCCACCCCCCAAAACCATGAGCTGCTTGGTATATATTATTTGTTTTCTGTACTCTTTGCACCAGATGATGACGCTGGGACGTCGAAACCAGTCAAGTTTATTGTAATCAGTGGAATATAGACAAAGTTTTATTTTATCCTTGTGTTTTATTACATGCATCATGTTCCATGAAGTGAAGGCCGAAGTTATTGAAACTATTGAATTCATTTAATAAATTTATAAACTTACATAAATCTTTACTCCTTCCCGGAGACAGCATTTTTTTTAAGTATTGCGTTACAACTTTAAGAGGCTTTTGTCCCTGTGCAAGAAACAAAGACAAATAATTCTTTCCTTGACAAATTGAAAGACATATAATTCTTTACTTCACAAGTAATTCATGGGCCCGAGCCCAATAGACTGTCTGCTTTACTCAGACCTCTAATATGTATACACAATGGATTAATGTTTGCTATACAAAGTATACAGTATCTTATGTGCTAAAAAATATACAATATCCATACCATGTAATAATATACATAATCTCAAACCATGGTACATGCATGTGCATACATTTTTACTCAAGATTTGGCAACAGTTGTGTTTCCATATATGGGAATAATGTGTATACAATGTGTATCTACATAGTCCATCTTTTAATTTCGATAAACATATGCTTTCTTTCATTCAATACACAATATCTAATACTCAAATAGTAAAATTTATACATATAAATGAAGAAATATAATTATGTTAATATATTTAGGATATTACTATGGAATTAATCATGCACTAAGATTTGGAACACCTCAAACATAATGAAAGGCAGGGCCGGCTTTATGGGCAGGCAAATAAGGCAGTTGCCTGGGGCTGCCAAATTATTACATTACAAAATTATTATTATTAATTGACTCTCAAATAACTCACAAAAACATTAGATAAAAAGAATCATAATAATATAAGATAATAATAATAATAATATAAGATAATAATAATAATAATATAAGATAATAATAATAATAATATAAGAATAAAAAATATTAAATAAGTCTATTTATAACCGGAAACCATTTAATTTATTGAATTGTACAAATGAAATTTATGCAATGTCTCATAACCCTCCATAATATATTTTTCTTACCAATCCTGTGACAGTGGCCAATGGAGAACGAAGCTTCTCAAAACTGAAACTGATTAAGAAATATTTGCGCTCCACGATGGCGGAAGATGGATTTGTTAATCTATCTGTGATTGCCCCGCCGCTTACCCCCGCCGGCTAGTATAGAGAATTATAAAAATGTTCACACTTTTTTAAAAATACAAAATTAATTGATTAACTTAAATGCTAGAATTGCTTATTTAAGAATTGCATGTTTCCAAAATATTCTTTTTTATTTCCTTGTCGTAATCTTTAATTTTCTTTCTTGTAAAATTTCATCAAAAGTTTTCCATAAATTTATTCCTATCAGCTTGAAAATATTATTTGCTTGGTCAAGTAATGCTTGCATAGGTTTTCACGGATGCTTTTTATTTAGTTTTTAAATATTTTCAATACATGTTTTTGCATTCTCCAACTCACCACTTTCAGATTCACAAAAAATTGTCAATTTATCCATTCTGTTTAAAATATTTTTTGATTTTCACAAGAGTACGCGGACTTATTGGTATGAATTTTAGAAGACTTGAAAGTAATTTTGCATTTTATCAATCAGCAAGGTTATGAAAAACAAGAAAAATGCAGTACTTCTAACTTTCTTTAACGACAAAGGAAAAATCCGAGATGCAGGTGAAGGGATCAGGGTGGGCGCTGAGTAAAATCTTGGGTTTAGAACTCCGAATTAATCGTTACACTCCGTTAAGCAGATCAACCTTTATTGAGTTACCACCCAAGATCGCAAGCAGAAAATCCCTTATAACTATTCGGAATGACGATCAGTTTAGTTTTAAATACGCGGTTTGGGGAACGAACATACATAAAGACCCTCAACGAATCTACAAATATAATATGGATGAATTCGACAATGGGTACGTTTGGGATTGTATTGAATACCCAGTCAAACTCCCCGAAAGTCCTAAATTCGAGCGAACAAATAAAATTTCTATTAACATTTCCGGGCTAGACGAAAAAAGCAATGTCTATCCAATAAAAATTGTAGATACCGAGCTCGCAGATCATCGTGACCTATTATATATTACAAATGACAACACGGCTCATTATTGCTGGAGTAAAAACTTTCAGATTCTAATCCATCTTCAGATAACTAAAAAATGTCGTAGAATTTACATTTGCAAACGATGCTTCATGCATTATCATGACGAAAAAAATTAGAGACGCATACAGCGAACTGTAATAGTAAAAAACCCGCAAGAATTGACCTTTCTATCGAGGGGGATAAGATATTAAAATTTACCAAACTCGGGCATTCATTTCCAGTTCCATATGAAATATATGCGGACTTTGAATGTATTCTCCAAGGTATCAGCACTTGTGAATCTTTACCTAACGCATCCTACACGCACGCTTTTCAGAAACACGAACCATTCAGCTTTTGCTATGTTCTCATAACGCTCAATGGATGTGAGGCACCACAGCTTTACCGAGGTCCCAATACCACACTGGTCTTTATGGAGAAAATGAAAGAGGAAGCAGAGAGAGTATTCAAGTTGTATAAAAATGTTGTGCCAATGGAATCGCTTA
This sequence comes from Sympetrum striolatum, assembly GCA_947579665.1. Classification (NCBI taxonomy): domain Eukaryota; kingdom Metazoa; phylum Arthropoda; class Insecta; order Odonata; family Libellulidae; genus Sympetrum; species Sympetrum striolatum. The sequence goes on from OX388348.1 coordinate 73,440,604, forward strand.
GCCCGGAAGAAGAGGCAAATTTTAACAATGTGTTGTCTTGTCATATTTTTGGTAAAGAGTTGAAATTGTTAGGCTGGATGTAAGTTAAGAATGGTTTATTAATAACAAAAAGTTATAATATCATTTGTAGGACCCAAGTTTAACACGATTAAAAAACATAATTTAAATTATACTTTTACAGGTAGGTGACAGTGATAAGGATTAATTTTAAAATAATGCAAATATATCACTAATCGTATATGTCATAGTTGAAAACTGTTAAACTGGAAGTTTCATAAAAAAATCGAAAAATTATTTATGCGCTATATTTTGACTTTTTTTTAAAGGAATGATATTAATTTAGAATATTTTCCTACGGCATTTGAAACATAGAGTGACTTCATTATTTAAATCAATATAATAAACCCTTTTTTCATACTCCAAAAGTTTGAAACTGTTAAGTTACTTATAAATAGGAAAAATATCAAAGTTAATGCAATATTGGTACATAATTGTTTAATTTTTTAAAAATTATTATAAATAGAAAAAGATATTTGGTTAAAAAAGTTAGCATTTATTTTTTTAACCCGCCTTCCTAGGTAAAGTAGACTTTTGCTAAATATATTATAAGTATGATACTGAATTATATCTCAACGAATGGTAATGTTACAGTTTACCTAAGGATATATTTATTTTTTGTTTAAAAAAGTTCACATTTTTCTGGAGATGCAGCATTAATGTCAATGTTTAATAACGAAAGTACAAAGATAAAGATTGTAAAAACAAAAGATCCAATTTTCCTCAAGAGATGGCATTAGTGGCGAAGTTTATACACAAAAGTTCCAATTTTCCTCAAGAGATGGCACTAATGTCGAAGTTTATAACGAAACGTTCCAATTTTCTTCAAGAGATGGCATTAGTGTCGAAGTTTATAACCAAACGTCCAATTTTCCTCAAGAGATGGCATTAGTGTCGAAGTTTACAAACAAAAGTTCCAATTTCCCTCAAGAGATGGCATTAGTGTTGAAGTTCATAACCAAAAGTTCCAATTTTCCTCAAGAGATGGCACTAGTGGTGAAGTTTATAAACAAAAGTTCCAATTTCCCTCAAGAGATGCCACTAGTGTGCCATAGTACTAGTATTAAAAAAAATGAAAAAAGCAGAGTATGGTGTGGGAAAACATCTTTGCAACTGAAGGTTGACCAAGAAAAAACCCACGTTACTGGAAAACACCCACAGAGAAGGGGGGTGAAAATAACGGGGGTTATTAATAAATGCGACGATTAGCTATTCGCAATTAAATGATTTTCAAAAGTTATCATAAGAATAGATTAAAATTGCGCATTGCTGGAAAAAATTACACATGTATAAAGGGTAGATTATGATCCAATTTGATGTAAATAGCATTGCCGCAAGTTCCAACGTATTGGAGAAATTAGATGATTAAATATAATGTGACGTCACCATTCTGCTGGTTGCTTACTCAATTTTCATTTTGCATCGCTGCAAGTGCAATTGAAAATACTTGGAAGGAAAAATAAATAGGAAGTTAGGCATAAAATTGAGTACAAACTGTGTTAAAAACTGTTTCTATGTAGCAAAGTTAGGAAGAAAATAATTAATATAGTTCTCCATCGCTGAAGTATGCATTTGATAACATCGACCTAATTCATACGTTTCCTTTTTTTAAATAAAAAAAATTATTTCTATTAAATTATTTACTTTTATAAATTAATTGTTATATTGTTTATTGATATTGTATTAATTACACTATGAAACATTTTTAAATTTTTGGTTCGATGTTCTAAGATAGTAAGGTGATTTTAGAAGTATTTTTCATACTGATTTCAAATCTGATTCTAGTTTTTCTGTATCATGTAAGGTTTTTTATACAATTCAATATTGAAGTTTTGAAAAAAATGAACTTTTGAACATGGAAAATAATTATTTGAGTTTGATTTAAAAATTGTGCATTTTTAACTCTGTATAAAATTAGAATCATGTAACGCAATACAGTAGAAAATAGTATATACTGACTTAAAAATGCTATAATTATTATGAAAACACAAGACCTACTAGACAATTTAATTCCTCTTCTTCACTGATTTCACTGCTTCAACGTCTTTCTGACGAGGGTTGAAACTTCTCTTCCTTTATTGTCTCCCTTCAACATTTCCGTCTCTTTTTAGCATTAAACAGTAGTCAGCCATCATATTTGTATTCCACCTTCCCTTCTTTTCCATGTCCTTTATGTCCTGGTGGAAACGTTCTCCTTGTTCTTCACTGACATCGCCGAGGTTTGCAGGGAAAAATTTAATATCTGAATGTAGAGAATGAAGCTTGACACTCATGTTAAATCCTAATTCCTTGAAACTCTGGAACATATTTTTAAACATGGTTTTGTACTTAGGGTGTATTTTGTTGCCCAAAAAGTTGGCCACTACCTCTTTAAATGAAACCCAGGCCCTTTTTTCCACTGCATTCATTGTACGTTCAAACAAATTGTCTTTCATTAAATTTCTGATCTGTGATCCCACAAAGATCCTTTCTTTAAGTTTCTCATAAGATACTTTAGGATATCTTGTTACCAAGTACTGGAAGCAGTCACCTTTGAAGAGCTTTAGTGAACTGTTTCATTAATCCAAGTTTTATGTGTTGAGGAGGTAATAGTTTCTTGCTTCGTGAACGAGTGGTACATTTATTATGTTCTGTGTACCAGGTTGGAGGTCTTTTCTTTCGGGCCAGTCGGTCTTCTTCCAATGCTTGTCTTTGGTTAGGCTGTCCCATTCACAAATGAAACACGGCATTTTTGTATAGCCGGATTGTTGACTAAGTAACATACCAACTACTTTTAAATCCCCACAAATTGTCCAAGATTGTTTTACATAGTTCACGTACTTGAGCAGAGCTTTGGGATTTTCATACGTCTCCTTGAGATGTACTGAATGCGCAATGGGTACTGAACCAAACAAATTTCCATCATGTAAAAGTACACCTTTTTGGTTACTTTTGGACAAATCTATGAATTACCTCCACTCACTTGGATTGTGATTGAAATTAAAGAAAATCAATAAACCTTCAATATCACAACAATAAACCAGAGAGTCTTCTTCTTTAAATAATTTTATTAATTCCTTTTCTCTGGTCCTATCCCAAGCGAACGAAACTACAGGTAGTAGAAAACTTTTTGCTTTCTATCTTGATTCAAGCAATTGGATCAAATTGGATCATAATCTACCCTTTATATATGTGTAATTTTTTCCAGCAATGCGCAATTTTAATCTATTCTTATGATAACTTTTGAAAATCATTTAATTGCGAATAGCTAATCGTCGCATTTATTAATAACCCCCGTTATTTTCACCCCCCTTCTCTGTGGGTGTTTTCCAGTAACGTGGGTTCTTTCTTGGTCAACCTTCAGTTGCAAAGATGTTTTCCCACACCATACTCTGCTTTTTTCATTTTTTTAATACTAGTACTATGGCACACTAGTGGCATCTCTAGAGGGAAATTGGAACTTTCGTTTATAAACTTCACCACTAGTGCCATCTCTTGAGGAAAATTGGAACTTTTGGTTATAAACTTCAACACTAATGCCATCTCTTGAGGGAAATTGGAACTTTTGTTTGTAAACTTCGACACTAATGCCATCTCTTGAGGAAAATTGGAACTTTTGGTTATAAACTTCAACACTAATGCCATCTCTTGAGGGAAATTGGAACTTTTGTTTGTAAACTTCGACACTAATGCCATCTCTTGAGGAAAATTGGAACTTTTGGTTATAAACTTCGACACTTATGCCATCTCTTGAGGGAAATTGGAACTTTTGTTTATAAACTTCGCCACTAGTGCCATCTCTTGAGGAAAATTGGAACTTTTGATTATAAACTTCCCCACTAATGCCATCTCTTGAGGAAAATTGGAACTTTTGTTTATAATCTTCGCCGCTAATGCCATCTCTTAAGGAAAATTGGTACTTTCGTTATTAAACATTGACATTAATGCTGCATCTCAAGAAAAAGGTGAACTTTTTTTAACTGAAAAATAAATATATCCCTAGGTAAACTGTAACATTAAAATTTCAAACAGAGTAGATAAATTGACAATTTTTTGTGAATCTGAAAGTGGTGAGTTGAAGAATACAAAAACTAGTATTGAAAATATTTTCAACTAAATAAAAAGCGTCTGTTAAAACCTATGCAAGCATTACTTGCCCTAGTAAATAATATTTTCAAGCTGATAGGAATAATTGATGGAAAACCTTTGATGAAATTTTACAAGAAAGAAAATTAAAGATTACGACAAGAAAGTAAAAAAGAAAATTTTGGAAACATGCAATTCTTAAATAAGCAATTCTAGCATTTAAGTTAATCTATTAATATTGTATTTTTAAAGAAGTGTGAACATTTTTATAATTCTCTATACTAGCCGGCGGGGGTAAGCGGCGGGATAAGGGGTGACACGTGAGGGAGCGCGGGAATTGCTTTTAAACATTGTTTTTAGTAGAATGACCTTAAAACGCGCTAGGATCGGTAAATTACATCAACTACCTTGATCAATCTTGGTCAAACAGTGAACAAGGTTTGCAGTGATAAAGGAATTAAAACACCACGTGATGCTTTTCTCTCTGGGTACGGGACTAAAGGCTACGACATCCAGAGGAGGTCATTTTGCAAAAAATTCACGTCGGAACGGAAAATGGTTTCATTGAAGGAACATTGCGATTCTTTCTTTGCAAGAAGAATACCATGGACGAGCATGACGAAGTTGATGGAGGCTGTTATGAGAGCTGGTTTAAAAACTGCCTTCTCTCTAGTGCACCCAGAGGCGCCGTAATAGTTTTGGGCAATTCATCCTATCACTCTAGAAAATTAGAATACCTTCCAAAAACAAGTTGGAAGAAAGAATGCATCAAAGAGTGGTTGGCTGGGAAAAATATAAATTTCGATGACGATTGTTTGAAGAAAGACTTATTATTTTTAGTCGATCAAGTTCGAGAAAATTTCGAGAAGTTCAGGGTTGACAAACTTGCAAAATCAGCGGGATGCATTGTTCAACGACTTCTACCATACCACTGCAAACTGAACCCCATTGAAATGGTTTGGGCGAAAATTAAGCATTATCTGGGTATGAAGAATGTAATATTTAAGAAGAAAGATGTGTCATGTAAAACATGTGAAGAAAGTGGAAATGTGGCAGGCAGATAATTTGGAAGATGACATAGAAGAACTGATTATTCGTCTTACATCATCTTCATCGTCTCAGTCGACAAGCACATCAGAAGATGCGTCAGAGCCACAGCCCAGCACATCAGCTTATATGGAGGGATTTGGATACCTTTCGGATTCTTGAGTGGAAAAGTAAGAAGACTTTTATCTTAGAATTTATTACATTTTTAAAGGTTATTTGATTATGCCACCGATATAAAACGACATCATTCAGACGGTAAATATCACTATTTAGTTGTCTTAACGATAAGGAAGGACGAGTGAATGTCAATTGATTTTAACGCTTTCCATCCCGGAAAAAAAAATATTTCATCAAATGACGTAATATCATAATTTATCCTTTCATATTAGTACCTTTATGAAAATATATACCAATGCTGATATATTGTAAGGTAAAAACTTTACTGGTTTTAAGTAAAAAAGTACTACCTATCGCTTGCCAATAATTCGTTATTATCCTATAAAAATAATACTTTGAGTAATTCACATGGTATTAAGAGCTTTGATCTTCACCTTACTTTAAAAATTGTGCATACATCCCTTATCTATCGAAAACCTAACTCTAGGAGCTTTTTGATTAGCTTATTCATAGCACTCATGGTCATTAATTCAAATTCGGCGCGGTGTTCTGGACGCGGGGTGACGACGTAATTGCTGTCACCCACCACCGTAGGTTTGGTAACAGCGTTGGCCATTTGAGCTATACTGTCAACTAAATGTGGAGAGCTCTATAGCCTTTTTGGTAGCAAAATCGTTAATAAGTTTGGAAAAGTTAAGGGTAAGGGTAATGCTGTTTTTGATGGAAATCACAGATAGATTAACAAATCCATCTTCCGCCATCGTGGAGCGCAAATATTTCTTAATCAGTTTCAGTTTTGAGAAGCTTCGATCTCCATTGGCGACTGTCACAGGATTGGTAAGAAAAATACATTATGGAGGGTTATGAGACGTTGCCTAAATTTCATTTGTATAATTAAATAAATTGAACAGTTTCCGGCTATAAATAGACTTATTTAATTTTTTTTATTCTTATATTATTATTATTATTATTATCTTATATTATTATGATTCTTTCTATCTAATGTTTTTGTGAGTTATTTGAGAGTCAATTAATAATAATAATCTTGTAATGTAATAATTTGGCGGCCCCAGGCAACCGCCTTATTTGCCTGCCCATAAAGCCGGCCCTGCTTTTCATTATGTTTGAGGTGTTCCAAATCTTAGTACATGATTAATTCCATAGTAATATCCTAAATATATTAACATAATTACATTTCTTCATTTATATGTATAAATTTTGCTATTTGAGTATTAGATATTGTGTATTGAATGATAGAAAGCATATGTTTATCGAAATTAAAAGATGGACTATGTAGATACACATTGTATACACATTATTCCCATATATGGAAACACAACTGTTGCCAAATCTTGAGTAAAAATGTATGCACATGCATGTACCATGGTTTGAGATTATGTATATTATTACATGGTATGGATATTGTATATTTTTTAGCACATAAGATACTGTATACTTTGTATAGCAAACATTAATCCATTGTGTATACATATTAGAGGTCTGAGTAGAGCAGGCAGTCTATTGGGCTTGGGCCCATGAATTACTTCTGAAGGAAAGAATTATATGTCTTTCAATTTGTCAAGAAAAGAATTATTTGTCTTTGTTTCTTGCACAGGGACAAAAGCCTCGTAAAGTTCTAACGCAATACTTAAAAAAAATGCTGTCTCCGTGAAGGAGTAAAGATTTAAGTAAGTTTATAAATTTATTAAATGAATTCAATTGTTTCAATAACTTCGGCCTTCACTTCATGGAACATGATGCATGTAATAAAACACAAGGATAAAATAAAACTTTGTCTATATTCCACCGATTACAATAAACATGACCGGTTTCGACGTCCCAGCGTCATCATCTGGTGTAAAGAGTACAGAAAACACACAATATATACCAAGCAGCTCAAAGTTTTGGGGGGTGGAGGGAAGGAAGGATGAAATCCTAAAGAAAGACAAAGAGGGGGGTTGCTTACTAAGTTTTGATACGTTTCTCTATGGAGGAAGGTAGAAGCACATTAATTAACAAAGAGGTGAAGGGAAAAATGTGCTCGTTAACTATAGAAGATGGGTGAAGCTGGTTATCATTACACATTTCAAACTGTTCTAAAGAATCTAATGTTTTGCCTTTGCCTTCTGTGTGTAGAATGGTAGGATGGAAGTTGGAATTATGACAATAGGTGATTAGATGATCTGCGGAAGAAATCTAGATGATCAGGCGTTACTTTGCAGAAGACCATTTAGAAAATGAAGAAAAACAATGTAAATTTTCCACACTTTAATTTTATTTTACTGATGACCAGTTTCGCTACCGGAGTAGCATCTTCTGGTGATGCTACTCCGGATGCATCTTCCAGAAGATGCTACTGTGGTATCGAAACCGGTCATCAGTAAAATAAAATTAAAGTGTGGAAAATTTACATTGTTTTTCTTCATTATCTGAGATTGGGATGATTTGTTGCCATTATTAGAACATCTTTTATGTTCATTTGCTCTAATTTTGACGTTACGGGTTTCATGACCAATATAAAATGCATCGCAATTGAAAAAGGATATTTTCTAGATCCCTGGTTTTTCTAATAGGTCAACTTTGTCTTTAGTATTGCAGAGTTAGGATTTTAAATTTAAAGGGTCATAAAATGCCGGTTTGAGGCGATCTTTTGCCAGTAAATTAGTTAAAGTATGACTAAAACTATTAACAAAATAGAACTTACACCACTGTGCGGAAGAGCTGAGGTTAGGAGCAGGTGAAAATGACTTTTTGATCATGTGTAGCCTTTTCTTCTGATTGTAAATTTTCACAATTTATGAGGGTAGTTGATTTTAGGGAAATAAAATTATGGCCTGGAGTTTCTTCTGAAAGTTATCAAGGGAGAGCAGCGGTGAAATAGGGAAGGCAGCAAGTTTGTGGACAAGGGGGTGGTTTGATGAAAAGGGAACAACATTGTCTGTGGAGGTTGGTTTTCAGTAGATGCCAAAGCTAATAATGGAATCTGCAATGGATAACGAAAGATCAAGAAATTTCAATGTTCTATTTCAATTGTGAATTTGATAGCGGAATGAATTAAATTTAAAAATATAAAAAATATGTCGACCTCTAATAAACATGCACTAGAGGTATACAAGGTTGGAATCAAGTATATACCTGACGTGGTAATGTCTGGGGTATTAACACTCGACCAGCTGCTTCGCAAAAACACGCTGTGGCAATTTTGTCGATAATCTCGTGCCGACGTGATGTCGTGGCCGGAGTGGCGTGACTTGTGGTGACTTGGGTGGCACCTTTGACTCTTGATCGCTTTTTATACCAATGGTGGAAGAATACAAAATCTCTGTGAACAGTAAGAAGTTCGAACTGAGCCTATTCCGCGGTTACGTGTGGAAGGCGTGCCAGCCAGCTCTCCTGTTCCGCGGCACTGTGTGACCATGAACTCAAGGGCGAGTCTAGGTTTTTTTGAGAGAGACTGTCAGCTATTCGAAAGAGCGGCACTTTTGTGGAGATAGCACTCGGAGGTGAAGGTTGTTTTTGAAGAGAGAATTTCGCGACGTCTTGTAAATTCGGAGTCTTCCCGAATTGACGTTCGTATTGGGTGATTTGTTTGTACTAATTGTCAATGAGCAGTTCAATTCAAGTGATATTTCGTTGTATGATATTGTTTGACATCTTAATATTATTACTTATTATATTTATTGTTGAAACTCATTCTCTGATTGATTTTCCGATGTCGATATCCCGGGCTGATTGCTGTTCAGAGTAGTTATTGAGTTACCGAATGTTTTTCAGTTTCTTTTGAGTTCTGATCTACAAGGTGACACAACGCTACCATCCGAAATCATTATTTCTTATAAAACAACTTCAAAAAGAGATTTTTACCTTTACTAATCACCTTTTACTTGGCAAATTGTAATGACAGACGAGCATTCGTGGTCATTGATAGCTTCTCTGCAGGGTGCATTGCATCCTGACCATTACAAGTTTTTTAAACTAAATTTTAGTTTTTTAATTCAAATTTCCATCATAAAATCACGGTTTGTGTTATATTTTGATAAATACCCTATACTATACATTAATTTATAACCTCATTTAATTGCATCTCTTTAATAGTGTTTCCAATCACAGTAGAAACAATTAACGCTATCATGCAATGATAAATATAAGCAGCTTTACATCTACGTTATTTAATTTTAGAAGCAAACCTTCATCCTGCAGGTAGAGAAATGATTTAATACTATTACAGTTTGAATAAAACATTATATATTTCAATAAAATATGAAGGAGTTAAGCATAACATACATAACTTTACAATAAATTTGGAAGAGCCACCTTTCATAACATAAATAATGTTAGCCACCTTTCATAAACATGCATAAATACAGTCTTAAGAAATATAGGATAAGTACCAATAGCATTATACTCCCATTCAAGGAATCTAATAAAACAAAACTACATAGAAAATGATTAACATCGTCATTTCCCAATTAACTAAAGCTAAAACTTGCATTTTATGTTGCATTTACATTGTACATATTTGTTCAAAAATACTGTAAAATTATAAATATTTTCAAGCACACATTTGGGATAAGAATAGTTACTTAGTACACAGTCTATGATATATAAATATCATTATATTCTTCAAAAATATAGCAAATCTGAAATTTATTTAATTAGGCCTAATTTAAGTTACCATGAACTTAACACTGATACAAAATGTTAACCTTTCCTTCTTATATCTTAGGTATTCAGTTTTCAACAGTTAACTATCAACAGCAATGAATTTTAGGATGCAGGATTCTCTTTCAGACACTTATTTTTTCCCCTCAAATGCATCAAACCCCAGAATTATACATATGGGATTACAATCATTAATACAATCAGATATTTACTATTTCAGTCAGGGTCCTGACATGGCATTTTTTTGCCTGAGATAATATACAGCTTGGCACAATCATTGCATTTCAAAAAGTCATACTGTTCAAATTCATTCAAAATTATCTATAAAAAGTAATGTTAGTGAGCTGGTAATGTAAGTAAGAATCTCTTAAATATTCATTATGACCATTATATTAAAAAGTTAACAATAAGTGGCAATTAGTTCTATATTTATTTTGGCAGGTAGTTCAAGGGGCATTTACGATCTTAAATTGAAAATCACGTAATTTGAAATTACTCGATCAAATTTTATCCATTAAAGGATCAAATTCAATACAGCTTGAAAAACAGATTTAATGCCTTTAATTAATGGATGGTAAACATTATTCATAATGATGTTTCCTTAACAATCTTAATGCATTTACATAAAAACACTCTGGCTAATATCTGAAATGTTTACTGAAGTCAAAAAGATAAAATCAGCCAAAGATAGCCACCAAAATAGAAATTAAAGTAGTGGCTTATGAGATAATAATTTACATTGAACACTTACACATAGAAAATTTTCATATAACATAATTTAGTATGTTATAGAAATGAAGAAAGATTATCAGTGGATAGTGTGTTAATGGAGAAGGCATATTTCTGAGGTAGCTATTAGAGGCTATAAGATGAAAATTTTCAAATATCCTGAACAGGAGAATGGAAAGAGAAAGCAAATTATTTTTTGGGTTGGGTATGGGCATTGTATGTTGCATTTGTTCTAATAATGTGTCATCTGAAGGATTGATCGTTTTAAGACTTTGTCTGTAACCTTCTTGTGCACCCTTAATTATGGACAAAATTGTTTGTATCAGAAATTATATTCCCTTCACTTGACAAACCACTTATTTACTTAATCTAAGTCAGTAAAATAAAAACATTTTCCAACAACTTAACAAACCATTTACAGATAAATGAATGGTTTTATACATTATTAATTTACAACAAAGAAAAAGAAAAAACAATTCATAGCTTGGTCATATTTATGAAGAAGATAAAAGATTTTTTAATTCCCTAGACTAGAAAAACTTACTCAAAAATAAAAATTCAAAAATAACAATATTCAACATTAAAGTAACTAAAAGATAGCCACAAATTTCACAGATAAAATATTATCCTGAGCTAAATTTAAAATATCTCAAAGCCTTCCCACAACAAGCAACCCAATTTCTTATTCTACTTAAAAAAAATAAGTACATAGCATTGGTTGAATGAGAAAGCAGTAACAACTGAAAATTTAAAACCATTAAAGTAAAAGAAGCTTAAACTTGAAGCATTGATGGCAAAATAAATTACCTCTGTCAATACTATAATGATGTTCTTTTGAATTATCTCAGCTTTAAAGATTCTCATCTTCCCAAATTGGTGACAAAAGACTAAATCCTCTAATATGAATGACTATTAAGTAAATATTTTAACTACTGATCTATTGAAGAAGTAATTTTGAAATATTTATGGAGGCTGTAAAGTTTAATAGCATGTTTATGCCTTGAAAGAAGTGTAGGAAGATTATGGCCCTGAATCAGAAACTTATAGAAAGAAAATCTTTTTCATTTTGAGGAAGTCTGGCAAGTGAGAAATTACGCACGACTTCACTTGATTCCAAAAAAGCACTTGCAAGTTGAAAATTAATGGAATCGTACAATTTGTCCAGGGAGATAATCTAATCAGTATTATTGTTTATATTTGGATTCATGTGTTTATAGGGAGTAAACTATACTTTTGACATAATTTGATAAAACCTAAATACTTCAACAATTGAGCAACAATAAATGACTAACAAGGATCTGCAAATAACAACCATGCTGAGGTACTAACTACTTTATCTTGAAGTTACTGAGCTTATTAATACTTTACCAGTATATTAATTCAAGAATAATGATACAATTAAAACACAACATGATAAAAATTCGATAAAACCAATATACTAACATGAATCCCTTAAAAAACTAGGAAAATAATAAAGATGGAGAAATCTCTTTGCTCCAAAGATCTTGTTTTGATGATGCTTCTCGGTAACAAAGTGCATAGAGTATTTACTACATCACAAGTTATCTCATCCTTGTCTATGGCTTTGCGAAAAGCAAATATTGAGGGGTCACATAGGCTGGAGTTGATGAAGTCAAACGAAGAGAGGAGAGAGAGTGAAATTCAAAGGATACATTCCTATCCACTACTTCATTTCTTCTCAAGTCATCTTGCTCAGTATTCCAAATCAAGGAGACCGAATGCAATATTTTCATCAACACTGACAGAAGATTTCATGAATGAAAATATCAGTTCCACCCTGGAAAACCTATCAAACAGTTCAGAGATTTTGAAAACAGAATTGGAGAGAGTTGAAGACAAAGTTCTGGGAAGTTCAAATCTATGCAATTTATATATTAAGTTAAGGCACAGGGAAGAATTAAAATTGATGAAAAGAGTTTTCTGTGGTCCCACATCAAATAAGCCTATGATTTGCCCACTAAAGGGACTCAATCCGCTTCACAACTTTGACAAAAAAGATGATGATACGGAGAGAAAACTCAAGAAACCGAAAAAGATTTCATCCTCAAAAATGAGCGAGACCTCTGAAATGGAGAGTAAACTTTGGGTCCTTTTTTACACAAATCCAAGCATGTTGAAGGATTTGCTTGGAAAGGAAGAATACGAGAGCTTTATCTCTTATGATTAAAATGGAACATTTATGTTTCATTGTATATAATATTATTTTGAACAAGTTTACAAGCAAAGATTACATTATTCTATTTCCTTGGGATTACATATTACTCACAGATAATGGAGTTTTTTGATACTTGCGGATGATCTGTTGATGTATGATTTGATATAACAGATTTAAAAGTGATTTGATATTCAGATGTATGATTTGACTTTTGGTTCCTCTTCTTTTTTCAAAGTGACATATAACACTTTGAAAAAAGGAGAGGAACTGCTGGTTGAAAAACTATCCCTGCATAGATAGTTTTAGCCACCACCTCATCTGTTGACCATGACCACATAATTTAAATGCAAATATATTTCATGCTTAAATTATTTTCCCAATTAATTTATATATTTCATAATTAAATCCTTTAGTGTAAATTAAATTAATTAAATTAATACTTAAATAGTAAAATGACTAAACCATAAAAACCAAGGTGATTTTAAAAATATTTCTATGCAATTATCAACTGCATTGAGGCACATAATGCTAATAAAATTATTAAGCCTTTTTGATTTTAATCAGACTTTAGTGAGTTAGCTGCCATTCCTGAAACTAACATTTGATTCTTAAAACCACGCAAGGAAAACTCATTCCAAAAAGTCTATCACAGAGACTGACATACAAATTTTAAGGAATTTCACACACTGACCAGCTATAAAAGGAATGGAAACATCTTATATAATTATTCAAAATACTCTCTTTGATTACAAAACGTCTTTCCACGGATATGTTTGATTCGTATTCTCACAGCTTAAGTATTAGTCGACCATAAAATTTATTACTAATAACAAGCTCTGAAGCAAAAATATAATTCCATATTTATTTGCTATGCTCATAATTTTATCAAATTGGATAAATAATAAAAATGATACCAATTCTTCCCCTTAAACTAGGCATTAAAAGGCATTTTGGATTATTTTCAAGCAGCAAGTGACTTCCTGAGCGTGCGCATCCTTGAACGCACTTCATCCCAGTCCATGTACGCACCCTTCACATGCCTCTCGATGACCTTTGGCGATGTCTCACTCATCCCATATGCTTCCCTTCCATGGCATATTCTCAGGTTATCAAAAGTCAATATATCTCCTGAAATTACAAAACTATTATTTTTTAATCATTCACCTAAAAACATTTCTTTTAAATATCTGCAACTCGTAATTAAACTAATCGATTTAGCATGAATTACCACATTTCTGAACACTAAGGTCAGTGTTCTCTACCCAATAATTCTTTACTTTTACATGCGAAGCCATTATGGGAAGATTCAAGGTGGAATGGATCAAGTTAGGTTAGTAAGTGAATTTTCAGTCAGATCTTTAATTTTAAGAGGCACACACCAGAGGTCTGCATGGGCCAAAAATTTCAGCGGCCCGGCCAGTTCGTCATTGAGCCCGAGCCTGACCCGGCCTGAAAGTTGATACTAATTTTCGTTCTCAAGCCGGACCCGAGCCCGAACTTTCCATAAATCGCCCAGTAATATATTGTTGTGAACAAATACATTTTTTTAACCCTTCACGAAGACTGATCATTTTGTTTAAGCATTGCATTACAACTTTAAGAGGCTTTTACTGATATGCAAGAAACTAATGATCTTTAAGAACGAATAATTCTCTCCTTCCCGAATTTTCCATGGGCGCAAGCCTGGCTCGAGCCCGATAGACTGCCTGCTTACCCAGCCCGACCCCGGCCCATGCAGACCTCTAGCACATACACACCCACGAAAGCAATATTGGGCAATTCTCTCATGGGTTTTTATAACACAGATTCAAACTTAAATTGAAATAAATAACTGAATAATAAACAATTGAAGATGTCTTAATGTCAGATTGCAGGAAAAAAATTTTTTATGCAACTTTATATTTTCAAATTGCCCTCAAAGTTTAAAGAAAATACTAGACATCAAAGTTTTTGCATCGGTTAAGGCAACTATTCAGCTATTCTAGAGAAAAAAATAATCCTGTATCTCAATTATTTACATTACCAAGATAAAAAATGTCCTAAAAGTAATGGTATTTAAAAAAACGAAAAAATTCATAACTTGAAAATTATTAAAAAAGCAGACACTTTAAGGAGGGTGATTCGGTTAGCCCAGGAGGAGTTCTACTTCTGTACTTCTGATCATCACTGCTTTTTGGGACATCCTATATATCCCAAGGAAGAATACTCTTGAAAAAAGTCTGACGAGACTGGGAATAGAACCCAGGTCTCCCAATTGCCGGTCAGGCACTCTGCCCATTGATCTATCCCGCCATAGCATTCACTCAAGCTATTTTGGAGTCTTTGTTGGCGTTGGAAATTGCAAGTCAGTCCACATGGCGGCATCGTTTGCTGCCATGGCTTCTTAGAATTCTTCACCACACAGGCTTCTCGTTGTGTAACAAAAAAATCCAAATAGCTTGAGAGAATGCTCTGGCGGGATAGCTCAATGAACAGAGCATATGATTGGCAATCGGGAGACCCGGGTTTGATTCCTGGTCCCATCTGACTTTTTCAAGTCAATTCTTCCTTGGGATTTTCCTGGGTTCACACTATCTCATGCAAAATTACCTTACCCTATTCCCTTGATACCCTATATACTCAAGCATAGGTCAACCCCTCAAACTATAAAAGAAAAAAGGGTCTAAGGATGATAGATAATGATGATATATGATTCATCCTTTCACCCCTTATTTAGCATAAGCTTATCAACATTTGATCAAATTTAGTCACTTGAGTGGTGAAAGGGTGAATCATTCCATTTTTTTACATATCACACTCAGATTTTCCCACAGATCAAGATTTGTCAGGATAATTTCAGAGAAATAATTTACATCATAAATGACCGTCTTTTCGAAAATGTATTATCTTAAATAAAAAGAGCCGAGAGATACATTAAATAACAACACAAAATTTTACTCACAACTCTCAAAGTTGAGTAATTTCAGTCAGCAATACTATAATTAGAGTTAAAATGTGCAAAATTGTGGGATTTTAATAAGAAATCTCGCGATGCTAGAAAATTTAAAAGATTAGAGGTATGAGACTATCAGTATGTTTCATCTACTATATGTTAGACACCATACCAAATAAAATGTTGTTTATCAATAATAATGACAACTAACACATGATATAATGAAGTTTTAACATAGCACAGTAAAGCGTGCAACTTAACCCAAGGTTGTACTAGAAGAGAAAAATAGTGACTTGGCTGGGACTCGAACACAGGTCTCCCACTTTCTGGACAGGTGTTATTACCAACTAAACTACCAAGCCGCATCAATTTCCTTTCTGTTAATTTTACCTTGAACATAAAAGCCCCGATTTACAGAAGGGAAAAGGACATGGCTCGGTAGTTTAGTTAGTAAGAACACCTGCCCGGAAAGTGGGAGACCTGGGTTTGAGTCCCAGCCAAGTCACTATTTTTCTCTTCTTGTAAAATAATGACAACAGTTTTTCCTCTCTCAGGTATGGGTTGAGAGTTATTACTTCAGTGAAAGTTTTGATGCAAAATACTGACCTGAGCTATGGAATAATTTCATTATAACAATTTTTTAGATCAGTAAGAAGAAAATTAAAAGTCGTACCAGGTTTTAGTTTGTAGATTGCTAGGAACTGCTGGCTGTGGAGGAGTTGAGCAAACAGATTAAATGCTTTGTACCACGGCATAACAGATGCAAGATCAATACCAAAATGAGAGTCCCTTTGAGGCTGACTAACATTGACTCTCACGATGTAACCATCTCTGTCCTCACTAGAAAAAACATAAAAACACTTTAATTAAATAGAATAAGGAAAAAATTCATTCATGACTATTATTTTGAAGAAAATAACAAATATAAATACGGAAGTACGGGCCAGAAGAATTTCCTTTATCTTTAAAGAAGTGCAAGTAAGGATCAGGGTAAGTCATCAGGCAAGGGATCTTGCTAATATAACATCATTAGCACCTTATTCTTAGCTAAATATAGTCACCCAATAACCCATGGTAATTACTCTCAGTGTTATTTGGTGACAACATGTGATAACCAAGAAGAAACCAAGAGGCAACTTATAAGTGAGAAATATGAAAAATGTAACTAGTTAGCTAAATTAAAACTTAAGGGAGTAAATCATCACATGAGCACATACCATACATACAGATAAGCTACAATAAAACCAATTTATAAGAAATGAAGTGATGGGGTGATGATAGATGCCAATGAAGACTTAGCAGCATTTTTCAAATATATATTCCATGGACTCAGACAGATTGAACACATTGTCTTTCCACTGATCCAGAAGGCTTAGTTTTCAAGCAAAAATCCGATTTTCTTAATGGGAAACATTGAACTAAAGATCTCTTAAGCTTGATCATTATCTGATTTTAAAAATGTATCTTATACAGCAACTACCATCTGTCTCATTATCGTATAAAATCAGGGTTATGAAGTATTGAATTCTGTTATGAAATACTGAATTATAAGTTTATTATAAGTATTTTTAAAAGTTTTTTGACAGGTAATTTCACATGTAGGCTCCCACTGGGACTTTAATTCTGGATACCTTTCACCAAAGCTGAACAAGCTATCAGGAAGGCTGATTGTGGTGGCAATTATATGTTTAGCTGAAGAGGCCAATCAAACATTTACATACCAAATCACTGGAGCACGATAAATACTGTGGAAGGCTTTCCTTTCTTGATTTTCTGCCCTTAAACTTTCATCATCTTCCGCAACTGGCTCCTTCCCAATATCGACCCAATCCACAATGACCTTTGAGAGGATTTCATACTCTTTTGGATACTGTTGACGCATCAACTCTGCAACTGCAAAGCTATCGACTAGATGATTCTCACCACCAGGACCTGCCCACTGGACTATGCATTGGAGCATGTTAACCTGAATTATAATAGCACAAAAGATAATTGGAAATTAAAACAAAATTGCTAAGTAATAATAAAATTTCCACATTTATGATTTAGAAAAATAGGCAAGTTTGAGAAGCAAATGTAAGAGAGTTGAGAACATTACCGAAAGCTAAAATAAGAAATTATAATGCAATAACTACAAAAATTATCAACCAATTGGAATAAGAAATGAATATTCCTTAACCCTCAATAATCTTTTCAAACGTAAACAGTGAAAAGTTTAAGTGAAGATTCAATAAAGATTCAGAGATGAAATGAAGATAATTTTTTTGAGAATCAAATTCTCCATATAATTTTCTACTGAAATTAGTTATGTAATAAAAGATCTTGATTTGATAGAAAATATACTTAATTCTGCCACTAACTAATTTTGAAACAAAATATATTAGAAAATTTTACTTAGATATTAAAATTGATTTAGAATAAAAAGTGCAATTTTAAAAGGGTGAAACTTACCCCTGGTTTGTATTCATAGTATGGAAGATCGGTGTGCAACTGAAGTTTGTCAGATGTGTATGCAACATTACTTGGTTCATCTTTGGCACGCACACTAAAGAGTTCTCTATATGGTTAAGAAAAAATAATAAAAGATATCACAAAAGATACACACTTTTAGTTGTAGAAATAAATTATGATAAAAAAGTACCCATAGTGAGTTCTTCGTACAAATGCAACTCTTTCCGCTAACTTTCTCAGCTGTCCATTGCAAGGCTCTGCACCCACGACCATTGCAACACCCCAATTCTCCAGATATTCCAACCATGCCAGCAAACTACTATCCTTGGAAAGAATGTCATCAAATGGAAACCTCCACGAACTTTCCGATGTATTTGCACTATCACTGATACTGGCAAAGTCCTTTGCATCCCATAACACCCTATTTCCACGATAGTTTGAAAGTCTGTTGACCTTTGCACGGTGTGTAAATGCCCTTTCGTTCAGCCAATCAGCTTCGAAGGCACTTTGATGTCCATCTTCCCAGATCAATGTGAGAGTTGACTTATCTTCGGAGATCTGATTAGAGAAAAAAAAAACAAAAATTGCTTTACAATATTTGTTACAAATACAATTTCTCTTACATTTATGGATTTTTGTTTATACGTTTTATGTTTAAGGACTTATGTTTTTGTATTTAGATTTCTTTATTTTATCTAATTAAATTTATTCGATTTATTTGTAATATTTAACGATTTCTTTATTTGATGGTTTATATATTTAATGTTTTCATTGATGACAATTGTTCATTTTAATTGCATTGATTTTGTACCTTTTACCATATTGTTTTTAACAATATTTATGTTTCACTTGAATCTTGAATTTTATATTTTTAATTTTATTGTCTTTACTGTATTAATATGCTTCTTAAAAGTACCAATTCTCTGTGTAAAAGGGTTGACTGCCCTTATATAATTGTAAATAAACAAACGCTACAAAAAATATCTTTTTATGGATGAAAACTTTGAAATCATAAACCTACCTTAATAAACATTCAAAAGAAAAAATTGATATCATCAATCATGAGGGTATGAATCTAAATACATAATTCAAGCTTTTAAACCTTGCCCTGATTTTCAGAAAATATATCCAGTTTTCTTTGTTTACACATACAAAAAGGTCCTATCCAAGTATCACAAGAAAATGATATGCAAATGAGACAAAAAAATTACTCATTCAAGCATAAAAGGTAGATCCACAATAAAGAGCCAAGGAAATGGTTCTACATATAATATAGGAAAATTTTCAAAATAATCGTGGATTTTAAGGATTAAAGTCAAAGACTTTGCCTAGGAAATAGTCAGTTAAATTTTAAGAATTTAGATGGTAAAGAATATAATAATTACTCTCTGAGATGTTGGTTTGCAGTTGAGATCAAACATCAACATTGGGAGAGTTCGAGAGAGAGCTTCTGGGTGAAAGCACTTTTGGCACTGGCAGTTGTCTCGCAACCAAACAAAAGGAAATTCTTGTACTTCAATGAGGTCTCTTTCATCATCACACATCTTCAAAATTACGCTTCTGCTATCACGCGAAAGTTCAGCTGATAGTATACGAGGTCCAAGGTCATCTTTGAGCCTTTAAATCACAAAAAATATATTGATTATATATTGAACATGCAATCATTTTTAAGATATCCTTTTATCACAGTTTAACTTTCCTTTAAATAAACATGTTATGTAATCCATTTAAACTATGGTTCAAAGGAGATAAAAATATTTTCAATGAAGCATATGAATATATTCATGCTTCCATACTATACTCTACTATAGTAGAGAAATTATCTGTCAATTTACAATATAGTTTGAAGTGAAATAAAGATAAATATGGATGTAAACAATATTTAAACTTCCAATCACAATCCCTTTCCTTCTTCAGATATAAATGGCTATTCTGGGTTGGATGGATTACACATAAAAATTCTAATAAATGGGTGGAAATAACTGTGCAAAATTCCACTTTAATAACTTTTCAAAGTGGAATTTTGCAAAGTTATTTCCACCCATTTATTAGGATGGAGTTCCACAAAGTTAAAGCTGATTTGATTGATTTCACATGAACATTCATTAACTTCACTTATAAACATGTATTTCCTTTAATGGTATGACGCAAAATATCATTACTAATCATAAAGGCACCAAAAAATAAAATGAAATAAAAATTTTGTGAAAGGAAGATTAAGTAATAAAATTTTACAAATTATACATTGGATTTGAGAATTAATTATAATATGAATTTGAAGCTTTAAATGGAAGAAAGGGACTCCAAATAACCAAGAGTGTAATACTCTCATCTGGGGCATATAAGGGGGTGAGTGCCCATAGACCTCCAATATTTCCTATTGGAGCTGCTACTAAGTTATGCATTAATAGAGCGTGCAGTCTATAAAAACCAGAACAGCAGTAAGTGGTTCTTAAACGTATATCAAACTATTTAAATGTGCACTGGCTATGTCCTGGTCTCTCATGGGCTTTGGCATCATTAATTGAAGTGAAAGAAAATTAGACTCTACAACCACCATTTATATAATGTATTCCAATAGGTCAATATTCTTGCAAAATGTAGTAATATTCATAAAAGGTAAGAAAATATATTTAAATGTAAGATTTTATTAAAACAAATAAAGCCAAGATTTAAAAAAATATCCTCTACAACAAGAGTAAACTATGAGATGTAAATAAAGAATTATCAAGTGAATAAAATAGGAATGCTATCACTTCAACTCTTAATTGAATACCTATGCTTCAGGCATCACTTTAATAAGAGTTTTACTGCCTTAGTTTAAATGAAATAGAAAATTAATTATTCAAACTACAAACAGATTATATGTACAAAGAGGGGCGTTTTGGAGATCATTAAGTTACTTCTTCTTTAGAACAAGGTGTTCATTAAATATAAACCTTTCTTACAAATGGCACACAGGGTAGCAATTGGATATTTTTTTAATGGGGTAACGCGCTAAAGACAAAACCTATGAATGAAAAATAGTACAACGAAAAATAATACCATTAAAATAATTTATAATCATAAATAATTTAGAGAGCTCATTGCAAATTCCTCTCAAATTTTACTGAATTTCATGATGTATCTTTAATAGATACCCATCAATAATTAATAAAGGAAGTAAACCACAATAGGAGATTTATAGAAATCTAAGTGGTCACTTTTGAGTTTATTCATTACTGAAAATAGAGAAAATTTTAATCTATTTCGGCACTTACATAATATAATTACCTGCGCAAATTTTCTGGCTGCTGTGATGTCAGTGATCGCTTTTGAGAGCAGTAATGCCGAGGAATAGAAGATTTAGTGAATGCATGATTTAAACGTACACCAAAACCTTGTCCAAGTTTGTAATTCGATATCAACCTAAATTGCGGTTGTTTTGAAACCACAAGATTTGATGTTAAAAATGGCTTTTGGCGCAAAACTCTCAATAATGATGTAATTGTCGACGTATTCATTGCCTCCCAATGGCTCCAATAGGTTAACAACGCCTATATTAGTTTTAAAATGTTACGATTTATGACACACCCCGCAATACATCCAACTCTTTTCGGTGTAACTACGTTATGACATACACGTAGGTGCTATGACATCATCAAACGAAGGTAAAGGATAACAACGGTAAATTTTATCAAATCATCGAAACTTAAAGGTCAAGAATGCGGCGCGATTTTAGTGTTTTATTTTGAGAACGAATACGCTCGCAGAAATTTGCCAGCAGTTACATTAGTGGCTATTAGATGGCATTAAGGGTCTTATGGCCGTCTTAAAACCCAATTATGAAAGGATGTTTTTTAAACGAAAGATAATCGGTCTTAATTAGAAATGAAAAATAATACCTTAATCGCGGAAACATCACATTCCCGTATCATATCCATTCTAGTAGATTGTGCGAATTGAAATTGAATACCGAAAATTAAAAAGAAATATTTGCAAGTAATAAACGCGAAGAATAATATAAAAGTATATTCTTTCATTTTATTTCAACTCTATTGAATAATTCAACAAATATTCGGCCTAGATAGTATACTTATACTTTGAGCTCCGGAGGAACTATCTATACATTCCCCATAGAGCTTTCCACCAAGTACATTTACTTCATTACCAAGGACACTATAAATTGCGGAGGCAGAACACTTTTTGCGTGATTAATTAACCAAAAGGATTATAGCCGGCAATTTCATTTTATCTGAATCCTAAAAATATTCACTTCTTAACACTAGATCTTTAATTCACTATCTAACTTGCAAATCATGCAAAAACCTTACAGAAATCTGAAATACAGAATTCTCAAATTAACGTCAACTGCATCTATTCTATTTAATTCCTTTCTCAAAACAAAAACCATTTATGTCCAATAAGCATTCAATTATCTTTTACTTGAATGGGTCAAGAATAATCAAATAAAAAAGGTGGATTTTATTTATTTTTGTAGGAGAAATTAAAACTTTTAAAACTTACAGAAAATACTTTGATACATACAAATGAGTTGGCAACTAGCAAAAATACCAAAATAAAGAAGAAGCTCATTTTAAATACAACACATTTTTAAAACTCCAAGTAAGACACACTAAAACTGTCTGACAACCTTTCCCTTTGAGGCAAAAGTTTATTAGTCATCAGTAAATGATCCAGACCAGCTTGAAACATTGGTGCAGCAACTTTAATGGTAATCATGTCCGAATTGTTCAACACATCTTTGAGACCAGATACATCCTTCTCTTCCCGAAATAACACCTTCTTCATTAATCTTGAGTGCAGATTAACCTTAAACCTTAGGCTATCATGATGAGATTTTTCAGAATCCATCATGTTTTTGAAATCATCTTGCAGAATATCACTCAAAAAAATACGCCATTCCCCATCAATTTTGTCTTTAGACTCACTTTCCTCCTTTAAGGTATCTTCAGCTTTCTTCAAACAATCTGCTTCACTAATTGGCAGCAATAACTCCAAATGACCATTGAGTACATAGATAACAAGCCAATGAATTTCCTTATCAGAATACTGTGTTTGGATTAACAACTTGACAATTGGTTTTAACTCACCCTCTTCTATAACAGCTTGTTTTACTGCTTTCAAAAATGCCTCAATTGCTGAATCAGGACAGTTAATCCACGGAGAACCATCATCACATTCCCAATTAACTGTGCAACCCCAAAGTCTACACATACCATGCTTTTCGACAGAACCAAGCCAAGCTGAGCACTTCTTGCAAAAAACAACTCTCTTGGAAGATTCGTTCAAATTAAAGAAAGTGGAAAAGTTGTCATAATAACAATCTAATGGTCTTTTGGTCAAAGTATGAGAATCTGAATGTCCATGACAAAACCATTCGCCAATCACTTCCTCTAAAGGAGTAAGAGGCAATGGTAATACACGATCAAACTTCCACCATTCTTCCCACACAGGGAATTCACACTTACGACATTTAGGTTGACAAGGAAAATCAGGAATAGAATATTCAATACTTTGGGCTTGTGAGACACTTGCACAATGAGTTAATTTTAGCACCTCAGCAGTAACAGACCCATGTCGTTTATCAAGAGGTCCAAACACTATGTTAAAAGATAGAGAATTGTCATCTACTTTAAAACCAGAGGGGACAAACGTAAACGTTTCTGGAGATTTTAGAAGTAAGACTTCGGCCCAACCTTCTCCCATCAGGGTAAGAAGGATCATTGACGATTCCGAAGAGAAATCCATCTTGGTAATAGTTCGGTTAGTTTGAAGGAGCACATTTCCTAAACTTAACCGTGGTCGCAGCTCTATCAATAGAGATTCAAGCACTGTCTTTTTGCGTATCTCCTCCTTCCTCAGGATTCTTATCTTTGTCAGGCAATCTTTTGACAACTCCTGAAAATAGAGGAATTAAGACACAATGGTAAAATCCATTTATCATGGCAATAAAAACAGAGCGAAACCAAGGCAAACAGAGCGAAACCAAGGTAAACATAACCAAACAATTATTTTATATGTTCACTACAATATTTTGAACTTGGCTACTGAAAACCGATATATTAAGAAATATTTAGTTTGACATATTAGCAAACTTCAAAAATAACAAAACAAATTGCATGTTTATCATTCTTGCTTGGGTGCAAAAGTGTGACTGAACTACGGAAGAATAACATCTATTATTTGAGAAGCTATAGTCAGGGCCTTCATCAGAAATCCAGTGAGAAAATCTTGTTAGAGCAAAGCACTGAAAGGGGCATCAACTTTAAAATATCGGGAAGTTCTATGAAAAACTCAACTAATATACCGAAAATGTGCAGCTGTTCAAAGTGAATAATAATGACAATTTTATAGAATAAGATGCAATTAATTTGTTACTTATATTTCATTACTGATGCTTCATTAGCAGTTCATTGAATGCAAAATGTTTGCTGAACTAAATGAAGCATACTGTCAAAATCATTATCAGTAAAACTGAGATATGGTACCTGAAAAGTATTTGTTGGAAATTGCATAGCTATTAAAGCTGATTTTATAGTTAGTTACATAAAAACTCACAAAACTTTTTTGCGATAAGAATTATCTGATTTATATAATTTATTACAAAAATTTACTTTGAAGGTGCTCAACATAGAGTTGTTAGTTGGTATACATTCTGGAAGCTCCATGTATATTTTATAATTAAAAATGAAGACAATTAAGTGAAAATCCCATTTTTGGAGGTAAATCTTGTTTTAGGAAATAAAATTTTTACAATTTATATTCTAAAATGTCTGAACGATCATTCTATTTCTTCAACAGAAAATAATGACAATGTACTCCTGCTATATTTAGAACTCTCTAACTGATCAAAAACAAAATTCATAGGTTTACTGTTTGCTCCGATATTCACTCCCATTATACTAGTCAATCTGATTCCATACATGTACCTCAACACTGACTTTCAAAAACTGCAAATAGCCTAAACTTATCTGAAATTAAAATTCAAACCAAGTTACTAGCAAGTGTGAGAAACACATGGCTTTTAAAATAATAAAGATTATACACAATTGGCTAACCACTAGGTGAATGCATGAAAACATTATTGCTTGATTTCCAAATCTGTCTACCTGATCTTTATTAGTACGATGATTAGCATTCTTTTTTTATTGTATATTATTCATTTTGTCCTGATGATGTCTATACCCGAATTTTATTGGTTCGACGGCTAATACTTATTATTATTTACTTACCATGCTTCTCAAATTTTTGGAATAGATTATCAGATTCCTTCAAAAAGAAGGGCAAAGTAACATCCACGTAGTAATCGGAATATACTTCTATATTACTTATAACAGAAGCAAGTAAGTGAGCCTTCCCTGCATTAATACCTGAAATTGAAATAAATTGAATGAAGAACTTTTTATTCATACTATTCTGTATTAAAGGACAGCGGAAATAAACAGTACAAATACTAATTATATAAACAGGTTCCACTGTATGTTCATTTCCAAAACCAGATGGTGAAACTAAGAAAACACGATATATATCAGAAAAAGAAACTCACCAAAAGCCTCATGGCTAATGCATGTAAAATGGACATGTAAGTGGTAAAATGAAGGCTGGTAGTGTAAGAAAATCCTTAACCGTGATCCAGGTAAGCCGTACTTTTGTTCTATCACTTCCTAGAATAAAAGGAATTTCTTGACTTAAGTTTTCATTAATAAAATTTTTCAAACTGAAAAAGTTCGATTAAATGCTATATCCTTCTGTTTTCTATCAATTTGGATCATATTTTACACAATCAAAGATGTACAAACATTGAAATGGGCTTCAAGGAATTTAGCCTACCTTCCCCCGACTGTAAATGTTTTTCAGGAGTGATAAATGTTCTGCTCGCAAATCTCTTAAAGAAAGTATTCCTTTTGTAAAAGGAAGTGCCAAAAGATGTAGATTTTCGTGGGTGACACCATCCCACTTTAGGTCTGGTACCAAAAGGAAACCGTCCTTATCTTCCTTAGATGAAGTCCTATACACTACCCTTTCTTCTTCAGCCGTTCCATCAATGATATTATAGACCCACTGATGTGAAAAATAACGAAGTAACGTAAGATTGACAGTACTTAAATGATATCAAATTCGTTAACTATTTCAAAACGATATTTAGCCTCATCAATAAATATAAATCATGAATACATTAGTAATTGCTCCGTAATTTTCTAAGATTATTTGCAGGTAACCTGAAGATTGAACTGTTCTTCATTTAAATGAGGAAGTGTCACAGATGAATACAATTCCGGAGTTTCATCGATGGCATGACTTGGTTTTCCTTCGTATTTTCGTACATGCTTCTCAGTAGCAGGGTGAATTATCGTCGCACTTATCCCTGAAAAAATAGTTAATCTATAGGTAATTTTTTTTTAAACTAACAATAAAATTTCATTGCTATCTCTATGAATGGAAAATCACCGTTTAGTTCAGGAGGTGGTTGACATTCATAGCCTCCATATATATCATTATCAAATTCTTTTTTTAATGCTGTACTTTCAGTGAAAAGACTTGGTAACTGATCCACGGCAAAACATTTTTTCTGTAACAGGACGATTGCCTGCCCGTCTTTGTCGGTAAAATTACCAAGGACACTGATTGTTTTTGCCTGTGTGTTCTCACTTAATACGCGAATAGTTTGAAAACCATTGAAATTAGACAAATCTTTGTGTATTGTTGTGCTAACTGTTTCGTCCGAGCCACTATCTGGCGCACTGACTGCTTGATTTTCTTCCATTGTTCAAATTAATAGCAAATACCTTATTCACGCCGGATGGAACAGCAAAAAATCAGTCTTTGGTGAATTTGAGATTCAGTTGAATACGTATTCAATCCAAACGTTGATTTAAACCACGTGTAACTCCGCCAAAGTTTTGCGATACCACCAGCTACAGAAATACCGCGGTTTTTCCGACAGATTTCGCTTCCGACTTTTGTCGCAGAATAAATCGCGAGATGCATCGATTAGTAAGAGAATTTAGATTTAGAGGTTTCGACACGTTTCGAGCTGCTTTCGATATCTTCTTCGATGGTCGTGTGCATTTGAAAATTTGGAAGAATCAGGAAAAATCAATAAGTTGACATTAACTCAGTAAAGCGGTGAACCACTTGTTTTTGGAATGGAAGGAAAGGAAATGAAAACTCGGATGTCTGAAGAGGATAGACTAGAACTATGCAAAAAGTTAGATAACGAATTGGACGACTATATTGACAGTCTGGAGAAGAGGTCTTATACAGAAGGATGGCCTGAGGACCGGTGGGAGGAGGTAATTATAGAATTGCTTCCGTATTTCTATTCTTTTTGACATTTTCCTTCCAGTCTGACTATCATCTTATTAGGAAATGGAAAAACATCCCTTCTTCATGACTAAAGCACCTACTGAAGGAGAAAAAGTATCCCCTCTTATGCAAGGATTACAGAATTTAAAGTACGATGCGGAAGAAAATACTCCAGAAGGTTAGTTAAGTTTCCATTAGATGAAAATACTAATAAACTCTTTGTGATGATCTTATTTATTCAACAGAGCTGGCCTCCAACTATAAAGAGGATGGAAACTTCAACTTTAAGTATAAGAACTACCGTCTCGCAATACTGAGCTACACTGAGGGACTGAAAGCAAAATGCGGTAATGCTGTACTTAATGCGCAACTTCTTAACAATCGTTCTGCATCTCAGTTTATGTTAGGAAACTATAGGTGAGCGTAATGGTAAATTATTATCTTCGTGATATTTTTATATACTCTTTAAATATTCAGTGAATAATTCTAGGTCTATCAGTCTGTAATATTCAATTTTGATACCATTAAATACATCTTATTTGTAATAAAAATACCATAAGTGGTAATTCTATGCCGAAATATATAATTCAAAATGAAATATAAAAAAACTGCTGCTAGCTAAAAAAAATCTCATTAAACTGTCACATCCTTATAAATATTTATGATTCAAAAGTGTATTTTTATATTTTTTATTGGTGCAAACATATTCATTATTTTCTAATTTTGGCAAATTTTCTGAAATAAAGAGAAACATCTATTTGCCTCAAATATTCAGACAAATGGTAAAAAGTGTGATCTAAAATTTTCCTCAGATAGTTATTCATTATTGTTTGATTTTTCATTTACTTATCTACTAGTTATTGCTAGTTTTCTTCCTGATAAGTGATATTTATGATTATTTCTGAGATTCTTTATTTTATGTTCAAGATATTTCTGTGCAAGGAATCATAGCTCAAGTTGATTGCTCATTGTAAAAACTTACCTTTACATGAGTATAAATATTCAATTGCTAGTAATTGGCCTTTCTAATCTATTTTTTAGTCATCCAGTTATGATCTTGTGTTTGTTTAAACATTTATATTGGAGCCAAAAAAATGATGAAAATAATAGATGATTCAAAGGGAAGCTGGATTTTGGATGGATTAGTTTAAGAAGTTTTAAGAACTTATCTCTTTTTGTCTATGGAGAGTTATGTTGATACTTTTACTTTTGTATGGGTCATTGCAATTCTTAAAATTATAAAAACTTACTTAATTTGGCATAAATAATATACTTTTACTTTGAGCTCCAGAGAAACTATCTATACATTTCCCATAGAGTATTTCACCAAGTACATTTACTTCATTACCAAGGACACTATAAATTGCGGAGGCAGAACGCTTTTTGCGTGATTAATTAACCAAAAGGATTATAGCGGGCAATTTAATCTTATCTAAATCCTAAAAATATTCACTTCTTAACACTAGATCTTTAATTCACTATCTAACTTGCAAATCATGCAAAAACCTTACAGAAATCTGAAATACAGAATTCTCAAATTAACGTCAACTGCGTCTGTTCTATTTAATTCCTTTCTCTAAACAAAAACCATTTGTGTCCAATAAGCATTCAATTATCTTTTACTTGAAAGGGTCAAGAATAATCAAATAAAAAGGTGGATTTTATTTATTTTTGTAGGAGAAATTAAAACTTTTAAAACTTACAGAAAATACTTTGATACATACAAATGAGTTGGCAACTAGCAAAAATACCAAAATAAAGAAGAAGCTCATTTTAAATACAACACATTTTTAAAACTCCAAGTAAGACACACTAAAACTGTCTGACAACCTTTCCCTTTGAGGCAAAAGTTTATTAGTCATCAGTGAATGATCCAGACCAGCTTGAAACATTGGTGCAGCAACCTTAATGGTAATCATGTCCGAATTGTTCAACACATCTTTGAGACCAGATACATCCTTCTCTTCCCGAAATAACACCTTCTTCATTAATCTTGAGTGCAGATTAACCTTAACCTGCTTCACTAATTGGCAGCAATAATTCCAAATGCCCATTGAGTGCATACATAATAAGCCAATGAAGTTTTGCATTAGAATATGGAAAACTCAAATTTGTGAGATTAATTTTCTTAAACTGAGATAATTCTTTGAAGTACTTTCGCCCTATGGTTAAATATGTATCTTGTTTTGAAATTATTCATTTAGTTTCATCTTTCTTCCTTTTCTCATGCTCTTTTGCGTCAGTCTAAATATGTTTATTAGTTCAGTAATTTTCTTTTCGGCTCTGAGGAGTATGCTGTTTATTGTTTTTATATATATATATATACACACACACGAGTAAAATGTAGTAAAACACAAATTTAGAGTCGACATCATATAGAGAGGGTCCTCAAAAGTAGAAAAAGTATTGGAAATATTCTTAAAATTAGATGCAATTTCTCGGTCCAGCATTGAACCCGGGTCTTTTGGTGATACTTCCTATGCAACACAATAGAAGATCACCATCTCTAACTATGTGTGAAAATTCAAGCAGAAATATTGGCAGCAAGTGCCTCAAACGACGTCCTACTTTTCACATATATTCCTTATATGAGAAATTTTAATGTGCTCTGGCATCTAACCCAGGAATAGCATGGTTTATAAATTTTTTTTTTTTAAACCTAGTTTTAATATACATCTTCTAACTAAGCAAGAACTTCCTATTATTTGTATAAGTGCATAAAAAAAATAATGAAAAACTAACCCAATGTATTTTAAATAGGAGATATATATACCGCCTACCATCGAACTGGGGTCTTTTTGGTGATACTTCCTATGCAACACAATAGAAGATTACCATCTCTTACTATGTGTGAAAATTAAAGCAGAAGTATTGGCTGCAGCTGCCTCAAATGACTTCTTACTTTTCCCTTATATTCCTTATGAGAGAAATTTTATTGTGCTCTGGCATCGAACCCAGGAATAGTACAGTCTTATGAAAATTTTTTTCTGAAACCAATTATTAATATATATTTCTACCCAAACACGAACTTCCTATCATTTCGATAAGTGCATCAAAAAAAATAATGAAAAACTACCTCAATGTATTTTGATGGGCCGATTTTTGCATCGTCCTAGCATCGAACCCAGGATATTTTCTGTAAACTTCATTAATGTTATTGATAGGTACTGACCATATATATTGTCTCCTAGAATTTCGATTCTCTACCTATCCAGGAAGTAATTTTTAAAAATTCCCTAATATCAAAGCAATGCATTTAAATGGAAAAAATCAGGACTTTTGGGCCCTCTGGAATGGAACCTATGACACTGAGGTTCAAAATCGCAATTTTTCTGGCAGTTACA
This sequence comes from Sympetrum striolatum, assembly GCA_947579665.1. Lineage (NCBI taxonomy): Eukaryota > Metazoa > Arthropoda > Insecta > Odonata > Libellulidae > Sympetrum > Sympetrum striolatum. The sequence goes on from OX388348.1 coordinate 73,471,493, forward strand.
CGTTATGGCCAATCCGTCATAAAAATTTCAAGTCAATGACACTTGTGGTTTAGCCTGTGAATTAGTATCCTATCTATATAGTTAGATACATGAATGAATCCGGAGTAGTTATATATAATAGATAGATATATTATGTTTAAGATCATCACTGAAAGATGCTGAAGCATGCTTGAGACTTGATCCCTCACACTCCAAAGCCAGGGTAAGAGCTGCTCAGTGCTGCATGAAGATGCGGACCTATGATGATTGTCTCAAACATTGTGACTCATATCTTGCCAATGATCCCACAGATACCAAGATGAAACAAATACGTATGGAAGCTGTTTCCTCAAAGGTAAGTCTGTTCTACATACTGTTACGTATTCCGTAGGGTCGATAAGTGTGACTCGTTTTAAAAGAAACAACAAACTTTATTTCCTAAACTCAATTGAACAAAGCCACACATCAAATTACAATGCGTAAAAATGATCCATTTTGTTCTCTCTTTCTTTTTTCCAACAATCCTGCGTCGCGAACACAAACTCCGTTGCCAACACAAGTCCCTCACTTTCCAAGCTTCGTAAGAATACTATGAAAGATCTTAATCATAAATGTACAACTGCTGTCTTGTTTCTTCTTTTTGACTTGAAACCTTTGTTTATCTTTATATTTGATTGAATATCAATCATTTTGACTATGAGTAGACTCAATAAAACATTTAATACAAAGAAAGAACAATACAAATGTTATTCAGGAATTCAATCTAATATTTTTGAAGAACTTTAACAAACTAGAATTCTTTAAATTCAGAGCTCTTTGCTAATCAACCCCATGGCAACATCTGCAATAGTTTGGGTAGGTATGGAAGAAAATTTTCCTAGGAAATCATTCTTCTGATCAATTTGCTTTATTGTCTGAAGAATTTATTTCTTCTACAAAACTTATTAAAAATTAAGGTTTTATAAAGGACATAATAGGAAAATTTACATAGCAGGCCAAGTGTTATGCAAAGAGCTTCTTTAAGTAACCCTAGTCCAGTAAGATAAAGACAAATGGAAATTTTTAAAAGCAATGTATAAAATATGTGTGTATAGGAAGTAATAAATCAAATAGTAGGAAAATTATTAAGGTGTGTCTCCCTCTTGGAAAAAGTAAAAAGTGGAGAATCTCTTTGGGTTGTTTTTACTAATTGCCCCCTACTATTAAAGTTTAGTTCCAAAATGTTCTCTCTTTTTCAGAGTTTATCACATAAAACTCAGCTCTCTCATTTATGTAAAATAAATATAATTGAAGATTTTTTCTTTTTGCTAATTAATGCAAATTTTATTTCCAATAAAAGGGTTGACTTTGAAAGAAAATTGTTCTCCAAAATTTATATTTTTGACTCATCAATTCTTTTCATTTCCAATGAGCTAGAAAACTTTAATTGTATCTTTTATTGTGGTTGTTTGCTATTTTAAATTTTGGATCACATAAATGAAATGGTGGATCATATCAGGAGCAGCATGTTTATGTACTAGTGTAATATTCTTCTATTTATTTTTCTGTAAATATATTTCAGAAACGTGCTGATAGGGATAGTAGGCTTGAAGCTCGGCATACAATAGCCAAGACAGCTGCAAACGAAGTACTGATGAAAGCACTGAGAGATCGTGGAGTAACCTTGTTTCAAGAGGAAGATGAAGAGCCGCAGCTAGAATCCTTCCATCCTCTAGCTGAAGGAGCTAAGGTCTCACTTGGTGAGGATGGAAGACTCTCTTGGCCTTGTATCATTCTATATCCCGAGTATGGAATCAGTGATTTTGTGCAACAGTGGCATGAAGATATCACGTAAGCAAATACGAGTATTCAACTTCTCACTTGGTTAATATGTCTTAAAATTCCATTTTTCCTTTACTATATTGTAACTCATTCTGATAGCATCTGGCATTTTTCCTTCTGTTATTTCTCGTCCTTAGCTTCTGTAGCAATCTGTCCCCTATAAATATTAGACCCATTCAATCTTTTTTCTGCCTCAACTACATTCTTTAAGTTGAATCTCTTTCTTCTTCCATCATTTTTATCACTTCCATGTTTTTCTTCAACCAAATCTACTTCATCCAGTCTAGGCTGCGTCTCATGAGATTTAACGCTTTGATATCCTCCCATCTTATGATTCACATTTTGTATCTGAGTAAAGATAATGCTGACTCTTTCTTTGCCCTTGTGAATCCCAGTAATTGACTTAAGCTCTCCAGCAGTGATCCATCTAGCAAGTGAGATGTGGGTTAAAGTCCCAGCTTTGGCAGTCTTTTTCTCCTTCACGTTGTTCTCCAAAATACAAGACGTGAATCATGAGTTTTCCATGGTTTATTGATAGACACTCTCTAAAATTTTTCCATCAACTCCATATCTTTTCCATCTTATATTAGCCAATAACCTTAAATATCTCAGCTGATTCGGCACATAGTGCACCATGTCTTTCTATTTTCTTCTGTTACTTTAATCCATATAGGTTTGGCACTCAAATGAGTGAGGTATTTGCCGAGAGTCGGGAATGGGATGTTGAGAGGAAGTATGTTCCAGATTCTCTCTCGATATTCTTCGAAGGTGATGAAGACTCAAGAGGAATTCATCGAATTGACCCAAGGTCCACTCTTGGAGAGGTTCTTTCTGATAAAAGGTAATTTTGTAATTCTTCTCAAGTAAAATTCTGTTCTACGTAGCAAACTCTCACATTCTGAATGTTGGAGAAATTTTGTTTTACTGATTTACTTCTGTGCTGTTCAAGTATAAAATTTTCAGTTAGTTGTTGTGGATTTGCCGACGCTTGATATGAGTAAGATAAAAAAGTCTTTTGTCTCAATCTCACCTTATTAAAAATGTGATTTCTTAATTTTGTTCATGAGTGTAGGTTTAACTATTTTTTATTAGTTACTGACAATTGCAGTTATTAGTACACATTTTCTATATTTATGTAATTCTGATATATAGTATTTAGGTGATTAGAAGAGATAGTTATATAATTACTCAAATAGGAATATCTGTGTATGTATAGCTAGAACCAAAAAAAGGTACCACCATAGTGTAACTATACTAGAGGGCTAACAAATGATATGAGTTTTCTCATTCTTTTCCTCCTCGATAGATGCCCTCAGTGTAGTTTTTCTTCGCCCAGCCACCGAGTCGGAGCTTATCGCTTGCAGCTTTAGATCAAAACGATAAGAACACTGCTCAAAGCTAAACCGCTCCTTCTCAAGTTAGCTGTTCTCCGATTCATTTGCGTCAATGCTTCCGCGGATCCCCTATACAAGTGGGTGGCAAACCACGGCTCGCGAGCATAATGCAGCTCTTACACCCCTCGAGTGTGGCTCTTCATGATGACTGGTTTTCTCATTTATATTTTGATAATGTACGTACCTATTGTCTGTAAAAAAAGTCTAGTCCATCAAGTTTGAGAAGCTATACCTTCCAGTAGAGTCCACTGATAGTAATGAAAAAAAATTAACTGATAATACCTTAATTTCTGTGTTTATTAATATGCGTTTAGATATGTTACTTGCCATAGCTCTAATTTTACTGTACTTTGTTTGAAAAAAGTACGTTTTTTGCACTTGGAAACTCAGTTAATATTTACAGTGATACCTTGAAATTTGTATATGTGTTAGCCAAGAATTTTTCCAACATTTTGGTCTAAAAAAATTGCCAAAATATTTACATATGTACCAGCAATGGAAAATGTTGTAAACCTCTGCTAACTTTGAAACAAAAATTCGATCGGAATATGATTTACACTGTTGTGATCGCAAGAATAACAAAAATAAGAATTTGTAAAGAAGTATTACTTAAACATGCCAATATCTACACAATCAATTTTTATTTATCTCTGTTTAATGTTAGTGGATGCATGAAAGTCATGGCTATGCACTTCTTTACATTCAGCTAAAGCTGCCAATCACCACACCAACCCGAAATAATATTCAGATCGTTCTGCAAACAATCAGTGTCATCTTGTGTTACAATCTCTCTATACACAACAGATCATCAGCGAATAACCTAACCTTGCATTTAACATTATCCACATCATCGTTAATATATATCAGGAACAAAATTGGTCCTAATACATTTCCCTGTGGAACACTGGCTGTGACGCAAACCTCATCAGATAAAATTCCGTCCAAGGCGACTTGCTGCGATCAGTCTCCAAGAAATGACTGTATCCATTCAACAATTTTTCCATTAATCCCGTAAGCCATCAACTTATATAATAAATTTTACATGCAATACTCGATCAAAAGCTTTTATCTGAAATCTGAATCTAGAAATAAGGCATCTGTTCTTATACCCTTATCAACTGCTGTAACTACATCGTTGAGGAGAAAGGCTAACTGGGATTTTTATTACCTCTTCCTCTGTCATTAGTTTTTAAACACCATTAAGACTTTCAACATTGGAAAAAGGTTTGAGACAATAATTTTTGGCATAAGAACTCAATTCTTAATGTTTGTATGTTAATGCACTCATACATAAATAATAACTTTAAAACTATGACTAGGGTAAGGGTTTTCGGAATCTCCTTTGGGCTCTAAATCTGCTCTCAATGTTTTTGTTTGCATAACTGTATGTACTAACTAAGACTATTCTATTTATTTTTATTTTGTATTTTCAGGTATGTGATTTTTGCAGGAACTCCTAAATTCATTGTTTTTGGGAAAGGTAGCAGAAGTGAACAGAATTTCCTCATGAAATATGTTTTATCTTAAATTAAAGATTTATTGAATCAAATTCATGTTCCTTTAATTTGAATTTTAACCCCACATCAACATTTGGACAGCTAAGAAAACCTGGTACCTTGACATGCGAAGTTCAGCTAGCTAATTATTCCTTACAGATATCGTTTAAGTAGAAAACAAATTTTGAATTGTAGCAAATTGATGCTAAAATTACCTGAACTTATTCCAGGAAAATCGTTTTGATTATCTGGATTGATATCAAATCTTCCTTAAAGGTCCAATAGTTGACCTGTGCAAAATTTTCGTACAGTCACTGTGGTTCATGCAATTTGATTGAAAGAAAGAGGTTCAAATGTGTTTTTTATAAGGTAGTGAACACTGGTATATATCTTTACATACAATGACAAAACTAAAAATTGTTTTAAAAAAGTAAGATTAAAAAAATTCGTTTAGAAAGTCTTTTAAAACCTTGAACATAACAATGGGAGTGATGATGTCAGTCTGAGTAACTATTTGATTGTAAGTAAAATTGACGCAAACATACATATCTCTAAAGGTTCGCCCTGTTGAAAATGCCTTGTACAACTATCCGTGTGAAAAAACTGGTTCTGGTAAATACAGACCAGCCCTTAGAAGTGTTTGCCCCTGTGCTTTAGATGTTCAGTACAAATGCAACTTTGACAGGAAATTGTTTTCCTTCATAATGAAATGGGCTCTAGTCCCACTGTAACATGTCGCAGGCGCTGAATTTTGAGTCTGGTGCTTTCCTTTATTCGCCTCTCTTGACCCTGACCTGACTCGCCCTGAAATGCGAAAGGAGAGGTTGGAGGGGTGAGGGAGAGAGTGGTGTGGCGAGAGAGCTGCAAGAGGTCGTGTGCGAGGGATCGAGGAGGAGACTCCAGGAGCTACGGCGGATCAGCTGCAAGCTGACACACTCTTCTGGCGAATTATCTATACTTCGTGTCTTATTTGTGTTATCATTTATTTATTTTTTTGTTCTCTTCTGATTGCGGGCAGAAGTCCATAGAGTTAATTTTCTTGTTCCCCCACTGGCGCCCAATAAAAAGCAGTTTTCCGTTTAGCATTCCGTTTTTCTCACCACGTGCCGCCGAAAGCAGAGTAGATGGTACCGTTACACCACATTCGTGTCATCAAGGGGCCAAAGAGAGCTTCTCAGCAAGTCTATAGTGTGGTGCTGCAGTCAATGGGGAAATCGCAAAATCAAATTTTAACTCAATTTTTTACCAAATGCTACTTATTTCATTTGTTGGTCTATTTTTAGCTGCAAACTTTCGCTTTAAATAGTGAGTCATTTGTATGTTTTAATGGAGTGTGATGAGAGAAAAGTGCTGGTCACCAAAAATGGATGTTTAGTTTAATACATGTATAAAGATTGTGATTCTGTACATTTATTCCCGTATTCTTTTTATCTCTTGAGGCAATGGCAAAAGGCTTCCCTAGCCCAATATTACATCATCTGTGAAATTGAATTATTTGCACATTGCGTATGCATTATTTCCAAAGTGATTCTTAAATGCTCATGATCTTTAATAACAGTCATAAATTGCAAAGAGTAGTGCAACAAAAGTGGAAGGTATAGAAACTTTAAGAATGTCATGTTTGAAGAAGAAAGTCTAGATCACCATGGCTTTACATAAAATATTATTTTCTCATTATTCTCACACACAATTTACCAGATTGTTAAAGTACTGCTCTTCATGATCATGGTCCGTCTATTCTGAAACAAAAGAAGCATTTCAACTTCTTGATAATAGACTCTTTGATAGCCAAATGAATCTTTCTATTGTTTTGTTTTTCTTCTAAGTCTTAAACAAAACATTGTGCAGTTCTGCTCATCTGGGAAATGGGTGCAAAATTCACTTTCCTTATCTATTGCACTTCCTCTACCAATACGATAAGTAACTGTCATGAAGTAAAATAAAAGTTAAACCATGATAAGTGTATCACATAATAATAACATTTTGTTGTGTTGTTAGCACTCTGAAAAATAGGGAAGATGGTATTTGTAATAGAGCCCAGATGCTAGGAATACACAGAACCTCCTTCTTGCCTTACCTTTAAGTAGTCTTTTCACTTACACCTTAAAATCCTCATACAGGCTATACTTTCAAATCTTAGGATATTTTAGTTCACTGTCATTGATAAAATATGATCTGATAATTGCATCAGCAGAGTGAGGTGTGGCGAAGCTCATCTGCAGCTCAGAATAATTATTGAAATTTGTTGGTTTCAAAATTGCAGCTGAAAGCTAGAGCTGCAGCATAAACAAGAAACCTTTTATAATCTAAAAAATTAAGTAAAATCAATTCCATGGTGATACCAATGTTTTACCTTTCTTTTGGAAATAATTTCACTAAGTCATTAGATTTTTCTTCTTTTGAAAAGAATCGGTGGTAATTATTCGAAAAGTTTTATTTTCAACATGATGAATAAACTTGTTCCCTTTTAAAATTAATAAAATTATTTGATGATATTGGAGGAATTCCATCATACAAAACATTTCATTGATATGAAAACTGTGAGCACAATAAAGTTTTAAAAATATTGCTGTTTTAAGAGTTTATAATAATAATATTAATTGTCTTTATTTGGGCAAGATTGAGACAGTCTCTTCTTACATCTAACCCTGGGATACTCAACGTATTTTGGCGCCGGGCACCAAAGGGCGCTTCCGAAAGTGAAGCGGGCACCACATAACATTTCCGTCCATGGTGACATTCAGGCCATCCCTAGGCAATGTTATCACTTTACCAGTTAACCATTCGCCATTTGAAAAAAAACGTTCCATGGTAAATAAAATCCTAAATATTACAACGTATATAATTTCATCACAACCTCACATCTGTGTCTTAATCTCCGAAGATTTGATAATGGGGTATGAAGGTTTTCGCTGCATGTGCACCGCAGCAGCGTCAGTCCTTGATTATGAGGAGTTTGATACATTGATAAGCTGAGCCGAGCTGAATCTTCACATTCGTACAATGAACTAAATATGACATAGATACGCTTCTAACCCCTTCCCCGCCAAACCCACTCTATCCCCACTATTGCAATCCCAAGAAATAAACAAATAAAAAAAAATCTTTTTACCGATGGTTGGCGGGCACTGTACGAGGTCGCTTTGGGCACCAGGTTGAGTACCCCTGATTTAACCCATAATTAATTTTTTGCTAAGCTGCTGCTGCCACTATCTTGTGAAGTCCTCCTAAGCTCTCCTGAATTTCTCAGGAGATGCTTCACCAAGGCCAGCAGCAATAGACGAAAACATACAACCATTACCTGATCAGCTGGGATTCGAACCTGGGACCTTGGGATGGCATAGCTAGAACACTAACCACTCTGCCACCGAGGCTGGTGGTTAGCATTTACTTCTTAAGAGAAGTTCTCTTCATTCTTTTCCTTCGTATTTTTAACACTTTTATGAATGGATCATTTTTTTATGCAAGGGTATGGTTTGTAAGAAAAATGAAAATATAAAATGGTAGGAAGAAAATTAGAAATTTATACTATTGAATTATAATTGAATTATATTTAATTTATTATTCATATATTTTATTTATATTAATTTAATTATACTTTATATCATTTTATAACAAATCCAAAATCTGCAACCCTGCAAATATTCCAAGAAAATCATAATAGTATGTAGTTATTTCTGCTATTTCACATGTTGGGTATTTTTTGTATACTAATTACAAAACTTTTACTTGTGAAAAGGAAAAAAAGAAACATCATTTGGGTTAATGTGCTAACCTTCTTACCTATACTTTACTCAAGACTGGTTTTTGCAGATTTTAAATTAAGATATTTTCACTAGTCACAAAAAAGGGATCATGATCTTGACAAGTTTCAGAAAGAGGGTGAGGGTGTTAATGAATATTACATTGACTGGCCCATAAAAAAATGGTTATCATGGAAAATTATAATTATCTATATCTTATGCAGGTAACAATTTGTGCACCTCTTGTCTCTTTTATGTGTATTAGTTGTTTTAATGTAAAAAACGAAAAGAAAATAAAAAAGCATCTTGCTTCTCTGATGTACGTAAATGTGCCAAAAAACTATGTGAGCTTGGCGAACTCTTATCTACAACAAAGTCTTATCAGGGATAAAATTAGCTTAGTCATTTTACGGATAAAAAGGATTAGCTTATACTTATTTTCGTTTTAGAAAATATTTTTCTTACATGCATAAAATTTTGGTTCAGTTCTAACTAATGCTAACATGACTTGACATGAGAAAATGGGATCTAATCAAGAAAAATTATTTTCTCAGACTGAAAATGAAGAATTCTACTGGATGCAGTGAGATTTTATCATGATGTCCTACAAATGTTTACTGCAACTATGTTAGTGACTTTTCTTTGGCATGACGCAGTGCAAATGGGAAATGAGCTCATGCAAATAGATAAAGTTGGATCTTAAGAACTACATAGAATAATTATCATTTTATTTTCGAAACAAAACACAAGAGCAAAATTAAATTATGCATAGATATTCTTTAGCTATTTAGAGCATCAACAGATTACTGAAAAGTTGTAAGCCTTGGTCATATAATTAAAGGATAAAACCTAAAAAGTAGTTGAATCAACAGGATCATATTTTGTAATAAGAATCCAAGTGTCTCTGGAATCTTTTAATAAAATGTTTTTGTTCTGCGCTGCATCTCTCGTCCCTGTCACCACATTCTGATGAATGGAATATTTTTCATTTGGTACAGAAAAGAGAAAAATGTATAAATTATTCACTCTTGTTCATGGCTGTGTTGATAGTTACTGTGGTATGAGCATACAGAATAGGGGTAATAGATAAGATCTCTGCTTATAAATTGCCAAGAAAAGTGTTATACATAGATTCATTGAGCTTAACTAACATGGACATGCTCTACTTGTAGCGTTAGGTATAACAAGTAAGCAAGGAAATGCTACATCACTACTCATCTTACCTAGTAAGCCTCATTCTCCTCAAGTAGTTCTTGGTAGCTAATGTTAGAGAGTGTGGGATACTGATATACAGGCTGAATACATTACAGACAGGTATATTTCTCAGTTCTTATCCAGATTAGAAATACTTCAATTTTAGGAAAATTAGAATAAGGAACTAAGGATAACAGTGATCTGATATTTTCTGCTGTGATAAAATTATTTTGCAAGACATTCATTACAAATAATTCCAGTGTATAGATGACAATGACTGATAAATTGATGTGATTAGCGAAATTTCAGCATGTTACAAATAAAATTAGCAGCTTTCTCGAATATAAGACAATCTGTATGGTGAATATTTATTGAGAATTATCACTCACTTATAAATAGTTGTAACACACATTTCTTCTGCAAAACAAATTTGTAGTTTTTTGTTTCTGACATTTTGTTAACAAAAACATCCAAAAGACGAATTCTGAATTAACATGATAAAAATATATACTGCAGTTAAACAAGAAATGTGGTGCAGATTAACTTTGAAACCTTAGGCATACTGGAATGTTCATTAACGTTAACAATTTAAGTCGGATAGGTCTCTTCTTGGTATTTCCTTTCTGGTACTTGATCTTCCGTTACTTAGAAGTAGTACTATTATATAAAGTGGTTCGACAGCTCAGGTCGATTCGAACAGGGAATCTTCCTAGCCGCTTACAGTCAAGTCAAACGCGCTGTCCACTTAACTATCTGGGAGACTTTCTATTACTTTTTCAAATTTCATGCCCCTATTAAGAAGGTCCTTTCTCGCCTCTCTTATTTGCTGAAAAGTAACCATGAAATGTTAGAGCTGTCAACAAAAAATACATTGTATTCAATCAAACATTTTTCTACCTCAAGCAATTCTTTAGATGCCTCCTCGCAGTCATTGAAATTGTAAACTCTCCACAACACAACCGTGACAGCATAAAGCTGGAAATTGATTTAAAACCATTAGAATATTCGTTACATACAAATAAACCGACACGGAGCAGTGGGGATTCATGCTTGGGTGAACTTACCCCAAATAATATTACAGCTATGACTGGAAGAAATAGGATTAGATTGGACCATTCATCTAAAATTGGAAACTCCACCTGCTTGGTGACAACAGATCCCCAAATTGCAATAAAGATTGAGGCTCCAAGAAGCCACTGCATTAATTTAGTCATGATGCTATGAAATGAATAAACGTAAGAACAGTTACTTAACATTCACGCCTTACATTTAAAATAATTCACTTTTTGGGACCATAAAAATGTAGCTTCGTACTTACATTGGATTCGCATCATCACCTGACATTTTGACTTTGATAACAACACATGAAAATTGATGACGGCGCGTTTAAAACGCTTATCGAATCCTGTTTGTTTTCAAGTTTTCAGGGAGTGAATATGCTGCTTCTCCATCTACATTGAAATATGTTAAGCTTTTCAAATAGAATCCAGGAGGTAGTGGCATCTCTCACCAGAAATATGAACTCCTTTGATTCATAATCAAAATATATATTGTTGAGATTACTAAAGGCTTTAATACTTTAATCTGTAAATATTATATCTTAAAACCTTCAATTATAATGAAAAGATATTTTTTGTTCAACTTTTAGCATCATAGTGCAAGACCCTAACATCTATCAATATAGTAACTCCTTTGGCTCAGCCAGGCGTAAACGTCACATGTGGGAAGAATGCAATATGTCGACCAGCAAAATGAAGTAGAGTAGGACGGGGTCCATCGGTTAGGGCTTCTTCAACGAAGTTCCTCTGAAAAATCGACAGGGTAGGTTGTGGGAAGAAAACAAGAAATTGGGAAGGAAAGTAAACATTTTTAAGCTTATCACTAAGAGTAATTACTAATTAAAAGAGAAAAATGGATAGCTCAGAGTACGAACTTGTCCGGAACATGACCCTACTCTTCTTCTTCGAGAGGTTAATGGATAAAGGTGGTCCTAGAACTCTCCATGATCTCAGCTGTCAATTTGGAGCCAAAGGGTTCACTAGAGAAATGAGGCAAATTGCTGGAGGGTCCCAATCAGGCCTTAAAAAGTTCTTGGGGCAGCATCCTTCGTTGTTTTACATATGTGGAGATTATGTACGTGTTAACACTTTTGAGCATACCGGAGGGGATGTCAACGGAAGTGGTGTTGGTGATGTGTCTCTTGATTCTAACCGAGTCGGAGGACGAAGGGATTATGCGAAAGAAGCCGTCGACTATTTCAGTGAAAAGCTATTGCAGTATGGTGTTGGAACCCCAGTCCCCATCAAGAGTCTACTCGGTCATCGTTCTCAAGCATCACCTGAAGTTAGACACATCTCAGGACAGCATGTCAAAGAATTTCGTGATTTTCTTCTAAGGCACCCTCAAGACTTTGTCGTGCGTGAAAGTCCGGATGGCATTGGCGAAACGGTGAGAAACCACTTAAATTTTGTATTTCAAAGGAAACCTTTTTCATCGCTAATACTCAGCTGTCGTCTGCTATTCCCAAGTGATGTTAACTTTAAATTAGTAATTAGCGGAGGAAGTAGTTTTATTATCAATATTACCCTATTACAACAGGCAAACTCTTGTTTTCCTTCTGTTGCAAAGTTATTATGCCAACTTACTTTCTCGTAGCACTGGCTGTTATTATGGTAGTATTTATTTGGGCATTTCCTTCGTTTAGTTGCATTCTGAATTTTTTTAAGCCGTTCGATTCTGTTGCATGTAATAGATACATGTTTTCATCTTTTAAGTCATCTGTGATTAAATTTATTTTAAGGTTGTGTATTTTGTCTTTATCAATTTGAATAGCAATTGCATCGTTTGTTGGGATGAGGTATATGCACTGTCGTATGTCTTTCTAGTTGTTATTTCTTATCATTCCTCATTACAGGTTAGTCTTCGGATTCACGAAGGGTCAGCCGCTCCACCAGTGCCTTTTAAGGAGCGCGAGGAAGCTAAAGTCGATCCCGAGGTAACTCGCCGACTGTTGGAATTCGCAGCGGCCGCAGTTACCAGTGGTTCCCGCGGTGGCCAAGGACCAATAACCCTGGAGCGCTTATTCCGAAGTGTTTCCAGTGCCCTTCCCCCCGATCCCACTTTACAGAATGTGCTCAAGACCCCTCAGGACCTGTCGACATTTCTCAGGATCCATTCAGATGCGTTTCACCTGCAGGCAAACCTCGTAACCCTAGTTCCAGGGGCCACTGTGGGCAAAGCGGCGACGGACAACTCCCGCTTGCAGCATGTCACCGAACCGCAGACGACGACTCCCCTGTCGAGTCCTCCTCCATCGATATCACCTCGGCCGTCACTCACGTCACCTCAGCCATCAAACAGGATCTCAAATGCTGGGGACCTTCAGGGTCGTTCCCTCAAGCAGAGGGTCAACTCGTTGGTTATGAAGACTATCGCGGATAACTCAGAAAAGGACAGAGGAAGCCATCACGGGGGGACTGTGGCTCAGAGTGCTGTGCAAGGGACTCAAAGTGTGGCGTCAACGGATGCCTGGAAAGCTCGTATAATTCAGTCGACCAGAATTATTTCGTCTGTTAAAGAGTGCCAGCAGGTGAGGATTACCGCGTCGTTATTGAAGTTCATTGGTGTAATTTTAATTTTGTCGTTTAGTTGTGTGCATGTCATTAAGAATACGTGTGTATAGAAAGTGTTCTAAGAAGTTTCTCCCATTTTCGTCGATGATGTTACCCAGTAGTGAAGGATTGGATATATTCCCCCTGAAATAGGAAAATTCGTGGGCAACAATGTCGTGTTACGTAACTATGTGAGAAAATAGCTTGTGTTATAAATATCATAAATCTGCTCCAATAGTGTTGAGTATTTAGTGCTTGTTTTTTGTCGTTATGGGAATCAGCTCTGGTTTTCATTTCTAGATCATTTTACAGTGTATGAGTTATTAATGGAATAATTAGTCTACCACTTCTTTTTGTAGTATTTATGTAGTTCTTTGATACGACAACAGATTAAAGGCGTATAATGTTTGATGTTATGCAAGTACTTAGAAAATTACATTCGTTTTAGATCTAGATTAAAATATTTGAAAGAAATTGTGAAAATATTTACAGGATAAGGTATAGAGAAAAATTTATAAATGATAGTTTTGCTCCCACGGTGTTCTTGTTATTGAGGTCTAGGTAATTCAAGTGTCTTAGCAAAATATGTTTAGCTAAGTTAAGCAAAAATTGCTTTGAGTGTTTTAGTGAAAAGCCCTAATTTTCGATAAATGAATCATCATGTTATCTTTCCACCTTCATGCTAAAAATTACAGTTTAAGAATGCATCATTGCATTGTGATTCTTTTTTGTTGTAGTCTGAAAGTAAATGCAGAAATGAACCGTTACATTGAAAATTATTTCTGCTATTTAGTGCATCTTTCTTTGAAATTATATCTTGAAAGACTCTGTTATCATTACGTTCATTCTTGGGAAATTTAACTAAACTGGAGAATTAAGGCAACATTAGTCTCGTTCTTGGGTTTTCAAGTGAAACCGTATGTCTAGTAGAGAGCCAGATGGTTAGCTAAAGCTAGTTAGATTTAATTTATATAAGTTAAAACTTTCTCATGCTAAGAATGGAAAATTGGAGTTTAATTGTGTAAGCTTGTTTAAGTCTTTGGAAAATAAGAAGACAGTATATACACAAAAACTAATCAAAGCTTGATAGAGACTCATAAACTTTTTATTGGCGTGTTGTCATTTTGTTTTTAATTTCTCTCAGTTAATCAGTAAAGGGAATTAGTAAAGGGATTAATATCCAATGGATCAAAACTTGTCCTAAACCCATACAGGATTCTGTCAATGATGCGTGAATTATTCACTTTTTCCTAAAATTTTGTTATACATGAAATTTCTGCTTTAACACATCTTTCAATTTAACTGGCATTTCCATCTATTTTAGAGTATTTTAATATCACGAGGCCCAATTCATCTCACATTAACTAATATGAGGGAAGGTTTTTATTATAAATGTACTTCATATATCAGTATTATGACGTCTAAAGAAGCTCTTAAGTGAAGCCTTGGAAAGTAATTAATTTCGTACCATTTGGAGGATACATTTTTTATGATGCCATGTCATTCTTTACCTTTTACGAACTTTCAGCTTGACTTGTAAGCCTAATATTTTTCCAGCTTCGAGAGGATAGTTATTTTGGGGTAATAATTGGTTTCACTGCTAATGTGGAGTGTGTAGTGGTATTTTAGAGGCAACATCTTCAACTGATTTGCGTCGTAGTGATTTATTAGGAGGCATAATTCGGTAGTGGAAATAGTATTAGTGATTGTGTGTTTGCGTTTCTTTCAAGGTTGTTGAGGATATAATGAAAGGAAGTTACAATGGATCCTCTACAATGCTTCCGGCTGTCTCAAGCGAATCTCCGAACGACTCATTGAATTGTAAACAGACTGTAGTTGTCTCATTTGATTGTGAAGGTGTCAATCTCGGGGCCAGAGGTAGCCTTAGCTTGTTCCAGGTAAGATTCTCTCTCTTCTATTTGATAGTACTGCCATTTTTCCTCCATTTGAGTAAATTTAAGCTCAGTATGTTCATGCAATACATGAACAATCGGTTGAGACCTTGTTGTATGCTTGTCTATTCATTGTAATTGTTTATTTAGGGGTATTTTGAAAATATTGGCCAACAATTTGGTTTTATAAGTTTCATTTAAATTATATTTAACTCAATGAATAGTATTTTTCTAAGGTAGGGAATCTGACTTCTTGTGATTGCCAAAATTTGAAATTTTTTACAAATATATTCCGGTGCAGAATAAAATGAAATACAATTTCGGTTTCAGTTCATTTACACAGTTAAATTGAAAAATAACCCTTAATAAAACATTTTTGCTGTCAATTTCCATATAATTAGGATTTTAAAGTATGTGAAAACTCAATTTTGAGGTTGGTGACAATTTTAAGCTAACAGAATTCGAGCTTTTATATTTTGAAAGTGAAAACCTTTAAAATTTATCATTACCCTTTGCGCTGCAGTCAATTTTTACAGCGAAATTGGTTGTTCATGTCTGCGTGAGATGAAAATCCAATCGCAAATTGCCATGAAATTTTCAAATGCCATTGAAGAAATGACAAAATTCATTGAAAAATGTAAGGTTTAAAAATTGTCTTGTTTTGTTTAGTTTTACTGAATGGTTAATGACATGAACGGCGAATTCATAGCAATGTGTGTTAGATTATTCTTTCAAATCAACCCATAAGGGATTTTTTCTAATCCTTACTGTTGTTCATCATCCATCTGTAGTGTGGTTAACAGCTCTTCAATATGTTTAATTTGCAGATTGGTCTTCCTGCTGGCCAAGCCATCATCTTTGACCTGCAGATAATGCCATCTCTTGTGTCGGCCGGTGGACTCCAGAAGCTTTTAGAATCGGACAAAGTGGTCAAGGTCTGTGCCTTTCTGTATTCACTCCATCTTCCGCAACTTTCCTCACGTTAGTTGTAATGTCCCAAGTGTATTTTCCGAAGAATCAACGAATGACCCGTACGAGCATAGAAATCCCTCTCGGTTATAATTAACAGCAGTAAGTCTTCATTGAACTCTTTAGCTGCTGTTTGGTCTTCAAATAACTTTTTATATTATCAGTAATCAATAGTGTTCGGGTAATTAGTCTAAATCTTTTTCACACATCTTAAACGTTAGTAGAAGTTGATGCTGTTAGTGACCTGCGAAAGAATGGAGAATTTCAATTCAATTCAATGCTCAGGCATTAAATCAGATATTGCTGTACAAATATGACTCAAGCCTCTTTCATCTTTATCTCTTTAAAAATTTTAAGTCCCGCCTTGCAAAATACAGCTTCAGGTTTTTGTTTTCTGAAAGAATGTGATATTTAAGTTAAAAAATTTGGTATAATATTGCAATAAATTAATTTGTGGCACAATAAATATTAAATATAAACAACTGACTACAATGATCACAGTATGGATTCAAATATAAATAAATATAAATTTAAATATTATTATTGTATTCTCAAATGTTGTGCTATACTGTTTTCTTTTGAATATCTATCATCATCCTTCAAAAGTCACGTGTGTGATATCCGATTTTTAAAATTATTCGATGACTGGTTATTTCATTATGTAGGCTTTTTTTCAACTTTCTCCCCATTCACATTTGCTCAGATCTCATCGATGGTTTTATGGCTGCGATCATAATTGGTGATAGCTCCTGTTTGGGATCGAACCTTGAACACTCAAGGCGGAGTACCAACTAGGAATGCAGAGTTCCACTTTTCTAGGCTGATTTAGGACATGTGTTTACGGTTGCCACAGTGACTTTGTTTACGTCAACTTAGTCATTGAAATGAGAGATGTTACTGGCCGACTTATTTTGAATTATTTTTGTAAGAACTCGAAGTATTATGTAATAAATATTGAATTTCATACTACCTAAAGTTGTGATTGACAGATATTCCAGACAGATCCATGAGAAATTCGCGGACATGAAATGTAGCTTAAATTTATAATTCCTTCGCCCGCGGACAGTTTAAACGGAACAGAACACTCGTAAGATCACTCACGTCTTTGTTGTTGGATACGGAATTTCCAGGACTGAAAATTCTTTTTCATTCATTTAAAAAAAGAGGTTATATTGTGTAATGTATGTTTCTACGTTTATATTTGATGTGCAATTGTCAAGAGAGGATATTTCTGTAAGCAAGTATACTACTGGTTTTTTGGGCGTTTCTAAATTTTGAAAATTTTAACTTCCGATGAAAAAGTGAGTTTAATAAATTACAAGATTGTCAAAATATATTATTCTGGAGGACAGTAATGGTTGCAGCTTTACTATAACTGGGGAATGTTGTAGTCCAGCACGCACGTACGAAATTAATATTTAAGGTACAGCTATAAGCGTATTTCTTTACGAGAGTGTTTTTCGCTTGCGCAATTTTAGCATAGAAAGTTAAATTCTACCAGATTATAAAGAAGCAGAAAAACGTAACGTCATTGATTATTTGTATCACCAAAAATTCCTTGAGACCGTTTTAGTCTTTGTGAAGTAAACGGTGTTTCCATCTCCAATGGAAAAGTAATCTTTATAGAATTCAATGGAGTAACTTAGATGAATTATTGGTATTTATTTACCAGCATGCGCCAAGCGATGAAATTTAACATTTTATATCACTCAGCATATACTTTATACAAGTTCTTTTCGATTTAACGGTTAAAATTTCATTATTATTGCTATATAAACAAGCGCATGACAACCACTTCAACATCAACAATGACCATCAACGAAGTACCTTAGTTTTTCATTTCAGTTACTAGTTTTTTTATTATACAAGACTAAAAATATTACTTCAAGATTGCCATTTTATTCCACTGATTCTTGGTAGAATTTGACTTTTTCATCGACCGTTCTATTTTTCGTGGAAGGAATTGCGTTTCTTTTTTCGGGGGAAAGGAAAATACTGCGCGCACTTTAAGATGCGACCTGTTTTTTTATGCCAACGATGCCGTTTGCATCAAATATGTATTTACTTGGTGACATACGCTTCGCTTCTGCGCAGGCGCAAAAGAGAAGGGTAACATCCTTGCTAGGGTACTTTACGTAAGGGCACTTGGTTTAATCGGCTACATTTTACTTACTGGCTAGGAAATTTACTGTATTTTCTGCGATTCATGTTTATATTAGATAGATAGACCCTTTATAGGTTGTCAAAGAAGAAACTCACGTAGCGGGAAAACACGGAGATGGGCCGGCTGAAAAAAACTGCGAAAACAGTGGAAAAAATAACCATATAGTTGATTACAAATGAATAAATTTTAAGAAAAAATTGAGAATTAAAAGTAACAATTAATCATAATAATATCAATCACAATAATATCCTATCTACTAATAAACAATCATCAAGGTAACAATTGTAATAATAATGGTCAGCCAGAGGCGTCCGTCGAGTAATCGGTTGTTATTTCGGATGAGTATTCCTTCAAATTTTACTAAACAGATTATTACGATTATAATATGCCAAGGCAGCAATGCGTCAATCATTCTTCGCCATCTTGTTTTTAACATCCAAAACGATATTCTGAAGTAACTCAAACATGATATCACATGCGGGCGGAATATGTATTTCCCCTCAATAGATACCGTATTGAAACACCTTGGCCCTTAAAAAGAAATACGTTGCTTTGATCCGGGATGTTTCTATACGAAATTTTGGAACTCTTGCACATTTAATAGAAGGGCCTTCAGGCGGTTAATGCCAATGAATCAATCGAAAACTAACATATTCTACGATAAATTCATCATCTAATCTTCAAAATGTGATAGATCTAGGGTCTAGAATAGCGTACGCCCAGGAAGGATTGCCTTTATAAGGGAAACACCAACAGAGAATGGGGGTGTGAAAACACACGCAAAAACCACTTAAAAACCCCCTGCCACTCGCCGAACCGGTATTTTAAAGTGGGATTAAAGTGATGGCACGTTTTATAATATTTTGTGAAAATAGAGATTCTTGAATTTGAGATTCACAAATGAAATTTTGTTTGTTTCGTAGAAAAATTTTCTAAAAAAAGCAGTGTTGTTATGTCGCAAATTTTTGTAAATGTCCTAAAAAAATATTGTACATTTTCTTGGGTTTTAGGCTTTTTACCCCCGAAAGAAGCTTCAAATCCGCTTTTACTAATTGCGCAATTTAAATTCTGTGAAATGGATGACACCCTGTGATGTATCTTAAAATAAACCTCCCCAGGAAGGAATGATAGCCTCATGGGTAAAACTATTAAAATTTTAACTGTGGTTTAGCCCAGTTTTGTATAAAACATTCAACATTTTTGTATTCTATTTGATTCATGTGTAATAATGAATGACAGATATCATATGTTTCTGTAGTAATAAAGTATTTTAATATAATGACTCTCCATTATGTAATGTACTTGAAAACTTCGTCTGTTACGTCATTGTAATTATATCATCAATTTATTTATGTACTAGTACTACTTTCGAGGAAAATTTATGTAGATTAAAATTAGCCTAATACAGAATATCATATTGAATTTAGAAAGGTTTTGTTTAAACATTTATTAGTTTCCATCGCTTTATTTCCATTGTTTAACGTTATCTTAACAATTGTTGTAATTTAGTTGGCTATGCTGTCCTTGAACTCTAGTTTACAAGGTTGTTATATTTATATCTATTTTGTTTGTCGTCATCTTAACAATTGTTGTAATTTAGTTGGCAAAGATGACCTTAAACTATTGTTTCGATTGTCGTTTTATTCTATTTTGTTTGTTGTCATCTTAACAATTGTTGTAATTTAGTAGACAAAGATGACCTTAAACTATTGTTTCGATTGTCGTTTTATTTATTTCATTTTTAGTTTATTTGCCGTTTTCTTAACAGTTGTTGCAATTTTGGCGCCTATTATGTCCTTGAACTCTAGTTTCCATCGTTTCTTTAATTTTACATCTGGATTTCCGCTTCATTGGCTCCATACTTTAATATTCCGTACTACATACACGTACTAACCCAGTGAACGAGTCCATTATTCGGTCTACTTTCTCTACCGTTTAATTATGGAGTTTACGGTTATCTTCCGAAACTGACTAACGGATTTCTTCTCCTTAGTACGCACTCGAAATCGGGAGAGTATAAATAGTCGCTTTATTTTGGAGTGTCTATTGCCAACTCTCGTGTCACTTATTCGTGGGGGTCTGTCCAGAGTTGATGCTGAGGATCGCACCTCATTAATATCGGGTGCGCGAACAGCCTTTGCGTACGTAGGGGGGAAGGTTTGACGGTCAAACCCCTTATTGGTCCAATCATTTACGAAGACATTCCTTACGCGCGCTTTCAAAATAATAACATGCCCGGCGAAGACAATCCCGGGAGAAAATTGTGATATTATATTTTAAAATGTATTGAAAATATTTTGCCAAAAATGCTTCCAGTGTTCCTGAAGATTTGATGAAAAAATCTGAAGTGGCCAGCACATGACTTTCTCCATGTATAAGATGTAAATATTTATCTACTACTGTATTTTCGAACTCTAGATTCAATCTAAACTTGGAAGATATATACAAATACATTTTTTGTAATTTTTGTAGATAACTGTATATACCTAAACATCAGATTAATGGAGGAATTTTGCAAAAAACGGAAACGAGCTTTGAAAAATTAATCTCGACTTCCGGTTAACCGATTTACTCCAAAATCTAATCCACTCTATCGACACCAACCAAAGTGCTATATATGAAATTTGGTGTTGATGCGATAAATAGTTTCATGTTTGAGCGCCCACAAAGTACATAATCAGCAACTTCCGGTTTATCAGTATTTCACTAATAACTCCTTAACAATTGATGATACAAAAATATGTTAAATACAAAAGTTATAGTAAATTACATTTTATAAAACTTTTATAAATAATAGTATATACCTAATTATCATATTCATGGAGATTGTTTGCAGAAACGGAAATTTGCTTCGAAGAATAAAGCTCGACTTCCGGTTGACCGATTTACTCCAAAAACTAATCGACTCTGACAGCACCCTCCACAGTGCTATATATGAAGTTTGGTATTGATACGACTAATAGTTTTTACTTTAGAGCGCCCACAATCACACACACACACACAGACATAATTCCGAAAATGGTCAAAACGTGTTCTAGGGACCCCAAAACATGTATTTCCGTTGAAATCTCGAAGTCGCTTGTTTTAATGAAAACAATACTTTCTCTATACTACTTATATGGAGAAAGTAAAAACAGTTGGATATTGGTACGGGAGTGATTCGATGAAAATAATTGTGAGGGAAGAGTTGGTTTTCCTCCAAATTTCTGTCAAGTTTGCCAGTTCTTGCCATAGCTTATTTCGCAAGTACTTTTCAGTTAATCACCCGCTGCAATTTTTTTACACATAATTTAGCACGCACAGCCCTTCTATAATATCAAACAAACAGGACCAACAAAACACGGAATTTGAATTAACCAATTGTTCAAATTATTAATTTATGTACCATTTACATCCACAATTAGTGAACTGTAAATTACATTGCCTCATTAAGTATATAGAAACTTGTAGGTTGAAGTAATAAGCTGAAATGAAAAAAATATTTCATAATGAAGTAATTTGCCACATTCTTGTTAATTATAAACGATAAATTGTTGAATTGTTCAGCTTTACATTGTTCGAAGGTTAGACAATGAAACACAACAATTGGAGAAAAAATCGAATCAGTGTTATGTGGCATGGAATTATTTTTTCAAATATTTTCTTTATAATTATGATTTCAATTATTCACAACAAAGGAGTGTGATCTCTCCTATTTCGTAGTCATTTACAAAATAAATTACAAAGTGGCCATGACAGAGAAATACCTCCAAACAACGGATCTTACCAATGAATTAATGTTGGATGACGTAAGTACAAAGTCCCCCTAGCGAAGTCTAAGAGAACTATAAGCGAAGTATTAGCGAACTATAAGCGAACTATAAGCGAAGCCTATGCGAAGTAAAAGCGATGTCTAAGGGAAAAATAAGCGATGTCTAAGAGTAAGCGAAGTGTAAGCAATGTCTAAGCGAATGATTAGCGAAGTGTAAGTGATGCCTAAGCGAAGTATTAACGTCTAATCGGTCTACATAAAGAATATCTTTTCTTTATCGTGCAATTTTACGAACTCGTGCAGGGAAAGTGTTTATCTCTCAGTGTAATAACTCCATTTTCCTTACTTTTTCGTTAAGGGTCAAAATCAGAGGTGAGCATTTTCAGTTTTTGATTTTTGAAATAATGAAGAAGTCATTAGAATATTAATTTCTTTAATTTAATTTAGAATGCTAAACTTTGCTCAGGAGTAATTTTATTCAGAAACTTGTGTTTCCTTGCATTAGCTATTTCCCGCTGTATTAGATAAACTGTAGTATTTGTATTTATTTTCTTTATAGACGGTTTTTCATTTTTATTTATATCTTATTCTATATCTCTGTTAATAATATACTAAAACCAATAGAATTAGTACAAACAGATTTGGTCTAAAACAGCAAAATTTAGCGCATTCAGCTCCTTAGAAGAGCTAAACTTCATTTCGAGAACGTCCATAATTGTCGGAGAACGTTCCCAGAAGGACGATTTGATACATATTTTTATTTATACAGCAAAAACGCCACACGGGATACTGGCTTTTGAGGTTATTGATTAGTGATCCGTATTATTCAGAAGAATAATTCTAAAAATAATTACTTTTTCAGCACAATGAATAATGAGTGGCGTTCCCGTTGTGACGAGGAATTAAAATACGCTACACAAAAACTGAATTGAAAGATTCTTATCAGAAATAAATACTATTGAATGCGGAAAAGAAACAAACCTGTGCACTTCCTTGTCAAAAGTGTTTCACGTGACTGCTCATTATAACCTTCTAGCGTTATTAATTCATATATCTCGTCAAAATATGATTGCGTTGACGAAATGACTTATTCCTTCTACCTGCTGACGTCTCTCTGGACAGTATGCACTCGTTCGAATCCCAATATCGAGAATCTCATTTCACCAAAGCGGAGACAACGATTTTCAGCTTCCCTATTCGGCTCAAAGTGGAGACAATCACAACAATAGGCTCTGATTGTACGTCAGAAGCAACAATTTGTTTGCAATTAACAATGACGGTTTGAATACGAATTGTTGGGGGATATCGTCGTTCAATTATGCATTTCGATGGCGGATGTTCGGCTGGCATCGGAAGAACAGTTATCCGTTCACCCTTCAGGATATGTTTCCGGTCGCCCACCGACACACACGTCTGCGGTGCAACGTGTTGCCGATTTTCTTATTTCTACTTCGATAATTACTGAAAACGATGAGATAGCCTTTTCAATCAGTGCTTTGCCTACGATTTTCTCCCCCTGCCAATTTTCGGTAGTTGATTATTATATTTTTATTTATTCTTTAGAAGCCAAGTAATCTTGTATGCCGGTTGAATTCTCAACCCTTCCACTACTAAACACATCTGTGGAGACTTAGAAAAAATTAGGTAATTTTTCGTTGTTTTTTGCTCTTATTCAGAATACCGTCAGTGGAGGAAGTTCATATACTAGGTGTAGAAGTATGAAACCGGAATTTCCCTATAGATGGTGCTCGCTATCAGTTTAAAGACCGCTTCTGCAGCGCCATCTTCTTCCTCTAACAGCTTAAAAAGTTTTTCAACACGCAATAACCTAAGTTTCATACACCGGCATATTTTTCTATGACCTCGAACGTGTCGAGTTTTGTGTCTACGAACTATGTTACGGGGAGAGCATTGGTTGTATGCTATCATTTGAAGAAAACTGCTGCAGAATCGCATAGAATGCTTGTCGAAGGTGAACATGCTCTTGGCAAAACTCAGTGCTTGGAGTGGTTTAAAAATTTAAAAGTGGTGATTTTGACGTGACAAACGAGGTGGTGGTTTTGACGTGAGAATTGTTTCTTTGGCGTGGCATTCATAACCTGCCGGAGAGGGGGGAAAAGGGTATAAATTCCAAAGGAGATTAATTAAGGAGATTTTGAAATAAAATTTTTTATAATTTTCAAATAACAGACGTAATTTTTACAAAAAATCCGGTTTCATATTTCTACACCTGGTAAGAGCGATGCACTCAATATATCTAGAACGCACTCATAACATTCTGTAAGTAAAGACCAAAATGAATGCCATTTATACCACATTAGCTTTGGTAGTGACGAAAGTAAATCTAAGATACATTTTCCAGCTCAGAAAAATTTGTTCCAGGCGATTAAGACTTTTATTCCGACAATCAAGATTCTCTGTACTGATCCAGTGTTCAGTTTTAATGTTTTATGCGATAATTAGAAAGAGGGAATCATTAAAAAAAGGAAAGTCGCTTCTAAAGGATTTTATTTTCTCTCTATACCTTATTTGGAGATAATCCTCAAAATATTTTGCGTTGCCTTGTTAATTTCCGCACTTTCTTATGAATTGCAAAAAAGACTTCGGGAATATGTGTTTGAAACTTACTATTAAGGTATTATAATGTTATAGTGCCTGATAAATCTTACCACCTGAATTTTAATCTATTTGTAAGATTGATGATGTAAATAAGTAAATAAATAAACATTTCCCTATTAATTGGTAAAGATTGTCAAATTTCTCGTTAATTTTATGTGACAGCTAATTTTTTGTTGCATAAATATCTCATTTTTCGCAGATTCAACCTTTTATTACAATCATATTTGTTATTCGCCTTTTTTCTTATGTATTATTCTAATAAAGTGTTTCCATGGTGATGTAAATAAAGGAATAGAGAAAGAAGCATCTTTATTCGGATGTGATATCAATCTTCCTTGTAACCCAAGTATACTTTGACCATCAAGATGTTCTTCGTAAGTGGATTTTGCATTATAACTTTACGTTAGGATTGTCAACATTCATTTTCCATAGCAACCGATTTTTAAAGGGGTAAACAAAGTTCAGCTGATTCAGCAAATAACGAGCATGCTCACCATTAGTTTGGGGTTTGCCTATTTCTGCTGTTCTACGTTGATAAGTCACAGTAGAGCGTTAACTCGCACCTGTACGTTTTGATGAGATGCGTTGACCTCGGAATTGCGGCTTTCGTCTTTACGGTCGAAGTCGTGTCTTTACGCTCCAAGTCTTGTTTCAGTTTTCCCAATTTTAATTTTCGCGAATCCAAAATGATGCCATAATTTTGAGTTTTTTCCTCTTCTGACTGTTCGCGTGGATTGAAATATTCGAACATTAAAAATTTCGATGCATTATTTTAAGAACTTTGCCTTACAAGTTGCGAAAATGAATTGTAAAATACAGACAACCCGGTCACACGCAAATGCCATTGTAAATGGGTCTCTTAAGTAATTTTTTTCTTAAAAGTCCAGAATTATATTTCTTCGAAAGTTATAAACAGAAATCACTGGAAATAATTTTTAGCCAAATTAGTTATCTGAAGAAAATGTTTAAGCTGGTTGTAGGGCTGATGTGCGAGTCTTAATGCACCCGCATTTAAAAAATGGCCTTCAATCCGTTTATTTCGAAGTTAAGAGGAAGGAAAAAAAATTCTTAGGGGTTGGAGGCCCTCTGTTCGCGACCGGGTTCGAACCCGGCAGCATTAGCGCCTTACAATAGCCAGGTGCTTAGACCCACTACACCAGCTGGTCTAACAGTTTAGGGATGCAGAATTCTGTTCTTAATGTTGTGGGAAGTCAAAACGAAAGACAGTTGAAAGCGAAAAAGTTTTCCTCGAGCATTCTAGATTCATTAGCCGTTGAAAATTGTTGAACTACAGTTAACTTATGAAACCTTTACAACAAGTATTATTGCTCACATATTATCCTTCTAAAATAACATTATTTGCATTATTTATTAATAATTCATCAACGTAAGCATGCCAATTGCAGTTTACGATCAACAATAATAATGATAAATATGATCAACTAATTAGACAATAATAGAAATAACAATATAAAAGGACCGAATCACAGATCTCGGAATTACAGTTTTCCAAATCAGTCTTTTGCCGCCTTATTTAGGATTGTTTTCAAGACGCTAAAAAGAAAGGCTCGTGAAAGTATTATGGAGTCGTGGAGAGTCAAATTTATGTTATTTTTGGCAAATAATATAGGTAATTAATAGTTCATCAGCATTCTAATTAATCCCTAAATTTCAAATTTATATCTCTATAATAACAAATGGCTTCAATTCTGTTACGGAGAATTATTGTTACTGGATGAATACATATATAGTTAAATAAACAACGGGGATTATTGTTGTAGATAATAGGTAATAGACATTAATTGTTACGTGTCGGAGAGTTGTTTTTACTTGATGAATACATATATAATTAAATACACAACGGGAATTATTGTTGTAGATAATAGGCAATAGAAATTAATTGTTACGTGTCGGAGAGTTATTGTTACTGGATGAATACATATCTAATTAAATACACAACTGGGATTATTGTTGTAGATAATAGGAAATAGAAATTAATTGCCACGTGTCGGTATGGAGCTTTCTAGTACTGAGTAACGAAAACCATTGTGATTCGTATTTATTTACATATTACTAGATGTTAACGAGGGAGGAATTTAGTCGAATGATTAGTATATTAATCGGTGTGTGATTATCTCTGATGTTAATCAGTTTCTGACGCAAGAGTTTAACTGCTGTAGCGATTCGTTTTCACCCGGAGATTGGGTTTTTAGCTGACTTTTCTAGAAATACGGAATATTTGTATTAGAATGAAACATTTTGGAGTTCGATATATGCTTTCATATTTTTGTTAAAATAAATATTCTGGGAATTCATTTACTCTCCCATGCGTCCAATCCCGATTTCTTAGCAGGATTACCTGAATAAGGTTATTCGCATCCAATTATCATATTTCGTAGTATATTTTCCCGCGCATAACCTCTTCGTTGTTGCAACTTTCTCATTGTTTGATTCTAATTGTTGTCTTATTACTGCTTTTCCAGAACAGTACAGCACTCTTGCATTCTCTGTGCATTTTTTTGAACGGTCTCCTTGACGAATTCAAATACGCTGAAGTTTTCCCCGGCAGTAATTGCCATTGTGTTATTCAAAATGAAACTCCAGCAAAAAGAATGAAATCGCGCGTATGAATATTAAATGGCAAATAATGCATCTACGCCCCTTTAAAAGCCTTTCGAGGAAGGAAATGAAAGTCTCGTTGAACGGGTTGTTTTCGTCGAGGGCCGTGAAGGTTAAAAAGTGAATTCCCTCGTATTTTGTGTCCGTTTGCTGATATTTCCCCCAAAACTGGAACGCAGCTTATTTTTTTATACAAGTACAAATTACGAGCAATAATTCTCTTTGAAAACGTGCGATTTTTCCCTATTCCGGGCCAAATTGTGCCTTCAAAGTGACCAAGGATAGCCGATGCTGACCTAGATTGATCTTAAGCGACATCACTCTGAGAGTTACGTCCTTCGATTCAGTTCCTCGAGTGATAAAGCTTTTATCGGGGAAATGAACGTAAGATTCCTTGTCACGCTCCACCAACAATGCCGTAACTGTTTACGCAGCGGTGCCAAAGCTCAGGAACTGTTGTAATCATCTCATTGTTGGACGTCGTTATTCTATTTGTAAGTGAAGAACTTTTAACGTCCTTGCTTATCATTTCTACTTGAGATTTGCTGCGATAATTACGCTATGTTGAAAGTGAATACGTCCCACACAGAAATTCTCACAGCTTTTCTAGGCTATTTCACAGAGTTTTTACGGTATGATTGATTATTATTACTCTTCCCAGACCTTTAAGTAGCTTTAAGGTTCCTAGTCCATCAATAGACATAAAATCATATTTTTCATCTCGTTTAAGTTTATCTTACAAAGCTATTTTGTATGTTAATTATATTGCTATCTCAATTTTTAAATGAAATAAAATTTAATATATAGTGTACTTGATTTTTCTTGTATTTATCCAATGTCGGTACGTAAGGTTGAAAAATGTTACTATCATTTTAGATCTCACCGTGTCAATTTAAGTTACTCCAACCGAACTCTGGCTTGCTTGGTTTATATAAGTATCAACTCGCATTTCGAGGAAGTAATGAAACTCAACAAGACGAACCATATTCGGTTGGATTGTTGTGTGTTGAGAAACTTAAGCAGTAGAGAACGAAGTTTCTCTTTCTAATGAATTGGAAAGTTACTAAGTCTTGTTTTTGCATTGTTTTCGCAACAATTAAAATCAGTTTGAAGGTTTGAAACAGTTTGATCTCCATTCTTGGGAAAGCACATTTATTTTATTGGCTATCTAACTATCAAATTTATAATAACTAATTAACGGTGTATTTGAGAAGTGGGGCTGAATACTGAATGGTAGAAAAGTCTTTAAATGTTTTAAATTTAAAATGAAATATATTTTTTATCGAAGCTGTTAATTTCATTGGCTGAGTCTACAATGCCTGGTTTTACTTGTGTCATCGATACTGGGAAAGTATCGATAGCCTTATGCTATTCTACATAACGTCAGGAACAATTACTAAATACTTTCCAATCAATTTATTTTCGTATAATATTAAAAACACATATGGATTGACGCAAGGATCTAACTTTATCCTCTCTCGGGAAATCGAGAGTGACTTTAAGTGAATTTACTATTTCTAAAATTGCCGTTTTCGTTACAATTGTCATGTTTTCATTTAAGTATCTATTGTTGTATTTAATTCGGAAACCATAGTGCTATTATTGAAATATCAACGTTACGGTTGTCAAGGGAGTCTATGTAAAATTAATTACTTTTCATTGCGTTACCCAGCAGCTTTCAGTCACTTGGAAAACAAAATAAATCGATGTTTTCGGCCATTATTGACGAAGACGTGCAGAATTCCTCAGGCGAAGCCAACTATGAAACAATAATGTCCTCGAGATAGTTCGTGTGGATCCTCCGTCAACGTGGAATGTGGCGCACCCCTGCGACAGAAATACGTATTAATTACGTCAATGTTAAATTTATACATTTCCGCCGGCCGCGGAAAAAATTCCGTCCGACCGAAGTCCCGTTATTTTTTACGAGGAAATATCCGTGATTAGGGAAATTGGAAGTTTCTGAGAGGAAATCACCTCAAGTTCAGGCGTTGCCAAGGTCGTGAACTGCCTCCTCTGCTGCCAACTGCGGACATTAGGGGAAAGGAATGTTAAGGAAAGTGGGAAGATATGGGAAGAAAGCTGTGTCCGTGGAACAGGTCTCTCCTTAAGACTTATCTAACACTTCTTACACGGACGAGTAGTTGTGCCAAGAACTTGAATATTCCCCTGCGTGAAAGGCAAAGGTTAGCGTGAAAAGTAGGCGTTTGAGCATTGACATTGTCAGTTTCCGCAAAACTTCGAATTTATTCGAAACTAGATGATCGGGTGAACAAAGTACCACCTAAAATTGACTGTAAAACGACACGGAATTGTTTTCACAGTCACTCAAATATGTCGGACTTACCTTCAAAAGTTTGCAATATTGAAATCCTCACACCAAGTCCTCGAGTAGAGAGAGAGAGAGAGTAAAACCGTTTTAAAACTCTAACTAAAAATTCAGTGAACAATTAAGTTGCTGTAAATAAAACTTGGTTGCTACTGGCGTTTAAACAAAATCGTAAAAAATTTAAATTTATACGTTCGTACTTTTTTCCGTGCGATTCTTCAGAGGATATTGTTCGTAACAGCAAACGTTAAAATCTCATGCAATTATTTCTTCTTCATAAAGTGTATCACTTATTATCAGGATTAGTTTTAACTTGACTTATATTCTTAATGCATTTTGATGGATAAATACATGAACTTAGAATCAACAATCGCCATCATTGTCAAGGGGGATGGGTTGTTTACAACCTCGAAATTTTGATAAAATATTCACACATTTCATCAAAATTCTCGAAATTTCGAATCGTAAACGATATTTCACGACCAAAATAAGAATCTTTATTCTATTCCCTTTCTTTCGGTGCTTGATTCGACTTTGTACGACTATTATTTATAATTTAAATGTTCAAATGAAATAAAGCCTGCAGCGAGAAAAATGAACTTTACGTGCATTTCTATGGAAATGCTTTTTCGATTTTTCAGCTATTCCTTTTGGGTTTTTCCTAATTTTCTCTTTTCCTTAACCACCTCCTTACCGAGGCGAACAAAACAAAGAAAATATTCAAATCGGTCGAGCCGTTTTCGAGTTTTAGACGACGTCACAAACATCATTTCATTTTTATATATAGGATTAACGTATTTCATATCTCTACGCTCTTTGAGGCTAAATTACCTGCAAATGGATGTAGGTTAATTTAATGGAAAGTTGACAATCGGTAAACACCCTCATAAAGGCAAACAAATAGCATTAAACGACAGCAAAGGAATTGAGGATGGCTGTTACTAGCCGAAACATTTCCATCGAGGAATGGTAAAAGTCACCTTTCTCTTTGCAGATTTTAACTGTGTTTATTCATCAAATCCTCGCTCTGTCGAAATTACACTTAGTGACCGCCTCCTTCTTGGACTTTAACATTCTCTATACATTTTAAGAGGCAGCAGATGTGAAGAACCTACGCCTCTCAAGCCACTTTTGGGCTTTTTCTCATTACGGCACTTTCTTCTCTAACACGTTCGAGTACTAATAATGTAATTTAAATCATCGGCATATTTTTCAACTCTGTTTACCATTGGGGTTTAAAGGCGCGCGGCTGACACCGCAAAGTCATTGCCCTGCTCTCCTTGGTAAGTCTCTCTACCTGCTGACGACATCGATATCGGACTAATTGCGTAAATACAATATTCAATCAAATTCAGTCTTAGGGGTGTAACATGGTGTACATAAAGTATAAATGGTCTTGCTTTGAACTAGATAACATAAACTTGATGAATCTTTCGCGTGTTATTCTTAAATTCCAGCTGTAATTTTTCTTTTACCGGAAAGTGTTTCCATAGGAAATTATCGTCTCGTCCAGTCATCTCTATGAATGGGTCGGCTTCCGAAGGTTAATAAAATGGAATTAAAATGTTACCGAAAGGAATGTGTGAATGAATATATTTGGTACTTAAAAATTCCGTTCAGCGAGTATGGTGACCGCAACGCCCGAAGGATTGCGATGAAGTCATTACCAAGAGAAAGTAGAAAGAATTCTAATTCTGAGTTTGGCGTTCTTGACCCTTTTAAATTAAATTTAAAATAAACTTCATTGTATGTGATGTATAAGTCGTCACTTCGTGATACGGAATGGAAAATAAAAACTTTACAGAGCTATTTTGTCATCCATTCCTTTATAAATGTATTCATGTTTGTATTCATGGGGCGTGCATTCCCGGAAGATACTCATTGTCGTTCGCGGAATGCTATTATTACGTCACAAAGTCGCGTTTGTGTATTGGACATCATTATTAGATGCCTACAACAATGCTGATCAACAATGTCTCTCGGATTTGTTTTAGTTGTCCCTTTTCGAGATCGTGTTCCGAAACACGAAATCGCATCTTGTTTTGAAACCAAGTGCTCATCTGGCTAATTGCCGAAAATTCCTCGCCAAACTCATTTCCCTCGGAAATCTCTCTCTCGTCGTGTGAACATCTGAAAAGCGGCTCTTGCTTATAAAAATCGCTTTTTTATTCCCCGCCGTGAAAGTGACGGAAAAAGTGATGTGGGAATAGGTCACGGAAGCTCAAGAATGCGGCCGTTGGGCTTATTTGCGTGCGTATTATGGTTCTCAGGAGGGAAGACTTCAATTTATGTTTTCTTTTTTACACAATTGAAATGTGCGTTGAAATCCCTGTCGGCAGAAGTTCCTGCTTCAATTAAATTTCAAGTTCTCTGCCACTTGTGGATTCATTAGGAGCAATTAGAAGATGGCGGCCCATAAAGTGGCCTTGGGGATCGTTGGATGAAAAGCAAACATTTGATTTGCTTGCGTAATGGGAGAGAATTCGCAAAATGGCAACTTTTTCCGTGTTTTGGTTGGGCTCGAGTCATTGCAAACCAAATGAAGTTTGAACTCTCCTACTTTTCTCGTTTCGCAAAAAATGTAAGCCATTCACCTTTTTTCCGCTCTTTCTCATCTGCCCTTTTATCAGTCGGGTTTTTCAGGACCAAAATTTATAAAAACACCTATGTTATTAATTTTGCGGTTGTAGTATTGCTAAAAGTGCTTCGACAGCATGGGGGACTTCACGCATGGGCTCATACCGGGAATCGAACCCTCGAATTTAATAATTTTATTTTAATATAGTAAAAGAACTTCCTGATATCATACTTAAATAAATGGAGTATTTATAATGATATAATTAATCTATTACGCCGAAGATAAATGAAATTACTCGGGTGAATTCTGATGTTGAACATGTTTATTAATTTTCCGATATTCTTCCTAATAAATGGCATGGGTGAAGTTCTGTAATTAGAGTTACGCCTGCCTAAAAACCTCTTTTGAGAATCCAGTTCCGATATCAGAAGCTTTCACACTGGAAGAATGCGTGAGTAATTACTTACGCATTTGATCTATATTGCAATCAAAGTCCGCTGAGGAAATAGCATGCATCATCACGAGCTATCACGCCATGGTCTGCTACTGTAACAGCGGCAGCATATTTCATAAGTCGGATATTGTAAATAAAGTCGTGTTTCCCGTCTTTAGCAGTCTTGGGTTCGATTCCCAACTGTGACGGTGCCTCTAGCTTCGAATTCATTTCTGATTTCGAACGTTCGGGGAGAATTCGATGCGGAATTCGAATTGCGTGCTCCGAGAAAGAATGCGCTTACTCTGTAGGCAATTCGACTCTTGCTGTTATGAAAGCATAGCTCATTTGCAATAATTTGGCGCCTCAGTTAATTGAAACCAGTCTGCCCTAATAAGGGGGCGCAATGCTATCTGTAGCAGGTGCCATCGCCTCTTCAGAACTCTTTCTATCAGAATCCTTAGAAGTGACGCTAATTGGAAGTGGACTACTTCTTTTGCAAACATTGAGTGCTTCGTAAGTCTAGTCGAATGGAATGTTTAATGATTGTGACTACCTACTCAAGCAGAATGTCTTTCCAGACTTCAGTACTCATAATTAACGTTCAGCAAATTCTTTCTTCATTCTATTGTACAATATTTACCTATTTTATTAACTTTTTCGGGTTTTATTTATAAAATTCACTAATTAAGTTAATTGAAATCGATGTCGATTACTGGCAACGGATAGCTTTGTTTATTGGAAACGAATAGCTTTGTTTATTGGAAACGTATAGATTTCTTTATTGGAAACGAATGGATTTGTTTATTGGAAACGAATGGATTTGTTTATTGGAAACGAATGGATTTCTTTATTGGAAACGAATGGATTTCTTTATTGGAAACGAATGGATTTGTTTATTGGAAACGAATGGATTTGTTTATTGGAAACGAATGGATTTGTTTATTGGAAACGAATGGATTTGTTTATTGGAAACGAATGGATTTGTTAATTGGAAACGAATGGATTTGTTAATTGGAAACGAATGGATTTGTTAATTGGAAACGAATGGATTTGTTTATTGGAAACGAATGGATTTGTTTATTGGAAACGAATGGATTTGTTTATTGGAAACGAATGGATTTGTTTATTGGAAACGAATGAATCCTTTATTTCTAATGAGAAAAATTGTTTCTTTCTTCGGATGATTCAGATTAAATACGACCTTCAGAAAAGAATTAAGTCTCTCGATTCGCTCTTCTATATTTTCTCAGTACTGTAAAAACAAGGTCTACTACGCATATTATCGTAGATTCTTATGTTGGCTCTTTATGGTTTAGGAATGGCATTTGCTCGTCGTGTTTCTCACTGCTCGACCGCGATGCGCTAAGCGATTTCACTTCGCTCCTGGAATCTGTCCAAATTCTTCGACCGTTGGCTTTCGATGCTCAGATTTTGGTGGTGTCGTTGGAATTGCTGTTCTCACGTTGGATTTGTGCAGGGCCAGAGGGAGCATTGGGGCGGATTTCCGAAGCAGGGCGGATCCTAGGGAGGGGCTGCGAAGCGATGCAAGTCCGAAATTCAGAGGAATGAATTATTTAGGCGTGGGCGACGTAAAAATCTGATGCGTGACCTAACCGTACGGTAGAGACTGGAGATATCGCCTAATTGAAAAGGCGTGACCTTGTATTTGATTCGCTTGGAGTATGATATGGTATCATTAACTTGCCAGATTTTAATTTTAGACATACCCGACAGAAAATAAAATCATCCAATGATATGCAGTGCTACAAATATTCACAAATTCACTTTACATGCACCAGTAATCAAGTCGGAATTACCCCTTCAAAAGTTACAGTTTTTACCCTTATTATCAATTATTATTATTATTATTAGTTATTATTGGCCATAAATTGCAATAATCCCCATAGTTTATTTTTATTGCAAATGTATGCCTCATGATTAAGAAAGCAGGGATTTTAAGGGAAATCCAAAGCGGATAATTTAACTATAAAAGAGTACGCTAAACTTCAAGCACGTTTATGTTTCATGAAGAATTATCTATTTAGAAGCGGTAATTTCTTTTCGAAGCTTGTTTATCTGGAGAAAGAAATCAGAACAAGTAACTCACGAGAATAAGGTATTTTTCCCACCTTCATCGAATGTTACTCCCTTACAACACGAATCATCCTTAGTTTTGACAAATATCAACGTACTACATAGTTAACCAATTGAATTTATCCTATCGACTTTAATTTGTGAGATTTAAAGCTTTTTAATGGTTTGTGCTGGCACCCGAGAGCTGTGTAATTCCGGTGTTCTCTATTTCCTGGAATTCTTTACAAAACGTTTCTCAGATTCCGTTATATTCGCATTTATGGCGAGGGAAATAACACTTATTGTTACATCACAAACATTTTCAAGTGCTGGGAACATTTTTTATTTCCTTTAAAATTTGCTCATCGGATATTTTTCCCATCAGCCTTCCGATTACGTCAGCAAAACCGGTCTCATAGTCGTTGCCATGACTATTCGATTTTAATTTTACATTCTCGATTACATTTTTTCTACCGCATTGGAGTTTTTGGTTATGTCATTCGCTGTTTCTTTGATTCTAACAAAATATCTCATTACTATTCTCAAATCAATCAATCTTTCGAAGTAACCACTGCATATTTTCATTTATGAGATCGCCAAATCAAATCCCAATTTGTTTGGATAATGTTCTACGGTTTTATTTTTATTACTCATGTTATCTGGTTAGAATTGGTGTTTGATCCCTATTGTAAATTGTTTAGGCCCCTAACTTGGTATGAAAACATTTTTTCGCCTCTTAAATATATTTTTTCATTTTTTTTAAACATTACGGCTAATAAAAATCTGATATCGAAGAGGAGTACATACCAATGAAAATATTAAATTCTTTAACCCTTAAAAGGTCCAACCTTTTTTTGGTTACTCCGTGGACCAAGGGAGGTTCAAAAATTGTCCACTTTTGTTTTTTTCGATAAAATAATTATGAAACATAATATCTCTTCTGCAATTGCCTTCTTGGATTTTTCAAAACTTCTTACAATGATTTTTGTTACTAAAATTGTATTAATGCGATAAAAATAATGAAATTTTTATTTTAAACAATTCATCAAAGACGAGGATATGATAAAGCTTCTTCTCAATGGTACCGGCTTTAAGGCTCTAATTCGGAAAATAAGTTTGTAAACACCGTTAGTTATGCTTATAAATCAACAACAAGGTAAAAATTAAAAAATAAATTAAATTACTAAAATTAATTAAAAACTATTTGTCAAAATATATGATTCTAATTGGTTCAAAAATATGTCGCAGGTGGGACCAAGGGAGGGTCATTTTGTGCCTATTTCCGCCCTCATTACATTGCTTAAAGAAAACGTACAAAATGTATCAACATATAGTTATCTTTAACAACCCATATTTGACAATTTAATGAAGTTATAATACTGTATAACTCGATTAAGTTCTTAATATGTTGAAAAAGAAAAGTGGTGGACATTTTTTAGCCCTCCCTTGGTCCTTTAAGGGTTAAGTATAACCCTTGAAGTTTTCAGAGTAGTGATCACTTTACTCGTATTGCTGAATCCGTGCTCTCTTTTGTACGTGTCGTGTTATTCTCAGGAAACTGAAATTCGGCGATTTTAAAAGCTTGGTTTGCGTGACTGTAATTTGACGGGGATGCGAAATTCCACTCAAATAAGACTTGTTTTCACAAATTTGGTTGATGATATCGTAAGAGGAAAAGACTCCTGGGACGTACCTTGCTGAGTTTAGATGTTGCTTCTTTAAAATTGCGAAGATGTAAAAGTCAGCGAAAATCTGTCTGAATAATTAACAGCCCTGGAAAATATATTCTGCTCAAACAGATTCCAAAGGATTTTAATTGCTTTTAGCGACCAAAATGTAAATCATTGCAAGTATTGTTCCGAATAAATATTAACCCGTATATATTGTAATGTAATTTAACCATTTCATATGCATTTATACTGGCAAATTCTTATAAATTTTAAAATGTCTTTAGAATTTAAATTAAAAGTGTGTTTGAATTCCTTAAAAAGTAATTTCAACGTTATTTTAAAAATTCAAATCCTATTTACAGTTTGTAATTGAATAGATAATATTAATTTGTTAGATGTTTGTAACGAATGCAAACTAGTATTGGTTTTGAGGCATACAAGGCACTGACGTAGAATGATTTTAGCCGTTAACATTATTTATACTATAAGTCAACATTTCGATCGTTCCTTGATTGTGGATCAATTTTACTTATAATAATAATTACAATTTCTCCATTGGAAACAGGAACATCCCAATTAAACCCATTTCACTACTTATTACTGTTTACAAAGACGCACAACCATTCCCTAGCCAGAAAAATCCGACTAGCCGGGATTCGAACCCGAGACCAGTTCTAGTTGTTTATTTGTGTTGGTATAAGCAAAGTAACAATGAGGGCGAGCGTATCTATAAACAGTTCTAGTTGTTTGTTTGTGTTGCTATGAGCAAAGTAACAATGAGGGCGAGCGTATCTATAAACAGTTCTAGTTGTAGTGCTGTGTAGCAGTATAAAACGCGGACAAGTCCTGCATTTTTTAGGCGTGTCCTTCACGTCTTAAGCAACTCTGGAAATTCCTTCGTGACCTCAAATTACCAACGGTAGAGATCGCAGAAGCATCTTATTAATATTCGGTTTGGTGTATTATCAGCCATCAGTTACCGTTATGAAGATGCTAAGCATATTAAATATCTCGCCGCTGTAGCATAACTTAAACGTTTGGAAAAGCAGATATTTGAACACCCTTCGCTCCTAACTGCCGGAAATTCTGTCGACGAGGTAATTTGCGCCTTTAATATAGAATCTTTAGGCTGAATTTTCTGGTGAATTTAAGAAATCTCGTGAATATTATGTTCCATCTTAGATGAGTGCTTTCATCAAAGTTAAGTCAACCAAATCGGTGTAACTTGTATAATGTTGGAAAACGTTATTGGAACCTATCTGTTTGTTACAATAGAGTAAGACTATTCTATAGTAATCTTATTGTAGATGTAGTTATCTTATCAACGTTGGTAGTAAGGAGTAAATGCCTAAATGTTTTTCATAGGTGAAATTTTGAAAGTAATTCGACTACAATGTTTCACTATAAGTTAAGTTGCAGCGAGCTATTGTAATAAAGTACCGATTATAGATATACCCTTTTTCATACGTGCAATATTTTACATATCCACCTAGGTTCTTATGCATTATTAGTATCTCATTGAATTATTTAGAGTAAGAACTATTTTTCTTTAAAAGGCACCATTATTCCATCCCAGTTTATTACCATTGATAATTGAATTTTGAATTTCATGAGTATTCTG
The DNA here is from genome assembly GCA_947579665.1 of Sympetrum striolatum. NCBI lineage: Eukaryota > Metazoa > Arthropoda > Insecta > Odonata > Libellulidae > Sympetrum > Sympetrum striolatum. The sequence goes on from OX388348.1 coordinate 73,509,452, forward strand.
TTTAATTAAAAGCTTACGGAATCATAAAATAATCTTCAGTTACTTTAAGGAGCTAAAATTATCGTTAAAGTTTGATTCTTGATATAACTGTAAAGCGTATGCGAAAGTTTCTCTTTGTTATCTCTCTCAATTTTTCAAATCTCATTAGTTAAAACGGTGTTATCAATTTTATATTTCAATGATACTTGGACAAAAAGCATTGACTGCAATCATATGTATATATAGTCTGGGCGTCACGTCGTATTACTTCTACCTTATCCCGAACCATCTCAGGATCAAGCACTCCTGATCCAAACATCAACAATTATCTCCAAGGCGACTGATAAAATAAAACACTCCGAATCGCGGCTCTGTTATTCAAACGCATTCAGAGGATAATGCATTTTGATTCTCGAGTCGTTTAGTGCCCATTTAGAAACCCCAATATTCATTACGAGGCACAGTTTCAATTGAGCTCTCTCAATTAAGGCCAAGAGACGTGTGCGATGGCTGATTACTCCTGTGACAGATTTTGAGAAAGCGTTTATTCCCGTTCGGAGACTTTGAATTTCCATTTTTTCGATTTTTTGCCTTCGCGAGGTCGTTACCCTGAGTTGCATTGCACCAATTCCATCAAACCGCTTTTACATTCTTCTGGATATAAACAGACCCGCAAAAGAATGGAATGATTTACCTGAATGCATTCTTAACCCCTTCCCAAGTACAAATAAAACATTTCAACGAAAAATCGAAGGACGAGCCTAAATAATTTTCTAGTTGTCAGCAATATATTTACTCACGATATTTACTACTTTAATTACTAAATGTATAACTAATTGGTTGAAAACATAAGGTACAGCAGAGGAATGCTATATGTTTTATAATCTTCTTCCTTTTGTCTTTATATATATTTTGTGTCTTTATATATTTTTCCTTTTTTGTCTTTATATATATTTGAAGTTACCACCGGACAACTGTAACGTTTATAATAAATAATAATAATATTAAGTAAGCCATCTTAAAAAGTCTTATTTTGGCGAAAGAAAAATAGTGACCGATGAGAGAATTGTTAATGCTAAAAATCGCTTTTATATTTTCACTAATATTGCTTTCTTATTCTTTGTTGAGTATGCTCGGGTCAACAGGCGATTTATATCCGGTCAAACATCAAGCGATCTGACAACGGAGCATCCAAATTTCTTTTTTTCCTTCGTGCATTTAAAGTCGTTTAAGTCTGGATTTTAAACGTGCATTTAAATCCCATCGGCAGCGTCATGGTATTTAAATGCCCTTTCCCTAGGAAAAACAGACTTGAAAAAAGTCCGACAGGGCCGGGAATCAAACACGAGATCTTCCTCTATCCGGGAGGCTACCTTAACCATCCAGGCTACCCGGCCAGAACATTTTAGAGGAAAATCCCGGGTTCGATTCCCGGCCCTGTCAGACTTTTTTCAAGTCCGTTTTTCCTTGGGAATTTTCCTGGGTGCACGCCCTTATGTGCAAAGTCACCTCAACCCTTTCCTTGTATGCCCTTTCCCTGTTTTAAATGTCCAGATGTGATTCCTTACCCCAGTTATTCCGCGCAGTTCAATTTCTTCTACAAATCTCCCTGCCCTGATTAAATGCTGTATTTGTTTTAGATAAGCAATTGTGTTGCTCTGTTTGTGGATCAACATTGATTTTTGTATATGCATTTGCGTTGTATATACTTGACCATCAGGGGGGCGATCACCCCTTTCGATGACCTTGTTTTGCTTGTAATTTGACTAGTTTAATCAAAGATAAAGAAAACTCACTTTGAAGAATACACAAAACATCCACCAAGTCACACCTCAATCCGCCATTTCTGAATTTGGATGTTTACAAGAAGATTTAATTTGAATCCGATTCTGTAGTGATCCTTCGAATACGTCTTGATATTCAATCTATTGAATTTAACAGGAAGAAATTAAATTTTAGTTAGTTAGTTAGAAATTTAGGTTAGTTTAGGTTAATCCCGAACCCGGGATTTTCCTCTAAAATGTTCTGGACGGGTAATTTAGGTTAGTTCGAAAGGAAATTTTCTGTTTTTTAGGGTTTTTTTTTGTTTTTATGCGCATATTTTGTTGGACTTTTTTGGTTCCCATCTTTAAATGTGTAAACAAACTCAATTAATTCCAAAACGAAATTAGGAAACCTATAAACGCATCCAACGCGCCAAATTTTAACTCATACAACACGCCTGTTTAGCCAATAACAATGGTTTTCAACGACTTATAGGTCGTATTAGAACAGTGACTAATTTTACAGTGTTTACTGATGCAGATTAATCAAGGAATCTCGACAATAATTGCTAATTGAGCCAGGATAATGTTAGAATGTGCTGTAGTCTTTAAACGCTACACTAAGTAATCATCCTACTCTCCATATAAAATAAAAGTATATTTAGTTTGATAACTGTAGGTATCGTATTGTTTTAATTCATTACTGATCTGATCATTTCAATAAATTTCCATATGATGAGGATATCAAATGGATCGAAAATAATTAGCAGTAATTAATTGTATTTGATAAGACGCGTGTTTTTAGTTACTTTGTTGGAGGGTTTGATGCTATTATTCGTATTTTGCCAATTCAGCAATATATCGACTTTTTGCATTTGTTTTATTTTAGCTGCATATGTTTAAAGTAGCAGTACTAGTGGATGATATAAGACTTAAAGTTAATTTTATGTATGTTCAATTCACGTAATATCTTTGCAGATTTTATATTTATAAAAGGGAATTACGTTTTTAACTAATTTTTTGGAATATTTCTTTTAACTTTGCTACTTTTCTGGTGCATCCAGCAGCATTAACAAGATTGGCATTGCAACATTCTTTTATTTGCCTTGTTTGAGTTGGTGTTAATTTTATATAATTTTAGGTGTCTATTTATTTTTTCTACCAAATGAAGAAAAACGTATGTAGTCTCAAGTATTTAATGATATTGGATTAAAATCTATTCGGTATATATCTGTATTTTGCGTTGGTTTGAGCGGGACCAACTTGGAAGCTCAGAAATTCCATCCACTGCATAATGTCATTTTATTATTTTATACGCATAATAGAAATAACCTTTACATAATTTGATTTCGTCCTCTTTCTTAAAGTGTTCTCAGAATGTCATATACGAAGTATCTAAATGGTCCTTCTCTTTATCAAACCAAGGCACTGCAACGCCATCTATGAGAGAATGTCTCGTTCTAGCGAAGGAAGCCGGAACAACGAAATGGAATTAATTGGATGCAACGTAACTCCGTGGCAGGCGTAATAGTTGGAAAATTCGAATCGTGTTTTCCACAACATTGTTTTGCGTGATTGGATGATAAACCAACCATGAAATTAATGCAGGAAATAGTTCTAAAGATACTGATATGATGTGTTAAAACAGTTTTAATCGCGACCTAATTCAGTTCGAGCATGATTGGTGTTGAATAGATGCGTTATGAAAACTGTCTGGGTGTTTTCAAAACGAATTAGTTAGATTCTTTAAGATAGGAAGAAGTAATTAGTTACTAATTTCAATTACTTATCTACTTATAATGAAATAAATCAAGTTATCAAATCCTGTAAGATTTACATAAAGGCAATGGTTACCTTGGTAATAACATTTCGCCTTGTCAAATCATTGTAAATTGCCGTATAATTTGATGACCTACTCCACCAAAGTTGATGGAATATCGGGCCCAAAACCTTTCAAAGACTCTCTCTGTTTTGTAATCCACGGGATAATTCATAGATACCGATTCCAATCCATTAGTTACAGCGTAGGTTAGTTCATGTCTTCGCCTTCAAGATAGGGCTTGTTTTGCATCTTGGTTTGAACGCCTTGGTCTCGATCATCTGGCAGAGGAAGCTCTCTTTAAGCCTCGGATACCGGAAGCCTCTCAAGTTCTCGAGACCGAAGCCATTATCCACCTTTCCTTATTGGGAGTTGACCTCTAGTCTGCATCATAAACAGCAGGGTGCTTACATTCATGCAGAAATCCAGGGTACGCCCTTGCTTTACTTCTTTTTCTGGCATTTGGAAGAAATCGTTTCCCATTTCTTTATAACTGCTATCAGTGATTTGATTTTTACCTTTTATTTATGTTTTTATGGTATTTTTTTTAATTGTCGAAGCATTATCACTTACTGGAAAGTGTATTAGCATTGTTATATAGGTATACATAGCTGTGATATAAGGCATCGTTCAAGGCCACAAACTATCAACAATGGTTTGCCAACTATGAACACTTTCATTAAGTTGGAATTATATTATGTTTATCTCTACAAAATAATTATTTCATCCATCTGTGCTATTACATTTGTAATATTTTCTTTAGATATTTAACTTGCGTGCATTTCCTTGCGACTTTGACTGACGTAGTTAAGATTCCTCCGTTTTAAATTCCATTATTTTCACTTCAAAACCATCTGTGTATTTATTCTGACCTGCTTCACTTGTCTCAGCTGTTTACTATTTGTTGTTCCTCTTTTATAAGTCACCTTACCTCTTTCGTTACTCTCCTGTCTACCCCATACTCTCCAGGGATGTTCTATTGCTCTAGAATTTATACTACTAAATATTCAGTTTTTAATTTAATATTAACTTTGGAATGCATTTCTTCTTATTGATGACTTGCGACGAGTCTTTGCAGTGACACATGCATTACAGCTCATTTGTATGGCGTGACATTTTATGAATTGCTCACTATCCACATCTCTGATGGTTGCTTTCTACGCCTTTATATTAACGGCGTTTGATGACTAATCCATTTAATTAATAATCGATATTATTTGTAATCAATTGGGTTTGATGAATGTATGGAAAGTGATGATTTGTAGGGAAACTCGTTTAAAGGAAATGTGGCAACAATGCGCGTCTAATCCGAGAAAATGGACATTGACCTGAAAGAACAATTACGCAACCATTTGCTGAAACACATCCATTCGGTTTCACTTATTTAATTATCGCCTTCAAATGAATCGAATGGTTCGTAGATTATGATGTAATTGGAGATCATCGACCATCAATTCGTGTTCGATGTAATTGGAAACCATCAATTACGTATTGTTAAGCTCGTATCAAATCGCGGAATCAATTAAATGCCAATTTAAGCATCGTTACTAGACCGCGATTAAAAGAATCCAATCGACAGCATTTTCAAGTCTTCCTCGCATTGTTGCCAATACCAATTTCATCTCGAGTAGGAATTGGGCAGAGGAAGGAAGCCATCAAGTCCCACGTAAATGTCGCGCAATCTATTGTCGAAATCGAGTCGATTATCGAAGTTGTAAGGAACAATCGAGTTCTTAAGTAGATTTGAATGTTTTCTATTCTGTTTACACTTGAAGTCATAAACAGCTTTGGCCCATTAAAATTATCGATAACGATTACTACAGTCGAACCTCGATAACTCGAATCTCAAGGGACGGGCTAAAAAGTTCGAGTTACCGAGGTTTCGAGTAATCAAGGTTTCGACTTATCGAGGTTTTCTTATGATTACTTCTGCATTAAAATTTCATTTTTGATTAAGACCATCCAACAAAATCTAGTGACTTATTAAGAATTTTTTGCAGTACTTACTTAAAAGTGGGGTAATAAATCTGGGGAAATAAAAGAGACAGCTGGTATTAGGAACATTTTAATTACGTAAGCTTTTTCTTTCTTTCGCGAGAAGCAGCTAGCGGCGGCGCGTTCTTGGAAAATTCGAGTTATAGAGGTCGGGCTACCGATAATTCGACTTATAAAGGTTTTTACGCCCAAAACGTCGCCAGGAAAAAAATCGAGTTATGTACTGTTTTTTCTTTGACTAATAGAGGTTTTCTCTAGGGCCGGACGTTTTATTCGAGTTATCGAAGTATTCGAGTTATCGAGGTTCGACTGTATTTGTATGTAAAATTAATGAGAAGGCCGCTCCATCCTAGCCCAATTGATTAGGGTTTATCTTCGAGAAGCAATTCCATCTTCTGAGGGTTTGGTTGGTCATGTGGTCACTCCAAGAGATCTGCGAGATGGAATGGGTGATCAGGTGAAACTGGCTGGTAGATGCCGCCCAGATGGACGCGTGTGTTGGTAAACAACTCCCGTAGGAGGGGATTGCGACAGAGTGCATTTGTGAAGGGAAATGCGCCAAGAAAACAGCTGAAGACTACATTCCGCGTGTGGGCGATCTGCTTCACTCTCCTGAGAGAAAATACTCTTTTAGGCACTCTCTTTAAGGACGAAGAATGGAGTGAATGTGGAATGAATTGATGATTGGCGGGGGGATACCGGAAAAACTTGTTTAGACTGGTTGAGTGCTTACCTATTGAGCATTTAAACGGCGGTTGATAGCAAACGTCTACGCAGTGAGAGGACTAGAAAATTCGTGTCACTCTCGACTTCATAAAGGCAATCAGCTCACGAAGATACTTGTTCTAAATTTTTTTATTTTTCGCAATTTCCGGAAATATCCCTCAAATTTATTAATTCCTCGTCATAGTGTTTTTTAGCATTATTCTATTAAGTGCTCTAAGTTGACTTTATTGATAGTGGTCTTGAGTACTTCCATAGTTGACCACGTTACTTCTTTATTTTTGGAAGTTAGTTTTATTTTGATAATGGCATTTTGAGAAAAACGCTTGTTAGTATTATGTATAAAAAACAAGGTCAGTTATATCTTTGGAAATAAGCGAAGAAAGAAGAATCTGAAATCGCTAAATTATGTTATTTCGTTTTACTTTTTAATCATCAGATTACAAAAATAAAAACATTGAAGATTTTTTTCGTTGTCTTTGGCTTTTTTCTGTAGTAAATATTCAATATTTTTTATTTTATAGAAAATGGCTTATTGTTTAACAAACAAATTTTACATTGTTACATATTAACTATGACATTTTATTCCATAAAAGACGAGTTTTAGCTTAATAATAACTTGGCTGCTGTCATAGACTCCGGTGAACTTATTTCTCTCTTCAATTATAAAGTTTCTGCAATACAAAGATAAGGATTCGCTCTCTTATTTGATAAGTAACTTCTATATTGACTTGTCTGGATAGTATTCAAACTCATCCACTCGTATCATATCTTCATTTAGAATCGCTTTTTATGCTTGTCTATTAACTCATTGCATAGCAATTTATAGTTCTTTTGTGTGTTGAATGAAAAAATGCTATGTTGGATCAACGTCGAGAGGAAAGTGTGAGAGGAATTTTTTCAGCCTTCGAAGGAAAGTCGGATGAGTGCTAAATCGTTTCCGGATAGTGCCGAGATTATCGGTTGGCGTCCTAGACCTTGGAAGTAGGCGACAGAAAGAAAGTTTGAGAAAAGGCGCGAATGTCTGGGGAAAAATGCATAGCTGCTTTGGTGGGAATTGGAGCAGCAGTCTGCATTCAATCAGGCGTGGGAACGAAGGAAAAAGTGCCGGTGAAATGAATTTATTTCTACGGACCATTCGTTATGTATATAAACGATGTCGCCGTGGTAGAGTGGCAAAATCGAGAACATGGAATCCATCGCTGAGTGAATATTTGGGCTAGTGATTCCTTTATCGGTTCGTTATTATAAATCTTATATATATATATAAATGAAATGATGTACGTGACGTCGTCTAAAACTCGAAAACGGCTCGACCGATTTGAATATTTTTTATGTTTTGTTCGCCTTGGTACGAAGGTGGTTTAGGAAAAAAGAAAATTAGGAAAAACCCAAAATGAATAGCCGAAAAATCGAAAAAGTATTTCCATAAGAAATGTACGTAAAGTTCATTTTTCTCGCTGCAGGCTTTATTGCAGTTGAAAGTTTAAATTAGAAATAATAGTCGTACAAAGTCGAATTAAGCACCAAGAGAAGGGGAATAGAATAAAAATTCTTATTTTGGTCGTGAAATATCGTTTACGAATCGAAATTTTGAGAATTTTGATAAAATGCGTGAATATTTTATCAAAATTTCGAGGTTGTAAACAACCCATCCCCCTTGACAATGAAGGCGATTGTTGATTCCAAGTTCATGTATTTATCCATTAAAATGCATTAAGAATATAAGTCAAGTTAAAATTAATCCTGATAATAAGTGATACACTTAATGAAGAAGAAAAAATAGCATGAGATTTTAACATTTCCTGTTACGAACAATATCCTGTGTAGAACCGCACGAAAAAATGTACGAATGTTTAAATTTTAATTTTTTACAATTTTGTTTAAGCGTCAGTAACAACCAAGTTTTATTTATAGCAACGAAATTGTTTACTGAATTTTAGTTAGAGTTTTAAAACGGTTTTACTCGATTATGAGTGACTGTCCTTTATTTTTATGCTTCGGTTCTATGTAGGCTGCTCAAATATTATCATTAGAAATACGCTTCAATATGCATTTTATATGCTGCTGGGTTGATTGGATGGTCCTGTTTGTCATTTTTTCGTTGAGAATCAACGGGCAACTCGCTAGTCTTGAATATTTTTTCTGGCGGCAGTCGAATCCATAAGATCCATCCACTCTCTAAACTTTGTGTTCTTTCAATTCATTGGAGGGTTCCAATACGTCAATTTATAGTTGTACTGTTCCAATGTTTTCTGTGGAACGTCCGATGTTTTAGAACTAAGAAATGTTTTTAATATCGTAATTGGTTATTATTACTCCTCTATGTATATTTTGGTACACTATCGGAAAAAGATAGAAATCAGTAATATAGAGTATAGTAAATAATATGGTCACTTATGTATGAGAGATAATCTTTTGCATACAATAAAATAAAGCCCTTTCTGTCTTCTCTCACGCTGAAATCTCGCTTTGTGCAAATAAATTCCCGTTTTATGAATATTTAGAATAAAAATGGAAAATTAAATGAGAAAGCTTTTTCCACTTATCATTTGGAATAAAGTTAGAATTAGGGGTTTTTCCGCCAGCATTGTTCTTTTCAACTGCTGGGACATTTGTCGTTACCTTGTATGTTCGCTCTTCTATTGAAACCGAAGAAAAACTTGTCTACGCAAAGAACGTACCGAAATATATTCTGAGAAAAAGAGGTAACATTATTTTTATGACTTTTCAGTGTAAGAGTTAATAGATGAACTGCTTCCTTGAGTAAGAAACGGATATAAGGAATGTATATTAGGAAAGATTGAACGTAAGGAATCTATTATTTTTTAAACATGCATAAAATGGCCCTACGGGATGTTCTTTCAGGTAAAAATTTTACAACTTTGCATCTTCCTCTAGTTTCAATGGGATACACTAAAGGTAATGTACTCCGATTTATATTTAGTGGAGATAATTTATCGAATGAGTTTTGAAATTAAATGTTATTGTGTGATGTAAAAGAAAATTATTACTTATAATTTTCAGTCGATATTTCCCCAGCAGTGTTTGTGCTTTCTATTGGTTCAACGCCCCAAAAACAGCTATCAAATCCAATTTCGATGGCAATGAATGAATGCAATTATCATGCCCGAGCTGGGATATGAACCCAGGACCTCGAATTAGCATGGCTAGCTACCCCTGCATTTCCAGGTCAATTTTCCATAGTAATTCGTTCTGATTCCACTCAAATTGTCTTGCATGTGTTGGTTTATCTTTATTTATCTAGTTACACACTCATCACAAACTCCTGATTTTATAGCTCCCCCTTCTTTGATACCATAATCGTAAATCTGGAAAACTTATTCGTTTATCGTTCCATTTCAATCCCACAAATCCACCTCCCGGAGTTGGTGCCACAAGGGCGTTCCAATTTTGGAGATTGGAGTTCACCCAACCTCCGGATACACCTGGAAATCTCCGAAGTCTTAAATCTTCCGTGGTTTTACGAGCAAACGGAATCTCTGCCGAGAGTGGTTCATATCGCGGTTGTTTACCCTTCGCGCTGCCATAGGAACGAACGAGATGCAAATGGCTCTCCGTGACCTGATTGCCCTGCGAATCGATGGAACTCTATCCTCTTCTGTTTCCGAAAGAATGGCGTCGCTTTCCGTGTCCAATCGAACTTGTGCACTCATTTCTGATTGATCTCAATTAGAAGCTTTGAAATAGTGACAAAAACTCCCTCACCCGTGACTGACGTTGCATCCTAATGACGATTCGTCCAATAGCGCCTCACACAAGATACTGTTTTAGATTTTAGATTTTTAGATTTATATACATACACCGCGAGCCGCCAGAGGTGTATGGCAGGGGTGTAATACACCACCATTATTCATTCCTCCCTATTAGCATCTCTAATAGCCTGGGGAAAAAACGACCAAAAGTCCTCTTTGAGATTACTGTATATAGAAATTTGTTTAAAAACTATCGATTGGTGAAAAACAGTAATTTTATGTTGCAATAAGTTTATAGATATGCCTTAAATAAACAGTTATAATCTCCAAGAGGCAGAGAATAAATGAAATAGGTATTAAGAAGCGAAGTGGCCAAATGACCATTTCCGTCCTTCTAACAAGTCCTTGTGAGTGTAACTCACGTCCTTCCAGTGTTAACAGACTTTTTCCTGAAATGAAAATAAACCGCAGACTTTGTGTTTTCCACAAAAATTAATTTTAATTGAAAATACAAAGTCTGCGGTTTATTTTCATTAATAAACAATATAAAGTCAGTTCTTATAGACTTTTTCCTTTTCTATAATCTTGATAATTTATGTATGTTCTTCTGGTCATTCCTTTAGATTTAGATATATACCCCGCGAGCCGCCAGAAGTGTATGGCAGGGGGTGTAATACACCACCATTATTCAATCCCCCCTATTAGCACCTTTAACAGCTTGGGGAAAAAACGACCAAAAGTAATCATCCGTCCTTGCGATCACTTCCCTATAACGCTTCGTCGATGCCTCTCGGAGATCGCGTTCGCTCCTTACTGCCACTAATACATATTTCACTTACTTCGTCGATAAATTCTGAAGGAATGAACTTTTCGAAAGATTCCGACGATATTCAGATCTTCTCATCTGTAGTGAATTCCAACCGAGGGACTCTATCATTGCCGTAACGCTGCTATCAAACCTGAAATCCCCGCAAAAGAATCGGGCTGCTCTACGCTGGACCATCTCTAAATCTGAGACTAAACCTACTTCGTGTGGGTCCCAAACCGCACAGCAGTATTCTAGACTCGGCCGAATAAGAGAAAGTAAGCTATTTCTTTGACTCTCGATGAGCATCCTCTCAACTTTCTTCCAGTTAATCTTTGCATTTTCATCGCTTTTCCTATCGCTTCTCGAATTGAATAGTTTTCCGCAGGATGTTTTGCCAAAGGGAGTTTTATACTAGGTCCATGGAATTCTAACCAAAGTACCGTACATACTCGTGTATATGCCGAGTTTTTCAGCACATTTTATAAGTTTGAAAAGTCCCCCTCGGCTTATTTATTGAGGTCATAATTATGAATAATGAAGTAATCGTGTCATTTCTCTGTTCCGCACATTTCTCCATACCAGTTCTTTTTTAACTATGGCGGTAATTTTGCTTAGTGGTGTTATACTTAGTGATTCTAAAACATAATAATTTAATCAGCATTTTACAGTTTCGAATTCGTCAAATCGATTACCAATGACATTGTTTCATTGCAAAGAAAGGAATCTCCATATTAAGCTTTTTCGAAATGCCATACCTTCGTCTCCATCCGAATCATCCAATTTCATCACGCACTTCCCATTTTTCTTTCCGTCTCTCTTTACTTTTTCCCATAATCTCCCTTTCCTTCTTCTTCGCTAATCCTTAACCTTAGTTTTACAATTAGGTCCTCTCTCTTTTTTTCCATCTTTTATTCCTTTCTTTTATTAAATACTCGAGTTAGGGTTTCGCTTACCTGTCCTCCGGTAGAAAAAGTCAGCCGGAAATCGGCCTGCAAATTCCTCACTCGCTCAATTAACAATTATTTGTCAATTTCCTCCGCCATCACGTGCCGTCGGGAGTTGTGAGATCGAAAAAAAAAACACGTTTAATCGGACGTCCCGATTTTTTTTACCTGTAGCTACTGCATTACCCACCCTTGGTTTATTTTCGAGTCATTTAGTTTGCCCAGTTTTTGTTATTAAATTAGGTGACATGGCTTGTACTCGATTATACATGTTACTAAATCACTCGGATTTTTAGTATTTTACTAACAATGCCAAGAGTTGATTAGTTTTTGATGAATATCGCTTAACCGGAAGTTGCGGTTTATCCGGAACACAATTTTGTTTCTTAAATATCTCTATCAGAATGCAATGTAGGTATATACAATTATATACAAAAGTTATAGATAATGTACTGTACTACAACTTTTGTTTGAAACATTTTTTCGTATCACTGATTGTTTAGGAGTTATTAGTGAATAATCGCTAACCCTAAGTTGCTTTTTATCCAAAAATTGTAGTTTTTCTTAAATATCTCTGACAGAACGTGATGTATTTATATATAATTTGTGCAAATGTTATAGATAATGTATTTTACTACAACTTTTGTATGAAACGTTTTCCTGTAACACTCATTGTTTTGGAGTTATTTATATATTACAGACATAGGCTTCTGTTCTCAATAAATATGGAGAAAGTCATGTGTTGGCCACATCAGATTTTTTTCTTGTATCTCTGAAAAACAGTTGGGCTTAGGGATGTCTCTGTTGATATCAATATAATTGTGCGACTCTAAATAATTCTTAGAAACTTCTGACTTCTTAAGTTAGTTATTTTAGTGATTAAATTGAACCATCCTTATAGCTAACGGAATATTGGGTAGGAGGTTGCATAGAGAAAGTAAGGAGTCCGGTTATCGTGTGATGGGAAATGAAATGGACGTTAATTTGGGTTGGATGATCTCATACTCAAGTAAGGAAAGAAACATCTGTTTCTGATGTGTTTTGACCGCATTCTCTGGAAAAGAATTTGGATATCTAAATTCTATCTCTTCTCCGTTTTTAGGGAGAGACAATTTTAGGCTTTCTGATTGGAGAATTTTGGAAGCATTGTCGAGTTTAAATGGCGAAAAAAAGTAATTATTTGCTTTCGTCTTTTTCATAGTATTATTTTTAGAAAAAATACATCAAATAGGCTGTTGTATCGTTTTGAGTCTTCGTTTAGTGTTCATTATCGTCTAGCGTAATAGCGTCTAATTTATTATTTTATCTATTATATATATCAGGTACTTTTACCTCTGGGATACATACTTATATTCTCCCCTTCTTTTGTGTTCTTTTTAGTCTACTGTATGGCCAAACCATTGTGCATTGTATTCTATATCAAATTTGTAAAAGGGTGGAATAAGTTATTATTATTATATTTTATTAAATCGCCAACGTAAGGTTAAAATTCGTAAATTTGGCGTTTGAATGTAGCAACTAAGTTCTATTAGACAATTCTCTCTCCATGTCTTTATTCATCTTCATATTTAAGTGGACTATTTATTTCTCCATGGCAGCAGGAAAGATACAAAAAAGTAGACGAGATATTGCATAGTGATTACTTTTTATTTCAATCACGCTTCTTCTCTTTTTCCATCCCTAGAAGCAGTATAATGCTCAGACCAAAGTTCCTTGCGTTCTTCTGTCTTCTTACATAATCCTTAGGTTGATATTTAAGGAAGGTAATGCCGCAGAATGGAGAAAGTAAATTATCTAGATTAGTACGCGGTGTAATCTAGTTGCAAATAGTGCCATTGTGTTCATTGTTTCACGTATGAGGATATTTCACCGAAGACGCACGCCGTCCAAGGTCGTTTCGCTCGGATATATAGAGTTTATAGACGTAGACGCTCAAACAAGGATTTCAGATCCAATTCATTCAAGATACATTTTATCACATATCAGCTCCTTGATGTTAAATAAAATTTAATTCAGTTGGAGGAATCATCTTTCCGGGTTATGAAGAGGAAATGTTGATGCATTTGTTTCTGAGGGTTCTCTAAATCAGTGCTTCGCAACCTTTTCCCGCCTACGACACACCAAAATTCTTCCTAGGATTCCTCCGCACACCAAAACTAAAATTAACATATTTCTTTTTACGAAATTTTAACAATTATTATAAATTAATTTGATACCTGCGCTTGTTTCAATGAACACAAAAGTTTTATATTCGGCTCGATTTTTGACAGCGCACCCCGAAGTTCTTGGTGAAGACTTAGTAAGCATGACCGCTTATCATTTTTAATTAATACAAGAGTTGAAGAAATTAGCTCACATAAATATGTGGTCGAAAATGGAAGAAGCGTTAAGATTGCTTTGTCGGAAATGCGAGGATATTCTTTTTTAATGTAAATCCAGAAAGCATCTAATGGAACTTTAGAGAAAGTTAAATAATTATTATAAAACGGAAAGTTATAATAATTATTCTATACTATATTTTGAAAAATAGACAATATTATGAAAAATAATTTGTCATTGTGTATTAAATACATAATGAAAAATTGTAAAATGTCAAATACATTGAATTTGACCGCGGTACACCTGTGTCCGGCTCACGGCACACCAGTGTGCCACGGCACACAGGTTGCGGAGCACTACTCTAAATGACCCTGTCTGGGACAGTTTGTAAATTTATAAGTGGCTCATTATCTGAACGGTTTAGTTTTGAAAATAAGAGTGGGCATAATTATTTCCAAGCAGAGTTATTAAAAACGTCTGAAGTATCACGTGGGAAAACGTATCTGCGGTAAAGCATCTATTCGATGGACTGTGTGCCTGGTATTGAGAACGTATCATTACGCCATCGAATGTATCGCTTGCTTTAAAGCTAAGGCAATCATAGTTCCTTCTCCGTTTCAAACCGAGTGTGTGATTTATAGTTGGCGATTTCGGAATTGATGGCGCGCATCACTTCCACTTGTTGTCTTCTGCTCGAGAGGAAACCAGCGATTGTTAGAGAGAACACAAGCGTGAAGAAACTACTTCCGAATCCACCCCATTCGAACTTCAAATTGGCATCGGAAAAGCCCGCCTACATTTAAGACGCGGAATTTTGTATTTAAATTTGCCGAAGGATGTTGGACTCGTGCCCGCCTCGTCATGGCGCGTTCTTGGCGATGATCTACAAACACAGTCATCCTTCCTTCTACGGAAGCAAACTTCAAACGAGGCGTGTCACTCCCGGTGACTTGTGTTTACTTTCGGATTCATTTTATATGCTTTTGATTATTCTGGAGGCATTTATCCAAAACTTTTGACTAGAAAGAACCTACTTTCATGTAAAAAGTTAATTTGTTACTCATAAAAATAAAATAAAAGAGATATCTTTTAATCGTTGAAAAATTAAATATCTGGTTATTGCTTTATCGGCCTTGTTGTACAAATGGGGTTTGCTAAAGAAATAACTCATTTATCCAATAAAAAGCTATGTCTTTTGGTACAGGGTTAAATAATATTTATTAACTTTTGTTCCAATCATAAATAATGATGTAATAATAATTAGTGATACTGCAATGGCATTAAAAATAGAAAAATGTGTGGATAAAATTAGCCGATTAGGGATATTTATTAGTGTTTTGATACTGTCTCCCTTTTACCTCAATTGGAATATAGATTGTAAATTTGAGATTCGCATTCTATGAAAATAAAATTGACGTGTTCATAAAATCAGCATAAAATGCTTTCATTTTTCTGCTGTTGATGGTGAAAAAGGTGAAACGTTCAAACTTATTTAAAAAATAGTTATTTAATAAAATGTAAAGGTTTTGTCTCCTTAAAATAATCTCCACGAGATGAAACTTCAAAAGAAGTATTTAAATAATTACAAATTTCTCAAGAAAACCTAATATATTTATTGCTGTGTTATCTCTTTGTTTTTAGAATCAATTTTATTAATCGAGTTTTCCCTCTTTTTCAGGTGAGTGTTTCAGACGACTTTTTCCATTACTCGCGGTGTATCGGTAAGTACGTGCCCACTGAGTAATTGAATTCCGCAATTCCTTATTGAAGACGATGAAAAGTCATTAATCATTGTACTGCATTTTCGAGATCGTTCTGCTCGTGGAGTTCTGGTTCAGCGAAGAAAGCAAACAACCTCATTCTTTGTAAGCCTCATTCCCACAGTGAATCTATTAATAGGTTGGGACAGTCTAGAAGACAGGAATATCGGTTTTCTATAAGACAATCATGGGATTTCCCGCGTTTGAGGAATTAAGTGATAGAGTGAAAGAGGCTACTTGGGTTGGCGCGTTCATAAATACAAAGTAAGATAACCGGAAATACTCTTTTCTAAATAGAACTATTAAGGAATATAACAGTCTACCTGCAGAGGTCTTCGAACCTTTCCCAAAAAATATTAAATATTTTAGTAGGGGTATAAGTAAAATTAAAGATTTGACGAATGAGCCACCTGGTGACGAAATGTTGAACAAGTAGAGGATTACCTGGTACGGTGGGGACTTCGTCGGCCCCGTGGCCGCTACGGTACCGTGAAGGCCTATCAGGAAACCTGAAAAATCTCGCATGATAAGTACAAGGCTAATAATATATATGCTGTTTCAAGGTTATTTTAAATTCACATCAACTTATAGGTAATTCACAGCGGCGTGTGTAGGTTTTTTATAATGCGTATTATATATTTATATTTTGAATTTTTTTATTATTTTTTTAGGCATTCTTATATTGTAAGTATGTAGTTGGGTTTTTCGTATTGATGCATAATAATATTTTTATTAATTTTTGTATAAGTTAACTGTGCCACCTGTCCTCGCGACTAACTGTGGTGGTTTTGTGCAATAAATAAGTAAATAAATAAATAGCGAACGTTCGAGGATCCACTCAATTTTTCGGTTGATGGTTAACGCATTTCAGTAAGAAATCTTTCACTGGATTTTTATGTTTTATGAAAAATTAATTATTTCGCCAAGTTTTGTTCTTGTAATATTAGAAAAGAAGCAAATTAAATGATATGCAATGAGACTTGCTCAGTGTTTTGAAAATAGCACTTCTGATACCATTACTATTATTCCGGTCATCAATCATGTCTGGAAATTTTTTTTTACGATCATTGATAGGCGTTTATAGTCTCATTGATGTCGTGCTCGTATTCCAGAGTTATTCTATTCTATTAAAAGGTTTAATTTTTCTTGAACTCTTTTTAAATCTTTTTATTCAAGATAACCTTCTGTCATTTTTTTACACCCAGGTGCCTTTCTCATCACACTCTTTTCAAATTTCCGATTAAATTGTCAAGTAGTTCGTGTGAAACAATCTCAGTTCACGCGGAGCGTATTCTGTCAAATCCTTCATTCTCCGGTTGCCAAGAAACTGTCGAAAACAATGCCAATAACTCTCCCCATGATTTTGAGAGCACTTCCAAAAGAATGAACTTGCGTGTTCCAGAAACACTTTCCAAGCATTGGGCTCTGTTTTACCTGCAGGAGCAATACAGTTTTACTGCGAAATTACTTATGCAAGTATAATAATCAGTTATACGTTTTTTCTGTAATGTTTGTGATTTTCAGCATAAAAATCATCTTCTATTCAGTGGTGAAAATCTTTGGGTAGGATCAATCATACGTCTCTCAGATGCCGTTATATTTCAATGCCTCTTATTTCAGATGAATTTCAGGAGTAACTGAATCTTCATTTTCATAATACACATATATGACTTATATACACTCCTGGCCAAAATTAACGCAGCGCCTCCCTAGCGATCCTTACGGCCGGTGCTGCGTTAATTTTGGCCAGGACTGTACAATTTGTATTAGAAAATTATTCAAGTATTTGATATAATCGTGATAATTGTATTTTCCATGGAGAGGTAGTGTTAATTATGAGAAACATTAGACTACAAAATAGTCCTGATTTTAATGATGTTATTAAACAGTATAATGTCATAAATAATGTTTAAAGAGCAAGTATAGTCGAGTCGCATGTTAATTGTTGGCTCTCTTGTTGTCTTATTTAAAGTATAGATTTGATAAAGATAATCATTAAATGAATAATAGATACATTTTTACCAAGGAGCATCCATCTCAAAAATCTATTATTAAATTTTCATATTATTCCATCACTTCTTAAAAATAGAAGCTAAAAGAAAAAGAAGAATATAAAAAATAAAAGATTTAACCTTCGTCGATTAATATTTTTTTCTTTTCTATCTTCCAAATTTGTGGTAATTGCCATCGCATTATTAATATGTACTCCATTTTTTTCGTTCCACTTCCGAAATTCTGCCCAAATCCGAATTATCTAGGTCTCCCCGATCATTCACCTCCTTCGAAACGTGGTCGCCATTTATCACTTGTTTTGGCGTCACTGACTCATCGCATAGCAACCTCATTATCGATTCCTTGCCAAATAAACTAAACTGGGCCCATTCAACTTTGGTCAAATGCTCTCATTTCAGTCCATTTTCGACTTCGAATAATCTTCAGCCAAATAATGATTTATCCGTTAATTCGTTTCTTTTTCTCCTGTTTTTTCCTTTTTCGGCGGATTCTGTTTCTCGTTTTCTAATTCTATATGTGGAAAAGCGTGCTTCTATCTGTAGGCCTTTGCGGTGCAGGAGTCTGCATCCGTGATTAGAAGCAGCGGCACTTCATAGGTAACCTCTTGTGAAATGAGTCCTCGTGTTCGACGTTCTCGGACGCCACCTATCGGCATTGGATCGCACTCGAATGAGCGATTCGATTGATCGATTAATTAGCTCTCGCGGAATGGCTTCCGAACCAATATCGAATACAGCCACGTGGTCAAAGGGCTTTAGTTTGGAAATTTTCTCTTCTTTTTTAAGTTTCCGGGGGATGTTAATCACTCGCGCCATATCCCAGTAGAACTAGGCTAGTTGTATCTACCACGTCCATACGAAAATCTTCTCTACGAGTATACTGTTCCATCCTTACTTGCATTTTCACTTCTGTTCATCTATTCCCACACTCCATTTTATCCTAAAAGCTACGCTTATCCAGTCAGAACCCCGTCAAAGCAGCTTTTTTTCGGTCTCTCTCTCCCTTTTAGAAACATTTACTTTCTCTTCATACACAATTCTCGTAAAGGGAAACAAACCTTCCCTCAAAACGGGGTGAGATTGCTCTCCAGGATAGTTCATTGGTCTGGAGCAAGAGTTGGAAAACTTTTCATCAAAAGACCGCATGAACCACGCGGCTACAAGGAGACTATTAGGCGAATTGGCCATCAGACCTTGAATGGCCTAATTGCCTACCTTCAGTTAATTTTTTAAGTTATATAAAGAAAATCAATCAAATTGCTAAATTGAATATCTTCAATTTTATTTCGACTCGACGTGATAAACAAGTTTGGGAAAAACTTATTTAAATGTGTGAATTTGATTCATTTAGTAATGAAAATGTCACACCTAATACCCAGAAAGGCCTTTGGTTCGAGTCTCAGTTAAATCTAAAATTTTAATCTGTTTATTCCTTGAGTACCATTGAATTCATTCTGCCGTCTCTCTTCTTTTCTACGATTCCAAACCAACTTGAAACACATATTTCACACTCAGCTCATCTTTCAGTGTATTTTCATTCGTTGCCCTCACAATTCTGTTTCTAACTTTTGTTTTATCCTCACACACACTTTTCCTGAAGTATATTCATTCATCATACGACAAACGGTCATCAATTTTTGTGCTAGCACACTTCTAAGCACTATATTTTTTTCTCTTCCAACTGTTTCTCACGTTGAAGCATTGACCGCATAACACCCATCGTTCCTTATGAGAACTTCAGACAGTTAATTACCAAATTCCACGAAAATACTCGAAAGAATGGCCACGGAAAGTTAATTTTCCGCTTAAATGGGTTCTTGATTCGTAATGTTTGGCCAGCGTTTTAGCAATACCAAGGAAACGGTAATTACTGACTGATTATCAGATCTACTAGATTCTTTGTGCATAGATTGAGTGATTTCACTTGAAAGAACTACAAATTTTCTTTCCTTACGTGCTGTTTTCTTGTGTCTCCTCCCTCTTGAGAATCGCAGTAATCGATGAATTTTGTTTCGGCCAGTTCAGGATATGTTCTCCATATCCATTCCTAATACTTCTATTTTTTGTAAGTATAATATGGAAATGGCTGCTTCAGCGCCCATAAGATAACAACACGGATTTTATGATGTAAAGGAGGTGGAATTTGAAATGATTAGTTCTGAAATTTTCAATTCAAACCGTGGTTCGGAAAGTAGCTGAAACTTGTTCATGTGATATCTTACATATGAGTCGTTGTTGAATGGCGTGTTCCTTGTGGTTAGTGTGACCCACTTGTGCAAGGTCGCAAGTCCGATCTCCGTCCGAAAGGATTATTTCTTCTTCTTTATGAGCGAATTCACTTTTGTATATTCCTATGTTATAGTTTCAGTGTCAATCATAGCATTATCAAAGCCATTTATTCTTTCTCTTTGTTGTATGAATCTTGTTATTACATCGGTTTTCTTTGACGTTTATCTGAGGTTTGGTATCATGTCAATACGTAAATATACACTCGACAAACGTAAATCCTAAATCTTAGCCGGTGATACCTCAAATATTCAATTGATGCTAGCGTAACAGACTTAAGATGTATGAAACGTCACCTGCTGTCGTGTTTCCAGTGAAAGTTAGGTTTTAAAAAATAATAGTCTATTTTAAATTCAGACTTGGCCATGAGTCGTATCAGTTACACTCTTAATCTTTTATTTTTCTTATCAAAGTCTTAAACGCCTGTCACGGTTAGCCTTACTTATTTGGTTGCAAATATCCTTGGCTGGATACCTTTTTTCAAGTGTCAATTTCTATTATCAACACTATTATGTTGAGCAGGTATATATTGAAATTGTGTTTAGTATGAGTCGGGTGAATTCATTAAAATTAAAATGTTCCGTGCTTTACATTGTTATCGGTATTTATTCTGGGATAAAGTGCTACGTTAACTTCATCATGAAGGAAATCTGCGACCTTTTGATTGACACGGTCTGTTAAGTTTTCAGTTCGAAGGTTAGGTAGATACCCTTCTTTCGAAGGTGACAAAAGGGAATGAGGCGACACGAAGAATGAGCTCTTTGCTAGAATGCTTCTAATCTCCGTTAGCGTAACAAAGCGACCCTTTCTCATAACACTTAACATTCAGTTAGAAGTCGTCATCACGAATTTTTTATGATTTCATCATTTTTTATTTATTCTGCTATAGAATGTAATGATGTAGTGAAATATTGTATTACTGATATTATGGATTGTTTTACGGTTTAATTTATAATGTAAATAATAGAATTATGATTCGGACAAATATGTTATTCGATTATTATGTACAATAAAAATAAATTGAAAATAGTGAAACTAGTTAAAGGCGAAATTCAGTCTCAGGATATAAAATACTACTGTATACGACTAGAAATTACAGTTTTTATTGTAGAACCTGAAATATTTTTAGTCCAGTTATCATTATTTTTCATCATTCGCTCTTCTGTTGCTCTCATAACATCACAACCACGCGCAAGACTGTGACGAAAGCAAATGAAAAATGTAGTTTGTAGTCCTTATAGTCTGTCCTAAAAGACAAATGAAAAGTACTGAAGATATGTTGGCAAGAATGTTATTATAATGAAGGTGGGTACCAAAAAGCCTCCCTCAATGATCAAATTTACAGATTTTTATGTTTATTAAATCACGCAAGTCAATTTAAACTTAGCTCGATCAAGCATCGGTGAGACTAATCGAATAATTCAGAATATCTTCTCTGCGAAATCTCCCTCATGCTTTTCTACAGTTTTCCTCGAATGCTCTAGGATCTTTAAAACGAGATGGTCCTGAATACCGAATAGGTCCCGCCGAAGGCACGCTTTTAAATTATGAATGTTTTTCCCTCGCTATCTCATATCGGGGGTATGATTTCTTGGTCGGCACTTTTTCATGGCCCCCCTGCGATGCGTGAATAGCTGAACACTGCGTGCGATCCTCCGAGACGCCTCCGAAGCGTGATCTGCATCGAATCCGGATCCATTATTTAATAGCTCTAAATGTTTCATCGATTTAATTTCCTCGTTCGTCCGCGGCCACTCCAATTTTAAGCTAATGCTCTCGATATCCATCGCTTCTTGCTGAAATTAATATATTTTTGGGAAATTAAGGTGGTCATGTTCCGAATGAGAAACAATTTTTGGGAGATGAGGAGGATATTTTAAGGGTTGGGACCCATTGGGTTTCACTGGTTTTCCTAGCTCTTTATACCACTGAGGTCTCTCTACAATGGTTGGGTACCGCATTGTTTGGAAGGAAGACTCCTTGCTATGACTGGATTTTTCTTTTGACTCAATTACGAGAAATTATTCTAAGACTTTATTTGCCTCTGAAATCCTCAAAATTTATCGTATTGGCGGATTATTGAATCATAATTGTACATATATTCCTTCCTTAAAGTTTTCGAAGTTTCTTTAACTATGTATCTGTCCTAATATAAACATGCACACATTATTCTATATATGTCAACCATTTTCGCTTACGAGTCTTTTACAGCAAATTTAATTTTAAGCGCAAAACATTTGCCATAATTTTGAGCGATCCGTTCTTGGTTTAGCATTGTAATTGCTTTCACTGTTATTCAACCTGGCGAAAGATTGTGTTCAAATTTAATTTAATTCCTTTAGTTGGGAAGGCTTCCAAATTTATTTCCATACCCATATTCTAGCTAATAATTGTAGCAAATAGTTGAGCGTTGAGCAAGTGGTTGTTATTTGTATGTACGATCAATCATATTTTGCTTGCAAGTTTTGGTGACGTCTCCTTAAATGCTTCTGTACCAAGTCAAGATTCATTTCATTTCACGTATATATTTATTGTTAAATTCTATTTCATATCTGCGTGAAAGGAAATAGCTGGTTTAATTCAATTTACTGACCAAGACTGATATGCGCGAGGTAAATCTTTCTTCAGTCATTTTCTCTGTATCATTGATTTCTCATTGTGATCAGAGTTAAATTATCTTTTCTGAATCTTCCGTTTCTCTACGAATTTCCCGCAAATCTAATTTATCATTTCAACTGAGGTGTGCGCAAAACGGTTACGTTCCTTCTTTCGATTAAGTTTACCTTTTTTTCAAACATTCTTACCTCGATTAAACCTGATAATTTATCGAGATATAGCACGCCTTTTTCTTAGTGACATTGCGTGAATTTTAATCTCCTTATCCGAGTACAAAATCGTGACTTTTTTTCACTACAAAATTTCGTTATGTTGCGATGAAGAAATCACATGTACTTGACGTTCGCATGCATTTCCTGGTTGTGGAATTCCAATAACATTTCCGGAATATTTTTCCTTTAGCTTCCGTGACTTCCTTGCTATAATGTGGACTCGCAATCTTTTCTGTCTTTATACTGCAAAGGGTCTCACGGAATTCACCTTACTGTAACGCAGTTACATCGAACCTTTTTTCGCTCAAATATTATGTTTTTACCGTATTTTCCCACGGGTGTTTTTATGACCCTAGCGTAGCTAGAATTCAAAGAAGACATTTTTCTTGTTCTATACCCAATATTTACGGTTCATGTAATTGCTGTACGATGCAATTTACTTAATCAATGTTGCGTAACTTCTTCGATTCTGGGGAACGCTCGTATTTTTTGCTTTTCTATTGAAAGCGTATTTTCTGCCTTCCTCATTGGTTTTGTCCTAGGTTTACTGCACTTTTCCCTTGCTAGTCACGACAGTTTACCATGGTTTCTGGTGAGAAATCGTTTTTACTACTGAAATTATTACTTTGATTCAAGTTTGATTTAACTATGCGAACATGTTTTCATCTCAAAATTAGTGGGTGTTTTCTTGCGGCAATTTATTTTTACCCGTGCGTAGAAAAGATGTAATTCCCGAGAAGTATTTATTTTCATTGCTTTTTTAACGTTATCTCATTATTTCAAATTCTGAAAGGCGATTGCTTGTGATTGAAAAGAGATTCACAAATCTCTATCCCAGCTCCAGTAAACCACTTATTTTTGGTATTATTTTGATTATGTTTGCTATTCGGAAATAGTTTGCTTTTCAAAGGATGGTTTGACTTATTTTCAGTTTGTGAGTCCCTCTACAAAGCAGTCTTCTTCGTTTTAAGAAGGAGACTAGTCTATCTTCCTGAAAGAGTACGTCTTGTCCGTTGATAAAAGATTCAAGTTCGCGAGATATGATGTTTACTATCGCATGTGTTGCTTCGCTGAAATGCAAGAAAACGACGCATCGCTCCCAAAGGGAAAGGAAAAAGAAGACGCATCCTCCTACACTCCCGTCCTTATTTTGTTCGTAAATTGAAGAGTTTTTCATAGCTAAATTTATTTATGTCGAACAGTCATCTCGAATTTCATGTATAAAGTTATGGTTCATCTTTTTTATACATTGCCTTCCTTCTCATTTTATTTCCTCTGCTTTTCATTTGCTGTTATTTTACTTTTCTTTCTATATTGTTTTCTTAGCTTATTTTCATATTATATATTATTTTTCTTAGCTTATCTTCACTCATTTCACTTTCTGTACTATTTCATCACAAATTATATTCTAAAACGTGCTCATATTCTAAAACGCGCTTGTATTCTAAAACGTGCTGTATCCTTAGTAAATAGTGGTTTTCCCATATTCTTTATCCGTTGGTTACCTTATTATTATTGTAAATCCTGCTCGGAAGATGAGTATGAAAACTGTGTCAACATATCCTTGCTTTATCTTAGATTTGACATCGGTACCTTTTCTCAAAGTCTACCGTAATTACTTCTCAAGATGACTTATTTTATGTTTTATCATACAAGAAATTTAAATCTTTTAACTTCAAAGTAAAAAGGCATATGGGTAATGCTCATTCCTTTAAAATTATTTGAAATAAAAGTAGGGGAGACGGGGGTAAAGTGACCACTCTAAGACAAAATGTGTGTTTAGTTTACTATTTGAGAAGAAAATACAATTTTAAAATACAAAGCAGGTAGTTTCGTTAGTGTAGAAGCAATAACCATCAATTTATCAACAATATTTTGATAGATATTCTCGCAATTTCGTTTTTACAACTGTTGTAAAGTGACCAGTTTGTCCCACTATGCGGGTAAAATAGCCAGGGAAAAAAACTTGAGATGATAAAAACGGTTGCATACAATAATAAAACATATATGTATTATTAACTAATATAAATCAATATTAATGTAACTGTTAACAATATATGATTATGAAATAATATGTTTTTGGGAAAAGAAACTGTATTTTGTTCTAGAAATTTTCTTGCAATGTTCGCAAAAAAAATCTTCATCATCATCTTCGCATCTAGTACATGTTTCATGAGCCAATTTTTGGCAACCAGAACATCACGTTACAGTTAAAACATTCAGCATCACTGTCTTCATCTGATTCAAAATTTTCCGCGAGCAATTTTCGTCGAGTTTCAGTTTGTGTTTTCGTTCTTTCTGATGTTTTGTTTTTTAACCTGGAGACTTTTGATTATCTTCCTCTCCTTTCTTTCTTTCTTCTTCTTGTTTCTTTTTCGCTTTTTCATCCACAAGTTCTACTTTGAAGGGTCTTGATGTTACTACAACTTGAACCTCTTTCAAAATTTCAGAAACTTATCGACGTTAGGTTTACTAAAACCCTGGGCTCAAGCTAATGAAGTAGATTAAAGTAGACTCAGATTAGAATTACGCTTTCTTAAACCTGCAATCCAGTCATGACGAGCCATCTGTTTTTCCTTGTCAAATCTATGACGTAAATTGTTATTTTCCGAAAGCTGGAAGGCCTAAGAAGTAGGTCGTTTATTGACACGCCGTAGAAACGCTGTTCTAACACCTAGAGATGGTCTACTAATTCTTTTTCCTGGGCTCATTATAAACGGAACTGTATTTGCCTAGAATTGTTTGTTTTCATTATTTGTTGATTTTTTTAAATTTCTTATTATAATTGTCAAATTAAAAAAATAAATCTAATTTTAAACAATAGGTACATTAGTTTTTCCAATTATAAAGAATTAAATTAAAGCTCAGCAGTTAATATAATATATAAAAATGATCTAAGAATTCAACTTGGACAGGGAACGGATGCACTGACCACTTTACCCCAGTACACGCCATTTCAGTATATCACAACAACCTTTAAGGGAGAACTTTGTAATAAGTCATAAACAATATAATTTTAAAGGTAATTAAACAGAGTTTTCAGCTATATTAGTTTGAATATTGTATCAAGAATTAATGATGAAATAATAAGAATAAAACTATACACTTACCTTAGATCAATGATGGAAAAATTAGAAAATCTGTTGTAACTAAAACAATTCGGCAAACTGATCACTGAAACTTTAACACGACACTAATAGCTCCCCTACAAGTTAATTGAAAACCTTTCCCACCAAATTGCGGTAGTTTTCAGCAAGTACAGGCCAATGGCCACTTTGCCCCTTATGGCCACTGTACACCCCAGTCTCCCCTACCACAAAATGGAAGTTATTCTACTGTAAGGATGTATTGGCTTTTTAGAGGTTCCTGTGGGAAAACAACTCTGTTTTCCCTTATTATATTTCTTTGGATACATTGCTCCTCTCTTCAGCTCTTCCGAATTCTGATACGCAACTGTTATAAAATGGATGTCTTATTCCGATAAATTCTTATTGCTAAACTATCCATCATTATAGTAAAGTTAGAAGGAAATTCTGTGATTTTTATCGACCTTAAAGGGCTTGTATTCTATTATGAAATTTTCTCTGTTCACAGGGAAAGTAATTTACGTACACCACCGCATACACAAGAGACCATGGTCTTCGTTGCACATCAGTCGTATTTCTTTTCTTGTATATATAAATCGCATTTACGTCAAATTGTGAAGGAAGTAAATTAAGGTTGCGTCAGTTCGTGTAAACCGTGGATTTTGATGATGAATGTTGATTTACTCAGTAAAAAGTGCTACGTGTTAGCTAATAAATGAAGGCAAGGTATTTCTCTCCAAATTTTTTAGCAATAAGGAATGAAAATTAAAGTTCTGGCTATTGCTTTGTATATATCCTATTTTATCGTGGAGGGAAGCGAATGATAATTATGTGGTACAGAGTTATAAGATTGTTATCGATATAAAATAATAGAAAAAGTAGCAAAAAAACCACATCAGTTCTATTATTTGCAATGTTAAGAAAGATTCTCAGGTATATTTTGCTGGAGAAAACAGGTTGGCAAGTTTAGTGAAAATTATTTTGGCAATTTTCCTGAGGCTGTTCTCAATTTTTCGGGAAAGTAGGCTGTTGAATGGTGGATCCAGATCACGACCTTCCTCACAGGGTAATGACGTCTTACTTTACAGTCAAATCGTAAGGAAGCCAATGTATTTGAGTCTTCGCTCCCAATTTTCCATTCGTGAAATCTCTTTAAACTTGATGCTTCGGAAAAATTGGATTCGGTTTGTGTATGAAATTGAGCCTCATTGGGTTAGCATGTGAAAACTTGCCAGGGGGCGCGATTCGGGACAATTTCCTTACCTACTCATCAAAAAGTAATCTAATGAACTTAATGCTGTGATTCCTTATCCTTTTTTATTATTATTATCCTTAAACTTTTTTATTATTATACCCTTTTGTTATTACTTATACTTGTATCCTTATGCAGTATGTATACATTCATCACAGAAGTAAATCGCTGTGAGGTTTTAGGTTTTTTTCTTTATCATATTCTAGGTCAGAGGTGGGGAAGCTTAACTCACCGTAAGACTGCCTATGAAACCATAAGACTGCAGTTGGAACCATATGGCACTTTATCTGCGTATTGTATACATTCAAACAGTCCAAATTCCAAATTATACGTAAGAAAATCAAGCCATCGCTAAGAGAGCTGAAAGAGTACACTTTCCTACGTATTTTCACTTGAAGCCATTATCGAACCTGGGAAACAAAAAATAGTATTGAATTAGTTTCAAGGTGTGAAGTGAAGCCGGAAATGGACGCAGGTTCTCCGTCCTAGGAAAAGCGCTTTAAGATGTCATACAATGAGGTCTCTGGATTTGCCGCTGGCCTCCGGTCATCCGGTGACTCCATATGTTGCTCATTATGGACTAAAGTCAGAAACTTTGTAATGATTAATCAAAGAAACCAGAATCGTGGAATATTCTTATGGAATAAACAGTTACAAAAGCGATGTAGATAAAACTACTCTATCGGAACTTAATCAGCAATTTCCGGAGTTTGATCATTGCTATATATATATTACATATAATATGTTGATCTTCCATACAACATATATTTCTTTTTGTATGTAGACTTTTTATTTGATCTACTTTCTGATTTATCAGATGTTAAATTAGGCACTCGCCGGGATTTAGTGAAACATTCTCTTAACATGCTATTACGCTTAGATGGAGATGATTTCATTTGCGATTTTATCTAGTTTAGTTTCAAATGACGTGAAATCTATCCTCTATTTTTTAAGGCGGTTAAACTGTTTGAATTAAGGTATTAATTTCTAGATCTGTGCAGTTTCACGAAGTAAAATCCCGGCGTATCGCAGTCTTGTAAATGCTTAAATTAATAAAATGTGGTAAATTACTTACATCAAGGCATAAATCTCATCAATGATCGTGCAAGCAATATCGTACAATATAATGATAAGCATGCATTTCTGTTCAAGTATGTTGAATATATCATGGGAAATTATGTGAAAAATACCGTAGGAACAACTCAGTTCCATAGTATTTAATCCTACCTCATACGCAGGCACGAGTTTTATTTACAAATCATCTTTCAAATGAACAAATTCGTAAAAATCTGCGAATCTTTCGTTCAATTTATTGTAAAAAATTTTACTTCCTTGTCTATAGATGGGTTGCATCTCACGATTTTGGCTAATTAAATATAATCTTTTTTGTCTGTCTGCGCAGTCATCAGCGCAAAGACTAGCTAGATCCTCAACCCCTCCTTTCATTGGCTTGCAAATGTTTTCATGAGGGGATGAAGCCAGTAGGCAGAATGAGGAGTGAGTGACTTGCTTTTCTCACTGAGTCAGAATATTTTCAAACGGAAAAATTCTACGTAAATGCAACATTAATAATCCGATTAATGTTATAACATTCAATCGGCATCGCTTTTATCTCAGAAGCTTTTTTAATGGGACAGCTATGAGCAAGACTCGGACGAAAACAAACGGAACATACGCTTCTCTATGTCCTTCATTATTCCGTTAATTTATTGCTGATCGAACTTTGATCCCCGCGAAAAAGGAAGCCTTGATTTAATTTTCGCATCAACACTTAAGGAAAAAAGGAGACCATGGATAAATAAAGAGATTCTATGATTATTTGAAATTTAAGCGGTAATAAGGCTAAGAGGAGCCTCGTAAAACGGGAGTCCTTTTTTCCGAGGCGTTGGCAATGAATAAATGAAGAGGGGGATGAATAACGCTGGGAGAAAGAAAGGAGAGAGGGGATATTGGGAGACGTACGTTATGGCTCCCAGAGGCTACGTCTCTTTCTTTTTTCCACTGCAACATATCTCCTGCAGCATCTTCCGCACCCGAGCGCCGCACCACTGCGCTGCTGGAAGATGCCATATCGCGCCACGCTCCCTTCTTATCCCTGTTAATGGAGCGAATACTAAAGGAGTGCTCGGGGAAGCTGTCGGGGATAATGGCTTGTAATTTATTGTGGCTTTTCGAATGTATCTTGATGCGATTAACACGCTTTGAAAGAGAGGTGCTTGTGTGCAGTCATCAACTCGAAGGAATTCTCATCTCCTTCAACATACGCTAAGAAAAGCTTTGGGGGGATGAGGCTTGGTGAGGGAATGAGGCTAGGTGAGGAGTATGGTAGTTCTCTCAGCGAGCCAAAAGTTGAAAAATAACGAAGTAATGACCCTGAAAATACGGACTTACCGAATGGATGCCATTATTCAACGTCACTCACTCCTCACTATATTTCATATTAACATAGTCTCATTGCCAATCCTTGTCATGATTTGCGATGAGGCTTAAGTATATGAAGTATTATACAGCTCCATTCTACAGCATTGCATTCATTAATATATGACTGCGGAAACCTTACTGTGATTATATTACATTAAAGTTTGAAAGTGTATCCCCCCCACAATTACGGTAATTTTCCATACATAGTACGCATTTTTTCCACGACGTCAAATACGTCAAAAAAGTAGGGTGCGTATTATACATTGTCACAATTATCATCTTTTTATTCGGGCTGTAGATGACATTTGAAGTAAATAACTCAACATGCATATATCTATTCTGATTTCACGTTTATTCCGAAAAGAACACTGTTGCATATTAATAAAATTATTAAATTAAAACAAAACTTCAGAGGGGAAGAACCTGTTACTGAAAGATCGGCACATTGAGAAATCAAAGGGGTATGTAAGAGCAAAGCCATCCATTAGCAGCATTCCATGCTTGCGCGGTGATCTGTCGGGTGCTGAATCTGGCAGATGACCATACGCGAATAATAGCGTAGAATTCCATTCTCTAAAAGCCAAATGCGTATTATACATGGTGATAAGAAAATTCTCACATTGCGCTCGTAATAACGTGGGTGCGTCTTATAGTAGGTGCGTACTATAATTGGAAAATTACGGTATAATTACTCGATTTCGGCTTAATTTCTATGGTTTTTACTTGGTTTCTACTCATCTGTACTCTCTTCTTCATTATTCATTATAGCTCCTTACCTTAATTATTGGAAAATTCTATTTATTTTTTTTTTTATTCTAGTGAGAAAAATCGCATATGTATCGTGTCTATGAGTTAATTCACGATATTAATTTCGATAAGAATTCTTCTATTTCCTTTCTGCCTTTATCATCCGTCTGTTTGCGTGGTCATTGTGCTCTCGACGATTGCCTGTCCCATACATTTCATCTCTATCTTCTATTTTTATCGTGCAGTCACGGAATTCCGAATGGCTCACCTGCTTGTTGCTCCCACTGTGTGGCAATGGAATCTGTTTTCTCTCTCAGTTAGGCCAATGAAGTATAGGAGAGCAACACATTGGTAGAAAAGTTCTGTAGTTTAAAGTCGACGAAGGAAAGCCTAAGAAAGTTCGCTTATGCAGAAATACCTCAAAAATGGGATGTTTAATATCTGATAAAAGTATCGCTTATGAACATTGATTTTCTGCATCTTAAGTACACCCCTGGACTCATTAATTTATAGAGATTTGACTTTGAATTTCGATATCATTTTAAGAAAACAGAATCACGGAAAACAAAATGGTACTGTTACGTTAAACATTGGAATACTTCAATTCAATCACTTCGGCTTATACTTGGTGGAACTTTATCTCAAGCACATTAGTTAAAAATTAACTACTTCTTTAATCCACAGATTTTAAAAAGCACACTTAACAAACAAAATAATATAGCAATGTTTGTGGAATAAGGTAATAGTTTTTTAAATTAGGTGTTTAATTGGAATCGCCTTGGTCGCCAGGGGGACTGGTTTGTTTACTACGAAGAAATTTCCCACAGTTTTCGTACATTTTGCCAGAGTTCTCGTAATTTAGACTCGAATAGGATATTCTACGACCAAAATAATAATCTTTATTCAATTTCCTTTCTTTTGGTATTAACATCGATTTCCTACGACCATTATTTCAAATTTTATTCTACAAAAGAAAAATGTCTGCAATCGATCAAAATGAACTTTGCGTGCATTTCTTATGAGAGACGATTATACTGGTCCAGAGTCGAACCAAGGATATTTGGACAAAAATTTTAGCTTTCTGCACTCCTTCTCCATATAAACTTTAACTATGCCAAATCTCAAACTCCTCCGTTCCCGCAATATCCTTAAAAAGGGATCCAAAGTTTTCTCTTCACCTATTAATATATACGAGATACCTGATTGGTGTGAGTCTTACATTTTTATGGAATTTTTTGTTTTGTATCGTGAAAATTTTCTGCTCGTGATTCCTAGGTACAACTCGTTTCATGACATCATCTCTACAGAAGAATATTTGGGGGAAATGATATTTTTAAAGACCTTAATGGGTCTCTAAACACATTCCCCCGTTCACTACTAAGCGATTATTTGATATTTCCGAAGCGGAGGTGTGGCGTGAGATGAATATGTGATCGGTCATTGTGCATTGCGAGAGACTCCATTGAGGGTTTCGCCTCTTCACAGGCGTTGCTCAAGTAACAATGACAAAGGAAGACCTCCTTATCTACGCTCTCCTCGTTCGCACACACTGAAATTCTTCCTTCAAATGACGAAATGGCAATATTTGTCCTTTTAGACAATCTGTCGCAGGGAAGAAATTGTTTAAGTGCGCTTTTGGTTTAACTTAATTCGTCTATAAAAAATAACGCACTCTAAATAAATCGTAAGCTTATCAGGTTTTATTGATTTGTGCAATTCCTTTTTTTTAAGTTATCATAATGTACGGAAATTTTTAAAAATGAGGAAGTAGTTCTTGCTATTATTGTTGTCTTTTAACCATTTCTTGAAAGCTGTCAATTCTAGCTCCTGTTTAGACTGTTTAGATGAGTAATTTTCAACTATCGAATGTTCACTCGGTATTACTGTTAATTGAAACATTAGCTCCAGAGAGTATTATTTAAGCTCAGTTTTAAAGCCTTTTTTTTTAAACGGATAGATCAAGGTACAATATAAAATCAGAAATCGAGATAAATCAGTAACATTTAAAATATATCTATATATATATATATATATATATATATATATATATATATATATATATATATATAAGTAAAATATATTCGTAACTTTTTACTATGCACATTGCTAATACATACATGAAACAGCATTCTATTACCAAAGAGAAAATAAACTAGAAACGTTCGTATGTTAATTAGCCATTGAATTGTACAGAGGTCACTTAAAGAAAGGAATCCTTTTTTAATTGGGTCCGAAATCTCCCCAAGGACAAAGACCTTCGACAAACCTTTGAAAATTCTCGGAACAGCTGAAGTTGCGAAGATGATCGTTAGGCCTCCCCTTTTCAAATCCTTTTCATTCCTTCCCTCATAATCCAATTTAGCTCCTTCGCGTACGGGAACTCGATAATCTGCACGCGGAAGCAGAGGGCATAAAAAGTGTGCAAGAATCAGTCCCTTTGTGTTGGGAATCCTTAGGACGCGAATGGCCACAGTGCGTGGCTTTTTCGACGATCGATTTCCTTCGCTACGGACGATTTGCTCTCTTCGAAGTTGAGGTCGTAATTCTCTCCGAGGATGCACATCAACAAATTGAAGAGCGATGACGCTTGATTTATGCGAACAATTTTTGAGGGCATTAAATTTTAACCTCGTTAAGTTAATGAAAAGATTCGCTGGTGATTTATTAGCGTGTTTTTGTAGCAGTTTTCTTTATCAGCGGCTCACACGCATTTTTCTCTTAAATATTCATTTCTCCGGAAACTGTGATATCATTAATTGAAATTTTATTCATGTTTTCAGTGTGCATCTCGTATACAATGAAGCAAATAGGAAGTGACTTTATTCTAAAGCAGTTTTCACTCTGCTTTCCCCTTTTGTTTTCTTGAAACCCTTGCTTCTATCCACATTTAGAAATCCTGTTCTATTTAGAATGTTATTTCCTGTTTCTCCTTTCAAAAGGAGGCATATCCTTTTTATGTTATTAAATATTAACATCCTTTATAATTTTTCTTGTTTAGTGTACAATTTTGCCTTTTTCTCGTGTATCTGACTCCCTTTCATATCTTTGTTTCGTCATTATTTCTAATCTGTGGGCACTCGTATTTTCCTGTTTTATAGGACAGGTGAATTCACCTGTATTGATTTTTAACTATCCTTTTCAATTATTATCCGAAGAGAATATAAGGTTCTTGTTTTGCTTGACCCACCATCTTATAATTCTAGAATATTGATACATACCAGCTAACACCAGATTGAATCTAAAGTTCTCAATGGAAATGACGAAATTCTTTAATAATAATAATAATAATAAATGGTCTTTATTCGGGCGAGATTAGCAAAGGTACACGAAGAAAAGTTATATGTGGATTGAAAAAACCTAAGCTGAGGGCTCAGGAAAATAATTCCACTGCAGGAAAACAGTCACAAGAGGGGGAGTGTGAAAAACCTGCGAAACCTACAGATAGAAAACTATATTTTGTGAAGAAGGATAATAAAAAGAATTATGAAAGACAAGCAGAGAATAGATAAAATTTATGCAAAAAGAAAGGGGAAAAAATATAACTGACACTACAAACAATCAGGTAAAATAAATCCACTTCACTAAACTGACAATAATTATAGATGAATTAAAATAAACGTTGAACAATGGGAGATAAATCTCAAAGAAATGAAGAAAATGAAATTACATTAAGAAATACACACAAATGAAAGATTAAAAGGTCTAGTACACTGAGAATTATAAAAAACAGAGTTTATAGGAAATTATTAAAAAAATAAACAAGAAATATAATAAAAATTAAATAAAAAGATGTGCGAGAATCAAAAAGATTAAAACATCTGCGGCTTGCAATTTGCAAAAAAAGTATTGATATTGGTAATAAAAAAAACATCTTTGCCCCTTATAATCGATAATTTTTCACTTTGACTTTATTGGTTGGCGTTGCTAATGGACCATTTGTCCATTCTTAACGTTATTCATGATAAGAAAAGTAAAACACCGATTTAGCTGCAAACCTTATCAAATAAAATATTACCCAAGTTCCAGGGGAAGGTTTCAAGGGAAAAATGGAATACCTTTGCATATCCTTGCTAACCCTTGAGGTCGATTCATACAAACGTAATTACTAGAGGTGTTTGTTTTTCGCAATAAGCGATAAAACCAACAAATATCGCGAATTTTGGCCGATTTAGCGAAATAACGCTAATTTCGACAGTTTTAATAAGCAGCACGGATTTTGGTGATTTTCGCTTCATTCATCATTTGTAACAGAGGGAAATTTAATTTTGGTATGATTTAAATAAATGTACAATATATTATTATTATACATATTATTTATTGTTACATATATTTATTATTACAATACATATTATTTATTGTTTTGTCATATTTTTGATCACTCGTGACATCTTTGCTTACGCGAATTCAGCTTTGATCCTTTGCAATTAATTCACATAACTTTCTTTCCATTATGGATTATCACAAAATCTCGCCTAATTCAATGAAGAAATATGTTTTGATTTTGCTTACATCTATACGTCAATATGTTTTCAATGAAAATATCATGTTTTGTTCATCTGCAGCTGTGAAAGCATGTTCCTTAGGTGTAAACAGCACAGTTTTAAATGAATTTAATTTAATATTTTGTATAATTTACAGTTAATAATATTTTCAATGCTTTTAATGTTTATGCTAAAGTGTGCCTAATATTATTCCTTTGCTTAAATGAGACTCTGTGAAAATTAATAAAACCTAATTTAGGAAACATAATAAAAACACAAAACACCACAATTTGGTTTTCAAATTAACAAATTTCAGAAAAAATAAAAACATTTTCAAACGCCTCTAATAATTACATTAGATAGATGGATAAAAGTAGTCATATTTAATTTTGTTTCTGAGAGACTACAAGCAATATGCGCGTATGCATTTGGTAAAGAAATTCTTAATACTGGGAGGATAATTTAGTGACTACGAAAGGTGTTTGGTCTCTCTTAGGCAATATCACGGGGAGACCTTAACTTCCCCGACGGCTTCGGCTGTTAGTCGTCGACCAGTTTCCTTTGTTTGCAGAGGTGTAACCCAAAAGGAAACACTTCGGAGGAGTCGTAAAAGAGATTATTGTTGTCCCAATGAAGAGGGGAAAACTGTTCCAAATATGAGCTTATCAAACAGTAAACGGGGTCAACTTGGCTTAATTGAAATTGTGGTCTCAAATTCATTTTCATACTGTTTGTGTTTCTCCTTTTGTATCTATTATCCAGAATTGCTGTAATTAGTTGTGAGTTGATATTAGAAATCTTATTAGCGGTTATAAAATGACTTTTATTGCCTTCGTTGATTCGCTAGTTTATTATGTCTGGTCTAAATACTACTATAGCTTCATGGCCAACCGATTAAACTGAATGAGAAAAATAATTTTTGAGTCATTTAAACTCCAAAATACTTCCGAAGCCTACAAAGAAGACTAGGACGATCGATTTCAGCTCTCTTGTGGTTAGTAACTTTTATTGGCTATAAAAGCATCCACGTTGCCTCAGATGAGGGAGTTCTTTTAATCTTTTTTTTACTTTGATACACATTCTACAGTAAGAATAGCGAATGAGATAAATATATTTGCGAAAGCCTATCATAATAACGAGTGTATATAGAATGTTTTATCATCGGCTTTATTGGTCGTAAAAGCTTTATCAGTTTGCATTGATGGCTGATTTATTTTCCTTTTGATTTGCTAAAGCTGGGCAGTGATATTCTGCTTAAAATTTCTTTTATCCTTTCACAGGGAATACCTAAATAAGTTTATATCCTGATAATTTGAAGCAATATTTTTGCAAAAAATCGTTTAAGGAATACCGTAGCCTAGATTTGAAAATGCCTTCTAGTTCTATTCTCGGTGCAAGAAATGTCTTTTTATCCCTCTTCTTTTATCGTCCTCGAATGCGAAACTACATGTCGTTGCCTAAAGTTGCATTTCATTCTGGTCGTTACTATTATTTACAATCAATCAAATGGTTTTATCTGTTGACTTGTATCTATGTTTATTTAACTATACTTGTTCGTGGGTCCTTCTTGCCTGGACCAAGCGCTTTTCATATATTTTTTATTTTAACGAACGTACCAGGTGTAGAAGTATGAAACCGGAATTTACCAATAGATGGTGCTTGCTATCAGTTTAAAGGACCGCTTCAGCAGCGCCATCTTCTCCCTCTAACAGCTGACGAAGTTTGTCAACACGCAATAACCTAAGTTTCATACACCGGTATATTTTTCTATGACCTCAAACATGTCGAACTTTTTGCCTACGGACTATGATTTGCATTGGTTTTCTGCTATCATTTCAAGAAAACTGCTGCAGAATCGCATAGAATGCTTGTCGAAGGTGAACATGCTCTTGGCAAAACTCAGTGCTTGGAGTGGTTTAAAAATTTAAAAGTGGTGATTTCGACGTGAGAAAC
This sequence comes from Sympetrum striolatum, assembly GCA_947579665.1. Taxonomy (NCBI): domain Eukaryota; kingdom Metazoa; phylum Arthropoda; class Insecta; order Odonata; family Libellulidae; genus Sympetrum; species Sympetrum striolatum. Next base: position 73,546,344 of record OX388348.1, read on the forward strand.
GATGACCGTGGGAAACCACCAAAAAAGTTTGAAGACAAGGACTTGCACACCTTATTGGATGAAAACGATACTCAAAGATTATTTACGATACTTCAGATAATTTTCAATTAACAGAAGAGTAATTCGGGTTCGATTCCCGGAGGGAGCCAATGTGCGAAATGACCTAAGTTGTCGAAGCACTTTTAACAATACTACTACTACTACCAGAAGAGTAATTTTTACAAAAAAAATCCGGTTTCATACTTCTACACCTGGTATATTGATCGAAAATATCCACTTAGAGAACTTTTGGTTGTCTCCCATCAGCGGCTAACTTAAAAGATTAACATTTGGAAGTCCATGCGATGATTTCCTTCTTTCGAGATTCACGTATATCAAGACAGGCATTTTTAGACCAAAGCATTCAGTCGCAAGTGTATCAACTGACCGAGTCAAACCACGTCATTTTTTGAGCGATGGCTATGTTTCCGCATCGCATTGGAATGGATCGCCTCTCCATTGATATCCTTCGAAAAGCGAATCAATTCGAAGGCACTTGGAATGTCTCCAGTGGAACGCCTTCGACTCTAAACACGCATTCTGACTCCTGTCCGAGGTCCATCGTACTCGGGAGGGAGATAATGAGTCCTTCATTTTACCGAACTTTCAAATTTAATCGAGAAATTCAGTCGTGTGCAACATAATGATTGCAATGCATCCATCGATTCTTCTCAGTGAGCAATCATTGTTGTGCTAATCAACTGCTTGCAGCATTACTGCTTAAATCATGCTTTAGCGTACACAATCTGCAACGTAAGCAAGTAACTGTATCGTGTTAGTTTGGGAAGTAGTGAAGGTTTTTGTTAAATTTTACCTAAGTAACTAGACCCTCTCTTTTATGAATGCAGGGCGTTTATTCGCAACAACGTCATTCCAAAGCCATATCATATTCATAATGATATTGATTTAATGTATAGAATATAATTGGTCTCTCTTGCGCATGCGCTCTTTGTATCTTCTTAATCAATTGCACATAACTTTAGGTTGTTTTACAATCTCGTAAATCCCCTTTTACCCCGCCAACGCAATTCCCCTTTTTCTCTGATGAATTCTCCATTAGATTTTATTGCTCAATTAAGGTAAAATCTCGATGAATCTTAGTATGAATCAAATTAAATTGCTTTGAAATGATTAATCGCAGATTACCTCAAACCATTACAGTATCCATTGAATGGTTAATCACACTCCCATCCTATGGTTCTGTGTAAGATATGATCAAACGTTAATATTTCATTCGTCGATTACTGTTGATACCTGTTGATTAAATTTGAGATATAATAAGTTATGATGTAGGCATTTTGCAAATTAAAATTTCAAGGTAATGTGTTTTAAAATTGATATTTTGTGTATAATTTCCTAATTTTTCACTCGGCTAAAATTTGTATTTGGTTGAAAAATTAAATTATAATTTCAGTTTAAATGAAGAAAGCTTGTTAAATGTGTTTTCTCAATATTGTTTTATTTTCTTTTTCTATAGTAAGCGGATACAATTTCAAGAAAGATTTATGAGAAATATTCGTTTACTCAAGTTCTATGCTTTTCGAGCAAAATTCAAAATACGAAATCGTTCTATCTTCAATCGGTTTCAAGGAGTCATTCCAGCTTAACCCTTATTCCAAATATGTCAAAAAATACCCGAAAACAGTATAATACAAGAGGCAAAAGAGATATTGGAGAAATGAAAGTATATATAATAATACAATACATAGCCTCATCCAAAGAAACAAGCTCTTAAGATCACTGTGATTGATACCGTGTCTCAAGTCAGTTTTCTATCACCGTCTCTTTATCTACATCGGTATGCTATCATTTTCTTTTGTTATCTTATGGAGGATGCCTTCCGGAACTATGTCGACACTTCTAGTTCCCTTCTAAGTGACTTCTCCCGCTTTTCACGCAACGGGAGCTATGCTCTTATTCAGTTTCTCAAAATTTCGCGGTGCTCGCTAATACAGAACGGAAAAGTATTTGTTGTAAATACGATATTATCTCGAAATGAAAGTCGTTGAAATCAATAAAATATTAATTGATGGATAAGGACATCTGCTTCAAAATCAATTTTCCTCGGTTCTTTGGGCTCGACAATATTCATTTATTGTCTTTCTTCGTGAATATCGCCGAAAGGAAAATATTCCTGAATAGTTATCAATTCCACGCTCTTTTTTTATTTAAGGCTATTTCTCTGGTCGTATGTTTCTCTTTTTGTTAACCAGATGCTTTGAAAAATTATAGCAACACATGATTTCGGTTTTACTGCATATAATTACATAATTTACGAATTTATTGTACGAGTAGGAATAAACTCTGGTTTATCTAGTAGATCTATTCCTTAGAATTGATTTTTTAGCTACAAACTAAGGAGTTTTTCTTATCGTATCACTTCCATTTACGTTGTTTGATTTCCCCATACATGATTCTTTTCAATTCGAAACCTCATTCTCACGTAGCCAATAAACGAATAATTAAGTTAGTTTGTGATAATGACTGGTGTCATTATCACAAACGTGATAATGACACCAGTGACGATTCGATGGGAAAAAGTTGAAATTATTTCTAAAAAAGTGAAGATGGAACGAAATCGATTCCATTGGCCTTTTCTGAAGTTTTTCATCATCCCCTCAAGAGTGACGTAAGCTTTTAGTCTCGTATTACTCTCGCGAATCGGCATTTCTTAAGACAACTCTAACCACTGAAAGAATGCTACAGTTGGCGCATATGTTTGTTAGCGGATACCAAAAGAGGATTTCAATAAATCGCCGAAATATATGAGGTTGTAAGCGCAAATGATTTATATTAAGACATTTAATTTAGGCGAAGGGAAATTCCACTTTGTGGAATATCGATCAGAGGCTATGTCATTCGGGTTGCAATTCATTCAAGCTAAAAATATTTAGTCTTTGTCTAGTTGTGAATAATAATTAATATTAGTCTGGCTAGTAGATTCATTATACTCAAGTATCCTCTTTATAAACTTATTTATTACAGCTACATTGTGTTCTTGAAATAATCCCAGCTTACTCCTATACATCCTCTATCCCATTGCGTTAGAATCGTTGTGCCGCTTTATATCTAATCAAAGCTTCTGCTTCAAATTTCGATCCCTAAATACCAAAATGCTGTTGAACCATCAAAATGATACACTAATTTACTGCGCTGTTTTCTTCTTTTCCTTCTTAAATATATTCTAAAACAAACTAAAAAATTATATAGCATTCCTGTAAGTTTGAAAAAGTTAGGGAGTTCCTACTTAAGTTGGTTGACATGATTTAAAACTTATTAAAATAAAAGTGTGCATTTCACACCTTTGAAAACGCGATAATTATAAATAATTCTCACAATCCTAATTCCAACTAATCCTCACATTTTTTTCGTAATTATTGTAATTGAAATGAGACTTTCGAGATTAATATCCAATCAGTTACTCAACTCTTTGATATTCCTTTATCTTGAAGGAAGTCAACATATTGCTCATATTCCAAAGTATTACTCGTGGTATAGTGTTTCTTTTCTTTTCGATACTTTCCTTTTCGTAGAAAATCATTTTTATAATGCTTTATACTCTAGGAATTGGAATTTATTTTATGACTATCCAACTATGTAATCAAGGTTATTATAACATAAACATAATATAGCATAAACGACGGTAACATGATTATCCGCGCTGACCAAAACAGGAAAGTGCTTTAAATTGATATATTTTCCAAATATTTATAGTTAAATCAATATCGATTTTTCTATCGATTACTTAGTCGTTTTTCGGAGATTCGATTGCTCCGAGTACTTCCAACCTCCTTGAATCATCGGTTGCATGACTCGAATCTCCGGTGTACCTAGTCTTACCTCTTCGAATCCTATGAGAGCAGACCAATGTCGTTTGGATTCAGGAGTAGACTCTGCAGAGCGTTTAATACTCCATTTGAGAAGAGCGGCCGCAGAGCGCACTTCCGCGGAATGAAACGGCGGCTCGCGGACCAAAGGCGTTTAAAATTGGATCACATAACCGGAGGAATTAATTCAACGAGGCGTTTAGAAGGAGGGACGCATTGGAAGGCGTTTTTTATTGGAAGTGTGGGATCAGGTGGGGGAGGCACTTTGGGCATTAACGATGCGAGCGTTCGGATTTGCTCTTTAATGGGAGCGCGTGCCCATGGCGACGAAATCGAATGAATAAACAATTAACGCATGCTTGAGTCTAGATGTCTTCCATCATTATGCGGTGCCTTGTTTCTTGAAAGCAGGGTTTCCCAAACTTTTTCTGCTATGGAACACTTCGAAAACCTGGGAAGTTCAAGGGAACACTAAGCTTATATTTAGGTTAAGTAATTCTACTTGTAAAATTAGAAAAATGATTTAATTACAACAAATTATTTATTTGGTAATTATTTTCAAGTATAAAACTATAATCCATATTGGTTCTCGGGAACGCAGCGATGGTCATTTCATATGACGACGTTTCTCCGGCGGTACTGCTGGCTTCTTCAGGTCGGAAGGAAGGTCTTCCGACCTGAAGAAGCCAGCAGTACCGTAATGTCGTCATATGAAATGACCACCGCTGCGTTCCCGAGAACCAACATGGAATATACTACGTGCAGTGAAAGCCTTCGAACCAGATAAAACTATAATATTGTAATAAAAACTTAAAATATGAATCAATAAAGCATTTAATATCTTTTATTCTCCAATTCTCCATTGACACTCCAAATTGTCGCGGAACATCGGTTTTCCGCGGAACATAGTTTGGGAAAGCACTCAAGTTCGATGAAAAGCATTACTTTAATCTTCCTCTAGTACTGTTCCGTTTGCAGCTGAATTCTGAGAAATAGGTGAAACCATTTAACATTCATGTACGTTCATGCAATTTCCGCCTTCCTATTTTACATATATTTCTGTTTAAAAATTTCTTACTAAGTAGCAAAAAATAATTTTTTAAACATTTTTCAGATGATAGAAAGATTCCTTATCGATTTCCTGCAATCAAAATGGTCATTGACCTTTTTCTTGCCTTATTATCTGCTGTTTCGAAGGTAAGAACTTCAAGAAATACGCGTTTTATGAAAATGGCTGGGTTTTTGGAATTCTCTCTCCTCATCGATTTTTGGATGGGTTTAACGTTATGTCTAATAATTCTTCTGTGCACGTTTCTTATTGATCCGATGCCATATCATTTGAAGGCCTTATTCTGAATTAGTATTCTGCGTAGAAATGTTGAAGGAACGTGCCACTCTGTTGTAGCTGCTTTAATTGTACGTCACAGGCTCCGTAATGCGAAACCAACTGACTCAATCACATCCGCGAATGCAATTTTCGTTGAAACGCACCGTGTTAACACCCACTGCCGCAGGCTGTAAGTCGGGTTGCAATTGTGTTATTGTAGATCTATGTAATTTTCAGATTATTATACTTATGTTTATATTTCGTTTTTGTTATGTGCTATGATAACGCTTAAATTTGTTAGGTTTTGACAATACTTTTTCTTCAAATTTTTCGTTTCACATCCCTATTAGAGAATATTAATTTTTATTTTCTTACTGGAAATCTCTGTGATATTGACTTATAATTCATAGCTCTTTATCAAGTACATGTAATCCTGTCCTCTCTCATTATTTGTTTCTGAGTACTGACTTCCATGGTTATACCAGGAAGTACTGTAAATATAACACAGAAAAGTATAAAATGCAATATGTATTTTACTCTACGCTGCAAAATTTTCAATTAATCGGATGATGAAGTGCTTGAATGTCATAAGCTTTAACTTAGCTGATTCACTTTTAAAAGTTACGTTAAAATTGCTTTTAATCCAGTCTATTTTGATAAAAATTGATGTACACTTTTTCTACACTCCTTTTTTACTTTCTCCATATACGAAGTATAGAGAAAGTATTGTTTTCATGAAAAAATTCGACTTCGAGATTTCAACGGAAATACATGTTTTGGGGTCCCTAGAACACGTTTTGACTATTTTCGGAATGATGTCTGTGTGTATGTGTGTGTGTGTGTGTGTGTGTGTGTGTGTGTGTGTGTGTCTGTATGTGTGTGTGTGTTTGTGGGCGCTCTAACGTGAAAACAATTGGTCGTATCAATACCAAACTTCGTATATAGTACTGTGGTGTGTGCTGTCAGAGTTGATTAGTTTTTGGAGTAAATCGGTTGACCGGAAGTCGAGCTTCATTCATTAAAGCTCATTTCCGGTTTTCAAAATATCTCCATAAATATGATATATACGTGTGTTGTATTACTTATAAAAGTTTTAGATAATAAAATTTACTATAGCTTTTGTATTTAACATATTTTTGTATCACCTGTTGATTAGGAGTTATTCGTGAAATACCGATAAACCGGAAGTAGCTGTTATGTACTTTGTGGGCGCTCTAACTTAAAAAGTATTCATTGTATCAACATGAGATTTCATATGTAGTACTTTAATTTGTTTTTTTAGAGTTGATTAGTTTTTGGAGTAAATCGGTTAACCGGAAGTTGAGCTTCATTCTTCAAAGCTCATTTCCGGTTTTCAAAATATCTCCATAAATATGATATTTAGGTATATACTATTATTTATAAAAGTTTTAGAAAATGTAATTTACTATAAGTTTTGGTTGAAACATATTTTTGTATCACTGATTGTGTAGGAGTTATTCATGAAATACTGATAAACCGGAAGTTGCTGATTATGTACTTTGTGGGCGCTCTGGGCTCTATGGGCGAAAGGCCAATTTCATCGATCATGTCCCGTAAAACATTATTTATTATGTTTTTGGTGTCAAAGATGATACATTTATATATTAATCACTCATATTCTAAGTTTAGATGGAATATAGAGTTCGAAATTACTGCGGTAGATAAATATTTACATCTTATATATATGGAGAAAGTCATGTGCTGGCCACATCAGATTTTTTGTTTTAGTTTTGCTATGGTGATCTATGAATGTTTAGTTTCGAGTATGGATGTCATTAATTTTTTATCCAGAAAATTTCTTTACTCTGAGAATTTTGAGAATCATTATGTCGAATTTTTCATTACAAAGACTTAGTCAAGTAATTTTAACCACAAGAGAAGTTTATCCGTATAGATGCAAATAATAAAACAGTGGATTTTGCACAAGCGTATAGGATTTATTTCGTTGCAGGTTTATGCTCTTCACAAGAAAGATTTTTTTTTCATAGAAAATTTCTATCATTTACGCTGGAGAAAACTGCAGAAATGAACTTGGATCTTTTATCAAAATAGCGCAGGAAAGGTCAAAGTTTAAGATGAAAGAGATTAAAGAAAGAATAAAATGGTGGGAACGGAGTCTTTTGTGATGTGAAATCCGGCTTTTAATGAATGGCGAAAGCTGATGTCAAACTTTTTCAAAGCTCATCATTTTAGATCAACTTTTACCCCTTCTTTTCCGCTTCTGTTCCAGTGGCGAAGCTCTGAATGTGTGGCGTATAATTTAGGAAGAAGAATGATGCAGAATGCAACATGTAATTGGAATATTGTACTTCTAATTTATGTCGCTAAAGCTATGATAATATCACTTCAACTTAATCCGTAATCATTTTTATACTTGAAACACTTTATTTCATCTCGTTTTACAGTTTCAGTAAAATTCAAAATTTATGAAACTTCGAAAAGAGCTCGTGAAATATTCTTTCGTGCATCATCCGAGAAATAATTAATTAGCTGGAAGTGTGAAAGTAATGTATTAATCGTATACCAGATTCACCGTATGTATTACTCATTCTACATCAGCCTCGTCTAAGAAAGTAGAAATATTTTTCTGGTATTCTGTGGTGCAAGTTGTATGATTAAAAATTCCTCTTGAATATTTTAAATGGTAACTTACCTTACTTTATCTTCAGAATTATATCTTCCGTAGAACTTAAGAAGACTTTCTTCTTCTTTCACGAAATCCATTGCAATAGACAGAAATTTTCTTACGAATTGAAACCTAGATAAGGATACCTTAAGCTCATAGAATACAGTGACCCACCTGCAAATAACGTAAGCTGTCAAAATACACACGAGAACCTACATATATTTGTTTTGGTGCTAGATTCGATTTTGTAGGACCATTATAACTCGTTTGATTTAAAAATTTAAAATTTATGAGCCTTGTAATGCCATGCTAGAATCTTATCAAGAAGTGCAGTATTTTTCTAGAGTCAGTTCCTCTATGTAGTTCTTATTGGAGTTATTGGCTTGGAATGGACAAATTTCTACTCTTGAGTGGCTACTATAATAGAGACACAAAACGGTTATTACTACGTTAGATTATCACGCCATAAAAGTTAACATCCCTTTCACCGCAGGCTTACAAACGAGTTGCTAATACGGCACTCAGTCTTGTCCAATGAAACTTTGTAATAATAATTCTGTGGAAACTGAGAGCGATGTCTGGTTTAGAAAATCTTCTTTCTGGATGACCCATTTGATGATTATTTTTAACCATCCAATTTATCGGAGTAACTCATTTGAATGCATTTGTCAGTGGAAATATACCTTGAATCATGGGATAACATCTGGTACAAATGACCATTTGGCGGTGGTGTTTTTTTTTCTGCCTTCCCGGCATTCCCAGCGGCCGAGCGCTCTTTTCCCACCAATGGATGTGATGAAAGCGGGTGGGGTCACCTTCGGTCCCATGAAAATTTGAACACTGGAAAGGTGCACTCCAGAGAGAAAAATAAAAGAAGGAAGAAAAGGAATTTGCCCCAAACGACCTCCATCTCCTCCTGTGATGGCGCTCCGAAAGGTGTTTTCCTTCCCTCCGCCAACACTCCCCCATCGATATCCCTTCTGCACGCGTTCGCCTCCCTTACAGCATTCTCCCCACAGTCCTGAGGTTCCAAACAATTCTAGCGCAGGAATATCTCGTTATCGTACCAAGGGTTTTTGCACGTCCAAGTTGAAAATAGGGAACCTCGCAATAGAGTGATACTAACGAGGATATTTCGAAATAGTGTCATTCATATCTGAGGTGCAATCTCCCATACACTATCATACTATAAAGTACTTTAATCACCTCCGACAAAAGTTACGGGCTTACTTGATTCACGAATGGTAATGGACAGTCTATATTCTGTTGTCTTCATTTTAATGTGCCATTTTGAGAAATCGAAATAGGGCTGCGATAGCGACTGGTTTTCAATGGTTATAATTTAAATAGAATAAACAATTTTCAAAAGCTGCTAGAGGCAATAATAAATTAACGTTTAAAAAGTTGAATACTATAAATCAAAAGGGTGGGTTTAATTCATATTATTTTTACTTTCTCCATATACGTAGTATAGAGAAAGTATTGTTTTCATAAAAAAATCGACTTCGAAATTTCAACGGATGTTTTGGGGTCCCTAGAACACGTTTTGACCATTTTCGAAATGATGTCTGTGTGTGTGGGTTTGTGGGCGCTCTAACATAAAAACTATTTGTCGTATCAGTACCAACCTTCATATATAGCACTGTGGAGGGTGCTGTCAGAGTTGATTAGTTTTTGGAGTAAATCAGTTACCTGGAAGTCGAGCTTTATTCTTCGAAGCAAATTTCCGTTTTTGCAAAATATCTTCATTAATATGATATTTAAGTATATACTATTACTTTTAAAGTTTTGGAAAATTTAATTTACTGTAACTTTTTATGAAACATATTTTTGTATCACTTATTGTTTAGGAGTTATTCGTGAAATACTGATAAACCCGAAGTTGCATAATTTTATCTATTCTCTTTTGCATAATGTTTATCTATTCTCTGCTTGTCTTTCATAATTCTTTTATTCTCCTTCTTCACAAAATACAGTTTTCTACCTGAAGGTTTCGCAGGTTTTTCACACTCCCCCTCTTGTGACTGTTTTCCTGCAATGGAAATTTTTCCTGAGCCCTCAACTTAGGTTTTTTAAAAATCCACATACTAGTTTTCTTCGTGTACTTTTGCGAACTATCTCTTTCTTTCTGTTTCGCATATGACGAAGGGTTAGGTGTAAGAAGAGACTTTCTAGTCTCAATCTCGCCCGAATAAAGGCCAATTATTATTATTATTATAAGTTGCTGATCAGTTCAGCAGGGCTGAGCTGATGCACTTTGTGGGCGCTCTAACATGAAAACTATCCTTCGTATCAATACTAAATTCCATGTATAGCACTTTGGTTGGTGTTGTTAGAGTTGATTAGTTTATGGGGTAAATCGGTTACCCGGAAGTCTTTCCACTGTTTAAATATGCAGTCTTTATTTTTGTTAATAGTTTGTGTCACTCGTGTGTTGTTTTGCTCTTCGTTCGTATTTTGATTTCGTTTCCATCGCCTATTATAATCAATTTTATTATCTATCCTATATTGGTGCTTGTAGTAGGCTCAAAAGGCCAATTTCACCGTTTTTCATCAAACAAGTCCCGAAAAACGTTATTTATGCTTGTGAAGTAAAAGTTAATATGATATAAATTAATCTTTTATATATCTTCCAAGTTTAGATTGAATACAGAGTTCGAAAATACTGTCGTAGGTAAATATTTACATATTATACATGGAGAAAGTCATGTGCTGGCCACATCAGATTTTTGTAATTATTGCCTCTTAAAGAATCATTACTATAAATTCAGTGTTATAATTGTAAATAATTATAGAATATATACTTATGATCTATGTTATAGTTGCAACAAAAATTCTCAGAATGATAGCTCATACTTAAAATGAGTACGTTTTGTTGAAGAACCATTTACAAAGTCAAGAAACAGCTTGAAAAGTGTATGAGTTATGACCTATTACGTATTGCACAGAAATGTCGACCATTTTTTAAGGAAATTAAATATTCCACGTTTCGGAGGTGCACAGTGCGAAGAATCCCATTTAGTTTTCCATTTTTTCTTCTCCTTTGGTATCTATTAGTGCTTTATTATCTTATTTTCTCTATAAATTGAGAGCTTGTTCATATATTCTCTGACGTCTTTGTGTAATTCACGAGACCTACCGGTTGGAATTCTCCTCTTAATTTAGAGTTTGGAATCGTTCCAATTAGTTATCTCTCATCCGGCGAATATCAGTTCCATGTGAATGGGTTGCCTTCGACCCTCTCCGAGTACGAAAACTGCTTCAAGCGCTGATTTTTTGCAACATTTTTTATCAAGAATTTTCGGTGTCCACAATGTTTTTAATTAATACCGTAATTGGAGAGAAGAATATTTTTTAAAGTAGGGCCAGCAATCTGCTGCGGATCTCATTACAACCAAATCGTTTTTATCTAGCGTTATCCAGACCATTTGTTTGTAACTATCCTAATTTCGTTCGTCAGTGTCTGTTCTTTTATCTCACAGCCCTCCGAGTAACAGTAGTGGTCCACTTGTATTTTTAAATTATTACTCAATATAAGTTTCTATTGTAAATTGCAAATATTTAGGTTCAATATTATTCCTTTTTTGTGATGTCTTCTTAAATATAATTTTCTACTCTTCGTTCCCAAAAGATACTTTTTTCATCCAGTTTTTGTAATTAAAGCAGAGAAAATTTCGTAATTTAATTATTCCTTTCCTGTTCGCACGATTAATTCCAAATCACTCAATATCTTCAAATCTTTATCAATATCCTATTCCAGATTCCTTTTCTTGTGTCATTTTTTTAAATTGTTACTTTGTATTGATTTTCATCCAAGTTTGATGCAGGAAAACCTTGTTCTCTCCGAGTTTACGTTGATATATTTCTTGACTATCTCTGCAGCTTGATAAAATTTGCTTTCTACACGTTATTTACAACTAAAACTCAGCTGGTCATATAATTCAGTTAATGATTGAAGAGGTTCACTTTCGTACAAGGAAATTGTTGGTAAATTAATCTGATATTCCTTTCGTACAGAGTTGTGATAATCAGAATTTATAATGCTTATTTAATTTGCCTTGAGAGATTAGAAAAATAAAAGTTTCTTGGATTTCAGAGTATCCTTCAGAAACCACTTAAAAGTGAGGAAGATCGTATTTTTGGCGCTGGAAAATCAATTGCCTTCTCACACGAAGTTCAGCGAACCGGCCGCCCGCCGAGCTGAAAACCCGACACGCACCGCTTTTTTCGACCAATTCAAAGAACTTCGAGTAACGAGTTACGAACGAATCAGTTCAGTTCCTTCTCTTTTTTGGTCCTCTTAAAACGATATCAAATTATTTATGCCTACAAAACTTGACTCGTTGGTGGACGGAAACCATTTATACCTATTTTACCTTTCTCAGCTCTTGGTCCAGGGCTGTATTGGACATGTTTTCTATTTAATTATTCTGAATAGAATTTTGCTGGTCTTGTACAGGAGGGAAAAGTCATAGTTTTCTTTATTGCGTATAATATCATAAAATAATGTAATCTGTAATGTCATTGTATCAATTAAAGATTGAATAAATAAATAATAGCTGTTTGCTTACTTATGCAGCGGCCGTACAGAAGTTGTAAAACCGTATAATCGCCGATTAGCGACAGGCTTTGACTTATTTGATGTGATTTAGTGTGGAAAACTTAAGCATTTTCATGTAGTCTTATAACTGTAATGTAAAAAGTTTCATCTCCAGAATATTGTCGTCATCACTCTAGGACTTACAAATTCTAAAGGGATTCGTTTCAATTACTCCCTCTGGACTGCATTAATATAATTTTAACGCTCTCGTTAGTGTATTACGAATCATTGCTATTGTAACTTCCGACTTGCAGAGTACCTCCATGTAGTAAGATGCAAGCAATCACCGCAAAGAGAATCCTTTTATATCTTTCAACTTATTATATAGCGTAAAATTGAAACGTGAATACAGATAGTATATTACCTTCCATATGAATCTCAAATATATAACTAGATAATTATAATTATCCAATTATTATAATATTAAAATAATTAAATTGATATCACATTATTATATGCTATCACTTTATTTAATGCATCGTGTTTATTTATGAGTTATTGAGGTGCAAACTACTAAGAGTAAAGTACGCCTAAAATATACCTATGAAAGTTACCTGAGGCCCTAGTTATGAACCAGTTTTTACAGCATTGAAGTCTCGATTCCACGAGTTGAGACTCTGAGCCCCTTGAATTCAGCAACCCAATATACTCGGCGCCGTAGAGTTACGCAACCCAACTTGCGAACCCATGCCTTTTTTTTCTGCAACCCGCATTACACATATTACCTTTATGTTCTACATTATTGTTTCTTTCCTCATCATAAATCAACTTCAGAGATGTCAGTGGCTTTGTTTTTTTTCTTTGTTGTTTTCTCATTAGTTTTAAGGTTGTGCACTTTCTTGTGCTAAGTTTAAACTCATTTTTATCATCTCATTAGTTCTTTAGCCAATATTTATATTTTGCCGCCGCCATTCTTCTTATCCAACCTAGAGCGAAGAAACAGTTCTAGCTCATCAACACCTCAATTTTATCAAATGCACCTCGGTTGATCGTTGCAAATTAACCAATTCTGCCTATAATTCTCTTGAACAGAAAATTATGACAAAGTGATCGTCGTCATGATTTTCTTGTTATTCGAAGAAATTTAATTTTATCCTAATCGGACATATTTCAGTACATTGGGGAACATTTATGTTTCTTCACTCTTATTCCAAATTTTTCCGCTCGTAAAATAATTTTGTCAAAATGCCAATTATACAATTCGTAGCTTTGGTGGATTTTATCCCAATTAAGCTAATCTTCTGTATCTATCATTCTGATAACCAGTATTTTCTTCTTTCCTATTCCCAGCATGATATGGATTCCTGCTAGTGCTCTGCTACTCCGTTCAGTCCTTCTGAAAAAGCTCTTTCCCTTCGTGTGCTGCGTTGACCTTTCCTCGAAACCTTTATTTGTGACTATAAATAGATACGATTTTAATTTGATATTTACTTCCCGCGAAAGTTTATTTCCGCATTAATTTCTTTCGTATTATTACATCAGCATCCCAAAGTTTTTTTAATTACTCTCACCTTTGAATCACCTACAGGTCGATTGTACCTGACTAACATTCCTGTGGGATTATAAAGGTTATCTAACGATGTTTTCGTTTCACAAACTTCGGGGAACAACTTTGGATTGCTTATGTACCACTGCGTCTTTCTTTGTAACACTAATTCGTGCTTGCACTTTAATAACCAGAAATTATTTTTTATTATACAGGTGCAAATATGTCGTGCAAGCCGTCTTTCGGCGTAAGGCAGGGGGTGCCATGACTCTACTAGTGATGCTACTACTATGTGCTACTCTATGAAGCAATTTGTTTTAGGATCTACTTACCTATTTTTATGACAGTATCTGAAAGGTCCTTCTTTTAGGAATGGAACCGCAACTTTTTCGAAGAACCTGCTTTATCTTGATTTAATCAATAAATTATGTCAGATTAAATCTTATATTTCGTAATTAATTCCATCCTGCGTTAAAATGCATCAAAGGTAATACTCACTGATTTGTTGCATCAATTCTCGGCTAAATATATTGCCCTTTTGCTGTACGGTTTCTAATTCTCGAATATAGCAACTGTCGGTAGTATATTGAAATATATAAATATTGTAAGTTTGTATATTTTTGGTATCACAATACCAATGTACGGTTGAATAATGTTAAAGAAATATTTTTTTCGAAAGAAACCGAAGATAAGGAACCCTTCCGCGGATATTGACTCTAATATTGCGTATTGGTAGTCATGGTTGAGTCTTGAACGGAAGGGAAGACATAATTTGACAAAAAAGCTGCAAAAATGAGTCTGGGATGGGATCACCGAAACTAGTGAGAGCAGAGGTAAATCCGACGAAGAATTGTGATACAATTGTTAGAAAACATTATCACCTTAGATACCGTTCATGTGGAGAATCTCATCGGTAATTTCATGAGACAATGAATCTCCGCATACGAAACATGCTCGAAAATAGATTTCGCTCCCTAATTTTAATTTTTTTAAACTAATCCTACCTTTTTGGACCCTAAAAAATCACCATTATTGCATCGCAATTCCCTTTGAAATTAGTGTTAATTGTGGGCACTAAAGGTGTGGAAGAGACTCAGAGAGTAACCTTTTCGCACCTGAAGTAGGCATCAAAAGGTAGTCGTTTTACAGTACCGTGACGATATTTCCGGAAGGACAATTTGACTTTTAAAGGTTAGGTTTTGTGACATTCAGCCTCTTATCGATTTGACAGAATTTTTCAGAGGCCTGAGCGGTCAGTCACTTCTTCGTCTTTTGGTAGCTGAGTCAACCTCAAGTTACCACGTGTCTGTAGAATACTATCTTCACTCGAAGTTATCATGAAATAATAGTGGAAATTTTCTATTATGGAATAAAGTCTGTGACGAGAAAATTCTCGGCGCGGTTACCCAAGAACAACATACCCACATTTGACGATGAATTAGAGAACTCCCGACCATTCCATTGTTTGATACATGCTAACGCACATTTAAGTGACATTGAGAAATTCCATCGGCAGCGTGAAGGGCAATGTGCGAAAAATTATAACGAGTAATAAGGGAGATGGCCATTTTATAACTTCCACGATATAGTAATTATACAGGCGGACACATTTTTACTTTCTTTCGGTCACACGGATAGTAATAGCTGTTCTTAACTAATTTCACATCTCTGATTATAGGTATGAGCTCGATAAAGCTCAAAAGGAGTTTTTGTTAAGGCGACTTTGACCTCTTTTTCCATCCGTAATTCCACATGTGTTTGCTTACACTGCAATTATCATGCTGGAGTATTGTTTCTCTTTCCATCAATCCTAAGAAGACACTCTAAATATAAAAAAAGGTTGAACTAAGATTTCCATGTAAAGAATTACCATTCATTTCCGTTGTTTATCCACCTCCAATATTATGGAATTATGCTATTGCCTGGAAGAGTTAAGTGCGGCAATGCGAAAATCAGCGCCTCTTGGCTTTGCAATACTTCGATAAAATCATTAATGCTCCTGTGTTATATGACGAATCAGTAGAAGGCTTATGGGGAAAAATTGAAAACTTTTCCGAAAATATAAGTGCGTTAAAGGCCATGAATATTCCAAATTTATCAGACTTTATTTTTTATCATCTTTCGGTAAGAGCATTAACTTAAAGCGGCGTTTGGTTCGGGGAAAGAGAAAATTTCAAAATATAAGGTGTATGTTAGGATCTCAATTTGGATCTATTTTCTTATGATGTGCAGATATCGTCCGAACATCATCTGAAAGAGGAGTTATTTCTGGCACAATGGTTCGACCCACTAGGTTGAATATGTCCAGTCGTTTTTTGGGCTAAACATTTTATGCAAGGTCTGTGGAAATTGAACATTGGTTGGATGACAATTTACCTCCGGATAATATTGTTCCCTGGAAACGTTTTGTTTATCAGTTACCGTTGCTAATAAATGTTCAAATACCCATGTTTGTGGCATGGAAATAAACGATACGAATTCACACCAGTGCCAATTACTAGGGTTATGTGACGCGTCCGAAAAAGGGGATTTTGTACGGTGGTTTATTTACGATGTGGAGAGCTCGATGCGAAAGGTGTATTGCTGCCAAATGGACAAAACGAAGGTCGCGCCCATCAAATTAGTATCGATTCCAAGGCTTGAACTTATAGGGGTGTTATTAACCAAACTCCTCAAATTTGTATATTTGTCTATCAAATAAAATTCACATTGAGGGCATTTATGCATGCACGGATTTCACAACAGTTCTTGCCTGGATTAACACTCCTACCCGTTTGTTAAAGACTTTTGTGGCAAATTCAAATATTCAAGTATCAGAAAATCATTTGGGCGCTATTTGAAAACATATATCCAGTAAAGATAACCCCGCTAATGCGGGCAGTCGGGGATTGTTCCCTCAGCAAATATTATTATAAAGCGACTTAATTAGGCGAAATACTAGTAATGGTATTTGTTAAAAGCTATACAATTTTATTTAAAATCTAAATATGTATTTTTTCCTTTTAATTTTGAACTGTTCATAAATATATAAGATTGAAACATTCGTGAAACTGAGAAAATTCTCTAAACTATGCTTAGTCACACCAGCACCGTACAATACTAGTAGCAACTTAAAATTCACTCATTTTTAAGTTAAAATATTTCCATCTCCTTTGGGACAGATACTCACTTTCTTTTTAATTAATTGGTTGCTCTTTTTGGAGTCTCTGTTGCTTT
Organism: Sympetrum striolatum; assembly: GCA_947579665.1. Classification (NCBI taxonomy): domain Eukaryota; kingdom Metazoa; phylum Arthropoda; class Insecta; order Odonata; family Libellulidae; genus Sympetrum; species Sympetrum striolatum. Next base: position 73,563,486 of record OX388348.1, read on the forward strand.
TTTTATTTTTTATTAGCTGCATTAGTAGTAATCTCTGCCAATTCTTCGCAATTCCCTGGTATAACAGGTTTTGTTTCAGTTAGCAATGAATTTTATTCATGATAGAGAATGGCATAGGGACAGGGATATGATTTTGAACAGCAGGTCGCATATATATAATGGCTATATATGAAATAATTAGGGCGCTGTTATTATATTTATTACCAAGTCGCGATTATGAATAACCCAGTATCGGAATTATGCGAAGGAATTCTAAGTTAATTGCCCAAAAATCTAAATGGAATAGAATATGTAGCAACTCTTATTTAACCTTACTTGGATTCAAGATTATTCAAATACGTGCATTTATTTGGGGGTCACAGGATCGCCTACTTTTGGTACAGCCTCTTGTTTACTTCAATCCTTATTTGGTGCCTTTTACCATAAATCGTTTGTAAAACGATTCTTTGGAAATTTTATTTTCGTATTCCATCTGAAAACGGGCAATGATTTACACCGTCCACTTCACTTTTCACTCGGCGTGGGATAGCCTTGTACTCTTCGAAAGGTACTTCTGGCTGTCTTTAATAATGCATTCACTCCTGTTCATCCTCACAAATCCAAGAAACCCCTTTTCGATACGGGGCCGTATGAATTTTTCATAATCTCCATCTTTCCGGTACTATTATAAATCACTCGTGGAAGCTCTCTCCTCGGATTAAGCATAGAAGAATTGCTCCGACTGCTTCGTATCTTTTCCTTTTTGCTTCCCCAATCTCCCCTCAATCCTGGAAATTACTTCGTGTGACGGCGGTGTGGGAGATTGAATTCAGCATTACTTCAAAAGAAATTTCTTTCAGATTCTCCCTAAAAATAGCCGTGGATATCGAACGCTGAACATTTCCATCGATAAACAAGTTCTTTTCGTAAAAAAAAGGCGTTTCAAATGAAAGTTGGCATTTCTTACTCTCACGTAATAATTTACATGTATGTATGTAGTTTTTTCACTATATTCCACCAATACGTCAAAATTAACTAAAATGGAAGCATATTTTACTTATATATACCTAGAAAATTAATGCGTTTTCCTTCGTATAGTTTCCATGTTTAAATTTCTAAAATTAGAACATCTTCCACTCAGATGCGGCCTAAATGCTTCTTATGCGGCCAAATGTACTTTTGCGACCTTTCTATCAAAAATATCCTCTCCTTAATTATAATCAATTCATAATTATTTTGGTTCTTTGTATCTGTCCCTTTCTTTCTTAAGTTATTTTTTAGTTCGTGAATAATCCTGATTCCTTCTTTCCGCTTTAGGCTTATCAAATTATCAATTTTAACATTTCAACTATAAATGGCTTTTGCACCTGTCATTGACCGATGGTGGACTTGAATGAACATGGGATATGCAGAATATCGTCGGTTATTCCTAGACTACAAATTGATTTACTTAGAATTTTTAATTTCGAGTATTAGTTCGTTTATCTTCATAAAGTTTCATCCTAAGCAAAAACCTCCCTAGAGACGGCTTATTCTGGATCACTTTAATGTCGGTAAAGAGATTCGTTTCAGTTCCAAATAACTTATTTCAATAACACTCTGGCATTTTGATAACGGGGACTCTTTTTGCGTCATATCCAATTACATTCAATGGATGTGAAAATATACCCTATGTATTTATATTATAATAGTAACCGTATTATTTAATTTGTGAGGAAAATTGTGCTTTCTACGACAATTACAATATCATGCTTCTATTTCATGAAACTATTATTTAATCAAATTTTTATTGTTGTTGTTTCTTCTGTTGTTTTGTTCTTTGTGTCTTGCTGTTTTTTATTCTCAATATGGTAGTTATTAATAAAGTCGAAGTTATCCACCGTATATTTTACACACGACCGGTTTCATAAGATAACTTGTATCTTCAGGTGTAAAATATACGGTGGAAAATAGTACACGTGGAAATTTTATTTATTCAATTTATGGCAGTTATTGTTACCGTACTATTTGGTAGTTTGTATCTTTTACCTTCAATTTCAAAGATTTTCCCCTCATAGCATTTCTTTCTTATGTCATAATTACGCATAGTAAAATAACTGCGAGATTGAACGGAAAAGCGGGTAACTCGCCAATTAAATAAAATCGATATGAAGTGACTTTACTTGGTGGAAAGCCATTTATGAAAATAAACCGCAGACTTTGTATTTTCCACAAAAATTTATTAATACACGGCCGGTTTCGGCCTTACAGCCATCATCAGATGATGATGGCTGTAAGGCCGAAACCGGCCGTGTATTAATAAATTTTTGTGGAAAATACAAAGTCTGCGGTTTATTTTCGCCAATTAAAGCTCGGTTAATGGATGTCGCTTTTTGTATGGGATTCGAGCAATGAGCTGATCGTAATGTCTGCGTGGAATTAGTCGTGCATGCTCGAAAGTCATGAACAGAAGTGGTATGTTTCGTGGCGTATTCCAGAGGGACGTTCAATTTACTTGAAGCCCTTAGAGACACCTTAGAAGTGGCCTAAGACCTCCTCAAGGTTACTTTGCATACATTCCACGAGATGAACCAGTGTGATATATATATACGACGTATTATAGAATAGTTCCATGTTTTTATTCTGTTGTTTATCTGTTCCCTATCTTTGATAATTCATATTCACAATTTTCCGTCAGCAGAAGATGGCAATCATGCAGTCGCTTCAACTGTTGCGTCAATCGTGAAATCTGCTTTCTTTTGTAAGAGTTTTAAGTAACTCTCGTTTCTGTGTGAATGCTTTTCGAACACTTTCTTGTGGGATAAGATCTGGCGTTTTTGAATTTTTATGGGATACTATTTTCTTACGTAAATGCAAGAAGATCTCGAGCTGTGATACTCTCCAAACGTTTTTATATCCTTTACTGACTCACGCTGTTCCACATGATTAAATATCCTGGAAATTTGGTAAATTAGAAAAAGTTGTTTTCGTGAACATTTCGCATAATCAACATATTCGAAGAATCACAGTTTTATATTCTTTACTCTCATAACTATTTGGATTAATTTTACATTGCGAAGTCGATGAAAATATTCCTAGGATTTGTATGTTTTCCGTTAGGAAATAGAGGCGTAATTATTCAAGATAATTTTTTTCAATTCACTACTTGGAGTGCGTGTCCGTACTCTTCAGCAAGAAATTTTAAAGCTTTCAAACTTTAAAAATCAGTAAGAATTCCGGTATATAATATAATAATATTATGTATATATTATATACATAATATTACCATATATGTTTCTTTGCAGAATCATAAAAACTCAGGTAAAACCTCAGGTACTGAAAGCATGTCACGTATAAAAGAAATGGGATAGTGCTTTCCGGTAAAATTTATAGATGGAAGATCTCCCTGAAGACGAATAAAATGACCCTGGATCTATCTGAAATGTAGCCATTATGTATAGTAAACTTTGAATTCAAGGGCGTTTCTTCAGAGGTAGTCCCTGTTTGCTCGAAAAATAATAAATTTGAATAAATTCAACGCAAGTCGTGTCGTAGACTGCATCATGTAAACTAAATTCGATTTTGCGTTCCCAGGGGATGAACACCATTCTACTGCTATTGGAAAAGCGTAACTAACATTTGGTAGATATACCGGGAAGTAAACACAAAACAATGGTGCTCCCACGCGTTCGATGAAAAAATATGGCTTGGGATTACCAGTATGCGCTTATCTGAAGATGGCATTCCCATCAATTCGGCTGAAAGAGCGTTCTCAATGGCTTTGCCTCTCACAACCGCATTACCCGGACCACAATGAACGTAAATAGTCAACGCAATCGATAATGCTCCTCTTAACGCCTTCCGCGGTAATTCGCTCCACGTGCCTTTATGCCAAAATAGGTGATCGGAAGGAGTTCCCCCACGAAAGGAGAATCTATTGACCCAGAGGTCGCGATGTCGCTACCGATAAGTGTCACTCGCGGGGTCAATAAAAGAGCGTACTTTAAAGCGCTCTGGGGAGTGATTCCAGGGGTGACGGGTGCCCCAGGGACGAAATACACTCCGCGAATTATAGCGGAAGAAATTTTGAATTATCCCAGTGCAGAGGACTTATTTATAGGCTTAGGTTGTGGAAGGGGCATTCCGTCCTTCCTTCCCCTTCCTTCACTCAGACCCTCTTTCTTTCGATTTTCGTGACATTCTTCCTTCTCGCTTTCATCTCAACTGGGTTAGTTCTCGGGAGGTCTCGCGGCTTGCCGAAGATCGAATTGGGCCGGTTTTCCCTACGTTGCGAAGTACAGGCTGATGTCGTTTATCAGTTACTAGATGACGCGGTGAACTTCGTACCACCTAATTCTATCTAGTGTATCTATATTTATTTCTCATATTTTTGTTATATATGTCGAACTTACCTTCAGAAGTTTACTGTATTGAAATCCTCACACTAAGTCCTCGAGTAGAGAGAGAGAGAGAGAGAGAGAGAGTAAAACTGTTTTATGTATATAATACTCTAACAAAAAATTCAGTTAACAATTACGTTGCTGTAAATAAAACTTGGTTGCTACTGACGTTGAAACAAAATTGTAAAAAAATTAAAATTAAATTTTTTCCATGCGATTCTTCACAGAATATTGTTCGTAACAGCAAATGTTAGCATTTAACAGCAATGTTAGCATGTTTAACTCCTGCAAAACACTTTTGCAGGAGTTAAAGAGTTTTTTTTTAGTTATAGTGCGATTGTGCGAAGAAGCAGATCACCAAAATAATTATATCAAGGCGCTTATTCAGCCCTTCCTGTGTATATAAAATTGTGAAGATTACTTGCTCAGTGTTCCTGCAAACTGTTTGTTCGTAGTATTTGTGAGCAGTACACTGATTTTATTCAAACACTTCTTACAATTTGTTTACAAATTCAATGGTTCCATTAACCCACAATTTTGTAAGTTACATTCTACTTTTTCCGTATGAATTTTAGTAAATTGTGTATTCTTACTCTAAAAATGATTTCAAATTAAATTCTAACTTCAATTGGTTATTATTCCTAAGAAAGGTGAAGAAGTTTTATATACAATGCGAGAAAATTATTTATCTTTTGAATTAGTTAGCTAATGTAGAGATTTTGGACAACGAAGATGTTTCCTCTGGTAATTCCATTCAATTTTCTGGGCAATTCACTGATAGTGAGGAGGAAGTCATTGATTCTGAAGTTGATTTTGGTGACAACAATTCACAGTATATTGTAGGGAAGGAAAAGAAAAGGAAGAAAATAAAATGGCCTCCTAATGTGAGAAACCCAAAGCAAAGTTTAATTTCTGAAATACCAGGTTTCATAGGCCAGAAAAGATGAAAAGTTGCCTGTTGTTAATTTCTATATTCTATGTTTATACAATACAGTTGGTTGCGCTAATATACAAATTTGCAAAATTCAGTTGAGATTTTTATGTGATCGGGATACAAAACTCACCGACGAAATCGAAGTTCAATGTTTGGTCGAGCCATTACTTTATGCAGGAATAAATAGATCTGGGTGGCAAAATACAAAGGACTTGTTGGATAAAAATGGTTCAGGTGTTGAGATATTAATTAGTCGCATGAACTATCAGAGATTTTGAATTCTTATTCAATGCCTGACATTTGAATCATCATTTGACATCATTGAAAATTGACTTTTCTCATCCTAGAATTATAATCAAAATTCCCTCCTATCCAGCGGAGTAGATTTTCTAGTTAAATTGATAACTAGAATACAAAATAAAATACCTACTATAATTTAGAAACAATTCAAATTATTCATAATTGAAAAAATAGTTTAAATCATTTTATATGAATTGATGCTAGATATCTTAGTCCCTTCCAGTGCTGATTCAAAACATGTTTCCATTAATTGCAAGTTTTTAACAGAGTCTTGATAAATGAATTTAAATTATTGTGTAATGTTATAAAAAACATCTAAAATTGCTATCTATGGTATAGTGAGCATTTTATTATAACCATTATTTTACTCTTGTATGTTATTGTTGCTATGTTCAGTTGACCAAAACCATCAAATAATATTTTATAAAATCAGTAAATTAATAACTTCTGTATGTAGAGTACTCACCATTTGAATCTTTAATATTTAAGTATCCTTTACATTTATTGATTTTGAATTTTTACTTTTTTCAGGTCATCCACGACTGCCGAAATGACAGCATCAATCTGTTTAATCAATTTGGAATTACTCTACAAAATGTGTTTGATACTCAGGTTGGTCATCTTTCCTGTTTTTAAGAAAAATTCAATCAATGTATTAAATGGGCTGAATTATTTCTAGTTTATTAAGGAAAAACACCCATTCTTTTCTTGTATTGTTCTTGCTCAGCCAAGCAAATCTATGACTGAATTTTCTGATTGTTTTATTCATTTAACATGTTCTACTTGGGTTAGCATGTTCCCAATTCTGTGCTTCACATAACTTGATGTTTAGATCTCAGCCCATGAAACTAATATTCATGAGTCAGAATGAATATGTATTAAATAAATTTATGTTGCAATTGATAAGCAATTTAATTTTTAAATGAAGTAAAGTATGCAGTTATGATCATGTAATAATTATGAGTACCCACTATGCAGTAATGATTTTTAGTTATTTTCAAATTCTACCTCCTGCATAGTATTAAGTATGAATTATAGCGATTGTATCAACTAGTATCATAACTGGACTGGTATTATTTTCTTGATGGGGTTTCCTTGGCGATGAAATCTTAACTTACTGTATTTGGTCGCCTAATAAAAATCTCTCCAGTGTTTTTAGAATTAATGCTTTGCTTATGGTAAGTATCATCTGTATATCATTATATCCTATTTATAAATGGTTTAAGTAGAAACTGTTTTCACATTTTTACACATTCAGGAGATAGAGAGAGTGTGCATGTTCTTTACATTTAGGCTCTTAATCCTTTATCTCTCAAAGAGACAACATACCAACTTCCTACGACAGCCTTGTGATTCCATATTTGCTTTAATCTCAATCCAACAGACTTTTTTTCCTTTTCCCTTACATAAGATCATATAAATACTTTTTGTATCCATTTGAAACAGTACTCCTTTTCTTTATAATATTAAAAATAGATAATTATCAATGATAAATAATTATACTTACATAATTGGTCATTATTTGTAATAGATATTTATCAGAATAACATAAAACTCTAACTTTTAATAGTAGGTAATGAAAGAGCTACTATAAAATACAATAGTATCTTTAGATATATTTCAAATAAAGGTTGACAGGTCCTGTTTGTTGGTAGAAGAATGACATTTGTGATATATCAAGAGGGCTTTGGTTTCACCATTGTCAATATTGCAAAATTGGAATTTCGGTGATTAAATATTTTGTCACCTATGTTTACTGATGTTACAAATTTTAAAATTTATTTTAAAAATGCAATTTCTGTTTAAATCAAAATTTTGAAATAAATTCTCTTATTTAGTTGATGAAAAACTTCAGAAGACAATTTTTAATCTCTATTGTACAAAATCTATGCGCATCCTATATTTATGTACCTAATGAATTGCCCTCATCTTTTTGTTTCAGGCTGCACATGCCATATTGCAACTTCAAGAAACTGGACGTCCAGTGCACAAAGCAAAAAACCTATCTCTAAATGCACTTTGCCTTGCTCATGGTGCTCCACCAAACCCTCTAAAAGAGTCTTTGAAAGGAATTTATAGGTAAGGTCTCCTTCGTTTTCTTATGAATTATTATAATTAAAAATTACTACAATAGAAAAAAAACTGATGTGGCCAGCACATGACTTTCTCCATATAGTATTTCCTCCTCAAAATCAAAAAATTGAGCGAAGAGCAGAATAACTCACAAAAAACACAAACGATTAATAAAAATAAACACTCCTATTGCTACATATTTAAAGTGGAAACCTTAAAAAGTAACAGATAATGAAAAAATTATTAATATACACATAAGAAAACAAATAAAGAAGACACTTGGAGGAAAAAGAAAAAAGAAAGACTTACCTACCTTACTTACCTTAGCAATCAGTCAGAGTTCAATCTAAAGCAAGAGTTTGAGTGAAAGACGTTCTGCATTGCATTGTTTGCCATGTAAACAAACCCATAGTAACGAACTTTATTAAATAAATTTTGTAACTATGGGTTCCTTTTCTAAGATGATAGAGTTATATAGATATTTCATCTTAGAAATGATCTTTCCATGACTCTTATTTTTCGCTTCTTGTTAGTTTAGTAAAAATTTCCCTTTGAGGAAGAAATGTTTCAATGAGTGTTGTTATGACCAATTTTAAGCTTATAATATGTAACCGTTGCTCTTTCTTTCCAAATACTTGTTTAACAATTTGGCAATATTGCAAATACGCATAATGAGACTGTACGGAGTGAGAGTTCTAGGAGTACCCTATTTCTGTTAAACCCTGTACCTTGTTTCTGTTCTATCCATGATAAACAGCAAATAGAGCATGATAAGAATTTTTTTTCAACTTATGTGGTGCCTATCATTTGTTGGTGTTGCAGTTACTATTGGACTTTTTCAGTGTATGTCATAGAACATCTAAAGTTTCAGTTTTCCTTTACAGAGTCCACCATCTCTATTTACGTCTTAGTCCTTCGTATATTCCAGAGATACAATGAGAAAGTAATTGAACAATTATCACGTGGTCATAAAAATTTTAAGGGATTAACAAAGCATTGCAAATTAAGTTTATGTTTGGGAAATGAAGAATATTATTGCAGGAATATAAATTTATGTCAATTAAAATAGTTATACGCTGCTTTATTTTAAATGTAAAATTTTAGTTTGTATATAGTTGGTATTTTATTGTATGTTAATAGGATAAAAGTTTCTGTATTTCTATGCTCTATTGAAATTTTATTTCTCAGATAAAAACAATCCAATGAAAACAAAATTTTAATACCCTATTTATATACTCATTTTAGACTGAAAAGTTGTTGATTATTTCCAATACTTCCTTTATTGATTTTGTAAAACAACATTTTCTCTGAAATAGATTGACTTGAAATTGCAAACCTGGTTCCTTTATGTAGGATGTAATAGGTTATAACTCACTGTGCTATTGACCGATTTATTTTATACGAATTTATGTTAATGTTGAAAATGCATCCCGAAAGCATTATCTGTGTCTAAGGTCTGCTCTGATTCCAATAAAATATCGTGATGAATCTATGAAGTGTTTGTCACAATTTTGTGGACCCTGAGTGTATAATGAATGTTTAATATTTGGCTAAAATAATATTCCTCTGCTTATCTAGAACACCGTGGAAAAATTAAAACAAAACTCAGGGAATTTCTTAATTGCTGGATAGAGGACACCCTGTTATCACTTCAATAAATTATTCTGTTTATTTTTTACTCTATATTTTATGAAGACTGCCTTGTAGGTAATATTTTCTTTGATTTTAGCGTTAAATATTATCCACTATCACAGATATATTCAGAATTATTTATCATGGGGTCAAAATTCTTATTCTTTTTCTTATTAAGCATAAAAATTAGATTGACTCAGATATCATATCGCATAAGTGAACAATAGTGATAACTTCCTCCTGATAGTTAAATATCGTTTCACTTCATCTATCTATACATTCATTCAAAAATTCACAGAATGTTTCCTATTGAGAAACTAGAATTTTGAAATTGTGATTTCATTTAATTTTTAATTTTTTATTATTTTATTTAATTTATCTGCCCATTGATCATGCATGGATTTACAGGCAATGAATTTCAATAAAATTGTTATTTCTAAATCATGCTGCATGATAGTCTGATTGTACTTCATGGAGATGCAAATTTTCATTTTATTCTGGAATCAATATCTTTTAATTGGCTGTGAAAATCACATGCCAAACAAAAAAATGCATGCAGAAATACATCATGCCTTTTTTTCCCAACCTCCTTCCCATTTAACTTTGTTCTGGACAAAATTACCGGCTCTATCAACTATAGCATTATGATTTTGAAACACAACTCCAGTTTTTTGATTTTTTATTACTGAACAACTGTTAATATTTTACCTATAATATTGATAATTCTTAGAATTTTTAATTTGGTGTACAATAATATTACATGTATACATTTTATAAACTTTTTTTTTATTTTGAAGGAGAGACCAGCGTTACTGGAATAGAAGACCACTAACGAGAGACATGCTTGTATATGCAGCAGCTGATGTCCTTTCTCTTGTTCCTCATGTTTATTGTGCTATGCAGAAGTAAGTCCCTACCTATTTTTATTAACTGTAGTCAAACCTATTTTAGCTCTTTTAATTATTACAGCTGTTCATCCATGCCTTTTTTAAACAACAATAGCAAATACAACAATTAGATGTTTTTAGTTCTGCTACATACTGAATCGTGATGCATTTGAAACATACTGAAATGTAAGATCCACCCTAAATATGAGGCACTAAGAAGAAATTTTATATTTACATTTGGCTCATTCTGCATTTTCATACAGAATATTCGGTAAGAATCTGGAAAATGCTAATTTCTTGTAGCTATGAAATGGAAACAAATTTTATATTACATCCATTCTAAACTGTGCTTGTAGCTCAGCCTGATTTATTGATGTATGTAGTTTTGTTTATCATAGAATCATATCCTAGTAAGTAATAGATGTATTAGTTTCTTTAAACAAATGAGAGAAGTAAAATTTAGATTTTATGTATTTTATTTAATTGAGAAAAATAATAAACTACGTGTACAATAGTTTTATCTCTCTAATTATCTTTCTTTAAAACCTAATGGGAGGCATTTTTTAGAAGAAATACTTATCTTTTAAGTTACAATATACAAGTGGAAGTGCTAATATAATCAGTTCTTTACAACCCCTTTAATATCAGATAATTTACTTTGATTTTATGAATAGGTTTTACTGATATTATGTAATAGGAAATAATGTGGAAACTTAGCAACAAATAAAGACTGAAATAAAACATCTGAAATTTTATTCTCAAAGAGAGGGAAAAAGTGTCTGCAGCAGAGCTCACAGTCATAGATATAAGTGATCATTGTAAATCAAATATGATTTTAAATGCAGAGTGAGACTATAATACCAAGTGTCCAATCTTTCTCCCAGAAATAAGAAGGGTAGCAATATCATCATTTTGTTTTCCATATAGCTGTAGACGGAGTTTGAGGAAGTATGTTTAACATTTTTGAGTAGTCTGCTGATTTTCCCAGGAATATTGTAATTTCCTATTTCACTACTTCCTATTGTGATTTTAATATTTTTTAATTTATCCTACAAAGAATGCTTTTTTAATTAACTTCTTGGATATTGTTTTCTTAAAAAAATATCAAAATTATTTTTCTCTTGGTGTATTTTTTTACGCTCTTAATTCAAGATTATACGGAAGTTTGATTGTCATTTTCAAGCTTCTTTTTTATGGAGAAGACCGTAGTAGAGAATAATTTTTCTTTAGCGCATTCATGAATATCTGACCATTTGCCAAAGTAAATGAAGAAATTGGACATTTATTCAGAATCTGGATCTAACTTCTCCATTCATCGTCACTTCTTTTGTTTGTGGGTCCACAAGGCGTTTTTAGGTCCATACTTAACATTATCATTGACTCAGTAGCTACAGGATAAACGCTTTAGCATCATGTACAAATTATCCCATGAGAACTAAGAGATAAGGTGTTCTCAGGGGTGTTCTCAGGGGTGTTCTTTACTCACCGTTTGAGCTAATATCAATCACGGTTAATAAACTCGGAGATATGGGATAGAAAATGACTAAAATATCTGAAGTGGCCAACACATGACTTTCTCTATATTTATTGAAAACAGAAGCCTATGCAGGTAATATATAACTCCAAGACAATGAGTTACAGAAAAATGTTTCAAACAAAAGTTGTAGTAAAATACATTATCTATAACTTTTGTACAAATTGTATGTAAATACATCACATTCTGTCAGAGATATTTAAGAAAAACTACAACTTTTGGAAAAAAAGCAACTTACGGTTATCGAGTATTCACTAATAACTCCTAAACAATCAGTGTTACCAAAAAATGTTTGGTACAAAAGTTGTAGTAAATTACATTATCTATAACTTTTGTATATAATTGTATATACCTACATTGCATTCCGACAGAGGTATTTAAGAAACAAAATTTTGTTCCGCATAAATTGCAACTTCCGGTTAAGTGGCATTCATCAAAAACTAATCAACTCTTGGCATTGTTAGGAAAATACTAAATATGAATTTTGGAAATGATTGGATAATTGCTTTTTAAGATAGAGCACTCACAAATTTTTGTACCACAGACAGACATGTTCGGGAAAATAGTGAAAATGAACTCTATGGGCCCCAAAACATCTATTTCCATTGAAATATGGAGGTAGAATTTTTTTGCAAATACAATACTTTCTCTATACTACGTATAGGGAGGAAGTAAAAAGGTGTGATAAACATATTTCATCTGATACATTGTGGAGATAAAACAGTAATTCAGAGCTGTAAACAACATTCTGAGAGCAAAGAAAATTATGATGTATTTTATTCTTTATTATTCTTTTTTATTTTATACCTCTCCTTCCATGGAAAAGTTTACTATTTTCTCCTATTACTATTTTGATATTTTACATTTGGTTATCAAAGTTATATCTTACTATTACTTTTTAGTGCCTGCTTGTATTTACCTTTTAGTTAAATTGCTTCAAGAGAATTACTTTGAAGTTATTGTGTACCAAGCCATCAAGTTTGGCCAAGGGGTCAATTGATCATTGACGGAGAATAAATGTTTTAACGCTTTAACAGAATTTTTTATTACCATTATTAATAAATTCAAATGTTTTGATATTTGATATTAATAAATGAAATATTTTGATCTGGCAGGTTGATCCAACCAAATTGGGATGGTCTGTTGCAAGAACTCTGTGAGGAGCAAATACTCATGAACATCCGACCGCTGGAAGTTAAGCAGCGAAAGAAGCAGAGGAAAGTAGAAGCAGAAGTTGCAGACCTTCGTCAAAAGTTGGATTCATCTTCAGCTACTCCATCAGCTACGTCTCCGTCTGTGATTGTGCTCAGCAATAGGGAGATTCGTTTGTTGAGGTGAGTTATAATTTTTGATTTGCGATTCTGCTCATAAAATGCAGTAAGTTTTATTATTCCAGTTATTTATCATATTATCTTTTAAGGTCATTTTATTTATAAATTGAAATAATAATAATTGATATGCTTAGATCAGTTAAAATAAAAGGGTATTTGGATTTTTAACTATTTTTGTGATCTAGAAAACAAACTCTGTTCAAGAATATTAAGCAAGTGAAAATATTTCATCTCTAAAGGAACATCTTTATTTTTCCAAAACTTCAATATTCAACAGAAATTGCCTCATACTTTAATTATTCTTGTGGATTTTAATAAGTTGAATCTTTTTTCTGTTTAGAGGCAGTAATTTTTGTAATTGATGTAGATGATTACAGTATCCAAAAGCTATGTTAACATCAGCCTATTTTTATCATAAATGTCCTAAAAACTAAATTACTCATTCTTTTATTGTATTGCTTAGTTTGGTAAAATATTCTCATTGTTAATTGTCTCAATTTTAGGATAAATCTCATAAACTAAAGCCTTATTTAATGTCAGGTTTATTTAAAATTAAGACAATGCTTTTGCTCTGACAAGTATATATGCTGATTCCAGGTATCTGGACCTAACAGAGGAAGAAAAGGAGAGATTGAAAGGCTCATATAAAGTTGCACGGAAGTTGGAGAAGTTGGAATCTCTTGGAATGGACAGGTTTGTCTCTTCTAATGCTCTCCAATTTATATTTCCAATTTTCAAATTTTCTCACTGAGAAATTTCATTACATTTGTTAGGGGAGAAGTATGCATTGCTTTTTGCTAGCTGTGAGCAGTTTTCCACATCTTAATTAATCATTAGAAAATTAGCTTGACAAATGTACTTGTGGTTCCTGTTATCATTTTATCACGTGTCAAATTAAAAATTTATAGTCAATAATTCATTTCTAAAGTTTCTTAGTTGTTTGTTGTCCTACTCAGCAAAGGTTTCATTAATACTTTGTAAACCAGGATAAGGTGCTTTTCATATATAGAAAAATCTTGAGTGAAGATCTTAAATTATTCCTATTTGTATATTATATTTCACAACTCTATTTCCATAGCCTATGAAAAATTTATGAGTAAATCCTTTGACCTTGAGAGAAATATATCTAGCTCAGAAATAGTTATTGAATGTTGAAGATTGAGAATGATAGTTATTTAATTGTTGTATATGAAATGCTTTTTATTTATAGAATCACACCCATAAACACTCAGAATTCTTAGTTATTAAGTTTTTTTTAGTTCTATAATTAAAAACAAAGCTAGGAGCTCATTTTGCTATATTTTACACTGATAGCTGAATTAACATGGATATTTTTAGATTAAGAAATAAGAGACCCTTCTTAAGTAGTAGCCAATATTTAAATTTTCTGTCCCAGCAACTATTTTAGAATTTAATTTAAATAATAATGTAATCATGATTTTATTTATTGATGCTTAACTGTTGTTAAATTAACAATGATATTGCTAACTAGTCGAATGCATGAGGACTTTCTAAGAGTTTGAGATACTTCCTAATATACTTTTTCTACCAAGGTATGCTCTGGATATAGATTTAATTTACTTTTAGTAAATGTAAATAATCAATGAGATTCACCTTGACCTTTCAAGAAATTTCCATCAAGTAATTTTGAAAAAAGGAAGGTAAATGAGGAAGCTATCTACCAGGCAGACAAAATATTCCTTTAATTTTGTCTTGCCAGGAATCCAATTATTAGCATGTTGTATTATTTTATTGGAAGTTATATTTTTTTAAGATTTTGTAACTATTCCAAAGATATGAAAATCATCTCTTGACAATTTCATTCAGATATCTTAACATTTTGAATCTTTCTCTCTAGGTGTTTCTATCCTTGGAATTTAGTCATAACTCTTTCTTTAATGTATGAACATACAGTAGAAGTCTGTCATAATGAGGACAGCATATTAGAGATTTGCGTTATAGCGAGTGATTTTTTGGCCATTGTCTGTCTCACTGCAATAAGGATGGGGAGTTTTGTCCATTATAACAAGAGGTTATTTCTGAAGTATCGTTATAACGAGTGTCACGTTTCTATGTTTGTTTTGCTGGGGGCATATCTTGGAATCGTCAGTTGATGTGAGAGACAAAGCGTAGCAAGCAAACAATAATCTGAGACAAGTTCTCTCTCCAAAGAGCAGAAAAAATTGATTGCAAAAATTGTCATTTCTTAATTTGTGCATTTTTTCACCACAACACACCTCTTTAGGCAAGAATGCTTCAGGGAGCTTTGAATAGAGATTTTTCATGAGTTTCACTCTCCCCTTTGTCCCTCCGTACATCTTATCCCTTCGTCTCTAAATTGTTTTCAGCGAAAACCCCTCTAGTCAGTGTCAGAATTTTTGAATGAGTTCCAATCATAATGGCATCCACCTGTGGAATTTCTTTTCATACGATACTTGGCTCCAAATAATTTGATCCACAGTAGGACAGTACTATTATGGATTTCAAGAGTAATCTCTTTCTCTCCATTGCAACATAGTCATTACTTAAATTTACATTTAAACCCTGTATTCCACCAGTGGTGTGAGGCAGGGGGTGTAAAACACCGACATACCTATCTAACCTGGACAGCTATTGGCATCGCTAATACTTGATGTGTAAAACTACCAAAAGTGACTATCTGTCCTGGCAACTACTTCCCTGTATCCCCTTTTTGCTTTCTTGGTAGTGATAAATAATAAAAGTCGGTAGTGATAAATTTATCAAAAAGCTTCCATTGATACTCAAGTCTTCTATCACTGAGAAAATTCCATCCGAGGGATTCTATCATAGTCAAAACACTGCTGTCAAATCTGAAATCTCCCTTTACAAATCTAGCATATGAAGCATGTGAATGAAAAATATCTTGAGAAAGCAATTTGGTAGGAATAAGAATTATCTAATTATATACCATTACTATTTTATGATTATTTAGCAATAATTTTCCACATTTTATACTATAGGATGCATTTTGGTTATGATTTATGAAAATTAAATAATATTTTTTATGCAAACATCCTTTTTTATGCATTCTGGAGCATTTGGGTAAGGATTAAAAACCTCTAGTTCCATTCTGCCACACTCGCTGCTGTTGGATCCAATTTGGTTGACATTTAGTATTAGAGATTGACTATAAAGAGTTAGCTTTATAATGAGTATTTTTCCAATCTTTGTCAGCTCCCGTTATTACGGACTTCTACTGTACATATTTTTGGTTTGATGTAGTTTTTTTTAATATCTTCATCATTCATTACAAAATAACTTTCCTCTGTCCAATTTTTGCTGCAGAGATTCTAAGTCAGGGGATGGGGATGAGGATGATGAAGATTACGAGGAAGAAGACAACAGTGAAGATGGCGGTGGTGTTGGCACTGCTAATGGTGACAGTGAATACCCAAGTCTTGACAGTATGGCCAGTGGCAGTGGCAAAGGGTCTCCTGACAGTTTGCCTTTGCTCAAAGGTTTGTTGAATGAAATTGGTAAGATCAATATTTACTATATAAATTGAAAAGTGTGCAGTTTTGCCTTGGATTGATTTAAACTTGCCTGAATACACTTGACTGAATACAGCTGAATTAACAAATACAGGATGTATGTGTATCAATATTCAATTCTTCATGCATCAATGGCTGAATTCCCTATGGTATGTTTTAAATACTGTGTGTGTATGTCTGTGCATGATTTGATATTTGAGTCTTAAAAAGACTCTTTAATATCAGAGCTAAACCTGTCCATTGAATGTAAAATGCAAACCTTTTCTTATGAGAGTTAAACTAGTGAGACCTCTTGCCTATCCTTCATTAATCTCTACTTATCTGAACTACAGGATCCTACTATGTACAATGACTTCCTTCTGAAACACGTTTTAGTTAAAGTTAAACATAATAATATCAATAGCTTGCCATAATCATTTGGTAAGTTGCCATAGGTTCATTAAAGTTAACCTAACTCTGAAAGTGGAAATATACTTGCAGCTGAAGTGTTTTAGAAGTGTCTTAGACAGTCTTGCCTATTGAAAGAATGATTACCTCTTCCAAAGTCAGAACCCAAAATTTTTTTTTAAATTGAGTAATGTCCTTCTTTGACCAAATGTCTCAATAACATATTTTGTGAAAAGGACATCAGAATCTGCTATACCACTAACTACTCCATCAAGATTCTTATTGGCAGCACCAACCACCACAAAATTGATTCTCTTGATAAATCTGGCATGTATGAATTATTGTGTTCTGGGCGTGATCTAAAATATGCCGGTCAGACAAGTAGAAAGTTAATTACCAGGTTCAAGGAGCATTTAGCCCACTTTAAATATGGCCAAATTCAAAACTCGAGTGTGGCTAACAGTTGAGTTTTGACACATTTGAGCTACACATTTCCCACACTGGCTACCACATTTTGCTACAGAACCCGCATTTATTACATAGTTCTCATACTAACCTCAATTCTTTAGAATACTTATACATCCACAAAAATAGAAACCAACTCATGAACCAAGACCTAGATTTTAATGGAAAGCTATTTTAAATTCTCGATACTTAATTCCTCTTCCTGTTTCATGTTTCCTTACTTTTTGCTTTGTACCTTGTCTTCCTCCTCGGCTTTTCACTTCCTTGCCAACCTGTGGGCTTTAAAGATGCTTCCATTGGGAGCGAAATAGGCATATCCCCATATCATTTACATTCTTTGATGGTTTTTGGTGCTTTGTTCAATTTATATTTCATCTATCAGTGGCCTTCCACCATTGTTACATTGAAAGAATAGTGATAATTTCTTCACAAAAAAAACTGCACCCAGAAGAAATTATTTCCATGTAACACTATCTTTCACTTCATTTGTTTTACTCTTGTAATTTATTTGTTTTACTTTGTCCCACTTACTATAATGATTATTTCCCTTGAATTGATGTCTGTTAAATCTGCCTTACTTTATCTTTGCAATTGCTGGGTCTCAATAATTTGTATATATTACCCTACTGTAGAAGGTAGCAAACCACAAACTTGCTAATTACAACAGCTGATGGCCATACCAATGGCACCAGCAATACTCATATCATTCAAACTCATACAAACTTACCATATATATTTATTAGGTATAATACTTCTGTAGTACTTATACTTAATTTATTCTTGTACAAAGTCCTTACCTCAAACGTTTGTATCTTGAAACTCGGTTATACATTGCATATTATGGTAAATCAGTCCATTCTATGACTTAGAAATTTTGAAAAATTCCTTTCTAATCAATAATTTAATTTTTTAACTGTCCAAATGAGAACTTTCTGCAATTTTTCCCTTTGTTTCTTTGCTGAAGAAGATTTGAGTAAGCTGTCCAGCTTTGATTATGTTTTTTTGCATCCTCTCTCCTAAATTGATCATAATTAAAAATGTTGGCAACTCTATTCTCGACATCTTGGCCACTTGCTAACCATCTCTCTTGATTGGTTCCTGTGCTGCTAGTTTTTTGCCTTTTTTTAAATGTCTTCTTTATTACTCTATGAAGACCTTTGGTTTTCTTCCTCATCTTTTTCTATTTCCTGCACTCTTTTCAACTCCTTTAACTCTTCATTAGTCAGATTAACTTGATTATCAATGCACTTATTATTATTATTAACCGCTCTCTCTTTGATTTTAGCTTCCATTTTCATTTTGTTGCTTGCACAAGTTTCATTTGATTAACTTTTCACCTATCTTTTGCTTTTAATGCACTGAAATTATAGTACTGCTAGACTATTAAACATTAAATTCATTACTCAGATATATGATTTATTCATTGATCAGATGTATTTTTTTCTGAAAATAATTCCTGCTGATGTTCTATAGTAAAACCTCAAGGCTTAATTTTGTCCTGATTAGCTGTATGAGTAATAAAGTATGGTTATCCATATCATGCTATGAGGCTGCTCTTCAATTTTTCTTCCCTGAAGTTCAGTAGATTCTATGGAGTTCAGTGATATTTATCTCATTCAATAACAGGTATAGTTAGTTGTTGGCTGACTAAGAATATTATTTAATTTCCTGAGAATCTCTCTCAACACAATGTCATTCTGCATTTATTGCAGGAAGTAGAAGTATTGCATGTTGCAAGATCTTAACCATTTTACCACTTCCATTGTCTATGATTTAGTCTTTATTTATTTGTTGTATTTATTTAAATAAAATTTAATGAGGGTGGTGAAAGCATATCTTCAGGATATGGGATTTATAACTTTTAGTTCCTACCTTTTACACTGAAAATAAATCAGTTTGGTATGAACTGGTATTAGCGGTAAATAGTCATACCATCTGTGCAAACTATGGCTTAACATTGGAAAGAACTTATGAAGAGTTTGGCTTTTTTCATTGGCATTTAATTTGATGGCTGTAGCCCTCTTACTCTGAACAGTTCAATTTCTTATCTTTCTCATGCTCATATGGCCTTCTTGGATTAATGCCACTCATGAAATTGTCCAACAGGTGGCACTACACTGACGGAATCCATGCAGCTAGTCGATGAAATCCTGTCGGACAACAGGTTGGACCGCACTGAAAGGATCGAAAGGCTTGAAGCTGTCTTGTCATCTGCTGTCAGTTTGACAGTAGGAAGTGGTAATGATTGTCCTTCATCTCCTATCTTGTCCAATTCTCCGGCACTGTGTCACTGTAGTTGTCATCTCAATGGTGAGAAGGAGAAGGAAGCCATTGAGAAAGCTCCTGAAAAACTCGAGGTCGCCTCAGCTGCCTGTCAGACTCTCTCCACTGGAGATATAGTGATCACGAGGATCTATTTCACAGAGGAAGAGCGAGAGAGGAGAGAAAAGGGACTCGCAGCCTCAAAGAAATGACTGCAAATGCATTTCGTGAACTCAACCTACAACAAAGGAATTTGCTCACTTGTATTTCATAGTCTTTTTACTGGATCTGAAATGCTCATAAATTCGATGCCCCAGGGAAGGAGGGAGGGAGAAGATTTTTACAGAACTAGCTAAAGCATTGTTTTATTAGAGATTTGCATCATTTAGACAAATTAAAGTTTTAAAATAAACCTTCTCAAACTGCTGCATCTGTGAAATCTCTGGCAATAAGATATCTAGGTGCAATGGATCCCAATTGATGTATTATATGGTGCTTCGTTAGTGCTCCTTAAAAAAAGTGGTCACCTTCAGAAAACTGATATATTTTGCGTGCTTGTTTTCTCTGTCGATTGAAAATAAGCAATGACCAGTTATAGTATTAAAAAAAATTGCTGAACCAAATGTATATCATGCATATAAATTTTATTTGTTGAATTTTATATTTATATGACTTGCATTTAATAGAGCTTTCCCTGGGTTAACAATTAAATTTGAAATTGTTATAATTTAAAGGAATCATGTATTCGAGAGGAAGTTACTTAAATGCATCTCATGGCTTTTTATTTGAGTGCAGCTAAAGGAATTCTCTAAAATGTAAGAGCAGATATGCTTTTAGCTTTGCCAATTTTATTGTTTTTATCCTCAGTCTATGTAAAATTCTTTTAGAAGTTACACCTAAACCTATAAAGTATTTAAGCATTATTTAACTTCTCCTTTCCCATTAATGGTGAACTTCTACATTTTTCATTGTAGGTAACATATAATTTGAAAATGCTATCTCATTTTAACTCTATGTTACTTATATTTTGGAAGGATATTATTTACATTTTATCAGTGAGCTAACATTTGATTTTAACTTATGATAGATTCCTGACAATAACAATGCTGTCTCTCTTTTAGAGAAGTAGCACACTTAAAATTCATGATATGATTGACGAGATTCAGTATTTAACATCGCTTGGCTTCCACTGTAATTGCAATATAAAGTTATGCATTAAAATGATCTAATAAATTATTGTATCTTGGTGAAATTACTTAATGAATCAAGCTATGATTGCCCATTCAGATACTCAAGACTTAGCAAATGCCTATTGTAACCTGAACCTTCTTATGATTTAGAATTTAGCTTATTTCAGGTATGAATAAATCCATAGCAGCTAAAATGTTATTTATCACAAATTAATCAGTACCTAAATTGCTTTATAGTCTTAAATAACAAATGTTATTATTTTTAACAATGTTTATTTTGGGCCAAACTTGCAACATATCTATGCTTGCATTTTTATTATTTTTCACATCTTGTTGTGGTTTATTTATTAGAAAATTAATGTTTTAGAAGTTGTTAACCAAAGCTTTTAAAAGCAATATTTTTACTTATCTTAAAAACTCCCTGACATACTAATGTAGTATGAGACAGGTGTATGTTCTTTGTTATATGTTATCACATGGCCATAGATTTCCATGTGCATTACGATCATACGCAAGTATGCTCTAGTATGCATAAAGGTGGATTATTATTATTTATTTCTGTAGAAGTAATGTTGTTACAGTTTGTAAATATTGGTGTTTTTTTATCATAACCTTTATGGTTTTCTGCACTTACATCTATAGAGGTATGTACCATCTGCTGACAATGCTTGGTATTTTGTGGTCAGGACAATGCTGTTTTATTGTTATCATAGAAAAATGGGTTTGGGGAGAATCAAAGTGGGGTATTATACACTAGCAATAACAGTGTCCTAGACTCAAATACTAAGGAACCATAAAGGACAAAATATGTATTTTATGGCACTTTCAATCTTTGATAAAAAGATTACAAAACACTGTGCTGATGCAGGTGTAAATAAAAATGTGCGAATACAGTTTCCTTGCTGTTTTTCTTTATTATATATTCATAGGAAGAACCTCCTTCTACTTTTCATTAGTTTCTTTAGCTTAATATATTTAAATATACAGTAGAACCCCGGTAATCCGGACACTCGCTAATCCGGAACCCTCGGTAATCCGGACGGTCCATTGGGAGTTATGCAAACCCGCAACTTCTTCTTTTGAACATATAAACACGCATATCAGTAACAAGAAACGAGAAGTGGACAGACTATTTGAAAACATTTCCATTGGCTGAATGATATGATAGAGATTGAAGTATTTCGTTTATTGTGATAACACTTCTAAGTTGTGATACTTTTCAGAGAGAGCATTTTTCCATTAGAGGAATGCTTAATATGTGCGAAACTAAACAATTTCAAAAGACAATACATTTTCAGTTGCAGCAGGGTATTACTTATCAAAACATCACGTTCATTAAAAAGCTATGAGAGAAGAGGCGTAAAAAACAATCCTTCCCTTTTTAGACGTCCAATGAGGATGACCATGCACGGGCTATAGAGTTGGTGGTAGGCATTATGAGGTGGCATTATCTATACAATATAATTTTTGAAAAAAAAATGTTTTTTATGTTATTTTTTGAAAACCTCGCTAATCCGGAAACCCCGCTAATCCGGACGCCTATGTGCCTGAATTCGTCCGGATTACCGGGGTTCTACTGTATTCATCTTATGGTCTATAGAATCAGTGGTGGAGAAACAGAAGTTGGAATTTTGTTTGTATGAATGTATTGGGGGACTGACTTACAGATGAAGCTTGTCTTATTTTTTAGTCGAAAAATTGATCTTTTCAACAAAAAAGGTTATTTTCTTATTTCTTCTCTCTAAGTAGCTACCAAATGCTCAGTGATATGCTCAATTGCAAATATGGCTTAAGGCTAGTCGAAGTTTAGTTATTTTCAGTTATGAAAATATTTTTTTAGACGCAATATTGTCTTTTTGAGAAAATTTATTCATAGTTCACATTGGCAGGAGAATTGCACAAATAATTACAGACCTTGGGCATAACAGAATAGATTACTTTAATTTAATTATCCACAACACTGAAAATAGGCAGCTCAAATTTCAGTTGGTTAGAAAATTAAACTTTCTCTTCATTGTTCCCTTCATTTAAGATTGAGTTTAGTTACTGAAAATATGTCTGCTAGAAATAAAGTTTCAGCCAATATGGTTCAGGAACGAATGTTATTTTAACAATATAAATGTTATCTTTGCACATTCTTTACTCAGTTCTCATTCTCTTAAGACTCCTTCCAACAAGAAATTATCAATTAGTGGATTCTTCTGTACACTAACTAACTAGAGAATGGAAGAAGTAATCTCTTAATGACCGCACTGTCTCCTATGTAAGCTCATATAAGATTGTACATATTTTTTCTGTGTGCTGAATTACCACTCAAAGTTAAACAAAGGTGGTAAATCTACATAAACCAAAAGTAACCTTTTCATTAAAAGTTTTCAAACCAAAGAAACCGGCTAGAACCACCTTCAGCTGGTGAGGTATAAATACCGCAGAAATTACATTTTTATTTCAATATTAATCAGTCATGTTCTGGGGTTAGGAATGTAGGTACTTCTCAAAAAGTCTTTCCTTTTTTCTCTCTTTAGCTAGAATGGGCTAATAGTAAAAATTGGAAAAGACCTGGGAATTTAAGTTCCTGGATATGTGCCAAGATATCCAAATATCAAGAAGTAATAATTTGGAATAAAATTAATTAACCCTCATCCAGGCGCGCCGCACACCTCCTGGCAAAAATTGCACGCGCTTTTATGTATGTGATGGTAAACTACCATCCACGCACCCGAATGAAGGTTAAAGAATATGTTACGTGGTGAAACTGCATTACGTTGGAAATAACTAAACAAAAGTTTCACAAAATATTTTGTTTGATGTGACTGCACTGGTTTCAACTATTAATAGTTATTTTTATGCCACAACTGAGAAAAATATTATTTTGCACTTTTCTCAGTTGTGGCCTTAAAATAACTATCAAAATTTATTATACAACTGTACAATTATAACTATTAAAATTTTGTTAACAACTGTCACAAAATCAGAAGCAATCTCTAATACGAAAATAGTGCAAATCTATGGAAGGTCTATAGCCAAACAAAACTGATAAAAGGCAATTCTAGTGAGAGGGAACTCATGAGAATGATAACCTTGAAAACTGTTCTGTCATCTCTAAAAACATTACATACACCAGACTAATTGGCACCCCTAAAAGACTAAATATGTGTGACGTACTTCATAATTTTTCTGGCTGTATGATTTCCTAACCAAGAATATCAGTTTCCAATACTTTTGATTATTAAAACATTATCTGAAATTCAGTTAAAATAAGTCACAATCACTATATAAAGTCACCATTTTAAAGTTTATCTCATGATGAAATGACACCAGCTATGACCTTATCCTATTGATATTTAATTGAAAAACAAATATTAAGAAAAAGACCTCATAATTGAGTTATCTTTTATTTCATTTATCAATGAACATGTAAGCATTCCTTGTACAATCACTCAGTTTCTTCTTCCACTTCGATTCTCTTCCTCTTCACAAAATGATTTATCCGGTCCTCCAAACTCTCTGAAAAGATAAAAATTGCTTTTAATTCCATCAGAAGCACTTTTGTTAAAATTGAACGTACATAATTTGTTTTATGTTCCTGAGAAATTCCTCTTATATTTATAACTTATTCCTACTTTGGAAAGCAACTGATTTAGATATCAAACAGTGAACATAGAGTTATTTAAATAATTCCTTAACGGAGATGCAGAAATGGATATAGTAAGATTTACTGGAGCAGTTTATTATAATCTAAAATCAAAGATAAGATACTCAAAAATTAACTATCTGGCTCTAAGAACGTTTCACAATGGAACTTATGAGGATTAATTCTGCTTTTTATTTACAGAAAACCACTGAAGACCTTAAACTACGATCTCTAAAAGTTAATTTTATGTACAGGCATTTTAAACCTCTAATAATAACTTAGTAACTTATACAATAATAAATGGACTTTATAAATTTGTCGCCATTTAAATATTACCAGATATTTACTAAAGAAGACAGGAATCAAAAGGAAAGAGAGTACAAATAATGAATGATATACAAATAATAGTTGTCCTAAGAGATATGCATAATTAGGAATTTTGCAATGCAATAATAGTATATGAGCTGGATAATAGGAAATAACTAGGTTTACAATATTTAGTTTTCTTTGGTACAAATAGAGAACAAGAAATTGGAACTTGTATTATAGATTATATACATGAATTGACAATAAATTATGTCATTAAAAATAAATACCTTATAATGACAGTAAAGCATAAAAAATAGAAAACGAAATTGTAAGAATATTGAAATAAATAAACCCTAATAATGTAAACTCAATATGCTTGGCACAAATAAGATACAAAGTTGCACCAGAGAGAGTTTTATTGCATAGTTAGCTACAACTTGCTTATATATACTATGGATATTATAAGAGAATCTCGGAACGGTTCTTGATATTAAGTTCATTTCTAAGGTCAAGGGGTCAAAGTAGAATATGAAAAACGTTAACTCATAAGTAAACCATTTTACTTACATCCAAGTCAATTCATATTTAGAGACTAAGGCTGAAGCAGAATTCTTGTACATTTACATCTAATTAGGAAAGAATTACCTTTAAATTAAAAAACAATAATCTCTGCCAGAAGTTAGCTTTAACTTACCACATGTGTTTCTTTGAAGAAGAGGAATGTATGAACGAGGTTTAACTCCTTGATAAAGGCAATCTGTTAATTCAGATTCTTCGATTTCACCAGTTAACCCTTCCAGTTCATTTATCATTTCACGAACCATGGTTGTTCTGTAAATATTAAACACCAAAATTAATTGGAAACAGTCTCATTTGATGATAATAGGCAATTTTTCCTGAGAGAATTTCAATTACCCAACTAAATGGCGTAAATTCAATGATTTTTGTTATCCTCTTTTCCAAAATTTTAAGTAATTTATTTTTACAAAATTTAACTTGAAAATGTTCAAAAAAAAACTTCAGATAAATGAAAACCTCTTTAACACACAACTTTGAAGGCATTTTCACAGTTTTCATTGCTCACTCAACCCCCCATTTTAATTGTTTAAAACTTATACTAGAGCATTAATTTATGAAGATAACTTGTGTATTGTCAATCAAAATATTTGATGGATATGAATGCTGAAATTAACATTTTTCATTTGCAGCCCAGCCATTGAAGCATATTTTCAAATGCTCTATCTTTAAAATTTATATAGCTATGAATTGATAAATAGAGCATTCATACTCATAAACCATGTACAAACATAAAAAAGTATTAACTAGCAATGTATAAATTTATTTTCTATGATTTGATACTTTAATATGTAATCCTTTACACTGAGAATTAAACTAAAGTAGTCTTGTTATTCATCAACATAGCATCATTCATAATGAATCCAAAAACTCACTCATTCTGAACTACAACACCACTTACTTCACGGAAAGCATAGTCCACTCCTTCTGAAGACTTCTAATGATACCAAATATGCATTCTCTCTCGTACACCCAATTCAATGAGGAATCAAATTCAGTAGAAAACAAGTTGAGGGGGAGTTCAGACGCTAAACAATACTGTGGTTTTCTAGAAATAAAATTATGATTAACAAAGTGAAAACATGAATTACTGACTCTCACAAAATAAAATAAAGACTTAACAATACATTAAAAATACATGCAACTCTCTGATAACATTCATAGATAAATCTCTGAGTATTGATTCTGCCAAACTTGGGATGCTAGTATAGAAGGGAAAGCTATTATGGCAGGAGGAGGCAAAAGAATAATATGAAATGGACATGCCTAAGCAAAGCAAGCAAAATCCTCACAAGGAACAAGTTTTGGAGAAACAATTCTTGCAAACAAGAATTTATCCTCTGTCGAAATGACATTTGCTTTTAAAGGACTACAATAAGAATTTTCCAGCAAAGTATACAGCCCAGAGGCTGCTTAAGAGAGGTGTTCAACTAATCATAAATATTATATTTAATAGGAAAATTTTAATTAAAATGTTCGGAAAATTTATTTAGAATAAAATATTTCATGAATTAACTGTTAAAAACCAATGAACAATAATAATCACCAATTTTCAAGAACATTTTTCATTATTCAAACTATTTTCCTTTAGGCTTAATGTTGCTTGCAATGACATATGTGTTAATAATCAGAGTAATTATATCAGTATGATTTTCATAAATATAATTGATATTAATTTTAATAAATGCAAAAAATTATCCCAGAATAAAGGAGAAGTCTTATAAAAATTGGATATTTTTAAATACAAAAGAGGAGCCTCAAAGACTCCAAAGTGCCAATAATTCTGTTTCTGTCTCTACCTCAAACCCTCCACCATTAGTTCTGGAGGGGGAATGAGACTTACTAGCCAACATGAGGATAGAGGTAGTGTTTTATTGCTTTCTTTATAATAATATCGATAATGATAATTCTAGTCATAATGATATTGAATCAGTGGATAAATTACATTAGTAAATACATGGAGCTAAGAGAAACAATGAATAGAAAATGCCATAGCATTCAACAAGGAGCGAACACAAAGAATACCATTACTCAGAATCACTACACTTCTGCAGCATTCTTATTATCCCTGTCATGAACATGACAGAGACCAAATTAAATGAAAAACTCTCTTTCCTCTTTCCAGTATCTAAGGATAAATTAAAAATATTTTATCTATGGTAGAAAGAACGACATATTCCATGAAACAACACAATAATCAAGTTCTCAGGCAACTTGCTAGATAATCATTAATAAAAAAGAGTTTTCACCTAAATCATAATTACACCTTAATCCAAACTTCCACATTGATCACAGGAAAGTTTCTCCTTCATTTAAAATATTTTAAGAATTTATCTGTGGTCAGAAAATATAAATGAATGGGGGAAAGGCCTTATTAGATCTTAACTTAAAACAGAAAGGGACATTTTTAATGTATAATTACCTAGGAAATGACTCCACATCCAATAAATGCCTCACAACACCTGGCTCTTCTTTCCCTTGTCCAACAAGGAACAGAACGGACACAATGCAGCGAATCTGATGCCAGAGGAAAGCTTGTCCAACTACAGTGAGTTCACACATGTCATAAGGACTCTTTTGCTTTGAACCAACCTCATTATCCAAATGGATACCACTTGCCTCAGCCGTTGTTTCAACATCACCACTCACTTTAGATTTATCTCTCTCAACATCAGTCCTTTGTTCCTTACAGACACTAATACAATTTTTTTCATTTTTTACTACATCAAATATAAAAAAATGAGAGTCTTTCGATAGATTCCCAATCCTTTGATCATAGGAATACACTTCAACTGAAACATTATGTATCTTACGCTGAAAATTAACAACTCCGTTAGCAACGTCCATCTTGCAAAAGTTTCGGAAATCGTGCTCTCCAACCAAATGGGATGCTGCTTCTTTGAAATTCTGAAATCACAATGAAAAGAATAGTTTTAGGAAGAATTTCTATCTCAAAAATTAAGTCTTTTCTCATTTCATCATTTTGTACAGGATGTATGACTAAAATACAATGTTTAAACATTTATACTAGTTATTTTATAGAATTGAAGATTTAATGGATTTGTGATAAATATAGAGATATTCCAAAAATACTATTCTTGGCTATGACTTGACACTGCAACTAATCAACCTATGCAGCATAAAATAAATTTGAATAAATGCTTTTTACAAGTTATATAAAGTAATATTATATTTTTGTCTTATGAGTTTAATAATATAATAATGGAAGGCCACTGATGGTTGAAATATAGATGGTTTTTGGTGCTTTGTTTATTCTATATTTCTTTAAATGTTTAAGGTGAAGTTCCACCAAGGGAAGGCCAAACTAATTGAATTTGTATTTACTTTATATTTGGAAGCAGTTTTTTCATTAAATTGATATCTTACCTCTATAAGCAATAAAGTCAATTATAGTGACCTTAGCAATATGGATAATAAATAGAAATGCAGAATTCCAATAGGAACCTTAAACATTTTTACAATCTATCAATTGCATTAGTTGGCTTGCAATTTTCATATGGCTTTTTCTTGTGTTTAGGATTTGGTTATGAAGAAGATTGCTTTTATAAATGACAGCCAAAGGTTGGTTTTGGTGGTTAGCTGATGATTTAGTACTACTGAGAGAAACTAAGAAGCTGTAAAGGATGGCACTTGAAGAATCGAGCGAAAGATTTGAGGATTATGTCAAGAAAATAAACAATAAAAAGACCAATTCATTATAATAGGAAGAAATAGAAACAATTTGAACCTCCGGAAGGTTATTGTGTGAGATTATTAAAAAGGTTCAAAAGATCAATTATCTAGGAAGGAATATCATTGATGACTAGAAATACACTGTGAATGTAAAATAAATCATCATAATCAGCTGTTTAGTTGCTGAATGGCCCAATAAAGAAATAATTGAGGAAAAAATCAACTAAAAGTTTAGTATGGCCATTTATGAGCAAATTATTGGACATTAAGAAAAAGGATAAGTGAGGAAATTCGGAGTATAAAAAATGGATTAGGAAGAATACCAAGTAAGATGGCAACACAGGATAACAAATCATGAAGTGTTGGTAAGGGTCCAGGAAGGAAAAACTGGAGATGATAAAGAAGAACTGGAAAGGGTACATTCCAATAAGTCAACTCATAACAGGGACTGAAGAGATAGTGGAATTAAAAAGCGGAAGATCTTAGTGGTTGGAACATTTAGGGATGGAAATGGAGGTTTCAATGAGCAAGTGAACAAGAATGGTGAAGGAATATTGGGACGAGACCAGCAGAATGATACATGGTGATGATTACCTCTAAATTAAGGTTTCCTCGTGGAAAAAAATATTTGTATGTTCTTTTCCGACAGTTGAACCTAGCACTTTCCTCAGGAGACACAGGACTCCATGCAATTGCACGAATTTGTTGTGGTAGGAGTCGATTCAGAATTTTGCAATACTCCAATTCACCTGCAACATCATCATTTTCTAAAATTTTTGACGGACCATATTGCGGTCCAGGCAGTTCTTGGTCGGAATCATTAACTCTTTCATCAGTAACTTCACAGATGTTCTCATTTTCTTCAACGGGTTGTTTCAAAACACGGCTTCGGACATCGATTGAGATAACCTATACAAAGGAACTGTGTCAATTAGTTTGCGGTTATGATAAAACAAGAAAAATGGAGAAACTGGTCAGTAGTATACCTGCCCAAATGCGCTGACGCCTTTATCAGTTCTCCCACATCGATGATAATTACTCGTTGCCCTCTCATCAATCAAGCAAGATTTTTTCAAAGCTTCAAAAAGTTCCCATTCTATGGTCTTGTTCGTATCTTCTTGAGTTGCAAAACCTTGGTAATCCCAACCAAGATACAAAAGTTTGAGGAAGATATGTCTTTTGGAACACCTGAAAGAAATATCAGATCGTAAGAAAATAATTTCACGATGGAAAGATTTACATCCATCTCATTTCTTACTTGCTGAAATCGAATTTCCTCTCTTTTTTAGAGATTCCTTCGCTACAACTTTCACTCTGTAGTTTTTTACTGATAACA
Source organism: Sympetrum striolatum (assembly GCA_947579665.1). NCBI lineage: Eukaryota > Metazoa > Arthropoda > Insecta > Odonata > Libellulidae > Sympetrum > Sympetrum striolatum. The sequence goes on from OX388348.1 coordinate 73,593,899, forward strand.
TTTTTCAGCTGATTATTATGAGCTATAAGCTGTCTCACTCGATGGATGAGCTCCTACGACAGAAATAAAGCGCTACGAAAAAAAAAGATGTATACCAGACAAACAAAGACTGGATTGATAAACGGTACCTCTTTTGTAAAACCATCCAAATCTTCCTCATTGAGTTTTTTCTTATGTTTCTTAATAACAGACATTTTCTAATGTTTTTAACTTCTTTGCGATTTCACATTCAACACCATCACCATGAGAGAAACCAAAGGTAAACAAGAGTGAATTTGCCGCTTGCTTCTATATTCTACAGTTAGCGGGCGCTTTTGTACATGCCTTTGGTGCCTGTGAATTTGAATCAATTTGAATGTTATGTCTCAGAGATTTTGCACTGACAGCATTTACTGTTATGTAATTTGTGTGTGACATTAAAGCACAAATTTGCAAAAAGTGGGAAATAGTAATATAAAGGTGGCTCACCTTTACGTAGGAATACTCTTCGACCTCTCCTGTCAATCGTATCCCAACCTTGCTTATTTGTCTTGACGGGGATCTACAGAAAGTTTTTGGTGTAATGGAGGTAAAAAAATCCTTATCTCTTATTTTGATCGTTTTTTTATAACTTAATGATTAATTTGAAATATTTATTACTCTGCAAAGGGGAGTTCGAAATCACCTACTGAGGAATTCCTAGACACTGCGAGCGAAAACATTATCCAAGCCCTAAGCAACTCACAAGACGCTAACAAATATAAATGGGCTGTGGTTAGTTCTCTTTTGGTCAATTTTTATCGGTTATGGAACTTTTTCCCATCTGTTATTACTGTTAATATCTATTTTTTTATAGAATTTCCTTCAAAGGGCAGCAAGAGGTTTCGGAGATGTTCATCATGAGCCTTGGATTGGACCATTGAGCTTGAAAGAATGTTCGGAAGTGCTTCTACAGACTTACAAAGAGTGTTTACGAAAATCTGACTTAGACTATGCTTATTTGAATTCTATGCTACAGACAATTTTAAGGTCCTCTATAAATGTTAACGAATTTATATCAGAGCTGGTAACAGTGATAGTGGATGAGAGAGACCTGTTGCATGAAAATATAATTATTGATACGGTTCCCCCGAAAATGTTGACTGCTCATGATAAGCTATCTCAAAACTTAAAAGTATCACTGGGATCAAATGCTAAAGAATATAACTGTAGCTATAGAAACTCTTTGAAACGATTACTGTTGATGAATGAGATGGAAATAAATGAAGTAAAGTCACGAATGAAACGAAGTAGTAAGATTTGCAAAAAGAGACAAGAAAACAGTAATGAAGTAAAGAACTTGCTGGACAATATTTGGATATGGGTGAAGGATGGTAGAGTCCAGTTGTCACATGAAATAATGGGCAAATTACTCTCAAGTTTGCCTGAAAGGGTGGAAGAAGTAATGATTGACATAGCCCTTGAAGTGATGAAAAATAGCATATCAAGAAAAAAACTTATGTCGGATGTTGAAAATGAATTTGATGGCAACAGTAGTAGGACAAGCATAAACAATGAAGCTTACATTGTCGATAGTATTTTCCAGGATCATGTACTGATAATAAAAGCTGCTTCAACTTCTCCAAAGCTATTCCAAATGTGTTCTTCCGTCATAAACCAACTATTAATTCAGTCATCAGGTAAGAATAATCAATTCTCTACAAGCACAATTTATTTAAAATTAGAAAAAACTTTCAATTAGAGTTTAAGACTATAGACAGAGTTTCTTGAGTTAAAATTTAGTTATTTTTCTTGGCCAACTCAATTTAAGATTGAAGTAAATATGTATATCACCTTATAGCCTGTTTCCCAATCGAAGGCGGCTGGGCATGGGAGAGCTAGTAGTCAATGACAGGCGTTTCCCCTCTCACCTCAACTTTCCCCTTCTTCCCCCTCATTCCTCCTCTCCACGCGGTCGACCAGTGTTGCCAGAACTTGGAAATAGATGCACGTTGTGGGCAAGACAAGGACTTTCTGCTACTCTCGCATAGAATAATGTTTGCTGTATTTTAATCATTTTTTCCCTCAAAATACAATTATACATCACCTTCATCAGGGGAAAGGGAGATGACGATATATCAATAATCACTCCTTCGAAACACAAGCATTCATGTCCGTGTGATAATCATCAGATGTTGATTTGCTTTTTGGTCTGAAAACTAATTTGCAGCCCTCCAGGAGTCTCCGCAGATCTCACATAGCATGCAATTATCCTCCCACCCTTTCTGATAGGCACTTTCAGACCACCATTGTCGCTTTCATCCTGCCAAACCTTAGTTTGGGCGATATTTTGGTTGGCCCAAGTTTTGTCCAAATAAAATATAACCCCTTTGGGCTCGTTCGGATCCCGTGGATTGTGCAGGTCATGCATTCTCCTCAAAAACATAATGCGAGCTATTATGATGTCGGCTCTTTCCATTTGGAATTTTCTCCCATCATTTCCTTTCTTATACTTGAATCCCATGGACTTCAGGATTCTCTACAGCGATGAAACTTCCCATTGAAAATCCATTTCCTCCTTCATATCTACCAGTAACTTCCTTAACATAGGGTAATCTCTCCTCTCATAATATCCCACAAATTTCCTGCGAATGACATCCTTGTCAAACTCGTCAATTTTCGCAACTACGGAATTGCCCTTTATCCTCTTGGAGGGAGAAGCTAACTTCGTGGCACCTGTGTTCTCCAGGCTATCCCGTCCTTCCCAGAGAATTCGCTGCAGAGTGCCAGTACTTACACCACATGCATTCACTGTCCTCATCTTCTTTTTAGCCACGCTCATCAATGGCCCATGGTTTTCTGCTTCTCTTTTAAAATATTCATGAACCTTATTTATAACTTCCTATGCCTGTCAGTGGAAAACTTCTCTCCTATCTGCCATTACACCTGTCAAAATATAACAATAAAACCACTCCCTAAAGTTAATAAAGTAACTATCGAGACTACTTATGCGTAAGTTAGCTGAAGAGTGACGTGCACTGCTCAGGTCAGGGAGTGACTGAGTCCTCCCCCCACCCTCACGTTCACCTCTTCTGTGATTGGCTAAAAAAGGGAAAGACACGCAAGGGAATTCTGCCTCAGCTGCCTTTAGTTGGGAAACAGGGTATATTAGTCTTTAAGTCTAAGTTGTAAAAGTTTAATATTACCATCCAAAAGTGCATTAAATGAAAATTTCTTAGTGTTTTTTAGAATAACTTAACTTTTGCATTACTTGATCCTTGCTGATGGTCTCAATATCATGATGATTGATCATATTATTATTGTAAATCTTATCACATATTTTATTTTATAAATGGTCCGTTATTATTAGTTTAATATATACCTACCTACTTTAATTATCATCATCTCATGTGATGGTTTTTATTTATTAATAATTTGTCCATAGGCAAGGAACAACTTGCATGGATTCGTCACATGTATTACATAACACAAATATATGAAATGTCACGCAAAAGGATAAAAAATAATTTACAATACAATTACAAATACACATTAATTGGCAGAACAAGGTATAGGATGTCTTAAATCAACTCTTATTACCACTTACATAATCCGAGTACTCATTTACTGAATAAAAGGACCCTTCAATCAAAAACTGCCTCAATTTACTTTTAAATACTTTGACATCTAATATATCATTTATGGATTGTGGCAGTTTATTGTACAATATAACACCAGCATGAAATGCACCTTTCTTATTTAATTCTGTTCTATTTTTTTATATGGATATTGTTTTTTGATCTTGTTTGATATCATTGAATATTTGCATTGAGAGTCATAGACCCCATGTTTTTTAATATTTAGAATAGTTTCATATAAATAAATTGCGGGAAGTGTCATAATTTTCATCTCTTTAAAATGAGTTCTACAAGAATCCCAGTTTAAGAATGGTTCTTATAGCATATTTCTGCAATTTAAAAGCATCAATTGAGGCACAAGAAGCACCCCAGAAAATAATACCATAGCACATCTCGTTATGGAAATTTGCAAAGTAGACTTATTTTAATGCTTTTAAACTTGTATTATTTCTTAGAAACCGTACCTGATATACAATTTTACTAAGTCTACTTAATAAACTATTTACATGAGATGACCATTTTAGGGATGATTCAATACTAACACAAAGAAAAGAAACATTATTTACAAATTTGTGTACATTCTTATTTATCTCAACTATTGGGTTACATCATTTCCTGAAATTCATGCTAACAGTTTTTTAAGTGTTTAAGGTGAGACAATTTTCACATAGCCATCTCTGTAATGACAACATAGTGGGATCAATTTTTTGCTGGAGGTCCAGTTGAGAATGACTATTCAGCAACAAGTTAGTATTGTCAGCAAAAAGTACGCAATGATCATAATTTAGATGACCAGATAATTTATTTATATATTAAGAATAAAACATGTCCTAGAGTTGAACCCTGTGGAACTCCTATACTGACCGTTCAAGATGAGGAAAAGACATTCTGATACGTACTTGTTTATTTGTCAAAGTGACTTATGATTACTTTTTGGGAGAGGTTTTTTAAGTAGGAGTCAAACCAATCATATGCCAAATCAGGAATACTATACATATGAAGTTTTGCAAGAATGGTTCCCCTTGTTCTTAGTTTCTTTAAAATCTCAGTAATTTTTTTAAAATTATTCCTCTATATGTTATGAGGCTGTAGCAATTTCTTTGTAAATATTTATTCAGGTTTAGCAGCTTTCATTGTATTCCACTGTTAATGAATTTTTATGTGTCATGGAGCAAATAAAATATTTTAATCTGGATTTATGTACTCATCAAGGTTTACATATTGCATTAACTGAATTAATATGATTAAAATGATCCTGATTCATGATGGATTTTCTCCAAAGCTTTGCAAGAATTATGTTTAAAATGAGCTATTTAGATTAATTTTAAGTATTAATGTTTTAGTGATTAATGTTCCCTTTCAGTCACCACACAATGATGTTTCCATTGGGTAATTATATAGTGACTAGTTTGTCACTATTGTACATTCTCTCTTATTACATTTGTCATTGTGCCCTTGTTTTTTATCATTGGGTATTACATTGCCATTTTTAAAGATTCTAGAAATGTTTATTGTCTTTCAAAGAATAAATGAAAGAGAAAAATGGATTTTCATTAATCTGAGTTAAATTCTAAGTTAGAGCAAAAAACATGTTCTCTTCTTTCAGTAAATAGGAATAATCTGTACAAATGGAATTGGCTAATGTGAATTCAACATGAAATTGATTTAAATAATAATAATAATTGAAGTTAACATTAACAAATCAAATACAACCAAACCTCTCTATTAATTTAAATTGCCACGGGATCATTAAAATAGTTAGTATAAAGACTTACTGATATTGTAGAAAAACTGGTGACTAAAACTGTAAAATATTGTTTTTATGATGAAATTAAAAATGAAACAACATACATTTTAGGATGTTCTGATGCTTGGTCAACGATGTTGACTTTGTGCTCCAGTTTTGCAAGAGAAACAGCTCAGAGGAGAACATCATTTTATCCTCTTGCTGTTCAAACTGCTGTGATATGGATGGATGTAGAACCAACAAGAAGTAGATCAAAGGAGTATAGAGAAGAAGTCCAAAGTCAGATGAGGAATACCTTGAAAGAGTTGCCCACTGAAACACTCACTGCTCTCTTCTCTCATTTTCCAGAGTGGTTACCTTATGCAGACCTTATGTCACTGCTGCATTGCCATAGGTGATCCACCATCAGTTATTATTTAAGCACATTTAAATGTAAATATTTTGAATTATTTGTATGTATACTAGGCTGGTCCAGAGATGTCTGATACTTTTAAATAAAGATAATTAAGCCAACCCTGCATATCATACACCCACGGACTTCTTACAGTAGAACCCCGTTTTTACGAACCTCGATTTTACGAAGTGACACTGTTTTACGAATCATTCCGTCGGTCCCGATCTTTGTACATGTAAAATGACCTCGGTTTTACGTAAAACCTCGATTTCATGTTTTACGAAGTGAGATGCCGGTCCCTAGGAGTGAATGAACCCCGGTTTTACGAAGTATTTGAAATTCTTTTGTCGCACTGAGCTCAATACAATGGGAGGACGATCGCCGTAAACAGGAGCAGCTGAATCCAGGATCGTCTATCTTGGGAAGACCCTCATCCCATATATTTTAGATGGGAAAATGTGAAAATTTCGTGGGATACAAACATTTTGATTACAGTTTTCGCGAAAAATGATAGCTTATAAGACGTAGCCGTGCTCTTCTTTCTTTCTTCATCAAGCCTTCTGGTAATATCGCGAATCTGCGACGTGGGATCGTATAGATCAGCAGTTTCCAGGAGTATATGGTTTCTATTTAGACGAAAGATTGAGAGAATAGAGCATGATAAGAATTTGTTTTTGACTTGGGGAGTTTTTGGCTCAGGTCTTGGCTGCTAAATTGGAGTGCGACAGGGACGGATCCAGGGGGGTGGTCCTGGGGGTCCGGACCCCCCCCGAAATATCACTTCTGCCTATTTTTCGAAAATGAAACTCAAATAACGCAAATAAACAAACAATTTAATAAGCAATCACTAGCTAAAATATTCGAATTTGTCTAACACAATTCTAACGTCACGTTTTGTGAAAGCCGAAATGTATTTTATTTTTAAATTTTTTAATCGGACCCCCCCCGAAATTTTTCTCTAGATCCGTTCCTGGAGTGCGACAACTTAAAATTTTTAATGCTGCTGCAGGGATTTCGGATTTTAACTGGTTAGTAAAAGATTGAAAAATAATGGTTGGATGGTGGACACCCTGAAAAATGTTGGTCTCCAAGCGAGGAAAAGTCGTGCGCGTTCAGTCAGAATCACTCTCTGGGCGAGGTGGCCTGTGTTTGGATATCCCGTGTGCCTATTAGTAAAATAATGAATAAAATATCGCTGACAAAGAAAAAGAGGAAGTCCCTGAGTTTGGTCACCAAAAGGTCAATTATCAAGGAAGTACGTGATCGCGGGCACACAAAAAAAGAAATTGCTAGGAAGTATGGCATATCTTTATCTACATTGGCAGCAATCATCAATTCGAGTGAAAAAATTTTAAGTCACACAACAACATCATTAAAAACAAAGTACGTCTCATCGTCACAAAAGTGTCGTGCGTGCAAATTGCCTGTAAGTGAACCAATTCTGAAGGAGAAGGCTCAGGTTTTGGCTCTTAAACTGAAGTGCGACAACTTTAAAGCCTCAAATGGGTGGCTTGATAGATTCAAGAAAAGATACGGAATCACTTCGATGAAAATCTGTGGAGAAGAAGGTAGCGTCAACACAAAAGACGTTGAGCAGTGGCATGAAATAAACGATGACATTGTGTCTAAATATTCCCCTCGAGATATATTCAACCTGGATGAAACAGGTTTGTTTTTTAAGGCAATACCTGACTCCACCCTCGGGACCCGTGGCGAAAAATGTCGCGGAGGTAAAAAATCTAAGGATAGGGTTACAGTAATGCTGATATGTAACCAAGATGGATCTGAAAAGTTGAAACCAGTTGTGATTGCAAAATCAAGAGCTCCGCGTTGCTTCAAGAACGTGAAAAATTTGCCTGTGTTGTATGAAAGTAATAAAAAAGCATGGATGACGACGGACATTTTTCAGAAGCAAATTATCTTCTTGCAGAGGAAGAGCGCATGCGAGAATCGCAATGTACTACTTCTTGTAGATAATGCCCCAGTTCATAAAATAAGCGGACTAGTGCTACCAAACGTCAAAGTACTTTATCTGAGTCCAAATAGCACCAGTAAGATGCAACCGCTGGACATGGGAATAATTAACAGCTTTAAAGTCCACTACCGAAGATTTCTCGTCCAGCACTATCTTCGGACGCTTGGTAAGTTCTATTTCTTTTCTATCATTTTGTGTTTAAAAAATACCTACTCGTCGTCGCTAAGGTCGCAAATATATATATATATATATATATATATATATATATATATATATATATATATATATATATATATATATATATATATATATATATATATAAATCCTTTGCGACCTCCATATTTTCTCAGGAATTAATTAATATTAGCAATATGATAGCCGCCGCAACCGCATCACAGAACTTTGGTAAACCTTTTACTTGATAGTAGCATTCTTGTGGAAGTTCTTCGTTGCAGCTGTCATGGAAATTAGTTTAATTAAAGAATACTAAATTTGTAGTAATACGTCACTATTAATTAAATTTTGATCCATTTTCAGTACGTAATTTATTAATTGATAGCGTTTTTGTCGTTAGGTAAGAATTTGGGACGCGACAAGATCGTTTAAAGTACCCGCGAGTAAGTAGTTCTCGAAAATCACCGTTAAACGTCAGCGTAGTAGAACGCATATAGAAAGAGGGAGCTTACTTATTTATAATATTTATACTTATAATATTTACGAGCTAGTTTCTTGGAATTCATGGCTGTGAGTTTCATTCACTGTGACTTAAGTGAGTCTCCTAGGCCTTGAAATAAGTTCTATGCTATAAAGGGATTCAGTATAATCGTAGTCTAATTTTTAAATCTTTTCCATTTGATGCAAATATACCTACTGCGCATTGGCTCCTGGAGAGCCATGTGAGTAACGCTCGTGTCTCATGAGGAATCAGTTCTGCGCTCTGAGCCGTTTTTTCGCGTTAGCGTTAAATCATGGCCGACTTAACGCGAAACCCGGCTTAACGCGGAACGTGATGAGATACATAATAGGGGCCCTGATTTCAAATCCTGGTGGAAGGACTAGGGCAAAATGACCTAAGCGCTTTTAACGAACTACTACTACTATAGTGCACTCAGAGAATTGCATGTGATATCTATTGTTTTCTTCCTGAATGAGCTTGTGACTCTTATGTGTAACAGAAATTAGTTTGATTTCATCCTCATAATTATTTGACAAGTTTATACCTGCATAGTTTAGCTTTCTGCAAGCAGAGCTTTAGTACGCATACATTTGTTGATGATCAAGCCTCTGATGTGCCTCCATGGACATTGATCCATGCTGTGCGAGGAATTGCCAGAGCATGGGACAGTGTCACTGCAAACACTATTTCCAACTGTTGGAGATCTGCTGGTTTTGGTGACACGTCAATTATAGAGACAGAGGAGTTAGTGGAGGTTCCCACACTACAGGACCTCCTTAGTAAAGAAATGGCACAACTAAATCAGTACATCCCAGATGCATCCTCTCATGCTGAGTCATATGTCAAGTGTGACTCTCATGTTATAACGCATAACTGCAATGATTTTAGTGAAGACAAAGAAGATAAGGATGAAGTGAATTTAGATAGCTCTTCTACAAGCTATGAAGATGACCCAGAAGCACCTTCCCCCCCTACAAGGGATGAATTAAGACACTCTATAAAAGTGCTTCATAATTTTCAGATGTTTACTGATGGTGTACCTGATTCATTTAATAATTACCTTACAAGTATAGAGAAAATAACCTCATATTTCATTGAAACTTCCAAAAAACAAAAAAAAATTGATTATTTTAAAAAGAAAAAAGTTTAGAATTTTTTCTGTTGTATTAAACATTAAACTGGATGTGTAATTCATTTTATTGAAACATTTCCTTCCTTTCAATCCCCTTTAACTTTATGCACTGTGTTACTGAAACTGAATTGGTATTGTAGAGATTTCGATTGCTTAAAAGAAAACCTCAAATTTACAAAGCCCGAATTTTACAAAGCACAAATTTTTGGGTCCCTTCAACTTCGTAAAATTGAGGTTCTACTGTATATATATTTAGAAGAAAATTTCTAGTAACAGAAATGCAAAATTATGGAAGATTAAAAATAGTGCTTCCAGGACTGCCAAATGATGTACACAACCCATGGTTTAAAAATATGATGAAATATTCGCTAATGTGAATGAAGGCGTTTCATTGGGACCAATTTCTCCTCTGTTGGTTTTACATTAATGATCTCCAGTGTGATCCATTCAGATTATAGATCTATTTTTTATATTCTATGTACAACATTATGATTATTTATGATAGTAGTTAGGTTGTACAGAAATGAATGACAAAAATGCCGGCAAATTAAAATTAGCTTTTAAAAAACGAATAGTACATCAGTTAGATGTAATCCCTGGCCAAGTCAGTGCACTTCTTCCATTTGGTTAGGAGGTTTCTGAGGGCTTTGGTAAACCATTCTGTGGTGTTGCACCACGTACTGACAATTGCATACAATTCCTCAATTGAACATGTTGGCCCCTGACAGAGTCTTTCATCTTCTCAAACAAGGCATAGCCTGAGAGGACCAGATTGGGCGAATACAGAGGGTGTGCCACCCACTGTATGCACACATTCTACATCTCCAAATCATTATTCACAATCGTCTGCAATGGTCCTCCTGTAAGCCTTGTCTTTTCCTGCATCTCCTTAAATGTTATGCGCATATTGACCATCATCCTAGCATGGCTGCCACATTTGCTGCTGTATGCAAAGTTGTTGGTCATCCTATGTTGATAACTTTGGTTGCAGTCTCCACTTCACAGTGGTAGACGGTATGCCTTGAGGGTGCTTTGTTCCTGCTCACAGACACCATTTGACAATGGGTCTCACTACCTTTTATCCCCTTCTTCTGTCCAATGCTGACTGTGATAGTCACGTTCCTTCATTGGTGTCCACGCTCTCACTATATGGTGGCAAAAATGATGGGTTCTGCCTCATTGTTTGCCTGTGGCCCATCTAAGTGTTCTGCATGGCTCAAGCACCCTTGTGTCCATTTCACTGGTTTTCTTTGTCGTGTATGTATAGTTTTGTCACGAGAGCCATTGTGTCAATAATTTCTGCATGAGTACCTGATCATGGTGCATGCCTTTGGGCCATGCTTTGCATCTGCTGTTTTCAGAAACCAGCAAATCTTCACTCAACAATTTTTGACAAGACAAGATTATCTGTCCTGTATTCAAATATAAGAGGATTTCTTACCCACCTATACTTCTTGGATTCTGTTCGATCCAAGGATTTTTAGATATTTTCAACTGACAAACTAGGGATCAAAAATTTGTTTCTAAATAAAAATAATTTTATCCAAGCACTTAATATTTTCCCACTTGTAATCTCCTATCTGGGGAAATTATAAGTATTTCAAAATGGAACATTACTGTATAAATGCATTAACACATTGAATGTTAAGTACTGCTTGACTGGTCCTGCACCACTTTTAATTTATTTATTTATTTGTTCTTCATGTAAATACATATACATCAGTAAATATTACAAAAATTAAAATCGAGGGACATAGATTCCCCTAGGATATCATCCTGTTTGGGGTTATCCGACTCTTCCAGTCCAACGAAAACACAGAAAACAACAAGGAAAACAGTCTCTGTGCCGCTATTAACGAGTAACTTTTCAGAAAATTAAAAGTGGATACAAAAATAATCAATAAGAGAAATAAAATTAGAAAAAATATTGAAAATGCCAGAACAAGTAAAGGCAATCATAACATGCACAATACAAAATAAAATAACACAAGTATAATTTCTTGATCAAAACAGAAGAAATTTACTCAATCCTTTTAAACAAACACTCCTCTTGCTTGTTCAGGAAGCTTTGGTCCTATTCTGTATATATATATAATATTCTTAGTTTAATTTGTACAATTTTTATTTCGTATAATCTTGTATATTTATTTTAAATTTGTTATGATAAGTGCATTCACTGTAAAATGGTTTCAGAACTATATGTGGATCTTTGAATAAATAAATAAATAACCATTCTTTAAGAAGTTCAAAAAAAGTTACTTCTTTATCTACACCAGATACACTTACAGGTAAAGAAACAAACAATTTAGGGCCAAGACAAAGATATGATCTACGAAAAATTTCATTATTTGGTTTAGGTTAAATAATATTAACCCTCGAGCACCCACGGTTGCGTATACGCAACCGTGGGTGCTCGAGGGTTAAATTTTGCTCTGAGGATACATACTCTGGGTTTCACATGTTCTCCACCACAATTGTAGAAATTTTGTAAAACCTTATAAATAAACAAATGCCTTAGGGGTAAAATATTCAACTTTTTAAATATAGGAAAGGAATGCACCATGAATGAGGCTAGCGTCATTACCCTTAACACCCTTTTTTGGGATACCAGAAGTGGATTAATATTTGTTGATTAAGCTTCTGCAGGGAGAGGGCCATTTGCTTGGATCCATCAGATTATAGCCATCAGTTGAAGTTCAGCATTGCTTTGTGTTTTTCTTTTGTGACCTCTGAAAATCAGTCCACTTCAAAATGGTTAATATATGATTAAGTTACCCATTTTGGTTGGTAACAAAACCTGTTATTACGACTTATAATTATTAAAACTTAAATCTTCCTCCTTTATCTCTGTGCCAAATATAATATTAATAATATATGTCCATCTACTTATTGAATGATGTACATTATACAATTTAATAATTATTGGCATTGTAGATGTGATTGTATTGGTCTCAATTTTAGAGATAAACTCAACGAAGAGATAGTTTTTGGTGAGAGTTGCCACAAAAGTCAAGCTATCTAAGATTTCAGTGCCTTTTAAGTCAGTATGAGACACAAACATTGGATAACTCATGGTGGTATTCTGTTTATGACTACTCTTTTTTATATTTGCATAATAAGTTCCTTTTCACAGCTATCTACCAATTAATGTTGCCCTCTGTATTTTTGGTCATCTATGTCACAACCTATTAAGATACTTTGTTTGTAAAAGCTTTTTTTATTCTTACGAAGCACAAAAGTAGACTATGAAGTTATGTCTTCTTCATACTTTTGGAAATAAAGTAAACATCTTTGACAAACATTAATGTTTGCAATTGCAGTTTTCTTTAAAAAATTATCTGATCTTAAATACCCTTTTGTGTTAATTTTACATATCTCAGTGAAATAATCAAGCATTATATCAAATAGATGAGAATTTTCATACTACATATTTTCTATGTCTGAAACAAGTTCAATATTATAACTATATGGGTGTAATCACAAATGAGAATACATAGTTTCAATGCCCCATGGAATCATGAAACCAACAAAATGATAAAGGCGAGTCATCTAGTACTTTCTTAGAAAATATCAATCCAATAAGAGCGTAAAAGCATAGAGTAACTATACTTACTATAAGTATAGTTACTAACATAACTGTAGAGTAACTATACTTACTATATAACTATAGTTACTCTATGGTAAAAGGTTTCAAAATTTCTTTGAAGAACCATTTCCACTACTGGTACAGCTTTTTTGGACAATTGTAGGAATGAAATGAAACTGATAAGAACACTAGATACTATAAAATTATTTTATTTGTTAACCATGGTAAATGGATGTTGAATGTAACAGTACTCAGAATTTATGCTGAACCACCATATAATCTTCGCCCCTCATAAAAAGATTCCTCTGCGAAGAAGAGAATTAATTAATTATAATTGACCTTTCTAAATTATCATGAAATTCTATTCTAAATCAACTCATCCATGTTCAAAACTTCCAATGACAAAGTAAAATGCTTTTAGGCATAATTTTATTTGTAATCCTTATTTTTTCCATTTAATCCTTTCCAAAGTGAATGTTTTCTTATATATTATTTTCTTGTATATTACTTCAGTTAACCATAAAATTCTTTCCTTAGATACAATACACATATACTTTCTTGTATCAATAAATATTGCATTAATCATAGATAAATATCAATGTAAATGTTTATTTGAAATAATTTGACTATAAAAGAATATAGTGATAAATAATTTGTTAATGTTATAAAATTTTCGACACAGAAGCTCTACAGGAAATACCTATATAATAATAGGTAGCAAAATTTATTGAAAACATTAAGTTGTACCTTGTATCTGCAAGTTATTGCTATTTATCACTAATCTCAAACTTAAAATTTACATTATTTTCATGGTCATCATATATTGACTATGTGATGGTTTAAAAGAAACGATTGTTTTTAAAATTTCAAAGATTTAGTCTAAATAAATATTAGAAGATAAGAATCTCCAAGCATTCTTTTGTTTAAAAACATTGAGTTTGTCTGATGAAACTTATAGTATGTTACAAATCCCAAGGAAAAACAAACTTGAATAAAAAAGACTGACTAATGATCATGATCTGACTGAATGATCTATCATCATGTTAATTAGTGATCCTAGGCAGCAGGGCTGCTTTTCTTCTTCAATCTTCTGGTTATTTATTTTGATATTTGTTTCTGAAATCTTCCATGTACTTGTTTACAACCATGATTTTTATTTAAAAATTTATGCTGAATTTCTATTCTATTTATTTCAGGATTTATACCATTCAGTAAGGGCGTGTGCCTTACTTTCCCTATTCCTTGTCATTTCCGTTTAATCTTGGTAACTTACCTCACTCTTTATTTCATGCAACATCTTTTGCCTTCGCAATTTTCCTTACATTACATCCTCAATTAATTTCCTAAGCAGCCTCTCTTCCATCAATATTTGATCCCCCGATTTCTTCTGTTGATGCTTAATGATTTCAATTAAAACCCTTTTCTGATCCATCTCTAGCACCACTGTGATTTGTATTTCTATCAAACCAGCTTACATTAATCCTGACTCAACTTTAACTTAGCTTTCTCTCCTTTGGTAAGCCTCATTACCTTGATTATTCACCCCAACTCCATTGCTTTATGAATAAGTACATTTAATAGAATTTATAATTACCTTTTGTATACACACATAATAGCTTTTCCTTCTACATATCTTACTGACATCATTACTTCAACACAACTTCCTCTCGCTTATATACTCATACTCTTTCCAGGTTTCTTTCACCATTTCCTCCTCCTATAATCACTAGCGGGCAAGTACACCTGAGCTAGCAATGTGTTGGTTTTGTCTCTACTTATACCAACATAACTTGGCCACTTATTAGCTCAGTGGCTACCATGGCTTCTCACGTCTAACACTGTTGTAACCCTCCAGTGGCTGGTATTTCAAATCTTAGGTAATTGAAGTCCTATTTCCAAAAGTAATAGAGACATTTATGGCTCATAGGACAACTGCAATCTCCAATCAGCTGTATTTGTTCAGATAAAGACTTTAAAAGCATCATATAAGCTCTGCTGTATTTTTCAATATTCTTATGGTTAAGAATTAGTGGTTTTATTATTATACTGCAAACACATTCAAATGATTGTAGTATTCAACTTATCAGGGTAGCTTCTAGCGAAAAAGAATTAAATTGCTTTTAGGAAAGAAAATACAGCAACCAGGATGTGCAGAGTTGTTCAAAGGGCAAAACATTGGCCAAAAAAAGTGGAGTGATTAAGCACGTAGGCCCATATGTATTTCATCCTTGCGTCTCATTTGTTGCTGCATTGAATTGACGTGAAAATATTCCAATCAAGCATTTTCAACTATAACTATTGGATCCATATCGAATAAATTCATATATTATGATGATATTCATAGCATTTTTTAGTATAAAATTGGACAAATTAATTTCTTGGTTTTTATCATTCTTACCAATGCAACATTGCAATGTTACAATTCTTACCAATGCATTTACAAGACTGGAAATTATGAGGGGATGAAGTTTCTTATTCAAGGCAGAATGTCTTTGAGAGCTGTAACTATTGATGATATAAATACTTCATGAACTACTTCACACCCTAATCTGAAAATTATCACAGGAACTACAACTATATCATAGTTTTTCATTTTCTGTGGAATGGAAACTATTCCATTTTCCATAATGAAGATGATCGATGTTCATTCATGAATCACGTGTGTATGTAATCATATATGTAGCTTAATTTGGGTACTGAGTTTAACAAACCTTATAAGGATTCATATAGATGATTATTTACTTATAATCTATTTATATATAACATATTTAATGTTTATTTATGAAAATATTTTGTTGCTCTTTGATCTTCCTTTTTTTCAGTGTTTTGTAAAAATGTTAAAAATGAATAATGTGAAGTAAAACATTAATTGTATATAATTTGTCAAAACTGGTGAATTTCATCATGACCATCTCTAAATCTGCAAAAGCCACAAGTATTTCTCATTTCATCGAATATTTCTCTCATAATCTTATTTTTTATTGTGTTGTGAATTTTCATCTAAAGGTCAATCTTTATTCAATACAATCTTTCAATGAAAAATATCTTGAGAGTATTCACAAACTCAAGAGAGATATAGTACTGGGTGTTTCAAAAAGAATTAACTGCTTTTTAAATTTATATATTTTTAACGAGAATGCCCAATAAAACTGGAATAAATTGAAATATCTTCCCAATACCTGAAAGTTTTAGAAATGTTATTTCAAATGCAGAGTCAACCACAACTCAGACAGACAATAACTGAATTTATCATCTGGTCATTTCTTTTTTTGATCATAAATGAGCATTAAATAAAGATATCAAAACTGGCATACTTCCAGGGCATTAAGTTGGCAAAAATGTATTACTAAATCATGTATGTCATGATTTGTCCTATAGTAATGATATTTTATTAGATTAAAATCCATGTGTTAAAAGTGTCACATCATATTTCTTCAACACTTAGTACTTGAGAATATTGATTTTGGCAAGTCCAAAAATTAATACATAGAAATAGCAGGATTTAATAATAACAAAAAACCTGGGATGAATCAATAAACAAGGTATAGAGAAACAGAAATTTTACATCAAAACTCAATGAGTTCTCCATCTATACACAAGTAGATATCGTATATTTCACTGCACAAGAGGTTAGAGGAAACAAATAGAAAATATTTAACACAATTTCACTAATCTTTAATGGTTGTATAGAATTTACGATTATGATCCATTAATTCCCTCGTTATTAACCAATTTAAATCAAGAATTTGCAATAACTCTTCAAAAATACTCTGGTGTGAAATCCCTGAGTTACAACCAAGTAGAAGATTCATTATGAATTACACTTTAAATGCCATAGAATAAGCACAAACCTATGCCTTCTCTCAGTAAATAAATTCAGAATCCAAGTTCTATTTTTAACTTTACACAACTCAGGATCATTATCAACGAATCGCCCCAATGTTAAATTACAGCCAATGATTGTTACTAGAGTTACATGACCACAGATCCACGCATTTAATAAAGCATAGTTATGTCTCTAAACACCTTTTATGGAAGCAATAGAAAATTAGAGATAGATCTTAAGCATAATTCTCTCATGAGGTGTTTAATAAATAAAATCTTAAGAGACCATCAAAAAATCTAATTATATGGATGTTAGGCACAAGGTAAAGAGATGACAATAGCAATTTTAAATAAACAGTAAAATCAAGAAAGTTCAAGTAAGAGAATACTGTTTTTTTTTCAATTTATACAGTGGTCTGTGTAAGTAAAAAATATAAATTTTATTGCTTGAACTTCCTTGGTTTTAGTGATAGAATACCACCAAGTTAATGCCGAGATGATTTTATTTTAAATTATCAGCCTATCATAGGATTTAGAAAGAACATAATGATAGATATTCAAAAAATGTGATATATTTGAGATGATCGTCAAATCATATTTGAGGCATCAAGGAAAAAAATTACATTAACTCATTAACAGAAAGTATTACTAAATTTTATTAATTGAATTCCTCCTCAACTCAAAGTATAAAATAATTCCATGAGAAAAGACAATCCTCCAGTGGTACAGAGAAAGAACACCACTTACAAAGCCAATTTAGGCAGTTTAGCTATGCAACAGACATTCACTCAACACTCTTATATTGGCTTGTAGTCTAATTTTGACTCCAGCTTTTTGTTATCACCAACTTTACGCACAGCTTTCATAAAGTCCTCCTGAACAACATACTCTCTCTCAGCACGTATAGCAAACAAACCAGCCTCTGTGCACACATTTCGCAAATCAGCTCCATTGAAGCCATCTGACAACTTCACAATTGCTTCATAATCTAGAATTAAAAAAGTACATAAAACGAGCTATTACAACAATGCTTCAATAAAATGCCAAACTATTAATTTAACAGATGTGACAGTGAATAAATGTCTTACTTAATTTATAAGTGTATGCCAATCAATTTTCTAAGCACCCAATACTAATTAGAGGAGTTAGATAAACATTTAAGTACAATTTTCACCAATAACGTGTACATAATTTATTATTAATCAGTCTATTTAGGAGGGATTCCAAAGCCAATTCTCCCATTCATAGACCTAACCATGAATATTTTAATCAATTTCACTTTGGTACTGGGCTATTTAAGGGGAAAGTAACTCAAAACCCAAGCTATTACCGTATTTTCCGGTAAATAACACGCACCTACTGATAACACGCATTATAAAATGCGGATGCGCACCGTCGGCTAATACATTTCTTCTTCGTGAAAAATTATTGATAGCAAGCATTTCAAAATAGTATTGTTTTTCATAAAGAATCGCTTCAAAGGTCATTATTTTGCTCTTTAAACTCATTCAATCTACCTCTCCCACCTTGTTAAATATTCAATGAAACAAGAATTTCTGTTGTATATCACGCACTATACTATTTTTATAATTTTTATGCATTTTTGTATACATAACCCGTGGGTTATCTACCAGCAAATACGGTAATTAAAATATAAAACTATCCACTAAAAAGCATCCTTAAGAATCAAGGTTCCATATGAATCTACAAAAATGAATAATTACCTATCTCTCCATGCTTTGCAATAGGGCCAGCATGAATTTTAAGGATATCCAATCGAGCTTGCTCATTCGGAAGAGGGATTTCAATCTTCCGGTCCAGACGACCAGGACGGAGTAAAGCAGGGTCAAGAGTATCAGGTCTGTTGGTGGCCATGATGATCTTCACTTGACCAAGAGTATCAAATCCATCCATTTGATTCAACAGCTCCATAAGAGTCCTCTGTATTTCACGATCAGCAGATGTACCTTCGGAGAATCTCCTACCACCTGCAAAATAAAACAACTCAGCATGAGGTTAAAAAGAATTAAATGACAGGCTAATATCTCAAATCAAAGCCAACAGAAACTGGGTAATTTGTACTGTCCATCAGATGGACATGTCAGGCCAAGCCTTACTAACGGGAAAATCTAGAGAAGAAATCAAAATTAAGCATATATTTACTGGTACGCATGGATGAGTCTGAAATAATGCAAAGCATGGAAGAGCATCGAGTCTGTTACATGGCTAACTGAAAAGAAGCTTCACTAGTACACCGACAATATTATTTAAAAAGAGTTCAATTGCTGAGTTAAATAACTGAATTGAAGAAGATTAGCATGAGTTGTAAGAAGAGACTAAATACTACATCCGAAAACAAATATGTTTTGCTATAAAATAAAAAACAATGATCACAAAGTATTTGACAATTATTCATAAAATATTAATAAAAATAGTTTCTGAAAACAGAGAAGTAAAGATAATAGAATAGAATGTATCACAAACCTGACCCATGAAGTAATAGAAGGATAACATATCATCATCATAAGTGTTCTACCTTTAGGTTCTACCACTCAAAAATCCCTATTAAGTGCTCTAAATTTCCTTATAGTTAACCCCACCCCTTATATTGTCCAACATCTTTTGTCTTTACCTCTGTTTTTTCCCTGAATTCTACTCTCAATCACAGTCTTCACCAATCCATTTCCCCTCATTGATTTCCTCCTTTCTAAAATTCCACATTGTATTGCCTTTACTATTTTTTAATTTTAGAACATACAATAAAGAACTTAGGGAATCCACATCGTATTCTCAAATCACTTTTATTTCTTTGGAATTGCAACTGCTCTATGCTTGGTGATTCCTACAGGATATCATACATGCATAAGTGTCATACTGTCAGCTTGGTTCCAGATATTCAGGGTTAAAGAAAGGCCTTCCTGACTACAATAGGGAAAATGCCCAAAATATGTCACCCAGTCAAGCAATCCCTTACTTCTACCAGAACTGTAATCACTACAGAAATAAAATTCCCAATATCCATCCATATATTACTTCAGCCCTAAGTATTTTTTAAGGATTAAATCTTTATTATTTTCAAGCAAAATAATCCTTGCACAAATTCATAGGCTGGGTAAAATTTCATCCATGTATCATATAATTTATATTGAAATAACGTATCAAGATCTGGTTACGAGTTAAAGACAGACATCTTGGTTAACTGATATAACTTACCAATAGCATCAATTTCATCCATGAAAATAATACAAGGTTGGTGATCCCGAGCATAATTAAACATCTCTCTTATAAGTCTCGCACTTTCTCCGATATACTTGTCAACAATAGCACTGGATACAACCTGTTTCATGGGAGAAAATCAGTAAAGATAAATTTACAAGAAGTACCTCCATCTAAATAGAATTGATTTACACAGAGAAGAAAATCTACTTCAAGAAATATTTAGTCCTTCAACAGACAAAATAACTGTAAAATATTTAATTTTATTTATAGGAAAAACGATTCATTACTGCTTAAAACTGATTATGAAAAACTAATGATAGAAATCAAATAGTATGCTTCCTTCGATCCAGCAAGCATTCAATTTATTCGTTAAATAATAATGGAAACAGAAATGAGTTTAATTGGTTAAGGATAGAGGTCCTTCTCAATAGAAGTATACAAAAGAATGGGACAATGAAAGAAATTACTAGAAATTTGATATCACAGTTAAACACTAACAGACCTTCAAAAAGTTAGCATCAAGCTGTGAAGCGACAGCACGAGCCAAGAGCGTTTTCCCTGTTCCTGGGGGCCCATACAACAAGCATCCTTTCGGCGGAGTTATGCCAACCCTTTGAAAGAGCTCCGGGTTCAGCAACGGCAGTTCTATCACCTAAAAGTTACAATAATTACAATTAAATTATAATACAATGAAAGCCAACAAAATGACCACTAAAAATCTTCAAATATATCACTGACACCACATTATCATTTCCACCAATGGCAAATGGAATGGGTTTTCAATATTAATATCTAAAAGTGTTGTAAATCGGAAACAATACTCACCTCCCTAAGTTCACGAATTTGTTCGGCTAAACCACCAATTGCGGAGTAAGTAATATCACCTGGGTCTTCATGTGACATATTGTATACTAGAGGATCAACTTCTCTTGGAAGATGACGCATTATGGTCAACGTTGTCATGTCTAACGCAACTCGAGTGCCGGCCTTCAGTTTAGTTTTATCCAGCTGTCTTCGGCAACCCACAACGTATCTTGGTCCATTGGTAGCTTTCACTATAACTGTGGAGAATAAACGTGAATTACATACTCGGCCCTACATCCATGTAAACAATCACTAAATCAGCAAGCACATTCGGGAATATGCTTACTTACATTTTTCCTCTGTCAGCTGCTTTAATACTTCTCCCACAATCTATAAGAACAAGCAAAAAAATATTAACATTCGCTGCTATCAAAATGCCCTTAGATTGACATAGATAATGTTCATCTTTACCTGTCCGACGCTTTGTAGAGCTTTTAGGTCATTTTCAGACTTATCATATTGTTTCGTCAACTCTTTCAATTGCTCTCTCACTGAAAGAATTAAAAAGAGCAAAGGAACTGTATAAATAAATTCTCTGACAGGAGTGATTCAGCAATGTTGTGAACACAGAGAAACGCCCATCTTTACAGAATTTGCGGTCAAAATAATACCAAGGATCGTAAGAAAAGTAAATTATGGCTCACTTTCTTTTAACCGGCTTTCAACCTCCTTGTGCTCAAGGAGTTTTTTCCTGAAAACCTGCATACTCTTCTCCCTTGCATTGTCAGCAGCCATTTTTCCAAGTAACAAAACACGATAGGATTGAAGTTCTTCGTAAGCCGGTTGATGGTGTTGCCAGCGTTGCTTTCGTTTCGAAATTTTTGTGTCATGATGGCGGAAAACATTAGGTTTGAAGTCGCCGAGTGAGTGGTGTAACAAATTCGGTAAATTTCTAGTTTCACACAGTCACTAGAAATTTACCTCAATTCTTTGTTATTCTATTCAGCCCATGAGCATTGTTACATCAATTTACTTTGCTCTAAGTCTGTCATACGGTTTCCTCAGTTCATTTCACCAATGCTTTGTGAAGGTATCATGCTCAGTCGATGAATGTCCAAGTGTTGTCGGTAAAAATAGCCTAGAAGTTAAAAAACTAATTCTGCTCACCAGTTAATGGTGAAAGATAGAAACTGGTATTCAGCACTAACGTGTGGTATAGCCATAATTTTTTCAAGGTTTAAGTAGAGATGTGAGAAGCCTGTGAAAATGTTATTGTTTGATGCTAAAAATTAAAAACTTGTGGCGTGGGTACTATTGTATGATAACGATGCAGTAATGGCTGGGCTGGTGGTAATATTACTAATTCTTCACGACCTATAGGTAGGACATTAGCAGATTTTCAGCATATTCTTAAGTTGAATCTATGCATGTGAAGACTTAGAAAGCGTTTGAAAAATTATCATTGTAATTTAGTTAACAAGTAATTGAAATTCCAAAGCCTTAAAATGTTCCTTCGATCCATCCTGATGAATGGAATATGTGTCATTTGGTAGAGGAGAGTGAACTAACCTTATCTTTGTCTCATTCTTGTTCATGGCTGCGATGACGTGAAATCTACTGAAGTATGAGTACGCTGAATAATTAAGGTCTCTCCTCAATTAATACCGAGGTGGTGTTACTTCCAGAGTTATTGTGCTTCAGTTATGTAGACATGTTCTGCTTGAAGCATTCTGACTGCTCATGTTTGAGGGGGTGGGATATGAACTGGCCTTCTGGCTGAATATTTTACTGAGTCACGATAATAATATTTAAGAAATATGTGTTGATTATAAGATAATGTTTTACTGAGCTGTATCGTTTTGCAGCTTAAATGTCATAGCTTGGAGTGATAAGAAATATTTTCCAGTTTCAGCTAGCCAATGTCGTTACTTTATAAAATATTTTTTTATATAACATCCTATATATAATACTAGATTGTTTTAATGGGTGTATTTATTTCTGAAAGTGAAAGGAGTGCACAGTGAATGCCCGAAAAGGCCACATGTGGTCTGAAGGTCTCTGGCTCTCCGTTCATGGTTTATGATGTATTCGATGTAGCTAGATATACCCTAGCATTATAAAATGTTCGTTTAGCTGCATTCAATTCCAATCTTTATGGCTTTGTAAATTTTCATTTCTGGTAGATCTTCTCTCTTAATTTTATTATATATTTTAGTATATTAAAAATAATCATTAATCCTTAATTTTTAACTATGACTAATGCTCAAGAAGAAAATTACCACTCAAATAATGGTAATAATTATTATTTTTAATGAATGTTGCTTCAACGTCACTAGATCTACTATCTCTCTTTATCTTTCTCCTTGCCTTGGAAATGAATTGAAATCCATCATCAAGAACTGCAGCAACAAATTTTGCGCTGGTATGGATGATGTACCCAACTTAATAATTCAACTGATCAGGAATCCTCTATTATACCTCACTAATACTTCCTTCCTTGTTTGAACTTTCTTTTCTCCCCTTAAAACTTAGTTTTTCCTTTATATAAGAGAAAAGGCAGTCCAAATGATTTCAATGCTTACAGACTCATTGCTCTGCAGACACCATTCTCCAAAATATTTGAAACAGCTTATCTCCAATGTTTAGTTTGATACTTAGAAAACTGCACAATTTTATCTTCTCACCAGCATGGTTTTTTGCCAAAACAAATATACAGCATTTACTTTGTATGGAACCATCACTCCCCTTCTTTTAAGGCATATTGCCCACTGAAGAAATGGCTTTCACGAAACCAATTTCTTGAAATGTGAAACATTGGTTTCAAGAAACCATTTAATTCAAATTCTGAGAAGTTTGCCCACTGTTTGGTTGCACAACCGGCATTTCTAGAAACACATCGGAATGGTTTCATGTAGCTCATTTCATGAAACGTGTCTATCACGAAGTGTGTTTGAGCCCCTGCAGGCTGGCAGAAGCGAAACTCAACTTTTCCACCTCTTCAATTAACGTTTCAATTGAATTTTCTGATATAAAAGACATTAAACTGATTTTATAAAATGCATGCGCCAATAAAGTCGTCGCCGACAGAATTCAGGACCTACAGATAGTTCTTTGGACACAGCATAACTGCTATGTTGCCTGTAGAGGATGTATCCAGTACTTTCGTTTCCCTTTTCTATTTTTTAACCACCACCAAAGCATAAAAACATCCTCTTCGTCGCTTGATTGCATTATTGAAACTGAAATAATTGGTTTCATCAGCGGGCTCATGCATAAGAAATTGTTGAATCACGTTTCATGAAACGTGTTCCATGAAACTAGTTTCTACAGTGGGCGACCTGCCTAACTCTTGAAAACAGATTTAATGCCATTGTTATTTTGCTTGACTTTTCAAAATCATTTGATCTTGTTAACTACCAACTTCTATCTGAAAAAAATTGTGTTAAAGGTCCTCCAAAAGACAGGTTGCTGTCTTATCTTAAAGACAGAGCTCAGCAAGTATTAGTATACAAAAATGGAGGGAAATGCACATCTCCTTGTAGCATATTCAGTCTTGGAGTTACACACTCCTTGGCTGTTCTTTATGTACATTAACACAGCAAACCTCTCTTTGTCAGTTTAAAAATAAATACTGTTTACAGTTTGTATGTATACCTAAATCTTAGACATGCTAAAGAGAATATGAAGTCACTCAAAACAAGATCCGATGTACATAATTATGATACAAGAAACTCAAAGAAAATAACAAGAGTATTTCCACTCATGGTTGTAATTAATTTATCAATGAAAATAGATAAACCCATTTGTAGACTAACCAGAACACAAAACACCCATTCTAGTTTGAGTGTAAAATTTTTCAATGCACTGCCTGAAGGTGCAGTGCAGGCTGACATTGCAAAGTTTAATATTATAATTGTTAACTGGTTGATCTGTTAAGCTTTATATTCAATAAGTGAATTTTTTAACCTGGATTTTGATGAATTAGTGTTATGATTTCCTATGTTTATGATGAGATCTATTGTGTTGTATAACACTTAATGATTAATAAATAATAATTATTATTATTAATGATCTCTCTGATCCCATAATTAACAGAAGCAACCTCACCTTTTATACTGATGTTGCAGACGTCCTTATTTCAGCTTCTGAATCCAGCTTCTCAACAAATGCAGCCTTGCTACTGAGAATTTTCGCACTTGGACCCTTAATACTCTCCTTAAGCTTAATCCAGAAAGATCACAAATAATTCATTTTGTTCCAAAAGATGAACCTCAAAAATTAAATATCTATTTCTTTAATTGGTAATACCCTGCCTTATATTGGCTCTTCCATCTCTCGTAGGTTACCCTTCAAGTCACACCTTTATGGGGATTCACATGTAACATAAATCTATGGTGAATACAAATTATTACTTTTATTATTAGAGTGCTATGGATGATATTTTCCTCAAGAGAAAATCAATTAAATGCTCTTTCTTCTCATCAAAATATTGATATGTTAGCTCTGAGTCTTGTGCCCTGAGCATGAATGCTCCCTTTATTTTCTTTTGGCTTTGAGATCGGTTCTTCTATTTTATATTCTGCAGATGATTAAAAATAAAATTCAGTATGGGAGTGTCAAAAGCCTATGTGATTGCTGCAGCAGTGTTAAAGCACATAGCACAAGACAGGAATTAATACAATCCAAGATACAGATGAAATTAAAAATGCAAAACATAATAAGAAAGAACAGGTTTATTAAAATTATAAATACAGTTACAGAAAGCTATTTAAAAATCAACTTCTAATGTTAAAAATTGTGTATTTCATAATGTTCCAATATACTTACAGAATTTATATTTTAAAATTAATGTTTCTTTGGTGGTTTACAGAATTGCAGAACAAGAGCTTTTATCATTTACATGTTCCTTCTTTCCTCTTAGCCACTAAGCCAAATGTTCTTCATGCAAAATTAGTAGATGCTAGAAGACTAAGCATTTATAATACAATCTAGAAAATACATAGTTTTGTAATTTCCATTTTTAGTACAGTCCTAATAGAAATGCAACACCCTGTGCAGCGATTTTGCAGAGTTGCAGAACCTCTTGGATGGAGGAAGTTAGAGAGTTATGTGAGAAAAATGTAAGTGGCAGGGAAGGGGCTCAGGGTATTAGGGATGAGGAGAAGGTGGAGCATTGTTCTTCGGGACTCACAGCCAGCATAGGAACATATGGGAAGAAGGGCTATTTGCATGGAATATTCTAATCTACGAAATATTCCACGGATCTTGAAGTCCAAAGCATTAGCGGAAACTATGCATTATCAAAATATGTTAATACAAAACTTTATCCTGGGTAAAATTTCACAGTTGCTAATGTTACCATTGATGGTTGAGCATGAAACTTAACTTTCTTTACATTTGATAGACTAATCTTTTTACATGTTGCCATTTTTCCTGGGACTACCACATTTTTTCAAATAGCCTCCGGCTGCAACAATAGGAAAATTTCCTCTAAGCTCTGAAAGTTCTTAACACATTCACGCTGTTAGCTGATTTTATTGCCCAGAGAGATAATCAGTCATGAACCATCGGTGGATCATGCTTCCGCAAACGTATTAAAATGCACACTCCATTTAAAATCTGAAATGCTATTTAAAGTTAACATGTTATTCCTTTTGCAGAAATCTTGATCTTGGTAGTCTCTGAAGTGAAAAAGACAAGATAGTTAAACTTTATAGCCAATCATAATGTAATCAATCTTTTTATTTTAATATGTAATACAAGCAGAATCGAAAAAATTAAAAGTTACAATTTTTACCTAATGTTCCATAATTCTACATGTATAGCATTATTTCTCTTTGATTTTCTAATCATGTTTTGAAACGTCTAGTTTACTCCATTGTGCAAATAAATTATCAATTTGCTATAAACTATTACCTTCATGTAATATATCCAAAGAGTTTAACTTTGTAACATTTCAAGTAAAATCATAAAGTAGGGCCATTTCTTGTAGACCTATCAATGCAAGATAACAATGATAACTTGCAGTGCTTTTAGTACCTTGCCTAAATGAAGCACTGGAGCTCTTATTTGGTCTTTAGCAAGTAATTATATGCACAAAAAATAAACTATCAGTTCTTATCCCTTACACTCTTGCTGAGGATGATGGAATAGGTATTTCTCCTCAGATTGTCTGCAGGTAATTACTTACTAGCCACTACTAGTTATCAACCCTATGGTTGGTTTGACACAGCTTTCCATTCTATGCTTCTGTCTGCTAGCCTCTTCACTTCTAAATATTTCTTTGTTTTATAATCATTAATTATTTGCTCCATGTATCTCATCCGAGGTCTGTCCCTTCAAAGATTGTCTTCATTAGACTTTTCTTAAAATATACCTGATTAGATTGTCCCTATCCTTTTCTTTCATTTTATCATGAGAGTTCATTCTTCAGTACCTCTTCGCTAATTGATTAATCAATTCTTTTGTGAGTCTAAGAGGATATCCTTCCATGTATACATTCCTTGGGGATGATTTTTTTAACAGCTTATAAGCAACTTTTAATTTGTTTGTAATTATAAGAGTGGTTCTCCTCATTCATTCTATTGTCATGATCTGTATTTACCCTTAGTTCTTCGTTCTTCACTTTTTGTGACTATGGCATTCAAAAGATCCCCAATCACCCCCCTGTAATCTCATACAAAACAAGCTGCTCTACGTTGGACCATCTTTAATTTTGAAATTAAACCTTCTTCATGTTGATCCCATATCGTACAGTAGTACTTAAGACTAGGTCGACTACGAGAAATATAAGCTGTTTCTTTTCTCTATTTTCTTAGCCAATAATACTTTTCTTCTGATTTCAGTAAATTGACAAATAGGGGAAAGGAGGTTAAGTTGACGAACTTAAGCTTCAAATATTTTTCCTGGACTTAGTAAAAGTTTCAAAAATCTGAAATTTGCAAGTGTGTTTCTTTCAACTTTTATCTCTATTAATAAATTTACGAAGTGCGGCCATCCGCTGTTGAAGAACGAAATATTGATAATAGTTTTGAAAATGTCATTTTCTTCATCTTACCCCGCCTTAGGGGTAAGATGATGAAGTGATAACATTTTTATTAAATGGATACACTTTCTCGCAGGATGTTTATTCGTTGGCAAATTGAATGAAAAGTGGCAGGCGACTACTTTTTTCAATGCATTTTACGAGAAATTCTCTACTTTTCCTTTAATTTCTGTTGAAAATTTCCCTAAAATATTTTCACCTGCCTAAGTATTAATACTAAAGGAAAAAGAAAGGTTTGAAAGTGATATTGATGTAAAAAATCCCATGTTTCTCTAATTAAAGAATTAATGGCACCCGTTCCAAAAGAAACGGAACAAAACGCCGTATTTCTTTGAGATGCAATATTTTTGTTGTTTTTTGCGATTATGTTGTAAATAAACAAAATATTATCACGATGTTATGTATGGTATCACTGATACTAAACACTGAAAAAAATTGAAACAATTTTGACCAACTCCATAATTGTACACAAATTTTTCAACGTCGCGCAAATTTCTCTTATTTAAAATACATGGGTCTATGCATTTAATGGGGAGAATCTGTGACTTCATGATGGTGAATGGACTGTACCTGTGGCAAGATGGAGGAAATAGCGAATTCGTCATCTTACCTGCCCTTCCCCTACCTCGACTAGCTTATAAGGTAAGGGTTGAGGTGACTTACACATAAGGGCGTCACCCAAGAGAATTCCCAAGGAAAAACGGACTTGAGGAAAGTCTGACAGAGCCGGGAATCGAACCCGGGAAGATTTATATCACTTTTTTCAAGTCCGTTTTTCCTTGGGGATCTACTAGCTTAATAAAGGTTTTATGAATATTTCAATTAAATTTCATACAAACTTTATTTAACGGATCATAAATGTTGAAATATTAAAATAAGTTAAAAAACATTGAGAATTCACCTTACCGTAGTTTAAATCTTGGAAGTCGTAGGCTCGTAAGTCACCTCTCGTCACATCCTCACTCTCCGAAAGTCATTTTCTTTGATTAAATCCATGAACTTCTATTGCGTAACGGTTTTAAATTTACAATTGTATGGAAATCCGTGACGAATTTCTTTCCAACGATAAGATTAGCTACAAAATCAAGATCCGCAGTAAATAAGTCACTTCGATATCAGAGATATTCAAGATATCAATATAAAATGTTTGAGATGAATAATAATGTAGAGACACATACAAGAAGACATATCGCTGAAAATTTTCTGACAGTTGAGAGGTTATGTTAAAATTACCTCTGGCATGTAATCCGCCACATGTTTTACAATTTAAATATTGAAATACCTCAGTAAAATAACTCGAGCAATACAGTATGCAAATAATATTTTTTTATTTATTAGTTTTTTACAACATTTCTCTGCAAACTGAACATATATCTGTACATTGTAGTCGGGTCATTCGGGCAGTTTTATTACAATATTTTGTTTACTCTTGATCAATTAATTTGAATAATATGCGGTAGTTTCTTAAATTCCTCAAACAATCACTTGCATGTTGATTTTATTTTTTAATATCGGAGGATAAAACGAGAGATCGAGATGTTCTCACTTTACCGCATTATGAAGTGGAAATAGATGGCCAACATTGGCCTATAGATCTCAAAATATTATTTATTTTTCATCGATGTGTACGTCACGAAAAGAGGATTTTGAATGTTCATCGCAGAAATATACAGCGGGAGTTAAAATGTTTTTCCATACATTATTTCAGCAGTTCGCAAATCAAGTAATGATATTAATGGTTGAAAAAACCTCTCTCAATAAATTCTTGCACAAGTCCAACCATCATCAACTGCACTCTCGTTTCTCTCATGTACACGTCATGGTTTGAAACGTGTCTTGACATTCCATCTCCAACATTAGAAAAGCAAACATCTTCCGTCTTCTTCCCGAAGAAAATGGGAATCAGGAAAAGCGATAGAGCAAAAGCATAATCCGCGTATATTTTCATTTGCTCCTCCAGAATATCCATCGTGAGGATGTCTGGGTTAACTCCTAAATGGCGAAGGACTTTCGTCACGGTCGTGTGGTATTCATGCAAGAACTCTTCAAAGTACTCGTCTCGGATTTCTTTTCTTACGGAGGTGTAAATTGTATACATCAGATCCGCGGCCGGTGAAGTGTACAGCACCAGCTGATAGTCGAGGACGCGCACATCCGAAGGGGGTTCGCCATGGAAAAGCACGTTGTTGGTCCAGGCATCATTGTGTATGAAGACGCTGCTTTCGTCTTTCTTGCAACAGATGTTCGTGAGGACATCGAACACTCCCTTAGAGACGAAAGTCTGCAACCTCTTACCCAACTCAGCCGAATGCAGAAGCACCCCATCGAGGGCTCTCTCCCCCATCTGCTGAAACTGATCGTAGTACCTCGCTCTCTTTTCCATGGTAAAGAAGGGATGGTACTTCACCTTGTCCACAAGCGTAAGGAACTGTTGAGGGTACTTATCCTTCATTGCGTACGAGAAGGCGTGGAGCTTGCCCAGAGACCTCATGACCAACAAGCACTCTTCCCTCGAGAACCCTCTAGTTCTGTCCCTCATTCGGAAATTGGATGTCCGCAGATCCTCTAGAAGGATGAGGCCGATTTTGCTCAGGTAGCATTTGGGCACGAAGTCCAACGCGTCCCAGTTGTCTCTGCCGTGCTTCTTCTGCAGCTCCTTGAAGGCCGGTACCAACCTCGAGTAAAAGTGGTCTTCGATTGCAAAGACAGAGTCTGATTGAAAGGACTCCTTTGCCGCCTCATCCTCATGCATGCACTTCAGGACGAAGGAGACCGTCTTCTCATTCCCATCCGAGTCGATACCAACCGCTTTAACGCTGTAGACGACGCCGAGATAATTGTCTCCGGAATTCGTTAGTTCGCCGATGACTATTTTCGCATCTCCGATCAAACCTGAACTTTTCGCCAATTCGCGGACGTGCCCTGCGATCTCCTCACTCAAAACATCCATATCACGGAATGAATAGCAGCTGGAGTTGAGTTAGCGAACAAAATTTCGCGATTCCTTCCGAATCGAATCGCAAAATTCCTCCTCCTGCGTTGGCGGTCCTCCGGGCAGCTGTGTACTTCGAGAAATCGCCTCTCTAGCATACGAAGCGGCGATTTTTGGAACTAATGGAAAGGTGGAGGAGGGAGTGCTCTT
This sequence comes from Sympetrum striolatum, assembly GCA_947579665.1. Lineage (NCBI taxonomy): Eukaryota > Metazoa > Arthropoda > Insecta > Odonata > Libellulidae > Sympetrum > Sympetrum striolatum. Next base: position 73,625,040 of record OX388348.1, read on the forward strand.
ACTCCGACACACATTGGCCGCATGAATAACAGTTCAGGAAGAGAGCAATCATTCCCTTTGCCGTAGCAATCAAGTCCGATAAGAGATACGAGGACCCAAGTTAACATATAAACTCCTAAACATTTGCATAACCCAAATCTTAAGCATGAACACCAATCATACAACTTTCGGGAAAGGGTTAAATAGCGAACACTTGCCGTAGCTGTAGCATATGATGTCTAAAAATGCTATCATGCAATGCATTTTGCGTTTTGGTGAGAACTGTTTTGAAATACGTTGCCAAATCATGCGTACATTTATGAGGAATTCGTCACGGAATTTGTATTACATTAAAACGGTTATCTTAAAGGCACTAAACAATGTGAATGTATTTGGTTTATGATTTATGTAATAACCTTTTAGCAAAACGGTGTTTTTGTTTCCGTCCTTCAGGCTGTATAAACAAACGGTTTTGAACAGAAATGATATGTAGATTACGATTATCTTAATTTGCGAATTATTTTTATAATCTAACGTTAGTTTAAGATATTCCCCACTGTAAGCAATCGTAAGATCAATCATCCAACACAGTTTTGTCCACACAACTCAGCGAATGTTAAATGATGGCAGAGGGAAAATGATGACAGATGTTTTGTGTAAAATATAGGTACTAGAGATATATCTTTACAAGATTAATTCAACTCAACCGATTTCAGCTAAGATCGACTATCATCGAGTTTATACACCAGTAGAACTACAGGTGAATGCTACAGTAGTCTTGATTTTAAACGGGAAAATATATCATCTCTTACAATTTGGTCTTTGGGCTATGTAAATTAGTCGTTAAGTCGCTTCATGATACATATCAAGATATATCGGTATGAGTCCTCAAATTGCTCAGAAAAAATTAATTCATCTTTCACTGAATATTTTTCAATATTATTATTTGTGAAAGAGAAGAGAGTGAACTTAGAAAACTTGAAACTGTGGAATATCTAAAAAAAAACAGATAGTGTGAATTGAATCCGAAATCTATGATAGATGATTAGATTAATATTTCTTTAAAAGCTTCAAATTTGATCAAGATTAGTCCTTGAGATCTAGGCAAACATAGAAACATGAACTCTATTTTTATGAATACTAAAGTTAGGTTGACACTTTATTATGCTGTAGCTGACCAAAACCTTAGAGAAGGGCAGAGGCGTTGGACACAAGAAAGACTTCTTTAAACGCAGAAAATTACAATTTCTCCTAGGACGTATAGCATTCTGTTGTCTTTATACTAATTATTATTTCAATGATAACGCTAAAATTTTTGAAGCTTACTTCGTCGTATTGCGGTCGTATCTGCATGGATAATTCAGCATAAATTCTCAAGTCACAACTCGAATGTATCGTTACTACGTTCGTTACTTGAGATATGGCGAAAGAAATTTCCGTCGCTTTGATTTATTATCTTACTGCTCTTTCATCTTCTCCTGCCTGCTCTAAACTGCATGCACGGTTAAGACTTAGCGGCTCTATCATCGTACTAGTTGTTTCAATTAAAGGTAAAGGAAGTGAAAATTGATGCCTGCAATGCGAAGGTTGCAATTGTAACAGACTTTCACTGAAATTATCAACATAAGCTTGCTCAGACGGGAATCATCCTTGTCTTACGGTGAATCTCCTGAATGAATTCCCTCAGATTCCCTCAGAGCGTAAATAATGCAAAAAGTAATGCAATTGGGAGGTTAGCAACTTTGAATAATTTATTGAGGACAATTTTTGAAAACAGGAATCTTATGAAAAAATGGTTCCATAGATCAATTTAATTTTTTTCAAAATTTATTGTAACTTTTTGAATATTCATTACCTTACAGATTTTCATCGATAATATGCATTTGCTATACTTATTATATTTAAACAATAATCTAATGATGTATATCTCCAAGAATATGTACTTGGAAAGTAAAACTTCGAGGAACAGGAATTTCTACAGTGTATCTGAGAAACTGTGTTCTTACCAGATTAACAGTAGTAAACATGAAGATACACGAAGTGTTTCAGAAATAAAATTCACAGGTAACTGAAAAAATAAGAGGGACTTATGAAATATATTATGAACCCTCGAGTGTACTTTCGCTTGTTGATAATTGAATTCCATTTATTGAACGAGTGAGAAACCAAAATTTCTCATTTTTCCACTTCTCTTCTTCTCCTTCATCGTCGGATTATTATAAAAGGGAAAATGCTTATCATCGATACATATGTGAATCGTAAAATTCTCAAATTGTTCACCATAATTTGGTTGTTGTTATGTGAGATTTACGAATGGAGTATTCAAGCATTGTAATCCTGTTAATGGAATCGATTTAGAATATTCAATTTGACTGAGTCACGGTCTTCCTTGTGATTCACTTCTATTTTTCTTCTCTTATCGAAAATGTATGGGAGATAACGTATTGTCCAATTTCACGAAATCTTATCGCATGATTTTGTATGGCAGATTGTTCTCCATTCAAAATAAAACTTTTTCTAATCGTAAGCGGTGAGTCTCTGATACCATAACTAAATGAATGAAATATCTTTCATTTTTCTTTTGGTGTAACATAGAAAAAACATGTATCATTCATGTTAATTTTGAGCATAGCTGTGATAGGGGTATTGGTATAACATTTCGATCAGAAAAAAATTGACAAAACGAGGCACCCCAGTGCACACCCTATGGGCACGTGTCTGCTTTAGAGGCCCAGAGGAGAGTTCCGCTTGTCGTCTCCAAGGATTATCTCGACTAGAGGGGCTGCCAACTCTGAGTCAGTTCCTTCCGCGTCGAAAACTCTCCTCAGTCAACGTTGGTTGGGCTGTCGCGGTGATGCCGTCTCAATGTTCCTGGTTCTGCCCCACTCCTGGAACACGAACAAATACGAGATGGGATGTCTCCTTGTTTAGAAGAGCACGTCATTAAGCGAGAATACTCTCATTTTAAGTGAATACGACCTACGAATCAATACAGGAAAAAAATACGAACACATTCAAAATTTTTGGGTAAGACGGAAACGCCAGACTCCACTGGCGGCTCGCGAGGTATATATTTAACTCTGAATCTAAAATAAACCACAGAGCGTCCTCTCGGGCTTCTCTCAATGTAAATAAAATTCTCCGTTGTAAATTGTAAGAGTATTAAAAACAAATTAACTGATCTTGAGCATCTCATCCGAAGTAACGACTCCGACATAAATATAGGAACAGAATGTTGGCGTACAGATGATTTTAACGGCTGCGAACTATTGCCCTCAGTCTATCACCACTGGCGGCTCGCTTCCGGATATCGACTTGTAAAATAGAGTAGTTAAGAACAGAGCTCGAGATAACGACTCTTGTAGAACTCTTACAGGCAAAATGCAAAACAATTCGGCACATCTAATAGCCTAACAGACTACCAAGGAAATAAGCTTATTAAATCTTTCTCTTGCCAATATGCCCGAGCGATTGTCAACCACGCCAGTTTGTGATGGACTATCCGATCATAGACCCATAGTTATAAATTAAATTTGGAAAGGCGCAGAAAACATAAGCGCAAAGTATATCTTTACTTGAGGGCCAATTATGAGGGATTTCGTAATAAAATCATATCCGGTGTGTATGAAACATGCGCGATGTGCTTAAACACTGAGGACGCTTGAAATTTCTTTGCAAGGATTACGCGTGACCTTAAGGATAAATTCGTCCAAAATTTCTAAACAAACTAATGAATCTAGATGGCATGGTAGGGACATTAGGAAAGCCCTAAGGAAAGCTGCTTGCATTCTAAATAAGAAGCCACTGCGAGGCATCCGAGCAATATCAACACGAATCAAGTAACGAGCATAAATATGCAAAGTTGATAACTAAAAAATCTACGCGAAATATCCTCCGTCAATTCAAAAAGAAGATTCTGGGTGAATACCTAGGCGAGGTCCTAAAAGCTTTTTGGTCGTACGTAGGTGAGGTCCAAAGTAAAGAGCAAACAAGTTCCTTAAAAGATGATGTGATGTAATGTAGTTAACGATGCTAATGGCAATGCTAATATCTAGAATGATTTTTTCCGAGGCAGTCCACGTTTAACAGTACATAAAATATTCCACCAAAGGTTGATAGGCTTGAATGGATGTTGAAGATTACCTTTATAGAAGACTGCTATTATTATTATAATTAAACTATTAAACCGAAAAAAGCTTCTGACCATGAAGAAATACCGGCTGGAGTGTTCAAGGAAGTAGCAGAGAGCGTATCTTCAGGTTATATTTGAACAGGCCAATAAAAGAAGGTAAGGTCCCGAAAATAGGAACATTACTAACGTCACACCAATATTTAAATATTTATAACCACCTAAAAGGAGTATCCAGCTAATGCAGACCTATATCTGTAACATCATTAAGCGGTAAAATTATGGAACGTATAATTGCAAGTTCTTTAATGTTTTTTTTTGGAACGTCCAATTTTATAGGGAGGAATCAACACGATTTACGTAAGGTTCGATCTCGCGAGTCTCAGCTGGCTACGTTGGTCCACGATGTTCTGAAATCTACCAATGTTCGAATGGAATGAGTTCGCACATTCAGTGGTGCAGTAACATTGCCTACTGTTTTCGACATTGTCGAATTAGGACAACTATTAATTGGAAGTACTAAATCTCGTCGACGAGATCTGTACTGATGGATTTTCGGTACAGACTATCCTTATGCTTCGACAATTTTTAAGTAGTGATTTAAATAAGGAAATGCGCAACATGGTGATTTCCACTCTCAGAGAACGTGAATTTTGCAGACAGACGGCAAAAAGCTTTCACGAGATTATTGCGAGAGCAGATAGCTTATATTGGTGTATTTTTTCAGATAGCATAAGCTGCACAAATACGACAGCTCTTTAGGGAGTTCGGTGTTTACAACCCCCGCCGTACGCCATATGGCAGCTGGTGGGGTATTAATATACGTTAATGGAAGGATTCTATAATAGACGATACACTCCTTTCCTGAAGTTTGAGAATGAGACTAAATAATAAAGGTAAATATTTCTCAATAAAATAATTTAGCGATAGAATAAACTTGATGGAAAGCTATCGGCCCACGTCTACTATTAAGTTGAAACTTATTTATATCCATCGAAGCGAAGACCAAGTATACCAGTATTTGGAAAAATAAACTGAATTTCATTGGGATTTATTCATGTTACGATCAAGTTATTATTCTTTATAGTATTTTGGCTACAAATAGGCAGCACACCGGATGAAAGTAACAATGAAGGGGTAAAGGAAAAATAAAATCCAACCCTGTCATACACTATAATCTGAAAGGAAAACCTTTCTGAAACCTCCCAGCGATAGATATTCATGCAAAAAGAAATACAAAGATCATACCTTAAAACATTCAGATTCAATTTATATTGTCAAATAAATTAAAATTATAAAAATAATAAGAGTTTTAAGATCACAATTATTAGCAGTATTTATTAACGATACATAAGAATCACATCAAACTCAACATAAAATAAATTTCAATAACGCAAACGTAGGTGTTTATTCATTCTTTATACTCAGTTTGAAAACTCTTCTTAGCTCCCTTAATTATACTTCATTTCTCTCATTATTCAGCTTTTACAAGACAAATACTGAATAGAAATTAACACTCATTACGTCTCTACTTTAACCCATTTTCAGAATTTTATTTCGCCCCTATTCCATTCCAATAGTTAGTATAACCACTTTTTATGATGTGTTCCTCAAAAAATCTAGAGTTTCAAATCACACATCTTTTCTCTCTTCTTCCAGCAACAAATTACCTGTCAGACTTTCCATCAATGAAATAAGAAATGCGGAAAATTGATGGATAACATCTAAGTTATGCCAGAGTCGTCTTCATCTGTCAATAAACCGAACCGACCATAATGTTTTTACATCCTATTCCACACGCCGAAGGCGGCTTATTGACTATAAAAGTAGTTGTTGATCAATTCTGTAATCTCCCCCATTCCTCCCCGGACGTCCACCCTCTAACAAACCACGGATCCCTCCCCCCGGATCCCTCCCCGCGGTCCCCTCCCCCCGGTAGCTCTCCTCTCGCAATTGTCCTTGAAGATACCCTATGACCCTCATATGGTGATATCAAAACTCATTATTTTTGTCGAAAGTATCTGATTATTTCTTCTTATTTTATTAATGCTGAGTAATATGTGGTTTTCCCGGCTTATGTAACTGACCTTTTGATGTGTTGGATTGTCTGTTGAATTAGCATTAGTATTAGCATCCACATTTAGTTTGGGACATATTTATCTGTAAGGATTACTGACGATTTCAAGTCTACGTGAGAAAAATTCGGAAATATCAGTTTTAGTTTTATCCGGTTCGGTAGGAAGAAGTGAACTGTTGAGGGTCCTCTACTGTGAAAGCGGGCAACAGCGGCTGTAAGAGATTAGCAATAGTCAGAGTAAACGATGAATAACATCCGTCTTCAAGATCACCCTCAAGAAAAATGAAAGCATCGATAGTTTTATAAATTCGAATTTATAAGATTTCATATTTTCCCATTTGTAAATTAAGACGACGAATAGAACGCATCACTTGCTACCATTCATTTTCATTTTCATCGTAAGAGAATCAAACAGAAAATCGCATCTGCAGCAGCGATTCTAACCGAACGCTGAGGGCCAGTTGGATAAAAGGAGGATGAATCATATTCATGATGGAGCAATAGCAATTTTAAATCTGAACTTCTGTTCACATTTTGTAAAATTTTGTTCGTCTTCTGAGCAATATCGTACATGCATTTTAGGAGATATTAATAGTTCATTTAGCAGTGATTTAGGTAAGATAAAGGGATAGTGCATTACCTAGGATCAGTCAAGTTATTCATTCTTTTCTTCCGAATCATAATTTTCGAACAGAACCGCCGAGTGAATTGTTAAACTTATTATATAAATTGTATGTCTAAAGGAAAGTAAATGCAAAGTGAATTGTTTCCTCCCAATTATATAATTTTCAGAACAAATTTTCATCTATGTAGTTACTACCTTATGTATCCAAATTTACCCTCCAAAACCTTTCGTTACGTCTTCATCAACATTAATACCCCATTAGCCACCTCTCGGGGAGGGGGGTATTACTGGCTTCAGGGGGGCTGATCTTTGCTTTGAATCGGTCACACTTGGATTACGTCAGTCACACGAAGATATTTAAATAAGACGAAGATGAAACCCATTCCATTGGAACACATCGCAGCTTCGTTCAAGCAACTGAAGGGAATACGGGGGTCACTCGGCCATACCTTATTTTTGAGTGGACACATCTCCTGAAGATTAAGAAGATTGTTGTTCTGTACCAACAAAGGGAAATTTGAGGTACGGAGAGTATCATTTCCTCTTTACTTCTTTTAATGAATTCATATTTAAGCTTTTGTTTCTCACTGGTATTTTTGAGATTTTTTTATAGTTTTCAAATTTATCTCTCTAGCCTCTAAATGTAAGGTTCCGTTATCTCTGACAGTCTATTGAAAATCCGGAAATAATATCAAAACGAATTCTATTTGTATTTCGATTTTATTCTATTAAATATTCCCTGTCCACACACTACTACAGTTAATATGTATACCTTTCTTCTTTGATGCATTTATATACATTTGTTTTCTCTATGAAACCAGATATCAAAATGTGGGAAGCACCCGAGCAATAAATTTCACACTTTTTTATTATTTAAATTCGAGAATTTTGTGAATATTGGTGAAAAATACAAGTTTCGGTGGTGCAATTGCTTAAAATCGCCAAAGAAATGGCAAATCAAAGCGTCTAACTCTAATGTGATTCAAATTTAATTTCCTTTCAATACTTTAATGAGACATATTTCGTATTTCTAAAATGATTGCTTGTAAGACAGAGACAAAAGATGTTGATGGCATAAGGGCTGTGATTAACTACAAGGAAATGAAGGAGATGGCGCTTAGTAGGGATTTTTGAGAGCACATGAACCTACCGAAAGCTAGAACACTCACGTATGTATTGTGTTGCCACATTATAAAACTTTCGAGTTATTTTGCTAATTGTTACGTCATTCTTCCTATAAATACTTCTGCTTGCACATGACGGGAAAGTTTACTATTTATGATTTTGGACATTTAGTGAATCTTAACGATTATGAAGGGTGTCGCTACTACTCATTCTTATATCGCACATGTTATGTATTGTTGTTTTAATATTGTTATGCACTTAATTGACCTTCCATAGTATCGCACTAGCTACTTTAATTTTACCGTATTTCTTAGTATTACATTTTTCTAGTCGTGAATACCATTCATATTTACATTGTACATTTTTTATTTTTATTATACAATCATTACCAGGTCCCTATAAGGACATCTGTTTTAATATCTTTTAGTTGGTTCATCTTCTGAGTAGGTTTGTGCGGATTTTTCATACTCCTTCTTTGCAGGTGTTTTGTTGTAATTAAAAATAATTTTCATAACAATTTTCTTACTATATTTAGGAGAGTGTTACTAAATAAAAATCAAACACTTAGTAACTTACTCATACTGAAAAATATATCTGTGGAAGTTATTGTTTGATTTTTTATTTAGTATGGCTCCCTTCCACAGTCGAGTTTGAGCATATTAGATTTATAGAAGAACGGTGATAGGTTGGGTGGAAGAGGAGTTAACGTCGCCCAAACAAAGACGTTATTTTATTTATTTAAAGTACTCGCTATGCGATTGAGGCATTATTAACGGGGAAGCATTTCCTTTAAATATGATAACGGATACATTACGTCAGCAACTGTCATTTGGTTTTTGCAGATACCACTTTCGCCAAGGAATCCCTCCTAAACTGCAAGGTTAATGAGGAAGATGTCACTTGCATCCTATTGCCTGATGTGCTTTGTGACGTTGTTTATCGGCTTGCGATTCGGAGCCTGTGAACACGTGACGATGAGGGTGTCATTGAACAGTAGAGAAGATGGGCTCGTGGCTGCATCACTTTACATCGGTAACGCCACCGGTAAACTATTGAGGAATTTGAGTCTCCTTCTGGATATTGATACACTTATAGACGACTCCAACAAATTAATTGGTGCCCGAGGCTTTGTAAAAGGTATTTTTTTAATCCCAAAGGACGAGCTAGTTAAACATCCACATTATTCTAGTTGTATATTAGAAACTAATTTTGATTGTAAATAAGTTAATTAGTGATCAATTTAGCAACTGTAAAATTAAAAGATTTAATGATCCCTGGAAATTTATGCCGGAAAAACACGTATAATTCATGGAATTAGTATTTTCAATGAATAAACCTCGTTTGACGAGGTTCTTCTGCATCGTAGGTCTAATACATTTCCACCGTTTCCTTAGGGACCAAAACAAAAGACGCAGTTGCACTTAGTTGCAACGACATAACCAAGGAAGAAGTCACTAGGAGGCTGCTGTTGAATGTCTGCCCTGAAAAAGGTAAAACGAATCTCTTTCCTTAAAACATATTTCGATTTTATTTTTAAACAATATGCATTTGAAAATTCAAACACGATTAATTATCGATGATATTATGAAATTAATTTTCCTGAAAAACTTACAGTTTTTATCAGTCCCATTCCTTCTCAACGACCGCAGGATGTCTCATGTATCTGCCATTAACACCACTAATCCACTGCCTAAATCAACGATTGCCTTCCCAACTTCAGGATGGAATCCATCCTCCATTTTTGCTGAGTTTCCTTTGGTCAATCTCACTTTTTGTTATGTTTTTCAGTATGCAATTGATAATATTATGGTCCAATCATGCAATTTTTTATGTTACAACTAGTTAAATTTTACTTTTATAGCATCTACTAACTAGCGTTTGTGTTACGTCTGTTTAATTTCAATTGTAACTTAATTAGTGTCGTTTTTGCATCAATCTTTTAATTTATTATTCTTACTACGTCTTACAAATGTTAATGTGCTAAATGCAATGCAGTTCTATTTAGTCCCACTTTTCCCGAAATGAAATGCAAATATGAGAGTTAACAGAATACAATAACAAAAACCTCTCGTATTTATTATTGCTGCTCTTTGAAGCAAGAGAGAAGAGTGGTATTGATTCATATATCTCTTCATGTTAATAGCTTTAGCGCCTTTTAATATTTGAAGCACAATCCCTTCCCATTCTCTTGCTTCTTTTTAACAATTCATAAGAATCCATGCAATTTTAGAGGCAATTGTCTTATTATGTTTGCATGAAGAACACTAAATTGATTTTAAAGTTAACCATATTACGAAAAATATTAAGGAATTATTCGTAAAGTTGCTAGCCCAGCGTATTATTTATGTTACTCTTTTAGTAAACTATATTTAACTCATTGTTTTTTCTATATTAAGTAATTGATACAAAATTATTAATAAATGGTTAAAAAACTATGATTAGATACTATACTTTAGATTTAAATCATATCTCCAGAGCTTCCAAGATTTTAATATGTTATTTGTTCATTGTCCAAGTGTCCGATACAGCTCGTTGAGTTACAGGGACCATATGCAGATCCAATGTCTTGGGGTCCCTCAGCTATTCATAAGGAAATCCCTTCCAATCTTGATCGTAACATTAATTTTTCTATCGAGTTTCAATTATTTCCATTCATCTATACTTACTTTAATATAACGTGTCAATACTTATTTACATAAAACGTATCTGTACTAACTCAAATATAACGTCGCAGATACGAAAACTCAGTGCGTTGGGTCACACTTTTACTTTCAAATGTTTACGAGCCTCGCAGCTTAGTTTTCTCTCATTTTGATATTTTATTAATTCATTATTTTTATTTAATTAGATTTTATAATAATTTACTGAAAAAACTTGGATTACAAGGGAAGGGAAGAATTTATTACATTTTTAATTATGTAAATTTTTGTATTAAAAAAATGTATGTATGTATAATATATGTAATATGTGTTGCCACCGGACGATAAGTCCACTTGTGACATTTGTGTAATAATAATAATAATAATAATTTGGATATGTTAACTGTGAGATTAAACTTCTCAGTCTAAATGTTTCCGAATAAAACCCTGTTTGTCTTGATATTGCAGGAAATGAGATTGATATAATTTTAGAACTGAAAATGCAACTTAAAGATAGCGTTGAGTGTTAATTTTGAAACGGTATATCAAAATTACATCACCTCTGATTCCACCTAGTTCCACTTTCTAATTGATAAACATCAAAATATTGAGGCGAAAACTTAATCTTTATTTCTCGAAAACAGTCGCTGTCGTCCAGTCGATGTAAATTGCGAATTCAGATGAAAAGTCGATCGTGACTAAATTTTCACCTTCGAATATGATGCCGTACGTTAGGGAGACCGATTTGTTCATCAAACTATATTGATTCGAATGCATTTGCGGTTTCCTTTCCGTAAACTGGATTTAATCTTACATAGGATAGAATAAGTGTCTAAGATGATCGTTCTAGCATTTCACACGAATGTAAAAAAGCCATTTCCTTCCATTTAATTGGCGATGCAAAAATTTCCACCCGGAAAATAAGAGTATACAGTTTTAAGAAAATTATTTGCAGAAAATCTTTGGCATGGCTCGGGATATGTTTTGGCTATTGTAGCTTATGTCATGTCTTTCTTTTTCATGTTAATAAATCCAAAAAGATAAATATAACAGTGCTGTATGAATCGATGTCAGTATTAATTGAATGAATAAGTCACTTCTTAGATATTTCAAATTCTAGGTAAAGAACGGAAATGGAAAACTACGAAAGAATAAAAGCATAAAAGTCATTCAAAAATGTCAAATTTATATCAATCGGAAATAAATAATTACTATAAATCTGAGTATTACTGAAATCATGGTATTGTAAATAAGAAAATGTTCCTTTTTGACTAAACTTACACACCTTGCTCCTACTCGTATCTCATGACAATTTTTGTGTTCTTTCGCAGGTGAAGATATGCTAAGTATTGTCTCGAGAGCTGGGTGGGGAACAGATAAAAAAGTGGTGCGGCAAAACCGGACACAAGCAGCCGATTTCCTCATTGTAGATGGTCTTACTTACCATACAAGTTCCACCGATTACGTCGCGTATTTGCGACACCAGGAAACCTACCAAATGAAGAATTTCGGTGATTTAATATGCAACTTTATGATTTCGGACGACGGAAAGCTATTTGAAGGTATAGGCTGGGATCACTTCAATTACGTCAATAATGGTGGTTTGGGTCCAAAGTCCTTGTTTGTTACATTCGTGAAGAAGGCGAGGGACGGTTCGCCTTCCGCGGCTGCGACGAAGGTATTTAGAGAATTGGTAAAGAACGCAATCTGCACGAACTATCTATCGCCGCAATATTATATCATTCCGTACCACCTCATCCACGACTTTGGTGCTATTGGCAGCGAAAGTTTTGAGAAGAACGGAATGAGAAAATGGGATGGCTACAAAGACAATTTGGATTTCTTGTTTCAAAAAGAGAGTTCCGAAAAACGCAACCTTTCCATCATACCTAGATTTGAGTGGAGTGGCACAAACCCCAAAGATGATTTGATTAACATTTCATCACCTATAAAATATTTGATTGTCAAAAATATTAGCCCAAGGTGCTTTCTCAACTGCAAGAATTTTCTTAAGGTTCTCGAGAAGAGTATGATTATACAAAATGGAAATATGCGAACAAATTTCATAGTTGCGGAAGATGGAATGGCCTACGAAGTCGAGGGCTGGGGTAAGGCGTTAGATACACATTCACAAAAAATAAAAGCTGTTACTGTCGCCTTTTTGGGATCGTTCTATAGTTACCGTCCAAACGAACGCATATTCATGGCTTTGAAGACCCTTATCGAGGAGGGCTTGCGGTCGGGGAAACTATCTCCAAAATACAAAATAGTTTCAATGAAAGAGGTGTATCGAGGTTCCCCATCAATCGGAAATATGCTTGAGGATGCAATCCATAAATTAGATAGATATTTGGATATTTAATTTATTGTTTAATCTATTTATATCGTCATCTTCTAAACTTATGCCTAACCGTTGCAGCTATATGACACTCTCCAATGATGTTCTTATCAAATGTGTCGTTACTCCTATGGGACTTTATATGTCATCCGGTAACTTTTTTCTAGGACTTTATCTTTTTGTTTGTTTTACTTTTTCTCTATTACTTATTGTCTAGTAAGTTCCTATGCCACAAAACATTTCCAATAAATTGATTTTTTTTCAACTCTTTCATCCAATTCCTTCCCTCTTAAAATCTCACTCAGAAATCCTATGTTGTTTTTCTTTTCTTGCTGTTATTAACCTTCTTCAAATCCGCATTTCCATTACTTTCGGCTCGTCGGTCGAAGCAAAACGGTCCTGCCTTTTAAAAATTCCCTTTAGCGTAGGTTTTCTCAGATTTATTTTCATTTTCTATATCATTGATACTGACTTAAAAAAACAGATTAATCTCATTCTTGAAGGATATCTTGTTGTGAATTAGAATTCCCTGCTCTCTGTAGTTGTTAGATCGACGAAGGACCGCGATCTGTTCTTAGAAACCAGTCGTTCAGCGGTTTACTGATTGTAAATAAATTTATAAATGTAAATTTTAACTAAATTAAAACCTAATTTAAAAATTATTATTGGGCATAATGTAATTCGTTATAATAACCTCAACTTGGGTCAGAGAAACTTCTCTGTCCATCCACCTTTCCACTTTGTTTTGCTAAAGATTTCCCAAAAGTTTTCTCTGTTCATTCCCTACTCTTATAAATATAATTTTACTTTAATTTTCGTTAACTATTATTAAATAATTATAAAGTCAAGTACTGATTCTTTGTAAAGTTTACAAGTATTTCAAAATATGTGGATGGATAATTATGTTCATTTGATTAGTTACTCAATACCTTAAAATCATGATAACAGATTGTTTTGCTACACAAAGTACAACAATATAATAGAATTACGAATGAATGAAATATAAAATATCAGGCATGCAAATAGATCATTGCAGTTTATTATATATATTTTTCAAAACGAATAAGGCAAGAAAAAAAGTTTTAATTGAGTCTACAAAGACAGATCAGCTCAATATTGAATCTCATATCTTTCAAATGAACAATTTCTTCGATTAAGGCAACATTAGTTCGAAGATTACAAAAAATATGTTCAAAGATCAATTTAGAATAAACATCACCACATTGATTGAGTGATTTTTAGAAAGACACAAAGTTATAGAGTAAACGGAGAAATAAATAACAGAAAATAATTTCACTCTGAAAATTACTGAGGAGTATTCTTTTTGGAAAGTAAAACACTATTTAAACACAGAACACAATCATTAACGCAAACACTATCACGGAAATAGAAATCGAAACGGAAAAAAAGATCAAACTACAATGACAGGTATGGCAAACGTATAGCCAGTGGAAATCACTTACGGATTTCTTACAATTACAAAGGTTTGACAAAATTATCTTGGATTGTATAAGAATTCTCTCAATTCCTAATCGTAAAAGATATTCCATGACCAAAACAAGAAACTTAATTTTATACTCTTTCTTTTAATGCATGATTTATATATATATATATATATATATATATATATACAGTAGAACCCCGGTAATCCGGACGAATTCAGACACATAGGCGCCCGGATTAGCGGGGTTTCCGGATTAGCGAGGTTTTCAAAAAATAACGTAAAAAATCATTTTTTCTCAAAAATTATATTGTATAGATAATGCATGTATATATTACATAAGGTATTACAACATATTAAGTGAATGAATATTATCAGCGAGCAAAACAGTCGGTTCTTTTCTTTTGCGCGACCGTTCTTAATTTTAAATAAAGTGCGCGGTTTCTAAAACGTCTAAAGAGCATAATTACATGTGCTTCAAAATTTTGCTCCTCGGTCCACTTTATGATGTATTGAGTGCCGCCAAAGGCTCAGAATGAGAAATTTTGACGGAGTCTACAGGGTGGTCGTCGTCGTCGTCATTATCATCATCTTCTGCCACGGACGGAAAAGGACGTCACTAGGTTTTAAAAACCTGTGAAAACTAAACGGAGACACAGGGAATCGGAAGAACCAAGTTATACTGAGGGAATGGATCGTAGCGCATCTTTTCACGTGAACAGCCGTCTCTCCCAGCAAAATTGTTATAGCACTGGAAAAATGGACCTAATTTATATCATACCCACTTGAGTTTTTAACTTGAGCTTAGCTCACCACTCTGTCACGGCCATTAAAGCTTAAAATTGTTTAGCTTTTCTCGCTTATAAACAACAACTCTATATCCCATGCATGGTCATCCTCATTGGACGTCTATCAAAGGGAAGGATTGTTTCTTACGCCTCTTCTCTCATAGCATTTTAATGAACGTAATGTTTTGAGAAGTGATACCCTGCTGCAACTGAAAACTTATTGTCTTTCGAAATTGTTTAGTCTCGCACATATTAAGCATTCCTCTAATGGAAAAATGCTGTCTCAGAAATGTATCACAACTTAGATGTGTTACCACAATAAACGAAATACTTCGCTCTCCATCACATCATTGCAGCCAATGGAGAAATTTTTCAAATAGCCTGCCCACCTCTCGTTTCTTGTTACTAATATGCGTGTTTATATGTTCACAAGAAGAAGTTGCGGGTTTGCATAACTCCCAATGGACCGTCCGGATTACCGAGGGTTCCGGATTAGCGAGTGTCCGGATTACCGGGGTTCTACTGTATATATACATTTATATAAATTTATTTTATTTATTTTATATTATACACTTATTGATATTTATAATCCTGTTAATGAATCGAATCCTGAGACAAAGAAATATATTTCTTATCACTCTAAAGCAACCGATGAATATATTTTGTGGAAAATAAGTCTATAATGGAGTTCCTGTCAACCACTGCCATCACCGCCCTCCATCCCACCCACTAACATCCCCACCTACCATTCGACCAGCTCCCATCCCGGCCTCCTTTCCCTATCGCTCCCATCCCAACCTACCAATCCCACCCGCTCCCATCCCGGCCTCCTTTCCCTACCGCTCCCATCCCCTCCCCCAATCCCACCCGCTCCCATTCCCGCCCCCTATCCCACCCGCTCCATTATTTTGGTAGTAGTTGAAGCGTTAAGAGTGCATGAAATTCCAACATTACTGTTAGGGATGTGAAAATAACTATTAATCAAGTAACTTATCTTTTTTATATAATTTAATGCTAAGAGGAATTTCAATTTAAAGTGAAATGATGAGAAATTTCTTCCTTGAATGCTCTTCCGCTCTGCGAATAATGCTCAATGTTTTGTGCGAAAAATGTAGGTTTGCTGAAATTCGTTGAGCATATTTGCGCTTTTACCATGGCCATTACGTTTTAGAAACTCCGCTTCCTTTAATTCCAATTTCACCTTACGAATTATGTTCTTTCTTTGAAACGCCATTGATCTATTTACATTAAATGCCTATACCTTTGTATCGTCTTAACGATTCCGAAGGCATAGTTGAATTAGTTGTTTTTTTCCTTTTCTCCTAATTTCCGTTCCTCCTCTTTTAGCTTTTTTGCTTGATTTGTGTTCCACAAACATACGCAATTGCTTTCACATCTTATCTTAAAAGAAGGAAAAGTATGTTCATGCATATCGTCAGATATCTGCAATGCCAACAACTAATTTGCTTTCCTTTGGGTTTACTTTCTCTGTAACTTTATTCTCAAGATAGAGAAAGGAGTTTCCCAAATATTTCCGTAGTTGCCGTAATAGGGTTCCATCGACCTTGAATATTTTGCTCATGTTTTAGCAGTTCAAGGAGGTCTTTTACGTTCCTTATCAAACAAAGAGCTTTAAATTAAATTTCCTGTTTCTTCACTGCCTTATATAGGCAATAACATGCAGTAAGATCATAGTTTGGTTTGATATCGGTTCTTATATTACAGTTTTAATTTCTAGCTTCATAACTCAAAGCCCCTAGTCCCTCTTACATAAGTAAAAGGAACATTTTTTACTTCAAATAATGGCCTTCCCAATTCTCATTCGCAAAGGAAAAATACGAATATTATTAAGGTTAGAAATATAAATATTTTAGGAGATTCAATTCTTAACGGAATGAATATTTCAATCTCCTGACGCGCAACTTCAAATCACTTTCGTATAGCCATCTTCAAAAAGTAATTTCGTTCTTAACCATAAAATTATTCTTTTGTGAGGCACTCTAAACAGTTCAAATCATTGCTTTTTTATCAAGCAACTGATCCCGATCATAAGAAGTTGACAATTAAATCGAGTCACTTCTAAAAACATATCCCTGGAATAATTCTTAGGAAAGTATATTTTTCCATAAATTAAATTTCAGTCTTCTATTATCAAAAACACGATCAGATCATGGCAATCGTTCGTCAGAACTGGTCGTGCTTTTTATGTTGCTAGGATAAAATACAATTTATGGAATAAGTACAATATCCTGAGATTCTTCGATATTTCTGTTCGTAAGTTGCATCTGCACATTCTTAACTCCTGGCATTGATATGAAATAGGATATTCCATGTAACGTGTTAGTTTAATGGAATTTTATACAGTTCTCGCAATCTACTTCTGTTTATATAATGATATAGTCTAGATATTAATAATACTGATTAATTTCCTCAAACTTCCTGCCATATCGAGCAATTCATGGTGCACTTCGAAAACCAGTAGAACACCTTCAACGTCCATGCGAAAGAAGAGGGTAGAAGTTGCACAGCGCTTCCAGGTGCGGGAAGGAGCTGAAGTCCTTGCATTCGGCATCTGCGACACGGTCTAAAATGCCCTCCTCCTATGGCGTCTCCGTAATCGAAAGTAGGACGATTTAGGCCTTCTACATTGAGCAGTTCATCATGTAACTGCACTGCCAGACAACGACCCCAGGTTGCGAAGAGGATGGAGAACCCAAGGACGAACCCCTGAAGCATAACTCTACCCCGAAAGATGAGAATAAGTGAAATACATTATTTTCTTCCGAGCCCCAATATATTTTCAATCGTGTATAGTATAAGAAATTGTAAGATGGAAATTTGTATAGCGTATCATTACCCGAAATGCATATAATATGAATATAAAAAACTTTGCGCCCTCAGCCAAACTAAGTATTGCAGAATGTATAGATTTATTTTGATGTGTAAGGCCGGGCAATGTATATTTTATATTATTTTGTACCTTTTCATTTGATTGCCCATATTTTTACTAATGTCTATTTGGAAAGAAAGAGTGCAGGTATAAATGTGTAGATGGTAAACCCCTATAGGATCACACTACCCCGGAAGATGATAAGAAGTGAAATAAATTTTTTTCTTCCGAGCCACAATACATTTACAGTCATGTATAGTTTAAGAAATTGTAAGGCGGGATCTTGTATAGTTAACACGACTTGAAATGTATATAATATGGATATAAAAAATACTTTGTGCCCTTAGCCAAACTAACTATTGCAGAATGTATCAATTTATTATGACGTGTAAGGCGGGGCTATGTATAATTTATATATTCTGTACCTTTTCAATGGATTGCCCGTTTTTTTCATAATGTCTAATTGGGAAGAAAGAGTGCAGGTAGTACATGGAAGATGATTATGGAAGAGGAAAGGAAGGAAGTGATTGATTGGGAGCGGGGTGGAATGGTGTGAGCTGTGGGTGCTATAGAGGTAGGAAGGTATTGTACAGAGTAGAGGGAGATTTGGGAGTCGTTGGGGTAGAGGGAGGGATAGGAGAGGGTAAAGGGGGTTCAGAGGTTGTGGGCCATAGGGTTGGAAATGGGTGGTACGGTTCTACGTGTGAAAAGTGGGTGGTTAGAGTTGGAAGAGGGTGGGAAAGGAGTAGTTGGGGTAGAGGGAGGGATGGGAGACGGTGAGTTAGAGGGAGGGATGGTAGTTGGTGGGATAGAGGGAGAGATAGAAGAGGGTAGGGTAGAGGGAGGGATGGGAGAGGGTTGGTTAGAGGGAGGGATGGTAGTTGGTGGGATAGAGGGAGAGATAGAAGAGGGTAGGGTAAATGGAGGGATGGGAGAGGGTTGGTTAGAGGGAGGGATGGGGTTAAGTGGGGTATAGGGAGGGATGGGAGTGGGTGGGATGGTTGCGGGCCGGATAGAGGGAGAGATAGTAGAGGGTAGGGTAGATTGAGGGATAGGATGTTAAGGGTAGGCTAGATGGAGGGAAGGGAATGGGCAAGGTTAGAAGGAGGGATAAGAAGGGGTGGGGTGGAGGGAGGGATGGAGTGGGTGGGATACAAGGAAGGATGGGAGTGGTTGGGAAATAGGGAGGGATGTGTTTGGGTGGGGTGGAGGCAGGGATAGGAGAAAATGGGGTAGAGGTAGGGAAGGGAGTGGGTGGGGTAGAGGGAGGGATTGGAAGGGGTGGTTAGAGGCAGGGATAGGAGAGGGTGGGGTAAAGGCTAGCGATGGGAGGGAGGAACTTCATTTTATTAATTTGAGGCCGATCTTATTCCTCTACTAAAAATGAGACATTTCATTGATATTCTCATTGAAGGTTTACTACTATGCATATAATATGAATTTGCACAGAGAGAATAGATAACACTGAGTTAAAGGTTATCAAATTTATGACAAGAAAAACAAAAGAAAAATTGAGGAATACAAGTGAATTCTTCACTGAGCAATTAAACAACAAATGGCGGTTCTACCTTAGTTTATTAGTTTGAATATACATCTGAATATAAGATCGGTTGTTAAAAGTTATTTATCCATATTTGTTTTACAGCTTTGTGACTAGCAACTTTACATAATGAAATTAAGAATGATTCTTGTTAAAAAATTCTGGTGTCTTTTTAAAGGTTGTTAAAAGGAGTGATAAGATCATCAATCAATTACCTTGTATTCATCAGGGAATAAAGCATTTCAAAGAATGATAACATTGGGGCCAAAATTCAAACTCTGACTCCCTGAGAGCACCTTGCGTCATCGTCACTTGAAATCACTCCTGAATAAATAATAACCCACTCCTTCTACCATCAAACTGATTGACCATCTGTTCATTCATCAGAGTCCCTCTGGGAATTGATTTCTTGTGAAGGGACCCTCCATGTAGCGTATAGTAGCTCCCAGAGATAAATCTGTGCATTGAAAGGCTCTCGGTTTTTTGTAATGGACACACTGCGATCTCATGAACTTGAAAAGCGAGAATTAAGCGATCGTTCAATTTTTAAATCTAAAACATTGTTCTATTTGGCGGTTATTTTTGGAGTAGCGCCAATAGATGCGTCTCCCTCCGAGCCACAGCAGAGATTTAGATACATTTTGTTTGGCTCGGCCATAGCAGTGACCGCAGGCGGGTCAATTACAACTTTCTCGGTGAAAAAGAGTTCCAACGAAGATGATTTCATTACATTCAAAACTATTTATAATTACTGGCAATATATCTCGGTCATTCTTTTGGCATCGTCGTCGCTTCATTTCGTTCGTGGCCTTCGCTTTTTCAAGGAGGCTGTCATCATCGCTGTACACGTAGAGAAGGTTTTAAGTAGAAAGAGGAAGTTGAAAGATGAGAAATTCAACCACAACGTCCAAGTTATCTTTTTCATAGTATCCAATATAACTTACTTCGTTACGCTCACGATTTATCTCAGTAGCGTAATAGAGGTACGTAGTGCACTTAAACAAGTAAGTCTCTTCTTTTGGTGGGAGTGTGACCTCATAGTTAGACATTTGATAGTTAACTTATTTCTTAAACTATTGGAAATACACAAGAGCTTAAATGAGGCTATTAGAAAAAATTCTCAGAAAGATTTTTCATTCGATGAATTCATCCCCTATTCTTATTCGTCCAATCAACGGGAAAATGTATTTGAGGGATTTCTGACGAAGAGAAAGATACGGTTGTGGTGTTCCGTTCATAACTCGATGAGGCACGCGTCCCAAACTGCGATAAAGATTGCTGGTCCACATTTGGTTGCGGTCATGGTTATCAATGTCAACAACGTGACCTTTGCAGCCTATTTCGGCATAAAGAACATATTGTATCCCAGTGAATTGTGGCCTGCCTATGTCTTCTGCACTTGCTTGTGGTGCGCTATTAACTTGTTTTCAGCGGTGTGCAGCATTATCATCGTGTCGCAGATACAACATCAGGTAACATGGTTTAATCTTTAAAGAATGGCACTTGAAATTTTTAAATACTCCTAAAGTAATACTTGAGGTGTTAAACCCACCATTTCTTTTAATTTTAAGTGAACAGTAACGTAAGTAATGTAAGATTATGGTGTTGCATAATGACTATTTGTTAAGAATTTAAAAAGCATATATTTGATTTCACAATTTAGATGGTAAAACGAATCGAGGTAGCCCATTTCAAAGCAATGATTTTTATTCACGATACATTTAGAGAAAATTTCATAAAAATCTTAAAATATTATTTATTAGGTGCCGTAGAAATTTGGTTTGGCAGTATTTAAGGATGTATTAGGGGAGCGTACTTACAAGCTTAGTGGTATGGGCGTTTAAAGGGGTTGATTGTTTATATCTAGTGCATAGTTATGAAATACAGGGAAAATATAACGAATTATCCTGAAATAACTATTGGTATAATAAGATGATGTGACTGAAACATAGGTTAATTAAGGCAAGGAAAAGTGAATGAATACGAAAAGGTCCTACATCTAGGAAATCTCTCAAGGAAGTTTTACTTATGCATTAACAATAATATTAGCTTTTATATATTCATGGAATAGCATGGTTAGTCTACTGTATTGAACTGGCCAAAAACTTAAACCTTTCACACGTCGTAAATACTGTTTTGCTAAAATACGAGCTATAAATTAAAATGTAAGAGAATTAAGAAATATTTTCATAGCGTCGAAGTAATTTTGGTTACAAGTACGAACTGATACTAAGAAAAAATATACTCGTTACCTCTACAAACTTTGCATGGTTCTATTTGCTGATGTTTTATGTATTAACAAATATATAAAATTGTATTTTCATTGCTAATTTTATATTGTATTTTTGGCTCACATTTGTAGTTTTTTATATTAGTATATTGTATATGCGGTACTTTATCTTTTCTCCTTCTGCTTAAGCACTTGACTTTTTATAGAATTTGGGCGTCGTTTCTAATTACGTTTCGACTAACTCAATGACTTCATCACGTTTACAATATGCTAAGAAATATTGGTTTATCCGATAACTTGCTATTCAACATCAGCAATAGCATACGTAACAGCTTCATAATTGATTATTTAAACGACTGAAGACTCGCTCTACGAGCGAAATTTGGAAAGTTTCAATCAAGATCGAATTACTATCACTTAAAGAACTAAGAGTAAGACTGTAAACTTAAATTACGGTATATTTTGGTTCGCTTGAGGACCATCGTGGAAATATTAGTGATTATTTTATTGAAACGGAAAGTGTTGGCAAGAGATTATTACTTTCTCCATATACGAAGTATAGAGAAAGTATTGTTTTCATGAAAAAATTCGACTTCGAGATTTCAACGGAAATACACGTTTTGGGGTCCCTAGAACACGTTTTGACCATTTTCGGAATGATGTCTGTGTGTATGTGTGTGTGTGTGTGTGTGTTATTCTGTATGTGTGTGTGTGCTAGTGGGCGCTCTAACGTGAAAACTAGTAGTTGTATCAGTACCAAACTTCATATATAGTAGTGTTTTGTGTGCTGTCAGAGTTGATGAGTTTTTGGGGTAAATCGGTTCACCGGAAGTCGAGCTTCATTCAACAAAGCTCATTTCCGGTTTTCAAAATATCTCCCTAAATATGATATATACGTGTATTGTATTACTTATAAAAGTTTTAGATAATGTGATTTACTATAACTTTTGTATTTATTATATATTTGTATCACCGGTTGATTAGGAGTTATTCGTGAAATACCGATAAACCGGAAGTAGCTGTTATGTACTTTGTGGGCGCTCTAACATCAAAACCATTCGTTGCATCAACATCAAATTTCATATATAGTACTTTGGTTGGTGTCGTTAGAGTTGATTAGTTTTTGGAGTAAATCAGTTAACCGGAAGTTGAGCTTCATTCTTCAAAGCTCATTTCCGGTTTTCAAAATATCTCCAAAAATTTGATATTAAGGTACATACTATTAATTACAAAAGTTTTAGAAAATGTGATTTACTATAATTTTTGTTTGAAACATATTTTTGTATCACTGATTGTTTAGGAGGTATTCATGAAATACTGATAAACCGGAAGTTGCTGATTATGTACTGAGTGGGCGCTCTGGGCTCTATGGGCGAAAGGCCAATTCCATCGTTTTTCATCGATCATGTCCCGAAAAACATTATTTATAATGTTTTTGGTGTCAAAGATAACAATATATATATATATATATATATATATATATATATATATATATATATATATATATATATATATATATATATATATATCATCATCATCATCATCATCATCAGCCATTTTCAATCCGACGTCGGATGTAGGCCTCCCCAAGTACTTTCCAATTTTCTCTGTCCTGAGCTTCTCGTTGCCACGTTACACCTAAGTACTTGATGATGTCTCTGTTCCACCTGTCCATAGGTCGTCTTCTTGGTCTCTTCACATCTCTTGGTATCCAGTTGAGAACGGCAGATGTCCAACGGTTGTCGTTTCTTCTCGCAATATGGCCGGCCCACCTCCATTTTAGTGATCTTACCTTATCTATTATGTCTGTAACTCCAGTCATCATTCTCACCCAAGTGTTTCGTTTCCTGTCTCTTCTTGTGATTCCCAGCATGCAGCGCTCCATGCTCCTTTGCGTTGTCTGAAGTCTCTGGGTTATTGCAGCATTTAACACCCAAGTTTCACTTCCATAGGTCACGACAGGTAAAATGCATTGGTCGAAGACCTTCCTCTTCAAAACCATTGGCATTCTTGACTTCAGAATGTGTGAGTTCCTTCCAAATGCGCTCCAGCCAAGTTTCATTCTTCTGTTTACTTCATTAATCCTGTTTTTCTCTCCTGTTGTTACAAGTTGTCCCAGGTATGTGTATTCCAAGCAAACATCCAGAGGTTTTCCTTGAAGTTTGACTGGCTCTTGCACTGTAAAAGAATTATACATTACCTTTGTTTTTGTTAGGTTTATCCTGAGTCCTATCTTCTGTCCTGCTGTGTTTAGCTCTTCAAGTCTTGAAGTTAGATCTTCTGCGTTAGCTGCAAAGAGAACTATATCATCTGCAAAACGGAGGTGACTGATGTACTCCCCGTTTACTCTTAAGCCCTTCTCTTCCCAATCAAGGGTTTTAAAAACTTCTTCTAAAATGGCTGTGAACAAGATGGGAGATAGACCGTCACCTTGTCGAACTCCCTTCTCAATCTTGAATTCATCGGTCTCTTCATGAAGCATTACAGAAGCTGTGGCATTCTCGTAGACACTGCGCAAGAGGCGGATGTAATCAGAATCTATCCCTTGATTCTTCAGAGCTTTCAGAGTGGAGGAGGTACTTACCGAGTCGAAGGCCTGTTCATAATCTACAAAGCAGAGGACGAGCGGCATCTCGTATTCATTCATTCTGTTTATAATTTCCTGTAATGTGTGGATGTGGTCCATAGTGCTGAAGCCTTTCCGGAATCCCGCTTGTTCTCTAGGCTGGGCTGAAGACAGGGTCATCTTAAGACGTTCCGCTATTATCCTCATGAATGTTTTGTAGACAACTGGAAGGAGGCTAATGGGGCGATAGTTCTTCAACTCTTCTTTGCTTCCTTTCTTGTGCAGAAGGGCAATCCTTGCGTGGTTCCATTCCTTGGGAATCATTCCTTGTTTTAGACAATTACTGAATAATTGTGCTAAAACATTAGCAATCTCTGTTCCACCAGCTTTCAGATATTCCGCCAACACCCCATCTGCTCCTCCTGCTTTCCCATTCTTCATCTGCTTAATCGCCGCCATTACTTCTTCTGGGAGGATTGAGAGGAGATTTTGTGAGCTTTGGCTTTCCTCTTGGTTCTCCTCTTCGGCGTTTCCTATCTTCTTGTATAGGTTGCCAAAGTATTCTGCTACAATCCTCAATATTGCTGGTCTGTTATATGTTGTGGTGCCATCTCCTTTCTGTAAGGCTAAAATCTGTTTCCTACCAATTGCTAGGCGTCTTCTAGCCCTCTTTAGGCTCTTGCTATTTTCTATGGCCTCTTGCACAATCTTTTCGTTAAAATTCCTCACGTCTTCCTTGATTGCTACTCTGATGGCTTTGCAAAGCTCGGCATATTCGATATTATCTCTTGGAGTGTTTAAATTCTTCAGTTCCTTCCGTCGTTTCATCATTTTCCGGGTTCTATCACTAAATTTCTTATCCTTAGGTTTTCTTGGCATGCTTGCTACTTCCTCTGCCGCTGTCTTTACAACCTCCATAACTTTGGTTTCGAGTTCTTCCTCCTGAAGTGCTCCTGAAGATATATCTATTATATATAGATGCTTCTCCGGATTCATTCATATATCTATTATATATAGATGCTTCTCCGGATTCATTCATGTATATACCTAGATAGATAGATAGATAGGATACTAATTCACAGCCTAAAACACAAGCGTGATTTAGTTGAAATTTTTACGACGTATTGGCCATAACGTGTAACCGCCAGAAAAAATGTGATTTTGAACCTCAGGGACATAGGTTCGATTCCAGAGGGCCCCAAAGTCCCGATTTTTCCCGTTTAAATGCATTGCTTTGATTTTCGATAATTTTTTAAAAATACTTGCCGGATAGGTAGAGAATCAAAACGCAAGGAGCCTATATATATGGTCATGATCTATCGAAAACATAAATGAGTTTTACTAAAAATATCCTGGGTTCGATGCTAGGTCGAGGCAAAAATCGGCCGTTTAAAATGCATTGTGGCGATTTTTAAGATTTTTTTTGGACCCCTTCCCGATGGCATGCAAACTTGAAATTCGGCATGGGTTTAGATATCATGAATATATTTCATAATCAAATTTTACACATTCGCTGATGGTCCTTAGTTCGATCCCAGAGAGCCATTTACATTACTCAATGCATTTCTTATGGAGATAACAGAAAAAGGTTTTAGGCACTTCGCGGCATGATATCAACTTCAAACTTTGTATGAAATAAGATGAAGTCCTAATAAGTCATACTTTGCATTCACAACTACCAATGTGTCCTGGGTTCGACACCAGGCGTCTCTAAAATCAGTAAATAATCCGATTTTTAAGAATTAATTAAAATACCTTCCCAATAATATTAAAACATGAAATAAGGTATATAAAGAGAGAACATAGATACATTTCAAACCATGTTTTAAATTTCCTAGATCGTCCTTGGTTCGAATCCAGAGAGCCATTTACATTATTGAAATGTAGGACGTCCTTTGAGGCAGTTGGAGCCAATATTTCTGCTTGAATTTTCACACATCGTAAGAGATGGTGATTTTCTTTTGTGCTGCATATTGGGTTCACCAGGAAGGCCTTGGTTCGATGCCAGACGATTAAATTGCAGCGAATTTTTAGAATATTTTCAATCCCGTTTTTTTCTTTTGAGGGCCGTCCCGATATGATGCCGACATGGAATTAGTGTTGGCGATCTGCTTGCAGTATGCAAGCTTCATTTTACTCGTATCTATTATATATAGGTGCTTCTCCGGATTCATTCATATAGATAGGATACAAATTCACAGGCTAACCACAAGCGTGATTGAGTTGAAATTTTTACGACGTGTTGGCCATAACGTGTAACCAATAGAAAAATTGCGATTTTGAACCTGTGACATGGGTTCGATCCCAGAGGGCCCCAAACTCCCAATTTTTTCCATTTAAATGCATTGCTTTGATTTTCGGGAATTTTTAAAAAATACTTCCCGGATAGGTAGAGAATCTTAACTCAAGGAGCCTATATATATAGTCATGATCTATCGAAAACATAAATAACCTCCACAGAAAATGTCCTGGGTTCGACGCCAGAGCACATTAAAATTTCTCTCATAAGGAATATATGTGAAAAGTAGGACGTTGTTTGAGGCTGTTGAAGCCAATATTTCTGCTTGAGTCTTCACACATTGTTAGAGATGGTAATCTTCTGTTGTGCTGCACAGGAAGAATTACCAAAAAGACCCGGGTTCGATGCCGGGCAGTATATATATCTGCCGTATAAAACACATTGTGAAAGTTTATCATTATTTTTTTCATGCACTTATCGAAGTGATAGGGAGTTCTTGCTTAGATGAAAGATGTATATTAAGACTTGGTTTGAGAAAACAAATTAGATAAGACCATGCTGTTCCTGGGTTCGATGCCAGAGCATATTACAATTTCTCACATAAGGAATATAGGTGAAAAGTAGGACGTCGTTTGAGGCAGTGGCAGCAAAAATTTCTGCTTAAATTTTCACACATAGTTAGAGATAGTGATATTCCATTGTACTGCATAGAAAGAATTGCCAGAAAGTCCCGGTTTCGATGCCGGCTGGTAAATATATACCCCATATAAAATACATAGGTGTTGATATTCATTATTATTTTTTGCATTTATCGAAATGATAGGACGTTCTTGCTTTGCTAGAAGATGTATATTAAAATTCGGTTTATGAAAAAAAATTAGATAAGACCATGCTGTACCTGGGTTCGATGCTAGAGCACATTAACATTTCTCACGTAAGGAATGTAAGTGAAAAGTAGAACGTCGATTGAGGCAGTTGCACATAATTTTTGCTTGAATTTTCACACACAGTTAGTGATGGCAAAATTCTGTTGTGCTGCATATTTGGTATCACCAAAAAGACCCCGGTTTAATAAAAATATTTTCAATCCTTTTTTTTTTCTTTTGAGAATTGTCCCGATATGATGCCGATGTGAAATTAGTGTAGTAGATCTGCTTGCAGTATGCAAGCTACATTTTACTCGTATACCTATATAGATAGATAGATAGATAGGATACTAATTCACAGCCTAAACTACAAGCGTCATTGATCTGAAATTTTTATGACAGATTGGCCATAACGTGAAACCCCCAGGAAAAAAGCGACTTTGATCCTCAGTGTCATGGGTTCGATTCCAGAGGGCCCCAAAGTCACGATTTTTCCCGTTTAAATGTATTGCTTTGATTTTCGGGAATTTTTAAAAAATACTTCCCGTATAGTTAGAGAATCGAAACTCAAGGAGCCTTTATATATGGTCATGATCTATCGAAAACATAAATGAGTTTTACGGAAAATATCCATGGTTCGATGCTAGGTCGGGGCAAAAATCGGCCGTTTGAAATGCATTGAGGCGATTTTTAAGATTTTTTTTGGACCTCTTCCTGATGGCATGGAAACTTGAAATTAGGCATGGGGTTATATATCATAAATATATTTCATAATCAAATTTTACATATTGCCTGATGGTCTTTGGTTCGATCCCAGAGGTCCATTTACATTCCTCAATGCATTTCTTACGGAGAAAACGGAAACATTTTTTAGGTACTTCCCGGCACGATATCGACTTCAAACTTTGCATAAAGAAAGATCAAGTCCATATAAACCAAGCTAGGCATTCACAGCTATCAATGAGTCCTGGGTTCGACACCAGGCGCCTCTACAATCAGTAACTGACCCGATTTTCAATTATTATTTTGAACCTTTTCCATACTATATAGAAACATGAAATTCGGTAAATAGATAGAAATCATAGATACATTTCAAAATCATGTTTTAGATTTCCAAGATCGTCCTTGGTTCGAATCCAGAGAGCCATTTACAATCGTGAAAATTAGAACGTCTTTTGAGGCAGTTGTAGCCAATATTTATGCTTGAATTTTCACACATAGTTAGATACGGTGATCTTCTATTGTGCTACATAGTATGTTCACCGGTAAGACCCGGGTTCGATGCCAGGCGATGAAATTTCAGCGAATTCTAGGAATATTTTCAATCCTTTTTCTTTTTCTTTTGAGGACCGTCCCGATATAATGCCGATATGAAATTAGTGTTGTCGATCTGCTTGCAGTATGCAAGCAACACTTTACTCGTATATATATATATATATATATATATATATATATATATATATATATATATATATATATATATATATATATATATATATATATATCACTTATCTTCCAAGTTTAGATGGAATATAGAGTTCGAAATTACTGTCGTAGATAAATATTTACATCTTATGTATGGAGAAAGTCATGTGCTGGCCACATCAGATTTTTTTGTATTTGCGATCAGAAAGCGTTTGTTCGTCCAATATCTCGAAATAACGTCCTTAACGACATTACTCTGAATGAAAATTTCCCCGTTGCATTCTTTAATACTCCAAAATTCACTCATTGAAAGAACGGTTGGCCTCTGATTTTGCCAAATAACACTTCGGTTGCCCTTTTGTGACCAGTTTCGATTCGCCTTGAAGATTCCACGGAATCAATACGATTTATGACTCATTCAATCAATGAAAATCCACTTTCGGAAACTCTCTCTGCGGCCTACCAAAGTGAGATAACACCTACGTTTGCGTCATTACAAATTTGCTAAATTATTAATGGTGTTTGTAAATTCTTTTATTTTTATTTATAAGTAACGAAAAGGTCTACCTATTCTTTTCAGCTGTATTTTTCTTCAATAAATTTCTTACACAAAAGCGCTATGCATCTTTCATAACTTTCGGCCACTGTAAGTACACGATATTTGAAATCCGATAATGACTTCATTAATGTTAATAAAATTTATTGATGCCAAGAAAAAAACCATGGGAACTAGGATAAATCGAGAATGTTCATTTATTAAGGGGAAATAACGGACTATTAATTGAAAAACGTAGCGTGAGTCCGAAGAGAATTGAAACAGTTTATTATGGTCGTCGAATGTAAATATCAAATCAGCCAATTGTTCAGAATTGGGCGGATTTCGATGTTATTTCCCAACGAAAATCAAATAAATAGTCGAACTAATGCAAGTTACTCAAAGAGGCTGAGTAGTTGCTGTTAATGATAACAAATATCAATCCTCTAATCTTTTGCTTCTATTATTGCTATCGCATGCTATCCTAAAATCTGTTACTATTCTTGTTTTATTTTTTGCCACTTGCAGACAGACATGAAGAAGTTGAAGTTTTATCTGCATAAAACTTCAACCCTCATTGATGAATACGTTATTCTCAATTATTCACATTCCGACAATCGCGAATATTTCGATGGAAGAGGACATATATTTCAAGTAAAACAAATTGTGAAATCTTATACGGTAGCAACATGGGAAATTTCTTAATTAACGAACTCAGAAACTTGAGGAAAAATCCGGTCTTTTCTTTAGTTTTCCCTTCATCCTAACCCTTAAAATACACAATATTCCTAAAATGGGAACATCTAGAACCATATCAAGTCTCTAAGCCAGATTAAAGATTTTGGTATTCAAAAGCAGATAAAACGTCTTAAAACAATAACCTGTCGGGTTTTGTTGTCACATTTCTCATAGCTAATTCATGACAAGCCACCATCTGATTTCATCTACGTAACTTTTTTCTTAAATCAATATACCTCCCGTCATAGATTTTATCGGATACCTTGGTC
Source organism: Sympetrum striolatum (assembly GCA_947579665.1). NCBI lineage: Eukaryota > Metazoa > Arthropoda > Insecta > Odonata > Libellulidae > Sympetrum > Sympetrum striolatum. Next base: position 73,655,479 of record OX388348.1, read on the forward strand.
AATATCAGTCATCTTTTTTGGAATGGAAAGCGATGAGTCCAGTAACTGGTGAAGTGTATCATAGGAAAGTCTAATTGATCGTATTTGTTTCACCAGTGCCCATTTGGGAAATTGTTGGTATTACATCACCATATGTATAAAACAAATGGGCCATTTTCGTGTGTCTGCTTCTTTGGGCTTCACAATCGGGTTGACAGTATTCATTATTTGCGCCACAATTTATCTGAAAAATTCGTTGGAAAACATAGCCTTAGAAATAATTGCTTTCTCTTGGCTTCAGTTTATTTTGATTCCCATGGTTGTTTGCACATCGCATTTCGTTCTCTCGCAAAAACAGTTCGAGAAAGCATGTTCAATAGTCTCCGATTTGGGCACGAACTCAGGAAGCAGTCGTGATATCACCGCTTACTTTCAGTTGGCCCACATTGCCTCGCTCTCTGTGCTGAATGTAGCAATTGTCACCGTGTACTACAAGGACGTAGGGAACCCAACAGTTGCGATCGCTGATTTGATCCTGTTTTACTGGGCAATCGCTTCTGCAGTAATTAATCATCTTTTAATTTACTTAATGTTACGAATCAATAAAAAGCAGCAGTTCTTAAATGAAGAAATGAGAAATGATATTCATGCCATATTGAAAACAAAGAAACGCAGTATGACTCGTTTAACTGCTGATAAACTAGTGGTATTGTGGAAAAGATTTCTGATGAAGAAAAAGATTAGGCTACGGCGATACTTCCATTTAAGTTTGATCCGCGCAATCTTAACAACCAGCAAATTAGTTGGTCCTCAGTTTTTTATTTATGGTATGAGAAATTTAGTTTACTTGACTACAGCAGCGTATATGTTTATCAATAGAGTTATTGATCAAAGCGAGAATATTTTAGCGTTAAACGTTATTTTAATTTTGTGGTCTGCGGATCATTTGCTTTCCTTAGTATGGAGTCTCATCATCATCGAACGTATCCATCATCAGGTAGATGTTCTTAACGATATTTAATTGTGTTTGTTTAAGAACTGCATGATGAAATTTTACTTAGCACGAGGAAGCGTGCGCCTTAAACCCAAGGTTGAACAAGGAGTGAAAAATTGTGACATGACTAAGGAAAGTATCCCTTTAACAGGAGTGGAATTGTGGTGGCATGGTGGTTTAGTGGTTAGAACAACTGCCCGGAAAGTGGGAGACCTGGGTTCGTGTCCCAGTCCCAGCGTGCGCCTTAAACCCAAGGTTGAACAAGGAGTGAAAATTTGTGACATGACAGGGACACGAACCCAGGTCTCCCACTTTCCGGGCAGTTGTTCTAACCACTAAACTAAAATGCCACCACAATTCCACTCCTGTTAAAGGGATACTTTCCTTAGTCATGTCACAATTTTTCACTCCTTGTTCAACCTTGGGTTTAAGGCGCACGCTTCCTCGTGCTAAGTAAAATTTCATCATGAAGTTCTTTCTTGTTTCCTTTGAGGGGATTCCTCTAAATATCGCTTTGTGGGTCGGTTGCCTCAGTGAGGACCCCTGGTGGTGGTCGGTATGCTCATTAAGGATCCCTTTAACAGGAGTGGAATTGTGGTGGCATTTTAGTTTAGTGGTTAGAACTACTGCCCAGAAAGTGGGAGACCTGGGTTCGTGTCCCAGTTGTGTAACAATTTTCACTCCTTGTTCAACCTTGTGTTTGTTTAATATAATCTTGTTTGTTCATAGTATCCTGATTGAATCGGATTATTCTTTTATGGATATTTATAATCAGAATCAACTCAACTAATCCCATGGCCATTGGATATGAATACTTTTATTAAAAGAGAGTGGTCAAACTATGAGTATTGCAATTGTGTACATTCTCAGTTCTACTGTGAGGAGGTAATCAAGATTTTTAAAATACACTAGTAGTATATTTATCGGTACAATCTTCCATAAGATATTCCTTTGGATGTACATAAATTTTAATAATTCAAACTACTGTACTTTACTGTGCCTTAAATCCTGTATAAAAATAATTTTGATGCCTCTAAAAATCTTGTATGGACTTTTCCAAGGCTGTATCTTGACTTTTTCTAAATTTTGGTTTTCTCAGTTCGTTTAGTCGCATTCTAATTTCAAACGTGAACAAACTCGTTGTAAATCATAGAATAACCAACTAACCCAGACAACCCAATCGAGAAACATGACACAACTGATTTCAGCAGACTAAAGGGTATAATAAAACAATACCCTGACTTCTAGTTGAATTATCATCTTGACTATTTTAAAAGCATTCGAAAATCCTATTGTCTCATAGATCTATCCCAATCTATATTCATTCAACATTTTAACAGAGTATATCTGTAAAAAATTATTTTCCTTACAGTCATAATTGGTGAATTATCTTGTAGCGTGTGTTAAGTACTGCCAAACGACATCTCAACGCCCTTCACTTATGCGCTCTCTAGTTTTTATAATTTTCCTGTTTGTTTTTGTAAACGCAAAATAATTACATAAAACTTTGCATTGTCTTCCATCATAGGAGCCATAATGTAATACGTTTACCGTCAAAAACTTAGGTAAGAAAAGAGGGAATGTTAGATAAGAAGGATGTATTGCTAAAGATAGTAGTTAAAGGGAAGGGAAAGGATGCAAGGGAAAAAGACAGTCAGAAACGTAAGTAATCGAATTATGTGGATTACAGGGTCACCTATCAATAGGTGAAAGGGATCATTAAAATTTCGGTATTCTAGGGTACACGCATCCCATCCCACAGCTTTGTTAAACATCAGTCCCTTCTGTTCTTAAGCCGAAACGATGTTTGTGACGCAAAGATCATAAAAATAGCATCAGCGATTCACCTGATCTTCGGGAATTAACATAAAGTTGCCCTGACTGTTTATTCTGAAACAATTTTGATGGCTTTCCTTAATTTCTCAATGTGTTCGCTGCTTCCTCAGAACATCCTAAAAGCCCCAATGGCCTGCAGATCGTAACGAAGTTTTTCTTCTATCGTAATAACGATAAACTATGGAAAACGACTTACGAAATTTAAATCAGCTTTGGACGACCATCAAGTTACACTACCACCTTCTAATATGTTAAAATAGAATCAAAACTGTTTTTACTTCAGTGTAGTCTTATATTAAATTAATGATAAATTAGGGCAACAATTTCCCATCTTTTAGCTCAAGATATCGATATTTATAATTTAAGTGTCCAGAAAAAGGTTATTGATAAAGAATTTCAAATGGTTGTATTTCCCAAGGAAAAACGGACTTGAAAAAAGTCTGACAGGGCCGGAAGTCGAACCCGGGATATTTCTCGATCCCGGAGGACCCTTATGCCCTATTGTTGACTATTGTGCCCTTGCGCACAAAGTCCCCAAAACGGCTTGTGAAGATGTACTGGCTGCTAGATGGTAAAGGCAGCCTCCCGGATTAGGAAGATCCCGGGTTCGATTCCCGGCGCTGTCCTACTTTTTTCAAGTCCGTTTTTCCTTGGTAATATTCCTGAGAGCACGCCCTTATGTGCAAAGTCACCGCCACCCTCTCCTTGTATGATTGTATTTTTTTTACTTTTATTATTCACATTAGATTATTTGATATCACAGCGGAACTCTTCGAGCAAATGGAATGATAAAATATATCGATAAGTCGTACTGAATAGGTATTCTATATATTCAGAGGGTTCATTCATGCAAACTGAAGACTTCTGTCAGTGTTATCTGGTGCAATTGCTATGGGTGGTTTCCAGAAGACCGAGGAATCGATTGCAGAGATTGGACCGCTGTTTAATGTTAGCTTTGTTCTAGGGATTGCTCCAATTGATTCATATTGCTGTACAAATAGTCACTACAAGAATTTACGCGTTTATGATTATATATTTTCAGGGATAATTATTATAACTTTCGTAGGCCAGGAATTGATTTTTAATCCGTGGATAATAGAACCTTTATTGAGGTCAGAATCTCCACTCATACAAGTAATAAACCCCATCGCTTACAAATATACGATTTATTCGTCATTTTATTCTCTCCTGTTTTTCATACATTACCGTCACCTCTATTATAAATCATTGGCCAATGTCACTAAGATAAAGAAACATTTCAAATCCGTTGGAAATATTGGCGATAGTCCTCTTACAAATATTCTTCAGTTTATTCACCTTGTTTTAATTGGTCCTCTTTTAGTGGTGAGATTTGTGGTAAAATATTTACTTGTAAACAATCTCATCATGTTGCCATTATGCGTGTGTCTTACGTACGGTGGGATTGCTTTCTTCGTTATTCACCACCTCATCATTCGCCTCCTATTGCTTTTTGGAGATCGGTTGCGAAGCTTTAATAATTTAATTCGAAATAATATGGTATCAAATTCGTTTCCAAATCAATTATCACTTAATTTTCGACCGAAAAAAATCTTTGGAAAGAAGAAAATAAGGCTTTGTGCTTCAATCCATATATGTTTGTTGAAAACGTATAGGCACATCAGAAAAATTGTTGGCCAGTTACTATTTCACCAAGTTATCACAAATTTATTTAATATAATATTGTTATGTTACTATTTGGGCACAAGTGAATCACTTTTCAGCGAACCACATCTTTTGATATTAGCTTACACGTTACCGGCGATTATTACACTCGAATTGATACTATTGACTTGCAGCCTCACCGTTATCCAGGAGATACACAATCAGGTAAATTATCTTTATCAGCCATTTCTTCCTAAAATAAATTTTTAACCGATTTTTTTTACAATTGGATTTAATTGTGTCCTTACTATTTTTCACGAGGGATATTAGAAATACTGTATTACAATACCAGCTACGATTGAGTCAGTGGGAAGACAAAAATAACTATAGTGAAACCAACGTGACATGCGCTATCTTCTTGAGTGCTCATTGAATTCGTCTACAAGAAAAGGACTAAAAGATGAAACCCTTCAGACAGAGCAAGATATAAGAAAATCCTGAAAGGTTTCATATGAAATGGAATTTATTCACTTTCTTCCGTTTCAACTGTCACGTATTCTGTTACAGAATAACGGCTCCGCCATTTTAATAAATTTCGCTTTTTACTCTACTATAGATTTATATTCAATTTGCCGTACATCGCCTTCGCAACCAAGAATCCAAATAGAAACGAATATATTAAAAGTATAATTTTCGGGTGTCCTACCGGGTATAAATTCTGCATAAAGGCGACGCTTCGGCTGCAGTTTCTGTGGCCATCTTCAGGACGAAGTGCCGGTTTACTCTCGATTCAATTAGCTGACAGATTACTAGCAATTCCCGGTTGTTTGCTAAAGGCTTGACCATCCCTTTTAAAGAGTTGAATTTTTCAAAAGTTGTTATTTTTACATAGGGCTGTGTATGGTAGGAGGGCCGTGGCCGTAAGTTTTCTTCCGTTTACTCCCTTCTTGTCTCATTTTCGGCCCTTTTAAGTGCCCGGTTAATTCATTTTAGTCGGTATCCGTTTTCTAAAAACGTCGTCTTTAGGTGTCTTATCTCCTCGAAAAGACTTTCCTGGTCTGAAAAGCTAAACGCCCTGTGGCTGAGAGTAGAGAGTAATTAATTTAGCCAAGCCGGATGGTGGTGTCAGATAAAGGTCTGTGTGCGTGAGTTTTTGGTATACACAATGACCAGTGTTGTAGTGGAGCGGGAATGCGTGGGAAAGGCGTTCCCAGGTAGTCGGACCCGAAGGTATTCCCTTCGAGTTGTCAGCTTGGAGGTTGTCATAAAACTCTTAAAAGGTGGGATTGTTCCCCTAATTCCTGAATTTTATCAGAAATCTTTAGATGAGGGGACTGTCCCAATAAACGTGTATTAATTTGGCAATAAAGGTTACTGAAAACATCAAAAACACGGCTAGCAGATCTACTTTCTATTGAAAGAAATGTCACAGACAGAAATTAAATGATATTTAAGAATCATACAGAAGATAGAGGATAGTGATTAATAAACTAGAGCAACTAGACACTAGATCTAGAGCCTTGGTGCAATTTAAGCTTCGGGAGCACTCAGTACAAATATTATGATCACTGTAACTAGGGTAATTATATAGCTTCCTCCTCTGCAAATTTTCTTTAATTAAGATGGAGAAAAATTAGGAGGTTTTATTCAATTTAGGCATCATATGCCGCCAATAGAAGAGGAAATCGACAAAAAAACTTAAAGCTATAATTTTTAAATAAAATTAAAATAATATATTTACTTTCAAATAAAAATAATCGAACCGAAAATCATTAGTCGATCGATTGATCTATAGCAATCATCGAAAAGTAAGAAGTTAAAAATTATGTTGTCTGTCATTATCTGACAGTAAACGCATTTCAGTGGGTCTACACATACTTGAATGCTGTGAGTATTTTTCATCACATTCTTGCAAAATTTGATCATTACCTTACTAAAACAATACAGCGTTATCAACACCTAAATATTTAGAGTAATGACAACGGTTGTTCAAATCAATCGTTTGCTTCTTATTCTCTTTCTGTAAAATATACACCTCTTGTTAAAGTTGGAAGCACATGCCACAATTTTAGAAATTTTATAGTGTATTTATTTTGAAATAGCCATTCTCTTTAAAGAATCTATGACATGATCTGTCTCTTACAAAGTTTTTTATCATTATATCATCATCATTTTTAATTAGTGCTGCTTAGATTGTTGCAGTTAATGCCAAATCTAAAAAACGTTTTTTTTTAATATAGTCCATTTCCTGCAAAGGTCTGAAAACCTCTTTAAACAAACCACAGTATATTTGATGGTGTTGTTGAAATATCAGTAGAAATAAAATTTAACTGCTGATAAATGTGTGAAAATTTGCAGGTTTCTTCTCCTAAGGTGTGATATGCAAAATTCATTGCTCTGGAAAATCTTACAGAATAATATTCGGGGATAACCTCCAAGAACTCATGAATGAATGAACCAAATGATTTTCATCATCAAAATGAAGCTGTCCTTGAAGCCTTGTTCCTGACAGTTTGGAGCTGAACATCTCCAACCTTCTCTTTTCTGCACCTGCTCCTTCAACTGCTAGTAGATCTGTTTTCATTTCAAATCTGAGATCATGTCAATCCTTTTTCTATCCCTTCATCACTTTTTCTTTATTTTCCATAAACACATTAAGCTTTCATGCCTCATGATATGTTTAATAATTTAAAATATGGATTATCATAAGTTTTTAGAGGATAGATATCTCTGAGAATATTTAAAAATGTATCTATAACTGTGATATATGAATGTTGTTAGTAAACTCATATATATATATAGTCTCTCTTATTTTTATGCTATTCCAGGCAAAACTGATGGGAGTGATTGTCTCTGAAGCAATACTTAATGCAACAACACATGAAGCTCGTCGCGAGGTAATGCTTATAAAATGCTTTGCTTCTGGATGAGGAATTTCACAATATTTCATCAAATTCTCTGGAAAGGTAGTAATTAGAAATTCCTCACCCAAAAATCACTGAGGTACTAATGAATAATCACTACCTTTTGAAACATAAACCCTTTGAAGAGAAATGTTAGCATTAAATATTATTCTTGAATAATAAATGCAGCCATAAGTATTAAGTATTTTGGTTGAATAAAGTAGCTTAAAGCTTTTCTTTGACTATTTTGTTTCAACATGAAGGATACTCCACTTTTTAATTTTCTGAAGTATGAGACTGTAATAAAGAAACAATTTGACGCTGACCTCTAGCAAAAACAGAGGTGTTTCACAAGCACTGTTGTTGTTGAACAGCATTATCTTTCTTGTTAATGTCCATGAATTTTCATCAGTTTTCCTCATATGTTTTCAAGGAGGAAATTGATCACCTCTGAGAAATAAAGGTGTTCAAAATTTTAGAAACAGTTTTTTAAGTTACATATGTTTATAATTTACATACATTCTGATATTTGTGTTGCCACTTAACCTGTTTTCATTAAACTAAACAAAAATATTATAACTAATCAAAATAATGAAAAAATGAATTTTTATCAAATAAATTAGAAACATCAAAATTTTCAAATTAAATGCCATTAGTAATCCAATACAATAAAGAAAAATGATTTGTAATTACATTGAATTACCCTATATTTTACCGTGGAACTTAGCAGTTACTGAAAACTGTTAATCCATCACAAGTGTCTTGCTTTAACACACCTTTTTTCCTTTATAAATAATGTAAATTCCTAACAAAGTTGCCGCAAAACTTTGAACAATCATTTACTTAATGCTGTATCTTGAGAAAATGAAAATACTTACTAAAGGAATCTGTCAAATCTTAAGGTTGAATTTATAAAAATACTTTTGAGAAACAAATATATGCAAAAGTTTTTGAAATTTTCCCCTCTGATTCTGATTTAACGTTTACTAATTTTATGATTATGTCTGTTAAATGCTGTAGTTTTGCAAGTAAGTTTCAGAGAAAGTATTCTCGAGCCAAATAATTTTGATTTCTCATCACCTGGCATTTTACAAGATTTAATTTATTCATACAGTAAAACTGGAGTATTCTAAAAGCTTTGCATTATGCAAAATGCATACATACACCTACTTCTCTTTATACAATAAGTATATTATGAGAATAATAATAATAATATAGTATATACATATATAGTAGAGTAATAATTTTGCGTCCTTCTAATAACTGTCTTTGATTAGGTGGGATGCTGAAAAAGACTTTAAATCTTGGAATGCATAGTCATTTTCATATTTATTGAATAGTTTTTACTCATTGTTGTATGATATCAGATTAGAGACAATTGGTATGATTTGTAAATTACCAGTATCTTGATAGTCAAATACCTGCAGATTTTACTCTAAATATTACTTTTTTAAAGATGAAGATGTGATAGCTCTTGTATTGTTCAACCAAGCCTAGGCTGAACTATATGCATGTATTTGCTGTATCATCCATATTTTTCCTTACAACCTCTTCTATCTACCTAATCCCAATTTATTTAATTGAGACTGTTTAAGTATTTGCATGTGATCCATTAATTATTCTTTATTCTAGCTTCACTTGTTCTCCCTCCAAATCCTGAACACAAAGATAAAATTTACAGCATGTGGATTCTTCACGCTAGATTTACAGCTCCTAACATCGGTATGTAGAATCTCAAAGAGTTTTCTTCCTTAGTAAAGCAAGTGATTATTTCTCATTACTATTGATTACATAGAGCACTTGACACTCTAGCTTTTATTCTTCTAGTTATGCTCTAAAGATTCAATTATCCTGAGTTCCTTTTAAGCAACTCAGTCATTTTAGTAGATAATTTATCTTGTGTTTCATTTTCAGATACTTAGAGAAATTTCACACACTACATTCTTTTGCTCTATAGCAGAAGTTTCTTTCCTGTTTCAAAACCTTATTCCTATGTAGTTTAGAATGAGCTTTATGATTTCAAATTAACATATCATTTATTTATTTTAATGCTTTTCTTGTATTAATATTATGGCCTTGAGTTATAATTATTAATATCTGTAATAATTATTCATATGTCTGCAAGAATTCCAAATATGCTACTGATGTGTAATTAAAATATAAATAACTTAACAATAGTTCATATAATGATAGCAACACATTTAAACAAAAATTATATCAGCATCTATTGCAAATATACCCCTTATATGGCAGCCAAAACCTCACCTCTATAACACTTTCTAATTTCTTCTATCTATGGGTGTCTAGGATATCACTATAAGGTTTTAGATTAAGGAGCTACTACATTATTGCCAAGAAGTAGTTTAATTTGTTTATTTGATAAAATGAATTAAATGAACCACATAATCCTAAATCACAATTCATAACGTACAAAATATAATTAATGATGGCACTAGACAGATTAATTAGGTAGCTCTTGGAATAATATTGGACTGCCATCAAAGCATGCAGTTTAGATGGATCTCTGCTCCTCATCTTCACTGCTTCATCCATTTTTATATTGATTTATAATATTAAACCCCCCTGTACTATGCAGTTTAAAATTAATTATTGAAAATTGTAAATTAGAACAATAGAGTGATTTTAAGTCAGTATGCAAGGGGTTGACTCTGGCCTCCTAGAAAGGAAGTCTGGGTCAGTACCACATACCTACTCAAGCTATTAGGGGTACATTAAATGTACGTAAATATTTCTTTTCATGAACTCGAGCTATAATGCTACTATGCACCAAATTGTTTTAAGCTAAATATCACAAAGTCGTTTTAAATTATTTGACAAATTATTCTATTGAATTACATCATGTTGTGAAGTAAAGATTATTTCATGGCAGATATTTTTATTGTTAATAATTTATAGAAATCTGCAAGACTAGAAATTTTATTTTCTTTATTTATACTTTCTCTTGACAGAATGTCTGGAGGTACATATTTGAGTATTTTATACATTATATGCTGCTTTCCTCTTGATTTCTTGATACCTAACCCTCACACTCATTTCATCTAACAACTTTTGTCCCTATCTTCCCCTCTATATTTTCTGTTTCATACAGCAATGGCCTGTAGCTATTATTCTCCTTTCAAAATGTATCTAACCACTATTTCTATCTTAATTTCAAACAGAAATCATAAATCAAATTTATGTATGTATTCACTTAACATAATTAAAATAATATAATCACAAAAATAATGATAATAAGTAAGATAATATCCTCAAGCTAGTAGCCTCTATTTTTCTATTAATTTTTATTAAATATTGTTAATAATAATTGAATAGAAAATATCTTTGTGGGTATTTACTTTTTAAGTTCATTACAAATACAAGTTGCAAATATATCTGCTTCTATAAATCTTTTTCACCATACTTACTGGAAATATAAGTCCATAATAATATTGTACTAATAATCAAAATTTTTCTGGAATCTATTAAAAGTGTATTTTACTTACTTGTTCCCTCATTCTTTTCCAGATATTTGCAGCTGCAACACAATATCTTGTAATATTGCTTCAGTTTCACTTTGCTGGCAAAAATGAATGTAAATGTGACTGAATCCACATGAGTTTTGCTCTTCCATATCAAAGTTTACATTCAGAGATGGTTTCTAACAGTACTATGATTAGAAGCTTTTCATATTACCCTTTCGTATGCTCATTACCGAAGTTTTTTTGAAATTTTTAGTTTTACAATAGTTTCTCATATTTTACTAATTTTTACTGGTGATCAATCCTAACCTTATTCCTTAACTCCATAGATACGGCTTTAATAGCATCACATTTTCTACCCTTCCCTTTTATAAATTTCAAAGTATTATTGCTTCCGCTAAAGTTTTTTCATTCCATGAACTGTTTTGATATTTTAATGTCTAGACTGGTTATGGATAGTGTAGTTTTTAGGAATATACATTATTTTGAAAGTTAATGAATAAGTTGTTACATTCGTAGATGTGAAAGTGGGAGTAGTGAATTCTATGTTATTTCTCCATGTCAAGGGATATTGTGTCACAGTAACTATTTTAGAAATAAAGTATATCTACATTCTGATTCTCAGTATATAAGAAGAGCATTTAAAATGAATGATTTATATACATGGAATACTTTCCAGTAAGAATCAAATTATTGAAGCAAGCTATTCCTCTGTATTATAACCAGAATTACAAGCTTACAATATTCTGAATGTCCGTATATGCTGGTGTATAAGTCGGTCCGGCATATAAGTCGACCCAAAAGATAAGGCTTCACCACTTCTCCAGCTCTATTATATTCGAAGAAAAACTACGCTACCCATTAATATATATTATAGTTTAAGGAATATTTACCACATAAGATTGAGATGCTAGAATTGTTTCTTTCAGCTGCCATGTCAACTTCTTGCCTCTTATTAACTATTTCACAACTATTAAAGTGGTAAAGTCTTTTGTTGATATCACTCAGGCTACATAAATAAAAATGCATTACAAAATAGAAACATAATGGTATTAAAAATTTATAATAGAAATAATGGTAATATTGCATGATAATATCAAATCACGACACTGCTAAAACAACTTCCATTAACTGCTAACGCTAAGTCGAATCATAATAATTATATAAACAAAAAGAAACCATGATTTGCTTATTGATCATCATTTTAAAAAAGGATACATCGAATTTTCAAGTGTCACTTATCTCACTATACTCGGCCGTAAAGGGTTAAACTCTAAGTTCAGCGTAACCGTAAAGTAACACGTAAAGTCAACCTCTTGTTTTTGAGAGATTTTTTTTAGGTTCAAGGGTCGACCTGTACGCCGGCACATACTGTACATCGAATTTAGTCTATTATGGAAAATTGCGAGTCAAGGATGTTGTTCTATTTTCCAAAGTTGCCTTAATTTTATCATTACACTGACCCCCCATCCCACTCGATCCCATCCCCGTCCCCCATCCCACCCGATCCCATCCCCACCACCCATCCCACCCGATCCCATCCCCGTCCTCCATCCCACCCGATCCTATCCGCATCCCCTATCCCACCCAATCCCATCCCCGACACCCACCCCACCTGATCCCATCCCCGTCCTCCATCCCACCCGATCCTATCCCCCCCCCATCCCACCCGATCCCATCCCCCCCCCATCCCACCCGATCCCATCCCCGCCACCCATCCCACCCGATCCCATCCCCCCCCATTCCACCCGATCCCATCCCCCACCCATCCCACCCAATCCCATCCCCCCCCCATCCCACCCGATCGCATCTCCACCCCCATCCCACCCGATCCCATCCCCCCCATCCCACCCGATCCCATCCCCCCCCATCCCACCCGATCCCATCTCCGCCACCCATCCCACCCGATCCCATCCCCCCCCCATCCCACCCGATCGCATCCCCACCCCCATCCCACCCGATCCCATCCCCCCCATCCCACCCGATCCCATCCCCCCCCATCCCACCCGATCGCATCCCCGCCACCCATCCCATCCGATCCCATCCCCCCCCCATCCCACCCGATCCCATCCCCGCCACCCATCCCACCCAATCCCATCCCCCCCCCATCCCACCCGATCCCATCCCCGCCACCCATCCCACCCGATCCCATCCCCGCCACCCATCCCACCCGATCCCATCCCCCCCCCATCCCACCCGATCCCATCCCCGCCACCCATCCCATCCGATCCCATCCCCCCCAATCCAACCCGATCCCATCCCCGCCACCCATCCCACCCGATCCCATCCCCACCCCATCCCACCCGATCCCATCCCCGCCACCCATCCCACCCGATCCCATCCCCGCCACCCATCCCACCCGATCACATCCCCCCCCATCCCACCCGATCCCATCCCCGCCACCCATCCCACCCGATCCCATCCCCCCCCCATCCCACCCGATCCCATCCCCCCCCATCCCACCCGATCCCATCCCCGCCACCCATCCCACCCGATCCCATCCCCCCCCCATCCCACCCGATCCCATCCCCGCCACCCATCACACCCGATCCCATCCCCGCCACCCATTCAACCCGATCCCATCCCCACCCCCATCCCACCCGATCCCATCCCCCCCCCATCCCACCCGATCCCATCCCTGCCACCCATCCCACCCGATCCCATCCCCCCCCATCCCACCCGATCCCATCCCCGCCACCCATCCCACCCGATCCCATCCCCGCCACCCATCCCACCCGATCCCATCCCCCCCCATCCCACCCGATCCCATCCCCGCCACCCATCCCACCCGATCCCATCCCCCCCCCATCCCACCCGATCCCATCCACGCCACCCATCCCACCCGATCCCATCCCCCCCACATCCCACCCGATCCCATCCCCACCCCCATCCCACCCGATCCCATCCCCCCCCCATCCCACCCGATCCCATCCCCGCCACCCATCCCACCCGATCCCATCCCCCCCCCATCCCACCCGATCCGATCCCCGCCACCCATCCCACCCGATCCCATCCCCGCCACCCATCCCACCCGATCCCATCACCACCCCATCCCACCCGATCCCATCCCCGCCACCCATCCCACCCGATCCCATCCCCGCCACCCATCCCACCCGATCCCATCCCCCCCCCCATCCCACCCGATCCCATCCCCGTCCCCCATCCCACCCGATCCCATCCACGCCACCCATCCCACCCGATCCCATCCGCGCCCCCCATCCCACTCGATCCCATCCCCCCCCCATCCCACCCGATCCCATCCCCGTCCCCCATCCCACCCGATCCCATCCACGCCACCCATCCCACCCGATCCCATCCCCGCCACCCATCCCACCCGATCCCATCCCCCCCCCATCCCACCCGATCCCATCCCCGTCCCCCATCCCACCCGATCCCATCCACGCCACCCATCCCACCCGATCCCATCCGCGCCCCCCATCCCACCCGATCCCATCCCCCCCCCATCCCACCCGATCCCATCCCCGTCTCCATCCCACCCGATCCCATCCACGCCACCCATCCCACCCGATCCCATCCGCGCCCCCCATCCCACTCGATCCCATCCCCATACTTTCCCTTCCTCTACAACGGCCAACTTGCACTCTTTCCTATCCTCGTCCAATCAACCGCTTAATTCTCTTCCTATCCCTTAACCATCTCCCATCTACTTCCTTTATTCTTTATTCCGAATCGGGAATTAAGGAAAATACAATACAAAATCAGGGCAATCCAATGAAAATGTAAAAATACATAAATTAAGCATAGCCCCACCTTAAAAATCATAACAAATGTATCCATTCTGCAATACTTAGTTTGGCTAAGGGTGCAAAGATTTTATAACCATATTATATAAATTTCAAGTTATAAAACATTATACAATATCCGGCCTTACATATCTTTATACTATACAGAATTGAAAATATTTTTCGGCCCGGAAGAAAAATAATGTATTTCATTTCTTACTCATCTTCCGTGGTAGAGTGATACTTTAGGGTTTAGCCCTCGGGTTATCCATCCCTTTCTCCCATTTTTTGCTTCCTTCTCTTCCTCTACCACAACCATCTCCCGTCTACTACCTTCATTCATTCTTCCAAAGTTGACATTAGGAAAATATGGGTAATCCAAGGTAAAGGTACAGAATATATAAATTGTACATAGCCCCCGCCTTACAAATCATAACAAATTTATATATTCTGCAGTAGTTAGTTTGGCTAAGGGCAAAAAGTTTTTTTGTATCCATAGTATTTACATTTCAAGTCATGGTACACTATACAAGTTCCGGCCTTACAATTTCTTATACTATACATAATTGAGAATATATTTTGGCTCGAAGGAAAAATAAATATTTCACTTTTTTTCATATTCCGTGGTAGATTGATGCTTTTGGGGTTCTCCCTCGGGTTCTCCATCCGCTTCGCAACTTGAGTCGTTTTGCTGTACCGTGTTGATGTACTCATTGTATAAGTTCCTCAAGTGCCTCAAGCTCCTTCCCGCACCCGGTGGCGCTGTGCAGTTTCTTCCCTCTTCTTTCGGTTGGCCGTCAAAGGCTTTTTCCTTCTTTTTGAAGGGCACCATGAAGTCCTATATATGGAGGGTAAAATTGAGGAATTGAATTTTAAAATTTGGGATCCTTTCTAATTTATTTCTATGAAAAGGGAATAAAATATGAGCATAGATCAAATAAATACAATATTATTAATACCTAGACTGTATATTATATGAACAGAAGTAGATTGCACGATGATTAATTAAAAAGGTACAAAACTCGATCGAAGTTGCAATCCAAAGTTACAGAGCACTCAGTAATGGCTGATTTAAAAAAATAAAACATTTCCTACTCCCAGCCATCTTATCAAAGGAAAAACAAAAGTCCTCAATTGAACCGTTGAAAACAATAAGATAGGAAATTCTCGAAAACGCAGTCATTCGCATATATTTAAAATAAAGATTGTACTTAGAATGTTTGATATTAACTGAGCTATGACCTGCCTATAATTTCCAACAAAATTTGGCCTAGCAAATACCCAAAAAGTTGCATGTAATTTTTGGTTTAATATGGTTGTTAGTTTAGGGTAATATTCATAATTTATGTAGTATTGTTAATCAATTAAAAATCTGAATTAACAACAGAATTTATTATCAGAAAGCACAAACCATATGAGAAAGCTATCAATGTTTCAGTTTAATTATTACTTCCTAGGATGGAAATAAAAATACTTGGAAGTTTACATGCATGTGTTTTTACTATTAATCGGCAATCAGGTCTGTTGATTACTTAATAGAAAATAAGTGCAGAGACTATAAATTGTTTTTTATGTTTCTTTTCCACGGCGTTCCACCATGTTAGGCTGAATCGTATCAATTATACTTCAATGGCACAGACGTAATTCGCCAATGTTGAAATAGTATAATACGATTTGATTTTAGAAACACGAAATATGTTTCAACTCAATAAGGCCAAGTACAGAGTTTCAGAGGAATTAAAATTTTTCGTTACCAAAAGTTGGAACTCCGACGTCTCCATGAGCATATTCAGTGATGGTTCATCTCTGCGCCAGAAGCTTTTGATTGAGTAAGCACATTACGCCTGTGCAATATCGATATGAATGGAATAGAGCTATCCTCAAACCAGTAGAAAAAAAAGGAAGGGAATTAATTGCGCATCGAATGAAAATAATAATTAAATTCGTTTAACTTAATAGTTGGATTCTAACTACAGTAATTCTTACCACTGAAATACTGGTTTTCTAACCAGTAAACCTCCGAGCCACGTCCTGGAAAGCGGGACGCCTGGGTCTGAGTCCTAGACAAGTCAATATTTTCCACTTCCCGGAAAACGTTTTGGTTAAGTCGCACGATTTCCTGTGCTAAGTGAAACTTAATTTCTGTACTTTTTGAATAAGAATTGAGTATTTTATTTCACAGCCATGAGCATCTACGCGTTAAAATTATTAATTTTTTTAATGAGGAAATAATTTCTATAGAATAATATTTTCATTTTTGCTATAGTAGAAATAATAATAATATTTCTACGATGGCTAATCCATTGTAGAGAAAGGCTGCAAACTGATTTCTGAAGAATAAATAAAAAACAATAAATAGTGTATGTATAATATCTAAATTAAAAAGCACAACAACCCCACGAATACGCTCTTATTATCATACTTAAATGTAAATAGAGATATTATTTAATTCAAATTGTACTCACCGTATATTGTGTTATATCCATGGTCAGAAATATTCTTCTCAGCATCCGCTCACTCCTAATTTTTCGTTCATTATTATTTTTTTAATCTTATCCCCTTTACGCAAAATATCAATCAGAGATAATTAATTTAGAAACTCAATCTTTAAAATGAGAATAAATATTTGAAAAAACTAATCCGATGGAAGAGAAAAGTTTACGAAACTATATTACCAATATCTCATTAGCTATTCCTCTTAAAACTATGTCATTCAGAATTGAAATAAAAATTCCTCAAAAGACATCTCTCAGTATTTAATTGTAACGTTATTTGGTAAGATATACACATAATGCTGATGAGAGATATTGAACTTAACGTCTTATTTCATTCAATTGTAAAGACATTATAAGTGAATAAGTGATAAACAATATGCCTATAATATATGAGACAAAAATAAATTTCGAACTAATTAACTATCAGCATCAACTATGATATAAGTTATTCCTATTTACGAAATACCGGTTGAAGAAGTCCAATTATCTCTAAGTGGTCCAAGAAACATCCCCTCCGAAACATCTCCGTATTTCCTCGATGCATCAACTGAAATAATACACATAAGCAGAGAATGATGTTTAAGGGGACTAACAAATGATAAGAGAAATGCCTACAACCTATGAGATTAATCTTAATATCGATGTAATTAATTATCAGCATTATCTATGAGATATTTCATTCATATTTACGAATGCCGGTTCCAGAAATCTTATGTTCTGGAATGGGTCCAGGAAAAGTCCTCTAAGAATAATCTCCGTATTTCGTCGAAGCATCATCTGAAATAATTCAAATATGGAATGAATGATGAAGGAAAGCACTAGTAAATTATAAACAAAATTTCAGTAACCTACAAGACTAAAATTAAAATCGAAATAATTAATTATAATCATCATCTATGATGTAAGTTAGTCATATTTACGAAATGCAGGTTCCAGAAGTCGTATGTTCTCTAATTGGTCCAGAAAGAGTCCTCTCCCAAACATCTCCGTATTTCTTCGAATCATGATCTAAAATAATTCAAATATGGAATGATTGATGGATGAAAGAACTAAAAAATGATAAACTAAATGTCAATAACCTATTGATCGAAAATTGATTTCGAACTTATTAATTATCAGCATCATCACTAATATAAGTCATTCATATTTACGAAATTCCAGTTCCAGAAATCATTCGATGTCTAAGTGGTCCAGGAAACATCTTCTCCGAAACATTTCCCTATTTTTCCGAAGCATCATCTCCAATAATTTACATATGCTATGAATGTTGAAGAAAAGGAATAATAAATGATAAAATAAATACCTATAATATATGAGACTAAAATTAATTACCTTCTAATCAATTATCAGCATCATCTTGATATAAGTCTTTTTCATTTACAAAATTCCGGTTCCAGAAGTCTTATTTTCTCTATGTTGTCAATGAAGAATCTTCTCCGATACATATCCGTATTTCCTCGTATCATCATGTAAATTAATACACATTTGATTAATTGATGATTTGACTATACGGTAGTGATTTGAAGTTACATATAGGGAGATAGAAATATTAATTGCTAAAAAGTGATATTCCAAATCAATTAGAATAGAAACCTTAAATATATTCATATTTTTTCTTTGCGAAGGATCATTGGAAAGGCAATCGTTCCCAGTCTGCACCATGCGAAAACTTTTAGATATATATTCGAGTAGCTAGTAGCTTTGAGTTACAAAGTAGGGGATTACAACTGTAATATATGAACCGAAAATAGAATCTTTCTGCATGTTATTGAATATATTAGACAGTGAAGAAAGAGGAAAATTAATTTGAATCCTTTTTGGTGAGGAAAGTAAAGGAATTACTAGAACTATTACAAAAGAAGGAATTGGAGGTCGCTGGAACCCAATGACGCAGATATTTGGGGAAATACTTTCGCTATCATGAGGATGACATTACTGAGAATGAAACCCCTTCAGTTGGCCTTGCATACAACTCACGGTATGCATGAAAATACTTTTAACTTCTTCGCAGAGAAATTTATGATATTACGGGAAAGCGGAATTGTATGTTTGTGAATCACAAATCAAGGAAAAATAGCTAAAAGAAACGGAGCGAAAAAAAAAA
The DNA here is from genome assembly GCA_947579665.1 of Sympetrum striolatum. Classification (NCBI taxonomy): domain Eukaryota; kingdom Metazoa; phylum Arthropoda; class Insecta; order Odonata; family Libellulidae; genus Sympetrum; species Sympetrum striolatum. The sequence continues at coordinate 73,674,635 of OX388348.1, forward strand.
CTGATTTAACTATGACTTCGAAATCATCAAGTCAGTACCAAGGTATAGGTAGCAAGTGTACTTAAACCACTTATTCATTGTAAATAGGACATCAGCGTTTCAAATAAAGAACATAATGTTCAAGGTGAAATAAGAAAGAAAGAAACCGGCTTTGCTAAAACATATTAACAACAGCCATAGTAAATGCGCTAATTTCCGCAACGACTTACTTCAAAACTGAGGTTTCCTCACAAAGCATCATTCAATTAAGGAAATAAATGAATACAGAAAAGATCGTTTAGCGCACCTGGGAATGACGCCCATCTGCTATGAAGGGCCGGAAAGACGACTTATGACGTAGTTTTTTTGTGTTTCATTACTGTCAAGCAAATAACGTAAAAATAGTTTGGTAAAAAAGAATAAGGCTTAACTTAGTGACAATTTCCACATTTACTGTCTTGATTGTAATTTTAATATTACTGTGTGACGACTACTATGCGAAATCTTTGAAATTCATTTGAATCGCAAATAGTTCAAATGGTTGAGTCCTAAAATCGCAATTTTATAATATTAATATAATTAATAATAATTTTATAATAATAATATAATTTGACTTATTTCAAAGCAAAGAATAAGGTTACTCGCTTATCCTAGACGAGGCAATAAGGAATCTTAGGAAAAGAAACATATGTATAAATGAAGAGGCAAAACAATCCAAGGTCGCAACCCCACATCGTGTAAAACGGAAATATTTACAAGAAGTTACTTTAATTTTCAGAGAAAATGTTTACGGAGAAAGAAACGGAAATGGAAAGCTCAATAGCAATGGACCTTCTTGAAATATCGTCTCAAATATAAGTAAATACCTTTCTTTTCTAATTGCGACAACATTGAGTGAGCGCGTGAAAGGGAGAGTGTATGGTCGTGAGTCTCGATATAATGCACCAAGGATAAAAGGCAATGGAAGATAGAAGTAGTATCTTTACCGATGAATCGAGTTGCAGGAGGCATTCTTAGGTATCCACTCGGATTCCTTCGATCCAAGGCGCAAAACCATTTCATTCAACTTAGAGCATTAGAGGCATCGCAATCATTTCCTCACTTCAATAAATTTACTACGCGAACATGGGAATTTGTTAAAAGCAGAATAGGATGTAGTATATAAGTATAAGTTCCGTTTACCTAATTTAGAAATCCTGTCCATCGCTGTCCTCTGGACTCTTCAGGAGTGACGAATCCTTTAGCCGTCCTCTCCTTTTGAATACTGAAGCCGACCCTTAATCGATATCCGAGATATTAACTATGCCAAAATCTGAAAACAAGATTACAAATTAGGGTAAACTAGAAATTTACCATTATTAGATTTATTTTTATCAAGCTTAATCAAGTAAGCACTGTGAAATTATGGAAATGGGCAGCTATAACCTTTTATCGGTAACTTTCAAAGGAAATATCCGTTTTTTCACAACAAATGTAAGTGTTAACACAGTGTCTTACGTTACCTGATTAAAGCATCCAGTGATTAATAGAAATAATTAATTCATAGGGCATTAATAAAATTTGAGGAAAACATTAGTATAATCTTCTGATTAAGATAGAGGCCATGTAATAGGGGCTCAAGAACTAAAACTTACTTTTAATTTCTTATTGGTGCTAAATATGACTAAAGTAAGCTAATACTTTTTAGTCGGATGTCCAAACAATGATTATTAGCATGACTTTGATTTTAAGTTGAATGAATTAAAACGAGATCATGCATTGACGAGAGCGTCATTCGTGGATTAAGTCCGATATTTTTCTCCTACAAAGCTTTCTCTAAACTCAATTACAAAGACAAGATATTTTCACTAAACTATTAAGTTTCAATTTAATTTCTTCGATGTTTTTCGCAAAATCGATTATAATATTTAAAAAAATGAACTCATTCTATCTATTGATTAGAATATCAAAAATAAACTAATGCAATATCGTAAAGAAATACGTGTTGAAAAAAGTTGGTTACCTCCCATATTCTAACGTAACCTATATTTTACATCAATGAAACAAAGTGAAACTCAAAAAGAAAAAAACAACAATGAGAAAATTTAAATCGAAAAACAATTACTTCCTTAAAACAAAATCGCAGGAAAATTTCGAATAAGAAATGATATGCAGTTAGTAGGATATCCTCAAAATTTCCGAATGTGACGTAAGACACTACATTCAAATTAGTAACGGTTTTTTGTAAATATAAAACGTATGCATTTCAAATTCGGTTCCAAAAACTAAAATAACGCATCTGTATAAAATATTAATCTCTAACTGGAATTAGTTTCCCAGAAAAATGATTACGCTAAATAGGAAAAACGTTGTAAAAGAATGTGATTGCTTCTCATGACGTAACCTATCCGAGAATTAAAAGAACGACATTAACTAAAACGCCAAAATGTAAAGTTCCAATATATTTCAAGACAATCAATTCAAATCAGTAATTCGTTTTACTATGATCACTATACCTTACCGCATTGGACAAATATGAGCTTTAATCTGTAACATTGCAATGACAAATTCCGTTATATGATAATCAAAATGAAGAATTAATTGTGAGAAAATTTAACTTTCAAAAAATTATTTCTTTTAAACAAGATTTCCGGAAACATTTGAGTGAGAAATGATATACTGTTATTTTTTGAAGTTCCGAATATAACGCAAGACTCATTTTCAAATAAGTAACGGTTTTTGACATTTGAAATTGACAATGTTAGAATTTTAAATTTTTGCTCCCAAAAAACTTATAAAACTGAACTCGTTTCAAATATGAATTTCTAAATGGAATTACAATCTCGAAAATGATTCCGCTACATATTACAGAAAAACGTAGAAAAAGGAAAGTGATTTCTTTCCCGCGACGTAACCTAACCTTGATTTTACATGAAAGTCATTAACTAATATTTCACGACGAGAAGAATTAAATGAGGGAAACGTTAACTCAAAACAATGATTTCTTTAAAACAGTATCGCAGGAAATATATGAATAACATATCTTATGTCACTTACCCTTTGCAGTACTTCGAAGTTCCGAACGTAACTCAAGACACTAAATTCAAATCGGTAACGGTATATATTAAAATGACGAAACGACTTACCCAGAAGAAATCTCAGCGACGACTGAGGAAATTTCCGTTGCCGTAAGCTATGAACAATATTGCTGTTCTCTGATTGGTCGAATTTGAAATCTATGTCCGTAGCCCAGCCACCAAATACAGGAAATTATATTTTAAATACCAATATATAAATATTAATGTTTATAATATACTTATAAGTATTTTTCCTTTTTTATTTAATGATATTAAGGGATATAAATCTGCGTAATTATGTTGCGTGATATTTATAACAATTTGTAACTCCCCATCATCAATTAACAAAGGAATGCGATTGGCGCATCGTTCCACTTTAAGAATTAGATTTTAATGACTATTTTGATTTTATCAAAATCTTTATTTGGTTGGAAAAAATCTAGTATTTACGGAATTGCAATGAAATGGATGTCGAAGAATTACAATAATCAATTCCCTTCTACGAAATATGTTTGTTACGGATACTACAAATGACCTTCACTTGTTTGCTAAAAGCCTTGCATAATTTTCGACTGAATACTTTGGCAAACGAATCGTTGACGAATTCATGGTCACAGCAACTTACTTGGGCATTAATTTGAGGAAATTTCATGCAAAATATAAAATATTTACAAAATATTGCACCTTATTTATGTCTTCGCATGAATTTGAAATCTACTTCCGCAGCCCTGCCTACAATGTCTATTCATTATTTTCTTATATAATATTTTAAATTTAAATAGCATTTATTTACCTTGATGAAGTGTTATGTTATCGAAATTTAAACTTTTTAAGAATAAAATTGTTTTTAAAAGCAACTTTGTTAACATTGAATGAATTTGATGGTTGCCACAAAGCCATTGCTCGAAATACCCGAAACATTGCAGAATAGAATATATATTGTACTTAAAGAAATTCATATCTTTGTTTAGAATACCTACTTACAGAACTTTAATTCTCTGTTAATAAGTTACGTAATATCATATCCTATTAATGACGATTCTTAACTCCTGTACTTCCATTGACAAAAGAATGCGATTGTCAACTCCTCGAGGAATTTCGATGTCTTTAAAGATCTCATCTTCCCTCGGAATATATTTGTTACGACTCCTCTCTCTCTCTCTCTTATCCACATATGACCTTCACTGCAAAGAGAAATAGGAAAGTTTTGCTAGGCGTCTGCTCGCTGTGCACATTCTTACAATTAATCCTAAACGATGCAACAAATATAACATTTCTCAATTGTTTATCTTCACTAGATGAATCTATTATTTTTAATTATGATTTTGATAAATGGATTACTGATAATGGATATTGGACATATGCTGTCAAATCGGGATAGCCATGATATTTATCAAGTTTGATCTTCTAGTTAAAGAATTTCGTAAATGAAACTGCTAGATTAATTAGATAAATAACATGCTCCGTGATATTAAACGTTCTTGAATCCTACTCACACAGAATCAGTCGAGAATGATACGTAATAGCTATCTAATGACTTTTCGCAAACCTTTGTAGTAAAATCAAAAATATAAAATTCTGTCCAACATCTATCAGAGATCATACATAGCCATATTGTCATTAATTATTTTGACTGAAACTTTTGGAAAAATTAACATTACCGTTTCACTCCAGTATCAATCCATGTATTCTAATTCTTGAATATCTTGAAGATTCCTTCATCACAGTTGTAGAGAAGCACACCTTTTCGAACCTAATTGAGGAAATCACTGTATAAAGAGCTGATTTTCTTCTTTCACAAAGCATTTTATTTGAGCACTCGATTCTCTTACGTTGCACATGTGTCACTCTCATTGTAAAACAGAAATCCAGATGAAAAAAGGTATCGTTCACTGTTAATTGAGGCAATAGTGATCGATTTAACACTTCAAACACTCAAATTCACAAGTCATAAGAACGCCATTTCACATACGACCTTAACTTTACCACGAGAATACCTGTTTACCGCGCTTTTGGTAGTTCCGATTGTCTTGAAAAGTGAACTACGTTGGGCGTTCCACGAGCTGCGAGTAAAGTCATGTGACTTGTTGTTCTCTTCTTGATTTTGATATGGCGGTCATTATCTAACTCTAAAATTACTCGAAACGAATTCTAGTGGATATGCTATGAGTGCTTAAGACATCGGACAAGTTCACTGTGAAATGTTAGAAGAGCTTGTTTCCTTGGAGTACAACAAAGGTCAACCATCTTGTGATTTCCTTCAAAGGCCCAAATGGTAAATATGGGAGAAAATGGATCGGTGTATTTTGGTCGTGGTCTTTACGTGTGTATTAATAGTTTAAATTTCTATTACTAGTGGCAATTTGGTGTAAAGACAACTGTAATCGGAAAGTTATTCATAAGATGGGTAGATGTGTTGAGAAAGAAAGCAATCCAAATCTTGGATGTGTGGATACCGAGTGTAAAGAAAAATTACCGTACCCGAGAGTCACTCCTGCTGTCATGTTAGAGGCTGCTTTAATCTCAAAACGATCCAGTTTGGTAAGAAATTAGAGGGATTCATGAACAAGAAGAGGGAATGATCATTTCTTGTTTAGTAAAATGATCATGCTAAGGCATACAGGTAGGATGAAAGAAGTAGATTTAAAATTCATGCTAAGACGTAAAGGTCCAATATTTCGTAAAAATTTAAATTTTTGCATGAAATTTCCTCAAGTTAATGCCGAGGTATGTAGCTGTGACCATGAAATCGTCAACGTTTCATTAGCCAAAGAATTCAGTCCAAGATTATGCAAGGCTTTTAGCAAACAAGTGAAGGTCATTTGTAGATGACCGAGTATCCTTAACAAATGTATTTCGTAAAAGGGAAGTGATTATTGTAATTCTTCGACATCCATCTCACTAAAATTCCGTAAATACTTGATTTTTTATAACCAAAGAAAGACTTTGATAAAATAAAAATAGAGTCATCAAAATGTAATCCTGAAAGTGGAACGATGCGCCAATCGTATTCCTTTGTTAATAGCTGATGGGGATTTTACAAATTGCTATAAATATCGCGAAATATAATTACGAAGATTTATATCGCTTTATAGCATTTACCTAAAAAGTTAAAATATTTATAAGTATATTATAAACCATAATATTTATTTATTGGCATTTAAAATATAATTAACCGTATTTGGTGGCGGGGCAACGGACATAGATTCCAAATTCGACCAATCAGAATACAGCAATATTGTTCATAGCTTACGGCAAAGGAAATTTTCTCAGTAGTCGCTGAGATTTCTTCTGGGTAAGTCGTTTCGTCATTTTAATATATACTGTTACTGATTTGAATTTATTGTCTTGAGTTACGTTTGGATCTACGAAGTACTGAATACGGTAAGTTACATACGATATGTTGTTCATATAATTCCTGCGATATTGTTTTAAAGAAATAATTTTTTTGAGCTAAAGTTTACCTCATTTAATACTTCTCGTCGTGATTTATTAGTTAATGACCTTCATGTAAAATGAAGGTTAGCTAATGACGTGGGATAAAATCACTTTCCTTTTCGACTTTTTCTGTAATATTTTGCGGAATAATTTTTGAGACTGTAATTCCATTTAGAAATTCATATTTTAAACGAGTTCAGTTATTTAGTTTTTTGGAGCATAATTTCAAGCTCATACAATGACAATAAAAAAACCGTTACTAATTTGAATTTAAGGTCTTGCGTTACATTCGGAAATTTGGAGGATAACGGTATATAATATCTTAATCGAGTTTTTCGGCTATATTGTTTTAATAGTTTATGGAGTTAAAGCTTCTCACATTTAATTGTTCTTTTCTTGTTTTCATTTGTGCGTTTCACTGATGCAAGATATAGGTTACATTAGGTTTCGGGAAGTAAACTACCTATTTCCTTACAGTTAAGCTTTAGCTTATTTAGCGATTCAGTAATCAATAATTACAATGAGTACATATTTTTCAATTTCAATATTGACTTTCCGTAAAACGTCGAAGGGATCCAATTGAAACTTAATATTTTGGGTACGTGCGTATGTTTAGGGTAGTGTATGTAGGAGCAAAGTACAAGTCATGCTAATATATATTGTTTGCTCATAGATTATCTTTTGGTCCGTTAATTTTGATATTCATAACTATTTAAAACTAAGTTCCCATACTTATGCACGAAATAAATAGTCATTATCAAATTGAAAAATTAAATACTGGGTTCTCGTTTTTATCTATGTCACCAGTGGATTTTTTTAGAAAGAAGAGTAGTTGTTTCACTTCTCCTTCTCAGGAAGTGTTTTGGTTTTTTTTTTAACCGATTATGACAAGGTCAGTGTGATTTCAAAATAACGGAAATCAACATTGGTGAGTTACAGATTAACGTTCATGTCGGTCCTTGGCCGTAAGGTACAGTTAATTTAATTGAACTCACTTTAACTTTTATTGATTTGATTTGATTTTGTTTTCACATTTTGATAGCTTGCTAGCATTTAAATACCATTTTAGATTTCAAATGCAAGGAAATTTAAACTCTAACATTCAGTTGTAAATTATCTCGTTAGTGAATTTTATTTATGGATGCTGCAAGACCTCACAATTTGGACTTTAATGTAATTCAGTTTTGTTTTGGTTGCTTACCAATAAACTTTAGTGCATACTCTTTGGCGCTATTTGCTTCTTACGTATGAAATGTAATTTGTTCTCAATTTTTCGTATCATCCTAACTTATATATATATTCTATTAATAGATTTAATCAGCTATTATTGCGATACGTAATGAAGTTTAATGCTTCAATACCTTCTTTATTTCTATTTATCTAACCGGACAGTATGCATTTGGCTCAAAACTAACGAGAGAATGAGAAAAAAGTATTAACGATGGAGGTTAAGAGTTATTGAATATTATCTTAAAGTAGCTAATACATTGAATTATGTATTTTAATTGAGTTTCTGCGAAAGAGGCTGCAAGTTTGACTTTTAGTTAGAAGTCTATCCACAGTAACTCATATTCAGAAATCAGTGCTAATCATTATAGTGCTTGAGTATAATTAATTTTAAATGGAATTAATGTATAATGCCATAGATATTCACCATTGATGTTTAGATTGCTTTCCTATTGATAAGGGTCCTATTGATAATGTCTGGATCCACTAATGAAGGTCATACGGGACTCAAATGCAAGCCAAAGAGAGTGCCTTCATTCATTCCTCACTGCAGTGCAAGCGATCGTTTACCTTGGTGAGTTATTTCTTTCATTACATTATCCTAAAAGTAAAAGAAGGCATTGGCAAAGGTTTCTGATTTGCTGGCATTGTTTTTTCGCCGGTACGAGTCATAGGTTTTGCGTGATGAAAGAGAAAAACACATTTCCTTTCATACTTTCTAGTAGAAGATATAAGATAACATTATTTGTAGGTTTTGCATGCAATTATCGCAACACCTGTGAAGAGTCTTGCTGTTTTTTCTAGTGACTAAAAAAGAGGAAGCTTCTCAATGAGAGTGCATGCTTCTTCTTACGTTCAACTCAATTTTATTATTAGATAAAAATAAGGAGTATGAAAAATCGATCGATGACGATCAGTCATCGATTAATAATATTACAAATTTTTAATGCGTTATCTTCCTAAATATATAGTCTTATTTGAATATATTCTATTGTATCCTGGAGAACTTACGGAAGATCTGTTTTGGCAATGCTAACACAATATTCTGTTTCTGCCTTCCTTGTTCTATATCACAATTTTTAGTGAACGACAGCCATAGTGTCAACCTTCAAACGCTTTTTATCATAAATCTATAGCTAAAATCATTTAACTTGTCATTAATATGGACTTCCTCACTGGCGTCGTGGTGATCTAATGTTAGTAACGATATTCAAAGAAATCCGGATAATTTTCAATTTTTTTTCTATGATTTTTTTATTTGACCTTAAGACCTAAGAACGCAATTTGCGGTGGAAAAAATATTATAAAAACAATCTGTTACTGTAATTCCTTTCCTTAGTATTCATTTCTTCTTAGGTTTTAACTTCACAGGTTAGATGGAAGAGGAGACTTTTTAGTCTCAATCTCGCCTAATAAAGACCCCTAATAATAATAATAATGATAATAATAATTTCTAGCACTGCAGAGCTGAAATTACATTGCATTGATTTATACACGAAGACTATTTTACTCCTGAGTCGCTGGATGGCATTTTCGCGTTTCTGTATTTCAACTTTTAATACCGTATTATTTCGATTTAAAGTAAATAAGAAATTCGAGTAATAACCTTCCCAAAATTCCCATATTATGTTTGAATCAGTTTTCTTTTCGCTTCCTATCTTAGAGCTTTGTACACCACTTCGTGTGTCACAGCCATTCACTTTCACTTTCCTTACTTAATCTTTTTCTCTGTAAGTAGAAGTAAAATGTATTCTCGTACATACCAGGAGATAAATTCAAGGCTATCTGCTATTTTGCTTTCATTTTTCGTTTCTTTCTCGATGAATTTGTTCTCAAAAGATGCTTTAATATTTGTAAATATATCGGATAGTATCGATTAGGAGTTCCGAAGACTTTCAATGACCAAGCCTCTCTTAGCTCTGTTAATGGTATTATTTTATTAACCTTGGACAAATCAAGGCCTTTATAGGAATTCCTCATATTTTTGCTATGCCTCAGTTTGGTGATAAATTATAGTAATATTGTATTTTGGTTTGGGACGGGTTCATGTGTCACTACTATAACTCTATGCTTCAAATTGAATTCCACCACCAAATCAAGTGTATGCTTAAGGTTTTGCATGGTGTAGACTGGAAACTTGGAAACCTCCCCATGTTTTGCAAAGAAAGTACCGGTTTAAAAAACATGGATTTAACTCGATTTTAAAATGGATAACTTGGGATTAATGAGTTTTTCTTCACACGACTGACTTTTAACCCAATTCATATTTATACATCCCAATGCGTAACATCGAATCCCTTTCGTAGATTCGTTTCTTAAAATAACTTTTTCGCGTCATATCAGTCACCCCTTCCTATGTAAGGAATTAGTGGATGTTATTGAGTGTTCATCTAAGGAACATTTACTCAGTAAAATGGAATTTCTCTTAGAGAGAAAATAAACAGAAACTATTCCTAAATATGCCTCTGTCTTTATTTGGCATACACAAATTTAGAATTTTATGGCCTATTTCAAACATTAGATGCATTATAACATATTTTTTATACCTGTAACTTAGAATTAAAAAAACTGACGACGCTTCTACATTGCAAATTTTCCAATTTGTAACATTTATCTGATATGACTCCAACGTAGTGTCGCGAAAGGATGATCTTATTTTTTTCGAACGGTGAAAAAGAGAAACAGATGTTCCAAAAGTAGTCACTCCGTAGTGTGCCACGAGTATGAGGTGACATGAGTCATTTAATTGTGTTTCTACATTACAATATTAACAGTGTTCCATAAATCATTAGAATTCTTACATGATGCTTCAGTGTAAAGTAAATTTAATCCTTAATCTTTTAAAAACTATTCCTCCTTATCTTTTTTATTAAACTTTTATAATAAAATTATTATATTGCCTATCATCATTTTAATTCTCTCTTCTGATCAAAATTGCGTTACTCGAACTTTACTTTATATGTCACAAGAAACTCATATTAAGTTCAGAGTTGGTTCATTGCTGGTGGTTACTTTCAAGTTCAAAGGAGATCTGGGAATAAACCAAAGCCTCCATAAATTCAGTATCATAGATATTTTCACCGTCATTTTTGTATAATTTTCTTACGCATTATGTCGATTCCCCTTGGTATACCCTTTCTTGCCTAGCTCCAATAATTTCATCCGATACCAATTATCCATTTTCATGTAATGCATCAGCAAATACTATCATATGGAATACAGTATTTCAAGAATTTGAATGTTAACCTACCGTTTTAACTCGATTTTTACTCTTCTAAGGGTCCAGAATAAGGTATATTCCTAATTATATAGCCATATACTTAATATATACTATGTATACAGTGTTCATGGGCATTGAGTACATTCTGAATGAAATTAATTGATATTTTACTAATTTGGTATTTTGGTAGTAGTTGAAGCGTAAAGAGTGCATGAAATTCCAACATTACTGTTAGGGATGTGAAAGTAACCTTTAGTCAAGGAACTTATGTTTTTTACGTAATTTAATGCTACGAGGCATTACAATTTAAAGTGAAATGATGAGGGATTCTTCCTTGAATGCTCTTCTTCTCTGCGAATAATGCTCGATGTTTTGTTCGAAAAATCGTAGGTTTGCTGAAATTCGTTGGGCATATTTGCGCTTTCACCATGGCCATTGTTTCTACGTTTTAGAAATTTCGCTTCCTTTAATTCCAATTTCACCTTACAAATTATGTTCTTTCTTTGAAACTCTATTGACCTATTCACATTAAATGCCTATACCTTTGTTTCGACTTAACGATTCCGAAGTCATAGTTGAATTAGTTTTTTTTTCCTTTTCTCCTCTTTTCAGTTCCTCCTCTTTTAGCTTTTTTGCTTGATTTGTGTTCCACAAAAATACGCAATCTCTTTCACATCTTATCTTAAAAGAAGGAAAGGTAACAAAATAAATATTTTGATACCTTTCCATACATGTCTGATGATGCAGCCATGCTGCGAAACCATGGTCGCTTGTGTACCTTCTCTGTAGTCCAGTAAAAGTTTTCTCAATATGAATTTTGATATTATTAATAACTACCACAGAGTTACGCCTGATTCCGTTTCGTTTAAGGAAAGGTATGTTCATGCATACCATCAGATATCTGCAATGCCAACCACTAATTTGCTTTCCTTTGGGTTTACTTTCTCTTTAACTTTATTCTCAAGATAGAGAAAGGAGTTTCCCAAATATTTCCGTAGTTGCCGTAATAGGGTTCCAGCGACTTTGAATAATTTGCTCGTGTTTTAACAGTTCAAGGAGGTCTTTTACGTTCCTTATCAAACAAAGAGCTTTAAATTAATTTTCCTGTTTCTTCACTGCCTTATATAGGCAATAACATGCAGTAAGATCATAGTTTGGTTTGATATCGGTTCTTATATTACAGTTTTAATTTCTAGCTTCATAACTCAAAGCCCCTAGTCACTCTTACATAAGTTTGCCTTTTTATCTTTGCCTTTTTATCAAGCAAGTTTTTTATCGAAGCAAATTTATCAAGTTTAATGGAATGTTATACAGTTCTTGCAATCTACATCTGTTTATATAATGATATAGTCTAGAAATTGATAATAATGATTCATTTCCTCAATCTTCCTTCTATATTGAGCAATTCATGCTGCACTTCGCGAACCAGTAAAACATCTCAACGGCCATGATAAAGAAGAGGGTAGAAGTTGCACAGCGCCTCCAGGTGCGGGAAGGAGCGGAGAACCTTGCCTTCGGCATTTTCGACACGGTCTAAAATGCCCTCCTCCTATGGCGTCTCTGCAATCCTTCCCGAAAAATCTGGGCGCTCGTAAGTAGGACGATTTAGGCCTTCTACATTGAACATTTCAGTATGTAATTGCCCTACCAGACAACGACCTCAGGTTGCGAAGAGGATGGTGAACCCGAGGGTGAACCCCTAAAGCATAACTCTACCCCGGAAGATGATAAGAAATGAAATACATTTTTATCTTCCGAGCCACAATATATTTATAGTCATGTATAGTATAAGAAATTGTAAGGCGGGATCTTGTATAGTTTATCATGACTCAAAATGTATATAATATTGATATAAAAAAAACTTTCTTCCCTTAGCCAAACTAACTATTGCAGAATGTATAGATTTATTATGCCGTGTAAGGCGGGGCTATGTATAATTTATATATTCTGTACCTTTTCAATGGATTGCCTGTATTTTTACTTTCTCCCTATACGTAGTATAGAGAAAGTATTGTATTCGCCAAAAAATTCGACCTCCAGATTTCGACGGAAATAGATGTTTTGGGGCCCATAGAGTATGTTTTAGCTGTTTTCCCGAACATGTCTGTCTGTGGTTAAAAATTTTGTGGGCGCTCTATCTTAAGAAGTAATTTCCCCATCATTTTCAAAATTCATAATTAGAATTTTACTAACAATGCCAAGAGTTGATTAGTTTTTGGAGAATATCGCTTAACCGAAAGTTACGGTTTATCCGTAACAAAATTTTGTTTCTTAAATATCTCTGTAAGAATGCGATATAGGTATATACATTTACACACAAAATTTGTAGATAATGTACTTCACTACAAATTTTTTAAAAACATTTTTTCGTAATACTGATTTTTTAGGAGTTATTCTTCAATAATGGTTAACCGAAAGTTGTTGTTTACCCAAACATTTAAGTTTTTCATACTTATCTCTGTCAGAATGCAATGTAGGTATGTTCAATTAAGTACCAAAGTTATAGATTATGTTTTTTACTACAAAGCTTGTATGAAACATTTTCTTGTAAGACTCATTTTTTTGGAGTTATTTATATATTACCGGCATAGGCTTATGTTTTCAATAAATACGAAGAAAGTCATGTGTTGGCCACATCAGATTTTTCATAATGTCTAATTGGGAAGAAAGAGTGCAGGTAGTACATGGGAGATGATTATGGAAGAGGAAAGGAAGGAAGCGATTGATTGGGAGAGGGGTGGAATGGTGTGAGCGTTGGGTGCTATAGAGGTAGGAAATTATTGTACAAGGTACAGGGAGAGTTGGGAGTCGGTGGGGTAGAGGGAGGGATAGGAGAAGGAACAGGGGGTTCAGAGTTGGTGGGCCATAGGGTTGGAAATGGACGGTACGTTTCTAGGTATAAAAGTGGGTGGTTAGTGTGAGAGTGGGTGGGGAAGAGGGTGGGATGATAGTGGGTGGGGGAGAGGGAAATATGGGATGGAGTGAGGTAGATGGTGAGATAGTAGAGGGTAAGGTAGAGGGAGGGAGGGATGGGAGAGGGTGTGTTAGAGGTAGGGATGGGATAGGGCGGGTTAGAGGGAGGGAAGGGAGTGGGTGGGGTAAAGTTAGGTATGGTTTAGGGAGGGATTAGAGTTGGGGGTGCAGAGTGAGGGATGGGAGTTGGTGGGATAGAGGCAGAGATAGGAGAGGGTATGGTAGAGGTAGGGATGGGAGGGAGAAACTTAATTGCATTAATTTGCGGCCGAAAGTGTTCATCCAATAAAAAATGAGCCATTAATTGATGTTCACATTAAAGTGTTACAACAATACTCATAATATGAATTTGCACAGATAGAATAGATAACACTGAGTTAAAGGTAATTAATTTACAGAAAGAAAAACAAAAGATAAATAGATTAATACAAGTGAATTCTTCATTGAGTAATTAAACAACAACATGGCAGTTCTACCTTAGTTTATTAGTTTGAAAATACATCTGAATATAAGATCGGTTGCTAAAAGTTATTTATCCATATTTGTTTTACAGCCTTGTGACTTTACATAATGAAATTAAGAATGATTCTCGTTAGAAAAAATCTAGTGTCTATTAAAGGTTGTTAAAAGGAGTGATAAGATCATCAATCAATCACCTTGTATTTATCAGGGAATAAAGCTTTTCAAAGAAAGATAACATTGGGGCCAAAATTCAAACACTGACTTACTGAGAGCACCTTGCGTCATCGTCACTTGAAATCACTCCTGAATAAATAATAACCCACTCCTTCTACCATCAAACTGATTTACCATCGGTTAATTCATCAGAGTCCCTCTGGAAATTGATTTCTTGTTAAAGGAACCTCCAGGTAGCGTTTAGTCACACCCAGAGATAAATCTGTTAAATTTAAATCCTCTCAGTTTTTGTAATGGACACACTGCGATCTCATGAACTTGAAAAGCGAGAATTAAGCAATCGTTCAATTTTTAAATCTAAAACATTGTTCTATTTGGCGGTTATTTTTGGAGTAGCGCCAATAGATGCGTCTCCCTCCGAGCCACAGCAGCGATTTAGATACATTTTGTTTGGCTCGGCCATAGCAGTGACCGCAGGCGGGTCAATTACAACTTTCTCGGTGAAAAAGAGTTCCAACGAAGATGATTTCATTACATCCCAAACTATTTATGATTACTGGCAACAAATCTCGTTCATTCTTTTGGCATCGTCGTCGCTTCATTTCGTTCGTGGTCGTCGCTTTTTCAAGGAGGCTGTCATCATCGCTGTACACGTAGAGAAGGTTTTAAGTAGAAAGAGGAAGTTGAAAGATGAGAAATTCAACCACAACGTCCAAGTTATCTTTTTCATAGTATCCAATATAACTTACTTCGTTACGCTCACGATTTATCTCAGTAGCGTAATAGAGGCACGTAGTGCACTTAACCAAGTAAGTGACTTCTTTTGGTGGGAGTGTGACCTAATAGTTAGGCATTTGATAGTTAACTTATTTCTTAAACTATTGGAAATACACAAGAGCTTAAATGAGGCTATTAGAAAAAATTCTCAGAAAGATTTTTCATTCGATGAATTCATCCCCTATTCTAATTCATCCAATCGACGAAAGAATGTATTTGAGAGATATCTGACGAAGAGAAAGATACGGTTGTGGTGTTCCATTCATAACTCGATGAGGCACGCGTCCCAAACTGCGATTAAGATTGCTGGTCCATATTTGTTTGCGGTCATGATTACCAATGTCAACAACGTGACCTTTGCAGCCTATTTCGGCATAAAGAACATATTGTATCCCAGTGAATTGTGGCCTGCCTATGTCTTCTGCACTTGCTTGTGGTGCGCTATTAACTTGTTTTCAGCGGTGTGCAGCATTATCATCGTGTCGCAGATACAACATCAGGTAACATGGTTTAATCTTTAAAGAATGGCACTTGAAATTTTTAAATACTCCCAAAGTAATACTTGAGGTGTTAAACCCACCATTTCTTTTAATTTTAAGTGAACAGTAACGTAAGTAATGTAAGATTATGGTGTTGCATAATGACTATTTGTTAAGAATTTAAAAAGCATATATTTGATTTCACAATTTAGATGGTAAAACGAATCGAGGTAGCCCATTTCAAAGCAATGATTTTTATTCACGATATATTTATAGAAAATTCCATAAAAATCTTAAAATATTATGTATTAGGTGCCGTAAAAATTTGGTTTGGCAGTATTTAAGGATGTATTAGGGGACCGTACTTACAAGCTTAGTGGTATGGGCGTTTAAAGGGGTGGATTGTTTATATCTAGTGCATAGTTATGAAATACAGGGAAAATATAAAGAATTATCCTGAAATAACTAATGGTATAATAAGATGAAGTGACTGAAACATAGGTTAATTAAGGCGAGGAAAAGTGACTGAATACGAAAAGGTCCTACATCTAGGAAATCTCCCAAGGAAGTTTTACTTATGCATTAACAATAATATTAGCTTTTACATACTCATGGAATAGTATGGTTAGACTACTGTATTGAACTGGCCAAAAACTTAAACCTTTCACACGTCGTAAATACTGTTTTGCTAAAATACGAGATATAAATTAAAATGTAAGAGAATTAAGAAATATTTTCATAGCGTCCAAGTAATTTTGGTTACAAGTACGTACTGATACTAACAAAAAAATATACTCGTTACCTCTACAAACTTTGCATGGTTCTGTTTGCTGATGTTTTATGTATTAACAAATATATAAAATTGCATTTTCATTGCTAATTTTATATTGTATTTTTGGCTCACATTTGTAGCTTTTTATATTAGTATATTGTATATGTGGTACTTTATCTTTTCTCCTTCTGCTTATGCACTTGACTTTTTATAGAATTTGGGCGTCGTTTCTAATTACGTTTCGACTAACTCAATGACTTCATCACGTTTACAATATGCTAAGAAATATTGGTTTATCCGATAACTTGCTATTCAACATCAGCAATAGCATACGTAACAGCTTCATAGATGATTATTAAAACGACTGAAGACTTGTTCTACGAGCGAAATTTGGAAAGTTTCAATCAAGATCGAATTACTATTACTTTAAGAACTTAGAGTAAGACTGTAAACTTAAATTACGGTATATTTTGGTTCGCTTGAGGACCATCGTGGAAATATTAGTGATTATTTTATTGAAACGGAACGTTTATGCAAGAGATTATTTTTGTATTTGTGATCAGAAAGCGTTTGTTCGTGAAAATTTCCCCGTTACATTCTTTAATACTCCAAAAATTCACTCATTGAAGGAACGGTTGGCCTCTGATTTTGCCAAATAACACTTCGGTTGCCCCTTTGTGACCTGTTTCGATTCGCCTTGAAGATTCCACGGAATCAATACGATTTATCTCTCATTCAATCAATGAAAATCCACTTTCGGAAACTCTCTCTGGGGCCTACCAAAGTGAGATAACACCTACGTTTGCGTCATTACAAATTTGCTAAATTATTAATGGTGTTTGTAAATTCTTTTATTTTTATTTATAAGTAACGAAAAGGTCTACCTATTCTTTTCAGCTGTATTTTTCTTCAATAAATTTCTTACACAAAAGCGCTATGCATCTTTCATTAACTTACCGCCACTTTAAGTACACGATATTTGAAATCCGATATTGACTTCATTAATGTTAATAAAAATTTATTGATGCCAAGGAAAAAACCATGGGAACAAGGATAAATCGAGAATGTTCGTTTATTAAGGGGAAATAACGGACTATTAATTGAAAAACATAGCGTGAGTCCAAATAGAATTGAAACAGTTTATTATGGTCGTCGAATGTAAATATCAAAGCAGCCAATTGTTCAGAATTGGGCGGATTTCGATGTTATTTCCCAACGAAAATCAAATAAATAGACGAAATAATGCAAGTTACTCAAAGAGGCTGAGTAGTTGCTGTTAATGATAACAAATATCAATCCTCTAATCATTTGCTTCTATTATTGCTATCGCATGCTATCCTAAAATCTGTTACTATTCTTGTTTTATTTTTTGCCACTTGCAGACAGACATGAAGAAGTTGAAGTTTTATCTCCATAAAACTTCAACCCTCATTGATGAATACGTTATTCTCAATTTTTCACATTCCACCAATCGCGAATATTTCGATGGAAGAGGACATATATTTCAAGTAAAACAAATTGTGAAATCTTATACGGTAGCAACATGGGAAATTTCTTAATTAACGAACTCAGAAACTTGAGGAAAAATCCGGTCTTTTCTTTAGTTTTCCCTTCATCCTAACCCTTAAAATACACAATATTCCTAAAATGGGAACATCTAGAACCATATCAAGTCTCTAAGCCAGATGAAAGATTTTGGTATTCACAAGCAGATAAAACGTCTTAAAACAATAACCTGTCGGGTTTTGTTGTCACATTTCTCATAGCTAATTCATGACAAGCCACCATCTGATTTCATCTACGTAACTTTTTTCTTAAATCAATATACCTCCCGTCATAGCTTTTATCGGATACCTTGGTCAATATCAGTCATCTTTTTTGGAATGGAAAGCGATGAGTCCAGTAACTGGTGAAGTGTATCATAGGAAAGTCTGATTGATCGTATTTGTTTCACCAGTGCCCATTTGGGAAATTGTTGGTATTACATAACCATATGTATAAAACAAATGGGCCATTTTCGTGTGTCTGCTTCTTTGGGCTTCACAATCGGGTTGACAGTATGCATTATTTGCGCCACAATTTATCTGAAAAAGTCGATGGAAAACATAGCGTTAGAAATAATTGCTTTCTCTTGGCTTCAGTTTATTTTGATTCCCATGGTTGTTTGCACATCGCATTTCGTTCTCTCGCAAAAACAGTTCGAGAAAGCATGTTCAATAGTCTCCGATTTGGGCACGAACTCAGGAAGCAGTCGTGATATCACCGCTTACTTTCAGTTGGCCCACATTGCCTCGCTCTCTGTGCTGAATGTAGCAATTGTCACCGTGTACTACAAGGACGTAGGGAACCCAACAGATGCGATCGCTGATTTGATCCTGTTTTACTGGGCAATCGCTTCTGCAGTAATTAATCATCTTTTAATTTACTTAATGTTACGAATCAATAAAAAGCAGCAGTTCATAAATGAAGAAATGAGAAATGATATTCATGCCATATTGAAAACAAAGAAACGCAGTATGACTCGTTTAACTGCTGATAAACTAGTGGTATTGTGGAAAAGATTTCTGATGAAGAAAAAGATTAGGCTATGGCGATACTTCCATTTAAGTTTGATCCGCGCAATCTTAACAACCAGCAAATTAGTTGGTCCTCAGTTTTTTATTTATGGTATGAGTAATTTAGTTTACTTGACTACAGCAGCGTATATGTTTCTCAATAGATTTATTGATCAAAGCGAGAAAATTTTAGCGTTAAACGTTATTTTAATTTTGTGGTCTGCGGCTCATTTGCTTTCCTTAGTATGGAGTCTCATCATCATCGAACGTATCCATCATCAGGTAGATGTTCTTAACGATATTTAATTGTGTTTGTTTAAGAACTGCATGATGAAATTTTACTTAGCACGAGGAAGCGTGCGCCTTAAACCCAAGGTTGAACAAGGAGTGAAAAATTGTGACATGGCTAAGGAAAGTATCCCTTTAACAGGAGTGGAATTGTGGTGGCATGGTAGTTTAGTGGTTAGAACAACTGCCCGGAAAGTGGGAGACCTGGGTTCGTGTCCCAGTCCCAGCGTGCGCCTTAAACCCAAGGTTGAACAAGGAGTGAAAATTTGTGACATGACTGGGACACGAACCCAGGTCTCCCACTTTCCGGGCAGTTGTTCTAACCACTAAACTAAAATGCCACCACAATTCCACTCCTGTTAAAGGGATACTTTCCTTAGTCATGTCACAATTTTTCACTCCTTGTTCAACCTTGGGTTTAAGGCGCACGCTTCCTCGTGCTAAGTAAAATTTCATCATGAAGTTCTTTCTTGTTTCCTTTGAGGGGAATCCCTCTAAATATCGCTTTGTGGGTCGGTTGCCTCAGTGCAGAAACCCCCAGAAACGTAAGTAATCGAATTATGTGGATTACAGGGTCACCTATCAATAGGTGAATGGGATCATTAAAATTTCGGTATTCTAGGGTACACGCATCCCATCCCACAGCTTTGTTAAACATCAGTCCCTTCTGTTCTTAAGCCGAAACGATGTTTGTGACGCAAAGATCATAAAAATAGCATCAGCGATTCACCTGATCTTCGGGAATTAACATAAAGTTGCCCTGACTGTTAATTCTGAAACAATTTGGATGGCTTTCCTTAATTTCTCAATGTGTTCGCTGCTTCCTCAGAACATCCTAAAAGTCCCAATGGCCTGCAGATCGTAACGAAGTTTTTCTTCTATCGTAATAACGATAAACTATGGAAAACGACTTACGAAATTTAAATCAGCTTTGGACGACCATCAAGTTACACTACCACCTTCTAATATGTTAAAATAGAATCAAAATTGTTTTTACTTCAGTGTAGTCTTATATTAAATTAATGATAAATTAGGGCGACAATTTCCCATCTTTTAGCTCAAGATATCGATATTTATAATTTAAGTGTCCAGAAAAAGGTTATTGATAAAGAATTTCAAATGGTTGTATTTAATGTTTATTAATGGTTTATATTCTATTGCGCCCTTGCGCACAAAGTCCCCAAAACGGCTTGTGAAAATGTGCTGGCTGCTAGATGGTAAAGGCAGCCTCCCGGATTAGCAAGATCCCGGGTTCGATTCCCGGCGCTGTCCTACTTTTTTCAAGTCCGTTTTTCCTTGGTAATATTCCTGAGAGCACGCCCTTATGTGCAAAGTCACCGCAACCCTCTCCTTGTATGATTGTATTTTTTTTACTTTTATTATTCACATTAGATTATTTGATATAACAGCGGAACTCTTCGAGCAAATTGAATGATAAAATATATCGATAAGTCGTACTGAATAGGTATTCTATATATTCAGAGGGTTCATTCATGCAAACTGAAGACTTCTGTCAGTGTTATCTGGTGCAATTGCTATGGGTGGTTTCCAGAAGACCGAGGAATCGATTGCAGAGATTGGACCGCTGTTTAATGTTAGCTTTGTTCTAGGGATTGCTCCAATTGATTCATATTGCTGTACAAATAGTTACTACAAGAATTTACGCGTTTATGATTATATATTTTCAGGGATAATCATTATAACTTTCGTAGGCCAGGAATTGATTTTTAATCCGTGGATAATAGAACCTTTATTGAGGTCAGAATCTCCACTCATACAAGTAATAAACCCCATCGCTTACAAATATACGATTTATTCGTCATTTTATTCTCTCCTGTTTTTCATACATTACCGTCACCTCTATTATAAATCATTGGCCAATGTCACTAAGATAAAGAAACATTTCAAATCCGTTGGAAATATTGGCGATAGTCCTCTTACAAATATTCTTCAGTTTATTCACCTTGTTTTAATTGGTCCTCTTTTAGTGGTGAGATTTGTGGTAAAATATTTACTTGTAAACAATCTCATCATGTTGCCATTATGCGTGTGTCTTACGTACAGTCGGATTGCTCTCTTCGTTATTCAACACCTCATCATTCGCCTCCTATTGCTTTTTGGAGATCGGTTGCGAAGCTTTAATAATTTAATTCGAAATAATATGGTATCAAATTCGTTTCCAAATCAATTATCACTTAATTTTCGACCGAAAAAAATCTTTGGAAAGAAGAAAATAAGGCTTTGTGCTTCAATCCATATATGTTTGTTGAAAACGTATAGGCACATCAGAAAAATTGTTGGCCAGTTACTATTTCACCAAGTTATCACAAATTTATTTAATATAATATTGTTATGTTACTATTTGGGCACAAGTGAATCACTTTTCAGCGAACCACATCTTTTGATATTAGCTTACACGTTACCGGCGATTATTACACTCGAATTGATACTATTGACTTGCAGCCTCACCGTTATCCAGGAGATACACAATCAGGTAAATTATCTTTATCAGCCATTTCTTCCTAAAATAAATTTTTAACCGAT
The DNA here is from genome assembly GCA_947579665.1 of Sympetrum striolatum. Classification (NCBI taxonomy): domain Eukaryota; kingdom Metazoa; phylum Arthropoda; class Insecta; order Odonata; family Libellulidae; genus Sympetrum; species Sympetrum striolatum. The sequence continues at coordinate 73,696,579 of OX388348.1, forward strand.
TTTTTTTACAATTGGATTTAATTGTGTCCTTACTATTTTTCACGAGGGATATTTGAAATACTGTATTACAATACCAGCTACGATTGAGTCAGTGGGAAGACAAAAATAACTATAGTGAAACCAACGTGACATGCGCTATCTTCTTGAGTGCTCATTGAATTCGTCTACAAGAAAAGGACTAAAAGATGAAACCCTTCAGACAGAGCAAGATCTAAGAAAATCCTGAAAGGTTTCATATGAAATGGAATTTATTCACTTTCTTCCGTTTCAACTGTCACGTATTCTGTTACAGAATAACGGTTCCGCCATTTTAATAAATTTCGCTTCTTACTCTACTATAGATTTATATTCAATTTGCAGTACATCGCCTTCGCAACCAAGAATCCAAATAAAAACGAATATATTAAAAGTATAATTTTCGGGTGTCCTACCGGGTATAAATTCTGCATAAAGGCGACGCTTCGGCTGCAGTTTCTGTGGCCATCTTCAGGACGAAGTGCCGGTTTACTCTCGATTAAATTAGCTGACAGATTACTAGCAATTCCCGGTTGTTTGCTAAAGGCTTGACCATCCCTTTTAAAGAGTTTTTCAAAAGAGAATTTTTCAAAAGTTGTTATTTTTACATAGGGCTGTGTATGGTAGGAGGGCCGTGGCCGTAAGTTTTCTTCCGTTTACTCCCTTCTTGTCTCATTTTCGGCCCTTTTAAGTGCCCGGTTAATTCATTTTAGTCGGTATCCGTTTTCTAAAAACGTCGTCTTTAGGTGTCTTATCTCCTCGAAAAGACTTTCCTGGTCTGAAAAGCTAAACGCCCTGTGGCTGAGAGTAGAGAGTAATTAATTTAGCCAAGCCGGATGGTGGTGTCAGATAAAGGTCTGTGTGCGTGAGTTTTTTGTATACACAATGACCAGTGTTGTAGTGGAGCGGGAATGCGTGGGAAAGGCGTTCCCAGGTAGTCGGACCCGAAGGTATTCCCTTCGAGTTGTCTGCTTGGAGGTTGTCATAATACCCTTAAAAGGTGGGATTGTTCCCCTAATTCCTGAATTTTATCAGAAATCTTTAGATGAGGGGACTGTCCCAATAAACGTGTATTAATTTGGCAATAAAGGTTACTGAAAACATCAAAAACACGGCTAGCAGATCTACTTTCTATTGAAAGAAATGTCACAGACAGAAATTAAATGATATTTAAGAAACGTACAGAAGATAGAGGATAGTGATTAAAATACTAGAGCAACTAGACACTAGATCTAGAGCCTTGGTGCAATTTAAGCTTCGGGAGCACTCAGTACAAATATTATGATCACTGTAACTAGGGTAATTATATAGCTTCCTCCTCTGCAAATTTTCTTTTATTAAGACGGAGAAAAATTAGGAGGTTTTATTCAATTTAGGCATCATATGCTGCCAATAGAAGAGGAAATCGACAAAAAAACCTAAGGCTATAATTTTTAAATAAAATTAAAATAATTTATTTACTTTCAAATAAAAATAATCGAACCGAAAATCATTAGTCGATCGATTGATCTATAGCAATCATCGAAAAGTAAGAAGTTAAAAATTATGTTGTCTGTCATTATCTGACAGTAAACGCATTTCAGTGGGTCTACACATACTTGAATGCTGTGAGTATTTTTCATCACATTCTTGCAAAATTTGATCATTACCTTACTAAAACAATACAGCGTTATCAACACCTAAATATTTAGAGTAATGACAACGGTTGTTCAAATCAATCGTTTGCTTCTTATTCTCTTTCTGTAAAATATACACCTCTTGTTAAAGTTGGAAGCACATGCCACAATTTTAGAAATTTTATAGTGTATTTATTTTGAAATAGCCATTCTCTTTAAAGAATCTATGACATGATCTGTCTCTTACAAAGTTTTTTATCATTATACCATCATCATTTTTAATTAGTGCTGCTTAGATTGTTGCAGTTAATGCCAAATCTAAAAAACGTTTTTTTTTTTAATATAGTCCATTTCCTGCAAAGGTCTGAAAACCTCTTTAAACAAACCACAGTATATTTGATGGTGTTGTTGAAATATCAGTAGAAATAAAATTTAACTGCTGATAAATGTGTGAAAATTTGCAGGTTTCCTCTCCTAAGGTGTGATTTGTAAAATTCATTGCTCTGGAAAATCTTACAGAAAAATATTCGGGGATCACCTCTAAGAACTCATGAATGAATGAACCAACTGATTTTCATCATCAAAATGAAGCAGTCCTTGAAGCCTTGTTCCTGACAGTTTGGAGCTGAACATCTCCAACCTTCTCTTTTCTGCACCTGCTCCTTCAACTGCTAGTAGATCTGTTTTCATTTCAAATCTGAGATCATGTCAATCCTTTTTCTATCCCTTCAACACTTTTTCTTTATTTTTCCATAAACACATTAAGCTTTCATGCCTCATGATGTGTTTAATAATTTAAAATATGGATTATCATAAGTTTTTAGAGGATAGCTATCTCTGAGAATATTTAAAAATGTATCTATAACTGTGATATATGGATGTTGTTAGTAAACTCATATATATATATATATATATATATAGTCTCTCTTATTTTTATGCTATTCCAGGCAAAACTGATGGGAGTGATTGTCTCTGAAGCAATACTTAATGCATCAACACATGAAGCTCGTCGTGAGGTAATGCTTATAAAATGCTTTGCTTCTGGATGAGGAATTTCACAATATTTCATCAAATTCTCTGGAAAGGTAGTAATTAGAAATACCTCACCCAAAAATAACTGAGGTACTAATGACTAATCACTACCTTTTGAAACATAAACCCTTTGAAGAGAAATGTTAGCATTCAATATTATTCTTGAATAATAAATGCAGCCATAAGTATTGAGTATTTTGGTTGAATAAAATAGCTTAAAGCTTTTCTTTGACTAATTTGTTTCAACATGAAGGATACTCCACTTCTTAATTTTCTGAAGTATGAGACTGTAATAAAGAAACAATTTGACGCTGACCTCTAGCAAAAACAGAGGTGTTTCACAAACACTGTTGTTGTTGAACAGCATTATCTTTCTTGATAATGTCCATGAATTTTCATCAGTTTTCCTCATATGTTTTCAAGGAGGAAATTGATCACCTATGTGAAATAAAGGTGTTCAAAATTTTAGAAACAGTTTTTTAAGTTACATATGTTTATAAGTTTCATACATTCTGATATTTGTGTTGCCACTTAACCTGTTTTCATTAAACTAAACAAAAATGTTATAACTAATCAAAATTATGAAAAAATGAATTTTTATCAAATAAATTAGAAACATCAAAATTTTCAAATTAAATGCCATTAGTAATCCAATACAATAAAGAAAAATGATTTGTAATTACATTGAATTACCCTATATTTTACCATTGAACTTAGCAGTTACTGAAAACTGACAATTTATCTCAAGTGTCTTGCTTTAACTCACTTGTTTTTCCTTTATAAATAATGTAAATTCCTAACAAAGTTGCCGCAAAACTTTGAACAATCATTTACTTAATGCTGTATCTTGAGAAAATGAAAATACTTACTAAAGGAATCTATCAAATCTTAAGGTTGAATTTATAAAAATACTTTTGAGAAACAAATATATGCAAAAGTTTTTGAAATTTTCCTCTCTGATTCTGATTTAACGTTTACTAATTTTATGATTATGTCTGTTAAATGCTGTAGTTTTGCAAGTGAGTTTCAGAGAAAGTATTCTCGAGCCAAATAATTTTGATTTCCCATCACCTGGCATTTTACAAGATTTAATTTATTCATACAGTAAAACTGGAGTATTCTAAAAGCTTTGCATTATGCAAAATGCATACATACACCTACTTCTCTTTATACAATAAGTATATTATGAGAATAATAATAATAATATAGTATATACATATATAGTAGAGTAATAATTTTGCGTCCTTCTAATAACTGTCTTTGATTAGGTGGGATGCTGAAAAAGACTTAAAATCTTGGAATGCATAGTCATTTTCATATTTATTGAATAGTTTTTACTCATTGGTGTATGATATCAGATTAGAGACAATTGGTATGATTTGTAAATTACCAGTATCTTGATAGTCAAATACCTGCAGATTATACTATAAATATTACTTTTTTAAGGATGAAGATGTGATAGCTCTTGTATTGTTCAAGCAAGCCTAGGCTGAACTATATGCATGTATTTGCTGTATCATCCATATTTTTCCTTACAACCTCTTCTATCTACCTAATCCCAATTTATTTCATTGAGACTGTTTAAGTATTTGCATGTGAACCATTAATTATTCTTTATTCTAGCTTCACTTGTTCTCACTCCAAATCCTGAACACAAAGATAAAATTTACAGCATGTGGATTCTTCACGCTAGATTTACAGCTCCTAACATCGGTATGTAGAACCTCAAAGAGTTTTCTTCCTTAGTAAAGCAAGTGATTATTTCCCATTACTATTGATTAGATAGAGCACTTGACACTCTAGCTTTTATTCTTCTAGCTATGCTCTAAAGATTCAATTATCCTGTGTTCCTTTTAAGCAACTCCATCATTTTAGTAGATAATTTATCTTGTGTTTCATTTTAAGATACTTAGTGAAATTTCACACACTATATTCTTTTGCTCTATATCAGAAGTTTCTTTCCTGTTTCCAAACCTTATTCCTATGTAGATTAGAATGAGCTATATGATTTCAAATTAACATATCATTTATTTATTTTAATTTTCTTGTATTAATATTATGGCCCGGAGTTATAATTATTAATATCTGTAATAATTATTCATATGTCTGCAAGAATTCCAAATATGTTACTGATGTGTAATTAAAATAGAAATAATTTTACAATAGTTCATATAATGATAGAAACACATTTAAACAAAAATTATATCAGCATCTATTGCAAATATTTGTTTGATACCCCTAATAAGGCAGCCAAAACCTCACCTCTATATCACTTTCTAATTTCTTCTATTTATGGGTGTCTAGGATATCACTACAGGGTTTTAGATTAAGGAGCTACTACATTATTGCCAAGAAGTAGTTCAATTTGTTTATTTGATAAAATGAATTAAATGAACCACATAATCCTAAATCGCAATTCATAACGTACAAAATATAATTAATGATGGACGCTAGACAAATTAATTAGGTAGCTCTTGGAAAAATATTGGACTGCCATCAAAACATGCAGTTTAGATGGATCCCTGCTCCTAATCTTCACTGCTTCATCCATTTTTATATTAATTTATAATATTAAACCCCCCTGTACTATGCAGTTTAAAATTAATCATTGAAAATTGCAAATTAGAGCAATAGAGTGAATTTAAGTCAGTATGCAAGGGGTTGACTCTGGTCTCCTAGAAAGGAAGTCTGGGTCAGTACCACATACCTACTCAAGCTATTAGGGGGACATTTAATGTACGTAAATATTTCTTTTCATGAACTCGAGCTATAATGCTACTATGCACCAAATTGTTTTAAGCTAAATATCATAAAGTTGCTTTAAATTATTTCACAAATTATTCTATTGAATTACATCATGTTGTGAAGTAAAGTATAATGGTTTCTTAATTAAAGACTGATTATTTCATGGCAGAGTTCTTTATTGATAATATTTTATAGAAATCTGCAAGACTAGATAATTTTATTTTCTTTATTTATACTTTCTCTTGACAGAATGTCTGGAGGTACATATTTGAGTATTTTATACATCATATGCTGCTTTCCTCTTGATTTCTTGATACCTAACCCTCACACTCATTTCATCTAACAACTTTTGTCCCTATCTTCCCCTCTATATTTTCTGTTTCACACAGCAATGGCCTGTAGCTATTATTCTCCTCTCAAAATGAATCTAACCACTATTTCTATCTTAATTTCAAACAGAAATCATAAATCAAATTTATGTATGTATTCACTTAACATAATTAAAATAATATAATCACAAAAATAATGATAATAAGTAAGATAATATCCTCAAGCTAGTAGCCTCTATTATTCTATTAATTAAAAAAAAATATTGTTAATAATAATTGAATAGAAAATATCTTTGTGGGTATTTACTTTTTAAGTTCATTACAAATACAAGTTTCAAATATATCTGCTTCTATAAATCTTTTTCACCATACTTACTGGAAATATAAGTCCATAACAGTATTATACTAATAATCAAAATTTTTCTTGAATCTATGAAAAATGTATTTTACTTACTTGTTCCCTCATTCTTTTCCAGATATTTGCAGCTGCAACACAATATCTTGTAATATTGCTTCAGTTTCACTTTGCTGGCAAAAATGAATGTAAATGTGACTGATTCCACATGAGTTTCGCTCTTCCATATCAAAGTTTACATTCAGAGATTTTTAATTTGTGTAATCCTTGTATATTTGCCTTTATTTATGGGAATCTTTCATCCACCAAAGTTTTTAAATTACAATTATTATCAACTATCTTCCAATTTTAGAACAAGATATGTTATTTAAAAAAAACTTATTATTTTCTACTGGATTTAAATTTTATCTAATTTATAATTTCATTTAAATCCTGTGGAGAATACTATGTTTTGTTGTTTTAATTTGCATGTTGTTCCACAAAGTTAGGGCAGAACATCTTGAGTTTATAGGTATTTAATTTGTTACTCATCAGGTTTAATAAACATTCTGGATTATACATTAGATGTAGTCAAGCAGGTGATTCAATACCATTGATAGTGAAAGAGTTACACTAAATGTGGATTGATGGAGACACTGGGAAATGGTGTGATAGAAAGTTATGGCTGTTATGAAAGTTATTTGGAGATGTTTCTATGCAAAGATGACTTTGATTAATAGTATTAATGGAATGTTGTATTTTTATTCACTCTTTATGCTGACTCCTTGTTAGCTGTTGATATCTTTAATCCTCACCATTTTCTCTTTATTTATCTCTAGAATTTTCCTTGTATTAGTTTGTGTTTTTTTGATAAGGGCTGAAAATTTAATTTTCCTCACTTTGATTAATATCCATGCAATACCTTCTTACTTTTAATTTATCACTGATACAATTTGTGTAATAAACATGCGTGCTAACTGTTTGAAGCAGAAAGTAAGACTTCTGGCCTGAGGCCTAGTGGCAGTTTAGCTTCCTCTTTATTTTAATGAGAATATTGTAAACCATAGTCATTCAAAGTGGCAGGACATATAAATATAATGCAATCCATAGCAATTTGATAGATAAATTGTATCCCTGTCGTATCTAACAGTACTATGATTTGAAGCTTTTCATATTACCCTTTCGTATGCTCATTACCAAAGTTTTTTTGAAATTTTTAGTTTTACAATAGTTTCTCATATTTTACTAATTTTTACTGGTGATCAATCCTAACCTTATTCCTTAACTCCATAGATACGGCTTTAATAGCATCACATTTTCTACCCTTCCCTTTTATAAATTTCAAAGTATTATTGCTTCCGCTAAAGTTTTTTTATTCCATGAACTGTTTTGATATTGTAATGTCTAGACTGGTTATGGATAAAGTGGTTTTTAGGAATATACATTATTTTGAAAGTTTATGAATAAGTTGTTACATTCGTAGATGTGAAAGTGGAAGTAGTGAATTCTATGTTATTTCTCCATGTCATGGGATATTGTGTCACAGTAACTATTTTAGAAATAAAGTAGATCTACATTCTGATTCTCAGTATATAAGAAGAGCATTTAAAATGAATGATTTATATACATGGAATACTTTCCAGGAAGAATCAAATTATTGAAGCAAGCTAATCCTCTGTATTATAACCATAATTACAAGCTTATAATATTCTGAATGACCGTATATGCTGGTGTATAAGTCGGTCCGGCATATAAGTCGACCCAAAAGATAAGGCAACACCACTGCTCCAGCTCTATTATATTGGAAGAAAATCTACGCTACCCATTAATATATATTATAGTTTAAGGAATATTTACCACATAAGATTGAGATGCTAGAATTGTTTCTTTCAGCTGCCATGTCAACTTCTTGCCTCTTATTAACTATTTCACAACTACTTAAGTGGTAAAGTCTTTTGTTGATATCACTCAGGCTACATAAATAAAAATGCATTACAAAAAAGAAACATAATGGTATTAAAAATTTATAATAGAAATAATGGTAATATTGCATGATAATATCAAATCACGACACTGCTAAAACAACTTCCATTAACTGCTAACGCTAAGTCGAATCATAATAATTATATAAACAAAAAGAAACCATGATTTGCTTATTGATTATCATTTTTAAAAAGGATACATCGAAATATATTGAATTTTCAAGTTTCACTTATCTCACTATACTCGGCCGTAAAGGGTTAAACTCTAAGTTCAGCGTATAAGTCAACCTCTTGTTTTTGAGAGATTTTTTTAGGTTCAAGGGTCGACCTATACGCCGGCACATACTGTACATCGAATTTAGTCTATTATGGAAAATTGCGAGTCAAGGATGTTGTTCTATTTTCCAAAGTTGCCTTAATTTTTATCATTATACCGCCCCTCGTCCCACCCGTTCCCATCCCCGACCCCCATTCCACCTGAATCCATCCCCGCCCCCCATCCCACCAGATCCAATCCGCGCCCCCCATCCCACCCGATCCCATCCCCCCCCATCCCACCAGATCCCATCCGCGCCACCCATCCCACCCGATCCCATCCCCCCCATCCCACCAGATCCCATCCCCCCCCATCCCACCAGATCCCATCCGCGCCCCCCATCCCACCCGATCCCATCCCCCCCATCCCCCCCCATCCCACCAGATCCAATCCGCGCCCCCCATCCCACCCGATCCCATCCCCCCCATCCCACCAGATCCCATCCGCGCCCCCCATCCCACCCGATCCCATCCCCCCCCATCCCACCAGATCCCATCCCCCCCCATCCCACCAGATCCCATCCGCGCCCCCCATCCCACCCGATCCCATCCCCCCCCATCCCACCAGATCCCATCCCCCCCCATCCCACCAGATCCCATCCCCCCCCATCCCACCAGATCCCATCCGCGCCCCCCATCCCACCCGATCCCATCCCCCCCATCCCACCAGATCCCATCCCCCCCCATCCCACCAGATCCAATCCGCGCCCCCCATCCCACCCGATCCCATCCCCCCCCATCCCACCAGATCCCATCCGCGCCCCCCATCCCACCCGATCCCATCCCCCCCCATCCCACCAGATCCCATCCGCGCCACCCATCCCACCCGATCCCATCCTCCCCATCCCACCAGATCCCATCCCCCCCCATCCCACCAGATCCCATCCGCGCCCCCCATCCCACCCGATCCCATCCCCCCCATCCCCCCCCATACCACCAGATCCAATCCGCGCCCCCCATCCCACCCGATCCCATCCCCCCCCATCCCACCAGATCCCATCCGCGCCCCCAATCCCACCCGATCCCATCCCCCCCCATCCCACCAGATCCCATCCCCCCCCATCCCACCAGATCCCATCCGCGCCCCCCATCCCACCCGATCCCATCCCCCCCATCCCACCAGATCCCATCCCCCCCCATCCCACCCGATCCCATCCCCCCCCATCCCACCAGATCCCATCCGCGCCCCCCATCCCACCCGATCCCATCCCCCCCATCCCACCAGATCCCATCCCCCCCCATCCCACCAGATCCCATCCCCCCCCATCCCACCAGATCCAATCCGCGCCCCCCATCCCACCCGATCCCATCCCCCCCCATCCCACCAGATCCCATCCGCGCCCCCCATCCCACCAGATCCCATCCGCGCCACCCATCCCACCCGATCCCATCCCCCCCATCCCACCAGATCCCATCCCCCCCCATCCCACCAGATCCCATCCCCCCCCATCCCACCCGATCCCATCCCCCCCATCCCACCAGATCCCATCCGCGCCCCCCATCCCACCCGATCCCATCCCCCCCCATCCCACCAGATCCCATCCGCGCCCCCCATCCCACCCGATCCCATCCCCCCCCATCCCACCAGATCCCATCCCCCCCCATCCCACCAGATCCCATCCGCGCCCCCCATCCCACCCGATCCCATCCCCCCCATCCCACCAGATCCCATCCCCCCCCATCCCACCCGATCCCATCCCCCCCCATCCCACCAGATCCCATCCGCGCCCCCCATCCCACCCGATCCCATCCCCCCCATCCCACCAGATCCCATCCCCCCCCATCCCACCAGATCCCATCCCCCCCCATCCCACCAGATCCAATCCGCGCCCCCCATCCCACCCGATCCCATCCCCCCCCATCCCACCAGATCCCATCCGCGCCCCCCATCCCACCAGATCCCATCCGCGCCACCCATCCCACCCGATCCCATCCCCCCCATCCCACCAGATCCCATCCCCCCCCATCCCACCAGATCCCATCCCCCCCATCCCACCCGATCCCATCCCCTCCCATCCCACCAGATCCCATCCGCGCCCCCCATCCCACCCGATCCCATCCCCCCCATCCCACCAGATCCCATCCCCCCCCATCCCACCAGATCCCATCCCCCCCCATCCCACCAGATCCAATCCGCGCCCCCCATCCCACCCGATCCCATCCCCCCCCATCCCACCAGATCCCATCCGCGCCCCCCATCCCACCAGATCCCATCCGCGCCACCCATCCCACCCGATCCCATCCCCCCCATCCCACCAGATCCCATCCCCCCCATCCCACCAGATCCCATCCGCGCCCCCCATCCCACCCGATCCCATCCCCCCCATCCCCCCCCATCCCACCAGATCCAATCCGCGCCCCCCATCCCACCCGATCCCATCCCCCCCCATCCCACCAGATCCCATCCCCCCCATCCCACCAGATCCCATCCCCCCCATCCCACCAGATCCCATCCCCCCCCATCCCACCAGATCCCATCCCCCCCCATCCCACCAGATCCCATCCGCGCCCCCCATCCCACCCGATCCCATCCCCCCCATCCCCCCCCATCCCACCAGATCCAATCCGCGCCCCCCATCCCACCCGATCCCATCCCCCCCCATCCCACCCGATCCCATCCCCCCCATCCCACCAGATCCCATCCCCCCCATCCCACCCGATCCCATCCCTGCCACCCATCCCACCCGATCCCATCCGCGCCCCCCATCCCACCCGATCCCATCCGCGCCCCCCATCCCACTCGTTCCCATCCCCATACCTTCCCTTCCTCTACAACGGCCAACTTGCACTCTTTCCTATCCTCGTCCAATCAACCGCTTAATTCTCTTCCTATCCCTTAACCATCTCCCATCTACTTCATTTATTCTTTATTCCGAATCGGGAATTAGGGAAAATACAATACAAAATTAGGGCAATCCAATGAAAATGTACAAAATACATAAATTATGCATAGCCCCGCCTTAAAAATCATAACAAATGTATCCATTCTGCAATACTTAGTTTGGCTAAGGGTGCAAAGATTTTATAACCATATTATATAAATTTCAAGTTATAAAGCATTATACAATATCCGGCCTTACATATCTTTATACTATACAGAATTGAAAATATTTTTCGGCCCGGAAGAAAAATAATGTATTTCATTTCTTACTCATCTTCCGTGGTAGAGTGATACTTTAGGGTTTAGCCCTCGGGTTATCCATCCCTTTCTCCCATTTTTTGCTTCCTTCTCTTCCTCTACCACAACCATCTCCCGTCTACTACCTTCATTCATTCTTCCAAAATTGACATTAGGAATAATATGGGTAATCCAAGGTAAAGGTACAGAATATATAAATTGTACATAGCCCCCGCCTTACAAATCATAACAAATTTATACATTCTGCAGTAGTTAGTTTGGCTAAGGGCAAAAGGTTTTTTTCTATCCATAGTATTTACATTTCAAGTCATGGTACACTATACAAGTTCCGGCCTCTCAATTTCTTATACTATACATAATTCAGAATATATTTTGGCTCGAAGGAAAAATAATTATTTCACTTTTTTTCATATTCCGGGGTAGATTGATGCTTTTGGGGTTCTCCCTCGGGTTCTCCATCCGCTTCGCAACTTGAGTTGTTTTGCTGTACCGTGTTGATGTACTCATTGTATAAGTTCCTCAAGTGCCTCAAGCTCCTTCCCGCACCCGGTGGCGCTGTGCAGTTTATTCCCTCTTCTTTCGGTTGGCCGTCAAAGGCTTTTTCCTTCTTTTTGAAGGGCACCATGAAGTCCTATATATGGAGGGTAAAATTGAGGAATTGAATTTTAAAATTTAGGATCCTTTCTAATTTATTTCTATGAAAAGGGAATAAAATATGAGCATAGATCAAATAAATACAATATTATTAATACCTAGACTGTATATTATATGAACAGAAGTAGATTGCACGATGATTAATTAAAAAGGTACAAAACTCGATCCAAGTTGCAATATAAAGTTACAGAGCACTCAGTAATGGCTGATTTAAAAAAATAACACATTTCCTATTCCCAGCCTTCTTATCAAAGGAAAAACAAAAGTCCTCAATTGAACCGTTGAAAACAATAAGATAGGAAATTCTCGAAAACGCAGTCATTCGCATACATTTAAAATAAAGATTGTACTTAGAATGTTTGATATTAACTGAGCTATGACCTGCCTATAATTTCCAACAAAATTTGGCCTAGCAAGTACCCAAAAAGATGCATGTAATTCTTGGTTTAATATGGTTGTTAGTTTCAGGGTAATATTCATAATTTGTGTAGTATTGTTAATCAATTAAAAATCTGAATTAACAACAGAATTTATTATCAGAAAGCAGAAACCATATGAGAAAGCTATCAATGTTTCAGTTTAATTATTACCTCCTAGGATGGAAATAAAAATACTTGGAAGTTTACATGCAGTGTTTGTACTATTAATCGGCAATCAGGTCTGTTAATTACTTAATAGAAAATAAGTGCAGAGACTATAAATTCTTTTTTATGTTTCTTTTCCACGGCGTTCCACCATTTTAGACTGAATCGTATCAATTATACTTCAATGGCACAGACGTAATTAGCTAATGTTAAAATAATATAACACGATTTAATGTAAGTAACACGAAATATGTTTCAACTCAATAAGGCCAAGTACAGAGTTTCAGAGGAATTAAAATTTTCGTTACCACAAGTTGGAACTCCGATGTCTCCATGAGCATATTCAGTGATGGTTCTTCTCTGCGCCAGAAGCTTTTGATTGAGTAAGCACATTACGCCTGTGCAATATCGATATGAATGGAATAGAGCTATCCTCAAACCTTTAGAAAAAAAGAAAGGGAATTAATTGCGCATCGAATAAAAATAATAATTAAATTTGTTTAACTTAATAGTTGGATTCTAACTACAGTAATTCTTACCACTGAAATACTGGTTTTCTAACCAGTAAACCTCCGAGCCACTGAGGGTCTGAGTCCTAGACAAGTCAATATTTTCCATTTCCCGAAAAACGTTTTGGTTAAGTCGCACGATTTCCTGTGCTAAGTGAAACTTAATTTCTGTACTTTTTGAATAAGAATTGAGTATTTTATTTCACAGCCATGAGCATCTACGCGTTAAAATTATTATTTTTTTTAATGAGGAAATACTTTCTATAGAATAATATTTTCATTTTTGCTATAGTAGAAATATTAATAATATTTCTACGATGGCTAATCCATTGTAGAGAAAGGCTGCAAACTGATTTCTGAAGAATAAATAAAAAACAATAAATAATGTATGTATAATATCTAAATTAAAAAGCACAACAACCCCACGAATACGCTCTTATTATCATACTTAAATGTAAATAGAGAAATTATTCAATTCAAATTGTACTCACTGTATATTGTGTTATATCCATGGTCAGAAATATTCTTCTCAGCATCCGCTCACTCCTACTTTTTCGTTCATTATTATTTTTTTAATCTTATCCCCTTTACGCAAAATATCAATCAGAGATAATTAATTTAGAAACTCAATCTTTAAAATGAGAATAAATATTTGAAAAAACTAATCCGATGGAAGAGAAAAGTTTACGAAAGTTTATTACCAATATCTCATTAGCTATTCCTCTTAAAACTATGTCATTCAGAATTGAAATAAAAATTCCTCAAAAGACATCTCTCAGTATTTAATTGTAACGTTATTTGGTAAGATATACACATAATACTGATGAGAGATATTGAACTTAACGTCTTATTTCATTCAATTGTAAAGACATTATAAGTGAATAAGTGATAAACAATATGCCTATAATATATGAGACAAAAATAAATTTCGAACTAATAAACTATCAGCATCAACTATGATATAAGTTATTCCTATTTACGAAATACCGGTTGAAGAAGTCCAATTATCTCTAAGTGGTCCAAGAAACATCCCCTCCGAAACATCTCCGTATTTCCTCGATGCATCAACTGAAATAATACACATAAGCAGAGAATGATGAATAAAAGGACTAACAAATGATAAGAGAAATGCCTACAACCTATGAGATTAATCTTAATATCGATGTAATTAATTATCAGCATTATCTATGAGATATTTCATTCATATTTACGAATGCCGGTTCCAGAAATCTTATGTTCTCGAATGGGTCCAGGAAAAGTCCTCTAAGAATAATCTCCGTATTTCGTCGAAGCATCATCTGAAATAATTCAAATATGGAATGAATGATGAAGGAAAGCACTAGTAAATTATAAACAAAATGTCAATAACCTACGAGACTAAAATTAAAATCGAAATAATTAATTATAATCATCATCTATGATATAAGTTAGTCATATTTACGAAATGCAGGTTCCAGAAGTCGTATGTTCTCTAATTGGTCCAGAAAGTGTCCTCTCCCAAATATCTCCGTATTTCTTCAAATCATGATCTAAAATAATTCAAATATGGAATGATTGATGGACGAAAGAACTAAAAAATGATAAACTAAATGTCAATAACCTATGGATCGAAAATTCATTTCGAACTTATTAATTATAAGCATCATCACTAATATAAGTCATTCATATTTACGAAATTCCAGTTCCAGAAATCTTTCGTTGTGTAAGTGGTCCATGAAACATCTTCTCCGAAAAATGTCTCCATTTTTCCGAAGCATCATCTGCAATAATTTACATATGCTATGAATGTTGAAGAAAAGGAATAATAAATGATAAACTAGATATCTATAATTATGAGATTAAAATTAATTACCTTCTAATCAATTATCAGCATCATCTTGATATAAGTCTTTTTCATTTACAAAATGCTGGTTCCAGAAGCCTTATCTTCTCTATGTTGTCAATGAAGAATCTTCTCCGATACATATCCGTATTTCCTCGTATCATCATGTAAATTAATACACATTTGATTAATTGATGATTTGACTATACGGTAGCGATTTGAAGTTACATATTGGGAGATAGAAATATTAATTGCTAAAAAGTGATTTTCCAAATCAATTAGAATAGAAACCTTAAATATATTCATATTTTTTCTTTGCGAAGGATCATTGGAAAGGCAATCGTTCCCAGTCTGAACCATGCGAAAACTTTTAGATGTATATTCGAGTAGCTAGTAGCTTTGAGTTACAAAGTAAGGAATTACAACTGTAATATATGAACCGAAATAGAATCTTACTGCATGTTATTGAATATATTAGACAGTGAAGAAAGAGGAAAATTAATTTGAATCCTTTTTGGTGAGGAAAGTAAAGGAATTACTAGAACTATTAAAAAAGAAGGAATTGGAGGTCGCTGGAACCCCATGACGCAGATATTTGGGGAAATACTTTCGCTATCTTGAGGATGACATTACTGAGAATGAAACCCCTTCAGTTGGCCTTGTATATAACTCACGGTATGCATGAAAATACTTTTAACTTCGTCGTAGAGAAATTTAAGATATTATGGGAAAGCGAAATTATATATTTGTGAAACACAAATCAAGGCAAAATAACTAAAAGAAACGGAGCGAAAAAAAACGGATTTAACTATGACTTCGAAATCATCAAGTCAGTACCAAGGTATAGGTAGCAAGTGTACTTAAACCACTTATTCATTGTAAATAGGACATTAGCGTTTCAAATAAAGAACATAATGTTCAAGATGAAATCAGAAAGAAAGAAACCGGCTTTGCTAAAACATATTAACAACAGCCATAGTAAATGCGCTAATTTACGCAACGACTTACTTCAAAACTGAGGTTTCCTCACAAAGCATCATTCAATAAAGGAAATAAATGAATACAGAAAAGATCGTTTAGCGCACCTGGGAATTACGCCCATCTGCTATGAAATGCGAATGCCGGAAAGACGACTTATGACGTAAACTTTACGCTATATTTAGTCTCATATACTCAAAATCAACTGTCGAAGCCTTTACTTGGTGGTATTACATGACAACAGTAGCAACCTTTCTTTTTAATAGACTATTTTAATCAAATCGAAATTTTAATTCGGCAACGAGCGCCGTGAGTAGCATTTGTTGCCAGACTCCATTTTTTAATAGACTAGTACACTTGACTTGACTGAATTACACTACTATACGAAATCTTTCAAATCCATTTGAATTGCAAATAGTTCAAATGGTAATGTCCTAAAATCGCAATTTTCATAATAATATAATTTCATGTATATCAAAGCAAAGAGTAAGTTTACTCGCTTATCCTAGACGAGGCAATAAGGAATCTTAGGAAAACAAACATAGTTATAAATGAAGAGGCAAAACAATCCAAGGTCGTCGCAACCCCACATCGTTTCTTACGGAAATATTTACAAGCAATTGCTTTCATTTTAAGAGAAGTATTTTACGGAGAAAGGAACGGAAATGGAAAGCTCAATAGCAATTGACCTTCTTGAAACATCGTCTCAAATAAATGTAAATACCTTTATTTTCTAATTACGACAACACTGAGTGAGCGCGTGAAAGGGAGAGTGTATGGTCGTGAGTCTCGATATAATGCACCAAACGTAATAGATAAAGGAAAATAGAAGTATTGCTTTACCGATGAATTGAGTTGCAGGAATCATTCTTAGGTATCCACTCGGATTCCATCGATCCAAGACGCAAAACCATTTCATTCAACTTAGAGCATTGGAGGCACCGCAATCATTTCCTCGCTTCAATAAATTTATTTCGCGAACATGAGAATTTGTTAAAAACAGAATATGATGTAGTATATAAATATAAGTTCCGTTTACCTAATTTAGATATCCTGTCCATCGCTGTCCTCTGGACTTTTCAGGAGTGACGAATCCCTTAGCTGTCCTATCATTTTGAAAAGCCGATCCTTAATGGAAATCCGAGATATTAACAATGTCAAAATCTGAAAACAAAATTACAAATTAATAAAATTTATATCACTCTTAATCAAGTAAGCACTGTGAAATTACGGAAATGGGCAGCTATATCTTATAACTTATATCGTTAACTTTCAAGGAAAATTTCCTTTCATTCTAAACAAATGTAACCATTGACACTAATGGCATACGATACCTGATTAAAACATCCGGTGATTAATAGATATACTTAATTCATAGGGCAGTAATAAAATTTGCGGAAAATATTAGCATAGCTTCTTATTAAGATAGAGGCCATGTAATAGGGGATCAAGAGCTAAAATTTACTTTTTATTGCTTATTAGTTTTAAATAAGAATAAAGTAAACTAATAATTTTTATTCGGATTTGCAAACAATAAAGATTAGCATGACTTTCATTTTAAGTAAAATGAATTAAAACTAGATCATGTATATACGAGAACGTCATTCGTGGATTAAGTCGATATTTTTCTCCTACAAAGCTTTCTCTAAACACAATTACAAAGACGAGATATTTTCACTAAACTATAAAGTTTCAATTTAATTTCTTCGATGTTTTTCCCAAAATCAATTATAAAATTGAAAAAATATGAACCCTTTGTATCTATTGATTAGAATATCAAAAATAAACTAATGCAATATCGTAAAGAAATACATGTTGAAAAAAGTTGGTTGCTTCCTATAACCTAACGTAACATACATTTTACATCAATGAAAAAAAAATTAACTATGGGAAAATCTAAATCGAAAAACAATTATTTCCTTAAAACAAGATCGCTGGAAAATTTCGAATAAGAAATGATATGCAGTTAGTAGGATATCCTCAAAATTTCCGAATGTGACGTAAGACACTACATTCAAATTAGTAACGGTTTTTTGTAAATTGGCAACGTATGAATTTCAAATTCGTTCCCAAAAACTAAAATAACACATCTGTATAAAATAGTAATCTCTAACTGGAATTAGTGCTCCAGAAAAATGATTACGCTTAATAGTGAAGACGTTGTAAAAGAATGTGATTGCGTCTCATGACGTAACCTATCCTAGAATTAAATGAACGAAATTAACTAATGTAAAGTTCCAAATATATTTCAAGGCAATCAATTCAAATCAGTAATTCGTTTTACTATGATCACTATACCTTACCGCATTGGACAAAGATGAGCTTTAATCTGTAACATTGCAATGACAAATTCCGTTATATGATAATCAAAATGAAGAATTAATTGTAAGAAAATTTAACTGCAAAAAATTATTTCTTTTAAACAAGATTTCCGGAAACATTTGTTTAAGAAATGATATACTGTTAGCTTTTGAAGTTCCGAATATAACGCAAGACTCATTTTCAAATAAGTAACGGTTTTTGACATTTGAAATTGACAATGTTAGAATTTAAAATTTTTGCTCCCAAAAAACTTATAAAACTGAACTCGTTTCAAATATGAATTTCTAAATGGAATTACAATCTCGAAAATGATTCCGCTACATATTACAGAAAAACGTAGAAAAAGGAAAGTGATTTTTTTCCCACGACGTAACCTAACCTTGATTTTACATGAAAGTCATTAACTAATATTTCACGACGAGAAGAATTAAATGATGGAAACTTTAACTCAAAACAATGATTTCTTTAAAACAGTATCGCAGGAAATATATGAATAACATATCTTATGTAACTTACCCTTTGCAGTACTTCGAAGTTCCGAACGTAACTCAAGACACTAAATTCAAATCGGTAACGGTATATATTAAAATGACGAAACGACTTACCCAGAAGAAATTTCAGCGACGACTGAGGAAATTTCCGTTGCCGTAAGCTATGAACAATATTGCTGTATTCTGATTGGTCGAATTTGAAATCTATGTCCGTAGCCCTCCACCAAATACTGGAAATTATATTTTAAATACCAATATATAAATATTAATGTTTATAATATACTTATAAGTATTTTTCCTTTTTGTTAATGATATAAAGGGTTATAAATCTGCGTAATTATGTTGCGTGATATTTATAACAATTTGTAACTCCCCATCATCAATGAACAAAAGAATGCGATTGGCGCATCGTTCCACTTTAAGGTTTAGATTTTAATGACTATTTTTATTTTATCAAAATCTTTATTTGGTTGGAAAAAATCAAGTACTTCAATGAAATGGATGTCGAAGAATTACAATAATCAATTCCCATCTACGAAATATGTTTGTTACGGATACTCGGTCATCTACAAATGACCTTCACTTGTTTGCTAAAAGCCTTGCATAATTTAAGACTGAATACTTTGGCAAACGAATCGTTGACGAATTCATGCTCACAGCAACTTACATGGGCATTAACTTAAGGAAAGTTCATGCAAAATATAAAATATTTACAAAATATTGCACCTTTATGTCTTCGCATGAATTTGAAATCTACTTCCGCAGCCCTGCCTACAATGTCTATTCATTATTTTCTTATATAATATTTTAAATATAAATAGCATTTATTTACCTTGATGAAGTGTTACGTTATCGAAATTTAAACTTTTAAAGAATAAAATTCTTTTTAAAAGCAACTTTGTTAACATTGAATGAATTTGATGGTTGCCACAAAGCCATTGCTCGAAATATTCGAAATATTGCAGAATAGAATATATATATTGTAATTAAAGAAATTCATATCTTTGTTTAGGATAACTACTTACAGAAATTTAATTCTCTATTAATAAGTTACGTGATATCATATCCAATTAATGACGATTCTTAACTCCTGTACATCCATTGACAAAAGAATGCGATTTCCAACTCCTCGAGGAATTTCGATGTCTTTAAAGATCTCATCTTCCCTAGGAATATGTTTGTTACGACTCCTCTCTCTCTCTCTTATCCACATATGACCTTCACTGCAAAGAGAAATAGGAAAGTTTTGCTAGGAGTCTGCTCGCTTTGCACATTCTTACAATTAATCCTAAAGGAAGCAACAAAAATAACATTTCTCAATTGATTATCTTCACTCGATGAATCTATTATTTTAAATTCTGATTTTGATAAATGGATTACTACATATGCTGTCAAATCGGGATAGCCATGATATCTATCAAGTTTTATCTTCTAGTTAAAGAATTTTAAATGTTAAAGAATTTCGTAAATGAATCTGCTAGATTAATTAGATAAATAACATGCTCTGTGATGTTAAACGTTGTCGAATCCTACTCACACAGAATCAGTCGAGAATGATACGTAATAGCTATCTAATGACTTTTCGCAAACCTTTGTAGTAAAATCAAAATTCAGTAGTAAAATATCAAATTCAATCCTACATCTATCAAAGAGATCATACATAGTCATATTGTCATTAATTATTTTGATAGAAACTTTTGGAAAAATTAACATTACCGTTTCACTCCAGTATCAATCCATGTATTCTAATTCTTGAATATCTTTAAGATTCCTTCATCACAGGTTCAGAAAAGCACACTTAATCGAACCTAATTGAGGAAATCACTGTATAAAGAGCTTATTTTGTACTTTCACAAACATTTTATTTGAGCACTCGATTCTCTTACGTTGCACATGTGTCACTCTCATAGTAAAACAGAAATCCAGATGAAAAAAGGTATCGTTCACTGTTAATTGAGGCAATCCTGATCGATTTAACACTTCAAACACTCAAATTCACATGTCATAAGAACGCCATTTCACATACGACCTTAACTTTACCACGAGACTGCCTGTTTACCGCGCTTTTGGTAGTTCCGACTGTCTTGAAAATTGAACTGCGTTGGGCGTTCCGAGAGCTGCGAGTAAAGTCAGGTGACTTGTTGTTCTCTTCTTGATTTTGATATGGCGGTCATTATCTAAAACTAAAATTACCCGAAACGAATTCTAGTGGATATGCTATGAGTGCTTAAGAATCGGACTAGTTCACAGTGAAATGTTAGAAGAGGTTGTTTCCTTGGAGTACAACAAAGGTCAATCATCTTGTGATTTCCTTCAAAGGCCCAAATGGTAAGTAAGGGAGAAAATGGATCGGTGTATTTTTGTCGTGGTCTTTACGTGTGTATTAATAGTTTAAATTTCTATTACTAGTGGCAATTTGGTGTAAAGACAACTGCAATCGGAAAGTTATTCATAAGATGGGTAGATATGTTGAGAAAGAAAGCAATACAATTCTTGGATGTGTGGATACCGAGTGTAAAGAAAAAATACCGTACCAGAGAGTCACTCCTGCTGTCATGTTAGAGGCTGCTTTAATCTCAAAACGATCCAGTTTGGTAAGAAATTAGAGGGATTCATGCACAAGAAGAGGGAATGATCATTTCTTGTTTAGTAAAATGATCATGCTAAGGCACAGAGGTAGGATGAAATAAGTAGATTTAAAATTCATGCTAAGACATAAAGGTGCAATATTTCATAAAAAGTTTATATTTTTGCATGAAATTCCCTCAAGTTAATGCCCAGGTATGTATTTGTGACCATGAAATCGTCAACGTTTCATTAGCCAAAGAATTCAGTCCAAGATTATGCAAGGCTTTTAGCAAACAAGTGAAGGTCATTTGTAGATGACCGAGTATCCTTAACAAATGTATTTCGTAGAAGGGAAGTGATTATTGTTATTCTGCGACATCCATCTCACTAAATTTCCGTAAATACTTGATTTTTTAGAACCAAAGAAAGACTTTGATAAAATAAAAATAGAGTCATCAAAATGTAATCCTGAAAGTGGAACGATGCGCCAATCGCATTCCTTTGTTAATAGCTGATGGAGATTTTACAAATTGCTATAAATATCGCGAAATATAATTATGAAGATTTATATCCCTTTATAGCATTTACCTAAAAAGTGAAAATATTTATAAGTATATTATAAACCATAATATGTATTTATTGGCATTTAAAATATAATTAACCGTATTTGGTGGCGGGGCAACGGACATAGATTTCAAATTCGACCAATCAGAATATAGCAATATTGTTCATAGCTTACGGCAAAGGAAATTTTCTCAGTAGTCGCTGAGATTTCTTCTGGGTAAGTCGTTTCGTCATTTTAATATATACTGTTACTGATTTGAATTTATTGTCTTGAGTTACGTTTGGATCTTCGAAGTACTGAATACGGTAAGTTACATACGATATGTTGTTCATATAATTCTTGCGATATTGTTTTTAAGAAATAATTTTTTTGAACTAAAGATTACCTCATTTAATTCTTCTCGTCGTGAATTATTAGTTAATGACCTTCATGTAAAATGTAGGTTAGGTTATGACGTGGGATAAAATCACTTTCCTTTTCGACTTTTTCTGTAATATTTTGCGGAATAATTTTTGAGACTGTTATTCTATTCAGAAATTCATATTTTAAACGAGTTCAATTCTTTAGTTTTTTGGAGCAAAATTTCAAACTCATACAATGTCAATAAAAAAAACGTTACTAATTTGAATTTAAGGTCTTGCGTTACATTCGGAACTGTGGAGGATAACGGCATATTATATCTTAATCGAGTTTTTCGGCAATATTGTTTTAATAGTTTATGGAGTTAAAGCTTCTCACATTTAATTGTTCTTTTCTTGTTTTCATTTGTGCGTTTCACTGATGCAAGATATAGGTTACATTAGGTTTCGGGAAGTAAACTACCTATTTCCTTACAGTTAAGCTTTAGCTTATTTAGCGATTTAGTAATCAATAATTACAATGAGTACATATTTTTCAATTACAATATTGACTTTCCGTAAAACGTCGAAGAGATCCAATTGAAACTTAATATTTTGGGTACGTGCGTATGTTTAGAGTAGTGTATGTAGGAGCAAAGCAGAAGTCATGCTAATATATATTGTTTGCTCATAGATTATCTTTTGATCCGTTAATTTTGATATTCATAACTATTTAAAAGTAAGTTCCCCTTCTTATGCACGAAATAAATAGTCATTATCAAATTGAAAAATTAAATCACTGGGTTCTCGTTTTTTTATCTATGTCACCAGTGGATTTTTTTAGAAAGAAGAGTAGTTGTTTCACTTCTCCTTCTCTGGAAGTGTTTTTTTTTTTAACCGATTATGACAAGGCCAGTGTGATTTCAAAATAACGGAAATCAACATTGGTGAGTTACAGATTAACGTTCATGTCGGTCCTTGGCCGTAAGGTACAGTTAATTTAATTGAACTCACTTTAACTTTTATTGATTTGATTTGATTTTGTTTTCACATTTTGATAGCTTGCTAGCATTTAAATACCATTTTAGATTTCAAATGCAAGGAAATTTAAACTCTAACATTCAGTTGTAAATTATCTCGTTAGTGAATTTTATTTATGGATGCTGCAAGACCTCACAATTTGGACTTTAATGTAATTCAGTTTTGTTTTGGTTGCTTACCAATAAACTTTAGTGCATACTCTTTGGCGCTATTTGCTTCTTACGTATGAAATGTAATTTGTTCTCAATTTTTCGTATCATCCTAACTTATATATATATTCTATTAATAGATTTAATCAGCTATTATTGCGATACGTAATGAAGTTTAATGCTTCAATACCTTCTTTATTTCTATTTATCTAACCGGACAGTATGCATTTGGCTCAAAACTAACGAGAGAATGAGAAAAAAGTATTAACGATGGAGGTTAAGAGTTATTGAATATTATCTTAAAGTAGCTAATACATTGAATTATGTATTTTAATTGAGTTTCTGCGAAAGAGGCTGCAAGTTTGACTTTTAGTTAGAAGTCTATCCACAGTAACTCATATTCAGAAATCAGTGCTAATCATTATAGTGCTTGAGTATAATTAATTTTAAATGGAATTAATGTATAATGCCATAGATATTCACCATTGATGTTTAGATTGCTTTCTTATTGATAAGGGCGATGTCTGGATCCACTAATGAAGGTCATACGGGACTCAAATGCAAGCCAAAGAGTGCCTTCATTCATTCCTCACTGCAGTGCAAGCGATCGTTTACCTTGGTGAGTTATTTCTTTCATTACATTATCCTAAAAGTAAAAGAAGGCATTGGCAAAGATTTCTGATTTGCTGGCATCGTTTTTTCGCCGGTACGAGTCATAGGTTTTGCGTGATGAAAGAGAAAAACACATTTCCTTTCATACTTTCTAGTAGAAGATATAAGATAACATTATTTGTAGGTTTTGCATGCAATTATCGCAACACCTGTGAAGAGTCTTGCTGTTTTTTCTAGTTACTAAAAAATAGGAAGCTACTCAATGAGTGTGCATGCTTCTTCTTACGTTCAACTCAATTTTATTATTAGATAAAAATAAGGAGTATGAAAAATCGATCGATGACGATCAGTCATCGATTAATAATATTACAATTTTTTAATGCGTTATCTTCCTAAATATATAGTCTTATTTGAATATATTCTATTGTATCCTGGAGAACTTACGAAAGATCTGTTTTGGCAATGCTAACACAATATTCTGTTTCTGCCTTCCTTGTTCTATATCACAATTTTTAGTGAACGACAGCCATCGTGTCAACCTTCAAACGCTTTTTATCATAAACCTATAGCTAAAAACATTTAACTTGTCATTAATACAGACTACCTCACTGGCGTCGTGGTGATCTAATGTTAGTAACGATATTCAAAGAATCCGGATAATTTTCAATTTTTTTTCTATGATTTTTTTATTTGACCGTAAGACCTAAGAACGCAATTTGCGGTGGAAAAAATATTATAAAAACAATCTGTTACTGTAATTCCTTTCCTTAGTATTCATTTCTTCTTAGGTTTTAACTTCACAGGTTAGATGGAAGAGGAGACTTTTTAGTCTCAATCTCGCCTAATAAAGACCCCTAATAATAATAATAATAATAATTTCTAGCACTGCAGAGCTGAAATTACATTGCATTGATTTATACACGAAGACTATTTTACTCCTGAGTCGCTGGATGGCATTTTCGCGTTTCTGTATTTCAACTTTTAATACCGTATTATTTTGATTTAAAGTAAATAAGAAATTCGAGTAATAACCTTCCTAAAATTCCCATATTATGTTTGAATCAGTTTTCTTTTCGCTTCCTATCTTAGAGCTTTTGTACACCACTTCGTGTGTCACAACCATTCACTTTCACTTTCCTACTTAATCTTTTTCTCTGTAAGTAGAAGTAAAATGTATTCTCGTACATACCAGGAGATAAATTCAAGGCTATCTGCTATTTTGCTTTCATTTTTCGTTTCTTTCTCGATGAATTTGTTCTCAAAAGATGCTTTAATATTTGTAAATATATCGGATAGTATCGATTAGGAGTTCCGAAGACTTTCAATGACCAAGCCTCTCTTAGCTCTGTTAATGGTATTATTTTATTAACCTTGGACAAATCAAGGCCTTTATAGGAATTCCTCATATTTTTGCTATGCCTCAGTTTGGTGATAAATTATAGTAATATTGTATTTTGGTTTGGGACGGGTTCATGTGTCACTACTATAACTCTATGCTTCAAATTGAATTCCACCACCAAATCAAGTGTATGCTTAAGGTTTTGCATGGTGTAGACTGGAAACTTGGAAACCTCCCCATGTTTTGCAAAGAAAGTACCGGTTTAAAAAACATGGATTTAACTCGATTTTAAAATGGATAACTTGGGATTAATGAGTTTTTCTTCACACGACTGACTTTTAACCCAATTCATATTTATACATCCCAATGCGTAACATCGAATCCCTTTCGTAGATTCGTTTCTTAAAATAACTTTTTCGCGTCATATCAGTCACCCCTTCCTATGTAAGGAATTAATGGATGTTATTGAGTGTTCATCTAAGGAACATTTACTCAGTAAAATGGAATTTCTCTTAGAGAGAAAATAAACAGAAACTATTCCTAAATATGCCTCTGTCTTTATTTGGCATACACAAATTTAGAATTTTATGTCCTATTTCAAACATTAGATGCATTATAACATATTTTTTATACCTGTAACTTAGAATTAAAAAAAGCTGACGACGCTTCTACATTGCAAATTTTCCAATTTGTAACATTTATCTGATATGAGTCGCGAAAGGATGATATTATTTTTTTCGAACGGCGAAAAAGAGAAACAATTGTTCCATAAGTAGTCACTCCGTAGTGTGCCACGAGTATGAGGCGACATGAGTCATTTAATTGTGTTTCTGCATTACAATATTAACAGTGTTCCATAAATCATTAGAATTCTTACATGATGCTTCAGTTTAAAGTTAATTTGATCCTTAATCTTTTAAAAACTATTCCTCCTTATCTATTTTATTAAACAGTTATAATATAATTATTATATTGCCTATCATCATTTTAATTCTCTCTTCTGATCAAAATTGCGTTACTCGAACTTTACTTTATATGTCACAAGAAGCTCATATTAAGTTCAGAGTTGGTTCGTTGCTGGTGGTTACTTTCAAGTTCAAAGGAGATCTGGGAATAAACCAAAGCCTCCATAAATTCAGTATCATAGATATTTTCACCGTCATTTTTGTATTAATCTCTTACGCATTATGTCGATTCCCCTTGGTATACCCTTTCTTGCGTTGCTCCAATAATTTCATCCGATACCAATTATCCATTTTCATGTTATGCATCAGCAGATACTATCATATTGGATACAGTTTTTCATGAATAAGAATGTTAAAATACCGTTTTAACTCGAATTTTAGTTTTCGAAGGGTCCAGAATGAGATATATTCCTAATTATATAGCCTTATACTTAATGTATATTATGTATACAGTGTTCATGGGCATTGAGTACATTCTGAATGAAGTTAATTGATATTTTACTAATTTGGTATTTTGGTAGTAGTTGAAGCGTAAAGAGTGCATGAAATTCCAGCATTACTGTTAGGGATGTGAAAGTAACCTTTAGTCAAGGAACTTATCTTTTTTACATAATTTAATGCTACGAGGCATTTCAATTTAAAGTGAAATTATCAGGTATTCTTCCTTGAATGCTCTTCTTCTCTGCGAAGAATGCTCGATGTTTTGTTCGAAAAATCGTAGGTTTGCTGAAATTCGTTGGGCATATTTGCGCTTTCACCATGGCCATTGTTTCTACGTTTTTGAAATTTCGCTTCCTTTAATTCCAATTTCACCTTACAAATTATGTTCTTTCTTTGAAACTCTATTGACCTATTAACATTAAATGCCTATACCTTTGTTTCGACTTAACGATTCCGAAGTCATAGTTGAATTAGTTTTTTTTTTCCTTTTCTCCTCTTTTCAGTTCCTCCTCTTGTAGCTTTTTTGCTTGATTTGTGTTCCACAAAAATACGCAATCTCTTTCACATCTTATCTTAAAAGAAGGAAAGGTATCAAAATCCAAAACCATGGTCGCTTGTGTACCTTCTCTGTAGTCTAGTAAAAGTTTTCTCAATATGGATTTTGATAGTATTAATAACTACCACAAAGTTACGCCTGATTCCGTTTCGTTTAAGGAAAGGTATGTTCATGCATACCATCAGATATCTGCAATGCCAACCACTAATTTGCTTTCCTTTGGGTTTACTTTCTCTTTAACTTTATTCTCAAGATAGAGAAAGGAGTTTCCCAAATATTTCCGTAGTTGCCGTAATAGGGTTCCAGCGACCTTGAATAATTTGCTCGTGTTTTAACAGTTCAAGGAGGTCTTTTACGTTCCTTATCAAACAAAGAGCTTTAAATTAATTTTCCCGTTTCTTCACTGCCTTATATAGGCAATAACCTGCAGTAAGATCATAGTTTGGTTTGATATCGGTTCTTATATTACAGTTTTAATTTCTAGCTTCATAACTCAAAGCCCCAAGTCACTCTTACATAAGTAAAAGGAACATTTTTTACTTCAAATAATGGCCTTCCCAATTCTCATTCGCAAAGGAAAAAT
The DNA here is from genome assembly GCA_947579665.1 of Sympetrum striolatum. Taxonomy (NCBI): domain Eukaryota; kingdom Metazoa; phylum Arthropoda; class Insecta; order Odonata; family Libellulidae; genus Sympetrum; species Sympetrum striolatum. The sequence goes on from OX388348.1 coordinate 73,724,603, forward strand.
ACGAATATTATTCAGGTTAGAAATATAAATATTTTAGGAGATTTAATTCTTAACGGAATGAATATTTCAATCTCCTGACGCGCAGCTTCAAATCACTATCGTATAGCCATCTTCAATAAGTAATTTCGTCTCTAACCATAAATGTCTTCCTTCGTGAGGCACTCTAAACAGTTCAAATCATTGCCTTTTTATCAAGCAAGTTTTTTATCGAAGCAAATTTATCAAGTTTAATGGAATGTTATACAGTTCTTGCAATCTAATTCTGTTTATATAATGATATAGTCTAGAAATTAATAATAATGATTCATTTCCTCAATCTTCCTTCTATATTGAGCAATTCATGCTGCACTTCGCGAACCAGTAAAACATCTCAACGGCAATGATAAAGAAGAGGGTAGAAGTTGCACAGCGCCTCCAGGTGCGGGAAGGAGCGGAGATCCTTGCCTTCGGCATTTGCGACACGGTCTAAAATGCCCTCCTCCTATGGCGTCTCTGCAATCGTTCCCGGAAAATCTGGGCGCTCGTATGTAGGACGATTTAGGCCTTCTACATTGAACATTTCAGTATGTAACTGCACTACCAGACAACGACCCCAGGTTGCGAAGAGGATGGTGAACCCGAGGGTGAACCCCTAAAGCATAACTCAACCCCGGAAGATGATAAGAAGTGAAATACATTTTTATCTTCCGAGCCACAATATATTTATAGTCATTTATAGTATAAGAAATTGTAAGGCGGGATCTTGTATAGATTATCATGACTCAAAATGTATATAATATGGATATAAAAAAAACTTTCTTCCCTTAGCCAAGCTAACTATTGCAGAATGTATAGATTTATTATGCCGTGTAAGGCGGGGCTATGTATAATTTATATATTCTATACCTTTTCAATGGATTGCCTGTATTTTTACTTTCTCCCTATACGTAGTATAGAGAAAGTATTGTATTCGCAAAAAAATTCGACCTCCAAATTTCGACGGAAATAGATGGTTTGGGGCCCATAGAGCATGTTTTAGCTATTTTCCCGAACATGTCTGTCTGTGTGTCTGTCTGTGGTAAAGAAGTTTGTGGGCGCTCTATCTTAAAAAGTAATTATCCCATCATTTTCAAAATTCATAATTAGAATTTTACTAACAGTGCCAAGAGTTGATTAGTTTTTGGAGAATATCGCTTAACCGAAAGTTACGGTTTATCCAGAACAAAATTTTGTTTCTTAAATATCTCTGTAAGAATGCAATAACGGTATATACATTTACACACAAAATTTGTAGATAATGTACTTAACTACAACTTTTTAAAAACGTTTTTTCGTAACACTGATTTTTTAGGAGTTATTCTTCAATAACGGTTAACCGAAAGTTGTTGTTTACCCAGAAATTTAAGTTTTTCATACTTATCTCTGTCAGAATGCAATGTAGGTATGTTCAATTAAGTACCAAAGTTATAGATTATGTTTTTTACTACAAAGCTTGTATGAAACATTTTCCTGTAACACTCAGTTTTTGGAGTTATTTATATATTACCGGCATAGGCTTATGTTTTCAATAAATACGAAGAAAGTCATGTGTTGGCCACATCAGATTTTTAATAATGTTTAATTGGGAAGAAAGAGTGCAGGTAGTACATGGGAGATGATTATGGAAGAGGAAAGGAAGGACGCCATTGATTGGGAGAGGGGTGGAATGGTGTGAGCGTTGGGTGCTATAGAGGTAGGAAATTATTGTACAGGATACAGGGAGAGTTGGGAGTCGGTGGGGTAGAGGGAGGGATAGGAGAAGGAACAGGGGGTTCAGAGTTGGTGGGCCATAGGGTTGGAAATGGACGGTACGTTTCTAGGTATAAAAGTGGGTGGTTAGTGTGAGAGTGGGTGGGGAAGAGGGTGGGATGATAGTGGGTGGGGTAGAGGGAAATATGGGATAGAGTGGGGTAGAGGGAGAGATAGGAGAGGGTGATATAGAGGGAGGGAGGGATGGGAGAGGGTGTGTTAGAGGTAGGGATGGGATAGGGCGGGTTAGAGGGAGGGAAGGGAGTGGGTGGGGTAAAGTTAGGTATGGTTGAGGGAGGGATTAGAGTTGGGGGTGTAGAGTGAGGGATGGGAGTTGGTGGGATAGAGGCAGAGATAGGAGAGGGTAGGGTAGAGGTAGGGATGGGAGGGAGGAACTTCATTGCATTAATTTAGGGCCGAAAGTGTTCATCCAATAAAAAAATGAGCCATTAATTGATGTTCACATTAAAGTGTTACAACAATACACATAATATGAATTTGCACAGATAGAATAGATAACACTGAGTTAAAGGTAATTAATTTACAGAAAGAAAAACAAAAGATAAATAGATTCATACAAGTGAATTCTTCATTGAGTAATTAAACAACAACATGGCAGTTCTACCTTAGTTTATTAGTTTGAAAATACATCTGAATATAAGATCGGTTGCTAAAAGTTATTTATCCATATTTGTTTTACAGCTTTGTGACAAGCTACTTTTTATAATGAAATCAAGAATGATTCTCGTTAGAAAAATCTAGTGTCTATTAAAGGTTGTTAAAAGGAGTGATAAGATCATCAATCAATCACATTGTATTTATCAGGGAATAAAGCTTTTCAAAGAAAGATAAAATTGGGGCCAAAATTCAAACACTGACTTACTGAGAGCACTTTGCGTCATCGTCACTTGAAATCACTCCTGAATAAATAATAACCCACTCCTTCTACCATCAAACTGATTTACCATCGGTTAATTCATCAGAGTCCCTCTGGGAATTGATTTCTTGTTAAAGGAACCTCCAGGTAGCGTTTAGTCACACCCAGAGATAAATCTGTTAAATTTAAATCCTCTCAGTTTTTGTAATGGACACACTGCGATCTCATGAACTTGAAAAGCGAGAATTAAGCGATCGTTCGATTTTTAAATCAAAAACATTGTTCTATTTGGCGGTTATTTTTGGAGTAGCGCCAATAGATGCGTCTCCCTCCGAGCCACAGCAGCGATTTAGATACATTTTGTTTGGCTCGGCCATAGCAGTGACCGCAGGCGGGTCAATTACAACTTTCTCGGTGAAAAAGAGTTCCAACGAAGATGATTTCATTACGTCCCAAACTATTTATGATTACTGGCAACAAATCTCGTTCATTCTTTTGGCATCGTCGTCGCTTCATTTCGTTCGTGGCCGTCGCTTTTTCAAGGAGGCTGTCATCATCGCTGTACACGTAGAGAAGGTTTTAAGTAGAAAGAGGAAGTTGAAAGATGAGAAATTCAACCACAACGTCCAAGTTATCTTTTTCATAGTATCCAATATAACTTACTTCGTTACGCTCACGATTTATCTCAGTAGCGTAATAGAGGCACGTAGTGCACTTAACCAAGTAAGTGACTTCTTTTGGTGGGAGTGTGACCTCATAGTTAGACATTTGATAGTTAACTTATTTCTTAAACTATTGGAAATACACAAGAGCTTAAATGAGGCTATTAGTAAAAATTCTCAGAAAGATTTTTCATTCGATGAATTCATCCCCTATTCTTATTCGTCCAATCAACGGGAAAATGTATTTGAGAGATTTCTGACGAAGAGAAAGATACGGTTGTGGTGTTCCATTCATAACTCGATGAGGCACGCGTCCCAAACTGCGATTATGATTGCTGGTCCATATTTGGTTGCGGTCATGATTACCAATGTCAACAACGTGACCTTTGCAGCCTATTTCGGCATAAAGAACATATTGTATCCCAGTGAATTGTGGCCTGCCTATGTCTTCTGTACTTGCTTGTGGTGCGCTATTAACTTGTTTTCAGCGGTGTGCAGCATTATCATCGTGTCGCAGATACAACATCAGGTAATATGGTTTAATCTTTAAAGAATGGCACTTGAAATTTTTAAATACTCCTAAAGTAATACTTGAGGTGTTAAACCCACCATTTCTTTTAATTTTAAGTGAACAGTAACGTAAGTAATGTAAGATTATGGTGTTGCATAATGACTATTTGTTAAGAATTTAAAAAGCATATATTTGATTTCACAATTTAGATGGAAAAACGAATCGAGGTAGCCCATTTCAAAGCAAAGATTTTTATTCACGATAAATTTATAGAAAATTCCATAAAAATCTTAAAATATTATGTATTAGGTGTCGTAAAAATTTGGTTTGGCAATATTTAAGGATGTATTAGGGGAGCGTACTTACAAGCTTAGTGGTATGGCTGTTTAAAGGGGTGGATTGCTTATATCTAGTGCATAGTTATGAAATACAGGGAAAATATAACGAATTATCCTGAATTAACTAATGGTATAATAAGATGAAGTGACTGAAACATAGGTTAATTAAGGCAAGGAAAAGTGACTGAATACGAAAAGGTCCTACATCTAGGAAAACTCCCAAGGAAGTTTTACTTATGCATTAACAATAATATTAGCTTTTACATACACATGGAATAGTATGGTTAGTCTACTGTATTGAACTGGCTAAAAACTTAAACCTTTCACACGTCGTAAATACTGTTTTGCTAAAATACGAGCTATAAATTAAAATGTAAGAGAATTAAGAAATATTTTCATTGCGTCCAAGTAATTTTGGTTATAAGTACGTACTGATACTAACAAAAAAATATACTCGTTACCTCTACAAACTTTGCATGGTTCTATTTGCTGATGTTTTATGTATTAAAAAATATATAAAATTGTATTTTCATTGCTAATTTTATATTGTATTTTTGGCTCACATTTGTAGCTCTTAATAAAAGTATAATGCATACGCGGTACTTTATCTTTTCTCCTTCTGCTTAAGCACTTGACTTTTTATAGAATTTGGCTGTCGTTTCTAATTACGTTTCGACTAACTCAATGACTTCAGCAGGTTTACAATATGCTAAGAAATATTGGTTTATCCGATAACTTCATATTCAACATCAGCAATAGCATACGTAACAGCTTCATAGTTGATTATTAAAACGACTGAAGACTTGTTCTACGGCGAAATTTGGAATGTTTCAATCAAGATCGAATTACTATTACTTTAAGAACTAAGAGTAAGATTGTAAACTTAAATTACGGTATATTTTGGTTCGCTTGAGGACCATCGTGGAAATATTAGTGATTATTTTTTTGAAAAGGAAACAGATGGAAAGTGTAGGCAAGAGCTTATTTTTGTATTTGTTATCAGAAAGCATTTGTTCGTCCAATTTCTCGAAATAATGACCTTTGCGACATTACTTTGAATAATACTTTCCCCGTTACATTCTTTAATACTCCAAATTTCAATCATTGAAAGAACGGTTGGCCTCTGATTTTGCCAAATAACACTTTGGTTGCCCTTTTGTGACCCGTTTCGATTCGCCTTGAAGATTCCACGGAATCAATACGATTTATCTCTCAAACAATGAATGAAAATCCACTTTCGGAAACTCTCTCTGCGGCCTACCAAAGTGAGATAACACCTACGTTTGCGTCATTACAAATTTGCAAAATTATTAATGGTGTTTGTAAATTCTTTTATTTTTATTTATAAGTAACGAAAAGGTCTACCTATTCTTTTCAGCTGTATTTTTCTTCAATAAATTTCTTACACAAAAGCGCTATGCATCTTTCATTAACTTACCGCCACTTTAAGTACACGATATTTGAAATCCGATATTGACTTCATTAATCTTAATAAAAATTTATTAATACCGAGGAAAAAACCATGGGAACTAGGATAAATCGAGAATGTTCGTTTATTAAGGGGAAATAACGGACTATTAATTGAAAAACATAGCGTGAGTCCGAAGAGCATTGAAACAGTTTATTATGGTCGTCGAATGTAAATATCAAAGCAGCCAATTGTTCAGAATTGGGCGGATTTCGATGTTATTTCCCAACAAAAATCAAATAAATAGACGAAATAATGCAAGTCACTCAAAGTGGCTGAGTAGTTGCTGTTAATGATAACAAATATCAATCCTCTAATCTTTTGCTTCTATTATTGCTATCGCATGCTATCCTAAAATCTGTTACTATTCTAGTTTTATTTTTTGCCACTTGCAGACAGACATGAAGAAGTTGAAGTTTTATCTCCATAAAACTTCAACCCTCATTGATGAATACGTTATTCTCAATTTTTCACATTCCGACAATCGCGAATATTTCGATGGAAGAGGACATATATTTCAAGTAAAACAAATTGTGAAATCTTATACGGTAGCAACATGGGAAATTTCTTAATTAACGAACTCAGAAACTTGAGGAAGAATCCGGTCTTTTCTTTAGTTTTTCCCTTAATCCTAACCCTTAAAATACACAATATTCCTAAAATGGGAACATCTAGAACCATATCAAGTCTCTGAGCCAGATGAAATATTTTGGTAATCACAAGCAGATAAAACTTCTTAAAACAATATACTGTCTGGTTTTGTTGTCACCTTTCTCATAGCTAATTCATGACAAGCCACCATCTGATTTCATCTACGTAACTTTTTTTCTTAAATCAATATACCTCCCGTCATAGATTTTATCGGATACCTTGGTCAATATCAGTCATCTTCTTTGGAATGGCAAGCGATGATTCCAGTAATGGGTGGAGTGTATAATAGGAAAGTCTGATTGATCGTATTTGTTTCACCAGTGCCCATTTGGGAAATTGTTGGTATTACATAACCATATATATTAAACAAATGGTCCATTTTCGTGTGTCTGCTTTTTTGGGCTTCACAATCGGGTTGACAGTATGCATTATTTGCGCCACAATTTATCTGAAAAATTCGTTGGAAAACATAGCCTTAGAAATAATTGCTTTCTCTTGGCTTCAGTTTATTTTGATTCCCATGGTTATTTGCACATCGCATTTCGTTCTCTCGCAGAAACAGTTCGAGAAAGCATGTTCAATAGTCTCCGATTTGGGCACGAACTCAGGAAGCAGTCGTGATATCACCGCTTACTTTCAGTTGGCCCACATTGCCTCGCTCTCTGTGCTGAATGTAGCAATTGTCACCGTGTACTACAAGGACGTAGGGAACCCAACAGATGCGATCGCTGATTTGATCCTGTTTTACTGGGCAATCGCTTCTGCAGTAATTAATCATCTTTTAATTTACTTAATGTTACGAATCAATAAAAAGCAGCAGTTCTTAAATGAAGAAATGAGAAATGATATTCATGCCATATTGAAAACAAAGAAACGCAGTATGACTCGTTTAACTGCTGATAAACTAGTGGTATTGTGGAAAAGATTTCTGATGAAGAAAAAGATTAGGCTATGGCGATACTTCCATTTAAGTTTGATCCGCGCAATCTTAACAACCAGCAAATTAGTTGGTCCTCAGTTTTTTATTTATGGTGTGAGAAATTTAGTTTACTTGACTACAGCAGCGTATATGTTTCTCAATAGAGTTATTGATCAAAGCGAGAATATTTTAGCGTTAAACATTCTTTTAATTTTGTGGTCTGCGGCTCATTTGCTTTCCTTAGTATGGAGTCTCATCATCATCGAACGTATCCATCATCAGGTAGATGTTCTTAACGATATTTAATTGTGTTTGTTTAAGAACTGCATGATGAAATTTTACTTAGCACGAGGAAGCGTGCGCCTTAAACCCAAGGTTGAACAAGGAGTGAAAAATTGTGACATGGCTAAGGAAAGTATCCCTTTAACAGGAGTGGAATTGTGGTGGCATGGTAGTTTAGTGGTTAGAACAACTGCCCGGAAAGTGGGAGACCTGGGTTCGTGTCCCAGTCCCAGCGTGCGCCTTAAACCCAAGGTTGAACAAGGGGTGAAAAATTGTGACATGACTAAGGAAAGTATCCCTTTAACAGGAGTGGAATTGTGGTGGCATGGTAGTTTAGTGGTTAGAACTACTGCCCGGAAAGTGGGAGACCTGGGTTCGTGTCCCAGTCATGTCACAATTATTCACTCCTTGTTCAACCTTGTGTTTGTTTAATATAATCTTGTTTGTTCATAGTATCCTGATTGAATCGGATTATTCTTTTATGGATATTTATAATCAGAATCAACTCAACTAATCCCATGGCCATTGGATATGAATACTTTTATTAAAAGAGAGTGGTCAAGCTATGAGTATTGCAATTGTGTACATTCTCAGTTCTACTGTGAGGAGGTAATCATGATTTTTAAAATACACTAGTAGTATATTTATCGGTACAATCTTCCATAAGATATTCCTTTGGATGTACATTAATTTTAATAATTCAAACTACTGTACTTTACTGTGCCTTAAATCCTGTATAAAAAGAATTTTGATGCCTCTAAAAATCTTGTATGGACTTTTCCAAGGCTGTATCTTGACTGTTTCTAAATTTTGGTTTTCTCAGTTCGTTTAGTTGCATTCTAATTTCAAACGTGAACAAACTCGTTGTAAATCATAGAATAACCAACTAACCCAGACAACCCAATCGAGAAACATGACACAACTGATTTCAGCAGACTAAAGGGTATAATAAAACAATGCCCTGACTTCTAGTGGAATTATCATCTTGACTATTTTAAAAGCATTCGAAAATCCTATTGTCTCATAGATCTATCCCAATCTATATTCATTCAACATTTTAACAGAGTATATCTGTAAAAAAATATTTTCCTTACAGTCATAATTGGTGAATTATTTTGTAGCGTGTGTTTAGTACTGCCAAACGACATCTCAACGCCCTTCACTTATGCGCTCTCTAGTTTTTATAATTTTCCTGTTTGTTTTTGTAAACGCAAAATAATTACATAAAACTTTGCATTGTCTTCCATCATAGGAGCCATAATGTAAGACGTTTACCGTCAAAAACTTAAGTAAGAAAAGAGGGAATGTTAGATAAGAAGGATGTATTGCTAAAGATAGTAGTTAAAGGGAAGGGAAAGGATGCAAGGGAAAAAGACAGTCAGAAACGTAAGTAATCGAATTATGTGGATTATAGGGTCACCTATCAATAGGTGAAAGGGATCATTAAAATTTCGGTATTCTTGGGTACACGTATCCCATCCCACAGCCTTTTTAAACAACAGTCCCTTCTGTTCTTACGCCGAAACGATGTTTGCGACGCAAAGATCATTAAAATAGCATCAGCGATTCACCTGACCTTCGGGAATTAACATAAAGTTGCCCTGACTGTTTATTCTGAAACAATTTTGATGGCTTTCCTTAATTTCTCAATGTGTTCGCTGCTTCCTCAGAACATCCTAAAAGTCCCAATGACCTGCAAATCGTAACGAAGTTTTTCTTCTATCGTAGTAACGATAAACTATGGAAAACGACTTACGAAATTTAAATCAGCTTTGGACGACCATCAAGTTACACTACCACCTTCTAATATGTCAAAATAGAATCAAAATTGTTTTTATTTCAGTGTAGTCTTATATTAAATTAATGATAAATTAGGGCAACAATTTCCCATCTTTTAGCTCAAGATATCGATATTTATAATTTAAGTGTCCAGAAAAAGGTTATTGATAAAGAATTTCAAATGGTTGTATTTCCCAAGGAAAAACGGACTTGAAAAAAGTCTGACAGGGCCGGAAGTCGAACCCGGGATATTTCTCGATCCCGGAGGACCCTTATGCCCTATTGTTGACTATTGTGCCCTTGCGCACTAAGTCCCCAAAACGGCTTGTGAAGATGTACTGGCTGCTAGATGGTAAAGGCAGCCTCCCGGATTAGCAAGATCCCGGGTTCGATTCCCGGCGCTGTCCTACTTTTTTCAAGTCCGTTTTTCCTTGGTAATATTCCTGAGAGCACGCCCTTATGTGCAAAGTCACCGGAACCCTCTCCTTGTATGATTGTATTTTTTTTACTTTTATTATTCACATTAGATTATTTGATATAACAGCGGAACTCTTCGAGCAAATTGAATGATAAAATATATCGATAAGTCGTACTGAATAGGTATTATATATATTCAGAGGGTTCATTCATGCAAACTGAAGACTTCTGTCAGTGTTATCTGGTGCAATTGCTATGGGTGGTTTCCAGAAGACCGAGGAATCGATTGCAGAGATTGGACCGCTGTTTAATGTTAGCTTTGTTCTAGGGATTGCTCCAATTGATTCATATTGCTGTACAAATAGTTACTACAAGAATTTACGCGTTTATGATTATATATTTTCAGGGATAATCATTATAACTTTCGTAGGCCAGGAATTGATTTTTAATCCGTGGATAATAGAACCTTTATTGAGGTCAGAATCTCCACTCATACAAGTAATAAACCCCATCGCTTACAATTATACGATTTATTCGTCATTTTATTCTCTCCTGTTTTTCATACATTACCGTCACCTATATTATAAATCATTGGCCAATGTCACTAAGATAAAGAAACATTTCAAATCCGTTGGAAATATTGGCGATAGTCCTCTTACAAATATTCTTCAGTTTTTTCACCTTTTTTTAATTGGTCCTCTTTTAGTGGTGAGATTTGTGGTAAAATATTTACTTGTAAACAATCTCATCATGTTGCCATTATGCGTGTGTCTTACGTACAGTCGGATTGCTCTCTTCGTTATTCAACACCTCATCATTCGCCTCCTATTGCTTTTTGGAGATCGGTTGCGAAGCTTTAATAATGTAATTCGAAATAATATGGTATCAAATTCGTTTCCAAATCAATTATCACTTAATTTTCGACCGAAAAAAATCTTTGGAAAGAAGAAAATAAGGCTTTGTGCTTCAATCCATATATGTTTGTTGAAAACGTATAGGCACATCAGAAAAATTGTTGGCCAGTTACTATTTCACCAAGTTATCACAAATTTATTTAATATAATATTGTTATGATACTATTTGGGCACAAGTGAATCACTTTTCAGCGAACCACATCTTTTGATATTAGCTTACACGTTACCGGCGATTATTACACTCGAATTGATACTATTGACTTGCAGCCTTACCGTTATCCAGGAGATACACAATCAGGTAAATTATCTTTATCAGCCATTTCTTCCTAAAATAAATTTTTAACCGATTTTTCTACAATTGGATTTAATTGTGTCCTTACTATTTTTCACGAGGGATATTAGAAATACTGCATTACAATACCAGCTACGATTGAGTCAGTGGGAAGACAAAAATAACTATAGTGAAACCAACGTGACATGCGCTATCTTCTTGAGTGTTCATTGAATTCGTCTACAAGAAAAGGACTAAAAGATGAAACCCTTCAGGCAGAGCAAGATCCAAGAAAATCCTGAAAGGTTTCATGTGAAATGGAATTTATTCACTTTCTTCCGTTTCAACTGTCACGTATTCTGTTACAAATTAACGGCTCCGCCATTTTAATAAATTTCGCTTTTTACTCTACGATAGATTACTAGCCTTCGCAACCAAAAATCCAAATAGAAACGAATACATTAAATGTATAATTTTCGGGTGTCCTACCGGGCATAAATTCTACATAAAGGCGACAATTCGGCCGCAGTTTCTGTGGCCATCTTCAGGACGAAGTGCCGATTTACTCTCGATTCAATTAGCTGACAGATTACTAGCAATTCCCGGTTGTTTGCTAAAGGCTTGACCATCCCTTTTAAAGAGTTGAATTTTTCAAAAGTTGTTATTTTTACATAGGGCTGTGTATGGTAGGAGGGCCGTGGCCGTAAGTTTTCTTCCGTTTACTCCCTTCTTGTCTCATTTTCGGCCCTTTTAAGTTCCCGGTTAATTCATTTTAGTCGGTATCCGTTTTCTAAAAACGTCGTCTTTAGGTGTCTTATCTCCTCGAAAAGACTTTCCTGGTCTGAAAAGCTAAACGCCCTGTGGCTGAGAGTAGAGAGTAATTAATTTAGCCAAGCCGGATGGTGGTGTCAGATAAAGGTCTGTGTGCGTGAGTTTTTTGTATACACAATGACCAGTGTTGTAGTGGAGCGGGAATGCGTGGGTAAGGCTTTCCCAGGTAGTCGGACCCGAAGGTATTCCCTTCGTGTTGTCTGCTTGGAGGTTGTCATAAAACCCTTAAAAGGTGGGATTGTTCCCCTAATTCCTGAATTTTATCAGAAATCTTTAGATGAGGGGACTGTCCCAATGAACGTGTATTAATTTGGCAATAAAGGTTACTGAAAACATCAAAAACGCGGCTAGCAGATCTACTTTCTATTGAAAGAAATGTCACAGACAGAAATTAAATGATATTTAAGAAACGTACAGAAGATAGAGGATAGTGATTATTATACTAGAGTAACTAGACACTAGATCTAGAGCCTTGGTGCAATTTAAGCTTCGGGAGCACTCAGTACAAATATTATGATCACTGTAACTAGGGTAATTATATAGCTTCCTCCTCTGCAAATTTTCTTTAATTAAGACGGAGAAAAATTAGGAGGTTTTATTCAATTTAGGAATCATATGCTGCCAATAGAAGAGGAAATAGACAAAAAAAAACTTAAAGCTATAATTTTTAAGTAAAATTAAAATAATTTATTTACTTTCAAATAAAAATAATCGAACCGAAAATCATTAGTCGATCGATTGATCTATAGCAATCATCGAAAAGTAAGAAGTTAAAAATTATGTTGTCTGTCATTATCTGACAGTAAACACATTTCAGTGGGTCTACACATACTTGAATGCTGTGAGTATTTTTCATCACATTCTTGCAAAATTTGATCATTACCTTACTAAAACAATACAGCGTTATCAACACCTAAATATTTAGAGTAATGACAACGGTTGTTCAAATCAATTGTTTGCTTCTTATTCTCTTTCTGTAAAATATACACCTCTTGTTAAAGTTGGAAGCACATGCCACTATTTTAGAAATTTTATAGTGTATTTATTTTGAAATAGCCATTCTCTTTAAAGAATCTATGACATGATCTGTCTCTTACAAAGTTTTTTATCATTATATCATCATCATTTGAAATTAGTGCTGCTTAAATTGTTGCAGTTAATGCCAAATCTAAAAAACGTTTTTTTGTTAATATTGTCCATTTCCTGCAAAGGTCTGAAAACCTCTATAAACAAACCACAGTATATTTGATGGTGTTGTTGAAATATCAGTAGAAATAAAATTTAACTGCTGATAAATGTGTGAAAATTTGCAGGTTTCTTCTCCTAAGGTGTGATTTGCAAAATTCATTGCTCTGGAAAATCTTACAGAATAATATTCGGGGATCACCTCCAAGAACTCATGAATGAATGAACCAAATGATTTTCATCATCAAAATGAAGCTGTCCTTGAAGCCTTGTTCCTGACAGTTTGGAGCTGAACATCTCCAACCTTCTCTTTTCTGCACCTGCTCCTTCAACTGCTAGTAGATCTGTTTTCATTTCAAATCTGAGATCATGTCAATCCTTTTTCTATCCCTTCAACACTTTTTCTTTATTTTTCCATAACCACATTAAGCTTTCATGCCTCATGATGTGTCCCATCCAATTAACCTTCCTCCACTGTATTGTGTTAATAATTGCTATTTTCTCTCCAATCTGTTATAGTAGTTGATCATTCCTTGCTATGTCCATCCATCTCTCTCTCTTCATCTTCATCCTTGGTACGGGTGAACAAGATGAACGTTTAAGTGATTTTACTTGTTTTATAATATAACATTAAGAAGGTATTATGATTTTTAACTTTGGTGTTCGTCTTATTATTTCCACATTTGGTGGTGATATCAATGAAATTGGAGTATAATAATTCAAAATATGGATTATCATAAGTTTTTAGAGGATAGATATCTCTGAGAATATTTAAAAATGTATCTACAACTGTGATATATGGATGTTGCTAGTAAACTCATATATATATATATATATATATATATATATATATATATATATATATAGTCTGTCTTATTTTTATGCTATTCCAGGCAAAACTGATGGGAGTGATTGTCTCTGAAGCAATACTTAATGCAACAACACATGAAGCTCGTCGTGAGGTAATGCTTATAAAATGCTTTGCTTCTGGATGAGGAATTTCACTGTCTTTTTTTTGTCTATTTTGTTTAATTTCTTTGTCTATTTTGTTTCAACATAAAGGATACTCCACTTTTTAATTTTCTGAAGTATGAGAATGTAATAAAGAAACAATTTGACGCTGACCTCTAGCAAAAACAGAGGTGTTTCACAAACACTGTTGTTGTTGAACAGCATTATCTTTCTTGATAATGTTCATGAATTTTCATCAGTTTTCCTCATATGTTTTCAAGGAGGAAATTGATCACCTCTGTGAAATAAAGGTGTTCAAAATTTTAGAAACAGTTTTTTAAGTTACATATGTTTATAAGTTACATACATTCTGATATTTGGGTTGCCACCTAACCTGTTTTCATTAAACTATACAAAAATATTATAACTAATCAAAATTATGAAAAAATGATTTTTTATCAAATAAATTAGAAACATCAAAATTTTCAAATTAAATGCCATTAGTAATCCAATACAATAAAGAAAAATGATTTGTAATTACATTGAATTACCCTATATTTTACCATGGAACTTAGCAGTTACTGAAAACTGACAATCCATCACAAGTGTCTTGCTTTAACACACTTGTTTTTCCTTTATAAATAATGTAAATTCCTAACAAAGTTGCCGCAACACTTTAACAATCATTTACTTAATGCTGTATCTTGAGAAAATGAAAATATGTACTTACTAAAGGAATTTGTCAAATCTTAAGGTTGAATTTATAAAAATACTTTTGAGAAACACATATATGCAAAAGTTTTTGAAATTTTCCCCTCTGATTCTGATTTCACCTTTACTAATTTTATGATTATGTCTGTTAAATGCTGTAGTTTTGCAAGTGAGTTTCAGAGAAAGTATTCTCGAGCCAAATAATTTTGATTTCTCATCACCTGGCATTTTACAAATTTAATTTATTCATACAGTAAAACTGGAGTATTCTAAAAGCTTTGCATTATGCAAAATGCATACATACACCTACTTCTCTTTATACAATAAGTATATTATGAGAATAATAATAATAATATAGTATATACATATATAGTAGAGTAATAATTTTGCGACCTTCTAATAACTGTCTTTGATTAGGTGGGATGCTGAAAAAGACTAAATCTTGGAATGCATAGTCATTTTCATATTTATTGAATAGTTTTTACTCATTGGTGTATGATATCAGATTCAAGACAATTGGTATGATTTGTAAATTACCAGTATCTATATAGTCAAATACCTGCAGATTATACTCTAAATATTACTTTTTTAAAGATGAAGATGTGATAGCTCTTGTATTGTTCAACCAAGCCTAGGCTGAACTATATGCATGTATTTGCTGTATCATCCATACTTTTCCTTACAACCTCTTCTATCTACCTAATCCCAATTTATTTAATTTTGACTGTTTAAGTGCATGTGATCCATTAATTATTCTTTATTCTAGCTTCACTTGTTCTCACTCCAAATCCTGAACACAAAGATAAAATTTACAGCATGTGGATTCTTCACGCTAGATTTACAGCTCCTAACATCGGTATGTAGAATCTCAAAGAGTTTTCTTCATTAGTAAAGCAAGTGATTATTTCTCATTACTATTGATTACATAGAGCACTTGACACTCTAGCTTTTATTCTTCTAGCTATGCTCTAAAGATTCAATTATCCTGTGTTCCTTTTAAGCAACTCCATCATTTTAGTAGATAATTTATCTTGTGTTTCATTTTAAGATACTTAGTGAAATTTCACACACTACATTCTTTTGCTTTATATCAGAATTTTCTTTCCTGTTTCAAAACCTTATTCTATGTAGTTTAGAATGAGCTGTATGATTTCAAATTAACATATCATTTATTTATTTTAATGCTTTTCTTGTATTAATATTATGGCCTTGAGTTATAATTATTAATATCTGTAATAATTATTCATATGTCTGCAAGAATTCCAAATATGCTACTGATGTGTAATTAAAATATAAATAATTTAACAATAGTTCATATAATGATAGCAACACATTTAAACAAAAATTATATCAGCATCTATTGCAAATATTTGTTTGATACCCCTAATAAGGCAGCTAAAACCTCACCTCTATAACACTTTCTAATTTCTTCTATCTATGGGTGTCAAGGATATCACTACAGGGTTTTAGATTAAGGAGCTACTACATTATTGCCAAGAAGTAGTTTAATTTGTTTATTTGATAAAATGAATTAAATGAACCACATAATCCTAAATCGCAATTCATAACGTACAAAATATAATTAATGATGGCACTAGACAGATTAATTAGGTAGCTCTTGGAAAAATATTGGACTGCCATCAAAACATGCAGTTTAGATGGATCCCTGCTCCTCATCTTCACTGCTTCATCCATTTTTATATTAATTTATAATATTAAACCCCCCTGTACTATGCAGTTTAAAATTAATCATTGAAAATTGCAAATTAGAGCAATAGAGTGAATTTAAGTCAGTATGCAAGGGGTTGACTCTGGTCTCCTAGAAAGGAAATCTGGGTCAGTACCACATACCTTCTCAAGCTATTAGGGGGACATTTAATGTACGTAAATATTTCTTTTCATGAACTCGAGCTATAATGCTACTATGCACCAAATTGTTTTAAGCTAAATATCATAAAGTCGCTTTAAATTATTTGACAAATTATTCTATTGAATTACATCATGTTGTGAAGTAAAGTATAACGGATTCTTAATTAAAGACTGATTATTTCATGGCTGAGTTGTTGTTATTATTAATAATTTATAGAAATCTGCAAGACTAGAAATTTTATTTTCTTTATTTATACTTTCTCTTGACAGAATGTCTGGAGGTACATATTTGAGTATTTTATATATCATATGCTGCTTTCCTCTTGATTTCTTGATACCTAACCCTCGCACTCATTTCATCTAACAACTTTTGTCCCTAACTTCCCCTCTATATTTTCTGTCATACAGCAATGGCCTGTAGCTATTATTCTCCTCTCAAAATGTATCTAACCACTATTTCTATCTTAATTTCAAACAGAAATCATAAATCAAATTTATGTATGTATTCACTTAACATAATTAAAATAATATAATCACAAAAATAATGATAATAAGTAAGACAATATCCTCAAGCTAGTAGCCTCTATTATTCTATTAATTTTTATTAAATATTTTTAATAATAATTGAATAGAAAATATCTTTGTGGGTATTTACTTTTTAAGTTCATTACAAATACAAGTTTCAAATATATCAGCTTCTATAAATCTTTTTCACCATACTTACTGGAAATATAAGTCCATAACAGTATTATACTAATAATCAAAATTTTTCTGGAATCTATGAAAAATGTATTTTACTTACTTGTTCCCTCATTCTTTTCCAGATATTTGCAGCTGCAACACAATATCTTGTAATATTGCTTCAGTTTCACTTTGCTGGCAAAAATGAATGTAAATGTGACTGATTCCACATGAGTTTCGCTCTTCCATATCAAAGTTTACATTCAGAGATTTTTAATTTGTGTAATCCTTGTATATTTGCCTTTATTTATGGGAATCTTTCATCCACCAAAGTTTTTAAATTACAATTATTATCAACTATCTTCCAGTTTTAGAACAAGATATGTTATTAAAAAAAAACTTATTATTTTCTACTGGATTTAAATTTTATCTAATTTATAATTTCATTTAAATCCTGTGGAGAATACTATGTTTTGTTGTTTTAATTTGCATGTTGTTCCACAAAGTTAGGGCAGAACATTTTGAGTTTATAGGTATTTAATTTGTTACTCATCAGGTTTAATAAACATTCTGGATTATACATTAGATGTAGTCAAGCAGGTGATTCAATACCATTGATAGTGAAAGAGTTACACTAAATGTGGATTGATGGAGACACTGGGAAATGGTGTGATAGAAAGTTATGGCTGTTATGAAAGTTATTTGGAGATGTTTCTATGCAAAGATGACTTTGATTAATAGTATTAATGGAATGTTGTATTTTTATTCACTCTTTATGCTGACTCCTTGTTAGCTGTTGATATCTTTAATCCTCACCATTTTCTCTTTATTTATCTCTAGAATTTTCCTTGTATTAGTTTGTGTTTTTTTGATAAGGGCTGAAAATTTAATTTTCCTCACTTTGATTAATATCCATGCAATACCTTCTTACTTTTAATTTATCACTGATACAATTTGTGTAATAAACATGCGTGCTAACTGTTTGAAGCAGAAAATAAGACTTCAGGCCTGAGACCTAGTGGCAGTTTAGCTTCCTCATTATTTTAATGAGAATATTGTAAACCATAGTCATTCAAAGTGGCAGGACATATAAATATAATGCAATCCATAGCAATTTGATAGATAAATTGTATCCCTGTCGTATCTAACAGTACTATGATTTGAAGCTTTTCATATTACCCTTTCGTATGCTCATTACCGAAGTTTTTTTGAAATTTTTAGTTTTACAATAGTTTCTCATATTTTACTAATTTTTACTGGTGATCAATCCTAACCTTATTCCTTAACTACATAGATACGGCTTTAATAGCATCACATTTTCTACCCTTCCCTTTTATAAATTTCAAAGTATTATTGCTTCCGCTAAAGTTTTTTTATTCCATGAACTGTTTTGATATTGTAATGTCTAGACTGGTTATGGATAAAGTGGTTTTTAGGAATATACATTATTTTGAAAGTTTATGAATAAGTTGTTACATTCGTAGATGTGAAAGTGGAAGTAGTGAATTCTATATTATTTCTCCATGTCATGGGATATTGTGTCACAGTAAGTATTTTAGAAATAAAGTAGATCTACATTCTGATTCTCAGTATATAAGAAGAGCATTTAAAATGAATGATTTATATACATGGAATACTTTCCAGGAAGAATCAAATTATTGAAGCAAGCTAATCATAGTAAGTCATAATAAGCAAGCCAAGCTATTAATCCTCTGTATTATAACCATAATTACAAGCTTACAATATTCTGAATGACCGTATATGCTGGTGTATAAGTCGGTCCGGCATATAAGTCGACCTAAAAGATAAGGCAACACCACTGCTCCAGCTCTATTATATTGGAAGAAAATCTACGCTACCCATTAATATATATTATAGTTTAAGGAATATTTACCACATAAGATTGAGATGCTAGAATTGTTTCTTTCAGCTGCCATTTCAACTTCTTGCCTCTTATTAACTATTTCACAACTACTAAAGTGGTAAAGTCTTTTGTTGATATCACTCAGGCTACTTAAATAAAAATGCATTACAAAAAAGAAACATAATGGTATTACAAATTTATTATAGAAATAATGGTAATATTGCATGATAATATCAAATCACAACACTGCTAAAACAACTTCCATTAACTGCTAACGCTAAGTCGAATCATAATAATTATATAAAAAAAAAGAAACCATGATTTGCTTATTGATTATCATTTTTAAAAAGGATACATCGAAATATATTGAATTTTCAAGTTTCACTTATCTCACTATACTCGGCCGTAAAGGGTTAAACTCTAAGTTCAGCGTATAAGTCAACCTCTTGTTTTTGAGAGATTTTTTTAGGTTCAAGGGTCGACCTATACGCCGGCACATACTGTACATCGAATTTAGTCTATTATGGAAAATTGCGAGTCAAGGATGTTGTTCTATTTTCCAAAGTTGCATAATTTTTATCATTACACCGCCCCTCGTCCCACCCGTTCCCATCCCCGCCCCAATCCCAACAGATCCCATCCCCGCCATCCATCCCACCCGATCCCATCCGCGCCCCCCATCCCACCCGATCCCATCCCCACCCCATCCCACCCGATCCCATCCCTGCCACCCATCCCACCCGATCCCATCCCCCCCCATCCCACCCGATCCCGTCCCCATCCCCCATCCCACCCGATCCCATCCGCGCCCCCCATCCCACCCGATCCCATCCCCATCCCCCATCCCACCCGATCCCATCCCTGCCACCCATCCCACCCGATCCCATCCCCCCCCATCCATCCGATCCCATCCCTGCCACCCATCCCACCCGATCCCATCCCCACCCCATCCCACCCGATCCCATCCCTGCCACCCATCCCACCCGATCCCATCCCCCCCCCATCCCACCCGATCCCATCCCCCCCCATCCCAACCGATCCCATCCCCATCCCCCATCCCACCCGATCCCATCCCTGCCACCCATCCCAAAAGGTCCCATCCCCCCCCATCCCACCCGATCCCATCCCCATCCCCCATCCCACCCGATCCCATCCGCGCCCCCCATCCCACCCGATCCCATCCCCCCCCATCCTACCCGATCCCATCCCTGCCACCCATCCTACCCGATCCCATCCCCCCCCATCCCAACCGATCCCATCCCCATCCCCCATCCCACCCGATCCCATCCGCGCCCCCCATCCGCGCCCCCCATCCCACCCGATCCCATCCCCATCCCCCATCCCACCCGATCCCATCCCCATCCCCCATCCCACCCGATCCCAACCCCATCCCATCCCACCCGATCCCATCCCTGCCACCCATCCCAACCAATCCCATCCCCCCCCCATCCCACCCGATCCCATCCCCCCCCAATCCTACCCGATCCCATCCCTGCCACCCATCCCACCCAATCCCATCCCCACCCCATCCCACCCGATCCCATCCCTGCCACCCATCCCACCCGATCCCATCCGCGCCCCCCATCCCACCCGATCCCATCCCCATCCCCCATCCCACCCGATCCCATCCCTGCCACCCATCCTACCCGATCCCATCCCCCCCCATCCCAACCGATCCCATCCCCATCCCCCATCCCACCCGATCCCATCCCTGCCACCCATCCCAAAAGGTCCCATCCCCCCCCATCCCACCCGATCCCATCCCCATCCCCCATCCCACCCGATCCCATCCGCGCCCCCCATCCCACCCGATCCCATCCCCCCCCATCCTACCCGATCCCATCCCTGCCACCCATCCTACCCGATCCCATCCCCCCCCATCCCAACCGATCCCATCCCCATCCCCCATCCCACCCGATCCCATCCGCGCCCCCCATCCGCGCCCCCCATCCCACCCGATCCCATCCCCATCCCCCATCCCACCCGATCCCATCCCCATCCCCCATCCCACCCGATCCCATCCCCATCCCATCCCACCCGATCCCATCCCTGCCACCCATCCCAACCAATCCCATCCCCCCCCCATCCCACCCGATCCCATCCCCCCCCAATCCTACCCGATCCCATCCCTGCCACCCATCCCACCCAATCCCATCCCCACCCCATCCCACCCGATCCCATCCCTGCCACCCATCCCATCCGATCCCATCCCCCCCCATCCCAACCGATCCCATCCCCATCCCCCATCCCACCCGATCCCATCCGCGCCCCCCATCCCACCCGATCCCATCCCCATCCCCCATCCCACCCGATCCCATCCCCCCCCATCCCACCCGATCCCATCCCCATCACCCATCCCACCCGATCCCATCCGCGCCCCCCATCCCACCCGATCCCATTTCCCCCCCATCCCACCCGATCCCATCCGCGCCCCCCATCCCACCCGATCCCATCCCCATCCCCCATCCCACCCGATCCCATCCCCACCCCATCCCACCCGATCCCATCCCTGCCACCCATCCCACCCGATCCCATCCCCCCCCATCCCAACCGATCCCATCCCCATCCCCCATCCCACCCGATCCCATCCGCGCCCCCCATCCCACCAAATCCCATCCCCATCCCCCATCCCACCCGATCCCATCCCCCCCCATCCCACCCGATCCCATCCCCATCCCCCATCCCACCCGATCCCATCCGCGCCCCCCATCCCACCCGATCCCATCCCCCCCCATCCTACCCGATCCCATCCCTGCCACCCATCCCACCCGATCCCATCCCCCCCCCATCCCACCCGATCCCATCCCCCCCCCATCCCACCCGATCCCATCCGCGCCCCCCATCCTACCCGATCCCATCCCTGCCACCCATCCCACCCGATCCCATCCCCCCCATCCTACCCGATCCCATCCCTGCCACCCATCCCACCCGATCCCATCCCCCCCATCCCACCCGATCCCATCCCCATCCCCCATCCTACCCGATCCCATCCCTGCCACCGATCCCACCCGATCCCATCCCCCCCCCATCCCACCCGATCCCATCCCCACCCCATCCCACCCGATCCCATCCCTGCCACCCATCCCACCCGATCCCATCCCCCCCCATCCCACCCGATCCCATCCCCATCCCCCATCCCACCCGATCCCATCCCCACCCCATCCCACCCGATCCCATCCCTGCCACCCATCCCACCCGATCCCATCCCCCCCCATCCCAACCGATCCCATCCCCATCCCCCATCCCACCCGATCCCATCCGCACCCCCCATCCCACCCGATCCCATCCCCATCCCCTATCCCACCCGATCCCATCCCCATCCCCCATCCCACCCGATCCCATCCGCGCCCCCCATCCTACCCGATCCCATCCCCATCCCCCATCCCACCCGATCCCATCCCCCCCCCATCCCACCCGATCCCATCCCCCCCCCATCCCACCCGATCCCATCCCCATCCCCCATCCCACCCGATCCCATCCCCCCCCATCCCACCCGATCCCATCCCCATCCCCCATCCCACCCGATCCCATCCCCCCCCCATCCCACCCGATCCCATCCGCGCCCCCCATCCTACCCGATCCCATCCCTGCCACCCATCCCACCCGATCCCATCCCCCCCCCATCCCACCCGATCCCATCCCCCCCCCATCCCACCCGATCCCATCCGCGCCCCCCATCCCACCCGATCCCATCCCCATACCTTCCCTTCCTCTACAACGGCCAACTTGCACTCTTTCCTATCCTCGTCCAATCAACTGCTTAATTCTCTTCCTATCCCTTAACCATCTCCCATCTACTTCCTTTATTCTTTATTCCGAATCGGGAATTAGGGAAAATACAATACAAAATTAGGGCAATCCAATGAAAATGTACAAAATACATAAATTATGCATAGCCCCGCCTTAAAAATCATAACAAATGTATCCATTCTGCAATACTTAGTTTGGCTAAGGGTGCAAAGATTTTATAACCATATTATATAAATTTCAAGTTATAAAGCATTATACAATATCCGGCCTTACATATCTTTATACTATACAGAATTGAAAATATTTTTCGGCCCGGAAGAAAAATAATGTATTTCATTTCTTACTCATCTTCCGTGGTAGAGTGATACTTTAGGGTTTAGCCCTCGGGTTATCCATCCCTTTCTCCCATTTTTTGCTTCCTTCTCTTCGTCTAGCACAACCATCTCCCGTCTACTACCTTCATTCATTCTACCAAAATTGACATTAGGAATAATATGGGTAATCCAAGGTAAGGGTACAGAATATATAAATTGTACATAGCCCCCGCCTTACAAATCATAACAAATTTATACATTCTGCAGTAGTTAGTTTGGCTAAGGGCAAAAGGTTTTTTTCTATCCATAGTATTTACATTTCAAGTCATGGTACACTATACAAGTTCCGGCCTCTCAATTTCTTATACTATACATAATTCAGAATATATTTTGGCTCGAAGGAAAAATAAGTATTTCACTTTTTTTCATATTCCGGGGTAGATTGATGCTTTTGGGGTTCTCCCTCGGGTTCTCCATCCGCTTCGCAACTTGAGTTGTTTTGCTATACCGTGTTGATGTACTCATTGTATAAGTTCCTCAAGTGCCTCAAGCTCCTTCCCGCACCCGGTGGCGCTGTGCAGTTTCTTCCCTCTTCTTTCGGTTGGCCGTCAAAGGCTTTTTCCTTCTTTTTGAAGGGCACCATGAAGTCCTATATATGGAGGGTAAAATTGAGGAATTGAATTTTAAAATTTAGGATCCTTTCTAATTTATTTCTATGAAAAGGGAATAAAATATGAGCATAGATCAAATAAATACAATATTATTAATACCTAAACTGTATATTATATGAACAGAAGTAGATTACACGATGATTAATTAAAAAGGTCCAAAACTCGATCCAAGTTGCAATATAAAGTTACAGAGCACTCAGTAATGGCTGATTTTAAAAAAATAACACATTTCCTATTCCCAGCCATCTTATCAAAGGAAAAACAAAAGTCCTCAATTGAACCGTTGAAAATAATAAGATAGGAAATTCTCGAAAACGCAGTCATTCGCATATATTTAAAATAAAGATTGTACTTAGAATGTTTGATATTAACTGAGCTATGACCTGCCTATAATTTCCAACAAAATTTGGCCTAGCAAGTACCCAAAAAGTTGCATGTAATTCTTGGTTTAATATGGCTGTTAGTTTCAGGGTAATATTCATAATTTGTGTAGTATTGTTAATCAATTAAAAATCTGAATCAACAACAGAATTTATTATCAGAAACAGAAACCATATGAGAAAGCTATCAATGTTTCAGTTTAATTATTACTTCCTAGGATGGAAATAAAAATACTTGGAAGTTTACATGCAGTGTTTTTACTATTAATCGGCAATCAGGTCTGTTAATTACTTAATAGAAAATAAGTGCAGAGACTATAAATTGTTTTTTATGTTTCTTTTCCACGGCGTTCCACCATTTTAGGCTGAATCGTATCAATTATACTTCAATGGCACAGACGTAATTAGCTAATGTTAAAATAATATAACACGATTTAATGTAAGTAACACGAAATATGTTTCAACTCAATAAGGCCAAGTACAGAGTTTCAGAGGAATTAAAATTTTCGTTACCACAAGTTGGAACTCCGATGTCTCCATGAGCATATTCAGTGATGGTTCTTCTCTGCGCCAGAAGCTTTTGATTGAGTAAGCACATTACGCCTGTGCAATGTCGATATGAATGGAATAGAGCTATCCTCAAACCTTTAGAAAAAAAAGAAAGGGAATTAATTGCGCATCGAATAAAAATAATAATTAAATTTGTTTAACTTAATAGTTGGATTCTAACTACAGTAATTCTTACCACTGAAATACTGGTTTTCTAACCAGTAAACCTCCGAGCCACTGAGGGTCTGAGTCCTAGACAAGTCAATATTTTCCACTTCCCGAAAAACGTTTTGGTTAAGTCGCACGATTTCCTGTGCTAAGTGAAACTTAATTTCTGTACTTTTTGAATAAGAATTGAGTATTTTATTTCACAGCCATGAGCATCTACGCGTTAAAATTATTAATTTTTTAATGAGGAAATACTTTCTATAGAATAATATTTTCATTTTTGCTATAGTAGAAATATTAATAATATTTCTACGATGGCTAATCCATTGTAGAGAAAGGCTGCAAACTGATTTCTGAAGAATAAATAAAAAACAATAAATAATGTATGTATAATATTTAAATTAAAAAGCACAACAACCCCACGAATACGCTCTTATTATCATACTTAAATGTAAATAGAGAAATTATTCAATTCAAATTGTACTCACTGTATATTGTGTTATATCCATGGTCAGAAATAATCTTCTCAGCATCCGCTCACTCCTACGTTTTCGTTTATTATTATTTTTTTAATATTATCCCCTTTACGCAAAATATCAATCGGGGATAACTAATTTAGAAACTCAATCTTTAAAATAAGAATAAATATTTGACAAAACTAATTCAATGGAAAGAGAAAAGTTTACGAAAGTATATTACCAATATCTCATTAGCTATTCCTCTTAAAACTATGTCATTCAGAATTGAAATAAAAATTCCTCAAAAGACATCTCTCAGTATTTAATTGTAACGTTATTTGGTAAGATATACACATAATACTGATGAGAGATATTGAACTTAACGTCTTATTTCATTCAATTGTAAAGACATTATAAGTGAATAAGTGATAAACAATATGCCTATAATATATGAGACAAAAATAAATTTCGAACTAATAAACTATCAGCATCAACTATGATATAAGTGATTCCTATTTACGAAATACCGGTTGAAGAAGTCCAATTATCTCTAAGTTGTCCAAGAAACATCCCCTCCGAAACATCTCCGTATTTCCTCGATGCATCAACTGAAATAATACACATAAGCAGAGAATGATGAATAAAAGGACTAACAAATGATAAGAGAAATGCCTACAACCTATGAGATTAATCTTAATATCGATGTAATTAATTATCAGCATTATCTATGAGATATTTCATTCATATTTACGAATGCCGGTTCCAGAAATCTTATGTTCTCGAATGGGTCCAGGAAAAGTCCTCTAAGAATAATCTCCGTATTTCGTCGAAGCATCATCTGAAATAATTCAAATATGGAATGAATGATGAAGGAAAGCACTAGTAAATTATAAACAAAATTTCAGTAACCTACAAGACTAAAATTAAAATCGAAATAATTAATTATAATCATCATCTATGATGTAAGTTAGTCATATTTACGAAATGCAGGTTCCAGAAGTCGTATGTTCTCTAATTGGTCCAGATAGAGTCCTCTCCTAAACATCTCCGTATTTCTTCGAATCATGATCTAAAATAATTCAAATATGGAATGATTGATGGACGAAAGGACTAAAAAATGATAAACTAAATGTCAATCTATGGATCGAAAATTGATTTCGAACTTATTAATTATCAGCATAATCACTAATATAAGTCATTCATATTTACGAAATTCCAGTTCTAGAAATCTTAGGTTGTATAAGTGGTCCATGAAGCATCTTCTCCGAAAAATGTCTCCATTTTTCCGAAGCATCATCTGCAATAATTTACATATGCTATGAATGTTGAAGAAAAGGAATAATAAATGATAAACTAGATATCTATAATTATGAGATTAAAATTAATTACCTTCTAATCAATTATCAGCATCATCTTGATATAAGTCTTTTTCATTTACAAAATGCCGGTTCCAGAAGTCTTATTTTCTCTATGTTGTCAATGAAGAATCTTCTCCGATACATATCCGTATTTCCTCGTATCATCATGAAAATTAATACACATTTGATTAATTGATGATTTGACTATACGGTAGCGATTTGAAGTTACATATTGGGAGATAGAAATATTAATTGCTAAAAAGTGATATTCCAAATCAATTAGAATAGAAACCTTAAATATATTCATATTTTTTCTTTGCGAAGGATCATTGGAAAGGCAATCGTTCCCAGTCTGAACCATGCGAAAACTTTTAGATATATATTCGAGTAGCTAGTAGCTTTGAGTTACAAAGTAGGGAATTAAAACTGTAATATTTGAACCGAAATTGAATCTTACTGCATGTTATTGAATATATTAGACAGTGAAGAAAGAGGAAAATTAATTTGAATCCTTTTTGATGAGGAAAGTAAAGGAATTACTAGAACTATTACAAAAAAAGGAATTGGAGGTCGCTGGAACCCCATGACGCAGATATTTGGGGAAATACTTTCGCTATCTTGAGGATGACATTACTGAGAATGAAACCCCTTCAGTTGGCCTTGTATATAACTCACGGTATGCATGAAAATACTTTTAACTTCGTCGTAGAGAAATTTAAGATATTATGGGAAAGCGAAATTATATGTTTGTGAAACACAAATCAAAGCAAAATAGGTAAAAGAAACGGAGCGAAAACAAAACTGATTTAACTATGACTTCGAAATCATCAAGTCAGTACCAAGGTATAGGTAGCAAGTGTACTTAAACCACTTATTCATTGTAAATAGGACATTAGCGTTTCAAATAAAGAACATAATGTTCAAGGTGAAATCAGAAAGAAAGAAACCGGCTTTGCTAAAATATATTAGCAACAGCCACTGTAAATGCGCTAATTTACGCAACGACTTACTTCAAAACTGAGGTTTCCTCACAAAGCATCATTCAATTAAGGAAATAAATGAAAAGAAAAAGATTGTTTGGCGCACCTGGGAATGACGCCCATCTGCTATGAAGGGCCGGAAAGACGACTTATGACGTAGTTATTTTGTGTTTCATTACTGTCAAGCAAATAACGTAAAAATAGTTTGGTAAAAAAGAATAAGGCTTAACTTAGTGACAATTTCCACATTTACTGTCTTGATTGTAATTTTAACATTACTGTGTGAATAGGATATTAATTTACGAATGCCAATTGGTTACTCGGGAATGTATAGAAAAGAACCTTTAACGGTTTTTAAAATCCCAATTATGAATTCCTAATCTGATTATACAATTACCGGCAACGTTTCAAGTTCCCTCTATAATTCTTAAGTTCTAAATAATAATGAAATAAAAAGAGGATGCATGAAATGAAGGCATGATAAATGAGATATGAGATGATAATCTGATAATTAACGTTGGATACTCAACTTATTTTTTATTGCTATACGAACAAGTATTAATAGGAAACTAAATCAATAGATATGCATCAAATTTTATAAGAGAGTGGTTGCCGAGGGGGTCTGTTTCATTTTGTTTTAATCGATTATAAATCAACAGTTTTTCTCAATGCAGTAGTCATCTAAACGTAATTAAAACATGGCAATCATATCCATACTAACTTTGAAACTCTAAGTTTAAATAATAATTATATTAAAATTATTATAATATAATATTCCAATTATAGGTTGGAGTTTTAAAAACAATCTTCATGAATTATTATTACTTTAATTAAATTAAGAAAATCAAGAGTCAGAAAATGAATCCTCGTAGTACTGCAATTTTCATCGAAAAAGAGTGAAGTGAGTGCGATAAGTTGCATTTCTGAACTTGAGTTAGAAAAACTTATAATTCAATATTCTACTTGTGTTGTTCGCGCAATGAATTAGCGTTTGATACTACATCCAATGACGTGTAAAGGTAAAAATCAGCTACATCTAATTGTAAGTACATTTGTAATTCTAAACATGTCTTGGGGAAATTAAAACAACAAGTAAGAACAGAAAATATATTGTGTGTACCTTTTTGAAGATAGAAATCTAGGAAACGTGAAAGAAAACAGTTTAGGTGAAATAAAAAAAAGGTTTTGAAGGTACTTAACTTTAGTAAACATTTTTGCGAATTTTTTTATAAGTTTAAAGTTAGGTAAGTCGTACATTCCGAAGGATAAGGCAATCCTTAATGTTAATATATAAGCATATCATTAGCAGCTAGACCTTTATGAAACGTATTTATAATTTAGATATTATTACTGAAGGATCGTCTTTTATGGTACCGTAAGTTGTAAATTGCAAGATAAAAATGCTAATTGAACGAAATATGTAGCTGTCAGCTAATTTAATAAATGCCGTCTATAAGATAAATGTAAGGGATTTGAGTAGCTTCAAACGAACTCATTCATTGAAGAAAAGACAATTCGAGAATGAATCGAAGTTAATGTTTACTACATAAAAACGTTTACGCTATAATTAGTCTCATAAACTCAAAATTGACAGTCTGAGCCTTTACTTGGTGGTATTACATGATATAGTTCAAATGGTTGAGTACTAGAATCGCAATTTTATATAATAATATAATTTGACTTATTTCAAAGCAAAGAATAAGGTTACTCGCTTATCCTAGACGAGGCAATAAGGAATCTTAGGAAAACAAACATAGTTATAAATGAAGAGGCAAAACAATCCAAGGTCGCAACCCCACATCGTGTAAAACGGAAATATTTACAAAAAGTTACTTTAATTTTCAGAGAAAATGTTTACGGAGAAAGAAACGGAAATGGAAAGCTCAATAGCAATGGACCTTATGGAAATATCGTCTCAAATATAAGTAAATACCTTTCTTTTCTAATTGCGACAACATTGAGTGAGCGCGTGAAAGGGAGAGTGTATGGTCGTGAGTCTCGATATAATGCACCAAGGATAAAAGGTAGTATATAAGTATAAGTTCCGTTTACCTAATTTAGAAATCCTGTCCATCGCTGTCCTCTGGACTCTTCAGGAGTGACGAATCCTTTAGCCGTCCTCTCCTTTTGAATACTGAAGCCGACCCTTAATCGATATCCGAGATATTAACTATGCCAAAATCTGAAAACAAGATTACAAATTAGATATATTTTTATCAAGCTTAATCAAGTAAGCACTGTGAAATTACGGAAATGGGCAGCTATAAACTTTTATCGGTAACTTTCAAAGGAAATATCCGTTCTGTCACAACAAATGTAAGGGTTAACACAATGTCTTACGTTACCTGATTAAAGCATCCAGTGATTAATAGAAATAATTAATTCATAGGGCATTAATAAAATTTGCGGAAAACATTAGTATAATCTTCTGATTAAGATAGAGGCCATATAATGGGGGCTCAAGAACTAAAACTTACTTTTAATTTCTTATTGGTGCTAAATATGACTAAAGTAAGCTAATACTTTTTAGTCGGATGTCCAAACAATGATTATTAGCATGACTTTGATTTTAAGTTGAATGAATTAAAACGAGATCATGCATTGACGAGAGCGTCATTCGTGGATTAAGTCCGATATTTTTCTCCTACAAACCTTTCTCTAAACTCAATTACAAATACAAGATATTTTCACTAAACTATTAAGTTTCAATTTAATTTCTTCGATGTTTTTCGCAAAATCGATTATAAAATTTTAAAAAATGCAATCATTCTATCTGTTGATTAAAATATCGAAAATAAACTAATGCAATATCGTAAAGAAATACGTGTTGAAAAAAGTTGGTTACCTCCCATAATCTAAGGCAACCTATATTTTGCATCAATGAAGCAAAGTGAAAGTCAAAAAGAAAAAAACAACTATGAGAAAATTTAAATCGAAAAACATTTATTTCCTTAAAACAAAATCGCAGGAAAATTTCGAATAAGAAATGATATGCCGTTAGTAGGGTATCCTCAAAATTTCCGAATGTGACGTAAGACACTAAATTCAAATTAGTAACGGTTTTTTGTAAATATAAAACGTATGCATTTCAAATTCGGTTCCAAAAACTAAAATAACGCATCTGTATAAAATATTAATCTCTAACTGGAATTAGTTTCCCAGAAAAATGATTACGCTAAATAGGAAAAACGTTGTAAAAGAATGTGATAGCTTCTCATGACGTAACCTATCCTAGAATTAAATGAACGAAATTAACTAATGTAAAGTTCCAAATATATTTCAAGGCAATCAATTCAAATCAGTAATTCGTTTTACCATGATCACTATACCTTACCGCATTGGACAAAGATGAGCTTTAATCTGTAACATTGCAATGACAAATTCCGTTATATGATAATCAAAATGAAGAATTAATTGTGAGAAAATTTAACTGCAAAAAATTATTTCTTTTAAACAAGATTTCCGGAAACATTTGAGTGAGAAATGATATACTGTTATTTTTTGAAGTTCCGAATATAACGCAAGACTCATTTTCAAATAAGTAACGGTTTTTGACATTTGAAATTGACAATGTTAGAATTTTAAATTTTTGCTCCAAAAAAACTTATAAAACTGAACTCGTTTCAAATATGAATTTCTAAATGGAATTACAATCTCGAAAATGATTCCGCTACATATTACAGAAAAACGTAGAAAAAGGAAAGTGATTTCTTTCCCGCGACGTAACCTAACCTTGATTTGACATGAAAGTCATTAACTAATATTTCACGACGAGAAGAATTAAATGAGGGAAACGTTAACTCAAAACAATGATTTCTTTAAAACAGTATCGCAGGAAATATATGAATAACATATCGTATGTAACTTACCGTATTCAGTACTTCGAAGATCCAAACGTAACTCAAGACAATAAATTCAAATCAGTAACAGTATATATTAAAATGACGAAACGACTTACCCAGAAGAAATCTCAGCGACAACTGAGGAAATTTCCGTTGCCGTAAGCTATGAACAATATTGCTGTTCTCTGATTGGTCGAATTTGAAATCTATGTCCGTAGCCCTCCACCAAATACTGGAAATTATATTTTAAATACCAATATATAAATATTAATGTTTGTAATATACTTATAAGTATTTTTCCTTTTTTATTTAATGATATTAAGGGATATAAATCTGCGTAATTATGTTGCGTGATATTTATAACAATTTGTAACTCCCCATCATCAATTAACAAAGGAATGCGATTGGCGCATCGTTCCACTTTAAGGTTTAGATTTTAATGACTATTTTGATTTTATCAAAATCTTTATTTGGTTGGAAAAAATCTAGTATTTACGGAATTGCAATGAAATGGATGTCGAAGAATTACAATAATCAATTCCCTTCTACGAAATATGTTTGTTACGGATACTACAAATGACCTTCACTTGTTTGCTAAAAGCCTTGCATAATTTTCGACTGAATACTTTGGCAAACGAATCGTTGACGAATTCATGCTCACAGCAACTTACATGGGCATTAACTTATGGAAAGTTCATGCAAAATATAAAATATTTACAAAATATTGCACCTTTATGTCTTCGCATGAATTTGAAATCTACTTCCGCAGCCCTGCCTACAATGTCTATTCATTATTTTCTAATATAATATTTTAAATATAAATAGCATTTATTTACCTTGATGAAGTGTTACGTTATCGAAATTTAAACTTTTAAAGAATAAAATTCTTTTTAAAAGCAACTTTGTTAACATTGAATGAATTTGATGGTTGCCACAAAGCCATTGCTCGAAATATTCGAAATATTGCAGAATAGAATATATATATTGTAATTAAAGAAATTCATATCTTTGTTTAGGATAACTACTTACAGAAATTTAATTCTCTATTAATAAGTTACGTGATATCATATCCAATTAATGACGATTCTTAACTCCTGTACATCCATTGACAAAAGAATGCGATTTCCAACTCCTCGAGGAATTTCGATGTCTTTAAAGATCTCATCTTCCCTAGGAATATGTTTGTTACGACTCCTCTCTCTCTCTCTTATCCCTACATGACCTTCACTGCAAAGAGAAATAGGAAAGTTTTGCTAGGAGTCTGCTCGCTGTGCACATTCTTACAATTAATCCTAAAGGAAGCAACAAAAATAACATTTCTCAATTGATTATCTTCACTCGATGAATCTATTATTTTAAATTCTGATTTTGATAAATGGATTACTACATATGCTGTCAAATCGGGACAGCCATGATATCTATCAAGTTTTATCTTCTAGTTAAAGAATTTTAAATGTTAAAGAATTTCGTAAATGAATCTGCTAGATTAATTAGATAAATAACATGCTCTGTGATGTTAAACGTTGTCGAATCCTACTCACACAGAATCAGTCGAGAATGATACGTAATAGCTATCTAATGACTTTTCGCAAACCTTTGTAGTAAAATCAAAATTCAGTAGTAAAATATCAAATTCAATCCTACATCTATCAAAGAGATCATACATAGTCATATTGTCATTAATTATTTTGATAGAAACTTTTGGAAAATTAACATTACCGTTTCACTCCAGTATCAATCCATGTATTCTAATTCTTGAATATCTTGAAGATTCCTTCATCACAGGTTCAGAAAAGCACACTTAATCGAACCTAATTGAGGAAATCACTGTATAAAGAGCTTATTTTGTTCTTTCACAAACATTTTATTTGAGCACTCGATTCTCTTACGTTGCACATGTGTCACTCTCATAGTAAAACAGAAATCCAGATGAAAAAAGGTATCGTTCACTGTTAATTGAGGCAATCCTGATCGATTTAACACTTCAAACACTCAAATTCACATGTCATAAGAACGCCATTTCACATACGACCTTAACTTTACCACGAGACTGCCTGTTTACCGCGCTTTTGGTAGTTCCGACTGTCTTGAAAATTGAACTGCGTTGGGCGTTCCGAGAGCTGCGAGTAAAGTCAGGTGACTTGTTGTTCTCTTCTTGATTTTGATATGGCGGTCATTATCTAAAACTAAAATTACCCGAAACGAATTCTAGTGGATATGCTATGAGTGCTTAAGAATCGGACTAGTTCACAGTGAAATGTTAGAAGAGGTTGTTTCCTTGGAGTACAACAAAGGTCAATCATCTTGTGATTTCCTTCAAAGGCCCAAATGGTAAGTAAGGGAGAAAATGGATCGGTGTATTTTTGTCGTGGTCTTTACGTGTGTATTAATAGTTTAAATTTCTATTACTAGTGGCAATTTGGTGTAAAGACAACTGCAATCGGAAAGTTATTCATAAGATGGGTAGATATGTTGAGAAAGAAAGCAATACAATTCTTGGATGTGTGGATACCGAGTGTAAAGAAAAAATACCGTACCAGAGAGTCACTCCTGCTGTCATGTTAGAGGCTGCTTTAATCTCAAAACGATCCAGTTTGGTAAGAAATTAGAGGGATTCATGCACAAGAAGAGGGAATGATCATTTCTTGTTTAGTAAAATGATCATGCTAAGGCACAGAGGTAGGATGAAATAAGTAGATTTAAAATTCATGCTAAGACATAAAGGTGCAATATTTCATAAAAAGTTTATATTTTTGCATGAAATTCCCTCAAGTTAATGCCCAGGTATGTATTTGTGACCATGAAATCGTCAACGTTTCATTAGCCAAAGAATTCAGTCCAAGATTATGCAAGGCTTTTAGCAAACAAGTGAAGGTCATTTGTAGATGACCGAGTATCCTTAACAAATGTATTTCGTAGAAGGGAAGTGATTATTGTAATTCTGCGACATCCATCTCACTAAATTTCCGTAAATACTTGATTTTTTAGAACCAAAGAAAGACTTTGATAAAATAAAAAAAGAGTCATCAAAATGTAATCCTGGAAGTGGAACGATGCGCCAATCGCATTCCTTTGTTAATAGCTGATGGAGATTTTACAAATTGCTATAAATATCGCGAAATATAATTATGAAGATTTATATCCCTTTATAGCATTTACCTAAAAAGTGAAAATATTTATAAGTATATTATAAACCATAATATTTATTTATTGGCATTTAAAATATAATTAACCGTATTTGGTGGCGGGGCAACGGACATAGATTTCAAATTCGACCAATCAGAATACAGCAATATTGTTCATAGCTTACGGCAAAGGAAATTTTCTCAGTAGTCGCTGAGATTTCTTCTGGGTAAGTCGTTTCGTCATTTTAATATATACTGTTACTGATTTGAATTTATTGTCTTGAGTTACGTTTGGATCTTCGAAGTACTGAATACGGTAAGTTACATACGATATGTTGTTCATATAATTCTTGCGATATTGTTTTTAAGAAATAATTTTTTTGAACTAAAGATTACCTCATTTAATTCTTCTCGTCGTGAATTATTAGTTAATGACCTTCATGTAAAATGTAGGTTAGGTTATGACGTGGTATAAAATCACTTTCCTTTTCGACTTTTTCTGTAATATTTTGCGGAATAATTTTTGAGACTGTAATTCTATTCAGAAATTCATATTTTAAACGAGTTCAATTCTTTAGTTTTTTGGAGCAAAATTTCAAACTCATACAATGTCAATAAAAAAAACGTTACTAATTTGAATTTAAGGTCTTGCGTTACATTCGGAACTGTGGAGGATAACGGCATATAATATCTTAATCGAGTTTTTCGGCAATATTGTTTTAATAGTTTATGGAGTTAAAGCTTCTCACATTTAATTGTTCTTTTCTTGTTTTCATTTGTGCGTTTCACTGATGCAAGATATAGGTTACATTAGGTTTCGGGAAGTAAACTACCTATTTCCTTACAGTTAAGCTTTAGCTTATTTAGCGATTTAGTAATCAATAATTACAATGAGTACATATTTTTCAATTACAATATTGACTTTCCGTAAAACGTCGAAGAGATCCAATTGAAACTTAATATTTTGGGTACGTGCGTATGTTTAGAGTAGTGTATGTAGGAGCAAAGCAGAAGTCATGCTAATATATATTGTTTGCTCATAGATTATCTTTTGGTCCGTTAATTTTGATATTCATAACTATTTAAAAGTAAGTTCCCCTTCTTATGCACGAAATAAATAGTCATTATCAAATTGAAAAATTAAATCACTGGGTTCTCGTTTTTTTATCTATGTCACCAGTGGATTTTTTTAGAAAGAAGAGTAGTTGTTTCACTTCTCCTTCTCTGGAAGTGTTTTTTTTTTAAACTGATTATGACAAGGTCAGTGTGATTTCAAAATAACGGAAATCAACATTGGTGAGTTACAGATTAACGTTCATGTCGGTCCTTGGCCGTAAGGTACAGTTAATTTAATTGAACTCACTTTAACTTTTATTGATTTGATTTGATTTTGTTTTCACATTTTGATAGCTTGCTAGCATTTAAATACCATTTTAGATTTAAAATGCAAGGAAATTTAAACTCTAACATTCAGTTGTAAATTATCTCGTTAGTCAATTTTATTTATGGATGCTGCAAGACCTCACAATTTGGACTTAAATGTAATTCAGTTTTGTTTTGGTTGCTTACCAATAAACTTTAGTGCATACTCTTTGCCGCTATTTGCTTCTTACGTATGAAATGTAATTTGTTCTCAATTTTTCGTATCATCCTAACTTATATATATATATTCTATTAATAGATTTAATCAGCTATTATTGCGATACGTAATGAAGTTTAATGCTTCAATACCTTCTTTATTTCTATTTATCTAACCGGACAGTATGCATTTGGCTCAAAACTAACGAGAGAATGAGAAAAAAGTATTAACGATGGAGGTTAAGAGTTATTGAATATTATCTTAAAGTAGCTAATACATTGAATTAAGTATTTTAATTGAGTTTCTGCGAAAGAGGCTGCAAGTTTGACTTTTAGTTAGAAGCCTATCCACAGTAACTCATATTCAGAAATCAGTGCTAATCATTATAGTGCTTGAGTATAATTAATTTTAAATGGAATTAATGTATAATGCCATAGATATTCACCATTGATGTTTAGATTGCTTTCTTATTGATAAGGGCGATGTCTGGATCCACTAATGAAGGTCATACGGGACTCAAATGCAAGCCAAAGAGTGCCTTCATTCATTCCTCACTGCAGTGCAAGCGATCGTTTACCTTGGTGAGTTATTTCTTTCATTACATTATCCTAAAAGTAAAAGAAGGCATTGGCAAAGATTTCTGATTTGCTGGCATCGTTTTTTCGCCGGTACGAGTCATAGGTTTTGCGTGATGAAAGAGAAAAACACATTTCCTTTCATACTTTCTAGTAGAAGATATAAGATAACATTATTTGTAGGTTTTGCATGCAATTATCGCAACACCTGTGAAGAGTCTTGCTGTTTTTTCTAGTTACTAAAAAATAGGAAGCTACTCAATGAGTGTGCATGCTTCTTCTTACGTTCAACTCAATTTTATTATTAGATAAAAATAAGGAGTATGAAAAATCGATCGATGACGATCAGTCATCGATTAATAATATTACAATTTTTTAATGCGTTATCTTCCTAAATATATAGTCTTATTTGAATATATTCTATTGTATCCTGGAGAACTTACGAAAGATCTGTTTTGGCAATGCTAACACAATATTCTGTTTCTGCCTTCCTTGTTCTATATCACAATTTTTAGTGAACGACAGCCATCGTGTCAACCTTCAAACGCTTTTTATCATAAACCTATAGCTAAAAACATTTAACTTGTCATTAATACAGACTACCTCACTGGCGTCGTGGTGATCTAATGTTAGTAACGATATTCAAAGAATCCGGATAATTTTCAATTTTTTTTCTATGATTTTTTTATTTGACCGTAAGACCTAAGAACGCAATTTGCGGTGGAAAAAATATTATAAAAACAATCTGTTACTGTAATTCCTTTCCTTAGTATTCATTTCTTCTTAGGTTTTAACTTCACAGG
The DNA here is from genome assembly GCA_947579665.1 of Sympetrum striolatum. Lineage (NCBI taxonomy): Eukaryota > Metazoa > Arthropoda > Insecta > Odonata > Libellulidae > Sympetrum > Sympetrum striolatum. The sequence continues at coordinate 73,762,103 of OX388348.1, forward strand.
TTAGATGGAAGAGGAGACTTTTTAGTCTCAATCTCGCCTAATAAAGACCCCTAATAATAATAATAATAATAATTTCTAGCACTGCAGAGCTGAAATTACATTGCATTGATTTATACACGAAGACTATTTTACTCCTGAGTCGCTGGATGGCATTTTCGCGTTTCTGTATTTCAACTTTTAATACCGTATTATTTTGATTTAAAGTAAATAAGAAATTCGAGTAATAACCTTCCTAAAATTCCCATATTATGTTTGAATCAGTTTTCTTTTCGCTTCCTATCTTAGAGCTTTTGTACACCACTTCGTGTGTCACAACCATTCACTTTCACTTTCCTTACTTAATCTTTTTCTCTGTAAGTAGAAGTAAAATGTATTCTCGTACATACCAGGAGATAAATTCAAGGCTATCTGCTATTTTGCTTTCATTTTTCGTTGCTTTCTCGATGAATTTGTTCTCAAAATATGCTTTAATATTTGTAAATATATCGGATAGTATCGATTAGGGGTTCCGAAGACCTTTAATGACCAAGCCTCTCTTAGCTCTGTTAATGGTATTATTTTATTAACCTTGGATAAATCAAGGCCTTTATATGAATTGCTCATATTTTTGCTATGCCTCAGTTTAGTGATAAATTATAGTAATATTGTATTTAGGTTTGGGACGGGTTCATGTGTCACTACTATAACTCTATGCTTCAAATTGAATTCCACCACCAAATCAAATGTATGCTTAAGGTTTTGCATGGTGTAGACTGGAAACTTGGAAACCTCCCCATGTTTTGCAAAGAAAGTACCGGTTTAAAAAACATGGATTTAACTCGATTTTAAAATGGATAACTTGGGATTAATGAGTTTTTCTTCACACGACTGACTTTTAACGCAATTCATATTTATACATCCCAATGCGTAACATCGAATCCCTTTCGTAGATTCGTTTCTTAAAATAACTTTTTCGCGTCATATCAGTCACCCCTTCCTATGTAAGGAATTAATGGATGTTATTGAGTGTTCATCTAAGGAACATTTACTCAGTAAAATGGAATTTCTCTTAGAGAGAAAATAAACAGAAACTATTCCTAAATATGCCTCTGTCTTTATTTGGCATACACAAATTTAGAATTTTATGGCCTATTTCAAACATTAGATGCATTATAACATATTTTTTATACATGTAACTTAGAATTTAAAAAAACTGACGACGATTCTACATTGCAAATTTTCCAATTTGTAACATTTATCTGATATGAGTCGCGAAAGGATGATATTATTTTTTTCGAACGGCGAAAAAGAGAAACAATTGTTCCATAAGTAGTCACTCCGTAGTGTGCCACGAGTATGAGGCGACATGAGTCATTTAATTGTGTTTCTGCATTACAATATTAACAGTGTTCCATAAATCATTAGAATTCTTACATGATGCTTCAGTTTAAAGTTAATTTGATCCTTAATCTTTTAAAAACTATTCCTCCTTATCTATTTTATTAAACAGTTATAATAAAATTATTATATTGCCTATCATCATTTTAATTCTCTCTTCTGATCAAAATTGCGTTACTCGAACTTTACTTTATATGTCACAAGAAGCTCACATTAAGTTCAGAGTTGGTTCATTGCTGGTGGTTACTTTCAAGTTCAAAGGAGATCTGGGAATAAACCAAAGCCTCCATAAATTCAGTATCATAGATATTTTCACCGTCATTTTTGTATTAATCTCTTACGCATTATGTCGATTCCCCTTGGTATACCCTTTCTTGCGTTGCTCCAATAATTTCATCCGATACCAATTATCCATTTTCATGTTATGCATCAGCAGATACTATTATATTGGATACAGTTTTTCATGAATAAGAATGTTAAAATACCGTTTTAACTCGAATTTTAGTTTTCGAAGGGTCCAGAATGAGATATATTCCTAATTATATAGCCTTATACTTAATGTATATTATGTATACAGTGTTCATGGGCATTGAGTACATTCTGAATGAAGTTAATTGATATTTTACTAATTTGGTATTTTGGTAGTAGTTGAAGCGTAAAGAGTGCATGAAATTCCAACATTACTGTTAGGGATGTGAAAGTAACCTTTAGTCAAGGAACTTATCTTTTTTACATAATTTAATGCTACGAGGCATTTCAATTTAAAGTGAAATTATCAGGTATTCTTCCTTGAATGCTCTTCTTCTCTGCGAAGAATGCTCGATGTTTTGTTCGAAAAATCGTAGGTTTGCTGAAATTCGTTGGGCATATTTGCGCTTTCACCATGGCCATTGTTTCTACGTTTTTGAAATTTCGCTTCCTTTAATTCCAATTTCACCTTACAAATTATGTTCTTTCTTTGAAACTCTATTGACCTATTAACATTAAATGCCTATACCTTTGTTTCGACTTAACGATTCCGAAGTCATAGTTGAATTAGTTTTTTTTTCTTTTCTCCTCTTTTCAGTTCCTCCTCTTTTAGCTTTTTTGCTTGATTTGTGTTCCACAAAAATACGCAATCTCTTTCACATCTTATCTTAAAAGAAGGAAAGGTATCAAAATAAATATTTTGATACCTTTCCATACAGGTCTGATGATGCAGCCATGCTGCGAAACCATGGTCGCTTGTGTACCTTCTCTGTAGTCCAGTAAAAGTTTTCTCAATATGAATTTTGATATTATTAATAACTACCACAGAGTTACGCCTGATTCCGTTTCGTTTAAGGAAAGGTATGTTCATGCATACCATCAGATATCTGCAATGCCAACCACTAATTTGCTTTCCTTTGGGTTTACTTTCTCTGTAACTTTATTCTCAAGACAGAGAAAGGAGTTTCCCAAATATTTCCGTAGTTGCCGTAATAGGGTTCCAGCGACCTTGAATAATTTGCTCGTGTTTTAACAGTTCAAGGAGGTCTTTTACGTTCATTATCAAACAAAGAGCTTTAAATTAAATTTTCCTGTTTCTTCACTGCCTTATATAGGCGATAACATGCACTAAGATCATAGTTTGGTTTGATATCGGTTCTTATATTACAGTTTTAATTTCTAGCTTCATAACTCAAAGATCCTAGTCACTCTTACATAAGTAAAAGGAACATTTTTTACTTCAAATAATGGCCTTTCCAATTCTCATTCGCAAAGGAAACATACGAATATTATTAAGGTTAGAAATATAAATATTTTAGGAGATTTAATTCTTAACGGAATGAATATTTCAATCTCCTGACGCGCAGCTTCAAATCACTATCGTATAGCCATCTTCAATAAGTAATTTCGTCTCTAACCATAAATGTCTTCCTTCGTGAGGCACTCTAAACAGTTCAAATCATTGCCTTTTTATCAAGCAAGTTTTTTATCGAAGCAAATTTATCAAGTTTAATGGAATGTTATACAGTTCTTGCAATCTACTTCTGTTTATATAATGATATAGTCTAGAAATTAATGATAATGATTCATTTCGTCAATCTTCCTTCTATATTGAGCAATTCATGCTGCACTTCGCGAACCAGTAAAACATCTCAACGGCCATGATAAAGAAGAGGGTAGAAGTTGCACAGCGCCTCCAGGTGCGGGAAGGAGCGGAGAACCTTGCCTTGGGCATTTGCGACACGGTCTAAAATGCCCTCCTCCTATGGCGTCTCTGCAATCCTTCCCGAAAAATCTGGGCGCTCGTAAGTAGGACGATTTAGGCCTTCTACATTGAGCATTTCAGTATGTAACTGCACTACCAGACAACGACCCCAGGTTGCGAAGAGGATGGTGAACCCGAGGGTGAACCCCTAAAGCATAACTCTACCCCTAAAGATGAGAATAAGTGAAATACATTCCTTTTCTTCCGAGCCACAATATTTTTTTAATCATGTCTAATATAAGAAATTGTAAGGCGGGAACTAGTATAGTGTATCATTACTTGAAATGCATATGATATGAATATAAAAAACTTTGCAAAAGTTTAGCTTAGCCAAACTAACTATTGTAGAATGTATAGATTTATTTTGAGGTGTAAGGCGGGGCTACGTATATTTTATATAATTTGTACCTTCTCATTTGATTGCCCGTATATTTACTAATGTCTATTTGGAAAGAAAGAGTGCAGATAGAAATGTGTAGAGGGAAAACCTCTATAGCATCACCCTACCCCGGAAGATGCTAAGAAGTGAAATTCATTTTTATCTTCCGAGCCACAATATATTTATATTCATGTATAGTACAGGGTGCGGCAGAACCGACTAAGCAATTTCGAGTGTTAAATGCTCGGGCGGTGGTGGGTGGAGGAAGTTGCACGTGGTCTCCCTTTGTTCCGTCGGGGATCCCATTTCAGTAGCCAACATGGTTTGGACCGGAGCACATCGAAGCTTTGCCGTGCGTGCGTATTTTGAAAACAACCGATCTGTGATCGCGACGCAAAGAGCTTTTCGGCGACGGTTCAACATTCCACGCAACAATTCCCTTCCTAATGCAAACACAATTCGGTCCTAGGTTCGGCAGTTGGAGGAAACCGCCAGCACACTAAGAAGAGATACTCATGGCCGACGCAGATCCATCAGAACACCAGAAAACGTGAGGCTGGTGAGAGCAGCAATTGAGCAATCGCCAAGACGTTCTGCTCAAAGACATTCTGTTGCCTTGGGGATATCAGACCGCAGTTTGAGGAGGATTCTGCATTTTGATTTAGACCTCCATCCCTTCAAAATATTGATGGCTCAAGAACTGAGCCCAGCAGACTACGCCAACCGTCGAAATCTGTGTGCTTGCACAGATCCCTCCGGAGGCAGCTTTCTTCAGTAGCGACGAGGCGCATTTTCACCTCAGTGGGATTGTGAATAAACAAAATTTTCGCTACTGGGCTGAAAATAACCCCCAAATTATTCACGAAAGACCGCTACATTCCCCTACACTAACGGTGTGGTGCACCGTATTACAATTTGGGGTGATAGGCCCGTACTTCTTTGAGGAGGAAGGCTTGACCGTGAATTCCGGACGTTATGTGTCCATATTGGAGAATTTTCTGCAGTCCAGAATGGAGGAGATTGTTGAAGAAGAGGGATTAGGGGACCTGTGGTTCCAACAGGATGGGGCTACAGCTCACACAGCCCGAAATTCACTCAATGTTTTGAGAGAAATGTTTCCAGGGCGACTGGTCTCTTTGAGGGGTGATGTGGGGTGGCCGGCGCGGTCACCAGATTTAAGCATATGCGCTTTCTTTCTTTGGGGATATCTGAAAGAAAAAGTGTTTAAAAGTCAACCTCACACCCTACCAGAGCTAAGGGTGCGGATTATTGAAGAAGTGAAGGCTATACCCCGCGATATGTGTGAACGAGTTGTTCAAAACTTCAGAGAACGTCTCCTAAAGTGTATCGCTGCTAACGGCCGCCATCTTGAGGACATAATTTTCAAAAGTGAATAAATATATAAATGGTATGAACAACTTTTTTCGAAAATAAAAACGTTTTATCTTTATATACCCAGATTTCTTTTTTATAACTCCTCGAAACTGCTTAATTGTATAACTGTATAAGAAATTGTAAGGCGGGATCTTGTATAGATTATCATGACTCAAAATGTATATAATATGGATGTAAAAAAAACTTTCTTCCCTTAGCCAAACTAACTTTTGCAGAATGTATAGATTTATTACGCCGTGTAAGGCGGGGCTATGTATAATTTATATATTCTATACCTTTTCAATGGATTGCCTGTATTTTTAGTTTCTCCCAATACGTAGTATAGAGAAAGTATTGTATTCGCAAAAAAATTCGACCTCCAGATTTCGACGGAAATAGATGTTTTGGGGCCCATAGAGCATGTTTTAGCTATTTTACCGAACATGTCTGTCTGTGTGTCTGTCTGTGGTTAAAAAGCTTGTGTGCGCTCTATCTTAAAAAGTATTTATCCCATCATTTTCAAAATTCATAATTAGAATTTTACTAACAATGCCAAGAGTTGATTAGTTTTTGGAGAATATCGCTTAACCGAAAGTTACGGTTTATCCGGAACAAAATTTTGTTTCTTAAATATCTCTGTAAGAATGCAATATAGGTATATACATTTACACACAAAATTTGTAGATAACGTACTTAACTACAACTTTTTTAAAAACATTTTTTCGTAATACTGATTTTTTAGGAGTTATTCTTCAATAATGGTTAACCGAAAGTTGTTGTTTACACAGACATTTAAGTTTTTCATACTTATCTCTGTCAGAATGCAATGTAGGTATGTTCAATTAAGTACCAAAGTTATAGATTATGTTTTTTACTACAAGCTTGCATGAAACATTTTCCTGTAACACTCATTTTTTGGAGTTATTTATATATTACCGGCATAGGCTTATGTTTTCAATAAATACGAAGAAAGTCATGTGTTGGCCACATCAGATTTTTAATAATGTTTAATTGGGAAGAAAGAGTGCAGGTAGTACATGGGAGATGATTATGGAAGAGGAAAGGAAGGAAACGATTGATTGGGAGAGGGGTGGAATGGTGTGAGCTTTGGGTGCTATAGAGGTAGGAAATTATTGTACAGGGTACAGGGAGAGTTGGGAGTCGGTGGGGTAGAGGGAGGGATAGGAGAAGGAACAGGGGGTTCAGAGTTGGTGGGCCATAGGGTTGGAAATGGGTGGTACGTTTCTAGGTATAAAAGTGGGTGGTTAGTGTGAGAGTGGGTGGGGAAGAGGGTGGGATGATAGTGGGTGGGGGAGAGGGAAATATGGGATGGAGTGAGGTAGATGGTGAGATAGTAGAGGGTAAGGTAGAGGGAGGGAGGGATGGGAGAGGGTGTGTTAGAGGTAGGGATGGGATAGGGCGGGTTAGAGGGAGGGAAGGGAGTGGGTGGGGTAAAGTTAGGTATGGTTGAGGGAGGGATTAGAGTTGGGGGTGTAGAGTGAGGGATGGGAGTTGGTGGGATAGAGGCAGAGATAGGAGAGGGTATGGTAGAGGTAGGGATGGGAGGGAGAAACTTAATTGCATTAATTTGCGGCCGAAAGTGTTCATCCAATAAAAAATGAGCCATAAATTGATGTTCACATTAAAGTGTTACAACAATACTCATAATATGAATTTGCACAGATAGAATAGATAACACTGAGTTAAAGGTAATTAATTTACAGAAAGAAAAACAAAAGATAAATAGATTAATACAAGTGAATTCTTCATTGAGTAATTAAACAACAACATGGCAGTTCTACCTTAGTTTATTAGTTTGAAAATACATCTGAATATAAGATCGGTTGCTAAAAGTTATTTATCCATATTTGTTTTACAGCCTTGTGACTTTACATAATGAAATTAAGAATGATTCTCGTTAGAAAAAATCTAGTGACTATTAAAGGTTGTTAAAAGGAGTGATAAGATCATCAATCAATCACATTGTATTTATCAGGGAATAAAGCTTTTCAAAGAAAGATAACATTGGGGCCAAAATTCAAACACTGACTTACTGAGAGCACCTTGCGTCATCGTCACTTGAAATCACTCCTGAATAAATAATAACCCACTCCTTCTACCATCAAACTGATTTACCATCGGTTAATTCATCAGAGTCCCTCTGGAAATTGATTTCTTGTTAAAGGAACCTCCAGGTAGCGTTTAGTCACACCCAGAGATAAATCTGTTAAATTTAAATCCTCTCAGTTTTTGTAATGGACACACTGCGATCTCATGAACTTGAAAAGCGAGAATTAAGCGATCGTTCAATTTTTAAATCTAAAACATTGTTCTATTTGGCGGTTATTTTTGGAGTAGCGCCAATAGATGCGTCTCCCTCCGAGCCACAGCAGCGATTTAGATACATTTTGTTTGGCTCGGCCATAGCAGTGACCGCAGGCGGGTCAATTACAACTTTCTCGGTGAAAAAGAGTTCCAACGAAGATGATTTCATTACGTCCCAAACTATTTATGATTACTGGAAACAAATATCGTTCATTCTTTTGGCATCGTCGTCGCTTCATTTCGTTCGTGGTCGTCGCTTTTTCAAGGAGGCTGTCATCATCGCTGTACACGTAGAGAAGGTTTTAAGTAGAAAGAGGAAGTTGAAAGATGAGAAATTCAACCACAACGTCCAAGTTATCTTTTTCATAGTATCCAATATAACTTACTTCGTTACGCTCACGATTTATCTCAGTAGCGTAATAGAGGTACGTAGTGCACTTAAACAAGTAAGTCTCTTCTTTTGGTGGGAGTGTGACCTCATAGTTAGACATTTGATAGTTAACTTATTTCTTAAACTATTGGAAATACACAAGAGCTTAAATGAGGCTATTAGAAAAAATTCTCAGAAAGATTTTTCATTCGATGAATTCATCCCCTATTCTAATTCGTCCAATCGACGAAAGAATGTATTTGAGAGATATCTGACGAAGAGAAAGATACGGTTGTGGTGTTCCATTCATAACTCGATGAGGCACGCGTCCCAAACTGCGATTAAGATTGCTGGTCCATATTTGTTTGCGGTCATGGTTACCAATGTCAACAACGTGACCTTTGCAGCCTATTTCGGCATAAAGAACATATTGTATCCCAGTGAATTGTGGCCTGCCTATGTCTTCTGCACTTGCTTGTGGTGCGCTATTAACTTGTTTTCAGCGGTGTGCAGCATTATCATCGTGTCGCAGATACAACATCAGGTAACATGGTTTAATCTTTAAAGAATGGCACTTGAAATTTTTAAATACTCCCAAAGTAATACTTGGGGTGTTAAACCCACCATTTCTTTTAATTTTAAGTGAACAGTAACGTAAGTAATGTAAGATTATGGTGTTGCATAATGACTATTTGTTAAGAATTTAAAAAGCATATATTTGATTTCACAATTTAGATGGTAAAACGAATCGAGGTAGCCCATTTCAAAGCAATGATTTTTATTCACGATATATTTATAGAAAATTCCATAAAAATCTTAAAATATTATGTATTAGGTGCCGTAAAAATTTGGTTTGGCAGTATTTAAGGATGTATTAGGGGACCGTACTTACAAGCTTAGTGGTATGGGCGTTTAAAGGGGTTGATTGTTTATATCTAGTGCATAGTTATGAAATACAGGGAAAATATAACGAATTATCCTGAAATAACTAATGGTATAATAAGATGATGTTATTGAAACATAGGTTAATTAATGCAAGGAAAAGTGACTGAATACGAAAAGGTCCTACATCTAGGAAAACTCCCAAGGAAGTTTTACTTATGCATTAACAATAATATTAGCTTTTACATACTCATGGAATAGTATGGTTAGACTACTGTATTGAACTGGCCAAAAACATAAACCTTTCACACGTCGTAAATACTGTTTTGCTAAAATACGAGCTATAAATTAAAATGTAAGAGAATTAAGAAATATTTTCATAGCGTCTAAGTAATTTTGGTTACAAGTACGTACTGATACTAACAAAAAAATATACTCGTTACCTCTACAAACTTTGCATGGTTCTGTTTGCTGATGTTTTATGTATTAACAAATATATAAAATTGTATTTTCATTGCTAATTTTATATTGTATTTTTGGCTCACATTTGTAGCTTTTTATATTAGTATATTGTATATGTGGTACTTTATCTTTTCTCCTTCTGCTTATGCACTTGACTTTTTATAGAATTTGGGCGTCGTTTCTAATTACGTTTCGACTAACTCAATGACTTCATCACGTTTACAATATGCTAAGAAATATTGGTTTATCCGATAACTTGCTATTCAACATCAGCAATAGCATACGTAACAGCTTCATAGATGATTGTTAAAACGACTGAAGACTTGTTCTACGAGCGAAATTTGGAAAGTTTCAATCAAGATCGAATTACTATTACTTTAAGAACTTAGAGTAAGACTGTAAACTTAAATTACGGTATATTTTGGTTCGCTTGAGGACCATCGTGGAAATATTAGTGATTATTTTATTGAAACGGGAAGTTTATGCAAGAGATTATTTTTGTATTTTTGATCAGAAAGCGTTTGTTCGTCCAATTTCTCGAAATAATGACCTTTGCGTCATTACTCTGAATGAAAATTTCCCCGTTACATTCTTTAATACTCCAAAAATTCACTCATTGAAGGAACGGTTGGCCTCTGATTTTGCCAAATAACACTTCGGTTGCCCCTTTGTGACCTGTTTCGATTCGCCTTGAAGATTCCACGGAATCAATACGATTTATCTCTCATTCAATCAATGAAAATCCACTTTCGGAAACTCTCTCTGGGGCCTACCAAAGTGAGATAACACCTACGTTTGCGTCATTACCAATTTGATAATAATACATCAGCAATTTGCTGAACGTATCCATCATCAGGTAGATGTTCTTAACGATATTTAATTGTGTTTGTTTAAGAACTGCATGATGAAATTTTACTTAGCACGAGGAAGCGTGCGCCTTAAACCCAAGGTTGAACAAGGAGTGAAAAATTGTGACATGACTAAGGAAAGTATCCCTTTAACAGGAGTGGAATTGTGGTGGCATGGTAGTTTAGTGGTTAGAACTACTGCCCGGAAAGTGGGAGACCTGGGTTCGTGTCCCAGTTATGTAACAATTTTTTACTCCTTGTTCAACCTTGTGTTTGTTTAATATAATCTTGTTTGTTCATAGTATCCTGATTGAATCGGATTATTCATTTATGGATATTTATAATCAGAATCAACTCAACTAATCCCATGGCCATTGGATATGAATACTTTTATTAAAAGAGAGTGGTCAAACTATGAGTATTGCAATTGTGTACATTCTCAGTTCTACTGTGAGGAGGTAATCAAGATGTTTAAAATACACGAGTAGTACATTTATCGGTACAATCTTCCATAAGATATTCCTTTGGATGTACATTAATTTTAATAATTCAAACTACTGTACTTTACTGTGCCTTAAATCCTGTGTAAAAATAATTTTGATGCCTCTAAAAATCTTGTATGGACTTTTCCAAGGCTGTATCTTGACTGTTTCTAAATTTTGGTTTTCTCAGTTCGTTTAGTTGCATTCTAATTTCAAACGTGAACAAACTCGTTGTAAATCATAGAATAACCAACTAACCCAGACAACCCAATCGAGAAACATGACACGACTGATTTCAGCAGACTAAAGGGTATAATAAAACAATGCCCTGACTTCTAGTTGAATTATCATCTTGACTATTTTAAAAGCATTCGAAAATCCTATTGTCTCATAGATCTATCCCAATCTATATTCATTCAACATTTTAACAGAGTATATCTGTAAAAAATTATTTTCGTTACAGTCATAATTGGTGAATTATCTTGTAGCGTGTGTTTAGTACTGCCAAATGACATCTCAACGCCCTTCACTTATGCGCTCTCTAGTTTTTATAATTTTCCTGTTTGTTTTTGTAAACGCAAAATAATTACATAAAACTTTGCATTGTCTTCCATCATAGGAGCCATAATGTAATACGTTTACCGTCAAAAACTTAGGTAAGAAAAGAGGGAATGTTAGATAAGAAGGATGTATTGCTAAAGATAGTAGTTAAAGGGAAGGGAAAGGATGCAAGGGAAAAAGACAGTCAGAAACGTAAATAATCGAATTATGGGGATGACAGGGTCACCTATCAATAGGTGAAAGGGATCATTAATAGCTCGGTATTCTAGGGTACACGTTTCCCATCGCACAGCTTTGTTAAACATCAGTCCCTTCTGCTCTTACGCCGAAACGATGTTTGCGACGCAAAGATCATTAAAATAGCATCAGCGATTCACCTGACCTTCGGGAATTAACATAAAGTTGCCCTGAATGTTAATTCTGAAACAATTTTGATGGCTTTCCTTAATTTCTCAATGTGTTCGCTGCTTCCTCAGAACATCCTAAAAGTCCCAATGACCTGCAAATCGTAACGAAGTTTTTCTTCTATCGTAGTAACGATAAACTATTGAAAACGACTTACGAAATTTAAATCAGCTTTGGACGACCATCAAGTTACACTACCACCTTCTAATATGTCAAAATAGAATCAAAATTGTTTTTAATTCAGTGTGGTCTTATATTAAATTAATGATAAATTAGGGCAACAATTTCCCATCTTTTAGCTCAAGATATCGATATTTATGATTTAATTGTCCAGAAAAAGGTTATTGATAAAGAATTTCAAATGGTTGTATTTCCCAAGGAAAAACCGACTTGAAAAAAGTCTGACAGGGCCGGAATTCGAACCCGGGATATTTCTCGATCCCGGAGGACCCTTGTGCCCTATTGTTGACTATTGTGCCCTTGCGAACAAAGTCCCCAAAACGGCTTGTGAAAATGTACTGGCTGCTAGATGGTAAAGGCAGACTCCCGGATTAGGAAGATCCCGGGTTCGATTCCCGGCGCTGTCCTACTTTTTTCAAGTCCGTTTTTCCTTAGTAATATTCCTGAGAGCACGCCCTTATGTGAAAAGTCACCGCAACCCTCTCCTTGTTTGATTGTATTTTTTTTACTTTTATTATTCACATTAGATTATTTGATATCACAGCTGAACTCTTCGAGCAAATGGAATGATAAAATATATCGATAAGTCGTACGGAATAGGTATTCTATATATTCAGAGGGTTCATTCATGCAAACTGAAGACTTCTGTCAGTGTTATCTGGTGCAATTGCTATGGGTGGTTTCCAGAAGACCGAGGAATCGATTGCAGAGATTGGACCGCTGTTTAATGTTAGCTTTGTTCTAGGGATTGCTCCAATTGATTCATATTGCTGTACAAATAGTTACTACAAGAATTTACGCGTTTATGATTATATATTTTCAGGGATAATCATTATAACTTTCGTAGGCCAGGAATTGATTTTTAATCCGTGGATAATAGAACCTTTATTGAGGTCAGAATCTCCACTCATACAAGTAATAAACCCCATCGCTTACAATTATACGATTTATTCGTCATTTTATTCTCTCCTGTTTTTCATACATTACCGTCACCTATATTATAAATCATTGGCCAATGTCACTAAGATAAAGAAACATTTCAAATCCGTTGGAAATATTGGCGATAGTCCTCTTACAAATATTCTTCAGTTTTTTCACCTTTTTTTAATTGGTCCTCTTTTAGTGGTGAGATTTGTGGTAAAATATTTACTTGTAAACAATCTCATCATGTTGCCATTATGCGTGTGTCTTACGTACAGTGGGATTGCTTTTTTCGTTATTCACCACCTCATCATTCGCCTCCTATTGCTTTTTGGAGATCGGTTGCGAAGCTTTAATAATGTAATTCGAAATAATATGGCATCAAATTCGTTTCCAAATCAATTATCACTTAATTTTCGACCGAAAAAAATCTTTGGAAAGAAGAAAATAAGGCTTTGTGCTTCAATCCATTTATGTTTGTTGAAAACGTATAGTCACATCAGAAAAATTGTTGGCCAGTTACTATTTCACCTAGTTATCACAAATTTATTTAATATAATATTGGTATGTTACTATTTGGGCACAAGTGAATCACTTTCCAGCGAACCACATCTTTTGATATTAGCCTATACGTTTTCGGCGATTATTACACTCGAAGTGATACTATTGACTTGCAGCCTCACCGTTATCCAGGAGATACACAATCAGGTAAATTATCTTTATCAGCTATTTCTTCCTAAAATAAATTTTTAACCAATTTTTTTACAATTGGATTTAATTGTGTCCTTACTATTTTTCACGAGGGATATTAGAAATACTTCAATACCGTACCAGCTACGATTGAGTCAGTGGGAAGACAAAAATAACTATAGTGAAACCAACGTGACATGCGCTATCTTCTTGAGTGCTCATTGAATTCGTCTACAAGAAAAGGACTAAAAGATGAAACCCTTCAGACAGAGCAAGATCTAAGAAAATCCTGAAAGGTTTCATATGAAATGGAATTTATTCACTTTCTTCCGTTTCAACTGTCACGTATTCTGTTACAGAATAACGGCTCCGCCATTTTAATAAATTTCGCTTTTTACTCTACTATAGATTTATATTCAATTTGCAGTACATCGCCTTCGCAACCAAGAATCCATATAGAAACGAATATATTAAAAGTATAATTTTCGGGTGTCCTACCGGGTATAAATTCTACATAAAGGCGACGTTTCGGCCGCAGTTTCTGTGGCCATCTTCAGGACGAAGTGCCGGTTTACTCTCGATTCAATTAGCTGACAGATTACTAGCAATTCCCGGTTGTTTGCTAAAGGCTTGACCATCCCTTTTAAAGAGTTGAATTTTTCAAAAGTTGTTATTTTTACATAGGGCTGTGTATGGTAGGAGGGCCGTGGCCGTAAGTTTTCTTCCGTTTACTCCCTTCTTGTCTCATTTTCGGCCCTTTTAAGTGCCCGGTTAATTCATTTTAGTCGGTATCCGTTTTCTAAAAACGTCGTCTTTAGGTGTCTTATCTCCTCGAAAAGACTTTCCTGGTCTGAAAAGCTAAACGCCCTGTGGCTGAGAGTAGAGAGTACTTAATTTAGCAAAGCCGGATGGTGGTGTCAGATAAAGGTCTGTGTGCTTGAGTTTTTGGTATACACAATGACCAGTTCTGTAGTGGAGTGGGAAAGGCGTTCCCAGGTAGTCGGACCCGAAGGTATTCCCTTCGAGTTCTCAGCTTGGAGGTTGTCATAAAACCCTTAAAAGGTGGGATTGTTCCCCTAATTCCTGAATTTTATCAGAAATCTTTAGATGAGGGGACTGTCCCAATAAACGTGTATTAATTTGGCAATAAAGGTTACTGAAAACATCAAAAACACGGCTAGCAGATCTACTTTCTATTGAAAGAAATGTCACAGACAGAAATTAAATTATATTTAAGAAACGTACAGAAGATAGAGGATAGTGATTATTATACTAGAGCAACTAGACACTAGATCTAGAGCCTTGGTGCAATTTAAGCTTCGGGAGCACTCAGTACAAATATTATGATCACTGTAACTAGGGTAATTATATAGCTTCCTCCTTTGCAAATTTTCTTTAATTAAGACGGAGAAAAATTAGGAGGTTTTATTCAATTTAGGCATCATATGCCGCCAATAGAAGAGGAAATCGACAAAAAAACTTAAAGCTATAATTTTTAAATAAAATTAAAATAATTTATTTACTTTCAAATAAAAATAATCGAACCGAAAATCATTAGTCGATCGATTGATCTATAGCAATCATCGAAAAGTAAGAAGTTAAAAATTATGTTGTCTGTCATTATCTGACAGTAAACGCATTTCAGTGGGTCTACACATACTTGAATGCTGTGAGTATTTTTCATCACATTCTTGCAAAATTTGATCATTACCTTACTAAAACAATACAGCGTTATCAACACCTAAATATTTAGAGTAATGACAACGGTTGTTCAAATCAATCGTTTGCTTCTTATTCTCTTTCTGTAAAATATACACCTCTTGTTAAAGTTGGAAGCACATGCCACTATTTTAGAAATTTTATAGTGTATTTATTTTATAATAGCCATTCTCATTAAAGAATCTATGACATGATCTGTCTCTTACAAAGTTTTTTATCATTATATCATCATCATTTGAAATTAGTGCTGCTTAAATTGTTGCAGTTAATGCCAAATCTAAAAAACGTTTTTTTGTTAATATTGTCCATTTCCTGCAAAGGTCTGAAAACCTCTTTAATCAAACCACAGTATATTTGATGGTGTTGTTGAAATATCAGTAGAAATAAAATTTAACTGCTGATAAATGTGTGTAAATTTGCAGGTTTCTTCTCCTTAGGCGTGATTTGCAAAATTCATTGCTCTGGAAAATCTTACAGAACAATATTCGGGGATCACCTCCAAGAACTCATGAATGAATGAACCAAATGATTTTCATCATCAAAATGAAGCTGTCCTTGAAGCCTTGTTCCTGACAGTTTGGAGCTGAACATCTCCAACCTTCTCTTTTCTGCACCTGCTCCTTCAACTGCTAGTAGATCTGTTTTCATTTCAAATCTGAGATCATGTCAATCCTTTTTCTATCCCTTCAACACTTTTTCTTTATTTTCCATAAACACATTAAGCTTTCATGCCTCATGATGTGTTTAATAATTTAAAATATGGATTATCATAAGTTTTTAGAGGATAAATATCTCTGAGAATATTTAAAAATGTATCTATAACTGTGATATATGGATGTTGTTAGTAAACTCATATATATATATATATATATATAGTCTCTCTTATTTTTATGCTATTCCAGGCAAAACTGATGGGAGTGATTGTCTCTGAAGCAATACTTAATGCAACAACACATGAAGCTCGTCGTGAGGTAATGCTTATAAAATGCTTTGCTTCTGGATGAGGAATTTCACAATATTTCATCAAATTCTCTGGAAAGGTAGTAATTAGAAATACCTCACCCAAAAATAACTGAGGTACTAATGAATAATCACTACCTTTTGAAACATAAACCCTTTGAAGAGAAATGTTAGCATTCAATATTATTCTTGAATAATAAATGCAGCCATA
The DNA here is from genome assembly GCA_947579665.1 of Sympetrum striolatum. NCBI lineage: Eukaryota > Metazoa > Arthropoda > Insecta > Odonata > Libellulidae > Sympetrum > Sympetrum striolatum. Next base: position 73,778,482 of record OX388348.1, read on the forward strand.
AGTATTTTGGTTGAATAAAATTGCTTAAAGCTTTTCTTTGACTATTTTGTTTAAATATGAAGGATACTCCACTTTTTAATTTTCTGAAGTATGAGAATGTAATAAAGAAACAATTTGACGCTGACCTCTAGCAAAAACAGAGGTGTTTCACAAACACTGTTGTTGTTGAACAGCATTATCTTTCTTGATAATGTCCATGAATTTTCATCAGTTTTCCTCATATGTTTTCAAGGTAAATTAATAGGCAATTGATCATGGTAATAGGAAATTGATCACCTCTGTGAAATAAAGGTGTTCAAAATTTTAGAAACAGTTTTTTAAGTTACATATGTTTATAAGTTACATACATTCTGATATTTGAGTTGCCACTTAACCTGTTTTCATTAAACTAAACAAAAATATTATAACTAATCAAAATTATGAAAAAATGAATTTTTATCAAATAAATTAGAAACATCAAAATTTTCAAATTAAATGCCATTAGTAATCCAATACAATAAAGAAAAATGATTTGTAATTACATTGAATTACCCTATATTTTACCATGGAACTTAGCAGTTACTGAAAACTGACAATCCATCACAAGTGCCTTGCTTTAACACTTGTTTTTCCTTTATAAATAATGTAAATTCCTAACAAAGTTGCCGCAACACTTTGAACAATCATTTACTTAATGCTGTTGCTTGAGAAAATGAAAATACTTACTAAAGGAATCTGTCAAATCATAAGGTTGAATTTATAAAAATACTTTTGAGAAACACATATATGCAAAAGTTTCTGAAATTTTCCCCTCTGATTCTGATTACACCTTTACTAATTTTATGATTATGTCTGTTAAATGCTGTAGTTTTGCAAGTGAGTTTCAGAGAAAGTATTCTCGAGCCAAATAATTTTGATTTCTCATCACCTGGCATTTTACAAGATTTAATTTATTCCTACAGTAAAACTGGAGTATTCTAAAAGCTTTGCATTATGCAAAATGCATACATACACCTACTTCTCTTTATACAATAAGTATATTATGAGAATAATAATAATAATATAGTATATACATATATAGTAGAGTAATAATTTTGCGTCCTTCTAATAACTGTCTTTGATTAGGTGGGATGCTGAAAAAGACTTTTAATCTTGGAATGCTTAGTCATTTTCATATTTATTGAATAGTTTTTACTCATTGGTGTATGATATCAGATTAGAGACAATTGGTATGATTTGTAAATTACCAGTATCTTGATAGTCAAATACCTGCAGATTATACTCTAAATATTACTTTTTTAAAGATGATGATGTGATAGCTCTTGTATTGTTCAAGCAAGCCTAGGCTGAACTATATGCATGTATTTGCTGTATCATCCATATTTTTCCTTACAACCACTTCTATCTACCTAATCCCAATTTATTTAATTGAGACTGTTTAAGTTATTGCATGTGATCCATTAATTATTCTTTATTCTAGCTTCACTTGTTCTCACTCCAAATCCTGAACACAAAGATAAAATTTACAGCATGTGGATTCTTCACGCTAGATTTACAGCTCCTAACATCGGTATGTAGAATCTCAAAAAGTTTTCTTCCTTAGTAATGCAAGTGATTATTTCTTATTACTATTGATTAGATAGAGCACTTGACACTCTAGCTTTTATTCTTCTAGCTATGCTCTAAAGATTCAATTATCCTGAGTTCCTTTTAAGCAACTCAGTCATTTTAGTAGGTAATTTATCTTGTGTTTCATTTTTAGATACTTAGTGAAATTTCACACACTATATTCTTTTGCTCTATATCAGAAGTTTCTTTCCTGTTTCCAAACCTTATTCCTATGTACGAGGGTCATCTGGAAAGTAGTACCCGTTAGTGCCGCATGAAGTGCTGACGACGCGAGTAGCCGCTGGACAAGGTCAGATAGCTTCAGTGGTTTGTCTGCCTTCTCTGAGCCAAGTTGCGTGACGCTAGCATTGCCTGTGTTGTTTCTGTGATTGTTTACAATGTTTAAAAAAATTGAGAACGCCCCCAGTTGTGAAGTGAGGGCAGTGATTAAATTCCTCAATGCAAGAAACGTTCGCCCATGTGATATTCATCGCCAATTAAAGGAGGTGTATGGAGACAATGTAATGGACGAGTCGTCTGTTCGGCGGTGGTGTCGCAAGTTCAACATGGGGAGGGGGAACACACACGACGATGAGCGTTCGGGGAGACCGTCTGGTGACAACCAACTGAGCTCACCAGACAACTGGTGAGCTCAGTTGACGAATTCGTGAGGAACGATCGGCGCGTCACAATTGATGACATCTGTGAGCATTTTCCCAATGTTTCTCGAACAATTGTTCATGAAATTGTTAAAGACCATCTGCAGTATGCAAAAATTTGTGCAAGATGGGTCCCTCGCATGCTTACAGATGAGCACAAAACCAAGCGTATGGCTGCAGCACTGACGTTTTTGGGACGTTATTCTGATGAAGGAGACTCTTTCTTGACTCGCATAATTACTGGTGACGAAACATGGGTTTGTTATGCATCACCTGAGAGTAAACGACAGTCAATGGAGTGGCATCATGCTCATTCACCAAACAAACCAAAAAAATTCAAGACAGTTCTGTCCACCAGGAAACTCATGGCAACCATTTTCTGGGATCGACGAGGTGTATTGCTTATTGATTTTATGGCCCGTGGAGACACTATTAATGCCAATGCGTATTGTGAAACATTAAAGAAATTACGGCGGGCAATACAAAATCGGCGGCGAGGTCTATTGTCTACTGGTGTCATTCTCGTTCATGACAATGCCAGGCCTCATGCAGCTGGGATAACACAAAGACTTTTGCAGCAATTCAAATGGGAAACTTTCGACCATCCACCGTATAGCCCGGACTTGGCCCCTTCAGATTTTCATCTCTTTACACAGCTTAAAGACTTTTTGGCGGGGAAAAGATTTGACAGCGATGAAGAACTTAAAGAAGGAGTGACCCTGTATCTCCATGAGCTGGCGGCGGAGAACTATGCAGCAGGAATACAGAAACTTGTCACACGTTATGACAAATGCCTTAATTTGCTTGGAGATTATGTTGAGAAGTAGCTTAAAGTATCCTCTTTCAAATAAAATTTTTTATGTTTGTTAATATTTACTTTTGTGTCTTTATTTCACGAACGGGTACTACTTTCCGGATGACCCTCGTAGATTAGAATGAGCTATATGATTTCAAATTAACATATCATTTATTTATTTTAATTTTCTTGTATTAATATTATGGCCTTGAGTTATAATTATTAATATCTGTAATAATTATTCATATGTCTGCAAGAATTCCAAATATGTTACTGATGTGTAATTAAAATATAAATAATTTTACAATAGTTCATATAATGATAGCAACACATTTAAACAAAAATTATATCAGCATCTATTGCGAATACATGTTTGATACCCCTAATAAGGCAGCCAAAACCTCACCTCTATAACACTTTCTAATTTCTTCTATCTATGGGTGTCTAGGATATCACTACAGGGTTTTAGATTAAGGAGCTACTACATTATTGCCAAGAAGTAGTTTAATTTGTTTATTTGATAAAATGAATTAAATGAACCACATAATCCTAAATCGCAATTCATAACGTACAAAATATAATTAATGATGGACGCTAGACAAATTAATTAGGTAGCTCTTGGAAAAATATTGGACTGCCATCAAAACATGCAGTTTAGATGGATCCCTGCTCCTAATCTTCACTGCTTCATCCATTTTTATATTAATTTATAATATTAAACCCCCCTGTACTATGCAGTTTAAAATTAATCATTGAAAATTGCAAATTAGAGCAATAGAGTGAATTTAAGTCAGTATGCAAGGGGTTGACTCTGGTCTCCTAGATAGGAAGTCTGGGTCAGTACCACATACCTACTCAAGCTATTAGGGGGACATTTAATGTACGTAAATATTTCTTTTCATGAACTCGAGCTATAATGCTACTATGCACCAAATTGTTTTAAGCTAAATATCATAAAGTTGCTTTAAATTATTTCACAAATTATTCTATTGAATTACATCATGTTGTGAAGTAAAGTATAATGGTTTCTTAATTAAAGACTAATTATTTCATGGCAGAGTTCTTTATTGATAATAATTTATAGAAATCTGCAAGACTAGAAATTTTATTTTCTTTATTTATACTTTCTCTTGACAGAATGTCTGGAGGTACATATTTGAGTATTTTATACATTATATGCTGCTTTCCTCTTGATTTCTTGATACCTAACCCTCAGACTCATTCCATCTAACAACTTTAGTCCCTACCCATGTTGCACAGAAACATTGAGGAAACGTTATATGAATGTTCCCCAATTGGTTGCAAGTATTTTTCAGGAATGTTCAGAAAATGGTTCCGTGAACGTTCAAAATGTCACTACTTGATATGCTCCTGCAACGTTCAAAATGAACCTTCAATGAATGTTCTTGCAACCATTCTAGAATGTTCTTGCAACCATTCTAGAATGTTCACACAACCATTCTAGAATGTTCATGCAATCATTCTAGAATGTTCACGCAACCATTCTAGAATGTTCATTTATGTCCCTTTAACTATTACTTCAGGTCAGGCAATTTTCATTGGATAATACTATTCTTGCTCTGAATCGGTTAAGAGGTATTCAGCATGACTGCTCATGTATTGCACTACCATAGATACTTCAAGAATAACAATGAATGTTGAAAAAGTCATATATTTTTGCAAAAAAAGAAAACAAATACATTTTCAAAAATGACCCAATGCATGACAATCAGGATCATTCTTCATCGCTTGACCTCTCATCAGGGTTGTTCCTCAAAGCAGCTTGAGGCTTCTTGAATGAGGACGTCAATCGAAAAGTAAATATCAGCCATTTCTTAATCTCTTTTTCTACTGTATCAAGAGGTATATCTGTCAAGAATTGGTTCTTCTTAACCGCTCCTAAATAACAGAGATATTAACAGTATTATTACATATATATATATATATTACTATATATATAGTACACTGTAAATAGGTCTACACAATACTCATAAACTCTTTCACCACCTCTAGCAAATGGCTATGTGAAATTCCAGTTTTCAGACCTCTTCCTGCACAGTTTAAATTCCTTGCAAACTCTGGGTCTATTACCTTAATAATTATCACTTTAAGATAATTAAGTTATTAATTAAATCACTTTAACCTCACCTTCCAAGATGATGGAGATCTGTTTCGTCCAACGTTATGGACGCGTCCTGACACTAGCATAGTTGTAACTGTCCTGAAAACAGGATCAAACAGAAGGAAATCACATAAAGAAAGCATTAAATAATATGGTAAATTTCTAAATTTACCAATATTATGTATAAATATGAAGACTGATACAAACCTTCGATAGGAAATAGCTAGTTCCGAACTGCTGTCTCGTGTTGACAAAGTCCTCGACCTTCTCAATAATGCTAAGGGAAGACCTGCAAAACTTTACAAAGGAGAACGAAATCACATAGAGGAAAGTATTAAATATGAATGATATATAAAGGTGAAGTATTATACAAACCTGCAATGCAAAATCGTTAGCTCTAACCCGCAAACTAGAAGCTCTAGGTGCTCTAGGTCATTCACCGTCCAAGATGAAAACAAGAATCACATTTTCATTACGCACAGCGCCGCTATGCGAAGGATGCGGAGAGTTAGATAACTTAAGCAAAAATTATAGGTATATTCTACCGAAATTATATTTGGATTTTTGATGTTTTAGCATTTAATTTCATGCTATATATTAACGGAAATTTTACCATTAAATGTTATAGGGCAATTATATACATACTTTAAGAAAAACATTGCTTGTATGTTTCAAATGCGTTGCATTTGAATTATCTACATTCCATTGGTATTGCATATGTAACCAATTTGCAATGAATGAAAATTAATACACACCATAGAGCGTTGCAAAAGCATTGCAGAACCATTCTGAACGTTCCTGCAATTAAGGTGAACCATTCCGTGCAACATGGGTAACTTCCCCTCTATATTTTCTGTTTCACACAGCAATGGCTTGTAGCTATTATTCTCCTCTCAAAATGTATCTAACCACTATTTCTATCTTAATTTCAAACAGAAATCATAAATCAAATTTATGTATGTATTCACTTAACATAATTAAAATAATATAATCACAAAAATAATGATAATAAGTAAGATAATATCCTCAAGCTAGTAGCCTCTATTATTCTATTAATTTTTATTAAATATTGTTAATAATAATTGAATAGAAAATATCTTTGTGGGTATTTACTTTTTAAGTTCATTACAAATACAAGTTTCAAATATATCTGCTTCTATAAATCTTTTTCACCATACTTACTGGAAATATAAGTCCATAACAGTATTATACTAATAATCAAATTTTTTCTAAAATCTATTAAAAATTTATTTTACTTACTTGTTCCTTCATTCTTTTCCAGATATTTGCAGCTGCAACACAATATCTTGTAATATTGCTTCAGTTTCACTTTGCTGGAAAAAAGGAATGTAAATGTGACTGATTCCACATGAGTTTTTCTCTTCCATATCAAAGTTTACATTCATAGATTTTTAATTTGTGTAATCCTTGTATATTTGCCTTTATTTATGGGAATCTTTCATCCACCAAAGTTTTTAAATTACAATTACAGTAGAACCCCGTTTTTACGAACCTCGATTTTACGAAGTGACACAGTTTTACGAACCATTGTTATAACCACTATAACCACTATAAATTGTTTTTTATGTTTCTTTTCCACGGCGTTCCACCATTTTAGGCTGAATCGTATCAATTATACTTCAATGGCACAGACGTAATTAGCTAATGTTAAAATAATATAACACGATTTGATGTAAGAAACACGAAATATGTTTCAACTCAATAAGGCCAAGTACAGAGTTTCAGAGGAATTAAAATTTTCGTTACCACAAGTTGGAACTCCGATGCATATTCAGTGATGGTTCTTCTCTGCGCCAGAAGCTTTTGATTGAGTAAGCACGTTACGCCTGTGCAATGTCGATATGAATGGAGTAGAGCTATCCTCAAACCTTTAGAAAAAAAGGAAGGGAATTAATTGCGCATCGAATAATAATAATAATTAAATTAGTTTAACTTAATAGTTGGATTCTAACTACAGTAATTCTTACCACTGAAATACTGGTTTTCTAACCAGTAAACCTCCGAGCCACGTCCTGGAAAGCGGGACGCCTGGGTCTGAGTCCTAGACAAGTCAATATTTTCCACTTCCCGAAAAACGTTTTGGTTAAGTCGCACGATTTCCTGTGCTAAGTGAAACTTAATTTCTGTACTTTTTGAATAAGAAATGAGTATTTTATTTCACAGCCATGAGCATCTACGCGTTAAAATTATTAATTTTTTTAATGGGGAAATACTTTCTATAGAATAATATTTTCATTTTTGCTATATTATATTATTAGCCATCGTAGAAATATTAATAATATTTCTACGATGGCTAATCCATTGTAGAGAAAGGCTGCAAACTGATTTCTGAAGAATAAATAAAAACAAGAAATAATGTATGTATAATATCTAAATTAAAAAGCACAACCCCACGAATACGCTCTTATTATCATACTTAAATGTAAATAGAGAAATTATTCAATTCAAATTGTACTCACTGTATATTGTGTTATATCCATAGTCAGAAATATTCTTCTCAGCATCCGCTCACTCCTACTTTTTCGTTCATTATTATTTTTTTAATCTTATCCCCTTCACGCAAAATATCAATCAGAGATAATTAATTTAGAAACTCAATCTTTAAAATGAGTTTAAATATTTGAAAAAACTAATCCGATGGAAGAGAAAAGTTTACGAAAGTATATTACCAATATCTCATTAGCTATTCCTCTTAAAACTATGTCATTCAGAATTGAAATAAAAATTCCTCAAAAGACATCTCTCAGTATTTAATTGTAACGTTATTTGGTAAGATATACACATAATACTGATGAGAGATATTGAACTTAACGTCTTATTTCATTCAATTGTAAAGACATTATAAGTGAATAAGTGATAAACAATATGCCTATAATATATGAGACAAAAATAAATTTCGAACTAATAAACTATCAGCATCAACTATGATATAAGTGATTCCTATTTACGAAATACCGGTTGAAGAAGTCCAAATATCTCTAAGTTGTCCAAGAAACATCCCCTCTGAAACATCTCCGTATTTCCTCGATGCATCAACTGAAAAAATACACATAAGCAGAGAATGATGAATAAAAGGACTAACAAATGATTAGAGAAATGCTTACAATCTATGAGATTAATCTTAATATCGATGTAATTAATTATCAGCATTCTATGAGATATTTCATTCATATTTACGAATGCCGGTTCCAGAAATCTTATGTTCTCCAATGGGTCCAGGAAAAGTCCTCTAAGAATAATCTCCGTATTTCGTCGAAGCATCATCTGAAATAATTCAAATATGGAATGAATGATAAAGGAAAGCACTAGTAAATTATAAACAAAACGTCTATAACCTACGAGACTAAAATTAAAATCGAAATAATTAATTATAATCATCATCTATGATATAAGTTAGTCATATTTACGAAATGCAGGCTCCAGAAGTCGTATGTTCTCTAATTGGTCCAGAAAGAGTCCTCTCCCAAACATCTCCGTATTTCTTCGAATCATGATCTACAATAATTCAAATATGGAATGATTGATGGACGAAAGAACAAAAAAATGATAAACTAAATGTCAATAACCTATGGATCGAAAATTAATTTCGAACCTATTAATTATCAGCATAATCACTAATATAAGTCATTCATATTTACGAAATTCCAGTTCCAGAAATCTTAGGTTGTCTAAGTGGTCCAGGAAACATCTTCTCCGAAAAATGTCTCCATTTTTCCGAAGCATCATCTGCAATAATTTACATATGCTATGAATGTTGAAGAAAAGGAATAATAAATGATAAACTAGATATCTATAATTATGAGATTAAAATTAATTACCTTCTAATCAATTATCAGCATCATCTTGATATAAGTCTTTTTCATTTACAAAATGCCGGTTCCAGAAGTCTTATTTTCTCTATGTTGTCAATGAAGAATCTTCTCCGATACATATCCGTATTTCCTTGTATCATCATGTAAATTAATACACATTTGATTAATTGATGATTTGACTATACGGTAGCGATTTGAAGTTACATATGTGGAGATAGAAATATTAATTGCTAAAAAGTGATATTCCAAATCAATTAGAATAGAAACCTTAAATATATTCATATTTTTTCTTTGCGAAGGATCATTGGAAAGGCAATCGTTCCCAGTCTGCACCATGCGAAAACTTTTAGATGTATATTCGAGTAGCTAGTAGCTTTGAGTTACAAAGTAGGGAATTAAAACTGTAATATTTGAACCGAAATAGAATCTTACTGCATGTTATTGAATATATTAGACAGTGAAGAAAGAGGAAAATTAATTTGAATCCTTTTTGGTGAGGAAAGTAAACGAATTACTAGAACTATTACAAAAGCAGGAATTGGAGGTCGCTGGAACCCCATGACGCAGATATTTGGGGAAATACTTTCGCTATCTTGAGGATGACATTACTGAGAATGAAACCCCTTCAGTTGGCCTTGCATATAACTCACGGTATGCATGAAAATACTTTTAACTTCGTCGTAGAGAAATTTAAGATATTATGGGAAAGTGAAATTATATGTTTGTGAAATACAAATCAAAGCAAAATAGGTAAAAGAAATGGAGCGAAAACAAAACTGATTAAACTATGACCAGTACCAAGGTATAGGTAGCAAGTGTACTTAAACCACTTATTCATTGTAAATAGGACTTTAGCGTTTCAAATAAAGAACATAATGTTCAAGGTGAAATCAGAAAGAAAGAAACCGGCTTTGCTAAAATATAATAGCAACAGCCACTGTAAATGCGCTAATTTACGCAACGACTTACTTCAAAACTGAGGTTTCCTCACAAAGCATCATTCAATTAAGGAAATAAATGAAAAGAAAAAGGTTGTTTGGCGCACCTGGGAATGACGCCCATCTGCTATGAAGGGCCGGAAAGACGACTTATGACGTAGTTTTTTTGTGTTTCATTACTGTCAAGCAAATAACGTAAAAATAGTTTGGTAAAAAAGAATAAGGCTTAACTTAGTGACAATTTCCACATTTACTGTCTTGATTGTAATTTTAACATTACTGTGTGAATAGGACATTAATTTACGAATGCCAATTGGTTACTCGGGAATGTATAGAAAAGAATCTTTAGCGGTTTATAAAATCCCAATTATGAATTCCTAATCTGATTATACAATTACCGGCAACGTTTCAAGTTCCCTCTATAATTCTTAAGTTCTAAATAATAATGAAATAAAAAAGGATGCATGAAATGAAGGCATGATAAATGAGATATGAGATGATAATCTGATAATTAATGTTGGATACTTAATTTATTTTTTTTGCTATAGGCACAAGTATTAATAGGAAACTAAATCATTAGATATGCATCAAATTTTATAAGAGAGTGTTGCCGAGGGGGTCTGTTTCATTATGTTTTAATCGATTATAAATCATCAGTTAATCTCAATGCAGTAGTCATCTAAACGTGATTAAAACTTGGCAATCATATCCATACTAACTTTGAAACTCTAAGTTTAAATAATAATTATATTAAAATTATTATAATATAATATTCCAATTATAGTGTGGAGTTTTAGAAACAATCTTCATGAATTATTATTACTTTAATTAAATTAAGAAAATCAAGAGTCAGAAAATGAATCCTCGTAGTACTGCAATTTTCATCGAAAAAAGGGTGAAGTGAGTGCGATAAGTTGCATATCTGAACGTGAGTTAGAAAAACTTATAATTCAATATTTTACTTGTGTTGTTCGCGCAATGAATTAGCGTTTGATACTACAACCAATGACGTGTAAAGGTAAAAATCAGCTACATCTAATTGTAAGTACATTTGTAATTCTAAACATATCTTGGGAAAATTAAGAAAACTGGTAAGAACAGAAAATATATTGTGTGTACCTTTTTGAAGACAGAAATCTAGGAAACGTGAAAGAAAACAGTTTAGGTGAAATAAAATAATATTTTGAAGGTACTTAAGTTTAGTAAACATTTTTGCGAATTTTTTTATAAGTTTAAAGTTAGGTAAGTCGTACATTCCGAAGGATAAGGCAATCCTAAATGTTAATATATAAGCATATCATTAGCAGCTAGACCTTTATGAAACGTATTTATAATTAAGATATTATTACTGAAGGATCGTCTTTTATGGTACCGTAATTTGTAAATTGCAAGATAAAAATGCTAATTGAACGAAATATGTAGCTGTCAGCTAATTTAATAAATGCCGTCTATAAGATAAATGTAAGGGATTTGAGTAGCTTCAAACGAACTCATTCATTGAAGAAAAGACAATTCGAGAATGAATCGAAGTTAATGTTTACTACATAAAAACGTTTACGCTATAATTAGTCTCATAAACTCAAAATTGACAGTCTGAGCCTTTACTTGGTGGTATTACATGATATAGTTCAAATGTTTGAGTCCTAAAATCGCAATTTTATATAATAATATAATTTTACTTATTTCAAAGCAAATAATAAGGTTACTCGATTATCCTAGACGAGGTAATAAGGAATCTTAGGAAAACAAACATATGTATAAATGAAGAGGCAAAACAATCCAAGGTCGCAACCCCACATCGTGTCAAACGGAAATATTTACAAAAAGTTACTTTCATTTTCAGAGAAAATGTTTACGGAGAAAGAAACGGAAATGGAAAGCTCAATAGCAATGGACCTTATGGAAATATCGTCTCAAATATAAGTAAATACCTTTCTTTTCTAATTGCGACAACATTGAGTGAGCGCGTGAAAGGGAGAGTGTATGGTCGTGAGTCTCGATATAATGCACCAAGGATAAAAGGCAATGGAAGATAGAAGTAGTATCTTTACCGATGAATTGAGTTGCAGGAGGCATTCTTAGGTATCCACTCGGATTCCTTCGATCCAAGGCGCAAAACCATTTCATTCAACTTAGAGCATTAGAGGCACCGCAATCATTTCCTCCCTTCAATAAATTTACTACGCGAACATGGGAATTTGTTAAAAGCAGAACAGGATGTAGTATATAAATATAAGTTCCGTTTACCTAATTTAGAAATCCTGTCCATCGCTTTCCTCTGGACTCTTCAGGAGTGACGAATCCCTTAGCCGTCCTATACTTTTGAAAAGTGAAGCCGATCCTTAATGGATATCCGATATGTTAACTATGCCAAAATCTGAAAACAAGATTACAAATTAATAAAATTTTTATCACGCTTAATCAAATAAGCACTGTGAAATTACGAAAATGGGCAGCTATAAACTTTTATCGGTAACTTTCAAAGGAAATATCCGTTCTTTCACAACAAATGTAAGTGTTAACACAATGCCTTACGTTACCTGATTAAAGCATCCGGTGATTAATAGAAATAATTTATTCATAGGGCAGCAATAAAATTTGCGGAAAACATTAGTATAATCTTCTGATTAAGATAGAGGCCATATAATGGGGGCTCAAGAACTAAAACTTACTTTTTATTTCTTATTGGTGCTAAATATGAATAAAGTAAGCTAATACTTTTTATTCGGATGTACAAACAATGATTATTAGCATGACTTTGATTTTAAGTTGAATGAATTAAAACGAGATCATGTATTGACGAGAGCGTCATTCCTGGATTAAGTCCGATATTTTTCTACTACAAAGCTTTCTCTAAACTCAATTTCAAAGACGAGATATTTTCACTAAACTATTTAGTTTCAATTTAATTTCTTCGATGTTTTTCGCAAAATCGATTATAAAATTAAAAAAAATGAACTCATTCTATCTATTGATTAGAATATCAAAAATAAACTAATGCAATATCGTAAAGAAATACGTGTTGAAAAAAGTTGGTTACCTCCCATAATCTAACGTAACCTATATTTTGCATCAATGAAGCAAAGTGAAAGTCAAAAAGAAAAAAATAACTGTGAGAAAATTTAAATCGAAAAACAATTATTTCAATAAAACTAGATCGCAGGAAAATTTCGAATAAGAAATGATATGCCGTTAGTAGGATATCCTCCAAATTTCCGAATGTGACGTAAGACACTACATTCAAATTAGTAACGGTTTTTTTTTAATATAAAACGTATGCATTTCAAATTCGTTTCCAAAAACTAAAATAACGCATCTGTATAAAATATTAAACTCTAATTGTAATTAGTGTCCCAGAAAAATGATTACGCTAAATAGGAAAAACGTTGTAAAAGAATGTGATTGCTTCTCATGACGTTACCTATCCGAGAATTAAATGAACGACATTAACTAAAACGCCCAAATGTAAAGTTCCAAATATATTTCAAGACAATCAATTCAAATCAGTAATTCTTTTTACTATGATCACTATACCTTACCGCATTGGACAAAGATGAGCTTTAATCTGTAACATTGCAATGACAAATTCCGTTGTATGATAATCAAAATGAAGAATTAATTGTGAGAAAATTTAACTGCAAAAAATTATTTCTTTTAAACAAGATTTCCGGAAACATCTGAGTGAGAAATGATATACTGTTATTTTTTGAAGTTCCGAATATAACGCAAGACTCATTTTCAAATAAGTAACGGTTTTTGACATTTGAAATTGACAATGTTAGAATTTTAAATTCTTGCTCCCAAAAAACTTATAAAACTGAAATCGTTTCAAATATGAATTTCTAAATGGAATTACAATCTCGAAAATGATTCCGCTACATATTACAGAAAAACGTAGAAAAAGGAAAGTGATTTCTTTCCCGCGACGTAACCTAACCTTGATTTTACATGAAAGTCATTAACTAATATTTCACGACGAGAAGAATTAAATGAGGGAAACGTTAACTCAAAACAATGATTTCTTTAAAACAGTATCGCAGGAAATATATGAATAACATATCTTATGTAACTTACCCTTTGCAGTACTTCGAAGTTCCGAACGTAACTCAAGACACTAAATTCAAATCGGTAACGGTATATATTAAAATGACGAAACGACTTACCCAGAAGAAATCTCAGCGACGACTGAGGAAATTTCCGTTGCCGTAAGTTATGAACAATATTGCTGTTCTCTGATTGGTCGAATTTGAAATCTATGTCCGTAGCCCTCCACCAAATACTGGAAATTATATTTTAAATACCAATATATAAATATTAATGTTTATAATATACTTATAAGTATTTTTCCTTTTTTATTTAATGATATTAAGGGATATAAATCTGCGTAATTATGTTGCGTGATATTTATAACAATTTGTAACTCCCCATCATCAATTAACAAAGGAATGCGATTGGCGCATCGTTCCACTTTAAGAATTAGATTTTAATGACTATTTTGATTTTATCAAAATCTTTATTTGGTTGGAAAAAATCTAGTATTTACGGAATTGCAATGAAATGGATGTCGAAGAATTACAATAATCAATTCCCTTCTACGAAATATGTTTGTTACGGATACTACAAATGACCTTCACTTGTTTGCTAAAAGCCTTGCATAATTTTCGACTGAATACTTTGGCAAACGAATCGTTGACGAATTCATGGTCACAGCAACTTACTTGGGCATTAATTTGAGGAAATTTCATGCAAAATATAAAATATTTACAAAATATTGCACCTTATTTATGTCTTCGCATGAATTTGAAATCTACTTCCGCAGCCCTGCCTACAATGTCTATTCATTATTTTCTTATATAATATTTTAAATTTAAATAGCATTTATTTACCTTGATGAAGTGTTATGTTATCGAAATTTAAACTTTTTAAGAATAAAATTGTTTTTAAAAGCAACTTTGTTAACATTGAATGAATTTGATGGTTGCCACAAAGCCATTGCTCGAAATACCCGAAACATTGCAGAATAGAATATATATTGTACTTAAAGAAATTCATATCTTTGTTTAGAATACCTACTTACAGAACTTTAATTCTCTGTTAATAAGTTACGTAATATCATATCCTATTAATGACGATTCTTAACTCCTGTACTTCCATTGACAAAAGAATGCGATTGTCAACTCCTCGAGGAATTTCGATGTCTTTAAAGATCTCATCTTCCCTCGGAATATATTTGTTACGACTCCTCTCTCTCTCTCTCTTATCCACATATGACCTTCACTGCAAAGAGAAATAGGAAAGTTTTGCTAGGCGTCTGCTCGCTGTGCACATTCTTACAATTAATCCTAAACGATGCAACAAATATAACATTTCTCAATTGTTTATCTTCACTAGATGAATCTATTATTTTTAATTATGATTTTGATAAATGGATTACTGATAATGGATATTGGACATATGCTGTCAAATCGGGATAGCCATGATATTTATCAAGTTTGATCTTCTAGTTAAAGAATTTAAACGTTAAAGAATTTCGTAAATGAAACTGCTAGATTAATTAGATAAATAACATGCTCCGTGATGTTAAACGTTCTTGAATCCTACTCACACAGAATCAGTCGAGAATGATACGTAATAGCTATCTAATGACTTTTCGCAAACCTTTGTAGTAAAATCAAAAATATAAAATTCTGTCCAACATCTATCAGAGATCATACATAGCCATATTGTCATTAATTATTTTGACTGAAACTTTTGGAAAAATTAACATTACCGTTTCACTCCAGTATCAATCCATGTATTCTAATTCTTGAATATCTTGAAGATTCCTTCATCACAGTTGTAGAGAAGCACACCTTTTCGAACCTAATTGAGGAAATCACTGTATAAAGAGCTGATTTTCTTCTTTCACAAAGCATTTTATTTGAGCACTCGATTCTCTTACGTTGCACATGTGTCACTCTCATTGTAAAACAGAAATCCAGATGAAAAAAGGTATCGTTCACTGTTAATTGAGGCAATCCTGATCGATTTAACACTTCAAACACTCAAATTCACAAGTCATAAGAACGCCATTTCACATACGACCTTAACTTTACCACGAGACTACCTGTTTACCGCGCTTTTGGTAGTTCCGATTGTCTTGAAAAGTGAACTACGTTGGGCGTTCCACGAGCTGCGAGTAAAGTCATGTGACTTGTTGTTCTCTTCTTAATTTTGATATGGCGGTCATTATCTAACTCTAAAATTACTCGAAACGAATTCTAGTGGATATGCTATGAGTGCTTAAGACATCGGACAAGTTCACTGTGAAATGTTAGAAGAGCTTGTTTCCTTGGAGTACAACAAAGGTCAACCATCTTGTGATTTCCTTCAAAGGCCCAAATGGTAAATAAGGGAGAAAATGGATCGGTGTATTTTTGTCGTGGTCTTTACGTGTGTATTAATAGTTTAAATTTCTATTACTAGTGGCAATTTGGTGTAAAGACAACTGTAATCGGAAAGTTATTCATAAGATGGGTAGATATGTTGAGAAAGAAAGCAATCCAAATCTTGGATGTGTGGATACCGAGTGTAAAGAAAAATTACCGTACCAGAGAGTCACTCCTGCTGTCATGTTAGAGGCTGCTTTAATCTCAAAACGATCCAGTTTGGTAAGAAATTAGAGGGATTCATGAACAAGAAGAGGGAATGATCATTTCTTGTTTAGTAAAATGATCATGCTAAGGCACACAGGTAGGATGAAAGAAGTAGATTTAAAATTCATGCTAAGACGTAAAGGTGCAATATTTCGTAAAAATTTAAATTTTTGCATGAAATTTCCTCAAGTTAATGCCGAGGTATGTAGCTGTGACCATGAAATCGTCAACGTTTCATTAGCCAAAGAATTCAGTCCAAGATTATGCAAGGCTTTTAGCAAACAAGTGAAGGTCATTTGTAGATGACCGAGTATCCTTAACAAATGTATTTCGTAGAAGGGAAGTGATTATTGTAATTCTTCGATATCCATCTCACTAAAATTCCGTAAATACTTGATTTTTTATAACCAAAGAAAGACTTTGATAAAATAAAAATAGAGTCATCAAAATGTAATCCTGAAAGTGGAACGATGCGCCAATCGCATTCCTTTGTTAATAGCTGATGGGGATTTTACAAATTGCTATAAATATCGCGAAATATAATTACGAAGATTTATATCGCTTTATAGCATTTACCTAAAAAGTTAAAATATTTATAAGTATATTATAAACCATAATATTTATTTATTGGCATTTAAAATATAATTAACCGTATTTGGTGGCGGGGCAACGGACATAGATTCCAAATTCGACCAATCAGAATACAGCAATATTGTTCATAGCTTACGGCAAAGGAAATTTTCTCAGTAGTCGCTGAGATTTCTTCTGGGTAAGTCGTTTCGTCATTTTAATATATACTGTTACTGATTTGAATTTATTGTCTTGAGTTACGTTTGGATCTACGAAGTACTGAATACGGTAAGTTACATACGATATGTTGTTCATATACTTCCTGCGATATTGTTTTAAAGAAATAATTTTTTTGAGCTAAAGTTTACCTCGTTTAATTCTTCTCGTCGTGATTTATTAGTGAATGACCTTCATGTTAAATGTAGGTTAGCTAATGACGTGGGATAAAATCACTTTCCTTTTCGACTTTTTCTGTAATATTTTGCGGAATAATTTTTGAGACTGTAATTCCATTTAGAAATTCATATTTTAAACGAGTTCAGTTATTTAGTTTTTTGGAGCAAAATTTCAAGCTCATACAATGACAATAAAAAAACCGTTACTAATTTGAATTTAAGGTCTTGCGTTACATTCGGAACTTTGGAGGATAACGGTATATAATATCTTAATCGAGTTTTTCGGCAATATTGTTTTAATAGTTTATGGAGTTAAAGCTTCTCACATTTAATTGTTCTTTTCTTGTATTCATTTGTGCGTTTCACTGATGCAAGATATAGGTTACATTAGGTTTCGGGAAGTAAACTACCTATTTCCTTACAGTTAAGCTTTAGCTTATTTAGCGATTTAGTAATCAATAATTACAATGAGTACATATTTTTCAATTTCAATATTGACTTTCCGTAAAACGTCGAAGGGATCCAATTGAAACTTAATATTTTGGGTACGTGCGTATGTTTAGGGTAGTGTATGTAGGAGCAAATTACAAGTCATGCTAATATATATTGTTTGCTCATAGATTATCTTTTGGTCCGTTAATTTTGATATTCATAACTATTTAAAACTAAGTTCCCATTCTTATGCACGAAATAAATAGTCATTATCAAATTGAAAAATTAAATACTGGGTTCTCGTTTTTTATCTATATCACCAGTGGATTTTTTTAGAAAGAAGAGTAGTTGTTTCACTTCTCCTTCTCAGGAAGTGTTTTATTTTTTTTTTAAACCGATTATGACAAGGTCAGTGTGATTTCAAAATAACGGAAATCAACATTGGTGAGTTACAGATTAACGTTCATGTCGGTCCTTGGCCGTAAGGTACAGTTAATTTAATTGAACTCACTTTAACTTTTATTGATTTGATTTGATTTTGTTTTCACATTTTGATAGCTTGCTAGCATTTAAATACCATTTTAGATTTCAAATGCAAGGAAATTTAAACTCTAACATTCAGTTGTAAATTATCTCGTTAGTCAATTTTATTTATGGATGCTGCAAGACCTCACAATTTGGACTTAAATGTAATTCAGTTTTGTTTTGGTTGCTTACCAATAAACTTTAGTGCATACTCTTTGCCGCTATTTGCTTCTTACGTATGAAATGTAATTTGTTCTCAATTTTTCGTATCATCCTAACTTATATATATATATTCTATTAATAGATTTAATCAGCTATTATTGCGATACGTAATGAAGTTTAATGCTTCAATACCTTCTTTATTTCTATTTATCTAACCGGACAGTATGCATTTGGCTCAAAACTAACGAGAGAATGAGAAAAAAGTATTAACGATGGAGGTTAAGAGTTATTGAATATTATCTTAAAGTAGCTAATACATTGAATTAAGTATTTTAATTGAGTTTCTGCGAAAGAGGCTGCAAGTTTGACTTTTAGTTAGAAGCCTATCCACAGTAACTCATATTCAGAAATCAGTGCTAATCATTATAGTGCTTGAGTATAATTAATTTTAAATGGAATTAATGTATAATGCCATAGATATTCACCATTGATGTTTAGATTGCTTTCTTATTGATAAGGGCGATGTCTGGATCCACTAATGAAGGTCATACGGGACTCAAATGCAAGCCAAAGAGTGCCTTCATTCATTCCTCACTGCAGTGCAAGCGATCGTTTACCTTGGTGAGTTATTTCTTTCATTACATTATCCTAAAAGTAAAAGAAGGCATTGGCAAAGATTTCTGATTTGCTGGCATCGTTTTTTCGCCGGTACGAGTCATAGGTTTTGCGTGATGAAAGAGAAAAACACATTTCCTTTCATACTTTCTAGTAGAAGATATAAGATAACATTATTTGTAGGTTTTGCATGCAATTATCGCAACACCTGTGAAGAGTCTTGCTGTTTTTTCTAGTTACTAAAAAATAGGAAGCTACTCAATGAGTGTGCATGCTTCTTCTTACGTTCAACTCAATTTTATTATTAGATAAAAATAAGGAGTATGAAAAATCGATCGATGACGATCAGTCATCGATTAATAATATTACAATTTTTTAATGCGTTATCTTCCTAAATATATAGTCTTATTTGAATATATTCTATTGTATCCTGGAGAACTTACGAAAGATCTGTTTTGGCAATGCTAACACAATATTCTGTTTCTGCCTTCCTTGTTCTATATCACAATTTTTAGTGAACGACAGCCATCGTGTCAACCTTCAAACGCTTTTTATCATAAACCTATAGCTAAAAACATTTAACTTGTCATTAATACAGACTACCTCACTGGCGTCGTGGTGATCTAATGTTAGTAACGATATTCAAAGAATCCGGATAATTTTCAATTTTTTTTCTATGATTTTTTTATTTGACCGTAAGACCTAAGAACGCAATTTGCGGTGGAAAAAATATTATAAAAACAATCTGTTACTGTAATTCCTTTCCTTAGTATTCATTTCTTCTTAGGTTTTAACTTCACAGGTTAGATGGAAGAGGAGACTTTTTAGTCTCAATCTCGCCTAATAAAGACCCCTAATAATAATAATAATAATAATTTCTAGCACTGCAGAGCTGAAATTACATTGCATTGATTTATACACGAAGACTATTTTACTCCTGAGTCGCTGGATGGCATTTTCGCGTTTCTGTATTTCAACTTTTAATACCGTATTATTTTGATTTAAAGTAAATAAGAAATTCGAGTAATAACCTTCCTAAAATTCCCATATTATGTTTGAATCAGTTTTCTTTTCGCTTCCTATCTTAGAGCTTTTGTACACCACTTCGTGTGTCACAACCATTCACTTTCACTTTCCTTACTTAATCTTTTTCTCTGTAAGTAGAAGTAAAATGTATTCTCGTACATACCAGGAGATAAATTCAAGGCTATCTGCTATTTTGCTTTCATTTTTCGTTGCTTTCTCGATGAATTTGTTCTCAAAATATGCTTTAATATTTGTAAATATATCGGATAGTATCGATTAGGGGTTCCGAAGACCTTTAATGACCAAGCCTCTCTTAGCTCTGTTAATGGTATTATTTTATTAACCTTGGATAAATCAAGGCCTTTATATGAATTGCTCATATTTTTGCTATGCCTCAGTTTAGTGATAAATTATAGTAATATTGTATTTAGGTTTGGGACGGGTTCATGTGTCACTACTATAACTCTATGCTTCAAATTGAATTCCACCACCAAATCAAATGTATGCTTAAGGTTTTGCATGGTGTAGACTGGAAACTTGGAAACCTCCCCATGTTTTGCAAAGAAAGTACCGGTTTAAAAAACATGGATTTAACTCGATTTTAAAATGGATAACTTGGGATTAATGAGTTTTTCTTCACACGACTGACTTTTAACGCAATTCATATTTATACATCCCAATGCGTAACATCGAATCCCTTTCGTAGATTCGTTTCTTAAAATAACTTTTTCGCGTCATATCAGTCACCCCTTCCTATGTAAGGAATTAATGGATGTTATTGAGTGTTCATCTAAGGAACATTTACTCAGTAAAATGGAATTTCTCTTAGAGAGAAAATAAACAGAAACTATTCCTAAATATGCCTCTGTCTTTATTTGGCATACACAAATTTAGAATTTTATGGCCTATTTCAAACATTAGATGCATTATAACATATTTTTTATACATGTAACTTAGAATTTAAAAAAACTGACGACGATTCTACATTGCAAATTTTCCAATTTGTAACATTTATCTGATATGAGTCGCGAAAGGATGATATTATTTTTTTCGAACGGCGAAAAAGAGAAACAATTGTTCCATAAGTAGTCACTCCGTAGTGTGCCACGAGTATGAGGCGACATGAGTCATTTAATTGTGTTTCTGCATTACAATATTAACAGTGTTCCATAAATCATTAGAATTCTTACATGATGCTTCAGTTTAAAGTTAATTTGATCCTTAATCTTTTAAAAACTATTCCTCCTTATCTATTTTATTAAACAGTTATAATAAAATTATTATATTGCCTATCATCATTTTAATTCTCTCTTCTGATCAAAATTGCGTTACTCGAACTTTACTTTATATGTCACAAGAAGCTCACATTAAGTTCAGAGTTGGTTCATTGCTGGTGGTTACTTTCAAGTTCAAAGGAGATCTGGGAATAAACCAAAGCCTCCATAAATTCAGTATCATAGATATTTTCACCGTCATTTTTGTATTAATCTCTTACGCATTATGTCGATTCCCCTTGGTATACCCTTTCTTGCGTTGCTCCAATAATTTCATCCGATACCAATTATCCATTTTCATGTTATGCATCAGCAGATACTATTATATTGGATACAGTTTTTCATGAATAAGAATGTTAAAATACCGTTTTAACTCGAATTTTAGTTTTCGAAGGGTCCAGAATGAGATATATTCCTAATTATATAGCCTTATACTTAATGTATATTATGTATACAGTGTTCATGGGCATTGAGTACATTCTGAATGAAGTTAATTGATATTTTACTAATTTGGTATTTTGGTAGTAGTTGAAGCGTAAAGAGTGCATGAAATTCCAACATTACTGTTAGGGATGTGAAAGTAACCTTTAGTCAAGGAACTTATCTTTTTTACATAATTTAATGCTACGAGGCATTTCAATTTAAAGTGAAATTATCAGGTATTCTTCCTTGAATGCTCTTCTTCTCTGCGAAGAATGCTCGATGTTTTGTTCGAAAAATCGTAGGTTTGCTGAAATTCGTTGGGCATATTTGCGCTTTCACCATGGCCATTGTTTCTACGTTTTTGAAATTTCGCTTCCTTTAATTCCAATTTCACCTTACAAATTATGTTCTTTCTTTGAAACTCTATTGACCTATTAACATTAAATGCCTATACCTTTGTTTCGACTTAACGATTCCGAAGTCATAGTTGAATTAGTTTTTTTTTCTTTTCTCCTCTTTTCAGTTCCTCCTCTTTTAGCTTTTTTGCTTGATTTGTGTTCCACAAAAATACGCAATCTCTTTCACATCTTATCTTAAAAGAAGGAAAGGTATCAAAATAAATATTTTGATACCTTTCCATACAGGTCTGATGATGCAGCCATGCTGCGAAACCATGGTCGCTTGTGTACCTTCTCTGTAGTCCAGTAAAAGTTTTCTCAATATGAATTTTGATATTATTAATAACTACCACAGAGTTACGCCTGATTCCGTTTCGTTTAAGGAAAGGTATGTTCATGCATACCATCAGATATCTGCAATGCCAACCACTAATTTGCTTTCCTTTGGGTTTACTTTCTCTGTAACTTTATTCTCAAGACAGAGAAAGGAGTTTCCCAAATATTTCCGTAGTTGCCGTAATAGGGTTCCAGCGACCTTGAATAATTTGCTCGTGTTTTAACAGTTCAAGGAGGTCTTTTACGTTCATTATCAAACAAAGAGCTTTAAATTAAATTTTCCTGTTTCTTCACTGCCTTATATAGGCGATAACATGCACTAAGATCATAGTTTGGTTTGATATCGGTTCTTATATTACAGTTTTAATTTCTAGCTTCATAACTCAAAGATCCTAGTCACTCTTACATAAGTAAAAGGAACATTTTTTACTTCAAATAATGGCCTTTCCAATTCTCATTCGCAAAGGAAACATACGAATATTATTAAGGTTAGAAATATAAATATTTTAGGAGATTTAATTCTTAACGGAATGAATATTTCAATCTCCTGACGCGCAGCTTCAAATCACTATCGTATAGCCATCTTCAATAAGTAATTTCGTCTCTAACCATAAATGTCTTCCTTCGTGAGGCACTCTAAACAGTTCAAATCATTGCCTTTTTATCAAGCAAGTTTTTTATCGAAGCAAATTTATCAAGTTTAATGGAATGTTATACAGTTCTTGCAATCTACTTCTGTTTATATAATGATATAGTCTAGAAATTAATGATAATGATTCATTTCGTCAATCTTCCTTCTATATTGAGCAATTCATGCTGCACTTCGCGAACCAGTAAAACATCTCAACGGCCATGATAAAGAAGAGGGTAGAAGTTGCACAGCGCCTCCAGGTGCGGGAAGGAGCGGAGAACCTTGCCTTGGGCATTTGCGACACGGTCTAAAATGCCCTCCTCCTATGGCGTCTCTGCAATCCTTCCCGAAAAATCTGGGCGCTCGTAAGTAGGACGATTTAGGCCTTCTACATTGAGCATTTCAGTATGTAACTGCACTACCAGACAACGACCCCAGGTTGCGAAGAGGATGGTGAACCCGAGGGTGAACCCCTAAAGCATAACTCTACCCCTAAAGATGAGAATAAGTGAAATACATTCCTTTTCTTCCGAGCCACAATATTTTTTTAATCATGTCTAATATAAGAAATTGTAAGGCGGGAACTAGTATAGTGTATCATTACTTGAAATGCATATGATATGAATATAAAAAACTTTGCAAAAGTTTAGCTTAGCCAAACTAACTATTGTAGAATGTATAGATTTATTTTGAGGTGTAAGGCGGGGCTACGTATATTTTATATAATTTGTACCTTCTCATTTGATTGCCCGTATATTTACTAATGTCTATTTGGAAAGAAAGAGTGCAGATAGAAATGTGTAGAGGGAAAACCTCTATAGCATCACCCTACCCCGGAAGATGCTAAGAAGTGAAATTCATTTTTATCTTCCGAGCCACAATATATTTATATTCATGTATAGTACAGGGTGCGGCAGAACCGACTAAGCAATTTCGAGTGTTAAATGCTCGGGCGGTGGTGGGTGGAGGAAGTTGCACGTGGTCTCCCTTTGTTCCGTCGGGGATCCCATTTCAGTAGCCAACATGGTTTGGACCGGAGCACATCGAAGCTTTGCCGTGCGTGCGTATTTTGAAAACAACCGATCTGTGATCGCGACGCAAAGAGCTTTTCGGCGACGGTTCAACATTCCACGCAACAATTCCCTTCCTAATGCAAACACAATTCGGTCCTAGGTTCGGCAGTTGGAGGAAACCGCCAGCACACTAAGAAGAGATACTCATGGCCGACGCAGATCCATCAGAACACCAGAAAACGTGAGGCTGGTGAGAGCAGCAATTGAGCAATCGCCAAGACGTTCTGCTCAAAGACATTCTGTTGCCTTGGGGATATCAGACCGCAGTTTGAGGAGGATTCTGCATTTTGATTTAGACCTCCATCCCTTCAAAATATTGATGGCTCAAGAACTGAGCCCAGCAGACTACGCCAACCGTCGAAATCTGTGTGCTTGCACAGATCCCTCCGGAGGCAGCTTTCTTCAGTAGCGACGAGGCGCATTTTCACCTCAGTGGGATTGTGAATAAACAAAATTTTCGCTACTGGGCTGAAAATAACCCCCAAATTATTCACGAAAGACCGCTACATTCCCCTACACTAACGGTGTGGTGCACCGTATTACAATTTGGGGTGATAGGCCCGTACTTCTTTGAGGAGGAAGGCTTGACCGTGAATTCCGGACGTTATGTGTCCATATTGGAGAATTTTCTGCAGTCCAGAATGGAGGAGATTGTTGAAGAAGAGGGATTAGGGGACCTGTGGTTCCAACAGGATGGGGCTACAGCTCACACAGCCCGAAATTCACTCAATGTTTTGAGAGAAATGTTTCCAGGGCGACTGGTCTCTTTGAGGGGTGATGTGGGGTGGCCGGCGCGGTCACCAGATTTAAGCATATGCGCTTTCTTTCTTTGGGGATATCTGAAAGAAAAAGTGTTTAAAAGTCAACCTCACACCCTACCAGAGCTAAGGGTGCGGATTATTGAAGAAGTGAAGGCTATACCCCGCGATATGTGTGAACGAGTTGTTCAAAACTTCAGAGAACGTCTCCTAAAGTGTATCGCTGCTAACGGCCGCCATCTTGAGGACATAATTTTCAAAAGTGAATAAATATATAAATGGTATGAACAACTTTTTTCGAAAATAAAAACGTTTTATCTTTATATACCCAGATTTCTTTTTTATAACTCCTCGAAACTGCTTAATTGTATAACTGTATAAGAAATTGTAAGGCGGGATCTTGTATAGATTATCATGACTCAAAATGTATATAATATGGATATAAAAAAAACTTTCTTCCCTTAGCCAAACTAACTTTTGCAGAATGTATAGATTTATTACGCCGTGTAAGGCGGGGCTATGTATAATTTATATATTCTATACCTTTTCAATGGATTGCCTGTATTTTTAGTTTCTCCCAATACGTAGTATAGAGAAAGTATTGTATTCGCAAAAAAATTCGACCTCCAGATTTCGACGGAAATAGATGTTTTGGGGCCCATAGAGCATGTTTTAGCTATTTTCCCGAACATGTCTGTCTGTGGTAAAGAAGTTTGTGGGCGCTCTATCTTAAAAAGTAATTATCCCATCATTTTCAAAATTCATAATTAGAATTTTACTAACAATGCCAAGAGTTGATTAGTTTTTGGAGAATATCGCTTAACCGAAAGTTACGGTTTATCCGGAACAAAATTTTGTTTCTTAAATATCTCTGTAAGAATGCAATATAGGTATATACATTTACACACAAAATTTGTAGATAATGTACTTAACTACAACTTTTTTAAAAACATTTTTTCGTAATACTGATTTTTTAGGAGTTATTCTTCAATAATGGTTAACCGAAAGTTGTTGTTTACACAGACATTTAAGCTTTTCATACTTATCTCTGTCAGAATGCAATGTAGGTATGTTCAATTAAGTACCAAAGTTATAGATTATGTTTTTTACTACAAAGCTTGCATGAAATATTTTCCTGTAACACTCATTTTTTGGAGTTATTTATATATTTTTTGGCATAGGCTTATGTTTTCAATAAATACGAAGAAAGTCATGTGTTGGCCACATCACATTTTTAATAATGTTTAATTGGGAAGAAAGAGTGCAGGTAGTACATGGGAGATGATTATGGAAGAGGAAAGGAAGGAAACGATTGATTGGGAGAGGGGTGGAATGGTGTGAGCGTTGGGTGCTATAGAGGTAGGAAATTATTGTACAGGGTACAGGGAGAGTTGGGAGTCGGTGGGGTAGAGGGAGGGATAGGAGAAGGAACAGGGGGTTCAGAGTTGGTGGGCCATAGGGTTGGAAATGGGTGGTACGTTTCTAGGTATAAAAGTGGGTGGTTAGTGTGAGAGTGGGTGGGGAAGAGGGTGGGATGATAGTGGGTGGGGGAGAGGGAAATATGGGATGGAGTGAGGTAGATGGTGAGATAGTAGAGGGTAAGGTAGAGGGAGGGAGGGATGGGAGAGGGTGTGTTAGAGGTAGGGATGGGATAGGGCGGGTTAGAGGGAGGGAAGGGAGTGGGTGGGGTAAAGTTAGGTATGGTTGAGGGAGGGATTAGAGTTGGGGGTGTAGAGTGAGGGATGGGAGTTGGTGGGATAGAGGCAGAGATAGGAGAGGGTATGGTAGAGGTAGGGATGGGAGGGAGAAACTTAATTACATTAATTTGCGGCCGAAAGTGTTCATCCAATAAAAAATGAGCCATTAATTGATGTTCACATTAAAGTGTTACAATAATACTCATAATATGAATTTGCACAGATAGAATAGATAACACTGAGTTAAAGGTAATTAATTTACAGAAAGAAAAACAAAAGATAAATAGATTAATACAAGTGAATTCTTCATTGAGTAATTAAACAACAACATGGCAGTTCTACCTTAGTTTATAAGTTTGAAAATACATCTGAATATAAGATCGGTTGCTAAAAGTTATTTATCCATATTTGTTTTACAGCCTTGTGACTTTACATAATGAAATTAAGAATGATTCTCGTTAGAAAAAATCTAGTGACTATTAAAGGTTGTTAAAAGGAGTGATAAGATCATCAATCAATCACCTTGTATTTATCAGGGAATAAAGCTTTTCAAAGAAAGATAACATTGGGGCCAAAATTCAAACACTGACTTACTGAGAGCACCTTGCGTCATCGTCACTTGAAATCACTCCTGAATAAATAATAACCCACTCCTTCTACCATCAAACTGATTTACCATCGGTTAATTCATCAGAGTCCCTCTGGAAATTGATTTTTTGTTAGAGGAACCTCCAGGTAGCGTTTAGTCACACCCAGAGATAAATCTGTTAAATTTAAATCCTCTCAGTTTTTGTAATGGACACACTGCGATCTCATGAACTTGAAAAGCGAGAATTAAGCGATCGTTCAATTTTTAAATCTAAAACATTGTTCTATTTGGCGGTTATTTTTGGAGTAGCGCCAATAGATGCGTCTCCCTCCGAGCCACAGCAGCGATTTAGATACATTTTGTTTGGCTCGGCCATAGCAGTGACCGCAGGCGGGTCAATTACAACTTTCTCGGTGAAAAAGAGTTCCAACGAAGATGATTTCATTACGTCCCAAACTATTTATGATTACTGGCAACAAATCTCGTTCATTCTTTTGGCATCGTCGTCGCTTCATTTCGTTCGTGGTCGTCGCTTTTTCAAGGAGGCTGTCATCATCGCTGTACACGTAGAGAAGGTTTTAAGTAGAAAGAGGAAGTTGAAAGATGAGAAATTCAACCACAACGTCCAAGTTATCTTTTTCATAGTATCCAATATAACTTACTTCGTTACGCTCACGATTTATCTCAGTAGCGTAATAGAGGTACGTAGTGCACTTAACCAAGTAAGTGACTTCTTTTGGTGGGAGTGTGACCTAATAGTTAGGCATTTGATAGTTAACTTATTTCTTAAACTATTGGAAATACACAAGAGCTTAAATGAGGCTATTAGAAAAAATTCTCAGAAAGATTTTTCATTCGATGAATTCATCCCCTATTCTAATTCGTCCAATCGACGAAAGAATGTATTTGAGAGATATCTGACGAAGAGAAAGATACGGTTGTGGTGTTCCATTCATAACTCGATGAGGCACGCGTCCCAAACTGCGATAAAGATTGCTGGTCCATATTTGTTTGCGGTCATGGTTACCAATGTCAACAACGTGACCTTTGCAGCCTATTTCGGCATAAAGAACATATTGTATCCCAGTGAATTGTGGCCTGCCTATGTCTTCTGCACTTGCTTGTGGTGCGCTATTAACTTGTTTTCAGCGGTGTGCAGCATTATCATCGTGTCGCAGATACAACATCAGGTAACATGGTTTAATCTTTAAAGAATGGCACTTGAAATTTTTAAATACTCCCAAAGTAATACTTGGGGTGTTAAACCCACCATTTCTTTTAATTTTAAGTGAACAGTAACGTAAGTAATGTAAGATTATGGTGTTGCATAATGTCTATTTGTTAAGAATTTAAAAAGCATATATTTGATTTCACAATTTAGATGGTAAAACGAATCGAGGTAGCCCATTTCAAAGCAATGATTTTTATTCACGATAAATTTATAGAAAATTCCATAAAAATCTTAAAATATTATGTATTAGGTGCCGTAAAAATTTGGTTTGGCAGTATTTAAGGATGTATTAGGGGAACGTACTTACAAGCTTAGTGGTATGGGCGTTTAAAGGGGTTGATTGTTTATATCTAGTGCATAGTTATGAAATACAGGGAAAATATAACGAATTATCCTGAATTAACTAATGGTATAATAAGATGATGTGATTGAAACATAGGTTAATTAATGCAAGGAAAAGTGACTGAATACGAAAAGGTCCTACATCTAGGAAAACTCCCAAGGAAGTTTTACTTATGCATTAACAATAATATTAGCTTTTACATACTCATGGAATAGTATGGTTAGACTACTGTATTGAACTGGACAAAAACATAAACCTTTCACACGTCGTAAATACTGTTTTGCTAAAATACGAACTATAAATTAAAATGTAAGAGAATTAAGAAATATTTTCATAGCGTCGAAGTAATTTTGGTTACAAGTACGTACTGATACTAACAAAAAAATATACTCGTTACCTCTACAAACTTTGCATGGTTCTGTTTGCTGATGTTTTATGTATTAACAAATGTATAAAATTGTATTTTCATTGCTAATTTTATATTGTATTTTTGGCTCACATTTGTAGCTTTTTATATTAGTATATTGTATATGCGGTACTTTATCTTTTCTCCTTCTGCTTATGCACTTGACTTTTTATAGAATTTGGGTGTCGTTTCTAATTACGTTTTGACTAACTCAATGACTTCATCACGTTTACAATATGCTAAGAAATATTGGTTTATCCGATAACTTGCTATTCAACATCAGCAATAGCATACGTAACAGCTTCATAGATGATTATTAAAACGACTGAAGACTTGTTCTACGAGCGAAATTTGGAAAGTTTCAATCAAGATCGAATTACTATTACTTTAAGAACTTAGAGTAAGACTGTAAACTTAAATTACGGTATATTTTGGTTCGCTTGAGGACCATCGTGGAAATATTAGTGATTATTTTATTGAAACGGGAAGTTTATGCAAGAGATTATTTTTGTATTTGTGATCAGAAAGCGTTTGTTCGTCCAATTTCTCGAAATAATGACCTTTGCGTCATTACTCTGAATGAAAATTTCCCCGTTACATTCTTTAATACTCCAAAAATTCACTCATTGAAGGAACGGTTGGCCTCTGATTTTGCCTAATAACACTTCGGTTGCCCCTTTGTTGACCTGTTTCGATTCGCCTTGAAGATTCCACGGAATCAATACGATTTATCTCTCATTCAATCAATGAAAATCCACTTTCGGAAACTCTCTCTGGGGAGTGGAATTGTGGTGGCATGGTAGTTTAGTGGTTAGAACTACTGCCCGGAAAGTGGGAGACCTGGGTTCGTGTCCCAGTCATGTCACAATTTTTCACTCCTTGTTCAACCTTGTGTTTGTTTAATATAATCTTGTTTGTTCATAGTATCCTGATTGAATCGGATTATTCTTTTATGGATATTTATAATCAGAATCAACTCAACTAATCCCATGGCCATTGGATATGAATACTTTTATTAAAAGAGAGTGGTCAAGCTATGAGTATTGCAATTGTGTACATTCTCAGTTCTACTGTGAGGAGGTAATCAAGATTTTTAAAATACACTAGTAGTATATTTATCGGTACAATCTTCCATAAGATATTCCTTTGGATGTACATTAATTTTAATAATTCAAACTACTGTACTTTACTGTGCCTTAAATCCTGTATAAAAATATTTTTGATGCCTCTAAAAATCTTGTATGGACTTTTCCAAGGCTGTATCATGACTGTTTCTAAATTTTGGTTTTCTCAGTTCGTTTAGTCGCATTCTAATTTCAAACGTGAACAAACTCGTTGTAAATCATAGAATAACCAACTAACCCAGACAACCCAATCGAGAAACATGACACAAATGATTTCAGCAGACTAAAGGGTATAATAAAACAATGCCCTGACTTCTAGTGGAATTATCATCTTGACTATTTTAAAAGCATTCGAAAATCCTATTGTCTCATAGATCTATCCCAATCTATATTCATTCAACATTTTAACAGAGTATATCTGTAAAAAATTATTTTCCTTTCAGTCATAATTGGTGAATTATCTTGTAGCGTGTGTTTAGTACTGCCAAACGACATCTCAACGCCCTTCACTTATGCGCTCTCTAGTTTTTATAATTTTCCTGTTTGTTTTTGTAAACGCAAAATAATTACATAAAACTTTGCATTGTCTTCCATCATAGGAGCTATAATGTAATACGTTTACCGTCAAAAACTTAGGTAAGAAAAGAGGGAATGTTAGATAAGAAGGATGTATTGCTAAAGATAGTAGTTAAAGGGAAGGGAAAGGATGCAAGGGAAAAAGACAGTCAGAAACGTAAATAATCGAATTATGGGGATGACAGGGTCACCTATCAATAGGTGAAAGGGATCATTAATATCTCGGTATTCTAGGGTACACGTATCCCATCCCACAGCTTTGTTAAACATCAGTCCCTTCTGCTCTTACGCCGAAACGATGTTTGCGAGGCAAAGATCATTAAAATAGCATCAGCGATTCACCTGACCTTCGGTAATTAACATAAAGTTGCCCTGAATGTTAATTCTGAAACAATTTTGATGGCTTTCCTTAATTTCTCAATGTGTTCGCTGCTTCCTCAGAACATCCTAAAAGTCCCAATGACCTGCAAATCGTAACGAAGTTTTTCTTCTATCGTAGTAACGATAAACTATGGAAAACGACTTACGAAATTTATATCAGCTTTGGACGACCATCAAGTTACACTACCACCTTCTAATATGTCAAAATAGAATCAAAATTGTTTTTAATTCAGTGTAGTCTTATATTAAATTAATGATAAATTAGGGCAACAATTTCCCATCTTTTAGCTCAAGATATCGATATTTATAATTTAAGTGTCCAGAAAAAGGTTATTGATAAAGAATTTCAAATGGTTGTATTTCCCAAGGAAAAACCGACTTGAAAAAAGTCTGACAGGGCCGGAATTCGAACCCGGGATATTTCTCGATCCCGGAGGACCCTTATGCCCTATTGTTGACTATTGTGCCCTTGCGAACTAAGTCCCCAAAACGGCTTGTGAAAATGTACTGGCTGCTAGATGGTAAAGGCAGCCTCCCGGATTAGGAAGATCCCGGGTTCGATTCCCGGCGCTGTCCTACTTTTTTCAAGTCCGTTTTTCCTTAGTAATATTCCTGAGAGCACGCCCTTATGTGAAAAGTCACCGCAACCCTCTTCTTGTATGATTGTATTTTTTTTACTTTTATTATTCACATTAGATTATTTGATATCACAGTTGAACTCTTCGAGCAAATGGAGTGATAAAATATATCGATAAGTCGTACGGAATAGGTATTCTATATATTCAGAGGGTTCATTCATGCAAACTGAAGACTTCTGTCAGTGTTATCTGGTGCAATTGCTATGGGTGGTTTCCAGAAGACCGAGGAATCGATTGCAGAGATTGGACCGCTGTTTAATGTTAGCTTTGTTCTAGGGATTGCTCCAATTGATTCATATTGCTGTACAAATAGTTACTACAAGAATTTACGCGTTTATGATTATATATTTTCAGGGATAATCATTATAACTTTCGTAGGCCAGGAATTGATTTTTAATCCGTGGATAATAGAACCTTTATTGAGGTCAGAATCTCCACTCATACAAGTAATAAACCCCATCGCTTACAAATATACGATTTATTCGTCATTTTATTCTCTCCTGTTTTTCATACATTACCGTCACCTATATTATAAATCATTGGCCAATGTCACTAAGATAAAGAAACATTTCAAATCCGTTGGAAATATTGGCGATAGTCCTCTTACAAATATTCTTCAGTTTTTTCACCTTTTTTTAATTGGTCCTCTTTTAGTGGTGAGATTTGTGGTAAAATATTTACTTGTAAACAATCTCATCATGTTGCCATTATGCGTGTGTCTTACGTACAGTCGGATTGCTCTCTTCGTTATTCACCACCTCATCATTCGCCTCCTATTGCTTTTTGGAGATCGGTTGCGAAGCTTTAATAATGTAATTCGAAATAATATGGTATCAAATTCGTTTCCAAATCAATTATCACTTAATTTTCGACCGAAAAATATCTTTGGAAAGAAGAAAATAAGGCTTTGTGCTTCAATCCATTTATGTTTGTTGAAAACGTATAGGCACATCAGAAAAATTGTTGGCCAGTTACTATTTCACCAAGTTATCACAAATTTATTTAATATAATATTGGTATGTTACTATTTGGGCACAAGTGAATCACTTTCCAGCGAACCACATCTTTTGATATTAGCCTATACGTTTTCGGCGATTATTACACTCGAAGTGATACTATTGACTTGCAGCCTCACCGTTATCCAGGAGATACACAATCAGGTAAATTATCTTTATCAGCTATTTCTTCCTAAAATAAATTTTTAACCGATTTTTTTACAATTGGATTTAATTGTGTCCTTACTATTTTTCACGAGGGATATTAGAAATACTGCAATACCGTACCAGCTACGATTGAGTCAGTGGGAAGACAAAAATAACTATAGTGAAACCAACGTGACATGCGCTATCTTCTTGAGTGCTCATTGAATTCGTCTACAAGAAAAGGACTAAAAGATGAAACCCTTCAGACAGAGCAAGATCTAAGAAAATCCTGAAAGGTTTCATATGAAATGGAATTTATTCACTTTCTTCCGTTTCAACTGTCACGTATTCTGTTACAGAATAACGGCTCCGCCATTTTAATAAATTTCGCTTTTTACTCTACTATAGATTTATATTCAATTTGCAGTACATCGCCTTCGCAACCAAGAATCCAAATAGAAACGAATATATTAAAAGTATAATTTTCGGGTGTCCTACCGGGTATAAATTCTACATAAAGGCGACGTTTCGGCCGCAGTTTCTGTGGCCATCTTCAGGACGAAGTGCCGGTTTACTCTCGATTCAATTAGCTGACAGATTACTAGCAATTCCCGGTTGTTTGCTAAAGGCTTGACCATCCCTTTTAAAGAGTTGAATTTTTCAAAAGTTGTTATTTTTACATAGGGCTGTGTATGGTAGGAGGGCCGTGGCCGTAAGTTTTCTTCCGTTTACTCCCTTCTTGTCTCATTTTCGGCCCTTTTAAGTGCCCGGTTAATTCATTTTAGTCGGTATCCGTTTTCTAAAAACGTCGTCTTTAGGTGTCTTATCTCCTCGAAAAGACTTTCCTGGTCTGAAAAGCTAAACGCCCTGTGGCTGAGAGTAGAGAGTACTTAATTTAGCAAAGCCGGATGGTGGTGTCAGATAAAGGTCTGTGTGCGTGAGTTTTTGGTATACACAATGACCAGTTCTGTAGTGGAGTGGGAAAGGCGTTCCCAGGTAGTCGGTCCCGAAGGTATTCCCTTCGAGTTGTCAGCTTGGAGGTTGTCATAAAACCCTTAAAAGGTGGGATTGTTCCCCTAATTCCTGAATTTTATCAGAAATCTTTAGATGAGGGGACTGTCCCAATAAACGTGTATTAATTTGGCAATAAAGGTTACTGAAAACATCAAAAACACGGCTAGCAGATCTACTTTCTATTGAAAGAAATGTCACAGACAGAAATTAAATGATATTTAAGAAACGTACAGAAGATAGAGGATAGTGATTATTATACTAGAGCAACTAGACACTAGATCTAGAGCCTTGGTGCAATTTAAGCTTCGGGAGCACTCAGTACAAATATTATGATCACTGTAACTAGGGTAATTATATAGCTTCCTCCTTTGCAAATTTTCTTTAATTAAGACGGAGAAAAATTAGTAGGTTTTATTCAATTTAGGCATCATATGCTGCCAATAGAAGAGGAAATCGACAAAAAAACTTAAAGCTATAATTTTTAAATAAAATTAAAATAATTTATTTACTTTCAAATAAAAATAATCGAACCGAAAATCATTAGTCGATCGATTGATCTATAGCAATCATCGAAAAGTAAGAAGTTAAAAATTATGTTGTCTGTCATTATCTGACAGTAAACGCATTTCAGCGGGTCTACACATACTTGAATGCTGGGAGTATTTTTCATCACATTCTTGCAAAATTTGATCATTACCTTACTAAAACAATACAGCGTTATCAACACCTAAATATTTAGAGTAATGACAACGGTTGTTCAAATCAATCGTTTGCTTCTTATTCTCTTTCTGTAAAATATACACCTCTTGTTAAAGTTGGAAGCACATGCCACTATTTTAGAAATTTTATAGTGTATTTATTTTATAATAGCCATTCTCTTTAAAGAATCTATGACATGATCTGTCTCTTACAAAGTTTTTTATCATTATATCATCATCATTTGAAATTAGTGCTGCTTAAATTGTTGCAGTTAATGCCAAATCTAAAAAACGTTTTTTTGTTAATATTGTCCATTTCCTGCAAAGGTCTGAAAACCTCTTTAAACAAACCACAGTATATTTGATGGTGTTGTTGAAATATCAGTAGAAATAAAATTTAACTGCTGATAAATGTGTGAAAATTTGCAGGTTTCTTCTCCTAAGGTGTGATTTGGAAAATTCATTGCTCTGGAAAATCTTACGGAATAATATTCAGGGATCACCTCCAAGAACTCATGAATGAATGAACCAAATGATTTTCATCATCAAAATGAAGCTGTCCTTGAAGCCTTGTTCCTGACAGTTTGGAGCTGAACATCTCCAACCTTCTCTTTTCTGCACCTGCTCCTTCAACTGCTAGTAGATCTGTTTTCATTTCAAATCTGAGATCATGTCAATCCTTTTTCTATCCCTTCAACACTTTTTCTTTATTTTTCCATAAACACATTAAGCTTTCATGTCTCATGATGTGTTTAATAATTTAAAATATGGATTATCATAAGTATTTAGAGGATAGATATCTCTGAGAATATTTAAAAATGTATCTACAACTGTGATATATGGATGTTGTTAGTAAACTCATATATATATAGTCTGTCTTATTTTTATGCTATTCCAGGCAAAACTGATGGGAGTGATTGTCTCTGAAGCAATACTTAATGCAACAACACATGAAGCTCGTCGTGAGGTAATGCTTATAAAATGCTTTGCTTCTGGATGAGGAATTTCACAATATTTCATCAAATTCTCTGGAAAGGTAGTAATTAGAAATACCTCACCCAAAAATAACTGAGGTACTAATGACTAATCACTACCTTTTGAAACATAAACCCTTTGAAGAGAAATGTTAGCATTCAATATTATTCTTGAATAATAAATGCAGCCATAAGTATTAAGTATTTTGGTTGAATAAAATAGCTTAAAGCTTTTCTTTGACTATTTTGTTTCAACATGAAGGATACTCCACTTTTTAATTTTCTGAAGTATGAGAATGTAATAAAGAAACAATTTGACGCTGACCTCTAGCAAAAACAGAGGTGTTTCACAAACACTGTTGTTGTTGAACAGCATTATCTTTCTTGATAATGTCCATGAATTTTCATCAGTTTTCCTCATATGTTTTCAAGGAGGAAATTGATCACCTCTATGAAATAAAGGTGTTCAAAATTTTAGAAACAGTTTTTTAAGTTACATATGTTTATAATTTACATACATTCTGATATTTGTGTTGCCACTTAACCTGTTTTCATTAAACTAAACAATAATATTATAACTAATCAAAATTATGAAAAAATGAATTTTTATCAAATAAATTAGAAACATCAAAATTTTCAAATTAAATGCCATTAGTAATGCAATACAATAAAGAAAAATGATTTGTAATTACATTGAATTACCCTATATTTTACCATGGAACTTAGCAGTTACTGAAAACTGACAATCCATCACAAGTGTCTTGCTTTAACACACTTGTTTTTCCTTTATAAATAATGTAAATTCCTAGCAAAGTTGCCGCAACACTTTGAACAATCATTTACTTAATGCTGTATCTTGAGAAAATGAAAATACTTACTAAAAGAATCTGTCAAATCTTAAGGTTGAATTTATAAAAATACTTTTGAGAAACACATATATACAAAAGTTTTCGAAATTTTCCCCTCTGATTCTGATTACACCTTTACTAATTTGATGATTATGTCTCTTAAATGCTGTAGTTTTGCAAGTGAGTTTCAGAGAAAGTATTCTCGAGCCAAATAATTTTGATTTCTCATCACCTGGCATTTTACAAGATTTAATTTATTCCTACAGTAAAACTGGAGTATTCTAAAAGCTTTGCATTATGCAAAATGCATACATACACCTACTTCTCTTTATACAATAAGTATATTATGAGAATAATAATAATAATATAGTATATACATATATAGTAGAGTAATAATTTTGCGTCCTTCTAATAACTGTCTTTGATTAGGTGGGATGCTGAAAAAGACTTTAAATCTTGGAATGCTTAGTCATTTTCATATTTATTGAATAGTTTTTACTCATTGGTGTATGATATCAGATTAGAGACAATTGGTATGATTTGTAAATTACCAGTATCTTGATAGTCAAATACCTGCAGATTATACTCTAAATATTACTTTTTTAAAGATGAAGATGTGATAGCTCTTGTATTGTTCAAGCAAGCCTAGGCTGAACTATATGCATGTATTTGCTGTATCATCCATATTTTTCCTTACAACCTCTTCTATCTACCTAATCCCAATTTATTTCATTGAGACTGTTTAAGTTATTGCATGTGATCCATTAATTATTCTTTATTCTAGCTTCACTTGTTCTCACTCCAAATCCTGAACACAAAGATAAAATTTACAGCATGTGGATTCTTCACGCTAGATTTACAGCTCCTAACATCGGTATGTAGAATCTCAAAGAGTTTTCTTCCTTAGTAAAGCAAGTGATTATTTCTCATTACTATTGATTAGATAGAGCACTTGACACTCTAGCTTTTATTCTTCTAGCTATGCTCTAAAGATTCAATTATCCTGAGTTCCTTTTAAGCAACTCAGTCATTTTAGTAGGTAATTTATCTTGTGTTTCATTTTTAGATACTTAGTGAAATTTCACACACTATATTCTTTTGCTCTATATCAGAAGTTTCTTTCCTGTTTCCAAACCTTATTCCTATGTACGAGGGTCATCTGGAAAGTAGTACCCGTTAGTGCCGCATGAAGTGCTGACGACGCGAGTAGCCGCTGGACAAGGTCAGATAGCTTCAGTGGTTTGTCTGCCTTCTCTGAGCCAAGTTGCGTGACGCTAGCATTGCCTGTGTTGTTTCTGTGATTGTTTACAATGTTTAAAAAAATTGAGAACGCCCCCAGTTGTGAAGTGAGGGCAGTGATTAAATTCCTCAATGCAAGAAACGTTCGCCCATGTGATATTCATCGCCAATTAAAGGAGGTGTATGGAGACAATGTAATGGACGAGTCGTCTGTTCGGCGGTGGTGTCGCAAGTTCAACATGGGGAGGGGGAACACACACGACGATGAGCGTTCGGGGAGACCGTCTGTCATTACAGACCAACTGGTGAGCTCAGTTGACGAATTCGTGAGGAACGATCGGCGCGTCACAATTGATGACATCTGTGAGCATTTTCCCAATGTTTCTCGAACAATTGTTCATGAAATTGTTAAAGACCATCTGCAGTATGCAAAAATTTGTGCAAGATGGGTCCCTCGCATGCTTACAGATGAGCACAAAACCAAGCGTATGGCTGCAGCACTGACGTTTTTGGGACGTTATTCTGATGAAGGAGACTCTTTCTTGACTCGCATAATTACTGGTGACGAAACATGGGTTTGTTATGCATCACCTGAGAGTAAACGACAGTCAATGGAGTGGCATCATGCTCATTCACCAAACAAACCAAAAAAATTCAAGACAGTTCTGTCCACCAGGAAACTCATGGCAACCATTTTCTGGGATCGACGAGGTGTATTGCTTATTGATTTTATGGCCCGTGGAGACACTAATGCCAATGCGTATTGTGAAACATTAAAGAAATTACGGCGGGCAATACAAAATCGGCGGCGAGGTCTATTGTCTACTGGTGTCATTCTCGTTCATGACAATGCCAGGCCTCATGCAGCTGGGATAACACAAAGACTTTTGCAGCAATTCAAATGGGAAACTTTCAACCATCCACCATATAGCCCGGACTTGGCCCCTTCAGATTTTCATCTCTTTACACAGCTTAAAGACTTTTTGGCGGGGAAAAGATTTGACAGCGATGAAGAACTTAAAGAAGGAGTGACCCTGTATCTCAATGAGCTGGCGGCGGAGAACTATGCAGCAGGAATACAGAAACTTGTCACACGTTATGACAAATGCCTTAATTTGCTTGGAGATTATGTTGAGAAGTAGCTTAAAGTATCCTCTTTCAAATAAAATTTTTTATGTTTGTTAATATTTACTTTTGTGTCTTTATTTCACGAACGGGTACTACTTTCCGGATGACCCTCGTAGATTAGAATGAGCTATATGATTTCAAATTAACATATCATTTATTTATTTTAATTTTCTTGTATTAATATTATGGCCTTGAGTTATAATTATTAATATCTGTAATAATTATTCATATGTCTGCAAGAATTCCAAATATGTTACTGATGTGTAATTAAAATATAAATAATTTTACAATAGTTCATATAATGATAGAAACACATTTAAACAAAAATTATATCAGCATCTATTGCAAATATATGTTTGATACCCCTAATAAGGCAGCCAAAACCTCACCTCTATAACACTTTCTAATTTCTTCTATCTATGGGTGTCTAGGATATCACTACAGGGTTTTAGATTAAGGAGCTACTACATTATTGCCAAGAAGTAGTTTAATTTGTTTATTTGATAAAATGAATTAAATGAACCACATAATCCTAAATTGCAATTCATAACGTACAAAATATAATTAATGATGGACGCTAGACAAATTAATTAGGTAGCTCTTGGAAAAATATTGGACTGCCATCAAAACATGCAGTTTAGATGGATCCCTGCTCCTCATCTTCACTGCTTCATCCATTTTTATATTTATTTATAATATTAAACCCCCCTGTACTATGCAGTTTAAAATTAATCATTGAAAATTGCAAATTAGAGCAATAGAGTGAATTTAAGTCAGTATGCAAGGAGTTGACTCTGGCCTCCTAGAAAGGAAGTCTGGGTCAGTACCACATACCTACTCAAGCTATTAGGGGGACATTTAATGTACGTAAATATTTCTTTTCATGAACTCGAGCTATAATGCTACTATGCA
The DNA here is from genome assembly GCA_947579665.1 of Sympetrum striolatum. Classification (NCBI taxonomy): domain Eukaryota; kingdom Metazoa; phylum Arthropoda; class Insecta; order Odonata; family Libellulidae; genus Sympetrum; species Sympetrum striolatum. The sequence continues at coordinate 73,818,610 of OX388348.1, forward strand.
CCAAATTGTTTTAAGCTAAATATCATAAAGTCGCTTTAAATTATTTCACAAATTATTCTATTGAATTACATCATGTTGTGAAGTAAAGTATAATGGTTTCTTAATTAAAGACTAATTATTTCATGGCAGAGTTCTTTTTTGATAATAATTTATAGAAATCTGCAAGACTAGAAATTTTATTTTCTTTATTTATACTTTCTCTTGACAGAATGTCTGAAGGTACATATTTTAGTATTTTATACATCATATGCTGCTTTCCTCTTGATTTCTTGATACCTAACCCTCAGACTCATTTCATCTAACAACTTTTGTCCCTATCTTCCCCTCTATATTTTCTGTTTCACACAGCAATGGCCTGTAGCTATTATTCTCCTCTCAAAATGTATCTAACCACTATTTCTATCTTAATTTCAAACAGAAATCATAAATCAAATTTATGTATGTATTCACTAAACATAATTAAAATAATATAATCACAAAAATAATTATAATAAGTAAGATAATATCCTCAAGCTAGTAGCCTCTATTACTCTATTAATTTTTATTAAATATTGTTAATAATAATTGAATAGAAAATATCTTTGTGGGTATTTACTTTTTCAGTTCATTACAAATACAAGTTTCAAATATATCTGCTTCTATAAATCTTTTTCACCATACTTACTGGAAATATAAGTCCATAACAGTATTATACTAATAATCAAAATTTTTCTGGAATCTATTAAAAATGTATTTTACTTACTTGTTCCCTCATTCTTTTCCAGATATTTGCAGCTGCAACACAATATCTTGTAATATTGCTTCAGTTTCACTTTGCTGGAAAAAAGGAATGTAAATGTGACTGATTCTACATGAGTTTTTCTCTTCCATATCAAAGTTTACATTCATAGATTTTTAATTTGTGTAATCCTTGTATATTTGCCTTTATTTATGGGAATCTTTCATCCACCAAAGTTTTTAAATTACAATTACAGTAGAACCCCGTTTTTACGAACCTCGATTTTACGAAGTGACACAGTTTTACGAACCATTCCGCCGGTCCCGATCTTTGTACATGTAAAATGACCTCGGTTTTACGTAAAACCTCGATTTCATGTTTTACGAAGTGAGATGCCGGTCCCTAGGAGTGAATGAACCCCGGTTTTACGAAGTATTTGAAATTGTTTTGTAGCACTGAGCTCAGTACAATGGGATGACGATCGCCGTAAACAGTAGCAGCTGAATCCAGATTGTCTACGTTGGGAAGACCCTCATCCCATGTATTTTAGATGGGAAAATGTGAAAATTTCGTGGGATACAAAAATTTTGATTACAGTTTTCGCGAAAAATGATAGCTTATAAGACGTAGCCGTGCTCTTCTTTCTTTGTTCATCAAGCCTTCTGGTAATATTGCGAATCTGCGACGTGGGATCGTATAGATCAGCAGTTTCCAGGAGTATATGGTTTCTATTTGGACGATAGATTGAGAGAATAGAGGATGATAAGAATTTGTTTTCAACTTGGGGAGTTTTTGGCTCGGGTCTTGGCTGCTAAATTGGAGTGCGACAACTTAAAATTCTTAATGCTGCTGCAGGGATTCCGGATTTTAACTGGCTAGTAAAAAATTGAAAAATGATGGTTGGATGATGGACACCCTGAAAAATGTTGGTCTCCAAGCGAGGAAAAGTCGTGCGCGTTCAGTCAGAACCACTCTCTGCGCGAGGTGGCCTGTGTTGTGATATCCTGTGAGCCTTTTAGTAAAATAATGGATAAAACATCGCTGACCAAGAAAAAGAGGAAGTCCCTGAGTTTGGTCACCAAAAGGTCAATTGTCAAGGAAGTACGTGATCGCGGGCAGACAAAATCAGAAATTGCTAGGAAGTATGGCATATCTTTATCTACATTGGCAGCAATCGTCAATTCAAGGGAAAAAATTTTGAGTCACGCAACAACATCATTAAAAACAAAGTACGTCTCATCGTCGCAATTTGATCAACTTGATAGGCAGCTGTATAATTTTTTTTGAAGTGTCGTGCGTGCAAATTACCTGTAAGTGGACCAATTCTGAAGGAGAAGGCTCAGATTTTGGCTCTTAAACTGAAGTGCGATAACTTTAAAGCCTCAAATGGGTAGATTCTTGATAGATTCAAGAAAAGATACGGAATCACTTATTAGTTATTTTAAAATTAGTTTAATTAAAGAATACTTAATTTGTAGTAATACATCATTATTATTAAATTTTGATGCATTTTCAATACGTAATTTATTAATTGAAAGCATTTTACATCGTTAGGTAAGAATTGTTTAAAGTACCCGCGAGTAAGTAGCTCTCAAAAATCACCGCTAAACGTCAGCATAGTAGAACGTAAAAAAGAGGGAGCTTCAAATTAACTTAAGTAAAGTTCTGAAATGACTTAAAATATTTACGAGCTAGTTTCTTGGAATTAATGGCTGTGAGTTTCATTCACTGTGACTTATTTGAGTCTCCTAGGCCTTGAAATAAGGTCTATGCTATAAAGGGATTCAGTATAATCGTAGTCTAATTTTTAAATCTTTTCCATTTGAAGCAAATATACTGCACATTGGCTCCTGGAGAACCATGTGGGTAACGCTCGTGACTCATGAGGAATCAGTTCTGATTTCAAATCTTGGTGGGAGCACATGGGCAAAATCACCTAAGCGCTTTTAACGAACTACTACTACTATAGTGCACACAGAGAATTGCATGTGATACCTATTGTTTTCTTCCTGAATGAGTTTGTATGGACTCTTATTTGTAACAGAAATTAGTTTGTTTTCATCGTCATAATTATTTGACAAGTTCAGACCTGCTTAGTTTAGCTTTCTGTAGACAGAGCTTTGGTATGGAAACATTTGTTGCAGATCAAGCCTCTGATGTGCAAGATGTGCCTCCATGGACATTGCTCCATGCTGTGCGAGGAATTGACAGAGCATGGGACAGTGTAACTGCAAACACTATTTCCAACTGCTGGAGATCAGCTGGTTTTGGTGACACATCAATTATAGAGACAGAAGAGAGGTTCCCACACTACAGGACCTCCTTAGTAAGAAAATGGCACAACTAAATCAGTACATCCCAGATGCATACTCTCATGCTGAGTCATATGTCAAGTGTGACTCTCATGTGATAACGCATAACTGCAGTGAATTAAATGAAGACGAAGAAGATGAGGATGAAGTGAACTTAGATAGCTCTTCTACAAGCTATGAAGATGACCCAGAAGCACCTTCCCCCCCTACAAGGAATATAAGACACTCTATAAAAGTGCTTCACAATTTTCAGATGTTTACTGATGGCGTACCTGATTCATTCAATAATTACCTTTCAGGTATTGAGAAAATCACCTCATATTTCATTGAAACTTCCAAAAAACAAAAAAAATTGATGATTATTTTAAAAAGTAAAACGTTTAGAATTTTTTTCTGTTGTATTAAACATTAAACTGGATGTATAATTAATTTTATTGAAATATTACCTTCCTTTCAATCCCATTTAACTTTATGCACTGTGTTACTGAAATTGGATTGGTATTGTAGAGATTTCGATTGCTTGAAAGAAAACCTCAAATTTACAAAGCCCGAATTTTACAAAGTGCAAATTTTTGGGTCCCTTCAACTTCGTAAAATCGAGGTTCTACTGTATTATCAACTATCTTCCAGTTTTAGAACAAGATATGTAATTAAAAAGAAATAGAACTTATTATTTTCTACTGGATTTAAATTTTATCTGATTAATAATTTAATTTAAATCCTGTGGAGAATACTATGTTTTGTTGTTTTAATTTAAATGGTGTTCCACAAAGTTAGGGCAGAACATCTTGAGTTTATAGGTATAATTTGTTACTCATCAGGTTTAATAAACATTCTGGATTATACATTAGATGTAGTCAAGCAGGTGATTCAATACCATTGTGTGTGAAAGAGTTACACTAAATGTGGATTGATGGAGACACTGGGAAATAGCGTGATAGAAAGTTATGGTTGTTATGAAAGTGATTTGGAGATGTTTCTATGCGAAGATGACTTTGATTAATTGTATTAATGGAATGTTGTATTTTTATTCACTCTATCTGCTGACTCCTTGTTAGCTGTTGATATCTTTAATCCTCACCATTTTCTCTTTATTTATCTCTAGAATTTTCCTTCTATTAGTTTGTGTTTTTTTGATAAGGGCTGAAAATTTAATTTTCCTCACTTTGATTAATATCCGTGCAATACCTTCTTACTTTTAATTTATCACTAATACAATTTGTGTAATAAACATGCGTGCTAACTGTTTGAAGCATAAAGTAAGACTTCTGGCCAGAGGCCTAGTGGCAGTTTAGCTTCCTCTTTATTTTAATGAGAATATTGTAAACTATAGTCATACAAAGTGGCAGGGCATATAAATAAAATGCAATCCATAGCAATTTGATAGATACATTGTATCCCTGTCGTATCTAACAGTACTATGATTAAAAGCTTTTCATATTACCCTTTCGTATGCTAATTACCGAAGTTTTTCTGAAATTTTTAGTTTTACAATAGTTTCTCATATTTTACTAATTTTTACTGGTGATCAATCCTAACCTTATTCCTTAACTCCATAGATACGGCTTTAATAGCATCACATTTTCTACCCCTCCCTTTTATAAATTTCAAAGTATTATTGCTTCCGCTAAAGTTTTTTTATTTTCTTGAACTGTTTTGATATTGTAATGTCTAGACTGGTTATGGATAGTGTAGTTTTTAGGAATATACATTATTTTGAAAGTTAATGAATAAGTTGTTACATTCGTAGATGTGAAAGTGGAAGTAGTGAATTCTATGTTATTTCTCCATGTCAAGGGATATTGTGTCACAGTAACTATTTTAGAAATAAAGTAGATCTACATTCTGATTCTCAGTATATAAGAAGAGCATTTAAAATGAATGATTTATATCCATGGAATACTTTCCAGGAAGAATCAAATTATTGAAGCAAGCTAATCCTCTGTATTATAACCAGAATTACAAGCTTACAATATTCTGAATGACCGTATATGCTGGTGTATAAGTCGGTCCGGCATATAAGTCGACCCAAAAGATAAGGCATCACCACAAAGAAAAACTACTCTACCCATTAATCTATATTATAGTTTAAGGAATATTTACCGCATAAGATTGAGATACTAGAATTGTTTCTTTCAGCTGCCATGTCAACTTCTTGCCTCTTATTAACTATTTCACAACTATTAAAGTGGTAAAGTCTTTTGTTGATATCACTCAGGCTACATAAATAAAAATGCATTACAAAATAGAAACATAATGGTATTAAAAATTTATTACAGAAATAATGGTAATATTGCATGATAATATCAAATCACGACACAGCTAAAACAACTTCTATTAACTGCTAACGCTAAGTCGAATCATAATAATTATATAAACAAAAAGAAACCATGATTTGCTTATTGATCATCATTTTTAAAAAGTATAAATCGAACTTTCAAGTGTCACTAATCTCACTATACTCGGCCGTAAAGGGTTAAACTCTAAGTTCAGCGTATAAGTTAACCTCTTGTTTTTGAGAGATTTTTATTAGGTTCAAGGGTCGACCTATACGCCGGCACATACTGTACATCAAATTTAGTCTATTATGGAAAATTGCGAGTCAAGGATGTTGTTATATTTTCGAAAGTTGCCTTAATTTTATCACTACACTGCCCCTCAACCCACCCGTTCCCATTCCCGCCCCAATCCCAACCGATCCCAACCCCTCCCCCCATTCCACCCGATCCCATCCCTGTCCCCCATTCTACCCGATCCCATCCCCGTCCCCCATCCCACCTGATCCCATCCCCCCCCATTCCACCCGATCCCATCCCCACCCCCCCATCCCACCCGATCCCATCCCCACCCCCCCATCCCACCCGATCCCATCCCTGTCACCCATTCTACCCGATCCCATCCCCGTCCCCCATCCCACCTGATCCCATCCCCCCCCATTCCACCCGATCCCATCCCCACCCCCCATCCCACCCGATCCCATCCCCGTCCCCCATTCCACCTGATCCCATCCCCCCCCATTCCACCCGATCCCATCCCCCCCCATTCCACCCGATCCCATCCCCACCCCCCATCCCACCCGATCCCATCCCCGTCCCCCATTCCACCTGATCCCATCCCCCCCCATCCCACCTGATCCCATCCCCCCCCATTCCACCCGATCCCATCCCCACCCCCCATCCCACCCGATCCCATCCCCGTCCCCCATTCCACCCGATCCCATCCCCGTCCCCCATCCCACCTGATCCCATCCCCCCCATTCCACCCGATCCCATCCCCACCCCCCATTCCACCCGATCCCATCCCCGTCCCCCATTCCACCCGATCCCATCCCCACCCCCATCCCACCCGATCCCATCCCCACCCCCCATCCCACCCGATCCCATCCCCCCCATCCCACCCGATCCCATCCCCACCCCCCATCCCACCCGATCCCATCCCCGTCCCCATTCCACCCGATCCCATCCCAACCCCCATCCCACCCGATCCCATACCCACCCCCATCCCACCCGATCCCATCCCCACTCCCCATCCCACCCGATCCCATCCCCCCCATCCCACCCGATCCCATCCCCACCCCCCATCCCACCCGATCCCATCCCTGTCCCCCATTCCACCCGATCCCATCCCCACCCCCATCCCACCCGATCCCATCCCCACCCCCCATCCCACCCGATCCCATCCCCACCCCCCATCCCCGTCCCCCATTCCACCCGATCCCATCCCCACCCCCCATCCGACCCGATCCCATCCCCGTCCCCCATTCCACCCGATCCCATCCCCGTCCCCCATCCCACCTGATCCCATCCCCACCCCCCATCCCACCCAATCCCATCCCCGTCCCCCATCCCACCCGATCCCATCCCTGCCACCCATCCCACTCGTTCCCATCCCCATATCTTCCCTTCCTCTACAACGGCCAACTTGCACTCTTTCCTATCCTCGTCCAATCAACCGCTTAATTCTTTTCCTATCCCTTAACCATCTCCCATCTACTTCCTTTATTCTTTATTCCGAATCGGGAATTAAGGAAAATACAATACAAAATTAGGGCAATCCAATGAAAATGTACAAAATAAATAAATTATGCATAGCCCCGCCTTAAAAATCATAACAAATGTATCCATTCTGCAATACTTAGTTTGGCTAAGGGTACAAAGATTTTATAACCATATTATATAAATTTCAAGTTATAAAGCATTATACAATATCCATCCTTACATATCTTTATACTATACAGAATTGAAAATATTTTTCGGCCCGGAAGAAAAATAATGTATTTCATTTCTTACTCATCTTCCGTGGTAGAGTGATACTTTAGGGTTTAGCCCTCGGGTTATCCATCCCTTTCTCCCATTTTTTGCTTCCTTCTCTTCCTCTACCACAACCATCTCCCGTCTACTACCTTCATCCATTCTTCCAAAGTTGACATTAGGAAAATATGGGTAATCCAAGGTAAAGGTACAGAATATATAAATTGTACATAGCCCCCGCCTTACAAATCATAACAAATTTATATATTCTGCAGTAGTTAGTTTGGCTAAGGGCAAAAGGTTTTTTTGTATCCATAGTATTTACATTTCAAGTCATGGTACACTATACAAGTTCCGGCCTTACAATTTCTTATACTATACATAATTGAGAAAATATTTTGGCTCGAAGGAAAAATAAGTATTTCACTTTTTTTCATCTTCCGGGGTAGATTGATGCTTTTGGGGTTCTCCCTCGGGTTCTCCATCCACTTCGCAACTTGAGTCGTTTTGCTTTACCGTGTTGATGTACTCATTGTATAAGTTCCTCAAGTGCCTCAAGCTCCTTCCCGCACCCGGTGGCGCTGTGCAGTTTCTTCCCTCTTCTTTCGGTTGGCCGTCAAAGGCTTTTTCCTTCTTTTTGAAGGGCACCATGAAGGCACCTATATATGGAGGGTAAAATTGAGGAATTGAATTTTAAAATTTAGGATCCTTTCTAATTTATTTCTATGAAAAGGGAATAAAATATGAGCATAGATCAAATAAATACAATATTATTAATACCTAGACTGTATATTATATGAACAGAAGTAGATTGCACGATGATTAATTAAAAAGGTACAAAACTCGATCCAAGTTGCAATCCAAAGTTACAGAGCACTCAGTAATGGCTGATTTAAAAAAATAAAACATTTCCTACTCCCAGCCATCGTATCAAAGGAAAAACAAAAGTCCTCAATTGAACCGTTGAAAACAATAAGATAGGAAATTCTCGAAAACGCAGTCATTCGCATATATTTAAAATAAAGATTGTACTTAGAATGTTTGATATTAACTGAGCTATGACCTGCCTATAATTTCCAACAAAATTTGGCCTAGCAAGTACCCAAAAAGTTGCATGTAATTCTTGGTTTAATATGGTTGTTAGTTTCAGGGTAATATTCATAATTTGTGTACTATTGTTAATCAATTAAAAATCTGAATTAACAACAGAATTTATTATCAGAAAGCAGAAACCATATGAGAAAGCTATCAATGTTTCAGTTTAATTATTACTTCCTAGGATGGAAGTAAAAATACTTGGAAGTTTACATGCAGTGTTTTTACTATTAATCGGCAATCAGGTCTGTTAATTACTTAATAGAAAATAAGTGCAAAGACTATAAATTGTTTTTTATGTTTCTTTTCCACGGCGTTCCACCATTTTAGGCTGAATCGTATCAATTATACTTCAATGGCACAGACGTAATTAGCTAATGTTAAAATAATATAACACGATTTGATGTAAGAAACACGAAATATGTTTCAACTCAATAAGGCCAATTACAGAGTTTCAGAGGAATTAAAATTTTTCGTTACCACAAGTTGGAACTCCGATGTCTCCATGAGCATGTTCAGTGATGGTTCTTCTCTGCGCCTTTTAATTGAGGAAGCACATTACGCCTGTGCAATATCGATATGAATGGAGTAGAGCTATCCTCAAACCTTTAGAAAAAAAGGAAGGGAATTAATTGCGCATCGAATAAAAATAATAATTTAATTTGTTTAACTTAATAATTGGATTCTAACTACAGTAATTCTTACCACTGAAATACTGGTTTTCTAACCAGTAAACCTCCGAGCCACGTCCTGGAAAGCGGGACGCCTGGGTCTGAGTCCTAGACAAGTCAATATTTTCCACTTCCCGAAAAACTTTTTGGTTAAGTCGCACGATTTCCTGTGCTAAGTGAAACTTAATTTCTGTACTTTTTGAATAAGAATTGAGTATTTTATTTCACAGCCATGAGCATCTACGCGTTAAAATTATTAATTTTTTTAATGAGGAAATACTTTCTATAGAATAATATTTTCATTTTTGCTATAGTAGAAATATTAATAATATTTCTACGATGGCTAATCCATTGTAGAGAAAGGCTGCAAACTGATTTCGGAAGAATAAATAAAAAACAATAAATAATGTATGTATAATATCTAAATTAAAAAGCACAATTACCCCACAAATACGCTCTTATTATCATACTTAAATGTAAATAGAGATATTATTTAATTCAAATTGTACTCACCGTATATTGTGTTATATCCATGGTCAGAAATATTCTTCTCAGCATCCGCTCACTCCTACTTTTTCGTTCATTATTATTTTTTTAATCTTATCCCCTTTACGCAAAATATCAATCGGGGATAACTAATTTAGAAACTCAATCTTTAAAATAAGAATAAATATTTGACAAAACTAATTCAATGGAAAGAGAAAAGTTTACGAAAGTATATTACCAATATCTCATTAGCTATTCCTCTTAAAACTATGTCATTCAGAATTGAAATAAAAATTCCTCAAAAGACATCTCTCAGTATTTAATTGTAACGTTATTTGGTAAGATATACACATAATACTGATGAGAGATATTGAACTTAACGTCTTATTTCATTCAATTGTAAAGACATTATAAGTGAATAAGTGATAAACAATATGCCTATAATATATGAGACAAAAATAAATTTCGAACTAATAAACTATCAGCATCAACTATGATATAAGTGATTCCTATTTACGAAATACCGGTTGAAGAAGTCCAAATATCTCTAAGTTGTCCAAGAAACATCCCCTCTGAAACATCTCCGTATTTACTCGATGCATCAACTGAAAAAATACACATAAGCAGAGAATGATGAATAAAAGGACTAACAAATGATAAGAGAAATGCTTACAATCTATGAGATTAATCTTAATATCGATGTAATTAATTATCAGCATTATCTATGAGATATTTCATTCATATTTACGAATGCCGGTTCCAGAAATCTTATGTTCTCCAATGGGTCCAGGAAAAGACCTCTAAGAATAATCTCCGTATTTCGTCGAAGCATCATCTGAAATAATTCAAATATGGAATGAATGATGAAGGAAAGCACTAGTAAATTATAAACAAAATGTCAGTAACCTACAAGACTAAAATTAAAATCGAAATAATTTATTATAATCATCATCTATGATGTAAGTTAGTCATATTTACGAAATGCAGGTTCCAGAAGTCGTATGTTCTCTAATTGGTCCAGATAGAGTCCTCTCCCAAACATCTCCGTATTTCGTCGAATCATGATCTACAATAATTCAAATATGGAATGATTGATGGACGAAAGAACTAAAAAATGATAAACTAAATGTCAATAACCTATGGATCGAAAATTAATTTCGAACTTATTAATTATCAGCATAATCACTAATATAAGTCATTCATATTTACGAAATTCCAGTTCCAGAAATCTTTCGTTGTCTAAGTGGTCCATGAAACATCTTCTCCGAAACATTTCCCTATTTTTCCGAAGCATCATCTCCAATAATTTACATATGCTATGAATGTTGAAGAAAAGGAATAATAAATGATAAACTAGATTTCTATAATTATGAGATTAAAATTAATTACCTTCTAATCAATTATCAGCATCATCTTGATATAAGTCTTTTTCATTTACAAAATGCTGGTTCCAGAAGCCTTATCTTCTCTATGTTGTCAATGAAGAATCTTCTCCGATACATATCCGTATTTCCTTGTATCATCATGTAAATTAATACACATTTGATTAATTGATGATTTGACTATACGGTAGCGATTTGAAGTTACATATGTGGAGATAGAAATATTAATTGCTAAAAAGTGATATTCCAAATCAATTAGAATAGAAACCTTAAATATATTCATATTTTTTCTTTGCGAAGGATCATTGGAAAGGCAATCGTTCCCAGTCTGCACCATGCGAAAACTTTTAGATATATATTCGAGTAGCTAGTAGCTTTGAGTTACAAAGTAAGGAATTACAACTGTAATATATGAACCGAAATAGAATCTTACTGCATGTTATTGAATATATTAGACAGTGAAGAAAGAGGAAAATTAATTTGAATTCTTTTTGGTGAGGAAAGTAAAGGACTTACTTGAACTATTACAAAAGAAGGAATTGGAGGTCGCTGGAACCCAATGACGCAGATATTTGGGGAAATACTTTCGCTATCATGAAGATGACATTACTGAGAATGAAACCCCTTCAGTTGGCCTTGCATACAACTCACGGTATGCATGAAAATACTTTTAACTTCGTCGTAGAGAAATTTATGATATTACGGGAAAGCGAAATTGTATGTTTGTGAAACACAAATCAAGGCAAAATAGCTAAAAGAAACGGAGCGAAAAAAAAAACGGATTTAACTATGACTTGGAAATCATCAAGTCAGTGCCAAGGTATAGGTAACAAGTGTACTTAAACCACTTATTCATTGTAAATAGGACATTAGCGTTTCAAATGAAGAACATAATTCAGAAGGTGAAACCCGAAAGAAAGAAACCGGCTTTGCTAAAATATATTAGCAACAGCCACTGTAAATGCGCTAATTTACGCAACGACTTACTTTAAAACTGAGGTTTCCTCACAAAGCATCATTCAATTAAGGAAATAAATGAAAAGAAAAAGATTGTTTGGCGCACCTGGGAATGACGCCCATCTGCTATGAAGGGCCGGAAAGACGACTTATGACGTAGTTTTTTGTGTTTCATTACTGTCAAGCAAATAACGTAAAAATAGTTTGGTAAAAAAGAATAAGGCTTAACTTAGTGACAATTTTCACATTTACTGTCTTGATTGTAATTTTAACATTACTGTGTGAATAGGACATTAATTTACGAATGCCAATTGGTTACTCGGGAATGTATAGAAAAGAATCTTTAGCGGTTTTTAAAATCCCAATTATGAATTCCTAATCTGATTATACAATTACCGGCAACGTTTCAAGTTCCCTCTATAATTCTTAAGTTCTAAATAATAATGAAATAGAAAAGGATGCAGGAAATAAAGGCATGATAAATGAGATATGAGATGATAATCTGATAATTAATGTTGGATACTTAACTTATTTTTTATTGCTATAGGCACAAGTATTAATAGGAAACTATATCATTAGATATGCATCAAATTTTATAAGAGAGTGTTGCCGAGGGGGTCTGTTTCATTATGTTTTAATCGATTATAAATCATCAGTTAATCTCAATGCAGTAGTCATCTAAACGTGATTAAAACTTAGCAATCATATCCATACTAACTTTGAAACTCTAAGTTTAAATAATAATTATATTAAAATTATTATAATATAATATTCCAATTATAGTGTGGAGTTTTAGAAACAATCTTCATGAATTATTATTACTTTAATTAAATTAAGAAAATCAAGAGTCAGAAAATGAATCCTCGTAGTACTGCAATTTTCATCGAAAAAAGGGTGAAGTGAGTGCGATAAGTTGCATATCTGAACGTGAGTTAGAAAAACTTATAATTCAATATTCTACTTGTGTTGTTCGCGCAATGAATTAGCGTTTGATACTGCAACCAATGACGCGTAATGGGAAAAATCAGCTACATCTAATTGTAAGTACATTTGTAATTCTAAACATGTCTTGGGAAAATTAAGAAAACAGGTAAGAACAGAAAATATATTGTGTGTACCTTTTTGAAGACAGAAATCTAGGAAACGTGAAAGAAAACAGTTTAGGTGAAATAAAATAATATTTTGAAGGTACTTAAGTTTAGTAAACATTTTTGCGAATTTTTTTATAAGTTTAAAGTTAGGTAAGTCGTACATTCCGAAGGATAAGGCAATCCTAAATGTTAATATATAAGCATATCATTAGCAGCTAGACCTTTATGAAACGTATTTATAATTTAGATATTATTACTGAAGGATCGTCTTTTATGGTACCGTAAGTTGTAAATTGCAAGATAAAAATGCTAATTGAACGAAATATGTAGCTGTCAGCTAATTTAATAAATGCCGTCTATAAGATAAATGTAAGGGATTTGAGTAGCTTCAAACGAACTCGAAGACAATTCGAGAATGAATCGAAGTTAATGTTTACTACATAAAAACGTTTACGCTATAATTAGTCTCATAAACTCAAAATTGACAGTCTGAGCCTTTACTTGGTGGTATTACATGATATAGTTCAAATGTTTGAGTCCTAAAATCGCAATTTTATATAATACTATAATTTTACTTATTTCAAAGCAAATAATAAGGTTACTCGATTATCCTAGACGAGGTAATAAGGAATCTTAGGAAAACAAACATATGTATAAATGAAGAGGCAAAACAATCCAAGGTCGCAACCCCACATCGTGTCAAACGGAAATATTTACAAAAAGTTACTTTCATTTTCAGAGAAAATGTTTACGGAGAAAGAAACGGAAATGGAAAGCTCAATAGCAATGGACCTTATGGAAATATCGTCTCAATTATACGTAAATACCTTTCTTTTCTAATTGCGACAACATTGAGTGAGCGCGTGAAAGGGAGAGTGTATGGTCGTGAGTCTCAATATAATGCACCAAGGATAAAAGGTAGTATATAAGTTCCGTTTACCTACTTTAGAAATCCTGTCCATCGCTGTCCTCTGGACTCTTCAGGAGTGACGAATCCTTTAGCCGTCCTCTCCTTTTGAATACTGAAGCCGACCCTTAATCGATATCCGAGATATTAACTATGCCAAAATCTGAAAACAAGATTACAAATTAGATATATTTTTATCAAGCTTAATCAAGTAAGCACTGTGAAATTACGGAAATGGGCAGCTATAAACTTTTATCGGTAACTTTCAAAGGAAATATCCGTTCTGTCACAACAAATGTAAGGGTTAACACAATGTCTTACGTTACCTGATTAAAGCATCCGGTGATTAATAGAAATAATTTATTCATAGGGCAGCAATAAAATTTGAGGAAAACATTAGTCTAATCTTCTGATTAAGATAGAGGCCATTTAATAGGGGCTCAAGAACTAAAACTTACTTTTTATTTCTTATTGGTGCTAAATATGAATAAAGTAAGCTAATACTTTTTAGTCTGATGTCCAAACAATGATAATTAGCATGACTTTGATTTTAAGTAGAATGAATTAAATATAGCTCATGTATTGACGAGAGCGTCATTCCTGGATTAAGTCCGATATTTTTCTCCTACAAAGCTTTCTCTAAACTCAATTATAAAGACAAGATATTTTCACTAAACTATTTAGTTTCAATTTAATTTCTTCGATGTTTTTCGCAAAATCGATTATAAAATTTAAAAAAATGAACTCATTCTATCTATTGATTAGAATATCAAAAATAAACTAATGCAATATCGTAAAGAAATACGTGTTGAAAAAAGTTGGTTACCTCCCATAATCTAACGTAACCTATATTTTGCATCAATGAAGCAAAGTGAAAGTCAAAAAGAAAAAAATAACTGTGAGAAAATTTAAATCGAAAAACAATTATTTCAATAAAACTAGATCGCAGGAAAATTTCGAATAAGAAATGATATGCCGTTAGTAGGATATCCTCCAAATTTCCGAATGTGACGTAAGACACTACATTCAAATTAGTAACGGTTTTTTGAAAATATAAAACGTATGCATTTCAAATTCGTTTCCAAAAACTAAAATAACGCATCTGTATAAAATATTAATCTCTAACTGTAATTAGTGTCCCAGAAAAATGATTACGCTAAATAGGAAAAACGTTGTAAAAGAATGTGATTGCTTCTCATGACGTAACCTATCCTAGAATTAAATGAAGGACATTAACTAAAACGCGCAAATGTAAAGTTCCAAATATATTTCAAGACAATCAATTCAAATCAGTAATTCTTTTTACTATGATCACTATACCTTACCGCATTGGACAAAGATGAGCTTTGATCTGTAACATTGCAATGACAAATTCCGTTATATGATAATCAAAATGAAGAATTAATTGTGAGAAAATTTAACTGCAAAAAATTATTTCTTTTAAACAAGATTTCCGGAAACATTTGAGTGAGAAGTGATATACTGTTATTTTTTGAAGTTCCGAATATAACGCAAGACTCATTTTCAAATAAGTAACGGTTTTTGACATTTGAAATTGACAATGTTAGAATTTTAAATTTTTGCTCCCAAAAAACTTATAAAACTGAAATCGTTTCAAATATGAATTTCTAAATGGAATTACAATCTCGAAAATGATTCCGCTACATATTACAGAAAAACGTAGAAAAAGGAAAGTGATTTCTTTTCCGCGACGTAACCTAACCTTGATTTTACACGAAAGTCATTAACTAATATTTCACGACGAGAAGAATTAAATGAGGGAAACGTTAACTCAAAACAATGATTTCTTTAAAACAGTATCGCAGGAAATATATGAATAACATATCTTATGTAACTTACCCTTTGCAGTACTTCGAAGTTCCGAACGTAACTCAAGACACTAAATGCAAATCGGTAACGGTATATATTAAAATGACGAAACGACTTACCCAGAAGAAATCTCAGCGACGACTGAGGAAATTTCCGTTGCCGTAAGTTATGAACAATATTGCTGTATTCTGATTGGTCGAATTTGAAATCTATGTCCGTAGCCCTCCACCAAATACTGGAAATTATATTTTAAATACCAATATATAAATATTAATGTTTATAATATACTTATAAGTATTTTTCCTTTTTTATTTAATGATATTAAGGGATATAAATCTGCGTAATTATGTTGCGTGATATTTATAGCAATTTGTAACTCCCCATCATCAATTAACAAAGGAATGCGATTGGCGCATCGTTCCACTTTAAGAATTAGATTTTAATGACTATTTTGATTTTATCAAAATCTTTATTTGGTTGGAAAAAATCTAGTATTTACGGAATTGCAATGAAATGGATGTCGAAGAATTACAATAATCAATTCCCTTCTACGAAATATGTTTGTTACGGATACTACAAATGACCTTCACTTGTTTGCTAAAAGCCTTGCATAATTTTCGACTGAATACTTTGGCAAACGAATCGTTGACGAATTCATGGTCACAGCAACTTACTTGGGCATTAATTTGAGGAAATTTCATGCAAAATATAAAATATTTACAAAATATTGCACCTTTATGTCTTCGCATGAATTTGATATCTACTTCCGCAGCCCTGCCTACAATGTCTATTCATTATTTTCTTATATAATATTTTAAATTTAAATAGCATTTATTTACCTTGATGAAGTGTTATGTTATCGAAATTTAAACTTTTTAAGAATAAAATTGTTTTTAAAAGCAACTTTGTTAACATTGAATGAATTTGATGGTTGCCACAAAGCCATTGCTCGAAATACCCGAAACATTGCAGAATAGAATATATATTGTACTTAAAGAAATTCATATCTTTGTTTAGAATACCTACTTACAGAACTTTAATTCTCTGTTAATAAGTTACGTAATATCATATCCTATTAATGACGATTCTTAACTCCTGTACTTCCATTGACAAAAGAATGCGATTGTCAACTCCTCGAGGAATTTCGATGTCTTTAAAGATCTCATCTTCCCTCGGAATATGTTTGTTACGACTCCTCTCTCTCTCTCTTATCCACATATGACCTTCACTGCAAAGAGAAATAGGAAAGTTTTGCTAGGCGTCTGCTCGCTGTGCACATTCTTACAATTAATCCTAAACGATGCAACAAATATAACATTTCTCAATTGTTTATCTTCACTAGATGAATCTATTATTTTTAATTATGATTTTGATAAATGGATTACTGATAATGGATATTGGACATATGCTGTCAAATCGGGATAGCCATGATATTTATCAAGTTTGATCTTCTAGTTAAAGAATTTAAATGTTAAAGAATTTCGTAAATGAAACTGCTAGATTAATTAGATAAATAACATGCTCCGTGATGTTAAACGTTCTTGAATCCTACTCACACAGAATCAGTCGAGAATGATACGTAATAGCTATCTAATGACTTTTCGCAAACCTTTGTAGTAAAATCAAAAATATAAAATTCTGTCCAACATCTATCAGAGATCATACATAGTCATATTGTCATTAATTATTTTGACTGAAACTTTTGGAAAAATTAACATTACCGTTTCACTCCAGTATCAATCCATGTATTCTAATTCTTGAATATCTTGAAGATTCCTTCATCAAAGTTGTAGAAAAGCACACCTTTTCGAACCTAATTGAGGAAATCACTGTGTAAAGAGCTGATTTTTTTCTTTCACAAAGCATTTTATTTGAGCACTCGATTCTCTTACGTTGCACATGCGTCACTCTCATTGTAAAACAGAAATCCAGATGAAAAAAGGTATCGTTCACTGTTAATTGAGGCAATCCTGATCGATTTAACACTTCAAACACTCAAATTCACAAGTCATAAGAACGCCATTTCACATACGACCTTAACTTTACCACGAGACTACCTGTTTACCGCGCTTTTGGTAGTTCCGATTGTCTTGAAAAGTGAACTACGTTGGGCGTTCCACGAGCTGCGAGTAAAGTCATGTGACTTGCTGTTCTCTTCTTGATTTTGATATGGCGGTCATTATCTAACTCTAAAATTACTCGAAACGAATTCTAGTGGGTATGCTATGAGTGCTTAAGACATAGGACAAGTTCACTGTGAAATGTTAGAAGAGCTTGTTTCCTTGGAGTACAACAAAGGTCAACCATCTTGTGATATCCTTCAAAGGCCCAAATGGTAAATAAGGGAGAAAATGGATCGGTGTATTTTTGTCGTGGTCTTTACGTGTGTATTAATAGTTTAAATTTCTATTACTAGTGGCAATTTGGTGTAAAGACAACTGTAATCGGAAAGTTATTCATAAGATGGGTAGATATGTTGAGAAAGAAGTCAATCCAAATCTTGGATGTGTGGATACCGAGTGTAAAGAAAAATTACCGTACCAGAGAGTCACTCCTGCTGTCATGTTAGAGGCTGCTTTAATCTCAAAACGATCCAGTTTGGTAAGAAATTAGAGGGATTCATGAACAAGAAGAGGGAATGATCATTTCTTGTTTAGTAAAATGATCATGTTAAGGCACACAGGTAGGATGAAAGAAGTAGATTTAAAATTCATGCTAAGACATAAAGGTGCAATATTTCGTAAAAATTTAAATTTTTGCATGGAATTTCCTCAAGTTAATGCCGAGGTATGTAGCTGTGACCATGAAATCGTCAACGTTTCATTAGCCAAAGAATTCAGTCCAAGATTATGCAAGGCTTTTAGCAAACAAGTGAAGGTCATTTGTAGATGACCGAGTATCCTTAACAAATGTATTTCGTAGAAGGGAAGTGATTATTGTAATTCTTCGACATCCATCTCACTAAGATTCCGTAAATACTTGATTTTTTATAACCTAAGAAAGACTTTGATAAAATAAAAATAGAGTCATCAAAATGTAATCCTGAAAGTGGAACGATGCGCCAATCGCATTCCTTTGTTAATAATAGCTGATGGGGATTTTACAAATTGCTATAAATATCGCGAAATATAATTACGAAGATTTATATCGCTTTATAGCATTTACCTAAAAAGTTAAAATATTTATAAGTATATTATAAACTATAATATTTATTTATTGGCATTTAAAATATAATTAACCGTATTTGGTGGCGGGGCAGCGGACATAGATTCCAAATTCGACCAATCAGAATACAGCAATATTGTTCATAGCTTACGGCAAAGGAAATTTTCTCAGTAGTCGCTGAGATTTCTTCTGGGTAAGTCGTTTCGTCATTTTAATATATACTGTTACTGATTTGAATTTATTGTCTTGAGTTACGTTTGGATCTTCGAAGTACTGAATACGGTAAGTTACATACGATATGTTGTTCATATAATTCCTGCGATATTGTTTTAAAGAAATAATTTTTTTGAGCTAAAGTTTACCTCGTTTAATTCTTCTCGTCGTGATTTATTAGTTAATGACCTTCATGTAAAATGTAGGTTAGCTAATGACGTGGGATAAAATCACTTTCCTTTTCGACTTTTTCTTTAATATTTTGCGGAATAATTTTTGAGACTGTAATTCCATTTAGAAATTCATATTTTAAACGAGTTCAGTTATTTAGTTTTTTGGAGCAAAATTTCAAACTCATACAATGACAATAAAAAAACCGTTACTAATTTGAATTTAAGGTCTTGTGTTACATTCGGAACTTTGGAGGATAACGGTATATAATATCGAGTTTTTCGGCAATATTGTTTTAATAGTTTATGGAGTTCACATTTAATTGTTCTTTTCTTGTTTTCATTTGTGCGTTTCACTGATGCAAGATATAGGTTACATTAGGTTTCGGGAAGTAAACTACCTATTTCCTTACAGTTAAGCTTTAGCTTATTTAGCGATTTAGTAATCAATAATTACAATGAGTACATATTTTTCAATTTCAATATTGACTTTCCGTAAAACGTCGAAGGGATCCAATTGAAACTTAATATTTTGGGTACGTGCGTATGTTTAGAGTAGTGTATGTAGGAGCAAAGTACAAGTCATGCTAATATATATTGTTTGCTCATAGATTATCTTTTGGTCCGTTAATTTTGATATTCATAACTATTTAAAACTAAGTTCCCATTCTTATGCACGAAATAAATAGTCATTATCAAATTGAAAAATTAAATACTGGGTTCTCGTTTTTTATCTGTCACCAGTGGATTTTTTTAGAAAGAAGAGTAGTTGTTTCACTTCTCCTTCTCAGGAAGTGTTTTGTTTTTTTTAAACCGATTATGACAAGGTCAGTGTGATTTCAAAATAACGGAAATCAACATTGGTGAGTTACAGATTAACGTTCATGTCGGTCCTTGGCCGTAAGGTACAGTTAATTTAATTGAACTCACTTTAACTTTTATTGATTTGATTTGATTTTGTTTTCACATTTTGATAGCTTGCTAGCATTTAAATACCATTTTAGATTTAAAATGCAAGGAAATTTAAACTCTAACATTCAGTTGTAAATTATCTCGTTAGTCAATTTTATTTATGGATGCTGCAAGACCTCACAATTTGGACTTAAATGTAATTCAGTTTTGTTTTGGTTGCTTACCAATAAACTTTAGTGCATACTCTTTGCCGCTATTTGCTTATTACGTATGAAATGTAATTTGTTCTCAATTTTTCATATCATCCTAACTTATATATATATATATATATATATTCTATTAATAGATTGAATCAGCTATTATTGCGATACGTAATGAAGTTTAATGCTTCAATACCTTCTTTATTTCTATTTATCTAACCGGACAGTATGCATTTGGCTCAAAACTAACGAGAGAATGAGAAAAAAGTATTAACGATGGAGGTTAAGAGTTATTGAATATTATCTTAAAGTAGCTAATACATTGAATTATGTATTTTAATTGAGTTTCTTCGAAAGAGGCTGCAAGTTTGACTTTTAGTTAGAAGCCTATCCACAGTAACTCATATTCAGAAATCAGTGCTAATCATTATAGTGCTTGAGTATAATTAATTTTAAATGGAATTAATGTATAATGCCATAGATATTCACCATTGATGTTTAGATTGATTTCTTATTGATAAGGGCGATGTCTGGATCCACTAATGAAGGTCATACGGGACTCAAATGCAAGCCAAAGAGAGTGCCTTCATTCATTCCTCACTGCAGTGCAAGCGATCGTTTACCTTGTAGAGTTATTTCTTTCATTACATTATCCTAAAAGTAAAAGAAGGCATTGGCAAAGGTTTCTGATTTGCTGGCATCGTTTTTTCGCCGGTACGAGTCATAGGTTTTGCGTGATGAAAGAGAAAAACACATTTCCTTTCATACTTTCTAGTAGAAGATATAAGATAACATTATTTGTAGGTTTTGCATGCAATTATCGCAACACCTGTGAAGAGTCTTGCTGTTTTTTCTAGTTACTAAAAAATAGGAAGCTACTCAATGTGTGTGCATGCTTCTTCTTACGTTCAACTCAATTTTATTATTAGATAAAAATAAGGAGTATGAAAAATCGATCGATGACGATCAGTCATCGATTAATAATATTACAATTTTTTAATGCGTTATCTTCCTAAATATATAGTCTTATTTGAATATATTCTATTGTATCCTGGAGAACTTACGGAAGATCTGTTTTGGCAATGCTAACACAATATTCTGTTTCTGCCTTCCTTGTTTTATATCACAATTTTTAGTGAATGACAGCCATCGTGTCAACCTTCAAACGCTTTTTATCATACACCTATAGCTAAAAACATTTAACTTGTCATTAATATGGACTTCCTCACTGACGTCGTGGTGATCTAATGTTAGTAACGATATTCAAAGAAATCCGGATAATTTTTTTTCTATGATTTTTTATTTGACCGTAAGACCTAAGAACGCAATTTGCGGTGGAAAAAATATTATAAAAACAATCTGTCACTGTAATTCCTTTCCTTAGTATTCATTTCTTCTTAGGTTTTAACTTCACAGGTTAGATGGAAGAGGAGACTTTTTAGTCTCAATCTCGCCTAATAAAGACCCCTAATAATAATAATAATAATAATTTCTAGCACTGCAGAGCTGAAATTACATTGCATTGATTTATACACGAAGACTATTTTACTCCTGAGTCGCTGGATGGCATTTTCGCGTTTCTGTATTTCGTACCGTAATACCGTATTATTTCGATTTAAAGTAAATAAGAAATTCGAGTAATAACCTCCCTAAAATTCCCATATTATGTTTGAATCAGTTTTCTTTTCGCTTCCTATCTTAGAGCTTTTGTACACCACTTCGTGTGTCACAACCATTCACTTTCACTTTCCTACTTAATCTTTTTCTCTGTAAGTAGAAGTAAAATGTATTCTCGTACATACCAGGAGATAAATTCAAGGCTATCTGCTATTTTGCTTTCATTTTTCGTTGCTTTCTCGATGAATTTGTTCTCAAAATATGCTTTAATATTTGTAAATATATCGGATAGTATCGATTAGGGGTTCCGAAGACCTTTAATGACCAAGCCTCTCTTAGCTCTGTTAATGGTATTATTTTATTAACCTTGGATAAATCAAGGCCTTTATATGAATTCCTCATATTTTTGCTATGCCTCAGTTTGGTGATAAATTATAGTAATATTGTATTTAGGTTTGGGACGGGTTCACGTGTCACTACTATAACTCTATGCTTCAAATTGAATTCCACCACCAAATCAAATGTATGCTTAAGGTTTTGCATCGTGTAGACTGGAAACTTGGAAACCTCCCCATGTTTTGCAAAGAAAGTACCGGTTTAAAAAACATGGATTTAACTCGATTTTAAAATGGATAGCTAGGAATTAATGAGTTTTTCTTCACACGACTGACTTCTAACGCAATTCATATTTATACATCCCAATGCGTAACATCGAATCCCTTTCGTAGATTCGTTTCTTAAAATAACTTTTTCGCGTCATATCAGTCACCCCTTCCTATGAAAGGAATTAGTGGAAGTTATTGAGTGTTCATCTAAGGAACATTTACTCAGTAAAATGGAATTTCTCTTAGAGAGAAAATAAACAGAAACTATTCCTAAATATGCCTGTCTTTATTTGGCATACACAAATTTAGAATTTTATGGCCTATTTCAAACATTAGATGCATTATAACATATTTCTTATACCTGTAACTTAGAATAAAAAAAACTGACGACGCTTCTACATTGCAAATTTTCCAATTTGTAACATTTATCTGATATGACTCCAGTGTCGCGAAAGGATGATGTTATTTTTTTCGAACGGCGAAAAAGAGAAACAATTGTTCCAAAAGTAGTCACTCCGTAGTGTGCCACGAGTATGAGGCGACATGAGTCATTTAATTGTGTTTCTGCATTACAATATTAACAGTGTTCCATAAATTATTAGAATTCTTACATGATGCTTCAGTTTAAAGTAAATTTGATCCTTAATCTTTTAAAAACTATTCCTCCTTATCTAATTTATTAAACTGTTATAATAAAATTATTATATTGCCTATCATCATTTTAATTCTCTCTTCTGATCAAAATTGCGTTACTCGAACTTTACTTTATATGTCACAAGAAGCTCATATTAAATTCAGAGTTGGTTCATTGCTGGTGGTTACTTTTAAGTTCAAAGGAGATCTGGGAATAAACCAAAGCCTCCATAAATCAGTATCATAGATATTTTCACCGTAATTTTTGTATTAATTTCTTACGCATTATGTCGATTCCCCTTGGTATAGCCTTTCTTGCGTAGCTCCAATAATTTCATCCGATACCAATTATCCATTTTCATGTTATGCATCAGCAGATACTATTATATTGGATACAGTATTTCATGAATAAGAATGTTAAAATACCGTTTTAACTCGAATCTTACTTTTCGAAGGGTCCAGAATGAGATATATTCCTAATTATATAGCCTTATACTTAATGTTTATTATGTATACAGTGTTCATGGGCATTGAGTACATTCTGAATGAAATTAATTGATATTTTACTAATTTGGTATTTTGGTAGTAGTTGAAGCGTAAAGAGTGCATGAAATTCCAACATTACTGTTAGGGATGTGAAAGTAACCTTTAGTCAAGGAACTTATCTTTTTTACGTAATTTAATGCTACGAGGCATTACAATTTAAAGTGAAATGATGAGGGATTCTTTCTTGAATGCTCTTCTTCTCTGCGAATAATGCTCGATGTTTTGTGCGAAAAATCGTTGGTTTGCTGAAATTCGTTGGGCATATTTGCGCTTTTACCATGGCCATTGTTTCTACGTTTTAGAAATTTCGCTTCCTTTAATTCCAATTTCACCTTACAAATTATGTTCTTTCTTTGAAACTCTATTGATCTATTTACATTAAATGCCTATACCTTTGTTTCGACTTAACGATTCCGAAGTCATAGTTGAATTAGTTTTTTTTCCTTTTCTCCTCTTTTCAGTTCCTCCTCTTTTAGCTTTTTTACTTGATTTGTGTTCCACAAAAATACGCAATCTCTTTCACATCTTATCTTAAAAGAAGTAAAGGTATCAAAATAAATATTTTGATACCTTTCCATACAGGTCTGATGATGCAGCCATGCTGCGAAACCATGGTCGCTTGTGTACCTTCTCTGTAGTCTAGTAAAAGTTTTCTCAATATGAATTTTGATATTATTAATAACTACCACAGAGTTACGCCTGATTCCGTTTCGTTTAAGGAAAGGTATGTTCATGCATACCATCAGATATCTGCAATGCCAACCACTAATTTGCTTTCCTTTGGGTTTACTTTCTCTGTAACTTTATTCTCAAGAAAGAGAAAGGAGTTTCCCAAATATTTCCGTAGTTGCCGTAATAGGGTTCCAGCGACCTTGAATATTTTGCTCATGTTTTAACAGTTCAAGGAGGTCTTTTACGTTCCTTATCAAACAAAGAGCTTTAAATTAATTTTCCTATTTCTTCACTGCCTTATATAGGCAATAATATGCAGTAAGATCATAGTTTGGTTTGATATCGGTTCTTATATTACAGTTTTAATTTCTAGCTTCATAACTCAAAGCCCCTAGTCACTCTTACATAAGTAAAAGGAACATTTTTTACTTCAAATAATGGCCTTCCCAATTCTCATTCGCAAAGGAAAAATACGAATATTATTAAGGTTAGAAATATAAATATTTTAGGAGATTCAATTCTTAACGGAATGAATATTTCAATCTCCTGACGCGCAGCTTCAAATCACTATCGTATAGCCATCTTTTTTAAGTAATTTCGTCTCCATAACCATAAATGTCTTCCTTCGTGAGGCACTCTAAACAGTTCAAATCATTGCCTTTTTATCAAGCAAGTTTTTTATCGAAGCAAATTTATCAAGTTTAATGGAATGTTATACAGTTCTTGCAATCTACTTCTGTTTATATAATGATATAGTCTAGAAATTGATAATAATGATTCATTTCCTCAATCTTCCTTCTATATTGAGCAATTCATGCTGCACTTCGCGAACCAGTAAAACATCTCAACGGCCATGATAAAGAAGAGGGTAGAAGTTGCACAGCGCCTCCAGGTGCGGGAAGGAGCGGAGAACCTTGCCTTCGACATTTCCGGCACAGTCTAAAATGCCCTCCTCCTATGGCGTCTCTGCAATCCTTCCCGAAAAATCTGGGCGCTCGTAAGTAGGACGATTTAGGCCTTCTACATTGAGCATTTCAGTATGTAACTGCACTACCAGACAACGACCCCAGGTTGCGAAGAGGATGGTGAACCCGAGGGTGAACCCCTAAAGCATAACTCTACCCCTAAAGATGAGAATAAGTGAAATACATTCCTTTTCTTCCGAGCCACAATATTTTTGTAATCATGTCTAGTATAAGAAATTGTAAGGCGGGAACTTGCATAGTGTATCATTACTTGAAATGCATATGATATGAATATAAAAAACTTTGCAAAAGTTTAGCTTAGCCAAACTTACTATTGTAGAATGTATAGATTTATTTTGAGGTGTAAGGCGGGGCTACGTATATTTTATATAATTTGTACCTTCTCATTTGATTGCCCGTATTTTTACTAATGTCTATATTTATAGTCATGTATAGTATAAGAAATGTTTCAAATGAGCATGTTTTAGCTATTTTCCCGAACATGTCTGTCTGTGTGTCTGTCTATGGTTAAAAAGTTTGTGGGCGCTCTATCTTAAAAAGTAATTATCCCATCATTTTCAAAATTCATAATTAGAATTTTACTAACAATGCCAAGAGTTGATTAGTTTTTGGAGAATATCGCTTAACCGAAAGTTACGGTTTATCCGGAACAAAATTTTGTTTCTTAAATATCTCTGTAAGAATGCAATATAGGTATATACATTTACACACAAAATTTGTAGATAATGTACTTAACTACAACTTTTTTAAAAACATTTTTTCGTTATACTGATTTTTTAGGAGTTATTCTTCAATAATGGTTAACCGAAAGTTGTTGTATACCCAGACATTTAAGTTTTTCATACTTATCTCTGTCAGAATGCAATGTAGGTATGTTCAATTAAGTACCAAAGTTATAGATTATGTTTTTTACTGCAAAGCTTGTATGAAACATTTTCCTGTAACACTCATTTTTTTGGAGTTATTTATATATTACCGGCATAGGCTTATGTTTTCAATAAATACGAAGAAAGTCATGTGTTGGCCACATCAGATTTTTCATAATGTCTAATTGGGAAGAAAGGGTGCAGGTAGTACATGGGAGATGATAATGGAAGAGGAAAGGAAGGAAGCGATTGATTGGGAGAGGGGTGGAATGGTGTGAGCGTTGGGTGCTATAGAGGTAGGAAATTATTGTACAGGGTACAGGGAGAGTTGGGAGTCGGTGGGGTAGAGGGAGGGATAGGAGAATAACAGGGGGTTCAGAGTTGGTGGGCCATCGGGTTAAAAATGGGTGGTACGTTTCTAGGTATAAAAGTGGGTGGTTAGTGTGAGTGTGGGTGGGGAAGATGGTGGGATGATAGTGGGTGGGGGAGAGGGAAATATGGGATGGAGTGGGGTAGAGGGAGAGATAGGAGAGGGTAAGGTAGAGGGAGAGAGGGATGAGAGAGTGTGTGTTAGAGGTAGGGATGGGATAGGGCGGGTTAGAGGGAGAGAAGGGAGTGGGTGGGGTAAAGTTAGGTATGGTTGAGGGAGGGATTGGAGTTGGGGGTGTAGAGTGAGGGATGGGAGTTGGTGGGATAGAGGCAGAGATAGGAGAGGGTATGGTAGAGGTAGGGATGGGAGGGAGGAACTTCATTGCATTAATTTGAGGCCGATCTTATTCCTATACTAAAAATGAGACATTTCATTGATATTCTCATTGAAGTTATACTACTATGCATATAATATGAATTTGCACAGAGATAATAGATAACACTGAGTTAAAGGTAATTAATTTACAGAAAGAAAAACAAAAGATAAATAGATTAATACAAGTGAATTCTTCATTGAGTAATTAAACAACAACATGGCAGTTCTACCTTAGTTTATTAGTTTGAAAATACATCTGAATATAAGATCGGTTGCTAAAAGTTATTTATCCATATTTGTTTTACAGCCTTGTGACTTTACATAATGAAATTAAGAATGATTCTCGTTAGAAAAAATCTAGTGTCTATTAAAGGTTGTTAAAAGGAGTGATAAGATCATCAATCAATCACCTTGTATTTATCAGGGAATAAAGCTTTTCAAAGAAAGATAACATTGGGGCCAAAATTCAAACACTGACTTACTGAGAGCACCTTGCGTCATCGTCACTTGAAATCACTCCTGAATAAATAATAACCCACTCCTTCTACCATCAAACTGATTTACCATCGGTTAATTCATCAGAGTCCCTCTGGAAATTGATTTCTTGTAAAAAAGGAACCTCCAGGTAGCGTTTAGTCACACCCAGAGATAAATCTGTTAAATTTAAATCCTCTCAGTTTTTGTAATGGACACACTGCGATCTCATGAACTTGAAAAGCGAGAATTAAGCGATCGTTCAATTTTTAAATCTAAAACATTGTTCTATTTGGCGGTTATTTTTGGAGTAGCGCCAATAGATGCGTCTCCCTCCGAGCCACAGCAGCGATTTAGATACATTTTGTTTGGCTCGGCCATAGCAGTGACCGCAGGCGGGTCAATTACAACTTTCTCGGTGAAAAAGAGTTCCAACGAAGATGATTTCATTACATCCCAAACTATTTATGATTACTGGCAACAAATCTCGTTCATTCTTTTGGCATCGTCGTCGCTTCATTTCGTTCGTGGTCGTCGCTTTTTCAAGGAGGCTGTCATCATCGCTGTACACGTAGAGAAGGTTTTAAGTAGAAAGAGGAAGTTGAAAGATGAGAAATTCAACCACAACGTCCAAGTTATCTTTTTCATAGTATCCAATATAACTTACTTCGTTACGCTCACGATTTATCTCAGTAGCGTAATAGAGGCACGTAGTGCACTTAACCAAGTAAGTGACTTCTCTTGGTGGGAGTGTGACCTCATAGTTAGACATTTGATAGTTAACTTATTTCTTAAACTATTGGAAATACTCAAGAGCTTAAATGAGGCTATTAGAAAAAATTCTCAGAAAGATTTTTCATTCGATGAATTCATCCCTTATTCTTATTCGTCCAATCAACGGGAAAATGTATTTGAGGGATTTCTGACGAAGAGAAAGATACGGTTGTGGTGTTCCATTCATAACTCGATGAGGCACGCGTCCCAAACCGCGATTAAGATTGCTGGTCCATATTTGGTTGCGGTCATGATTACCAATGTCAACAACGTGACCTTTGCAGCCTATTTCGGCATAAAGAACATATTGTATCCCAGTGAATTGTGGCCTGCCTATGTCTTCTGCACTTGCTTGTGGTGCGCTATTAACTTGTTTTCAGCGGTGTGCAGCATTATCATCGTGTCGCAGATACAACATCAGGTAACATGGTTTAATCTTTAAAGAATGGCACTTGAAATTTTTAAATACTCCCAAAGTAATACTTGGGGTGTTAAACCCATCATTTCTTTTAATTTTAAGTGAACAGTAACGTAAGTAATGTAAGATTATGGTGTTGCATAATGACTATTTGTTAAGAATTTAAAAAGCATATATTTGATTTCACAATTTAGATGGTAAAACGAATCGAGGTAGCCCATTTCAAAGCAATGATTTTTATTCACGATAAATTTATAGAAAATTCCATAAAAATCTTAAAATATTATTTATTAGGTGCCGTAAAAATTTGGTTTGGCAATATTTAAGGATGTATTAGGGGAGCGTACTTACAAGCTTAGTGGTATGGGCGTTTAAAGGGGTGGATTGCTCATATCTAGTGCATAGTTATGAAATACAGGGAAAATATAACGAATTATCATGAAAGAACTAATGGTATAATAAGATGAAGTGACTGAAACATAGGTTAATTAAGGCAAGGAAAAGTGACTGAATACGAAAAGGTCCTACATCTAGGAAAACTCCCAAGGAAGTTTTACTTATGCATTAACAATAATATTAGCTTTTACATACATATGGAATAGTATGGTTAGTCTACTGTATTGAACTGGCCAAAAACTTAAACCTTTCACACGTCGTAAATACTGTTTTGCTAAAATACGAGCTATAAATTAAAATGTAAGAGAATTAAGAAATATTTTCATTGCGTCCAAGTAATTTTGGTTACAATTACGTACTGATACTAACAAAAAAATATACTCGATACCTCTACAAACTTTGCATGGTTCTATTTGCTGATGTTTTATGCATTAACAAATATATAAAATTGTATTTTCATTGCTAATTTTATATTGTATTTTTGGCTCACATTTGTAGCTCTTAATAAAAGTATATTGTATACGCGGTACTTTATCTTTTCTCCTTCTGCTTATGCACTTGACTTTTTATAGAATTTGGGCGTCGTTTCTAATTAAGTTTCGACTAACTCAATGACTTCATCACGTTTACAATATGCTAAGAAATATTGGTTTATCCGATAACTTGCTATTCAACATCAGCAATAGCATACGTAACAGCTTCATAATTGATTATTAAAACGACTGAAGACTTGTTCTACGAGCGAAATTTGGAAAGTGTCAATCAAGATCGAATTACTATTACTTTAAGAACTTAGAGTAAGACTGTAAACATAAATTACGGTATATTTTGGTTCGCTTGAGGACTTTCGTGGAAATATTAGTGATTATTTTATTAAAACGGAAAGTGTAGGCAAGAAATTATTTTTGTATTTGTGATCAGAAAGCGTTTGTTCGTCCAATTTCTCGAAATAATGACCTTTGCGTCATTACTCTGAATGAAAATTTCCCCGTTACATTCTTTAATACTCCAAAATTCACTCATTGAAGGAACGGTTGGCCTCTGATTTTGCCAAATAACACTTCGGTTGCCCCTTTGTGACCTGTTTCGATTCGCCTTGAAGATTCCACGGAATCAATACGATTAATCTCTCATTCAATCAATGAAAATCCACTTTCGGAAACTCTCTCTGCGGCCTACCGAAGTGAGATAACACCTACGTTTGCGTCATTACAAATTTGCTAAATTATTAATGGTGTTTGTAAATTCTTTTATTTTTATTTATGAGTAACGAAAAGGTCTACTTATTCTTTTCAGCTGTATTTTTCTTCAATAAATTTCTTACACAAAAGCGCTATGCTTCTTTCATTAACTTTCGGCCACTGTAAGTACACGATATTTGAAATCTGATATTGACTTCATTAATGTTAATAAAAATGTATTGATGCCAAGGAAAAAACCATGGGAACTAGGATAAATCGAGAATGTTCGTTTATTAAGGGGAAATAACGGACTATTAATTGAAAAACATAGCGTGAGTCCGAAGAGAATTGAAACAGTTTATTATGGTCGTCGAATGTAAATATCAAAGCAGCCAATTGTTCAGAATTGGGCGGATTTCGATGTTATTTCCCAACGAAAATCAAATAAATAGACGAAATAATGCAAGTGAAATCAAAGTGGATGAGTAGTTGCTGTTAATGATAACAAATATCAATCCTCTAATCTTTTGCTTCTATTATTGCTATCGCATGCTATCCTAATATCTGAATATCTGTTACTATTCTTGTTTTATTTTTTGCCACTTGCAGACAGACATGAAGAAGTTGAAGTTTTATCTCCATAAAACTTCAACCCTCATTTATGAATACGTTATTCTCAATTTTTCATATTCCGACAATCGCGAATATTTCGATGGAAGAGGACATATATTTCAAGTAAAACAAATTGTGAAATCTTATACGGATGCAACATGGGAAATTTCTTAATTAACGAACTCAGAAACTTGAGGAAATATCCGGTCTTTTATTTAGTTTTCCCTTAATCCTAATCCTTAAAATACACGAGATTCCTAAAATAGGAACATCTAGAACCATATTAAGTCTCTAAGCCAGATGAAATATTTTGGTATTCACAAGCAGATAAAACGTCTTAAAACAATATACTGTCTGGTTTTGTTGTCACCTTTCTCATAGCTAATTCATGACAAGCCACCATCTGATTTCATCTACGTAACTTTTTTTCTTAAATCAATATACCTCCCGTCATAGATTTTATCGGATACCTTGGTCAATATCAGTCATCTTCTTTGGAATGGCAAGCGATGCGAAGCGATTCCAGTAACGGGTGAAGTGTATCATAGGAAAGTCTGATTGATCGTATTTGTTTCACCAGTGCCCATTTGGGAAATTGTTGGTATTACATAACCATATATATAAAACAAATGGGCCATTTTCGTGTGTCTGCTTTTTTGGGTTTCACAATCGGGTTGACAGTATGCATTATTTGCGCCACAATTTATCTGAAAAAGTCGATGGAAAACATAGCGTTAGAAATAATTGCTTTCTCCTGGCTTCAGTTTATTTTGATTCCCATGGTAATTTGCACATCGCATTTCGTTCTCTCGCAAAAACAGTTCGAGAAAGCATGTTCAATAGTCTCCGATTTGGGCACGAACTCAGGAAGCAGTCGTGATATCACCGCTTACTTTCAGTTGGCCCACATTGCCTCGCTCTCTGTGTTGAATGTAGCAATTGTCACCATGTACTACAAGGACGTAGGGAACCCAACAGATGCGATCGCTGATTTGATCCTGTTTTACTGGGCAATCGCTTCCGCAATAATTAATCATCTTTTAATTTACTTAATGTTACGAATCAATAAAAAGCAGCAGTTCTTAAATGAAGAAATGAGAAATGATATTCATGCCATATTGAAAACAAAGAAACGCAGTATGACTCGTTTAACCGCAGAGAAACTAACGGTTTCGTGGAAAAGATTTCTGATAAAGAAAAAGATTAGGCTATGGCGTTACTTCCATTTAAGTTTGATCCGCGCAATCTTTACAACCAAAAAATTAGTTGGTCCTCAGTTTTTTATTTATGGTATGAGAAATTTAGTTTACTTGACTACAGCAGCGTATATGTTTCTCAATAGAGTTATTGATCAAAGCGAGAATATTTTAGCGTTAAACATTCTTTTAATTTTGTGGTCTGCGGCTCATTTGCTTTCCTTAGTATGGAGTCTCATCATCATCGAACGTATCCATCATCAGGTAGATGTTCTTAACGATATTTAATTGTGTTTGTTTAATTTAATCTTGTTTGTTCATAGTATCCCGATTGAATCGGATTATTCTTTTATGGATATTTATAATCAGAACCAACTCAACTAATCCCATGGCCGTTGGATATGAATATTTTTATTGAAAGAGATTGGTCGAACTTTTTGGTAAAAAAAAATTGGTCAAAATTGGTATAATAAAACAATACCCTGACTTCTAGTAGAATTATCATATTGACTATTTAAAAAGCGTTCGAAAATCCTATTGTCTGATAGATCTATCCCAATTTATATTCATTCAACATTTTAACAGAGTATATCTGTAAAAAATTATTTTCCTTACAGTCAGTATTGGTGAATTATCTTGTAGCGTGTGTTTA
This sequence comes from Sympetrum striolatum, assembly GCA_947579665.1. Classification (NCBI taxonomy): domain Eukaryota; kingdom Metazoa; phylum Arthropoda; class Insecta; order Odonata; family Libellulidae; genus Sympetrum; species Sympetrum striolatum. The sequence continues at coordinate 73,851,342 of OX388348.1, forward strand.
GTACTGCCAAACGACATCTCAACTACCTTCACTTATGCGCTCTCTAGTTTTTATAATTTTCCTGTTTGTTTTTGTATACGCAAAATAATTACCTAAAACTTTGCATTGTCTTCCATCATAGGAGCCATAATGTAATACGTTTACCGTCAAAAACTTAAGTAAGAAAACAGGGAATGTTAGATAAGAAGGATGTATTGCTAAAGATAGTAGTTAAAGGGAAGGGAAAGGATGCAAGGGAAAAAGACAGTCAGAAACGTAAATAATCGAATTATGTGGATTACAGGGTCACCTATCAATAGGTGAAAGGGATCACTAATATCTCGGTATTCTAGGGTACACGTATCCCATCCCACAGCTTTGTTAAACATCAGTCCCTTCTGCTCTTACGCCGAAACGATGTTTGCGACGCAAAGATCATTAAAATAGCATCAGCGATTCACCTGACCTTCGGGAATTAACATAAAGTTGCCCTGAATGTTAATTCTGAAACAATTTTGATGGCTTTCCTTAATTTCTCAATGTGTTCGCTGCTTCCTCAGAACATCCTAAAAGTCCCAATGACCTGCAAATCGTAACGGAGTTTTTCTTCTATCGTAGTAACGATAAACTATGGAAAACGACTTACGAAATTTAAATCAGCTTCGGACGACCATCAAGTTACACTACCACCTTCTAATATGTCAAAATGGAATCAAAATTGTTTTTACTTCAGTGTAGTCTAATATTAAATTAATGATAAATTAGGGCAACAATTTTTCATGTTTTAGCTCAAGATATCGATATTTATAATTTAAGTGTCCAGAAAAAGATTATTGATAAAGATTTCAAATGGTTGTATTTTCCAAGGAAAAACGGACTTGAAAAAGGTCTGACAGGGCCGGAAGTCGAACCCGGGATATTTCTCTATGTGCCTTATTGTGGACTATTTTGCCCTTGCGTACAAAGTCCCCAAAGCTTGTTAAAATGTACTGGCCGCTGGATGGTAAAGCCAGGCTCCCGGATTAGGAAGATCCCGGGTTCGATTCCCGGCCTTGTCCTACTTTTTTCAAGTCCGTTTTTCCTTGGTAATATTCCTGAGAGCCCGCCCTTATGTGCAAAGTCACCGCAACCCTCTCCTTGTATGATTGTATTTTTTTTTACTTTTATTATTCACATTAGATTATTTGATAGCACGGCAGACCTCTTCGAGCTAATGGAATGATAAAATATGTCAATAAGTCGTACTGAAAAGGGTTTCTATGTATTCAGAGGGTTCATTCATGCAAACCGAAGACTTCTGTCAGTGTTATCTGGTGCAATTGCTATGGGTGGTTACCAGAAGACCGAGGAATCGATTGCAGAGATTGGACCGCTGTTTAATGTTAGCTTTGTTCTAGGGATTGCTCCAATTGATTCATATTGCTGTAAAAATAGTTACTACAAGAATTCACGCGTTTACGATTATATATTTTCAGGGATAATCTTTATAACTTTCGTAGGCCAGGAATTGATTTTTAATCCGTGGAAAATAGATCCTATATTGCAGTTAGATTCTCCACTCATACAAGTAATAAACCCCTTCGCTTACAAATATACGATTTATTCGTCAATTTATTCTCTCCTTTGTTTCATACATTACCGTCACCTCTATTATAAATCATTGGCCAATGTCACTAAGTTAAAGAAACATTTCAAATCCGTTGGAAATATAGGCGATAGTCCTCTTACAAATATTCTTCAGTTTTTTCACCTTTTTTTAATTGGTCCTCTTTTAGTGGTGAGATTTGTGGTAAAATATTTACTTGTAAACAGTCTCATCATGTTGCCATTATGCGTGTGTCTTACGTACAGTCGGATTGCTTTCTTCGTTATTCACCACCTCATCATTCGCCTCCTATTGCTTTTTGGAGATCGGTTGCGAAGCTTTAATAATGTAATTCGAAATAATATGGTATCAAATTCGTTTCCAAATCAATTATCACTTAATTTTCGACCGAAAAAAATCTTTGGAAAGAAGAAAATAAGGCTTTGTGCTTCAATCCATTTATGTCTGTTGAAAACGTACAAGCACATCAGAAAAATAGTTGGCCATTTACTATTTCACCAAGTTATCACAAATTTATTTGGTATAATATTAGTATGTTACTATTTGGCCACAACTGAATCACTTTCAAGCGAACCACATCTTTTGACATTAGCTTATACGTTACCAGCGATTAGTACACTTGAATTGATACTGTTGACTTGCAGCCTCACCGTTATCCAGAAGATACACAATCAGGTAAATAATCTTTATCAGCCTTTTCTTCCTAAATTCCATTTTTAACCGACTTAATTACAATTAGATTTGTGTCGTTACTATTATTCACGAGGGATATTAGGAACACTGCATTACAATACCAGCTATGATTGAGTCAGTAAGAAGACAAAAATAACTATAGTGAAACGAATGCGACATGCGCTATCTTCTTGAGTGCATATTGAATTCGTCTACAAGAAAAGGACTAAAAGATGAAACCCTTCAGACGGTGCAAAATCTAATCAAATCCTGAAAGGTTTCCTATGAAATGGAATTTATTCACTTTCTTCCGTTTTAACTGTCAAGTTTTCTCTTATAGAATCACGGCTCCGCCATTTTAATAAATTTCGCTTCTTACTCTACTATAGATTTATATTCAATTTGCAGTACATCGCCATCGCTACAGAGACTCCAAATAGCAACGAATATATTGAAAGTATAATTTTCGGGCGTCCTACCGGGTATAAATTCTCCATAAAGCCAACGTTTCGGCCGCAATTTCTGTGGCCATCTTCAGGACGAAGTGCCGGTTTACCCTCGATTCAATTAGCTGACAGATTACTAGCAATTCCCGGATGTTTGCTGAAGGGTTGACCATCCCTTTTAAAGAGTTGTTATTTTTTCAAAAAATGCTATTTTTTCAAAGGGCCGTATATGGTAGGAAGGCCGTTGCCGTAGGTTTTCCTTCCGTTTGCTCCCTCCTTGTCTCATTTTCGGCCCTTTTAAGGGCCCGGTTAATTCCTTTTAGTCGGTATCCGTTTTCTAAAAACGTCGTCTTTATGTGTCTTATCTCCTCGGGAAGACTTTCCTGGTCTGAAATGCTAAACGCCCTATGGCTGAGTGTAGAGAGGACTTAATTTAGCTGGGCCGTGTGGTGTTGTTAGATAAATGTCTGTGTGCGTGAGTTTTTTGTATACACAATGACCAGTGTTGTAGTGGAGCGGGAATGCGTGGGAAAGGCGTTCCTAGGTAGTCGGACCCGAAGGTATTCCCTTCGGATTGTCACCTTGAAGGTTGTCATAAAACCCTTAACTGGTAGGATTGTTCCCCTAATTCTTGCATTTTATCAGAAATCTTTAGATTAGGGCACTGTCCCAATAAACATCTATTAATTTGGCAATAAAGGTCACCGAATCATCAAACACAAAGCTAGCACATCTACTTTCTATTGAAAGAAATGTCACAGAGAGATATTAAATGATATTAAGAAACCACAAAAGATAGAGGATAGTCAGGGCCGTAGCTAGCATGGGGCAGGTGGGGCGGTGCCCTAGGGCCCCCAACGGGAAGGGGCCCCTTCTCGTTGACCATCTTTTTGGCCCTGAAAGAGCCTTACCTCGGCAAAGACTTTAGGGACCCCTGAAAATGCCTCAAATTGAACAATTGTCTCCCAAAATATGCGTCTTCCTATATGCGCGGGAAATTCAAACTAGACAACTCTAGGTGTACTTAATAAATTTGAAAAAAGGTTTCCATATGGGGGACCCCAAATTTACTTGTTGCCCCAGGGCCCCCGAGGTTCTAGCTACGGCTCTGAGGATAGTGATTAAAATACTAGAGCAACAAGAAACTAGAACTAGAGCCTTGGCGCAATTTAAACTTCGGGAGTGCTCAGTGCAAATATTATGATCACTGTAACTAGGGTAATTAAATAGGTTCCTCCTCCGCAATTTTTCATTGATTCAGACGAAGCTAAATTAGGAAATTTTATTCAATTTAATCGTCCATTGCTGCTAATAGAAGAGAAAATCGAGACAAAACCTTAAACATATATTTTTAAATAAATTGATAATATTTTATTTACTTTCAAATAAAAATATTCACGCTATGGGTGCGAGCGACCGCAAATATTTAGTCAATCGATCGCAATCATCGAAAAGTAAGAAGTTAAAAATTATGTTGTCTGTCATTATCTGACAGTGAACGCAATTCAGTGGATCTACATTGGTGTGAGTATTTTTCATCGCATTCTTGCAAAATGTGACCATTACCTTGCTGAAATATTACAGCGTTATCAACAGCTAAATATTTAGACTAATTTCAACGGTGGTTGAAATCAATCTTTTGCTTCTTATTCTCTTTCTGTAAAATAGATACCTCTTGTTAAATGTGGAAGTACATTCGCTATTTTAGAAATCTTATAATGTATTTCTTTCGATATAGCCATGCTCTTTAAAGAATCTATGACATGATCTGTCTCTTACAAAATTTTTTATTATTATATCATCATCATTTGAATTTAGTGTGGTTTAAATTGTAACAGGTAATGCCAAATCTAAAAAACGTTTTTTTGTTAATATTGTCCATTTCCTGCAAAGGTCTGAAAACCTCTTTAAACAAACCACAGTATATTTGATGGTATTATTGAAATATCAGTAGAAATAAAATTTAACTGCTGATAAATGTGTGAACATTTTCAGGCTTCTTCTCTTAAGGTATTTTTTGCATAATTCATTGCTGTGGCAAAGCTTACGGAATAATATTTGGGGATCATCTCCAAGAACGGTCTTGGAGATGTATGAAGTGAAGATGATGATGAAATGAAGCGGTCCTTGAAGCCTTGTTCCTTACAGGTTGCAGCTGAACATTTCCAACCTTCTCTTTTCTGCACCTGCTCCTTCAACTACCTGTAGTTCCGTTTTCATTTCAAATCTGAGAGCATGTCAATCCTTTTTCTACCCCTTCAACACTTTCCCTTTATTTTTCCTTCAACACATTAAGCTTTCATGCCTCATAATGTGTCCCATCCACTTTACCTTCCTCCACTGTATTGTGTTAATAATTGCTATTTTCTCTCCAATATGTTATAGTAGTTGATCATTCCTTGCTATGTCCATCCATCTCTCTCTCTTCATGTTCCTCCTTGGAATGGGTTTACAAGATGAATGTTTAAGTGATTTTACTTGTTTTATAGTATAACTTTAGTAGATGTTATGATATTTAACTTTGGTATTTGTCTTATTATTTCTACATATGGTGGTGATATCAATGAAATTGGAGTATAATAATTCAAAATTTAGATTATAATAAGTTTTTAGAGGATTATATTATAGGATAGATATCCCTGAGAATATTTAAAAATGTATCTACAAATGTGATGTATGGATGTTGTTAGTAAACTCATATATAAATATAGTCTCTCTTATTTTTATGCTATTCCAGGCAAAACTGATGGGAGTGATTGTCTCTGAAGCAATACTTAATGCAACGACACATGAAGCTCGTCGTGAGGTAATGCTTATAAAACGCTTGGTTTCTGGATAAGAAATTTCACTATATTTTATCAAATTCTCTGGAAAAGGTGGTAATTAGAAATACCTCACCCAAAAATCACTGAGGTACTAATGACTAATCACTACCTTTTGAAATATAAACCCTTTGAAGAGAAATGTTGGCTTTTTATATTATTCCTGAACAGGCTTAAACTTTTAGAAATAATAATAAATGCAGCCATAAGTATTAAGTATTTAGGTTGAATATTGTAACTTACAGCTTTTCTTTGACTGTTTTGCTTCAACATGAAGGATACTCCACTCTTCAATTTTCTATAGTATGAGACTATAATTAACACACGATTTGAGGCTGACCTCTAGCAAAAACAGAGGTGTTTCACAAACACAGTTGTTGTTCAACAGCATCATCTTTCTAGATATTTTCCACGAATTTTCTTCCTCATACTTTTTCAAGGTGGAAATTGATCACCTTATTTCTCTGTGAAATAAAGGTTTTCAAAATTTTAGAAACGGTTTTTTAAATTACATATATTCTGATATTTGTGTTGCCACTTAACCTGTTTTCATTAAACTGAACAAAAATATTATAATTAATCAAAATTATGAAAAGATGCATTTTTATCATATAAATTAGAAACATCAAAATTTTCAAATTAAAAGCCATTAGTAATCCAATACAATAAAGAAAAATGATTTGTTATTACATTAAATTACCCTATATTTTACCATGGAAAACATTCATGATATCAACTTTTATTAGACCACTAATTTGGTACTAATGGTCTAGTAAAAGTTGTTACCATGAATTTTTTACAAATTAAGAAATACCACAATGTGAACCCTGAGATTGTTTCGTTTACCATGGAACTTAGCAGTTACTGAAAACTTAAGAATCCATCACAAGTGTCTAGCTTTAACACACTTGTTATTCCTTTATAAATAATATAAATTCCTAATAAAGTTGCTGCAACACTTTGAAAAATCATTTACTTAATACTGTTGCTTGAGAAAATGAAAATACTTACTAAAGGAATCTGTCAAATCTTAAGGTCATAGAAATAAAAATACTTTTGAGAAACATATATATGCAAAAGTTTTTGAAATTTTCCCCTCTGATTCTGATTTGACGTTTAATAATTTTATGATTATGTCTGTTAAATGTGTAGTTTTGCAAGTAAGTTTCAGAGAAAGTATTCTCTAGCAAAATAATTTTGATCTGTCTCTTCACCTGGCTTTTTATAAGATTTAATTTATTCCTACAGTAAAACTGGAGCATACTAAAAGCATTGCATTATGCACAATGCATACATACACCTCACTTCTCTTTATACAATAAGTATATTATGAGAATAATAATAATAATATAGTATATACATATATAGTAGAGTAATAATTTTGCGTCCTTCTAATAACTGTCTTTGATTAGGTGGGATGCTGAAAAAGACTTTAAATCTTGGAATGCATAGTCATTTTCATATTTATTGAATAGTTTTTACTAATTTGTGTATGATATCAGATTCAAGACGATTGGTATGATTTGTAAATTATCAGGATCTTGATAGTCAAATACCTGCAGTTTATATTCTTAATATTGCCTTTTAAAGATGAAGATGTGATAGCTCTTGTATTTTTCAACCAAGCCTAGGCTGAACTATATGCATGTATTTGCTGTATCATCCATATTTTTCCTTACAACCTCTTCTGTCTACCTAATCCCAATTTATTTAATTGAGACTGTTTAAGTATTTGCATGTGATCCATTAATTATTCTTTATTCTAGCTTCACTTGTTCTCACTCCAAATCCTGAACACAAAGATAAAATTTACAGCATGTGGATTCTTCACGCTAGATTTACAGCTCCTAACATCGGTATGTAGAACCTCAAAGAGTTTTCTTCCTTAGTAAAGCAAGTGATTTCTCATTACTATTGATTAGATAGAGCACTTGACACTCTAGCTTTTATTCTTCTAGCTATGCTCTAAAGATTCAATTATCCTGTGTTCCTTTTAAGCAACTCCATCATTTCAGTAGATAATTTATTGTGTGTTTCATTTTAAGATAGTTAGTGCAATTCACACATTACCTACATTCTTCTGCTCTGTAGCAGAAGTTTCTTTCCTGTTTCATAATCTTATTCCTATGTATTTTAGAATGAGCTGTATGATTTCAAATTAACATATCATTTATTTATTTTAATGCTTTTCTTGTATTAATATTATGGCCTGCAGTTATAATTATAAATATCTGTAATAATTTTTCATATGTCTGCAAGAATTCCAAATATGCTACTCATGTGTAATTAAAATATAAATAATTTAACAATAGTACATATAATGATAGCAACACATTAAAACAAAAATTATATCAGCATTAATTGCACATATTTGTTTGATACCCCTTATATGGCAGCCAAAACCTCACTTTCTAATTTCTTCCATCTATGGGATATCACTAGAGGGTTTCAGATTAAGGAGCTATTCCATTATTGCCAAGAAGTAGTTTAATTAGTTTATTTGATAAAATTAATGAAATGAACCACACATTCCTTAATCGCAATTCATAACCTACAAAATATAATTAATGATGGACACTAGACAAATTAATTGTTAGACAATTTAAGTCAGTATGCAAGGGGTTGACTCTGGTGTCCTAGAAAGGAAGTCTGGGTCAGTACCACATACCTACTCATGCTATTAGAATATAATTTAATGTATATAAGTATTTCTTTTCTTGAACTCAAGCTATTATGCCACTATGTGCCAAATTGTTTAAAGCTAAATATCAGAAATTAATTTTAAAAATTATTTGACAATTTAATATACTGAATCACATCATGTGGTGAAGTAAAGTATAATGGTTTCTCAATTAAAGACTGATAATTTCATGGCAGATATCTTTATTGTTAATAATTTATAGAAATCTGCAAGACTAGAAATTTTTCTTTATTTATACTTTCTCTCGACAGAAGGTCTGGAGATACATATTTGAGTATTTTATACATTATATGCTGCTTTCCTCTTGATTTCTTGATAACTAACCCTCACACTCATTTCATCTAACAACTTTAGTCCTAATCATCCTCTCTATATTTTCTGTTTCATACAGCAATGGACTGTAGCTATTATTCTCCTCTCAAAATGTATCTAACCCATATTTCTTTCTTTATTTCAAAGAAAATTCATAAAGCAAAATTATGTATGTAATCACTAAACACCATTAAAATAATATGTATTCACAAAAATAATGATAATAAGTAAGATAATATCCTCAAGCTAGTAGCCTCTATTATTCTATTAATTTTTATTAAATTTTGTTAATAATAATTGGATAGAAAATCTTTGTGGATATGCATTTTTAAGTTCATTAAAAATACAAGTTTCAAATATATCTGCTTCTATAAATATTTTTCACCTTACTAACTGGTAGTATTAGTCCATAAAAATATTATACTAATTTTCAAAATTTTTCTGTAATCTATTAAAAGTGTATTTTACTTACTTGATCTCTCATTCTTTTCCAGATATTTGCAGCTGCAACACAATATCTTGTAATATTGCTTCAGTTTCACTTTGCTGGAAAAAATGAATGTAAATGTGACTGATTCCACATGAGCTTTTCTCTTCCATATCAAAGTTTATATTCAGAGATTTTTAATTTGTGTAATCCTTGTATATTTGCCTTTATTTATGGTAATATTTCATCCACCAGAGTTTTAAAGTTACTATTTTCATTAAGTATCTTCCAGTTTTAGAACAAGATATGTAATTAAAAAGAAATAGAACTTATTATTTTCTACTGGATTTAAATTTTATCTGATTAATAATTTAATTTAAATCCTGTGGGGAATACTAAGTTTTGTTGCTTCCACAAAGTTAGGGCAGAACATCTTGAGTTTATAGATATATTATTTGTTACTCATCAGGTTTTATAAGCATTGTGGATAATGCATTGGATATAGTCAAGCAGGTCATTCAATACCATTGTGTGTGAAAGAGTTACATTAAATGGGGATTGATGGAGACACTGGGAAATGGTGTGATAGAAAGTTATGGCTGTTCTGAAAGTTTTTTGGATATCTTTCTCTGCATGGAAGTTGACTTTGATTCAATGGTATTAATGGAATGGTGGAATTTAATTCACTCCTTGTTAGCTGTTGATACCTTTAATCCTCACCACTTTCTCTTTATTTAGCTCTATAATTTGCCTTTATCAGTTTGTGTTTTTTTTGATAAGGTCCAAAAATGTAGTTTCCCTCACTTTGATTAATTTATGTGCAATACTTTCTTATTTTTTATTTATCACTGATTCAATTTGTGTAATCAACATATGTGCTACTTGTTTGAAGCCGAAAGTAAGACTTCTGGCCAGAGGCCTAATGGCAGTTTAGCTTCCTCTGTATTTAAATAAGAATATTGTAAACCATAGTCATACAAGGTGGCAAATAAATTTAGTGCAAACCATTAAAATTTGATAGATAAATTGTATTCTTATCTTATCTAACAGTAATATGACTGAAAGCTTTTCATATTACCCTTTTGTATACTCATTACCAAATTAATTTTGAATTTTTAGTTTTACAATAGTTTCTCATATTTTACTAATTTTTACTTGTGATCAATCCTAATCTTATTCCTTAACTCCATAGATACGGCTTTAATTGCTGTATCCTATTTCTACCCCTCCCTTTTATAAATTTCAAAGTATTATGCTTCCACTAAAGTTTGTTATTCCATGAATTGTTTTGATTATGTAATGTCTAAACTGGTTATGGAAAAAGTTGTTTTTAATAATATACATTATTTTGAAGGTTAATTAATAAGTTGCTACGTTCGTAGATGTGAAAGTGGAAGTAGTGAATTATATGTTATTTCTCCATGTTAAGGGATATTGTGTCACAGTAAACATTATAAAAATAAAGTAGATCTACATTCTCATTCTCGATTTATAAGAAGAGCATTTAAAAGCAATGATATCTGTACATGGAATGATTCTAGGAAGTATCAAATTATTGCAACAAGTTAATCCTCTATATTATAACCAGAATTGCAAGCCTACTAGATTCTGAATTACCGTATATGCTGGCGTATTAGTCGATTCGGCGTATAAGTCGACCCAACAAATAAAGCAATACCACATTTCCAGCTCTATTTTATGTGAAGAAAAACTATGATATCCATTAATATACGATAGCTTAAGGAATATTTACCGCATAAGATTAAGATGCTAGAATTGTTTCTTTTAGCTGCCATGTCAACGTCTTGCCTCTTCTTAACTATTACACAAGTACTAAAGTCTTTTGTTGATCTCACTCAGGCTACACAAATAAAAATGCATTAAAAATAGAATCATAATGGTTTAAAAATTTATTATAGAAATAATGGTATTATAAAGTGGTAATATCAAATCACGACACTGCTAAAACAACTTCCATTAACTCCTAACGATAAGTCGAATCATAACAATTATATAAACGAAAACAAACCATGATGTGCTTATTGATCTTCATTTGTGAAAAGAGAACATCGAAATATATTGAATTTTCAAGTTTCAATTACCTCACTCTATTGTGGTAGAGTGTCGGTGGTAAAGGGTTAAAACCTATGTTCGGCTTATAAGTTCCTCTTATAACCTCTTGTTTTTGAGTGATTTTTTAAAGTTCAAGGGTCGACTTATACGCCGGCATATACGGAACATCGAATTTAGATTATTATGGAAAATTGCGAGTCAAGGATGTTGTTCCTTTTTCCAAAGTTGCATAATTTTTAGCATAACACTGCAAATTTTCATAAATGAGAAATGCTGGTCGATATGGAAAATGCATCAATTTTGCATTGAATTAGGAGGTTACAAATCCACTAAGTTAATCCTTTTACTAAATTCACAAATATTCTGGGATAAAACCTTGGATTTGGAAACTGAAAATTGCTGATACAATAAGTAATTTTATTGAACAAATTTGTATTGTTGTGGTATAAATATTCCCTATATGTTACTATAGAAGTTAAAGTAAATTAGAACTTCATTCATGATTTATACTGATTATGCTGATCAATATTCTTGTTGATCAAGGTCATGTTTAATTATCCATGATGGAATAAGATGTATTTTCACAAACTGGAAATTTAAGCCCATGCTCAAGCAATGCTAAGAGGATGTTGGTCTTTTCGAATTCAAGGCAATATTTTGATTGTATACCCATTAAGAATAGCTCCATTGAAGTGAAATACTATTGTTTTCCCTCGTTTTTTTTAGTAAACTTTAATGGATGAATGGAGCTGAAACTTTGAGAGCTTTCTAGTTGATAGTGCTGCTTACTAAAAAAAGATATTTATCAACACTATGAACACCATCTCTTGGATTTTCTAAGAACTTATTGAACGACCCTTGTAGCAAGGTATTTTATATCAGTCTCTGCAATCTGGCTAGAAATCATAACCTCTTCATTATTATCTACAATATTTTGTAGTATCCTTGCAGATTACTTCAAATTTATGAATTCAAAAGGTTAATAAAATCTTACTGTCATGACTATTTGCTATCTTTACTTACATTTCACAAATACTGATATCATTACTCTGCAATTTTATTAGTTGCCAAAATTACAAAGATGCTTCATACTATAGTATAAATTAATGTGAAGCCATTCTAATTCTGAATCATTCAAAGCCTAAATATATTTTTTTCATTTGCGGTTTTATAGTGTAAGGCATGGTGAGATAGTGATTGATTTTTTTTATTGAAACCTTTTCAAATTATACATAAATACTGCTTGGTTATGTGAATTTTACATCCAAACTTAAGTAAGAAGTTGTTACATTATGTGTGGCTTATATCAACATAGAGATTTTGGTTTATAAGAGTAATTGCTATAAATGAAAATTTAAAATTAACAATAATTAACATCAACTGCACCTCTGAAGTACTTGTAGCTTTGGAAGGAAAGATTGAAGGGAGTTGAGGTATATTTTTGGAGTATTCTGTTGGAGTCACTATCAATTCCAGTTCTAAGGGACCATTGTACCAACTTTGGATGTAGCATATATTAGGAATATATTATGATAGCAGTTACCGAATTTGTTGTGAAATATATTTTCCGGTAGATAAGTTTGCAGGATATCATGAATAACTAGTTCTATTAGAAATATAAAATTTTCTGCTGCTCCTCAGAAAGTTGTCATTGACCTTCTGAAGATGTTGATGAGGTAGTTGTTCATCCATAAATGACTATGTTATAAAATAACTAGCCTCTACCTATTAACCCATGAACAAATAAAGGGCTCTAATAAGGTTTCATGTGTGAATATTGTGAAAATTATGTGAATCTGATAAATGCTTTCCAATGCTATTGTCCAATGTATACTCTATACTATAATTTTGTTTTATAACTCAACTTAGTTAACTTAGAAATTTAATAGTTAATACATATTAAGTTTTTTGTTTCTAGTAATGAATCTAAGCATTCTGCACTTTTTAATAGATTATAATTCCTTTAGCTCTTGTAGACTTAATTACTCTGGACATTTTAGAATTAATTTCATTTTGAAATTGTTGTATTTTCCTTTATTTCAATTGGAAGTGGGACAAATAGAGTTCCCTTGGTTTGTAGGTGTAAATACACTTCAAACTATAAAAACAACAGAAATTAAGAATGCTTTTCTATTCACAGCAATGAAAATATACTTTACTATGATCATAATTATTACTAAGGACTTAAGACTAGAATTTTTATATTAAATTGTAGATAAAATTCGTTTTTGCTATAAATATAGCATCACACTATTCCAGTAGTTAATTCAATAAAATTGTTGAAATATGGCTCTAAATATGAAAGTCAGGAAATGTAGTATGCTTAAATATATTGCATCACATTTTCCTCAAACAATTTCATGAATATTGACGATTTCAGTGTAAGCTGGGTGGCAACAGTTGAGTAGGCTGATTTATTGGGTCATTTTGAAAACTCATGTCTTCTGCCAATGGAGAATGTCAAGATATGGAGGAAAAGGTGGAATTCAATCTATGAATACAAATGTATGAAGATAGATGCTGAAGGTTAGCCATAACAGCCCATGGACTGCCAAAACTCCATTGAAAGCATGCAGTCTTTTTAAAGGGTAACCAAGATTGACATATTATTTTTTATTCTGTCAACCACAAGGATTCCTGAAGAGGGTATAATTTAACAGATGGAAGGAAAAATTTATAATGTATTTGTATTCAAAACAGGAGCTGAACTATTTAGAGTAATGGTAAAACATGTCAATACTTAAAACTAATGGCTGATATCTTTAAAACAGTCATGTTTAGCCTCTGTATAATAAGATATTAACCAACTTTCTTCAAATATTCGAGAAACATTACCAAATGTGTCAACAATTCTAAGATTCTATTGCCCAATATAGAGGATGAAACTCCTTTGAAAGCTTCCAATGCCGATTCCTCAATCAATACTGAAAACATATATGATCTTTGATTCCTGCCAATAAAAACAATTATTAGATATTATAAAACAACACAATAATACTAGAAAAGTAGTGTTGCGCTTTTAGAATGGATTATATTCACAGCCAGTGTCCAAAAGTAGCTATTATGTCAATTCCATAAAACCCAAAATGAAATCCTTACTTGTGGCAGGAACATTGGTCAGGATTTCACAAAGATACCTCAGGTTGGAAGATACTGTAGCTTCAATGTCAACAGTATTAATAAGAAAAGAATGTAGAAATCAGTCATTTTGTAATCAATATAAATTATTAATTTTAAAATTTAAATATTTATTCAATCGTCATTATACATAGGTATGTAGTTTTTCCAGCATGGGTTTGGATATAAAAAATAGTACAAAAAATGTAACATAGAGAACTGAAAAATTTTTCAATGGGGAAAATGGATGACTTAAATTCTAGGTGTAGAAAATGAGAGGGAAGAATACAGTAGGAAAGTTTGATTTTGATATGGTGCTTTGAGTCTAGCTTGAAGGCTATACTTCATGCAGCATTGCCTTTAAAAGCTTTTTGAGACATGTATTACTGTTATCAGAAAACTTAAAGGAAAAATATTGATGAATTGGTCAAACAATTCTAGTACTTCTATAGGAGTTACCTTCTCAATAAGGCAATATTATTTAAATAAGTTATTTATGAAATATTAATTTTTCTTATTGCTATGAGAGTTTCATTCAAAATATTCATGAACAGTTTATTACAGTCAACAAGAAATTTGTATTACCAATTGATAGAAGAATGAATATCAATAATATTTACTACATTTTGTGAATCTTCTCAATTTTTAACTGATATGACTAACTAAATCAATACCATCTTCCATGATTACTACAGTGTAGTATGAGGAATAAGTATTTAGAAAAAATAAGGATGTGTTGCAGGCCACACTGGATCCTAATTAGATATTCTTCATTTCTATAAACCCATTTATACTTTTATCTTAGTTGAATGTTACCAATTTCATTAATTTTTAATGTTTGTGATTCCCAAATGGTCATGTAAAACAATATATCACAAGATAATGGAACCATTAACCTATACAGTCAACTAATTTACTTAAAAGAATCATAAATTATTTTGTTGATACAGCTACTTTTATTTAAATAAAGAGTTACCAACTATATCTATATAATAGGGAGAGTGCCTTTGGTAGAATAAAATAGTATAAAATGATAACTAGTATAAATGTAATATATGAAATACATATACTTTAAATTAATTATGAAGTGACATTTAAGTAGTTAATAAATGAAAGTGCTGAAATATTAAAATAAGTGTTAAGAAGCCTGTGACATACTGACAGGGACTATTGCTACCAAATATCACACAAAAGGCATGTATTTGTAATGTCAAATTTGCTGACTCAGCTTTTTATGCTCGAATATATTTTTACAGTGATTTTACAATATACTCCGTTGCCTTGTAAGATATAATGTTTCAATCCTAGTAAGATATATTGTGGGTTCTTACTTGTTTCATTATAATTTAACTGAATATTTGATATTATTGAGGTTGAAGTAGGGTAAAGAAAGTAAAAGTTGGTAGACCATTTACAGAGTTTCTTCCTTGATTACTTTTCATATACTAATCAATGAAATTGAGCAATTTCAACATAAAATTGTCATAAAAGTAAATATATGATGTAAATATTTGTAGATCAGAATTTTGTGTGTCTCTATCTATGATTTTGAAATTAAAAATAGACATTGAAAATTATATCTTAATATTTATTCATTATTGTTCTTTTCTTCTAGTTCAGTTACAGCATCTTACCTTATGATGTCATGAAATTGATTGATTCCTTACTTTTTCTTGAGCGGAAATGAGGAACTTCAGTATTTCAAACATGACTTTGTCTACGATTTATAAGCAGTCCTTGGTGTAAGGAAGGCTTACCTCTTGAACCTGTGTAAAATAATGCAAGAGGAGAGAAAATGCAACTCATGATGCATTTATCTATTATTTTTTACTGAACTAACAATATATAACATAAAAATACCAATCCCAGATTTCCTAAATCATTTCCCATGCATTGATAAATTATCTTATTTTTCCTCACAAATATCCTGTAATTTTCCCAGAAACCACTCACCGTTTCCAGCCTCTGGACATGTCTGGAAAAAGTGTTGAGATAACACATGAAGTGTTATCTCAACACTTTTTCGGAGCAAGAAAATAGAATGCTAAAATCTTTCATCACCGATGTTTGTAAGTTTTTAAATTTTCTTTTACTATGCATTGATACTATTGAACGAAGTAAGGGTTGATTTTACAAGTTCATTATCATGATTATCAAATATCCATGATATCAAATATCCATGAAAAAATGAAATTCTGAAATTTGGAAATATTTCATTTCTACTTTTTCATATGATAATCGTGCATCTATTTTCAGCATTTTTGTTATACAGCAGACATTTTATACTTTTGAAAACGATTCATTTGCACGTTTTCCTTTTGGAAATGCCACCATGCACTTCAAATATTAAAAAAGCAATACTATTTCATTTCATATTTGACACATCCTTCCAGATGGGCATGTAGATGGTAACAGATTATCTGTAAATTCTCTGGAGCCTCTTTTCTTCTATACTATAGACTCTACCGGATAGATTATTTATAAATGAATTGTTATCGATATGGTGCCTTAAGTATATGCTGCCCGATTCTCCATGTCTAGTGTGACAAAGGGACTACTGATGAAGTAAAATAAGTCACCACACCGTTAATTTAGTGTGAAAAACTTCTCAAAGTAACTGCACTCCACCTTTTATCAGCTACGGCTGCGTTTCTAAAGAAATTTGGCCTTCATTTTACTTATATCACCATAAGGCCGGGTGGCAACCAAACGCGAAGCGAAGCTAAGTTGAGCGAAGTTACTCCAAGCGGACTACGCTTTCACAATCGAACCAATCATTTTGAATTCAGCTGCGGCCACTGGATACGAAGCGGAGTTTAGCTGAGAGTTGTGACGTAATTCAGCTTCGCAAGGCACATCTTCCGAACGGTCGTGGTTCAATTCCCAATTCTTTCGTGTGATTAATTCTCAGTTACAGCTTTCATTCATAAATATTAATTTAATTATTGATGACCGATTCCATTTCACAAAAAGTAATCACTTTCAGTCAATTTATGATAATTGTGATCGGACCACCTAATTTAATTACTTCCAATGTGGTTGCACTTCAATTAAGTCCCAATTTAAGATATTCACTCGTCTTAGCGGGACGCTATCATTGTGAAAATGTCGTCCGAGGTTCATTACAGCCGAGAAAAAATTTCTCGTAAATATTATTATTGAACACAGGTCAGTTATTGAAAATATAAAACTATTGCTGTGACATCGTCAGCAGGTAATGACTCGGAGAGGAACACCAGCTTAAAAACCATAGCATTAAAACCAATAACAGTAAGATATTACCAGTTTAAGGCTAGATCTTACGCCATCTTGTTTATATTTACTCGTTATTTATTCGTTTTATAAACGAATCACTTCGCTCAGCTCCTCTTCCAGTTGCGTCCCTCGGAGACTAAACTTAGCTACGCTTTGCTCCGCGTCATTCTGTCCAGCTCAGCTCAGAGCTGCTTCGCATTCGGTGGCCACACGGCCTAATTGCGCTAAAACATTTTCACCCCTAAAATTGTTGCTAAGCAAAATGATTACACAAAATATCTTACAAAAGGAAAAGTTTGTCCTAAAGCTATGAAAGTATTTTCAGCAAGACCCTTATCGTCAAACGTTTTTTATACACCGTGGAGAACCGCACTCAAGATGAGAGAAAAATTTGTCGACTATTTACGACAACCGCACTTAGAGGGTTAATCTAACCATATGCAGTACGTCTTTTATACTGAGTACATTCCTTCTTTAATGCGTAAGGAAGGGAGGGAGGGGGAAGGGAGGTCGTCCGGGGAGAGGCTTGTGGAGACGCCGTCGAGTCAATCGTTGAGTCGAAGAAATTTTCAAGAGTCGTTGTCACGAGTTCCTTTCTTGACTACGTGAGTTTGCCAAACAATGTCTGTAATATTAAAATCCCCTACAATTAATATTACGCTATTGTGCTTTTACGCAAGTTTATTACATTGTTTTTGTTACGCAGATCCTGACGCGCAGAGTTGGGTAGAATGCACTTACATGTAGATTAAGCTTATTTGGTAGACTAATAGTGCACCATGTGTTCCCAAAGCATAGGATACGTATGTTAACTACTTCGTTGGAATGTTTTAACCGTGATAAATCCACCACCAATTTCATCCAGACGGTCCTTTAGATAAATCTTCAAGTTTTTAGATAATATATTACTACTTCTAGACTACAAAGTTTACTTTGTATTCGTTAATATCTTTTGTTACCCAGCTTTCTGTGCCTATAATTATGTCGGAGTCGTTATTTCGGATGAGATGCTCCAGATCGGCAACTTTGTTTTCAATGCTACTACAATCAATAATGGAAATCGATGGTTTATTTAGAACATGGTAGAAACCCGAGATCATCATTATTAATTTTTATCCCTCATAAATATTTTTAGTATTCTAACCATTAAACAATCAAGCAAACGCTTTTTTTGTATGTAATATTTTATTTATTCATCATTCGGCATTACTAATATCAATGCTGATTATCTATCCGTTGCTTCGTCAAAGGCGTTGCAGTCCCAATACTGCTGCAGAAATTCGAAGGTAATGAAGGAGAGATAATTTATTATGTAAACATTTTATTGCGAAAAATAACTAAGAAAAACAAACTGTACAAAAATAAATAGTAGAAAAATAAAGCATTATAAATTACATGATATCAATTAATTTTGGTTGTTTGTTTGTGGGTGTGATTCATTCCATTTGTAATTCTTTTGGAACCTAGGAAAAAGAAAAAGAGATATATTTAGTTGCGCTTCCATATCTGGAATAATTTGTTCATTTATTAATATCAGAAGTCTCCGCCACCATTTAAATATATTTAATTTAAAATCAATTCTATTTAAAGTGTTGCAAGTAAGTTGTCTGAAAGCTTTTCATGCAATGAGAATGATTTTTGTTTAATTTAGTTTTAATTCAATATCTTAGTTAAAGTTTATTGACCACAACGTTTAGTGATTTTTTTATAATTAGTGCTATTTTAGTGGATAAAACTGTTGATTCAGTTAGTTAATCAATTATTAAAATTGGATTTGAAATTAGAATTGTTGGAACAGGTGAAGTAATCCATTCAGTAAACATGCAAATAGACTAGAAAAATTAAAATCATTGCAATTTAGAATGAATTCCATCTAAATTGTAAAATTATTCCCTTTCCATCGTATGACTAGTTGTTGTATTTAATTTTCTGTTCCTGTTTTTAGAAAATGTCTTAGAAGAGACAATTTTAGTATCTCTTCTAACGAGCCTAAATGGAATCCATTTAAAATGGTACTTCCGCTGCAATCGATTCTTAGGACTTAAATTCTGCCGATATTGATTGATTCACGCTGAAATTAGTACTTGAAAATAAGTTGCCAATGAACCCTTGTCGAACACATTGAGTGAGTGTTGTTAATAAAACTCTGTAACGCTATAGCTTGAATCAAATAATCTTTATATCATGGATCGGGGGATAATGCATATAATGAATGATTAAATTACTCTGGTTTTATCGCAATTATCTAAGGATATAAACTAACTAATAGAAAAGGATATCTGATTACCATGTCAGAAGCACGTTTGAAAGTAGTTTAGAAGTAGGAAATAATAATCGAAGATGATTTGTGACGTGTAATTTTGAAAAGGTTAATTTTTATTTACTCTGGGTCATCCAAGCTAAAAATAACGCACAAAATTTGCAATATTGAGGGCTGTAAACGTGTTTGTTACACATTCACTTCTTTCCAAAAGACTTGATTTATTTATTTTCCTAAACATCCCTGAGGCCTAAGACAATGTGCGAAAGCTTTGCGTATAGTGTTGACTATACGTACTCTTTACACTCCAAACTGAATTTTAATCAACAATTCCTTTCGAGACTTCTTTATATCTCTACTCTCTTTTCCCCAACTGACGTAAATATATCCGTTTTCGCTCTTTGTCAGTTAATGCTGAAGTATGAAGGTAATGGAGTTAAAATGGCACGACACGTGGATGCATGGATGCGAGTTCTGTAGTACAGTTACAATGCTTCTATTTTTTACTACAAGTATGTTCTTTAACCTTGCATCGTTGGGTAAGCTGTATCAGATAGTGTTCTTTAATCCTGAAGATAATTTCTTTTCCCTTTCCTCCGTTATCCACGACAAGAAGACTGATAATAATATATATTTCACAAAAATGTATGGAAGCAGAGGCGAATCTATTTATTTTTAATGGGAGAGTGAACTCAAACAACATCCGTATGAACTCAGCTCCGATGAAATTATAAAAGCCATTTTGTAGCGTCAAGTACGGTAGATGAATAGTGATCGTAGAAAATTTAGCGATATAGAAAAACTCTAATGAGAATTATTAATGTTATTTGTATAAAAGTATACTAAATCGTGATTTTCCTTTTCCCAATCGACCTTTCATGTTGAACCTTTTTTTAGAATATTTTTAATTTAAAGTATTCGAACTTAGTATAATTTAAGCTCATTTTTGCTTGTGAAGTTCAATATTTCCTTCATCTGTTATCAACGTCACTTCCTTGCTGCTGCTTACTTATGATTGCGGTAATTTCTAAAATAAATTGACGGTAAAGTAACCGAAACTAAGAAAACAATATTTCCCAGTTCGATGTATGCGCTATCAAAGGAAATTTTAGATTTAAAATCAGACAAATCGACCGGAAATTATTTTCTCGTCCCTACATACTGATGCATAAGTTGTATGTTAGACAGATTTTTCGGAAGAAACATGCAAATTAATCTAAGTTTTAGTGGAAAAAGCTAGAAAATTTATGTGATGATAAAGATAGTGGCAATAGAGCAGAGGTTCACATCCTTTTTTGCAGCTGAAATAATGGACGGTAATCAATCATGACTTCGAGGTTTGCCGTATTTGCTACATTACAGTTAATCTGTATAGTTCGTGTTTTAAGTGGTATTTATTATATTCACTCCAGTAGTTAGTACAATGTCTTGCGAATTTGTCAAATTAAGCTCAGGCCTTTCATTACAATTCCACTTACAATCTTGCATCCTATTGTCATTGTCAAAATATTCCTCTCATTGTATCTTACCACCACAAAGTTAATCCTGAACTCATCGCTTGCGTTCTTTGTTAGGATTCAAATTTTTCAAATAAAGAAAATTTTATGAAATTATGTTTAATTTAGCACGTTATTGACTTGAAACTGATAACGTTGTGACTTAAAAAAATTACTTAAGGATCCCAGGGCACTGGTTTTCCCGTAATACTAATAAGATAGTTCTTAGTAGATCTGATTTCACGTTGATATTTTTTCAATTCCATTTGCACTTGAATTATGAGGTTATTATAATAAAAGTCTGGAGTCAAAATCTGTTTTGCATATCAAAATATACGATCTATTTTCACTATTCCATGAGAATTCGTCCCGCAGCCACGAATGTTGTAGGCACCATTTGGTTGAGAACCTCTGCTTAAGATTACCACTATCTCCTTAACATTCACAAGGTATTGGTCTAAAGACTCACCTAATAGCCACGTGTTGATCTTCTCCCCCGCAACGTATGCTATCCAAACTATGGCATATGAGAAAGCGAAGAAAAGGGCTTTGCTGAAGTATCCGATCATTCCCAGTAGTGGATATGGCCACGATCCTTGGATGGCGTTCGTGATGAGTATACTGAAATGGAAAGACAATGAAATAAATGTCAGCATTGTGCAATTGAGTTGCCTATCACAAAAGGGGACGCGCTAAAGTATTCTGAACGAACAATAAATTTCCCTTATGAATTGCTTCAATTCTTCGTATGGAATTCTTAAAAGCGAGTGAAATATCATAGTTATACAAACTTTGGAAACATACGATACGGTAGATAGGACCTGGCGTTCCATCAAGTTTTATTTAATAGTCTCTTGCTGTGACTTATAAGTACCAGAATGAATTTTATTTCAAATTCACTAACATCCTCACTTTCCCATTATTAACTCATATAAATTGTAGTTTCTCGGTAGCTGGTTCTAAAATTAGCAGCAAATTAGTTTTTGTTTCATTTTAATGAAAAGGCTGTCGATATAACATATAACTGTATGAATAACATTTTTTGTAATCCGATGGTGTGATATTCAATTCCAAGTTTATTTAGCCCACCTTTCCTATATATTCTCATGAAAGGTAACTATGATAATAACAGTGGTAGTAAAGATAAAAATTTAATACAGCAAAAATCTGATCATTCTATCTAAATTTTCCTGAAATAGAGCTTAAGACTAATTTTCATAGACGTCCGATAAGCGTACGGAAAATTTACATTAGAAAGTACTAAGGACTAGAGTAAGTCTCATTATTTATAAATTAGGCGATATTCGCAAAGAACCCGATGATGCATGCAACTCGGAAACGAAACCTTCGTAGAGACTACCTTCATCTCTACTTTAGCAAATAGTTATAATGTTGTAATGGTTAGTTTCACAATGGAATTGTTCGTCTGTTTTCTATTCATTGCAAATGAAACAAGCTCACCTTGGGTGAGGTCTTCTCCAAATGTGATGTGTACAAATCACTGATATCGAATAAATCTCGAGATACCTAAAGCATGCGGAATGAATTAAAATCGAAGTTGCAATAGAAAGGGTCTAGAAGCAGCAACAAGTCAAATGATTTCTCAATTATGGGACAAAAAGTTATCAAATTTGGTAGTTTTAGAGGTAAAAAGCTTTATTGCTGTTATGATTAGTTATTTGGAGGCTCGATGCGATGCGTTACAGATGGAATCATGGTGGATTTATAAATAATAACTTTAGACAGTAACATTTATTTGAAATATTTGCCGTATTTGCAGTTAAGGATATTCCCGACATGAAATTTCCGTTCGTAAGGAATCCATTCAATCGAAGTCTGCTCAATTCTATTTCATAGATGTGTCTTTATAGTAAATATCATAAGGAGAACGGTGGCTATACACATATAAAGACTGTGGGAAATTAACTTAAGATGGGGGCCAGGACTGGTAGCTTTTCGGTCGGCTCTAACCAATTGATCCCCGGGTTCGAGACCCGGTCCTGGCAGACTTTATTCGTACCATTTTCTAGTAAATATCGTGATTTCGAATGAAACTGTTATGTTGTTAGTTCCATCTGCTTGTGAAAGATTGTGGACATCGCCAAATGTTACCCAATAAAAGATGGGAAAGTTTCCAAGGTTCATCGTGGACTCCGAATGACAAATGAGCGAAATTTCAAGTTCGGCGATCGTCCACGCTGCCATTGCAGCCGAATTTAGGACATCACACGGAGGATCGTCACTAGCAGCAAGATTGTCATTTTTATCGAGGATGAATCTCTTAAGGACAATAAAGGTTATAGATAATTTATACCCTGGAGAAGTGCCAAGCTATGATTAATTCGATACTTGCTTCCAAGGTGAAAATATACGATTTCTACTGAAATTTGCGGACGAGATAAGAAATCTTGGAATAAAACCTTCCTATGTGAGTTTTTGTTACAGTAGTGGTAATAGTATTTTTATGAAACGCTCAACTTTATTGCGATAGAATTATGTTACACCAAGCTATCCGGGAGCTCCAAGTTACAATAAACAAGCATTCTTGAGCATCATGAATTTCCTGTTTCAAAAAATTCGCAGTCAAGCAGTCATTTTTTCAAATAAACCATTCTTTTTTTCATGAAAATTTAGACTTTAATTCTTCTGCTGCCACTCCTGTGATGGAGTTATGCCAATTGACGGCTTCAGCGCTTGATTATATGCACAGTAATAGGTTGATTGAAATCTTCCATAATATTTAAACCACGAAACTCACTATATTTACCATTGCAATGGAAATCTATTATTTCTTTTAATTAATCTTAATTTCAAACTACGACAAAATATGTTGAATATGAACCGCGAAATATTTTTAGAAGCCAAAAGCATGGACAGCCTTGGTATATAAAAAACTTTAATTATTTGGACGGAAATTTATCATAAACCAAATTTCCGAAAGTCACGATTTCGAAGTGACACGAAACATGAATGTATAAAATATACACATATATGTTAGGAGAGAAAGAGTGAAATTGAGCCGCCCAACCAACTCTCCCTTTTTTCTGCGATTTCTTCCGAACCTTTTTCAGAAACTTGAACTATACACCAAATTCCATGTATATTTTCAGAGGAGATATCATTTCCCTCGTTCTCCCAATTAAAATTTCGATGGATCGCCTACTCTAAAGTATGTTATTTGTATGTACGATGAGTCTCCATAGTATATCTAGTTCTGATTTGTACCCCTTCAGAATTTACTGATTAATTTCGCAAGAGATAGAGTCTGTAGAAACAATCTAAATAGTGGGTTACATTTACAAAAATGCAGTGTTCCATTCTAAAAATTAGGTATGATATATTGAATTATTCTTGTCCGTCCTTCGTGAAAGATGGATTACGAAATACAAAGTACTCTTGGATTTCTCACTATGTTCTCAATCGCGTGATTTTTTCAACTTATTCGCTCTTTTGTCTCCGTATAGTATGCCATTTTTTTCCTATTTAATACCTGTCTTTTCTGCGGTAGTTTCCATTTCTAAACTTTTGAATTATTTATTTAATTTCGTAATTAATTTAGAAAGTAGTTTCTCTGCTCTAGTTATTTACTTTTTACCGAATAGTTTGTTCGGAGAGAACTGGTCGGATCCCAATGCCATGAGGCTATTCTAAAGATTGAGGAAATGAGATTTTGCAACGGAGTCTGCTACCTTTTGCACCACCATTCTAACAATAATTTATTAGAGCGTCACAGTCCTTTTGCTGATTGGTAAACCGTGATTTATCCTCCTCTATGATCGCCATAAATTCCTTTCGTCACATCTACTCATATTGCTATTTTTTAACACGGTGCGAACAGTGTAACTTCTAAAGAAATCACTTTTATTGTTAAATCCCTAGCACTTAAGTAGCATTCTAAGCGAAAGTTTTTGACTGACCTTTCTATTTACACGCGAGGAGAATATTGAAAAGTATTCTAATCTAAATTACTTGTGCTTTAAATCTTTCGAAAATTACCATCTTTCAAAATCATTACAAATATTTCTTTTACCAACTTCGCGGAGATCAACGTCTCTGTTTATAAATGCAGGTATTTGGCTGAAAGGAATAAAAACTATTATTTCTCTATGGTCGGAGTAAGTTACTAGTAGGATAATGTTTTGGAGATGCGGTGTTTAGGAGACAATACGTTGCAATATAATCGCCAATAGGAGTATCAGAATATGGTATGGATGTGATGTTTGTAGAGTCGAAAGCGATTCGAACGAAAATTCTGTCCGTTGTAAAGCTATGCGTACGAAGGAGCCATTGACGAATACAGGGCCGTTTGCAAACATCACACTTAATACATTATTCATCTCAAGAGTATGATTTCGAATCGCAATTGTTCAATGCTTTTAATTGGGTTGCATGAATCGTTAGTAATGCGGGTGGGAATGGGTTGTACGCGGGACGCAAGCTTAGAAGCTCTTTGTTAACAATGATGCAGCGGAGGTAACACCAACTGCGTGTTTCCCAGTTAATCAAGAGGTAGGAGTTCGAGTCCTGGCAGAGTGAAGTCCTTCTCGGATGACCCTTACAAGTATGACTATCTATTTAGGAAGGAAGTTCTCCGGTGGAAGGTAAACTTTGTGGAAAAACATAAAGAGTGAATTAAAAGGAGAAGTTAGATTTTTGTCAAATAATTTAAGCACCCCAAACGTATTACTTTATATCAATTAGTTGCGTGAAATTCGCGTATTATCTATCATATTATAATGAGAATATTTTATTTATTTAAAACAGGTAAAAACAATCACATACTATGTAATAAATAAATGAATATAAATAAAAATACTTAAACATTACGGGAAAATATCACTAAGATTCACGTATTACAAAGAACAATCACATGTTATAATACATTTTTCGTTTTAAAGACGCAAAAGTATAATAGTATAGTAAATAGTATAAACACACTTGGATAATATTATTGATGACATTAGCGCACTTGTTAGATAATTGCAGACGTCTAGCATAAGTTTTGATATTGTATCGAATATGAAAGCAGTTCGTCTTGTATTCCGTTTGTTTTAAGGTCGGCGAAAATGGAGGAATTTTTCTTTCTGTTCCGAACACGTGCACTTGTTGCGTAGAGAGTAAGTGGGACAGCACGTGATTTGTATCGATCGCATAGTCCTTCGACGCCCAAGAAAATAAGAAAGATTTTTATATGGAAAGACAAATTCCTCTCAGTCTATAGCATTATCTCATTCGCATTGAATCATTATTATAGGTTTTTATACAACTTTATGGAATGGAAAAGTTAAAAATGTAGTTGGAGTTGCGAAAGCAGGCAAATCGTTCCTGTTTTTTCGCAATATTGTATTTCGTTCCTTTTATCTTAAATAAACATTTCTCCGAATATCACTCACTTTTAATCAAAATAATAGGAAAACGGACTTGAAAAGAGTCTGACGGGGCCGGGAATCGAACCCGGGATCTTTCCGGGAGGCTGATGTCTACGGCCGTGGCCTCATCGAGGCACCGGCAACACAAAGAGACATGTCAGACTTTTTGTTTTTCCTTGGGAATTTTCCTGGGTGCACGTCCTTATGTGCAAAGTTACCTCAACCCTTTCCTTGAAAAATAATAAGGATTCGACAGATACGGGGTGTGGATGTACTCTCTCTGTAAGTAAATCTGCACTCATTTCCCTATTCTGAATCTTTGTAAATTTAAATTGATCGGCTTGGTAAATTGATTAAAGCTTTTTCCGTTTATTTTTAGTGTCAGATAAATACCACAGCCTATGCAAAAATACTACTAATATATTAATTTAGCGATTATGTCTAACTCGGCGAAATTATAACTGCTATAATAATGTCCCTTGGTAAAAAAACTTGTCAAAGAGAGTTAAGAGGGGTTAATTGTTCTTCTGAACTTCTGTAACTTCTGATCGTGTCTACTTGGAATATTGTTGGTACAGACTTCAGAGGTAGACAGAGATGCTC
Source organism: Sympetrum striolatum (assembly GCA_947579665.1). Classification (NCBI taxonomy): domain Eukaryota; kingdom Metazoa; phylum Arthropoda; class Insecta; order Odonata; family Libellulidae; genus Sympetrum; species Sympetrum striolatum. The sequence continues at coordinate 73,878,480 of OX388348.1, forward strand.
CTGTTAACTCACTTCCTGTTATATGCCCTTCGCGGAAATAATAAACTTCACGAACAAATACTCTTCTTAAAAACCATATATATTCCGCTATTCTATATTTTTGATGTAGATTAAGCAACAAACTCCAAGCACCATCAAAATTTAGAACGAGTCCAATGTACACTCCTGGCCAAAATTAACGCAGCACCTGCCTAGCGATCCTAACGGCCGGTGCTGCGTTAATTTTGGCCAGGACTGTACATTTTGCTGCCAATGAGCAGCATCTTCATGGTTACAAAAGTGACTGCCACTTTATGTCACTTTTGTAACCCTGAGGATGCTGCTTATTGGCAGCGAAATGTACATTGGACTCGTTCTATATTTTCATGGTGCTTGGAGTTTGTTACTTAATCTACAGTTACAGCCATCGGCGGGAACCTCTGGATATTTATTTTTGATGGAAAAATATTCTTTTCTTTATCATTCCTTTGCTAACAGCCGCAATTTCTGGAGGCAAGCAAACTGAATGGGAATCTTTAACGGAGGCATGAGAGGTGAATACGATACTTGATTCAAACTTCTTACCAATGAAACTCACGATCTTGAGATATTTTGCTTTTAAAGCATTGAATTTTATTTCATTGTAGTAAAACTTAATTCGTCTTGGGAGCACTGAGAAGTACTCCAAGTAAAGGATTTAGTGTCGTGAGGTTCAAGTCTTTGTTAATACGTTTGAAACGTGACAGATCTTGGCAATAAAATACAGGTATGATCGCAGAAAGTTATCTCCATGGCAATTGAGAATATCGCTGAGTTATAAAATTGAGACTTTCGTGCTGATGCGGGGATAATTGAGTTCAATCGAAAGTAATTGACGATCTATTACGAGTGTGTTCTCAAGGCTATCCTGATTTGAAGATGAGCAATATTTCCTCTCTAACACATATTGCTTTTTATTGTGCAATAATACTGATTCTTAGTTAGATAACAATTTTGAAATCTGCCGTGTCATTAAATGGAGTCTTAATTGATGATAATATATTTCATTTTTTATTCAAGGAAATCGTTGCCAACTATTAAAGAAGCAATAATACGCAGAAAAAACAGCATGCTAATTTCCGAGAAATAGGAGCCTACGTTATCTTCATTGTCATAAACAGACCAATTATGATAATCATTTCTAAATCGTTGCAGTCATCACGGGGCTGCCAACAACTTTAATGTGAGATGTATTATAAAATATTTCTCAGTGAAATCGTACAATTAACCCCTACTTCTCCATTCATGTGGAAAATCAGCTCTGACTGCTGGTTTGAATAGTAATACCCCAGAATTCATCGTCTTCTTATTGGAACATAAATTATAAAATATGCTGCAGATTTCCTTTCATCCGGGTCGCTGAGGCGACAAATTGTTTTTGGCTCGGTGAAGAAAGCAAAGACACCTCATCATTGTGCTTCACTTTGCTTTCTTTGGGCTTCTGGTGGTTCATGGTAAGGGCTTGAGGATCCAGGCAGTCTTCGGGCTGAGGACTTAGCAGATGGACAGTGTATGATATGCGCTTATTTCTGATCTGAATTCGTGTTGGAAGGAGGTGCGTTTGAAATTTCCGACAGGAAGAAGATTGTTTTTACGAATGTTTAAGTATCTTTGATATATATTTTGTGAGTAATTCCGTAGTTTAATGTTCTGATGAGAAAATAAAACAGAATCGCTTTTCGAATTTGAATTTGATAATATTGGCAAAACTTATTTGTTGTAAGATATTGAGAGTAAAAGTGTCCTCTTTCACATCGCCGTAGTTACATATGTTACGGCACAGTTTTTATTTAAACAAGTATATTTTGAGACGGATGAAAAGTAATGTGGATATAAAAAACCTAGGAGACCAGGAGGGAAAGTAATCCACTGCAAGAAAATACCCGCTGAGGAAAGGACGAGAAATCTGACCGATATTGACAGTAAAAAGATGATAAAAACCAGAAAAAATATACATTCATAATTAATGAAATATATGTGTGTTGAACTCAACCCTGTGCATTACAGTCACGTGTTATGGGAAAGTATGTTTATAACTAAATTCACCAACGGGGCCTATGGCGCTAGTATCTAGCGTTTCGATGGACTTCGATATATTTTTAATCTCCTGAAATGGCAGCACCGTTGAACTCCAGTAAGCATAGTCAATGACATTCATAAAAATGAATAGTGATTACATTGGAAAATTCGTTTTGATGAAGTAGATAAGCGTGTGAAAATGCAACACTTGTATTATCATTTGGAAGACGCATTGGGATTAGAGGTCTGCATGGGCCGGGCTCGGGCCGGGTAAGCAGGCAGTCTATCGGGCTAGGGCCGGGCCTGGGCCCATGAATAAATTTCCATAGGGTTTGCACCTGAATCTCATTTTTATCGCATGCAGGGTTTGTTTCTTTTGCAAAATTAAATAGTAAAAGAAGTCGTACGAAGTCGCGACAAGTACCAAAAGAAAGGAAATAGAATGAATACCTTTATTTCAGTCGTGGAATATTGCTTTTTATTTGAATTTCGAGAACAGCAATGAAATAAACTGAACATTCCGGGAAAGTTTGAGGTTGTAAACAAAAAAATTCTCATGGACAACCAAAGTGATTGTTGAATCAATAGTTAAGGTTTTCACCATTAAAATAGATAGTGCAGATCAACCCGATAGATGGGAGAACAATATTTTAAAGCGTCATTAGCAAACTAACCTTATTTATAGCAACGTATACTTCTAATATTGGAATTTTATTTAATGAGTAGAAACATAGAATCTATTAACCGAAACGCTTCTGATAGGCATTTTCAAATAAGTGTTTATTATGTAAGTAGCATATGACGGAGCTTGTGTGCGACCGCAAGCCTTATCATACAATGTAAATTACTACAATGTAATAATAATAATAATGCCGTCTTTTTTATGGGCGAATTTAGCCTATGAAGGCTATTCCTCCAATTAACCCCTTTTTATTAATTTTATTCCTTTTTTTGCATTTTTATTAATAACTCTCTCTCACACACACACTACATACACAGACGACCATTCCCTAACCGGAAAAATCCGATTAGCCGGGATTCACGAAATTGCTGAAGAAGTAAAATAAATGTACTGTTTCTACGTTCGGGCCGGGCCGGGCTGGGCTCGGTCTCAACGACAGACGGGCCGGGCCGGGCTTGGGTTGAAATTTTCGGCCCATGCAGACCTCTAGTTGGGATGCGGAAGAGTGACGTCGGAAGTGACGATGTGACCCGGTTTGCGCTTAAAAGAGCTCTTCCGTGCGACAGCCGAGTTACGTCGAGGATATTACGTGCGAAGGTGCGGTCAAGGAAGGGAGCGAGCGGCTTGCCTTGGCGCAAGGTCAAAGACCGGTCTTGCTGCTTTCAGCAGACGACGGATTCTGGAAAATCCGAAAGCATTTCTGTTTAAAGAGCGACAGCCAACGCTAGGGAACGTGAAATCCTCACGTGGAAGAATGCGTAACGGTACTTGACCCGAAACGAATTGAAGCTAGAAATTAGGTTAGCTCTCAAACTTAGATTTGCAATGAGGCGGATTCGGAGAAATGTTAGACTAAAGGATTTTGCTTTGGATGTTGGGTTACCGTATCCCCATGGATACCGAGACAAGTTTAAATACAAGTTAAACAAAAGTGAAAATTGGTTTTCAAACTCCGCCATGGCTTACTTAAAGTTTGTCAGCAACTGTTAATTGGAGTACGGAGTCATGAGTAATTTCATTTAAATTTCAAAGCATTTTTACTAATTTTCGAGGCAATAACTCAATTGGATTTTTTCTATCAAATCCATAAGATGAATCTAAATCCACAGCAGCAACGAATTTAATACGCATAGTATATTTATTTTAATATACGTCAGTTAACTTTATATTTTTAAATCATTCACAGAACTTGGCTTATGAACAAACAGCCTTTAACTGCGAGCTTACATCCTGCGAGCCTTAATATAAAAATCTGATGTGGCCAGCACATGACTTTCTCCATATATAAGATGTAAATATTTATCTACGACAGTAATTTCGAACTCTATATTCCATCTAAACTTGGAAGATGAGTGATTAATTTATATATTATTATCTTTTACGTTACAAACATTATAAATAATATTTTTCGAGACATGCTCGATGAAAAACGATGAAATTGGCCTTTCGCCCATAGAGCCCAGAGCGCCCACAAAGTACATAATCAGGAACTTCCGGTTTATCAGTATTTCATGAATAACTCCTAAACAATCAGTGATAAAAAATATGTTTTAAATAAAAGTTATAGTAAATTTTATTTTCTAAAACTTTTGCAATTAATAGTATGTACCTAAATATCATATTTTTGGAGATATTTTGAAAACCGGAAATGAGCTTTGAAGAATGAAGCTCAACTTCCGGTTAACTGATTTACTCCAAAAACTAATCAACTCTAACGACATCAACCAAAATACTATATATGAAATTTGGTGTTGATAAAATGAATGGTTCTCATGTTAGAGCGCCCACAAAGTACATATCAGCTACTTCCGGTTTATCGGTATTTCACGAATAACTCCTAATCAACCGGTGATACAAAAATATATTTAATACAAAAGTTATAGTAAATTACATTATCTAAAACCTTTATAAGTAATACAATGCACGTATATATCATATTTAGGGAGATATTTTGAAAACCGGAAATGAGCTTTGTTAAATGAAGCTCGACTTCCGGTTTACCGATTTACTCCAAAAACTTATCAACTCTGACAGCACACAAAACACTACTATATATGAAGTTTGGTATTGATATGACCACTAGTTTTCACGTTAGAGCGCCCACTAACACACACACACACATACAGACACACACACACACACACACACACACACACACACACACACACATACACACAGACATCATTCCGAAAATGGTCAAAACGTGTTCTAGGGACCCCAAAACGTGTATTTCCGTTGAAATCTCGAAGTCGAATTTTTTCATGAAAACAATACTTTCTCTATACTTCGTATATGGAGAAAGTAAAAATAAAAGCCTTAAAAGGCGATTTACTTACTGTCATTGCTTAATTCATATTACTTATGTAATCGGGTTTAGAATGGATTTATTTTTATCAACTGTTAATATTAATCGCTTTCTAAACGAGGGATTCATTTCCGCGATGTATGTCAGCAGTTACACAGAAAACGTATCTGCGACTTACGAACGCCGATCGTATTTCATTCCTTAAGATCTTTTCCACGTTTAATTCTTCTCAAGTGGACTTACGTCAGCCAAGGGAACGTACGTATAAGTACTTCATGATCTTCCTTGGAGGATAAATATCAACCTTGATTCTTTCATTCCCCTTTATTTACTGCTGATAACTCCTTCGAGGTATTAACTTCTTATTTTCAAAGCGTGCGAAGAATCCAACTTTTTTCCAAGAGAGAGAGAACATCCCATTCTCCTTTTACTTTTTACGCTTCGATTTATCGGTTTCATGGAGGATTAACAGCCAACAGCGTAAGATATGGTCACGAAAAAGTGTGATCCGTTTCAACATCTTCTCACCCGATTCCCTAGTAAAAACCCGCCAATAAAACACAAATTGGGCAATTTAGTACCAAGGTTAACCTTGAAATCTCAGGAAAAAATCATATAATTGCTCTTTCTTCATTTTGATTGCCAGACTCCAGGAAACCCTGCTTTGGCTGTTCCAAGCCGACACTGCTTTGTTCCTATACTTCTTTTTTCGCACAAAAGCTGCTTTCTCAGGCAAATATTTTATTACGTCGAACAATTATGGTAGAAGTTATTCAATACTACAATATTTTACAACCTCTGTCTGTTGATGTGAACCTATAATGAAGAGTAAATTTATCAAAGCTATTCTACCTGGATTTTAAATAAGTATTTAAAAATTGAATAACTTCAGTGGTTTTTATGAGAAATGGTCAATCCTAGCAAATATAGACGATAAACTGCTTGTTTTCGTTTCTGTTTAGGTATAACATATCAAAAATGCGAAATTGCTGTTTCCTATTCTGTTAAATTAAACATGTATTAACATTAAATATTCGGTAAGAAGTTGTAAAGAATTTGAGGACTAAATGATAACTTGATTTGAGCTAAAAGAAAAGAACTCAGGTCGACGAAATACGCCTTTCCGATTTAATTCCAAAAAGTAGACAGCAAATTGTCAGAATTGCCTTATTTTATTTCTATTCCAGATTGAAGATGAATTCCTTTCGAACGAGATTTTGGGCGGGAAAATATGGTCTTATATATTTTTATATTCTCTATAAATATTTCTCATGATTGTTGGTTCGTAGAATATAACAATTAATCGTAAGTTCACCCAAAAAAATTAATCATTTCGTCAATTTGGTACCGATTAGTTTTTTTGTAGTATTAACTTCTTTAATCGAAGAAGAATGTCAAATCCGGGGTGCGTGCCCTTTTCGCTGTCTATTGGGATTTCTAATTATTTTACATTCCACATGTGGTGCTGCTTTAGGATCGTTTTTGGTAATTTTTCTCCGCCCTCACTCAGGAAACAACAACATCAGCGTAATCATCTGTTATAGGATTATCCTGTGGCATTAAGACAACGAAGACGTGATATTCCCAATCCTTCTAGAACATTTGAGGTTTCGGTGACAGCTGCGTTAATAATCCTCCACGAAACCATAATTTGGAGAAGAGGGTTTAAAAATTCGGCCCCTTATCCTCTTTAGTGTAACCACGTTACTACAGAGGACCCCTCCGAGGCACAACAGAAACTAATAATAAAAATCATTCATAAATTGTATTTGATTCGGTTTTCTTTAGCATTTGCTTGTCAAACTTCATCGAATGAATTTTCACGAAAAAAGGCGGATTGAAAGCAACTTTTGATGTTATATGTAAAGTTGGTTACAAATAATACATTATTCAAAGACTGTAAGTGAATGTTTAAGTACAATATTTCTTAATCATGGTCGGTAAAATCTTTCATGATAATTTTAGGGAAGAATTTTTACAAGAATGGATCATCAACCAAGAATCGAACATCGTAAGGAATTAACTCGTTTTAAACTTTACTTAATCACACCGAATGTGATATTTTAAAAGGAACTCGGTTTTATCCATCAAATGCAAGTTTTGTAAAATATTTTGGTTGTGAGATTACTGCGAGGAATAAGATCTTAACTTTCCAAGGAAGCTGTGCTATAAACAGGCGCAAAGAAACAATACGAAACTGTGTCTAGGGCCCAGATCTTCTTTCTTGGCTGAATATGAGGACATCCGGAAAATGGAAGAACTGAGTTCAAATAGAAAATATTTCAGCTTGTAATTATCCGCATAAGTTTTCGTTGGCGTAGCTTACGACAAATTTTAAAAAAATCGGACTTTGACTAGCATGATGACTCCTGGTACCATTTTTTCTTTGTATTTTCCCTAAAGATGGAAGAAGAGACTTTTAGTCTCAATCTCGCCCAAATTAAGACGATTATTATTTTTATTATTATAAACAGTGGCTGAAGGTCTTGACTCATAAATTACTAAAATAATTGAACCAAGGTATGCTAAGTGTATATATAAGTCCTATAGACTAGAATTTATTAAACAAGAAACTAATTTAAAGTTGTATAGGAAAAACCTTTCGCAAAGGAATCGAAGGACAAATTCCTCGTGCATGGTATAGTATAATTAGAAGCAAAGGTCAGCGATTAATATTTGCAGAGATTACGACTAAAAAAGACTCACGGAAAATCTTGAAAGATGTTCTCAAAGAACGCACTGGGAATTTATATAACATGTTTTTTGTGACTGTGAGCTTGTTGTTTGTTCTGTGCTGTTTCCTCATTGCACAGAACCTGCTGAAGCGCGACATTTCCTCAGGTGCTTCATAAATATTCTTGTACCAGTAGTTAACCAATAGTTAAGGGAAATTGATGTTAAATTGATTTAAGTAATGAAATTTAAATTTATCGTAGATATTCGTATCATTTTGTCACGCTGTAAGTGAGCTTATTTCGGATAAGGGAAATATCATCCTTTTCCCGAATAACTGAAGGTAAATTGCAAACATTTCTATTTTGGGGCTTTCAGTAAATTCATGTAGGATCATTCAAAGAAAACGTAATGTAAAATATGCCATGGGACATGATATTATGTAACTGGAGCTCGAACCCAGGTCCCTTTATCTTCAATTTGATTTGTTTGGCAAACGACATAACACAGAGAATAATTATCAGGAGATTAACACGTAGCTCTTTCATTGTCTATGGTTTCTCGATCATTGTAATTTCTCATGATTAAAATTACTGATAAAAATATGGTGTTTTGTAAAACAATTCATATCAGGAATAGTATAATGTACTGTGACCTAACAAAAATGTCCTCAACACTTTTTGTTTCAATATGAATTTCCATTTAAATTGGGTTCCGCTTGTCTTGAATTTTTCGACGTTAAAAAGTCTTAATTCCATCTTGACCAACGTTTGGCTGACGCTGAGCTAAAAATCAATATTGCCACACGAAATCTGGTTTAATTAAGCGTAGCTAATGTAAATTGCATTTATGCTCGAATCCTAATGGATGAGAAGATGGAAAATAATAAAATTAGCTATAAATATTTTCTCACTCTTTGACGAAGTTAGCAGGAAATCAGTATTAACTTGGGTATATATTTATGGCAACCGTGGCTTATCAAATTTTAATAAAACGAAGCCAAGACGATACTTTAAAACTTTTTTTCTTATGTTATGTGTTTTTTACTAGTCTTTATCGTTTGTGTGATTAAAGTTATTCAACGTAAGTAATTCAATATTTTTTGTTCGCGTCTGTGAATTCCGCAACGCTTCATTTGAGGGTTTTTAACAAAGAAAGAACAAAATGAAAATCTGACTGCGTTCTAACATCCGAACCGGTATAACAAGCCATTAATTACCGGTATTAACCATAGCCGCCAAGTTACTTAATACATTTCTGAAATGGGAGTTGGATATGATTCTATTTCCTGGGAAGAATTTCTCTGAAAATTGAATAAAATCTTGTAAAAGTATCAGAAGCAGCCTCCGTATTTATGATCGACTCAAGAACTATACACGAGGACAATCAGATATCCGACATTTATTCCACAGCTACATTTATTACATCCCCTCTATGTCAGAGTTGTATACGATACTGATCCGACAATTGTACTCGATTGAAATATCTCAGGTAGTGTTTAAAGTCGTACTTACTAAAATAACGATACCGTATAATTTCGGAATGATCGTCAGTGGATTCGTGACATTTTCGTAGTTTTTTGCGTCTATCTCCGCTTTATTATCGTTTTAAGGCGGATATCTCGCGTTCCTTCAACTCACCACGCTGTGTATGCGATTGGCACGACACACGCCCTCAGAAGGCCTTCCTTCCGATCCGAGTAATAATGAGGACACAGCAGCGTCTCCAAGACGATGAGCACCATGATGTTGGTGTGGATTAAGTGATTCATCCAAATAGGAACCACCAGGTCCAAACACGCGGGATAAATGATCTGCCTGTTCCAAAGGAACATAGGCCAGAAGAGGAAGAACACCGTCTGAAAGATTTAAGAAAATAACATCAGTTTGAGGAGGTTAAATAACATGAGAAACCTTCCATTGCTTAGCTACGTATTATAAAACTATGTAACTCGAGAAAACGCAAGCTCGTAATTTGTATTTATTTTTATCACAAACTTTTTTAACTTATTACAAAGTCGAGTCTTCTTCGAGGAAATAAAAAAGTTCCTCTTAGTCTCACTCCTCTTAACCCTCCAAGGCCGGAATTAATTTTTTAGCAATTATTTTAAATTTCTTAGGTATTTCGCTTTGTGATTGTCTGAAAATAATACCCATAAAATATTACACATAAACGACGCATAAAACCAGCAAAACAAATACAAAATTGCAACATTGTCATCGAGCTCTCCTATTCTGTGATACAAAATGAAATAATAGTAGATGTCGGATGATGCCATATGGCATCCGTAGTCCGTTGAGAGTTAAATTGGCAGTTTCTGACATTGAAAAACTTTTCGAAAACTGTTCTTATCAATGAAGATGATTCTAGGGTATTCAAGCACTATACTTTTTTCTGGTTTTACTCTGAATCTCCTAATAAAAGGTCATAAATGAACGTTTATCTAAGTTCCAAGTCGTAGAAAGAATAAAATTCACAGTCTCTGGCGATGTCTTGTGGAAATACGTCGTGATGAAGAAGAACAATTTGTGCTTTTTCCACAGTATTTTATTAAAAACAATAAAAGGACACTTGATGATAGAGATCAATCTCTGAAAATAGTCGTGTTTTGTTTCCTTTTATTGTTTTTAATAAAATACTGTGGAAAAAGTACAAATTGTTCTTCTTCATCATAGTAGAAAGAAGTTTTCGTAAGCGAGTAACAAACATGTTGTTTCACAGACTTCTGTCATTCAATCGTAAGAGTCTGCTATGAAATTGTGTGTTCTCTTTTTTGTTATTACTTCTTTCCTGTTTACAGTTTACATAAGATTAAATAAGCAGAAAGGGCAAGGTCAGTGCAATGAACCGGAAGGATGTTGCGCTCAACCATTATTTACGCTCATTTGAAGCGCTCGGTTGAAATATGATGTCCTTGCAAATAGAATTCTGAAAATGTCAAATATTAGAAATCAATCATATATATTCAATCTTTACAACTCACAGTTTACACTTGAGTCATAGTCCTTTGTCTTTCAAAAGTAGAGAGTTGGTTTCAAAATTTCTGTCGATATTTGGACCTAATTTTCTGTTTGCTCTTGTGAAAACTCGATAAAATTGCAAAATCAATATTGCCATTAATCAATACCTTTGTGGCCAGAAGCTCTTGTAAATCATTCGAACGAAAAACTTCTTCACAGGGTCGTCTACGGCCGTTGGTTCGACTATTTATTTTTTTAACGGCAAAGCACTTGCCTTCTCTAAGAGTCGCTAACAATTTCTTAGTCAGTAATATGTTATGGTTTATGGATGGATGGAATACCTTCCAGGCTGAGTGGAAATCAAGAGATTGCCCAACTGTTTTCGATTAAGGCATAGTGGAAAAACCTGATAGGTACTGCGTAGTTCCAACTTTGTTTAACATTCATTCTGGTGATGTTTCTTCTCTGGTAGATGGTCGGCTTCGACTAATTGGCTATGAAGGTTATTCTCAAAGGTTTGGCTACATTCGTCTATATGAGAATTGTGAGAAACGTCGGTCACCGTCATGGCCGTGCGCAGGATTTGCTCGTGGGAGGGGTTTTTATCATAAAAAAGTACCTACATATATTGATACAACTATCAATAATGAACGTACACGATGTATGAAATATTATATTCAAAATTATAGGAATTCAGTTTCATACCTTTCTGGGATATTTTTCATCATTCCGAATAAAGATACATAACCTTGAGGACACTACTTAGGCCCCTTTGTTCGTGAAACTCGATTTCTGATTAGCGCGAAAGTGTGACTCACCGAGACGAAAGAAGAAGTCCTGACAGACGTTAACATGAAAGGAGTTAACTTTGAAAAAGTGAAATTTTGAAGAGGCGCTAAATTTTGGAAAAAAAGTTTACTAAATGAAACATTAAATAAAATAATTCAATTTTATCCTATCTTCAATTCATCATTCGTGGAACTTTTTGTATGAAGGATTCTCATGGGGGGTTCGAACCCCCAAAACACCCCCCGTGCGTACTGGCCTGGTCACCGTTTCTGTTACCATGAGTAATTTTTGGAGGAAAAAATGTGACTGCTTCAAAATAAATAATCAAAGATTTTACTGAATGGGTTTTGTTCGTGCAAGTTTATGAGATAAGTTTGAAAAACTTCACAATAAATCCAATAAAATCCATCATTCTTCATATGTCCAGCTTTCACTTCTTATGAGAAAATATGTAAACGAAGCATAGTATGGAGCATAATTACCGTATCATAATTCAAAACGCAACTGCTCTAATAAAGATTTACAATAATTTGTTTACAAATACCTATGGAGAGATAATAGATCCCTCGATATAGAACACAAACACTTTAAATGATGACTCTTAGCCTTCGAATTTGGAGAATGTAGAATTTGCCGATTCGGTGTTAAAGAGTGAGTCTGTTGTTCTTTATTTGAATAGCTGCAGATTCAGCGTTTCTATTTTTAACCCGAAGGACAATAGGGGACCTTGGTGGGCGTGTCAGACTATTGCACTTGTTGTATATGGTATAGCAATTGGCCAATTATGCCAATAAAAGTTATTTAGTAAATAGGTATAAAGGTTGATAAGCAATATATTAGTAATAGGTTAACTCTTCATTGTAAATATTTTTCAGAAATAAGTATAAAGGAAATTGTTTATTAATCGGCAAGTTGTGCTGTAGAAAACTCGTTTTTCCATAAGAAGTCCTATAATCAGAAACTTCTTTCGCCTTATTTTAATTTTTTGCAAAATGTAAATTTTCGCTTTTAATTTCAAGGTCAGTGATAGAAACACGTGGCTTAAAAACTATCGTTCTTTAGGTGCAATTTACACACGGCCAGTCTCTTGAGAAGTAGCTAAGGGAAAATTTTTCTTATTTGTAAATAAACATGTTTATCTCTTTAAACTACACGCTAACTATGGAGATGTAGTTACCTTATTCTCTACAAGAAATTTTTGGTGTAAAGGTCATCTGTAATTCTTGGCATCCAAAGGCGAAACAGACATGGGGATTTTAACTTCAGTAAAAATTAACATAAATAATGGAAGCTGTGACAATGAATTCTTGCGTGTATTCGTAGAACTTTCTAGTCATTAATATTTAGGGTTGAGTTTACTGGAAAAAGGAGGTTATTATTCTAATATTTTACGAAAGAATATTCAAATTGAGATTCAAGGTCTGCGAAGACCTTTTTAATTATTTGATCCTTGAGTCACTTTTCTGCATGAAATCTTCCATGTTACCTAAGAATTAAAATTCTTTTAAGAGATTATTAAATAGCTTTTTTGAAGTATCATTCTCAATATTCTTCTTAAACGTAACACAGCTTTCATCTGTCTAAAGTATTGCATGGAGAACTGTTCAGATGGAAGTTATTCCCTGATTTAAGCTTTAAAGGAATAATGGGAAGTTAATAATAAATTATGCATTTACTAATGCTCTTACTCAGTATAACTTTGCTCATCCTACAATAATACTGAAACGAATCTTATTACTTTGACCTCCTATCGTAGTATGTAATTGTTCTTTGTGTATGCTCAGCGTTGAATGTCTGTAGTTCAAACTTGGTATTTGAAGGAATGAAGCAGCGGAGAAACTTTACAATTAATATTGATAAATATCCGATTCATTTTCAAGATTTTAGATAGCGTTTACCTTGCAGTATTTTACTAAAAGCCTTCCTCCCGTTCTTAAGGTAAATGTGGCGACGTTAATGAGAACAATGAGGCGTTTAATGTATGTACAATGTATGTTCATACAATGCAGGAGGTTGATCAGATTGTATAATGGTTCTTGATTAGTTATGTGAAATCTATTTCACGAGGCCACTTACCAATCCTGTGGGGAAGAAGACAGACTCGAAGAAGCAAGTCCTAATCTTCTTGATGAGTGCATGCAGTTCTTTGGCCCCTTTGTGTTTGGCGAAGTCCAAAATGTCGTCCGCTACACACAGAAAAAAGTAGATTTCTTGAAAGACCTGAAAGAAAAAGGAAGAATTTAAGTGGTGAAGATAAGAAAATAATCGAAATTTCTCGGTCCTCAAATTCTCCAAGTTTATAAGAAGAATATTCTATGATATAACTCGAGGTTGTTCGCTGAAAATTTAGCAAAGAAGATTGTGTGATATGTTTTCCACGTGACGTAACGTAACGTTCATGGGAGAGTAATACAAACAATAGATGCAGTTGCATTACCATGTATATGTAAATATTTCATTATATACTTATGAAAATGCTATATTCGTCCAAAATAATTGCTATAATGAAATTTGTAAGTTGGTTTATCTATTTACTTTTGATCATCCAAACTGTTTTATTTGATTTTATATTATTTTTTTAATTTTTCTTAAGTGTTAATTATACTCATGAAGTTGATAACCGAATCCCATTTTCTGTTTAAAGATATCTCCATTACAAAGATTTTAATTAGAAAAGCATATAAGTGAGGCTTTAATTTTCTCATTTACTGATTTCATTTCCTTTATATTATCATGTTTTTTCATGGCGAAACTATTGCGTTCTTCTCTGAGTTTGTCCGAATAGCGAAGAGCCGATATTGAAATTTATAAATAAAATTTTCTTTAAAATTCAATGTTTCGCGTCTATAAATTTCAGTGGTAATACATTTCATCTTTCTATTCTATTCATAGATGAGATATTTACTTTTTGAATGAGTTATAATAAATGAAGGAATCTCCAAACGGAACGAGCAAGTACTTACTTTAAACACAATAGCTTTAAAAATATATTTTACAAATTACATTTTACAAAATAGTTGGAAAATTTTTAGAAATGATGAAATCGTGTGAGTTGATACAGTGTGAGAATATGCCTAGAAGCAAAGGCAGCTGTAAAGGAAATCAATCTAGCTTCTTGATTAGGTTAGTTCGGTGAAAGCGCTCTTGAACACCTTGCTAAAACATAAGTAGCATCTCGATGGAGAGATGCGGTCCGTTTTAGGGATGACCTTCGAAACTTGTGTAAAACCGGATTCACTCTCAGAGTGAAGACGCATCTGAAATGATCCGCGTGGTGATAATAAGAAGAAATAACTCTTTTTTATGCCTCCTAAGGTGCGCCTTGAAACATCTCTAGGAATTCTCCCAATCTTTCATAATGGAGCTCACCATTTTAATCCGTGAGGCCCAAAACAAAACAACCTGCGGGACAAATCAGGATTGTCCCACACTTCTGTCTCGACCACAAATATATTTGAAGTAAATTGTCAGTAAACACTAATCAATATGAATCTCATTAAGAAATGTTGTATAGAAAGTAGATTACAAAGAATAAAATCTCATGAAGAATAAAATTTTATAAAAAATGTTGTATAGAATTTTCTAGAAACGTTGTATAATGGTGAAAGAAAGAAACAGGATATTTGTCCAAGAGCCCCGAGTGATGTATCTTTTTCGGCGAGTAAAATACTTTGTCGCCACTGTTTCTTCTGACATCAATTCTTCGAAAAGATTTTTTTTTAATTCTCGTTAATTTATGAAATGCGATTTAATTATTTTCAAAGAGTGAATTTGTGATTAAAATGTCTAATTATCTCCTCAGTTGTGAATTTTACCTTAGTCTTAATTGCTTCTATGCTTAGAAACCAATGAAGGCGATATATACGAATTAATTAGTATTATGTAGCGTATTCACTCTATGATTCGTGATTAAAAAGCCTATCTGTAATTAAAAACATTACAATTGTCCAGTGTACCTTCGTTAAGAAGCCGGTATCCAACCATATGATCCGCACGAGTTTATTTCGAAACAAACCTCGCTTAATTCATGTCCACGTGAATATTTCCTCCAAAGCAGCTGTCGTTGCCCAGAACGATCTTTTATCCGGGAGACATTAAACCTGACGATTTCGAAATGGCAATTTCTTGAGCACCGGCGTGGTCTCAAAAAGATAAGCTATTCCATAAGCGAGTTATCGGTAAAAAAAACATGGGATTTTCTCACGCCTATATTTATTGAAGAACTGCTGAGCAAGAACCTGAACGAATGGAATGTAAAAGTTTACGTCATCAAGTTCGACCAAGAGTGCCCTTTGAAATGGACAACTATTATGTCATAGATTGACCCACTTAGTTCAGGTCCGACAACTTTTGCAGGCGATGCAATTCTTGGTCAAATGTTTTGGAAAAGAGAACTTTGCCTTTGGAAAATTTGTATCCGTAAGGAATTTTAGCGAGGAGAAGGAAAGGTAACGCTTGGTGTTTGTATACTTATTCTATCCTTACATAGACAATTTTGCTGCAGTAGAATAGTGTAGCAGCACATCACAAAAATTATCGAAAGTTTCAAGTATAGAATTCACGAAAAACTAATGAGTTGTTTTTTCCAAAAGAAAGACTCAATGCAGTAAGGGAAGATAGCCTTTCATTTTCAAAATAATTGGAATTTTATGATGAACTTATAATTAAATTTTGAATAAGATATAATAAATTTTGCACTAATATTAGACCGTTAAGATATATTTTGAGAGACATTGATGTTATCCACTGAAATTATAAAAGCCTTTAAGAATTTTCCCCAAACCCTGATCTTGGTAGACCTCCAGGAATGTGAATTTAGATTAGTTTATCTTTTTTCGAAATCATAAAAATACTATTAGATATTTTCAGATATGAGTTATTTATTATTAAATATTAATACGTAGAGTGTTAAATACCATCAGAAATCATCTTCCATTTCTTGAACAAATTTATCAAACTAAAAATAAATTTAACAAATGTTCCATAAATCGGCAATTTCGTGGTATTTTTAAAATATTTCTGACTAACTTTTAATTATTTCTTAGAGAAGTTATCTCGTCTTCTAATCTTGTTAATGCTATGGATTTTTTCCGTTAATTTATGTTCCTTAACCTTCTTCATTGTCTAATAGACATAATTTTTACACATTTAAGGATTTTTAATTTAACTAGCCCTCACAGTTACCTGATTTGGTCGCTGAAGCTAGCGAAATTTCTGTTAAACGATCTAAGCAACATCTCGCCTTTTATCTTGTATTTCTTGAACATAGACTGCTTTAATTCGTAATGTAACATTTCAAACTCACTTAAATATAAAAATAGCATCGTATTTAGCTTTCTAAATTCAAATGTTGCTTATATATTCGTATACATTTAATATTAAGTCGTATATAGTGTATTTATAATCATTTTAATTTAAGAGAGCCATTTTATTTTTTGATTAATTTTTCGCAATATTTTTTCTGCGTTAAGCGAATTTCCAAAGCACATCTAGCGATTTATTTAAATGGAAATTGGCATATCTGTAGATTGGTGGAGGCGGATGTGGATTTGCGTAGACCTCTCATTAAAACCCTTGCATACAGGGTCTTGCGGAGGGAGAGGTACTTCGGATGCTCTGCAACTCAGTAGTTTTGCATAGGCAGTTTTATATTTCGCAAATGGCATACAATATATATGCAGGAAATTTGGTTATATCCATTATTACTTTAAAATATACTAATCACATCGGAGGAAGCAGAAAAAAGAGCCCTTGAGGGAATTAGCAGACCTTGTTAAGCCCGGTCCAGCTGAAATGGTTTTTTCTTTTCCAAGGGAAATTAAATCGAAAAGTAGGCGTCTAGATAAAATGTCGTACAGCTCCGTGAGTTTATTAGTTATGACTGTTATAGTTAATCAAAACCTTTTTTTGTTGAGTCGTAATTCCTCCGCTGCTCTGAATCAGAGAAGAGTTCGTTCATCGAGCTTTCGGCGTTTGAATGACGCGAGTTGGTGAAAGTAAGATTAGCAGAGGGAACAAGTTAGGAAATTCCGACCGATGAGGAAAAGAAAGAAAAAGTAGGAGGGAAAAGGTCTAATTTTAACAGCTTTTGGACCTACATTAAGATATTACACCAGAAAACGACGGCAGAGGGGTTGTAAATTACCCAAATAAGGGTGAAAATGAAAACTTTGGAAGCAGTTAGGGCTATGAACACATCAGTTAATCTTAATTAATGAAATTTTTTGCATTATTAGCAAAGAGAGATAATATTTTCTTGGTGTCGGAGAGATATCGTTACGTCCACATTGCATAACAAGATTTCAAAGTGATTTTTGGCGCCTTAGTTAACTTTAGAATATCCATATTTATGATTAAGGAAATTCAGATTCAGCGGAATTTATCGTTTTCAAAAATTATAATAAATCTGTAATCACCTAATATTCTGCAACGGCCTTAATAAGTAGGAATGTTTTATTTTCAATTTTTAGAGTAATTTCAACGGCTAATTACCTATGGCTTATTTTTTGCTATCTCCTTAAATGCTCCTATTTCTAGTTAGCTAGTAGATCCATAAGACTTTTTGCTTTCTTCATAAGATAGGACTATATCGAAAACGTACATGATAGATCTGTAGAATTAGTAAAGTTACAAAGGCTAAAATTACTCGCTGATCATTCGAGGTAATGAAGAAGTAGAACAATCAACTATATCCTACATTATATTCATTTTCCTTTCTTATTTTCGTTTCAAAACCAACTTCTCACGAGGAATATTACGGATGTTTAAAAATATTTTCAAACATTTTTTGCGCGTATTTCCTATTGCTAAAATAGTTGGTCATTGTCACCGTTGGTTCATGACAGCTCTTATCAGAGCAGATGCTTGATTTTCCCGCTTCGTTTTCACCTTCGTTGGAATCTCTGAGGCCGTGCTTTACCGAAAGAGCGAAGAACTCGTTATCTGGAACACTCTCTCCACTTCTGTCCTGCGGAGATTTCGTAGTAAAAATAATATTTACGCACCGAGTAATGAAACGTTCCACTTTCACGAAACCCTTGCGGGTAAAGTAGAAAACGCTTGTGGTCACTACTACGGACTCCTAGGCGGTTAACAAACAAGAGCTCAACAAGTCTACCAACAGGTGCGTAACTCCAGCACAACGCGTCCGGAACGTTCTCGCGTCTACTACAATCTCACCTTTCTCTATTGTGACCCACAAGTCCCACATTTCCTCAAGATGCAACAAAAACTCGGTCTGAGCTGCCGAATAAAAAGTAGAGCGAAGAGTGATCCTTATCCAAACATTCGAAGGCCCAAATTCAGAGGAGTTTTCCCTTAATTTAAACTTCGTAGAGGAATCTTCGAGCGTAAATTCTCTACCGCTGAGGATTCAAGATGTTGAATACAAACAATGATTATCCTATTATACCCATTCTGCAGAAATCAATCACTTAACGTGATTGGGTTGATTAGGCGGTTTCCAAATGTCTTTTAAATGTTTATCGAGTGCCTTCTATCGAATATGATTTTATTTATCTTATTGAAATGTGGAAAGAACCAAACTAACCCATACAAAATTAATCGGTAAACAGACTGGAGGGGTTTATTAGAGCAATTCCTACATCATAATGCTAAGGATGAAAACCACAAATAGGCTTAATTAATGAATTATGTAATATTGTTTCGATTCCTTCTGGAAACCCTTGGAGAATGGGGCATCTAAAATTTTTCCTTCTCTTTTTTCAGCAAACTATACCGTAGATTATACTTTCGGTGTGTCCACGCGTAAATAAAATCTTATCGCTTATTATGAGTCATTGCGAGTTATCCGTGGGCACTATCCCCATCCACGGTTAATGAGAAGATTTAGTTTTGCTTTGGCCATACTTGACTTCAGCTGCTAATGGAGAATGTATTTAGAAATGGTATTGGAAACTTGTCTAAGGAATTGCTAGTGACGGTTGAAAAATTCTTTTGAGTTAAGATACCGATTTGTTTTTTCCATTGAATTTATATCGTGTAAACAAACTTATGAAAAGAAGCGGACCCTTAATTTGTTATTCGAATGATAACTATTTTAATTAATACCTAGAAAATCTAATAAATATGAATAACGTTGTCCTTGATATTTTACCCGAAGCAAAATACCCCAACATCAAAATGTCGATTCCTAGATATCGCTTTATTTTGCCTAAATGAAAACATTATATGATTAAGCATGCACGCGATGGGTGGTTTAATACCTCGGTAGTAATACACAGATGAGCTAGATTAATTCTTTGCCACCTCAGATACTATGTAATAAAATAATTACTGATGCATCATTATTTCCGATAGTTAATTCTCAATTAATAAAATTCACAGTCTCTGGCGATGTCTTGTGGAAATAAGTCATGATGAAGAAGAACGATTTGTATTTTTTCCACAGTATTTATTAAAAACAATAAAAGGAAACAAAACTTGATGATGGAGATCAACCTCTGAAACTAGTCGTGTTTTGTTTCCTTTTATTGTTTTTAATAAATACTGTGGAAAAAGTACAAATTGTTCTTCTTCATCATCTCAACGAATAGTTCGTATCTTTTCCCGTCCCAAACATGCGGTTGCGGCCGAATGCATGTCAACTTCGGGAGTCGATCTCCCGCAGCTCAATGCGATTTATCTGAATAATTTACGTCTGAAGCCATAAATCCCGACAGTCAGAAACCATTGCTAATCACACAGAACCACAAACCACTACGTTCACTCTCGTGATTCCCAAATCACCGAAGCACTTTCGCTCACCACATTCCAAATGGTCAAATACTGCCACGGTTCCCTGGCCGGGTCCGGGACGTTGAGCCGAACCCCATCGGGGACTTTGAGGTACTGCTGGAAATAGTACCCGATGAACAGGTAGATGGCGAGGCTTACGCCGTGGAATACCTGCACGAGCATTTTCTGTCTTCTTTCAAACACTAACTTAATATCCCTTGAGATCGATCGCCCAGAACTGCTCGTGGAGTGCCCACCACACGCACACTACTGCAGTGCTGCGAGCGTCGTGACAGACTACTGCCTTGGAGAGGAGTTCCTTTGATTTTATGCGGCGGGGAGGAATCGACTGCACGGAAATTTCGACACGGCAGCCCCTCTTTCCCTAACCTACCGCAGTGGTGCTCTTGGAGGTCGGAGGGGAATCAAGGAGATCGAGTGTTGAAGGGGCTCTTCCCG
Organism: Sympetrum striolatum; assembly: GCA_947579665.1. Classification (NCBI taxonomy): domain Eukaryota; kingdom Metazoa; phylum Arthropoda; class Insecta; order Odonata; family Libellulidae; genus Sympetrum; species Sympetrum striolatum. Next base: position 73,899,121 of record OX388348.1, read on the forward strand.
TATTGACCGCCGTATTGACACAAGACCATTAACCTCATGTGATCAATCGTACGATTAAGAGATTGCTATAGAAACGGCTGACGAGATAACGGGGTGTGCAATGCGCCCTCTACCGGTGTCGCGACAAGTTTTGCCGAAGTCTATACACGTTTTAAAATGCGTATACAGTTCGATGAATAAGGAACCGCTTTCCCAATGAACAACGGAAAGATTTTGCCGAAGTCTATACACGTTTTAAAATGCGTATACAGTTAGATGTTTAAGGAACGGCTTTCCCAATGAACAACGAATTTTATCAACGAAAGTTACATGCTTTTTTGATGGAAATTCCTCTCGTAAGGAAAGATGACGAAGATTGTAAATCGAGTGGTTAGATTGGGACGTAGATTATAAATTATCCGCTATAAGCCACTGAAGGCTTGCGGGGATATTTTTGAAATGTAAATGAAAAGGTGATTTTGAAATTTTGCCGTATCATTGATACTTTTGGTGGATAAAAATTCATTCCGTTTTTTAAACAGTCGGACACGTTCAATTACATCGGTAAACGACACAAACAATAAAAATATCCTCTAGCATAATTAAATATGATTGCATTTTTGCTATGAGACACGCTCATAACCTGTTTCAAGGCTGTTTTCTTCTAGTTCTACCCCTAAAATTCATTATCATTCGAATTATCTATAATCAATACATACCGTATTTCCCGGCCTATAAGACGCACTTTTTTTTACTTCAAAATATGCTCTAAAATCATACTGCGTCTTATGCGCCGATGGTACACGGTATAACTCCGTCCTATAATAAGCAAGCCGATTTGCCAGGATAAATGCATACCATTAAGTTCTTTTTTACCGTGTCGGGCATTGAAAATAGTTCAGTTAATTACAAATTTCGATAATAACACTGTTTTGATTAAGTAGCAAGGAATACATTTTTAATATTTCGATGACAGAACTTCCTATTAAAAAAATCGCAGATAAATTTGAAATTCATACAATGTAGCATGTTTAGTTTAATCTCGCATGTGGTGCTGCTGCAAAACTTGTAACATTGGGCTAACGGATATGTCATCCGTATGCTAATACATTGTATCTTTTGTGAGTTTACTGCCACTCAACCTTATGTAACAAAGTATGAGTTTTTTTCGTAAATTCTAACCTGAATAATCAAGGTGGTCTTATAGGCCGGGAAATACGGTATATCTATTGGAATGAGTCACATATTTACATCTTCATCGTCTTTCAGAATTTTAATCATGAATCCGCTGTTAATAGAGGAAATGACGATCAGGGCCATGATGGTAATCGACTCGTAATCAATGTCCGGATGCCGATTTCCGGAATCGAATGTATTGAGTTCCCATAAGTGACGGCCTCCTAAGGACCCAACTTTCATACAACTGATAGTGGGTTCGTATCCAGTTCTTTCGGAATGGCGTCCATAAAAAATCATGATAATCTCATTGTTAACTCTTATATGTTGTTTATTTAGCAAAATCAAATTCTAAATAATTGTTCATACACAGCATATCGAAAAATGATCCATCTTTTGGCCTCCGAAGATTGTTTTCGATCCAAAATTGTGAGAATGTATAAAATACAAGAAGATTATTGAATTTGTTGCAGCGGAACCCAAGCTTATGCTCCAAGAAAAATTAAGGAAAGATACAATATGGTTTCTGCATAGGAGCAGCGGTAAGAAGATCATCCCTATTCCTACAAAGTGTATTACTGGAAGTACTGCTATAATAGACGGGACATATATTGATATCAATATTGCAGTTGGAAAATTTTGCTATTGTTAATTCATGTTGGAAGAGCGTTTATTCGAATATTTCATAAGAGATACATACTTATTCCCTCAGAATCGCCATAAACCTCATTGAATTCTGCAGTCCGCTGCAGTCAGCAAAATCATAGGCTTACTTACAATTAGACTTCTGCATGTTCACAATAGAGAAACTAGTCAATGTTCTCCCAAAGATGTTCAGATGTAAGAAAGTGTTATTTCATGATTCATCACCGAAAAAGGTTGACTACGGGTATTTTTCTCATACTATCTCCTTAAATTGATCATTGAATATTGTATTACGGTGGGTTGGATAGAAGAGGATACTTTAATCTCGCCTGATGAAAGACGTATTATTATTAATAAGAATGAGTTTGAAGAGAGAATGGCAATGTTAGAACTGTGGTAGAGGTTATGCTATGGAAAAGCTCACTGTCGAGTATCGATGGTAATAAAGGGTCGTATCTATAAATCGATAGGGGAAAGAGTGCAGTTGTTGAATCGATTGTCCGCAATGAGTCCTTGTTAAGGACTGAAAATACGCAACAAGTATAACCGGTGGGGTTTCTCCGTTTGCCGGCGATCGCAATTCCTAGAATATTTATTCGAATTCTGAATTGATTTTAATTGCTTTCACCGTGCGCTACGGAATAGTTGCACCGCAATTAAATGCGAAAGTGAGAGGGAAGGAAAACATTGGCCGTTATGTTATTAGTCTAGCGTTACCAGGAAATTGCTTAATATTTGAACGCAGATTTTCGAGCAACGCTCTCTTACAATTTTTTACAGATCGTGATTGGACGGATTCCTTTTACCTGAGCCTGGGAAAAACTTTTTCACCGGGAAACTGTCAACGTCCTACTCACCAGCTGCATAAGAAGCCGCACATGAAATCACCAGGCCGCACTTAAGGAGACGTAATTCAACTAAATAAGGAATGCGTTCTCCCCCATTTCCCTCCCTTTTTTAATCTAATTGTAAAAATTATACGAAGAAAATGAGTGGACCCGATGAATAAATCTAGGCTGAATATTTTTCAAGCACAGTAAACTCCGGTTTATCCGAATCGGGTTTATCCGAAATCCACTTTATCTGAACAAACTTTTCCGAATGCACCTACCCCACCCTCCGAATCTTGTAGTTTATTTTTTCATTCAAAAGAGTAGGTAATAAAATTAAAACTCCTGTTTTTTCTCGCTGCCGAATAAGGCGGATTTTTTCTGTAAGAACGCAAAATAAACGAGCTTTGTTACTCAGCATTTGAAAACTTTCAATCATACTTTGGCGCCTTTTAAACACGTCAACACAATTTTTTTAGTCAAAAACATGCAGGCTATATGCAGACAACCATATCAATAGCATTCTACGTACGCACGTTTTCGATCATATTTCGCAGTATTGACGCAATTCGGGGTGTTTCACGCGGGACTTCGGTTTATACGAAATTTCCGTTATCCGAACCGGTCGCCGTCTCGATCATTTCGGATGAACGGAAGTTTACTGTAATTTCCCTTTAAATGGTAAAGGAGATTGTCGAAAAAAATGTTTCAATGCTCTTTCGGAGAAATAAGGTTAATAAATGAAATAGCACAATGTAATATATATTTGGGTTATACGAGTAAATTAGTACAATCCCTGTAAAAATATTCCCAATAAAGAACGTTGTAAGCAATTTTTCCTACCTGCTAATCATCATCTCAAGAACACGAGAAGTAACTGTATCTATTTTTATAGTTTTTAAAAATATTTTCATATTATCTCGTTGTATGTGATAATCAGCTAAGGTTAAATTATTTGATAACAAGGTTGAATGCGGAGAAAAACGGAAAAGTCAAAAATTAATTACATCAGGCTTGACTTTGCGGAACATCCTCTTAAACAAAAGAATGATAACACTACTTAGTCTTTACTCCGTAAATATTAACTTAAACAAATAAAAATGGCAATGGAATAAAGATAACTGTAAGAAAACAAGACCACAATTAATTACTTCTAAATTTTAGATGTCAATTAATATTTTTATAAAACACTCCCGAAGAATGAATTCCCAGAAATGGAATTATTTAAAATCAAATAATAAGTGATTATCTCTTACATATGCTATGATCGACCTCGTGAAAGAGTAAAACTGAGGCTCTACGATAGGAAAATAAAAATTAACATCATAATTAAGCAAACTCAGATCTGTGGAATATATGGCCAGCATTGGACATGAAGTCTACTGTGGTGCTACATTGTTATTACTGAGATCCTGTTTATTGTGAGTAACTTACAGTATAAGTGTAAGGTTTGCTATGTTCTTGTTAAATTTAGTATTCATTATGAGACACCCGGATGTGTTGACGAGACATCTCGTATCCTCTTTGAAGTGTCAAAGGTTTGCAAACACAGCCCCTATCGCATTTTTATCACATTGAAGCAGGCACTTTATCGCTTTGATAAGCAGTTTCTATGAACATTGGATGAAGCGTAATATCTGAATGAATGCATCGCTGATCGATTCGAGTTTTGCGTCATCGTGAGGACTGCGAGACGGAAAAATCGCTTGAGGCTGTCGATACGCCGCGTTTTTGCCGCTACGTCGTCCTTGTCGAATATATAATATTTTGATTCCTTCGCCAATAATTAAGATTTGTAAAATTTTGCAGAAAACACAAGTTAAAGCTTATCAAAATTAGCTACAGTCAAAATAGATCAAACAATACAGTAAACTTGAGAATTTAAGTAATCATAATTAGTTTTAATAAATTTTATTCCCGTTGAGGTTTTTCACTTTGAAGTAGAGCACAGAGTTATGATATGGAAAAATAACTCTATTCCAAACACTCCTGAGCGCACTTTCTTTCGGTAGCCTTTGGTACTTTTTCTCTATGTAAAGTGAAGTAAGGAATAAATCTTCAAATATATCGCGATTTGTTTTTAATCCTGAGGAGTATTCCAAGTGATTTAATCTTATTCCTTCCAGGTTTAGCCTCGAACCCAACATCTCTTTTGCCCACTTTTCTATCCCCTGCCTCTCACTACGCCTCCATGTTTCATGTTTTTAAAATTTTTGTAGTGTTCTCTGTTATTTTTTTTTGTCATCGGCTGAACACCTTGTTCTTCTCTTTTAAATATATTATTTAATGCATCCATCTTCGTACGTATATAGAAGATGATGAAGATAGAAGAAAAATTCAAAGGATAAATTTATTAAATTAGTTTAGAGAAATTACGTTCTCAGATGATGTAACCGATATAATGCGACCCCCCTGTTATATGGGCCATTCTGATACTGCCAGAAAGATTAGGGAAATAGATGCTAGAACGAATCGCTTCAAAAATTCATTTTTTCCGCGAAGTATACGCGAAAGCAACCGTTCGGGAAAATAGAGTCAAGGTGCTTGTACCCCCTGCCACACGCCGAAAGGCGGCTTGCAGGGTTCTTACTTAGACATAGACAGTATGTACTTTCTCAGATCGAAGAAATTTCGTTTATGATCGGAAGATTTTTCTTTCTTCCCATTGTTTTGATGCCCAGCATTCTGACCAACATAACACTATAACAACTGCCATCAATTTTTAATGTTCACTATAATTTTAACTGGGTTATATTCGTTTCACCTATTCAAATTATTTTTATCTTCTCATATATCCACTGGAAAACGTGAATTTGGGGGTTGCGAATTGCGGGAACCCAAAGAAAATCTTCATTTCTGCAACTTAAACTTTATTTTTCCGTTTTGAGCAGCTACATAAATAAAGCATTGATATTGGTTTTCAATATCCTACTTTAAACTAAGGTCACTGCTTCTGTATCTTTTTAATGCAATATTTTTCATTTGTTCTTTGACTCAGGATGAAGAAAAATGTCTTTTATCTGTCCTTTTCGCTTCAGTATTCTTCAAAGCTAAGCCGCAACTACTAATAAACGTTGATGGCCGCCATTCCGCGTGTTGCAGATGGTACATGTGTTACACCCCAAACGTCTAATTGCCCATTTCATGAAACGGGCAGGCGCGTTGCCCAGTTCATGAATTGGGCAAAAAAGTTGCCCATTTCATAAATATAATATATCGCTTCCAACTGACTTGTTCCTTTCACCCCAAATTTCATGAAATGGGCAATTACACGTTTGGGGTGTAACACATGCACCATTCAGTCTTCGTCTCGTCAGTTCCCGTCGGACCTTTTTCAAGTCTAGTCTTCTTTGGGATTTTTCCTGGGTGCACGCCATCTTGAGAAAAATTACCTTACCCTATTTCATTGTTACCAATGGTACTGTACTTCTATGTTGTTGTTCCTCTGATAGAATTCTAGATCAATTACATCAACTGCAAATTTACTCCTCTTTTTCCCAACAAATCCATCCCTTCTCCAAACTTTTTGGTTTCTAACATGTCTTGAGTATTCCAACAGCCTTCTGGGAGATGATACTACAGAGAAACTTTATACGTTTTTGCGTTAATTGCTTTTATCTGTAAGATTAATATTCGTTTTAATTTGTAAATTTCTAATGAAGTACGATCCTAATTTTAAGTTTTATCCTTGCTTCAACCATAACTTTATGTTTTTTGTTATCTTTGAATTAACTTTTATTCCTTTTTCCAAATTAATTTTATTCATTAAGTATTCTCATTTATGAGCCCCGAATACTTTAGCTCTAACAGTCAGTACGTCTAGGAATCGCGAGATTAACTAGTATGCCTTAAATTATTTACTCAATAAAATGTTTTATTCCATTGAAGACTATCTTTCCCCATATTGATGATTGACTACATAATTTGTCTTTGTAAGAGTTTTTTATGTATATTGTGTGATATTATTTTAAATGTGATTATATTGTGATTTACCTATACATTCTTGTTTGACGAAGCCATACTGTGTCTTGGAGTCTTTTGGCCCTGTAAATTTGAATTTGAGCTCCTAATTGGTGTAACATTTCAGTACCTAGGTATGGGGAATGTTTGAGTTTTCCTTTTAGCAATATTTAACGTGCCATTCGCTTACCGAAATCATTTTCACATTAGTATATTTGACGCTGATATGATGTAACACTAGGTTTCATAACTTTAAAACACACTGTGAAGTTTGGTTGTCACATTTGCGGTACCGTTTCCCAAGTCTACAACCGAATTATCATTTCACTCCGAAATTTAACTTACGGTTATTGAAATGTCGCGATAAACGTCTTTTCCGATGAGAGTTTATACGATGGATTATCAAGTCACTCTTTTATCGATATCTTGATAGAATGTTACGATGAAATTAAACAACATCCGGCATAATTGGTAAGGATAAGAATAATATCAATTATCGTGCAGAGAGATTTAGTTTAACAGGAAAATTTAAAATTTTACATTTATGAAGCGAGATGGAGGGATTTTTGTTTCAGTGATACTTGTTTTTTATGAAATTTTAAAGCCAAATAGAACCATTTACGTTTAAAATGTTCTGGCCGGGTAGCTTAGATGGTTAAAGCAGCCTCCCGGAAAGAGGAAGATCCCGGGTTCGATTCCCGGCCCCGTCAGACTTTTTTCAAGTCCGTTTTTCCTTGGAAATTTTCCTGGGTGGACGTGCACCTTATGTGCAAAGTTACCTCAACCCTTTCCTTGCATTCATAACATTGTTCCTCTCTGATTCTCAGACGGATGATCTAATTCTCTGAAACTAAACTTCTCGAACACGCTTGAATATCTCTCGGTCTGCATTTTTCTAGAATGTTCTAGTAGAAGAGTGGCCTTCGACGAACTTCCTTCTCGCTTTCTCCAATGGCAATCGGGACCTCTGCGTCTACGAAAAACTTTTCGCAGGTTTTCATTTACGATTGACAGGGACGGATCAAGAAAACAATTTTAGGGGGGGGTTCCGATCGAAAAATTTAAAATAAAAGATATTTCGGCTTTCACAAAACGTGACGTTAGAATTGTGCTAGACAAACTCGAATTTTTTCGCTAGTGATTGCTTATTAAATTTTGTGCTTATTTGCGTTATTTGAGTTTCATTTTCGAAAAATAGGCACAAGAGATATTTCGGGGGGGGGGGTCCGGACCCCCAGGACCACCCCCCTGGATCCGTCCCTGGTGATTGACGATGATTGTACGGTTGAGTGGAGTTGGTAACGATATAACAGCATTGCTTAAACACACTACTCTTTTCTTTGCAGATATTTTTATGATGTTATTGAGTGCGTCGCTCGCAAGCAATTGATAACATAAATGTATACCTTTATTAAGGGGGTTACAGGAAAAAAAAACAACCTAATGTCCCCCATAATTTTCTAAACTAAATTCATATGTAAAATGTATGTTAAATGTATGCTAAATTCATATGTAATGTATGTATTCAGGGAAAGGCAGACGATGAAAATGTGCCTCTTAAGAAACTGCGGAGTATACTTTTAATAAAAATGACGATGACCATCTTAAGTCATAATAGTGATTATGTTTGCATAGTTGTTTTGAGGAAATCATGAACCTAAATGAACGAATTGAAATAATTGTACAAACGCAAAGTTTAAAAAATATTAGAAATCTATCTTTCGCGCAACAGTAATCTTGGAAAAATACTTAGATACTTCCTTTGAAGTTATGAAGGAATCTTCGTCATTAGATGCCAGAAGGTTATTAGAGAGAATGAGGTTCCCTAGGCTGAGGACTGAGATAATTTTCCCATTCATTCCTAAATGTGCCATAAAGTTATTCGGAGAAAATTGAACGTAAATTAAGCACATTGACCCGGTGAATGACAATCCTCACCACGTACAATGAGGAGCGACTCAAATGAATGTCATTAATCAAAACCATCTCAGTAGCTCATATTCATTTGAAGAAATGGTGTACTCTTCTAAATTGTGTTTCAGTTGGCAAATAAAAACTATTCTATCCATCGATGGAAACAACATGCTTTCATTGCCATTAAAAAAACAATAGGATACATGTTAATTTCACAAATTAGCAAACTTAGATTTTTACTTTCTCCATATACGAAGTATAGAGAAAGTATTGTTTTCATGAAAAAATTCGACTTCGAGATTTCAACGGAAATACTTGTTTTGGGGTCCCTAGAACACGTTTTGACTATTTTCGGAATGATGTCTGTGTGTGTGTGTGTGTGTGTGTGTATGTGTGTGTGTGATAGTGGGCGCTCTAACGTGAAAACTATTAGTCGTATCAATACCAAACTTCATATATAGTACTGTGGTGTGTGCTGTCAGAGTTGATTAGTTTTTGGAGTAAATCGGTCAACCGGAAGTTGAGCTTTATTCATTAAAGCTCATTTCCGGTTTTCAAAATATCTCCATAAATATGATATTTAAGTATATTGTATACTTTATAAAAGTTTTAGATAATATATTTTACTATAACTTTTGTATTCATCATATTTTTGTATCACCGGTTGATTAGGAGTTATTCGTGAATTACTGATAAAACGGAAGAAGATGATTATGTACTTTGTGGGCGCTCTACCATGAAAACTATTAGTTGGATCAACACTAAATTTCATATATAGTTTTTTTATTACAGTTGTTAGAGTTGATTAGATTTTGGAGTAAATCGGTTAACCGGAAGTCGAGCTTCATTCTTCAAAGCTCATTTCCGGTTCTCAAAATATTTCCATAAATATGATATTTAGGTATATACTGTTATTTGTAAATGTTTTAGAAAATGTTATTTACTATAACTTTTGTATGAAACATATTTTTGTATCACTGATTGTTTAGGAGTTATTCAGGAAATACTGATAACCCGGAATTTGCTGATTATGTACTTTGTGGGCGCTCTGGGCTCTATGGGCGAAAGGCCAAATTCATCGTTTTTCATCGATCATGACCCGAAAAACATTATTTATAATGTTTGTGACGTAAAAGATAATAATATATAAATTAATCACTCATCTTCCAAGTTTAGATGGAATATAGAGTTCGAAATTACTGTCGTAGATAAATATTTACATCTTATATATGGAGAAAGTCATGTGCTGGCCACATCAGATTTTTATTAAAGCAGCTAGAATGGAATTTATCAAAAAACATCTTTAACTTGAACGATACACAATGCTGGTAGTGCTAGATCAGATATGCCATAATCCGATGGAAAATGTAAAATAATAATTATAATTTATTACTCACAAACAGATTATTCAACCCAATTACATGTGATATGATATATGAGAAATAAAATAAATTAAAAGACAAAACATACATAAACAAAATAATCAAATAACATAATAAATGGAAATGGACAGACATAAAATAAAATATCAGTAAGATATATTTGTATATAATTTGCAATTTAAAATGCAAGGATAGTCATTGAAGAGGTCATTTGTCCCTCATCAGGATGTCATTTGCAGACCGCATCATCCTTGTTGGCGGTTCATACTTGCAGGCATTCACTCTCCCAAAGGGTACACGAAAGAGGGTCGAAAGCCTCCTCGAGGGCACATTAAAATTAATCGTGGCAAGAAGAGCTTCAGATTCAACACTACCAAGAAGAAGATTTCTAAGAAATAAAATATCCATAACAGCTTCAGAGGAGTCAAATTGAAATTACGGCAAATGTCAGGATAATTGTTGGTACTAAAATTAGGATTTTTTTCCTTCCAGCTAAACCATTCGGCAAATCAGATTTGTATCTTAGATAAGGCGTTAATGTAGGAATGTCGTAAAGACACGAACAATCCAGACTGCCCTTACTTAAATGTAAATATTGGACTGCCCTAACTTAAATGTAAATTAGGATCGCCCGCGCGGACGATACATTGTTTCAGGGTTAATACAAAGTATATATACAGTCTACTCCCAACAGGAAGAGCATTGTGGATTCCAGATAGTGGATTATATTATTATACTATTATATTCAAGGATAGGGCTAACTGTAGTGCAAAAGGATCTAACTATTGTAACGGTGTAGAAGCTATGGAAGGTATTACGTTTTAGGAAACAATGTACCAAATTTTGAGTGTATAAATCGTTGCGTTTAAGTTTAGTAAACCCTAATTTTGAACATATACAGCCACTTTGAGTGTGCACTGGAATGCATATTGGTTTGAATTCAGCATGCAAATAATATCTCTTTTGATCAGTGGTGTAGTGGCAAATTTTCCAGTGTGGGAACGCTAAATATTAAATTCGTCGAATTATAAGGAAAGTCGTATTTATTTGATTTCCCAGAGTGACTACAATAGCCAAGAGCATAAAATTGAAATGTATCTGAGCTCGCTGAATAGCGCTAAGCCTTATATACCAAATCAACATTTTGCAATAAATTGGCTATTTTTTTACTGTGGAAAACCAGTGTGGGAAAGCCGTTCCCTCTCCACTACACCACTGCTTTCAATACCTTCGAATACCCCGTTACATTCCTCCTCTGGGTCTTTCCCTAAATCCCCAGATGTAAAGTCATCTAGGTGAGGTTTTTGCATATGAAAAGTAAGTTTAAGGTAAGCCCTACTGTGACAAGGATACCTTACCAATCGGAAGTTTAGTTTAATTTGACCCTTTATTGGCGACGTTAGGCCCCTCTCTTCGACTTATCCTTGTATGTCGTTAGAATATGTACAGATATATTTTAAAGAAGAAGACAGTAGAGTAGAGTGTGGGGAAATATCTTGCTACTGAAGGTTGGCAAAACCCTCATTGAGGGGAAAACGCTCTCAGAGAATGGAGGGCTGAAAAAAACGCGAAAACACAGTAAAAAAATAATACAAAAATAACAATTAAAAATTTCGTTAATTACATATACATAAATGAAAGATTTTTAGAAAAATTATTAGTTACAAGAGAGAAAATAACATTAACTTATCCTAGAAGGGAAAAAATGAAAAAATCACAGACATCAAAATGACATATCCTACTAATTAATAAACATCAGAAAATACAGCGGCGTCCGTTGAGTACTTGTTGGTTATGAAATGCGTATTTTGCAAATTTATCTCAGCAGGAAGAGATTTAGGATGAGCCTGAAAATGAAAAGAAAAACATAAGGGTAAAGAGGAGGCATGGGTACAACAAGCACAAAACCTGCGTTTGAGGCACTCCGAGATCGACATTATCTTTTACTTTTTTACATTTCATCCTTTACGACAATGGATTTCCTTTAAATTTTATGCGAAGAGTTTATGGTCACTGAATTAATCACATGAAAGGTCTAAGGATGGCACAGAGAAAAAGAAGTTGAGGGATTGGGGTCATCACAATGTCCCCTCGTGAGTAATCTCTCTGCGCACGGTGATTTCAAAGTCACGGAATTAACAGTACGACGTTTTGCGACAGAATTGCATAAAGCTAAGCGAGTGAGCGATTACAGGATATAAGCTCTGATGAAAGTCTAGAGAACTACCGTCAATCTCCTGTTATGGCCGTTCGCCGTCTACGGAAGGCGCGTCGTTTACGTCGAAGATTAGTTCTCAAGGAATGTTTGTCGAAACGGCTTCAAGAAAAAAGATTTCTTCTTTTTTCACGGTCTTTGCTACCAAAGTCCCTACCTTTGCCATTGGTACATAGTTTGAAAAGTTACAAGAGGAGGTAACTTTATCCACATTTACTGTAATCCCAAATATGTTATTAGTGCCTTTAATTCGCTGGACAGTGATGTTAGACCAATGATCTTTAAGGAAGAAGAATCCACACTTAACGTAAGGTTTGTAATGTATTTTTTGTCTAAATTTCGTTAATTGGCTTCGGTTGTACATCTTGTTTATGTAGTCGGCGTTTAAGAGTTTCTGAAAGAGCGTGCAGAAGAGAGAGAGAGCATGCAGACGTGTGCAAAGATCGGGGTGTAATGTGAATTTATTATACATTTATTCCTTGTTGTAGTGAGTTCTTGTTGGGAATATCAACTGCCTGCATTGTTGGGTATACCGACTGACTGATGCCCACCCCAATGCATTTGGGGCGGGCGGTAGTCGATTCTAACGGTACAACATGGCATCTAAACATAAACAGTTCGAAGATTTATTAGAATTTTCCTCTGTATACTTGTGTACTAGTTATGGCGAAGACTGATACTTTAATTTAGGTATTTTGTGCGTATAGGCTTCTCTGAGGTACAGTCCTGGCCAAAATTAACGCAGCGCCAACCGTAAGGATCGCTAGGGAGGTTCTGCGTTAATTTTGGCCAGGAGTGTACAAACGTGTGATTTTCTGATTAATCGTTGTTACTTGTGTTTGAGTCGAAGTTTTACTAAGTCCAAATTACTTCAAAAAAGCATAGCTGATCTATTCCTTGATTATGAGTGAAACATAATCCTTTTTATAGAATGTAATGGTCAATAAGTTTACATAATCGTAATGGATTCATAATAATACAGCTTCATTGGTACCTCAGTATGTAGAGGGGAAAATATTAACGAGCGTGTGAAAAGGAATACTTCTGTTAAATCCGAGTTACAGCCTATCCCCGAATACGGAAGACAATTCTCTTTTCCTGTTTGTGTGCTTCATTTTCTGTAGTCTAGAAAAAATACTTTTCATCCGAGATTATCGTAAGAAAAATCCGTCTAAGATTTTATTGCAACTCTTTGTTTTTAAACCGAATAATTCCGCGTATTCTTAAAACGATAATTCCTTTCGTCCAATTGGGCAAATGATAAAAGAAGAGCACCAATTATTCATTGGTACATCTTCTCGAAGTCCCATTTCTGTGTTAGAGATATTGCGATTTACATTTTGCAATGGAATCAAATTGGAATAGATTTAGTTTATTGTTGTCTGGATAACTTCCACAGAATGTTATGAGCGCCTGTTTAGGGAGTGACCGAGTTGGTTGTCACGAATTCTGGACTATGTTGAGGGGCAGTCCATTGGAGAGGGCAGACATTCCTCGGGTGTCTGCTGGCGGCACTGGGAATCAGGCCACTGAGGGGGAAAGTGCTGAAGAATCCAAAAGACATTGAAAAAGACCATGTGGATGAGGTCGACTCAACGTTCCAGAAGCGGTTCAGCCGTAACTCGGAAGTATAGTCTTGGTGCCTGGGGCTTTTGTATGCGGTCAAAATTTTAATAGTACACCTGACATGGTGTAACTTAGGCCATATTGATATTATAAAATATTTATATTTTTTGAAGAATTGATTGATCAAAGATGACAATCTAATTCTACGATCAATAAATACATCAAAACAAAAGAAAAAGAATGGCACTTTTTCCTTTAGTTATCATTATTTCCTTCTTTTCTTCTTCAATGGTGAAAATCCACATAACGAAGTCTTCCTTTGTGGATTTTATATTACACTAGCTGCAGCGCCCGTTGAATCTCAACGGGGAGAATAGAAGTAGAATTAAATAAAGTAATCCTTTTATCTAAAAGAATATAATCTAACATGTATCATTTTAGCTTCGTTCGATGGGACAGATTACTGTAAACGAAACTTTTCCGTGAAAATCCGAATATCTTACGCTCTCATAATTTGTTGCTGAAATCTATAAGTTTGGTCATCTAAATATTCATTTTCATATAATATTTCTATCAAACTTATCTCAGGTTGACAACAATGATTCTTCTTAATTTGATTTTGAACTTGAAATAGAGCCTAAGAACGATATTTCGATTTATATTTCCAAACCAATAAACCAAGAAATGAAAACCGTACTTAAGTTTACGAAGCCACCTTGACTAAATATTCAACTTATTAATATATATTCAATATATCAATATCAAAATATTCAATATTAATCTCATATCTTTCAAATGAACAATTTCTTCGATAAAAACAGTATTTGTTCAAAAATGATAAAAACATATTCAAAGATAAAATTAGGATAAACATCACCACCTTTTAGGATTAATTTTCAGAAATGCACAAAGGTAATACGGAAACTCATAAGCAAATAATAGAAATAAATATTACTGTGAAAATAACCGATGAATATTTTTACGGAAAGTAACTAAAACACCACATAAGCACTGAACACAATCATTATCACAAACACTATGACGGAAATTAAAATCGAAACGGAAACTACGATTATACTTATAATTTTACAGTAAAAAATTACGTTGATATAAATAAAAAATGGTTGCTACAGAACCTTAAACAAAATTCTAAAAACCTTCTTAAATATTTCATTAATTCTCAATGTCTTCTTATATATAAACTCATGAGCTAGAATCAACAATCACCTATTTCGTCAAGGGAATAGGTTGTTTACAACCTCAGAATTTGGATAAAATATTCACGTATTTTATCATACTGTTTGCAATTTTGAATCGGAAACGATATTTTACGACCAAAATAAAAAATTTTATTCTGTTTTCCTTCTTTTGGTACTTGATTCGACTTTCTAGGACCATTATTTCTGATTTAATTTTGCAAAAGTAATGAAACCTGCTACGAAAAACTGACCTCTTCGTGTATTTCTTATGGAAACGTTTTGACCCGTCTGGGTTCGAACCGTGGACTTCAGGGAAATAAAAAGTAGCCTCTGCTCTGCGCGAAGTCAGCTTTTAATAATGTAGAAAATTTATAAGTTTTGTGACACTCGGTTCTCGAGTTTTTAGCGAACATACACACACACACATACACTCTATTTTATATTATAGATACACCTTTATTTTTGGCGATAGTGAGACAGTGGTCTCATCATATATTGCCTCGTAAACACTCCATTAACCGTTCTGATACCCCGAGGAAGATCAGGGAATTAGTTGTCTGAATGAATCGATTCAAGAATTCATTATTTTCGTGAACGATAATCGAAAGCATCCGATTACACGCCGAAAGGCGGTTTGATGAGTCATTATGTGAACTTAGACTCCTATTGACCAATTAATTGAATAATATGATGGACGTCGACCGTTATCGAAGTAGTATGAAAGCTGATAGAAAAAGAAAAGCTATTTACAAAATACTACATGTAAATAACAAACACTAAGTGTAAACAGAGCCCTCCATCCTCTTTCCATTTCCCTTCCACCAACAGTGTATAATCGAACATAATTACACTATCCATTGTCCATTTATCTATCGAAAGAAGTGCATTATCGGGATACAAAGTATCCTAAATTTCAGTTCGCGGCACATATTATCACTTTGCTATATTTAATTGAAATCCATTGGATAATTTACAAGTAATGGTGTAAAAAGCAAACAAAACTTTTCTAAATTGCTGCTTTGGACTTGGTGTCACTTATAGTTACCAAATTCACCATATTTATGGAAATTCCTCGAATGTGCTGACGTAACTCCGCTACAGATTTATTTAAAACTATAGATACTGATTAGAAGGCTGAAAAAAGTTCGATAAGTGCCCTTAAGCAAAGGAAACAGGGGTCACCGATCATCTCTGATTGCTTGGTCTTCACGGTAACTGCACATTTGTCTATTGCCCAGCTGAGATGGATCATCTGTAATTATTTTTCGTTTCAAATTTCAGTTCATTCGAATTAAATACCGTAGTTGTCCGTAGGTAAATGTAAATATCCAAAAGTGCCAAACCCCTTTTTGCAATTATTTTTATGAAATCGCAATGATGAATTATTTTAAAATTGGAAACTAAGTATTTCAATTGTAGTAAAAATAAGTAATGTATTCTGTATCTCAGGTTTTTCATAAAATTTTCCAATACAATATTTTGAGAAAACTAAATGAACTTGCCTTTGGTGAGAAAATTCATCTTCAACACAAGTGTTCGGAAATTGCGGCTTTTCGCGATCCTTCGGCTTTTTTTCGATATCTCTCTCAAAAGTCGGTTGAACCCAAAGCTTAACTTACTGACGCATAATCTCTATTGGGAATGATCTCTAATGAGCTTCCCTTTTTATTTATTTTAAAATTTTTCCCAGCGGAACCTGCCAGGGTCTCATAGATTGATTGATCTTTTCCATTTTGAATCAAAAAAGAAATGAAGCGAACGATAATAATAAATTTATTATTTAATGTATGCTCTATAAGGAAAACAGGGGAACTACCCAAATCGAAACTCCATCAAAAATATTAAGAAACGTACTTCGTATTTTCCACGAAAATTTTATTTCACATTGTACCCTATTCTAATCTAACATAATGAAGAAAATGGAAATTATTAATCATATTTCTGGTTTATTTTGATTTCTGATGATAGAGGTTGAGGATCCTTGGGCATGATTTTACTAACTTTGTTGTCTCCGGGAAGAGGGAGCCGTTTGGCTTCATTTCCCCCAGGGAAAATAAAATAGAAGTCAAATATATTTGTATAGTATCGTATATTTTATGTGTTAAGACTGTAGCGTCAGACGAAGACAAGGAAGAAACTCGAAGAGGCAGAGCTTATGATGACGCTATTCTCTTGAAGGGCATTGAAATGCTTTGCTCCAAAAGTAGATAAACACAATCGACGTTTTCCGTAAGTTACATTCTTATTTTCTCCAGCGAGCGATCGTAAGACTGTGGTAAGAACAGAGCAACCGCATCAAATGAAGGTCGGCTTTCGATTAATCGCGTAATGAGTTACTTCACTCTCTCTGCAGCGAAAGCGGGCATTCACAGATCGCGAAGCAGGCGCCGACCGTATTTCAATGCATCAGCGGTCCTCAGATCGTTCTACCATGATATTCACGGCTCCTCGTGGACCAAACAAAGTTCTGGTACGGCATCTGTTGGTATTCATTGTCCAATAACATTGCTGTGGAGTAATATATATGAGAAATGATGAGTATGAGCATATGTTGATTCCTCATACGATAGCTTCCATTTCTCCATTATAACGTATCAATGTAGGAGATCAGGATTCAAAGAAACGTTGGAGCAGCACCTACAGTAGTGTTGGTATCACCCAGTGCAGTGTCATATCTCAGGACTTACGCCATCGACCTTCTCCGAATCCGCCAGTGCTAAATAACGGGACCATATAGAACGTTTGTAAGTGTAGGTCCTATATTTAGACATCAGCTAGCTAACTGTGCAAAACTGCAGTATTTTAAATTTGACATTTATTTCTGTGCAACTTATCACAAGTTAGTACAAATAACCGAATGAACCTAATGTTATCTTCTGGAGGAGTTATTATCCATGCAAAACCATAACACGTTTTGTGTTTATAACTAACAGAACAGAGACATTTTTATATTTTAATATTAAATTTGTCGTTGGGCTAATATACCCCCAATGAGTGATACATAAATATTTTAGTAACTATGAAGGTAATATAATAGAGTATAGAGCTGCATGCAACCAGGCAGGTCCCCGGGTTGGGTCTAGAACGCTTCGTAGCGGCCACTTCGGCGCGGGACACTTCAGCACGGGACACTTCGGCGCATGACACTTGGGTGCTAGCCATGGAACATAACAGGAAATATGTTAAATACCAATGCAAGACAAGGCAGAGATCCAAGCATTAAATGGAATAAAATGAAAGAGGCTATCAAGAAGGCAATGGATGAAGAACTGGGAAAATGCAAGAATTATGGAAATAAACCATGGATTACTCATTTCATACTACAATTGATGGAAATGATAAGAATTTCAAAGGGAAGAAATACAGAGCAGTATAGAACTTAAGGAGATTAATAAGAAATAAATGTAGAGAAGAAAAATGAAAATGGCGAGCTGAAAAAATGTAAAGAAATTGAAGAACTAGATAAGAAACATGAAATTGATAAATTGCATTAACCAATTAAAAAACTTAGAATGACAGGAATAATCATACCAAAGGGAATAACAGACAAAAATGGGAAAACATTAATGAGAAGGGAAGAAAAACAAGAAACTAATGAGAGGAGAGATCAACATGAAATTAAAACTGGAAATGTTGAGGTGTTATGTTTGGCCGGTTTTCTTCTATGAGTGCGAGGCATGGACCATCTAAAAAAGTACGGAAGAAAGAATAAAGGCATTGGACACATGGTTTGCCAGAAGAATTTTGAAAATCAATTGGTCAGACAGAATAACTAATGAAGAGGTTTGGAGAAAGATTGGAAGCAGATATAGCCTATGGAAAGAAGTGAAAAGAAGAAAGTGGTAATACGCGGGACATGTACTGAGGGGATCGTCAGGGGAGTGAATCGTGACAGCGCTGGAAGGATGGATAGTAAGGAAGAGAAAGAGAGGAAGACCGAGGATGGAATGGTTGGATAATTTAAGGAATTGGACTGAAAAAAGGAATTATGAGGACATGAAAAGGAAAGGAGGTCGAAGAGAAGAGCAGAGATCCGTGAGAGCTAACCTCCTGATAGAAGCTACCAATTGTTTAATAAGGTAATATATGTAGTTAAATTTATCTTTGTGGCTGAGCAATGGAGAAAACAATCACTATCTTTCAGGAGGGGAACTGTCAGAGATGTTTAAATCAACTGATCAGTCAACATGCTGACATTCCTTAATATCCAAACAGTTTCATGAGAAATCAGTGTCTCTCAACTTTGTGTTTCCCCATGTACATACTACAGAGCTTTCATTACTTAATTACCCTTATTCCGCTTTAATTGAATGGTAGAATGCAAATGGTATCCTTGCGTCAAACCAAGGACCATCGAGGAAATGGCAAACTGTGTTTGTACAATATGTTCATTACTGCTTTTCCCTTGCTGGGCTATGGATCTTCTCAGGAAATGCTTCATAGAAACATTTGAAATCTCCACCATACATTTTATAAGACACAATTGAGAATGCATTTAGGTGTCCAAACCAGAACCTTTTTGCATGGCATAAATTAGAATAACGACCTGGTAGGGATAACACTAATTTAATCCAAAGATTGAAGTCGCTATCATACCAGGAAGGTTGTAAAATAACACTCCATTAATCCCTTTTGAAATTTAAGGTTTAAAATCTTCAGAAGCCGTATATGTTGGCATTCCTCCTCTTGCTACGCAGTAGTCGTAGAAAGCAAGATATGAATGCTTCACTTTTGTGATACCCTAAGTACTTTTCAAAGGTGATGGTTTCATCCACAGGGGTCGTAAGATACGTGTGAAACTTGGTTTAAGTAAAATTGATTTTTCCCAGGAATGAAATTCAAACCCTTTTACATTAAACACTCTCTTGACATAAAACATAAATGCACAGAATATACATTAAAGGCATTGTTTGTTTTGTTTCCTTTTTATTCGCATATCTTACATTTTGTATATCTTTTCATTATGTGCTTAGGTATATATCATCCTTCTACACAATTACATAATCTGGCATCCTGGAAGGAATAGATGTGCAAGTACTACAAACAGTTTCTTTGCAGACCCATCTCTGGTGCTGATTTGTAATGCCGCATCATTGTTCTAGAAATTCTTCTATACTGTAAGAATGTGACTGTATAGAATTCCTCTCTTTTCTTGCTGTTTTCCAAAAATACGCACCAATATTTATTAACTCTAATAATTACAACAAAATTGCAATTAGTATTATTTTTGGTCCTCCTTTGATTTCATCAGTTACGCTTTTCTGGTTCATTTAGTTTCCCCATTCCTTATATTTTTGTTAAATTTTATTATGTAGGAACAAGGAATATACCGTATAAGTCGACCTAAAATTTTGAGGTTTTAGCGTATGTACAGCGTATAAGTCGACCCAAAAAATAAGGCAACATCACTTCTCCAGCTCAATGTTATGGGAAGAAAAACTACGGTATCCATAAATATACGATATTTTAAGGAATATTTACCTCATAAGATTAAGGGCTGAATAATACGACAGCAATCAAACGGTCACCTGTACTCCATACGTCACAAATCTACAATTGAGTGTTCGCTCCCAATCTTGAGTCGCATTTAGATTGTTAAAATTGGCAACTAAATTCGACGAAATACATTCGTGCATCATTCACTTCAAGTCGTAAAACGGGTTCACACTAATGAATAAATAAGCTCGCTCATTAACAAACTTTGAATCAATATACAAACCGAAAAATTATTATGTTATGACAATAATCTGTTCTTGATTCAGGCTATAATGATCGTAACTCATCACTTGAATAAAAATATTGTTATTTGCATCTGTATTTCCCGCGATCCGTATCTTGAACAATTGAGGTTAGAAAATCAGATAGCGTTCCCTTGCAGGGTTGCCAGATTGGGCGGATTTCCGCGAATTGGGCTATTTTCAGGTGCTCAGGAGCGGGTTTGAAACCTAGATCAGTAATATATACATTGTCGTTGGTTTGAAAGTCCATATGGCGGTACTCGGCCCAATATCCCGCCCAGGCGGGATGCTTATTCAATGACCGCGATTTAGGCTACCTTCGAAAACTGCAACCAATTGCGACTACGTTTTTTTTTCGAGCGCAATTATTCTAATATTCTGTTTCACGATTCTTCCGTTCCTCTCCCCCGAAAAGAAAATTAAGTACCGTAATTTTCCATATATAGGACGCATTTTTTTCCACGAAAATACGTCAAAAAAGTAGGGTGCGTATTATACATGGTTACAAACATCATCTTTTTATTCGAGCTGTAGATGTCATTTGAAGTAAATAACTCGACATACATACATCTATTCTGATTTCATGTTTATTCTGAAAAGAACACTGCTGCGTATTAATAAAATTATTAAATTAAAACAAAAATTCAGAGGGGAAGAACCTGTTACTGAAAGATCGTCACATTGAGAAATCAAAGGGGCACGTAAGGGGGAAAGCCATCCATTAGCAGCATTCCATGCTTGCGCGGTGATCTGTCGGGTGCTGAATCTGGCAGATGACCATACGCGAATAATAGCGTAGAATTCCATTCCCTAAAAGCCAAATGAGTATTATACATGGTGATAAGAAAATTCTCACATTGCGCTCGTAATAACGTGGGTGCGTATTATAATTGGAAAATTACGGTAAGTTCTAATTCAGGATATTTACTCACCTTAGCGGAACGCAATAGTTTTGAAGGTATGTTCCAAAAGATTCACTACAGCTGAGAAAGATTTGCTAGTAAATCTAATTTTTGAACGCAAGTCATTCCGAAAAGTAAGAAAACTTATGCTGTGGTATATTCAGCTGGTGAGTTGCGAGAGTTTGTGTACAACAAGTGTTAAGCAGGCAGTTTCACTTATTTACCCCTCGGTGGTAAAGTGTTTAATTTTATGTTCGGCGTATAAGTCGACCCCTGGTTTTTGAGAGATTTTTTTAGGCCTCAAAGGTCGACTTATACGCCAGCATATACGGTATATATATTATCATGTCATGTCTCTCAGCTATTTACTTCCAAATATAGTTGGAAGTATATATACCTAAGCTTACAAGTCTTTAGTCTTAGCGATATACCCATAAATATATATTCTTTTACCATCAATTGTGGTATATGCAACGGAATATCAAGTCAAAAATTACAACTTAATTCAGGAATAGTCCTTCAACAGAGGTATGCTATGACGTTTAACATATCCAGTTTATTTAAACATAATGATATTTGAAACAAGCACAAAAGATGGTGATTGCATGTTATTATAATGTTAATCGCTAGAAAATACGTCAGTTATTAATTATAGTATTTAGTGAAATTAGATTGTTATAATAGGCGACGAAATATGGTACATTCGGGCATCATTCAGTTCAAGAAGTAAAACGGGTTCACACTATTGAATAAATATGGTCGCTCCTTAACAAAATTTGAAGATATACAAACAGGAAAATTTTAATGTTAATATCATAGTCTTTTGTTATTAAAGAAGCCTACTATGACCATAACTCATCACTTAAATAAAAAGTTTTATTTTTAGCATCTGTATTTCCCGCGATCCATATCCTGAACAGTTGAGGTTAGATTATCAGACAGCGTTCTGTGGGCTATGTTCAGCTCTTTAAGTCGGAACAACGTTGTCAACTAGTTTCATATAGCAAAACATTCAATTTGGATGAAAAATGAGTGAGTAACACGGAGCCGTTCTATAACATTTATCTTATCATTACTTGCGAGTAGGCTTCGAAAACGACATATCTACCGTTGCGGTCGCTGAAATAGTTCTTAATCTCGAAGAAACATATTCTTTTTTTCACAATTTCACCAACCATTCCAAACGTATTTGTTTGTGAAGATAATCAGTCCTGCATTCACTTAGCGGTAAATTTCTAGTTTCACACAGTCAGGGAGAAATTCTATATCTCCCTTATTACTGGAGAACTAGAAATTTACCAAAAATCTAACCAGGGAGGCTTCGATCCTGCAATCTACTGCCTCGGAGATGGATCTGTTATCCACTACACCACGATTCCGATGTTTTTTTGTGGTGAAGTTTTGCAATTAATTAAAATTATAAATTGATGCTAATTTTTAAATTCATTTTACAAAGAAACTAGGAAGTGTTTGTTTAAACGGTTTAAACTGTAATAGAGTAGTTACAATATGCTAAATACAATATATAATACGTAAAAGTATATTCGTCTGGTACAATATACAGGTCATCTGTTAAACTTCGGCAAAAAGAATCCGTCCCACCACCACCTTATGGAGAGTCGCTCCCGTGCTTCGAACCCAAACAATTACTGGAATTATTGTCAAAACACTGAACATTTACCTTTTACTGTTCAAATACGTTTGTACTAAAATTTGAATATCACGAATACTTATAGAAGATTTAATAGCGCTTCCACTAATTTAATCTCTTCTTCATCAAGAAACACTGTTTGGCCTCCGATTTTCTTCAAATGTTTCCCATCTTGCTGAGTGTTCCTCAGGACCTGGTACTTTTATGCTGCCTTTTTAATTGTTATTTTTCGACTATTGACTTCATATAACGCTTTTATAAAGCTATTTTCATCGTACCTTTGATGCACTGACTTTCTGGTTGTTCCTAGACATGGCCGAAGTCACCCCACAATATTGCGATTTTTTTCATAGGTGGCCATAATATCCAGAACTTAATTCAAATATGTTTACTATTTTTATATTGTGGTTATGACCGAATTAATGAAATCATAAGATCATTTTCTCTCACTTGACTTTAGCAGAGAAGTTACCCAACTGAGGTTTTGTAGACTTGTCTCGAGAATGCACGATTTTCAATTTAGTTCCCATGACAATTGTACTGTCAATGTTGCTAATGACTTAAAGCTAATGCGCTAGTGTTATTTCCTATCATAACTGCCTTTATCACCAGTAGTATAAGTCAATCTAGGTGTGTCTTCATTTTTTTTCTGCACCTGATAAATTCAATTCCCCTTGTCCAAACTTTTGTTTGTACAGATGAAGTATTGTCTCAAATGCAGAAACAACAGATTTTGTTTTTATGAAATTCAGTTCATCACCTTGAAGCTGAAGTTTGCTTTTATTCAATTTTTGAAACAAGTTGGTCAAGTAAGCACTGTCACTTTTGGATTGAATTAAATTTAATCGTAAAGCATCATGTTTATCTTTCAAGAACTCCAGCATCGAGTTAAATAGCTTATAAAACCTTTCTAAACAGGCACCCTTTGACAACCAACGAACTTCTGTATGAAGCAGCTATGATTAAATTCTTCATCGTTTTCAATACAAAGCTGTTTAAATAGTCAGTGATTCAATGATTTGCTTCTGATTGCATTTATAGCTTTAATTACAGATTTTAATGAATTATGTAGGTGTGCACTTAAATTTTTGGCAAATAGATGTTGACGATGGATGATACAGTGAATGCATTCGGCACCTCCTTTTTTAAATATGCATGAAAAACCCTGTTATGCCCTACCATCTCTGGATGGTAGGGCACAATCTGTTGTTACTGATAAGATATTAATCAGAAGTATTTCTTTTTTTTTTTAATCATCCAATGCATGAAATATTGATTCTCCTTTAGAATCAGTTTGCGAATATTTAGCAATAAAATCAATTGATGAAGCTGTAACTTTGTGGAACTCCATAACGTAGGAAAGGAAGAGAACACTTTGTCTTAGTTCCACAGTAAATTTATTGTGCGACCGGTTTCGACTATGGTCTAGTCATCTTCTGCAATATTACAAACAGGAGCGCCGCCAAATGCGTTTTGCCTGGGGCCACCAATTGTCAAAAGCCGGCCCTGCTTAGATGTAACAATTACTCACACGACCTTTGAAGTAGATTACAAGTAAAAATTACCAAAAATATAATTGTTACAAATACTCCGCTTACTTTTACTTCGTTACATCCCATCACTGATAGTACACTTCTGCTCGATGGCTCCTTAAGGGCCAACTTTTTTCGCTCAGCAGCAGTGAAGTTGACGCTTAGGGCTTGAACACACGGACCACATTTTGCAGTCGGTTTCGACTGCACAATGAGGCTGAACTGTGGTTGGCATTCCGTCACCATAAGAAAAACATAGGAAATACTGAGATCCGCACACACGAGCGTATTTATGACCACAAGCCGGCAGCTGTGGTCGGTCCCGGCCACCGACCACAGCCTTTCACCACAACACACGAGCCACACTTCGACTTCCAATACAACCAGACAGGTGAAGTCGGGTCCAACCACAGGCGAACCACAATTTGTGGTCCGCCTGCGGTCGGTCCCGACTGCAACTCAACCTCATTTTTGTGTTCGAGACCAACTGCAAAATGTGGTCCGTGTGTTCAAGCCCTTAAAAGCTAGAGAGCAAAATATACTTTTATATAATTCATTTTTCATATTCCTCACAAAAATCCATTTTCTAGACATTTACAGTATGGTATTAAAACAATCACACAAGACCATTTCCTAACCTGAAAAATCTGATTAACCGGGATTCGAACCTGGGACGGTGGGGTTAGAGCGATACCACGCTAACAACAAGGCCACCACGGATGGCGATTTCCAGTTTGTAAATTTAATGGAGTATTAGGATGTGGAGGGGTTCAAGCAGTTTCAATGTCCTGCAGTGAAAATTCCTTAAAATATGATGCGGCATAAACAGTAGCTGATGATATAGATTACATTGTAGACTAACTACTTACTAAGGAAATACCCAACATAGTAGTTCTAGGTGGAATTTAAAACCGACACCCTAAGCACTTTGTCACTTGGATTAACTACAAGTAGATTCAACTATGTTCTTGTTGTACAACTTACAACATTGCATGACATAATTACATTGTAACAAGACTATACAATATTGATAGTCATTTTCTGGTCACTAAGGAGGGCAGAGATGTTCTTAGGTAACTGCAGTGGTGTTTGTTATGTTCTTCTGCATGGGTTAAATGATTTCGATTAATTGTGTGTACATAACTGAAAAGGGTTTGTGCCCTTTATCATTCAGCGACATGTGGCAAAATAGCATAGGGAGCATACATTAATTACGTGAGGTGTTTAGGTGGGTTAAGCCAAATCTCACTCTCTCTCATGTGGGGGAGAGGGGGGGTTTTTGCAAATATTACGTAATGTTTTATCCGCAAAAAACAGTGTAGAATTATGAGATAACTGGGTTAAATAGAGTAAAAAGTGTTTCTCTACTAAAATATGACTAAATTTTACTCAATAATATTTATCACGGCTATGCGAGCGCCACAAAGTAGCATAGTAGCCCGCCGATGCAATAATATCATAAATTCATATAATTGCTAATACAGTGGCATTTTATACACATTGAACCCTGGGTTGATATCCAAAGTAGTTGGCTGGACAGTTAAAAGAATGATATTTGTTCAGAGGAATCTCAATACTCACACTCAAAGAACCTTGAAGTGGAAGCTCTGAGTTATAGGTATCGTGACCTACCGTTTTACATGCATTGTTAAAATAAATTATAGAGACACTATCAATCCTGGGAGCAACTTCAGGTTTGTATTTCCTGAAAGAGGATGGATAGTGTGTGTTAGCAAAAAAAATTCATTTTCCTACTTGGTGTCCCTTTTTTGTTATTAGAAGTTGAAAAGGTGGCATTTAACAACAAAAAACATAAGCAGAGTAGTAGTTTTTGTAAATTCTTCAATAAATTAGTCCAAAATTAGCCCAAACCTCATACCAATTCAAAGTTGATAAAGTTTGCAATGTTAATACAAATTTCCATGGCTTTAACAAGTTATATGTGAACTTAACATGTTTTTGAAAATGTCATTTTTTGGTGGAAATATGTCATAACTGCCATTTTTGAATATTTATAACAAAAAAGTTGACAAGTGAGATTCTTTGTAATAACTATTTTGAAAACTAGAGTTACATGTTCATGACATCTGAAATTTCTACTAGCTTTGCTGCCTTATTAAATTTTTTATAGGGGTACAAAAATGGTTGATTTGCATGTTTCGACTCATGGGCAGATTTTTACTTCGTGCCATGGTGCATATAAAAACTCATATCTTAGAAAGTAGAAGCTTTTGGCCTAAAATACTTTGGATTTTTCTTAACTAAGGTTGGAACTAACTACTTGGAAAATTATGTGAAAATCTGAGATGGTGAGCTTAGAAACCACCAATTTGTGGTTGAGTTGACATAGAATGACCCAGAAGGCTTCCTTTGCCGTAGCTATTCTTGTCTTGATCTCCATACTGCTATTCCAATCCTCCGTCAGCATGCTCCCCAGATATCTATACCTTTTAACCTGCTCTATTCTTCTACCCTCATTTGTTTCAACATTAACAACTTCTCCGTCATTCACTCTCATAACTTTTGTTTTACTAGCGTTTATTCTCATCCCATATTTTTCCATTTCTTCTTCTAAACATCTTATCGTTCCTTAGAGTGCCTAGTTGTCATCGGCCAAGATAACCATATCATCAGCAAATCTGATGTATTTTATTTCTCTTCCTCTGATACTTATCCCTTTTTCCTCATCCAGGGTGTCTAATCATATCCTCAATATAGAGGTTAAATAATGTTGGTGAAAGACAACGGTCTTGTCTTACCACTCGATCCAATTCCATCCACTCTGTCAATTTTCCATTAACTTTCACTGCCACTTTCTGGGTTCTATAAAATTCCCTGATCAGTCTCCTGTCCTTCCAATCTACTCTCTTAATTTTAAGAAATTCCATTAACTTATCCCACTTGACCCTGTCGAAAGCTTTCTCAAAATCAATGAAACATAAGCTTACTCCTTTTCCTCTTTCCCGGTATCTTTCTCCAACTATTTGCAATAGACCAATAGCTTCTCTAGTGCCCCTTCCTCTTCTAAAGCCAAATTGTTTCTCTCCTATATAATTTTCCATTACTCCTAGGAGTCTTTGATTCCAAACCCTCAGTAGTATTTTTGCAGCATGGGCTATGATACTTATTTTTCTGTGTTCCTCGCACTTTTTTATGCCTGCTTTTTTGGGATTGGCACCATAATTTTCTTGATAAAGTCATCCGGCCGTATTCCAGTATCATAGATCTTATTGCACAATTCTACTATTTCCTTTACACCCTCACCCTCTAAACACTTATATAATTCTATTGGCAGTTCGATTGTATTATTGTTTAATTTAATTGTTTAAATTGATTGCTTGTAATTACATTGTGTTTATTTTTTGTTGAAAGAAAAATTGTTTAATTCTGATTGTAAGTAGAATTTACGCAAATTTGTAAGAATCTGTTTATTTTTGTGTATTCAGTGCTGAGGAGGAGTGTTGATGTCTATGTCAACGCTGTATTTACAAAAGGTTATGTTTTTACTGCTCCCTAAATCAAGATCAATACATTCTAAGAATTAATATCCACCATACCTACAAACAGGAAATTTAACTTTTGGTATGAAACACAAGAGTCTAATTTTATGCAATTAACTTCTTCCCTGTGTCCCATCTTTACTGAAAAGTTGAATCTTTCCCTGAGCTAAAATGTAAACAGGGGGCTTTTCTTTTGAGTATTATATACCATTCTGCACATAATGTTTTAAATTACGAATTACGAACTCATAACACAAGTATATTTTACATTTAATTTTCCGTTCTTTAATAATTACACCATTTTTTGCAGTATTAACATCTTACATTTATGTTTTACACTGTTTGAATTTTGAATTGTATTTTTTATTTTGATGTACCATATTTCATTTACAAACATTTGGTATTTGCTGCTTGACCATTGGGCAGAAACATATTATTAATGTAATAATTATGAAATATAGGTGTGATAATTTCATGAGAGTGATAACAAAGTTTATACCTATTTTCTTGTAATTCATTGTCTTTTGTTTTACACTTGTCCTTCTCCAGGCTTGTTTTATCATCCCTTTTCTTTCCATCGTATCTTCACTTCTGTTATTTCTGATCTATTGCACTCTTACATCTGATCTGCTCTTACATTTCTCTCCCTACGTGCACCTTTTGATCCTCAATTCAGCAATACATATTGCATAATTCTTTTTTGGATTGTTTTTTAAGCTTTATGCTTGTTTTTTATTTTCAACTTGCTTCAACCTTTCCTGTAATTATTTCCTTTTTTCACTGAATAAATTCATTTTCTTTATTCTTCGAATAGGATGTAAACCACCTTCATTCTACTGTTTGGAGCAGTTTGATTCTCTGAGATGTTCAGACGAAGATAGAAAAGAACTTACTTTAAACTACAAAGAGTGCAACTGAAGCAGCAAAAGCAAGAAAGAAGTTTTAGAACTAGAGGAAGGTAATGATTACTGTACATGAGCACCGATGCATGGACATGTGACCACACACACAGATATATTACCATCAGCCATTTGTAATCAGATGTTTGATATATACCTCCCAAAATGCTTCTCAATTTTCTTTGTTCTGAGATTTATATATAAATTTTATCCCTAAGTAGTTGATGAATTTGTACTTCGGTATTCTTCTTGGTCTCTTGGTTGTTTTATCCTTTCTCCATGTACGTAGAATAGAGAAAGTATTGTTTTCATGAAAAAAATCAACCTAGAGATTTCAACGGAAAAACATATTTTGGGGTTCCTAGAAAATAGAGGCAATATTCCAGTATGAGCCACAATATTCAACCATATGCGTAGCCACTTAATAAATAAGGCTTTTGAAGTCAACTCCCTGTTTTTTTAGTCACCCACTTCCACTGTAGGTACCTATAGCTTTGAACTTTCTTATTTTGCTTATTTTTATTCTCAAATTTGTATGACCTTATTATACTCTGATAAATATATTATTCGTGTTTGTTGCCTTATATTTTCAAATATACTATCTATTTCAGTGGAAAAATATCAAGAAGAGGAAGGAAATTGCAGTTTAAACCGGGGAAATGACTTGAGTGATCATAGGAGTGTCAGCATTATGGAGAAGGTTGGTGACAATGTTACTGAAAAGGAAGACATGGAAGATAATGAAAGGGATGGAGAACGAAGTGGAGTGGTTATCAAATCTGAAGAAGAAGGAGAGAATGAAGGAGAGTATGGGAGTCACTTTGGAGAGATTAAAATAAAGTGTGAGTTGGAAGAGCGTGTACATAGTGAGAATTTATCTCTTTTCATAGACGAAGTGAGAGAAGATGATACAAGTGGATCAAAAATGAAACATAAGTGCACCTTTTGCAGCAAGGAATTTAAAAATAGAAGTAGTCTTCAGTCGCATTTACGGGCCCTCTCTTGTTGCAAAACATTAAAGTGTAATTATTGTGAATTTATAGCTTCCAATAAGCCAAACTTAAGAACTCACATTACTATGCATACAGGTAAAAAACCCTATTTATGCAATTATTGTGAATACGGTTCTTCCAATATGATTGATTTAAAGTTGCATCTCCGCACTCATACTGGTGAGAAACCATATGAATGTAATATATGTGATTTCAGGTCAGCAAGACTGCCAGATTTAACTCGTCATCTTAGCACTCACACAGGTGAGAAACGATTTAAATGTCATCATTGCAATTACAGAACTTCTGATTCATCTGCTCTAGTAAGGCATAAGCGCACTCATACTGGAGAGAAACCATATCAATGCAATATATGTGATTTCAGGTCGGCAAATAAGCCAGGTTTAACCCGTCATCTTCGCACTCACACAGGTGAGAAACCATTTAAATGTGATCATTGCAATTACAGAACTTCTGATTCATCTGCTCTAGCAAGGCATAATCGCACTCACACTGGTGAAAAACCACATGCATGTAATATATGTGATTTCAGGTCAGCAAGTAAGCCAGGTTTAACTATTCATATTCGTAGCCATACGGGCGAGAAACCATATCGTTGTAATTTGTGTGGATATAGTTCCACAAATAGATCTTCATTAACGAGCCATATTTTAATCCATGCTGGCACTAAGATATTTAAATGTAACACTCGTGATTACAGTACTTATGATGGTTCTAATCTAAGGAGGCATACTGGAAGGAAACATACTGGAAGGAAACATACTGGTGAAATGGTTTAAATGCAATACATGTGAATTTAGTACGTCTTACCCCTCAGCTTTAGCAAAGCATGTTAGTAGACAATGCAGTTAAAGAACTGATTCAATGTAATGATTTTGAGTATTGCAAAATTCCCAATGAAGAACAGACATATATAACCATTCCAGGACTCGAACCCAGATTTCCTGATTGCTCAGTCAAGTCAGTCAGTCAATTGCTTTCCCTGTTGTTCTATAGCTATAGCAGAATCTTCTAGCATGCCAGTTGAGAGACTTTGTAAGCAAGGGCAAAATCCCTTTTTGCAATACTTTAGGAGGGTTCTTCTCTCCCTCTATTTGTGTTTCCTTGAGTATGAAATTGGAAGTGGACAATGTAGCTTACTCGGACCAACCACAACGCCCAACACAGGAGGTTGATTCCAGCTTCAGTTTCCACTCCTGTCTTGCTTTTATCATGTCTGTTCTTATTTTGGAGTTTCCCTAGGTGCACATCTTTACATCCAAAGTCACCATGTACATTTTCTTCATGAATATTACCTTGTGTGGGTCATCCATTACTCACACTTGGTTGCATTGGGTCATATTGACTGTACCGGTTTTGATTAGAGAATTTCTGCAATACAGTAATGTTGTTTTCAGTTATTCTTCACTTAAGTCTCCCATTTCTTTTCCATTTATACCTAAGTAATATTTTATTTGCAAAATGATCCTTTGGTTCTCTGAAATTGACTTATTGACCTGATGCTACCTTCAGTGTAACAGTTTGTTCTTGCTTTTGACACAACATTTGGTTGATTCTTTTTAAAGGCAAATGGTGTAAAACTCACTAATTACATTGAATATTTACAAAAAAAATCATGTTGGTACTAGTTTAGATTTTCCTTCTTAATAAAATTTTTAATTTGAATTACTGTGATTCAGTAGTATTTTTATGATTTTTTGTTTAAAGTGGTTCTATTTTACTAAAATATGTTCTTATATAATCTAAGAATGTTCATTAATTAAAAGAAATAGAAGTAATGCAAAAGTATCATGAAAAAATTTGTTAACTGTATTGTATTTATCTTGAGTCGACCCAATGTGATCTTTTATAAATTATTTTGTTAAGGGTTAAGTAGGTACATATAAACATATATGCTACACTGAGAAGCTAATTAAATGAAGTAAAAATTAAATTGGTGTATTTATGGATTTATGTTTATGCTGGTGCCAAAGTAAAACTATTTTACCTCAAAGCCTTTGCTGCACACTTAAATGCCCCTAGCATTGGTTCCTGCTAAATTCCTCCTGTTTCATTTTAACATTATTATGTTATTTCAATTCATTTTAAAAAGTGTATTTCACAGCATTATTAAAAAATTATTTAATGCCTTAACTGAAGAAACTATTCCAGCCAAGTGATTTATTTGCCTAATTTGTGGAAAATTTAAGATTTGACTTAATAAGTAACTGAAATACCACATTCCATTCATTTAAATAATTTAAGGGGTTTTTTTTACAAATAATATTTACTAATAAATGCTGGGCTTCTGCTATATCTATTATTTTCATTTACTTGGTTAGGAAATCCTTCCCTAGATCATAGATAAAATATATTTTTCTTACTCCTGTTGAAAAAGGTTGATAAATACAGAGTACCTTATTTCCTGGCCTATAAGACGCACTTTTTTTACTCCAAAATATGCTCTAAAATCAGTCTGGGTCTTATGCCCTGATCTATTCGGGTATAACTCCGTCCTATAATAAGCAAGCCGATTCGCCCAGATGAATGCATACCATTAAGTATTTTTTACCGTATCAGGCATTGAAAATAGTTCAGTTAATTACAAATTTCAATAATAAACTTTTTACTTTCTCCATATATGTAGTATAGAGAAAGTATTGTTTTCATGAAAAAAATCGACTTTGAGATTTCAACGGAAATACATGTTTTAGGGTCCCTAGAACACGTTTTGACCATTTTCGGAATGATGTCTGTGTGTATGTGTGTGTGTGATAGTGGGCGCTCTAACGTGAAAACTATTAGCCGTATCAATACCAAACCTCATATATAGCACTGTAGTTGGTGCTGTCAGAGTTGATTAGTTTTTGGAGTAAATCGATTAACCGAGGGAATGGTCTTGTGTAATTGTTGTTGTTAATACCTACCACTGTAGAAGTCCCGAAAATGGATGTTTGTGGGGTATATGAAATTAATTAAAAAATGGAGCAGATTTTGCTTAAAAATCAGAGGAAAAAAAGGTGGTTTTACATTTTCACCCAGAATAATGTTGTTAAGCAAAATGTTTCAAAAAATTCTCTTTAAAAAAGTAAAGAAGATTATCATGAAGGCGTGCAAGCATCTTCAGCAAGATCCTTATCATCCAACGTTTTTTATAGCCAGTGGAAATAGTCGACACCCACACTTAAAGAGTTAATCTATATATGAAGAAGTTGTAGGGGAAACATTAGAAGGGACTAAGGGTATATGTATAGCAGAAAGGAATTTCAACAACATAAGATATGCAAATTATATAATAATCACGAAATCTTCAAAAGAGGAATTACAGTTACCAATGGAATGAGTTTATGAAGTGGGAACAAAATTTGGATTGATAATTAATACCAATAAAACAAAAGTAATGGTTGTGATTAATAAAAAGAGCTAAATTAACTGCAATATAAAAATTTATGAAAAACCAATAAAATAAGTAAAACAGGTTAGATATCTAGAAAGTTTAACAACAGATGATGGGTACTGCAGTAAGGAAATAAAATCAAGAATTGGAATGGCAAAGGAAATTTTTTTGAAATCAAGGAACTAATGACAGGAGAGATCAACATGAAATTAAATCTGAAAATGTTGCGGTGTTATATTTGGCCTGTGTTCCTGTGTGGGTGTGAAACATGGACGATCTTAAAAAGCATGGAAAAGAGAATAAATGCATTGGACATAAGGTTTGCCAGAAGAATTCTGAAAATTAATTGGTCAGACAAAATAACAAATTCAGAAGTTTGGAGAAGAATATGAAGCAGGTATAGCCAATTGAATGAGGTTGAGGCATAAGGAAGCAATACACATTCTTTGATTCATTAGGTTTAATATTTGAAATTTTCACATGTCACAATAATTTCCCTAATTGCAAAAAGTAATAAAATTTTATTTAATGGTTTTTGGGAACCATTCACTTCACAAATTAAATTACAATAAATCAGCAACAAAAACAAAAAAATTCTCTTTCTATTTAGTTGAGTTATAAAGTTACAATATAAATTACAAAAACAAAAAGTCCTCTTTTCATAAAGATGTTATTAAGTTACTCCTGAAGTAAAGTAATAAATGAAATTATTAGAATGTATGAGTTGGATATTAAAATGGTATATTTTAATGGACTTTACTTTCTTATTTTATCCTTCTTATATTCAGCCTTAAGCTTAAAAATTTCTTCTTGCTGCTTTTATTCTGTCTCCTTCATTCTGATATCCAACTCAGCTGTCATAATTTTCTTTTCATGGAGCAGCCCCATGTTAATTCCTCCTTTAATGTTCTATAGCCTGCTTTACCCTTTCCAGCCTTAATTCCAGTTCCCTTTCCACTGCAGCACCTCTGGACACATAGCAACTCCGTGCCCTAGAGGTGGATGCAGTGGAAATTTTTTCAGCAGGCTTATTGCTAGAAATCGGAGCAAAACTTACAAAACTGTTAAAAGTAAACTAAATTAAAATATAACCGTAGAATACCTGCATTGTAAAACATGCAGTTTAAGAAGTATAGTACAAACCCTCTCCCAGTTGCTCCTCTTCATTATAATTATTAAAAAATAACTATTTCCAGTATCATATTGCTATCCCATACATTCGGAACAGTGTGATATGGAGGGGATAGCAATATCTTATTCTGGTACGTAATGGCTTAGTAAGCCAAGGTACATTCCTCTTCCTGTCTTCATCCTTTCCCTGGTGCTAATTATTTTACGAAGGAAGTGGTCAAAATAAAACATCAACGATCCTCCACTTTAATAACAACAAATCAAATAGAATGCACATCTTTTGAACGGCTCAGGGACATACAAAGTTGTCAGACTTAGGTTGATAGTAATTGCGACATCAAAAATTTATCTATTTCAAAACTTCAACGCATGAAATAATCAAAATAATAGAAATGCAATTTTTATTTACAAAATACTCCTTTTTCTGCACAAGACACATAATTCTCATAAATACGATAACCTACAACTACTTTATTATTAATAATTATTATTAGTTCTTTAATGGAAACAGGTTGCCCCAATTATATCCTTTATAATAAATATATAATAAAATTATTATAAGATTAAGAAAATACAGTTTTATGGATAATAAGAAAAAACATAAAAAAAACTACAAAAAAAAAATTATTTTAAAATTTCATAAGCAATCTTTCTAAATTTACACAGTGGGTCCATGAAAAAGTCCACATAGCTAGAGAGTTCATTCACATTCTTGGAATTGGTGAGTACTTGTGCAAAGTCTTCATAGAAATAGGGAACAGCTAAGAGAGATGATTGGTGAGTTCTTCAGAAAATATGATAATAATAAAATGTCTTTAGCTAGATTGAGACTAGGAAGTCTCTTCTTACATCTAATCCTTCATCATGTGAGAAACAGAAAGAATGATATTGTTTGCAAAAGTACAGGAAGAAAACTATCATGTGGATTTGAAAAAACCTAAGCTGAGGGCTCCGAAAAAACCTCACCAGAAGGGGAATGTGAAAAACATGCAAAACCTACAGATAGAAAATTATATTTTTTGATGAAGAGAATGAAAAGAGTGATGAAAGAAAAGCAGAGAATAGATAAAATTATACAAAAAAAACAGGGAAAAAATTGGGTTTTATGTAACACGCTGAAACATGGAAGCTTCCCATTGGGCTAATTTATTTAATTCATTACAAGATTACCAATGTGCCTTTTCAGTATCTATATACTAATGTAATTCTTGCCATCAAAGAAAGGTTTAATTAAGACATTAAGTTAATTATTGATGACCGTTTCCATTTACCTAAAAGTAAACATTTCCAGACATATGATAATTAAATAGAACATTGTCTTCTAGATCATTCACTTCACATTCTTCATCCCAAAGCAAATCGTCGTCGGTCCCATCCATTGCATTCATGGTGCAACATTTTTTACAACCTCGCTTAGTCACAGATGAATCGATGGCAAAACATATTCCTCATCCATGGAATTCGATGACATCTAAATGCATCTAGAACCAACATACGATGTCCACAAACTTCATCTTCTACCATACATTTCTCAGCCAATCTTTAGTTGAATTTTAATTTGTAGTCGACGAATAATCCAGTCTAGTTGACGACTTGTTTTCTTTTTAGCTAGCTTTGAGATGTTACAGATTTGCTCCTGACCACTCGTCGCTCAAAACACGTTATTATTTTAAATTCAGTGGAATTGACAGCGAGAATGCAAATTCTATCAGCATACGAATTTCAAGATCGTTTTTGTTTCACTCTCTCTTAAGTCAACAATACTTGTTTATCATCACCACCATAACAACAAAACAATACAAAGCAAACGGCGGGGGCAGTGGCAATACGCGGAGTATCGCCACACCACTCCCCCCCGTGATAAGAGTCAGCTGTGAAACGGCCCGGAGGACGGATGGAGCGAGTAGAAATTGTAGGTCTCACAGATGGTGGAGAGTCGTCCAGAAGAAGATATGCTGGCTTGAGACGGTCGATGGAGACAGTAGAAGGCTTGCCATTGATATTCAGTGAATAAGTTTTCCAATCACGGCTAGGAACAGGATATGGACCCATGTATGGTGGTTGCAGGTCTGATCGAACTGAGTCTTGGCGGCCGAAGACGTGGGAAGATGTGGCCAAATCTCCGTGTACGAAGATTTGCCGACGGGTTGCGTGACGCGACGCAGGGGTCGGACGCAGCTGAGCCATGCAGTCACGCAGCTGAGAGACGAGATCCGTCGAGTCCGAGTGTTGAAAGGAGTCGACGAAGAAGTCACCAGGAAGACGCAGTTGTTCCCCGAAGAGAAATTCGGCAGGAGCTGTCTGCAAGTCGGCTTTCCAGGTAGTGCGGTTGCCGAGGAGAACTGTCGGTAGGGCGTCTATCCACGAGTCGGACGAATGGCATATAAGAGCTGCTTTAAGAGCGCGATGTAGTCGTTCGACGAGTCCGTTTGCCTGGGGATGGTAGCTCGTGGTGTGGTGTAACGTTGAGCCAGAGTGGCGCAAAGACGCTGGAAAAGCGAGGACACGAACTGACGGCCGCGGTCGCAGGTGATGTGTTTGGGACAACCGTATTGATACACCCATCTTACCATCTTCTACCATACATTTCTCAGCCAATCTTTAGTTGAATTTTCATTTGTAGTCGACAAATAATCTAGTCTAGTCGACGACTTGTTTTCTTTTTAGCTAGCTTTGAGATGTTACAGATTCGCTCCTGACCACTCGTCGCTCAAAACACATTATTTTAAATCAGTGGAATTGACAGCGAGAATGCAAATTCTATCAACGTACGAATTTCAAGATCGTTTTTATTTCACTGTCTCTCAAGTCAACAATACTTGGTTATCGTCACCACCATAACAACAAAACAATACAAAACAACGCGGCGGGCGCAGTGGCGATATGCGGACAAGATATTGTCAAAATCGATTTACCTACCGTTACTTTATCCAAGAAAATTCAAAGAATGTGACAGGATGATGATCACATGCAAAATATTTAGTCAGATATCATGCAATTAAGCTTCATCGTCGCAAAAAAAAGGATTCAGATATAACGTTTAACGCAGGCCTTGACATGCAATTTGCGAACAGTTAAATTCTCAAATCACGCACAACACCTTTCGCCCCAAGGTCGCCAATGTAACGATGTACCCATTAAATTTAGCAAACCTTTTATTCCTTTCAGAGATAATGGATTTGGTTTTACGACATCTCGAATCCAATGGATCATTTTCTATTAATTTGACTCTCTTCTAGATACTCTTGACATAACATATATTATATTTACTTCATCATAAAATAGCAGAAGGATCCAGTTGTAAAAAAACTATTATTTCTATTATATGTATTTAATTTTTCTTCTTTTGACCTCGTATTCTTATAATATTAGATACAAATTTAAGCTTAATTATTCCATTTCTACTTTTAAGCGAGTTATTAATCACTAAAAGAGTTTATGAGCAACATTATCAAAATTGAGTTCCTCTCTTGCACACTGAGACAAGCAGTGCCATCTAATTTTCCCTGTGTATTTAAAAGGGGGATTTAGCGGCGGGAACGGCGAAGTACCAATTTCAAACAAATGACAGGGTGTTTACTTGTTTACAATTTGCTTGAACCTCGTTCTTTCTCGCTAAGAATCTATAAGGAAATAACGGACGGAAGTAGATTTTGTTGGTTAAGTCACTCTCAAATCTTCATTTTGTGTTCTCGTCACCCTGACTATTTCATACTTTCGTAAATTTCTAGAAGAGGTCTGTTTGGGAGAAATTATATATCTCCCTTCATATTGAAGATAGAACTATGATTCTTACTCCATTTTATAGAAGAAGGATTGCGGCTAATGTAAATGATGAGAAATCACTCCTAAGTACTGCCATTTCATGGGAATTTTACTCCGAAAATGATAGTTTTTCGTCTGCTTTTCGGCCATTTTTAATGTTTCCTCGGAATTCCGGTAGGGGTTTTTTCTGTAATTTCAACTCTAACAGATGTCCATTTCCGGATTTGCTACTCAGTTACGGTTTGGCAAAAAGCGGATGGGTTGAGTTGGGCGGGCGGGGTTCCATTTATTGTCATATACTTCCATCATTACATACGATGCAAATAAAGGAATCCCGCCAACCCAACTCAACCCATCGACTTTTTGAATTTCCGGAATTTTTACGTTTTCCGAGAGTTGAAACTCGTCGATTACCGCTACATCTGGCGTCGAAATGCCATAACTAACAGAAAGAAGAAGTTTTTTCCCGGTGAATATGATGTAGAAAGTTTTCTCGGGTTTCCAGCTGGGTGGCCTCCTGCCATAGGATCGACGTTTCGGGTGCGTACTCTGCACCCATCTTCAGGAACTGATGACATCTCAGTTCCTGAAGAGTTCCGTCAGTCTTCTAGAAATTTACCTCTAATTCTTTCCGGATATGGGAGAAATAGTTATAAACTGCTGTAGGCTTTGCCTGAAGGAGAACTATACTCTCGATGATATCTTCTCTAGCCAGTCTCCAAGTGGCAATCTTGTCTAACTTTTAAATTTATAGGGAATAAACCAGTTTGATTTATACATTACGCTGCTATTGGTATTTAAATGGTTAATTACCATTTCACAGTTACAGTAATTGAAAGTTTAGTGAGATCCTAGTGATAATTTTAATTTTTTTCTAGGTTCCAGGTAATGAAGAAATTGATATTGAAGAGTGGCAGATGCCTCAAGAGTTAAAAAGAAAGGCAATCGATATTGAGGTGAATAAAATATTTAATAGCTCTTTGACAATCAAATGTTATTTTCTGAAGTTAACATATTAACATTACTATATGTTTCCTTTAGGGACAAGGAATTAAACAATATTTTAGTATTGATGAGAGCATTATGAATATTGATAATGGGTCAGGTTCATCAAAAGTGGTGGGCATTGCATTTGTTCATAATTCTTTTGACTTTGACTGGAAATAATATCATATTAATAATTCATTGGATGTTGCTTGAGTTTTGACTTTGTTCGTGTACATAGCGTGAAAACCTTTTCTTCATATTAATTTCTTTTGATAAATCATTTAATCAAATTTACTTTAATTCAAATTAGATATTACGAGGGATGTACACAGAGGTGAAGCAAGAGGAGAGTGATCTGATTAATGATGAAGTTAGTGCAATGCAGGTAATTACAATAATGGTTCAGTAGTTATCATATATCTTCTATTATTTATCAACTCTAGTTTGTGAAATATGTCAATTTCTCAGTGTCATGTAGTTACGGGTTTCTGTGGGAAAAATACTGTAATGGGGAAACTTAAAACTGTACAGATTTTACTGTTGAATTTGCGGAATTGAATCATACAAATATTTACGATTATAAATGTTAATCATAAATAGTAATCGAAATATAACATGAAGAATTGATTGAAGAAGCATGGAGTGAAAATCTTTTGAGCATTTGACAGAAAATACTAATCAGATATTAGTATCAGCTTATATGGTAGTCTATGTTTCATTGTATGTGGGCTTCTATTATGCTTTGAGATTTCAACAGCTATTAAATATGTGTGTAAGGTTCATTTTTAACTTATAAAAGGATGATCATATTACTCCTTACTTTGCCAATCTTGCATGGCTAAAGGTAAAAACTAGAAGAAACTATATGGTTGGATCATATTTGTATAGTCTTTATAGATATAAAAAACTGGAATACTTGTATCGATTTTTAGGGATTAAAAGTCTAAAATAACAACCAGAATGGCTCTCGTCTACTTACTCATCCCACAACATAGAACCACTACATACCAAAAATCTTTTTGTATTGCTGTGTCAAAGCAATGGAAATATTTAAGTTTCTCATTCATTGTCCTTTTTTTAAACAAATTTTTTCATTATCTATTTGCATTATAAAGGGAATAATTTGTTATTCATGCCATGGTGTTGTATAAAATGTCTATTTTTTATAATAAAAATTATCGGTGGTTTTATTTAATTTATAATGAACTATCTTGTATCTTTATTTCTTTTCTTTATGTTCTTAAGTGGACAAAGAAGTCCACATTTTCTTTCTTTCTCGATATTTTTAATTCTCTTCTTCAGTCTCCTTCTTTTGAATGCCTAAGGAATTCTTCAATCTTAATCAAAATTACTTTGATATGTATATGTATATAAGAAACTATAAGAAGCTTTGGACGTTTAAGGATGAGATGAGATACTATAATTATATATATAATAAATTATTGCTACTAATCTTGACTTCGTATTTGTCTAATTTAATTGCGTAAATGAAGCATGCAATTGGTGAAAACAAACTTAATGTATGCATAAGGGTGGATCGAATGAACTTTTTTTCAAAATCGTTCAACGGCTAGTGCTAAAATGTTTTGGTAGGCAGTCCTTATAACGTATAAAAATTTCAACTCAATCGGATTATGTCCTGAGGCTGCTGCCATCTTCAGTCAAAATTTTAAATGTTTTTGAAGAATGTCTAATTTTTGCATTTAAAATTACACTGCAACAATTGTGGGGTGAATAACTTAGGTCAGACGTCCCACAATTTACAAATAAGAACCGAAGAACACTTTAATTCATTCCGTAACAATACACAGGCATCGCATTTCGCAAACCATCTTTTAGATAACAAGCACACCTCAGATTTCTCCTCTACTCTATTAAATTGTGAACACAAAGGATGCAAACTAAATTATCTCGAACAAAAAGACATAATACACCACTTAAAAACAATTGCATGCTCACCAACATCCATATTTTCCCTAATTATTCTCCACTGCTGACCATTGTTAACCTGCTTTCCCTTCCTCCTCCCCCTAACACCACTAATAGCCAATCTGATTGGTGGCTGGGTTTGCAACTTGTGTATATATATATATATATATATATATATATGTACTCCTGAATAACTTCTATTCTTGATAATGGACTAAAGTGCAATACCGGTCACAATATTAAAAACTTTTAAAGTGGAATTTTTGCAGTTATTTCCACATATTTATTAAATTCTTGCATTTTTTCCTGATGGTTTCTCAATGTTTCCAAAGTGATTTAATGGCAAAAAAAGTACATATATTGCTTTGCTGTTGCTTAATATTGAATATTTAGTTCGTCTGAATCAAGGATAATGGATTCTCAGTTTGCCGAAGTTGGTAACACAGTAGGGTGGGTCGTTCTGCCTATTCTTCTGAAAGAAATGTAACACTCAGCAAAAGTGGAACATCCACATTACTGATATAATTTTCTTTGCAAATCAAATACTATCATTTGTGAGAATTTTTACCTTGAATTTTTGAAATTTCAGCAACAAACCTTAAAAATAATTCTAGTTCATTTCAAACGAATATTTTTTTGGATTAAGATATGTCATTTGCGACTAAAACTGTCACTTAAGCCTCAATATACCTCATATATGCTTCTGTATGGGGCAGAGATGCCTCCAATGAGGCCAGAATTGGAGGCTAATTAATTTAGAATAAAGTTTTTTTATACCTCTTTCCATTCTAGTCTATTCCTTTCTTGCTTTGCACCTATTTATTACGTTTAATATCTTATAGGTTGAAATTTTAATATCTTATTAGTTGAAATTTTCTATATGTTATAAGAACCACCAATACCAAACTTCAAGCACTAGCCGTTGACGGATTTGGAAAATAAAGTTTTTTCGATCCACCCTAGGGTGCATTCATTATGAATGTATTCCTGGAGTCGAACCAAGAATGCCTGAGGACAAAAAGTTGCGTTAGAGTGCCAATTTGTGCACACAAGTATGAATGTCGCACTACATGAGTACGTTCAGGAATTTTTACCTTCTCCCTATACGTAGTATAGAGTATAGAGAAAGTATTGTGTTCGCAAAACGTTTCGACCTCAATATTTTGACGGAAATGGATGTTTTGGGGCCCATAGAGTTCCCATTTTCCCGAACGTGTCTGTCTGTGTGTGTGTGTCTGTCTTTCTGTCTGTGGTAAAAATGTTTGTGGGTGCTGTATCTTCAAAGGAATTATCCGATCATTTCCAAAATTCACATTTAGTATTTTCCTAACAATGCCAAAAGTTGATTAGTTTTTGATGAATATTGCTTAACTGGAAGTTGCGGTTTATCTGGAACAAAATTTTGTTCCTTTAATATCTCTGTCAGAATGCAATTAAGGTGTATACAAATATTTAAAAAAATATAGATAATGTACTTTACTACAACTTTTTTTGAAACATTTTTTCGTACCACTGATTGTTTAGGAGTTATTCTTCAATAATGGTTATCCGGAAGTTGTTGTTTATCCAGAAATGGAAGTTTTTCATACATATCTCTGTCAGTATGCAATACATTACACAATTCATTACAAAATTAATAGATAATGTACTTTACTATAACTTTTGTATGAAACATTTTCCTGTAACACTCATTGTTTCGGAGTTATTTATATATTACCGGCATAGGCTTCTGTTTTCAATAAATATGGAGAAAGTCATGTGTTGGCCACATCAGATTTTTTACTTCAAATTCATGACCTTTGGAGTCATGCAAATATTTTTGTTTTTTCATTAAACGGTAGTTGCATAAACGGAGAAATCGGCATTTCCGAGCCTCGTCTAGTTTAGACTAAAAAAATTAATTAATCCAGTAGTACCAAACTTAGCCAAAAACCAAAATATTCCTTTGAAATTATTAGTCTAGAATATTTAATACAAAATAGAAGAAAAACTTGTTAGAAAGATTATATGATACAATTACGCTTTATGAAGGTCTACCATTGAGGACACAGTATCATACATACAACCTTAAATTAATCAATAATTGTGGAATTTAAAAGCAAATTGAAGTGGATTTAAAGCTTATATCATAGTGTTAACTAAACATTAGCCATAAAAAAACAGTTTCTAAACCATCAATTTAGCTAGAAATGACGTTTTTAGAAAGATCTACCATTGAGGCAATACAATCCCACACACAACCTTAAAAAAATCAATAATTTTGGAATTTGAAAGCGTAAGAAAGTGGATTAAATGCAGCTAGTACCTATATTAGACTTTTGAGTATATATTAACCCCAAAAAACATTTTTAATACCATTAATTTTGCCTA
This sequence comes from Sympetrum striolatum, assembly GCA_947579665.1. Classification (NCBI taxonomy): domain Eukaryota; kingdom Metazoa; phylum Arthropoda; class Insecta; order Odonata; family Libellulidae; genus Sympetrum; species Sympetrum striolatum. The sequence goes on from OX388348.1 coordinate 73,942,780, forward strand.
AAACCAGAGCCGGCTGTAGACGATTGGTGGCCCCAGGCAAAATGCATTTTGCGGCCCTCCCATTTGTAATATCGCAAATTCAATAATGGTGTAAACCTGACAAAATATCACAACAGGCTTTTTTAGATTGAATAATAAACTAAATAATTAAACTATGAAATGTTTTATAATGAAATATCAATATATAATTATTATTATAATATAAAATAATAAAATTGTCACAGTATTCAGTATATATTTAAAGCAACTGTGATTTAGTAAGAATTTATTCATTTCTTTGATTAATATAGTTTGATACAATTTATACTGATCAAAGGAAATATTGATTAATGATTATCTCATCATATCTATTATATATAGATGCTTCTCCGGATTCATTCATGTATATATAAAGATAGATAGATAGGATACTAATTCACAGGCTAAAGCGTCACCAAGCTAACCCCAAGCGTCATTGACTTGAAATTTTTAGAACGTATTGGCCATAACGTATAAACGCCAGAAAAATTGCGATTTTGAACCTCAGTGTCATGGGTTCCATACCAGAGAGCCTCAAAGTCCCGATTTTTTCCTATTAAATGCATTGCTTTGATTTTCTGGAACCTTTTAAAAATACTTACTGAATAGGTAGAGAATCAAAACTCAAGGAGCATTTATATATGGTTATGATCTATCGAAAACATAAATGACTTTTACGGAAAATATCCTGGGTTCGATGCTAGGACGATGCAAATATCTGCCCTTTAAAATACAAGGGAGTAGTTTTTCATTATTTTTTTTGTTGCACTTATCGAAATGATAGGAAGTTCGTGCTTGGCTGGAAGATGTATTCTAAGAATAGGTTTAAGGAAAAAACTTAGATAAGACGGAACTGTTCCTGGGTTCGATACCAGAGCACAATAATATTTCTCTCATAAGGAATATAAGGGAAAAGTAGGACGTCGTTTGAGGCAGTTGCAGCCAATATTTCTGCTTGAATTTTCACAAATAGTTAAAAATGGCAATCTTCTGTTGTGCTGCATAGAAAGTATTACCAAAAAGACACGAGTCTGAATCCAGGCGGTAAATATATTCTCCATTTAAAATATATTGAGGTTGTTTTCATTATTTATTTTGATGGACTTATCGAAATAATAGGAAGTTCTTGCTTAGAGAGAAGATCTATATCAAGACTCGGTTTAAGAAAAAATTAGATAAGACTGTTCCTGGGTTTGATGTCAGAGCACATTACAATTTCTCTCACAAGGAATATAAGGGAAAAGTAGGACGTCGTTTGAGGCAGTTGCAGCCAATATTTATGCTTGAGTTTTCACACATAGTTAGAGAGGGTAATTCTTTGTTGTTCTGCATAGTAATTATCACCAGGAAGACCCCGGTTCGATGCAACATGGAGAAATTGCAGCTAATTTAATAAATATTTTCAATACTTTTTCTACTTTTGATGATCCTCTGGATATGATGTCGACTTGAAATTTGTGTTATCAACATGCTTGCAGAATGCAAGCAACATTTTACTCATAAAATATAAAGTGTTAAAATTTAACTTTTCTGGCCTTTTTGGCAGCAAAATCGTTAATATGTTCGGATAAGTTAAGGGTAACGCTGTTTTCGGTGGAAATCACAGATAGATTAACAAATCTATCTTGCGCCATCGCAAATATGTATTAATCAGTTTCAGTTTTGAGAAGCTTTGTTCTCCACTGTCACAGGAGTGGTAAGAAAAATTCGATATTTGTTATTTCGTGAGACGATGCCTAAATTTCGTTTGTCTAATTTAATAAATGATACAGTTTCCAGCCATAAATAGACTTATTTAATATTCTTATATTATCATTATTTTTATTATTTTATTTTATCATGATTCTTTCTATCTTAAATTTTTGTGTGTTATTTGAGAGTCAACTAATTATATTAATCTTGTAATGAAGTAATTTGGGGGCCCTAGGCGACCGCTTTATTTGCCAGCCCATAAGGCCGGCCCTGCCTAAAACCATGTTTTTAGAAAGGTATGCTATTCCCGCAAATATATACACACGTCATTCCTTAAATAAATCATTAAGATCTGGATTTAAAAAGCAAAATAATGTGGTTTCAATGTATCAAATATTTACAATACATTGTGGATTAAGTACATACAGATCTTATGCCAGAGGAGTTAGTTAAGCTAAAATAGGATGCCAAACTATTTAAACTTTTAAATGTTCCCTTTTAAATGCTAAATATGAGGCGCAATGGGATGTTAGATCGAAGTGGGCCACGTATGATATTTCTGTTTGGGAAAGAGTTGTTATACAAATAACCTATCAAGTGTTTTTTAGATTGCTGTATTTGAGCTGTTCCAATGAAAAGTATGAGTTCTACTCGAAAAAGTTGTTTAAATCATCCTGACGTGTTTTGCTACATATGCGGAGAATACACATTTAAAGAAAACAGAAAAACTGTTAGTGACTTTGTAAAGAGAGTTTATGTGGGATACCTTGTATCTCTGGGAAAGCAGAGACAAAACACAACACTGGGTAAGAAAGGAGTGGTCTAAGAGAGAAAATATGAACATTATCATTAAAAAACCCTTAGTTGGACGAGAGGAAATCATCCTGCCTCCACTGCATATCAAGCTGGGCCTAATGAAGCAGTTTGTAATGGCTCTTGATAAGAATGAATAGTGTTTTGCATATATAAGGGAAACTATGCAATGGTTGAGTAATGGAAAAATTAAAGCAGGAATATTTGACGGCGCACCAATAAGAAAACTTATTAAGGATCCTACCTTCGTCAATTCCATGAATGAGGCTGAGCGTAAATACTGTACTTCATTTGTTGCAGTTGTTAGAATTTTGTTGGGTCTAATGCAAAGCTTAAAATTATGCTGAACTGGTAAATGAGATGCTAGACAGTTTCAGATTTCTTCATGAGCATTAAGGTGCACTGTTTACACAGCCATTTAGACCGTTTTTAGGATAATTTAGGAAACACCAGTGAGGAACAAGATGAAAGATTTCATCAGGACATCAAAACAATGGAGGACCATTACCAAGGAAGATAGGATACGCACATGATGGCAGATTACTGCTGGAGTTTAAAAATGGACTGTATAAAAATGCATTCAAGAATGTAATGGAAAAGAAGCTTCCAAAGTGTTCAGTGAATAGTTGGTTTCATTGATGGCATTTTACTCTTCGTCTGTTCTCTGTAATTAGACAAGTACTACTACAATGTTCTGTATGATTTTCCTTGTTGCTATAATATATTTTTAAATATAGAAATAATAAAACATTTCATATTTGATTATATTATTTGATCCATAGTTTTACCTTAAAATAGTGCAATGTTTATTTCACTAAAATTTTAAATCTTAAAAATTTGAGCTCCTAGCCATATTTGAGATCAGGGAACCAAATTCTTATGAAATCAGCTCCAAATACCTCAGCACCAAAACCACTGTTGACCAGTGATTACTTTCTAAATATTTTCATCAAATCAGATGATTTCCATAAATTTATAATATATAGCCATTATACAATAGTTTAAGCTTTGAAAATCGATTGATCACAATTATTTTTTAATAGACTTTAAGTGATAAACGGAATAAATCACGCTTTAACATTTTTAAACGCTTGAAACCTTCAAGGAAATAACTTATGTATATAGTTATGCACAAATCTTCACAGTTCACATTCATTAATTATTACCCAGAAATGGTCTTATTATTAATAAAAAATACTCCTCTTTGCAGTAAAATATTCAGTTGAACCTGGGCATGGGGTGCTCCAGCGCGACATGAGCTTCAAAAGAGTTTTTTTGTTGTCATAAATTGAACCCAATTTATGCGAAACTCAGGTGGTATATAGAGAACATTATTGTAGGAAGATTTGATGGTTATAGAATGATTACAAGGAAAGATAAAAAAGTAACGAATGAAAATGTATATACTGGCACACTCAGTGAGCCAGCACGAGTTCTCGAGGGTTAAGGGCACTTAATTACAATAACAGCATAATAATAATAATAACAAGTTTATTATGCTCTGGGAGAGTCCCATAACATCAGAAAAAAATTACACAACTATTATCTGCTCACACAAGATAATAATACAAATTATAAACATAAGGTAAAAATACAAAAAAAGACTGCTGACATAAAAATGATACAAAAGAAATAAATCAGTTAAAAGGTTTTAGAGTCATTCTGTGGTAACACTAAGGTAAGGGTGCATCCATTTATTATGTGAGGCGTTTAGGGGGGTGGGGGGGCTAAGCCAAATCTCACTTACTCTCACGTGGGGGAGAGGTGGGGTTCACGCAAAGATTACATAATTTTTATCTGCAAGAAACAGTGTAGATTTATGAGAAAACTAGGTTAAATTGAGTCTCCATGGACTGATATAGAATGAATATTCGTACACCAATTTTAGAAGTTCTCATTTAAGTATTTTATTGTTCGATTTTTTAATTTTGATTTTATACTACGATATCAGTAGTCTTAAATACTAGTCTCAACTAGTCCTAAAGAAAATAATTAAAGTTATTAGGTTTTTTTAATAAATCCAATACAATGAAGGGTAGATTAACATATTTACACTGAAAACATGCATTTTGAACAATCTCATGTGAGATTAGAGGAGGGAGGATGGCAGGGGTAGATCCAGGGGTAAATTTTGGGGGGGGGGGGAAACTTCCAGGAAGGGCCATAGCTAGTGGGGGTGGTCAAGGGGTTCATCTCTCCTCAAATTTTGGTGTAGAGTCTAAAGCAAACCTCCCGAAAATAATAATATTGTAAATTATAATAAGGGATGTTATTTTTCGCTGACACCCCAAATCAAAAGTCAGTTTCTTCCATACAACTAGGCGTTACAATGTTGTCTCACCATCGGCATTGCCACCGCATGTGACTGAATGGCAGCTGCGTCCAGTGGCATGTCTGATTTTGTGCCCACTACTTGTGTGAACTCCTCTATTTGAAACAATGTTTAGCTATGAGTGGTGCGACTCGGAAGAAGCACAGAGTGGCCTCATGTAAAGGGACACCAAGAGCATGCTGCAACATTGACAATCTTCACCCATCATCTATAGACAACAACGGGTTTATAAGTATTAAATTACACAGGCCTGCGAAATCGGGGTAATTGAAAAAAACAAGACCAAGAAAATGTGTTTGTAGTATATTTTGAGGCACTGATTTCAAAAATTGCCTTTATTTTCTTGTATCACGTAAGGATTTTTTAAGGTTTCAATGTTTATGTTTGTAATATTATTCACTATTTAGAAATTGTAGTAAAATTAATTTTCAGCTTAATAATAATCTTAAACATTTCAGATTTGTTTAAATAATACATTATCTTTTTGTTGTGATTGCTTTTTGACAAAAAAAGAAATTTTTAAATGAAAAATAGGAAAGTAAAAGTGTGTAAAATCCCCTATAATGCAAAAAAAACGGAAAAAACCTTACTTATAGACTAAAGCTTTTACAGACTTAGAGCTTACAGACTTTCATTCACTTTTTACTCATTTACTGCTACTTTTGCCTTTTAAACTTCTCCTAGCTGTTTGTTTTGTGTATTTACCTACGAAATCATCTCTGGTTAACATCCAACAGTAGTCAGCAAGTATATTTTAATTCCATCTTACTTGGTATTTGTGATCCATGTTTTTGACATACTGATGGAACCTTTCGACTTGTTCTTCGCTCATTGCGCCTAAGTTGTAGAAAATGTATTTTTACACTCATGGAACAACCTAATTTCTCTAGCATGTTTCCAACAATCGCCTCAAAATTCAGGAATTTATTTATGACTACCTTAAATGCAATCCAGACCGCCTTTTCACTCTGTGTCATGCTTCATTCGAACTCTGTATCCTTCATGACCTTTCACATATCTGGGCCAATGAAAACATCTTCTTTCAGTTTGGCATCCGACAGCGTTGAAAACTTTTTGCAAAGGTACTTAAAACAGTTGCCATCCTTCGGTAGTACCTTAAAAAATTGCTTCATCAATCCTAACTTGATTTGCAAAGGAGGCAACAGCACGTTTTTTGGATATGGTTAAACTGTTTCTGATCACATTTTTGGTCCCAGGTTCAAGAACTTGTCTTTTTGGCCAATCTTTTCTAACCCATTGTTCAGCTCTGTCACGACTATCCCACTCACGTAGAAAACAAGATACTTTGTGTATCCGCATTGTTGCCCAAGAAGCATTGATATAACTTTCATATCGCTACAAACAGTCCAGTCATGGTCTGCATATTTTACTTTGTTGAGAATTAGTAAAAGATTTCCATACCGTTCTTTCAGATGCACAGAGCCATTGCACATATTTGTACATATATATCTTTTTTATGATATGTGATTTTAAATTGGCCCATCAGTCCTGGAACGTCAGCACAATAAACCAGGTCATCTTCTTCCTCAAAGTATTTCACGAATTCTTTTTCGCGGTTCCTGTACCAGTAGAAAGAGACACCTTAGGATAATAATTTTTTTTCCTTCAACCTGGAACCAAAAGATTCAGCTGCTTCTTTCGACAGATCTAGATCTTGAGTCAGATCATTGAGTTCCGACTGAGTGAATGGTTGAGGTGCATCGCTGGTACTCGGAATCTGATTCCTGGGTCTCTGCTGTTTCTGAATCCGAGGATGAAAGTGTCAGTTCTTTAAGAGGAATAGGCACTGGAATGTCAGGTCCATGAGGCACCGGGGGTATGGCCGATGGAATGATTTCCGGATACGAAATGTTTTTTCTATTTTTCTATTGTAACCACGGATTTTGCAGGAACAAAAATAACAATCATCACGCTGGGTCGATGGCTCCCTTCCCATTGGAATTCCAAATTTTAAGACTTCTTTCTTTCCTCCAAACCAAAGTCCAAAATCATGAAGAAATTGTCAACACACATTATGGGGTGCTCATGATTTGTCTTGATCTCCTAGTTTGACACCAAAATATGCTAAATATAGTTATTTGACGTGATTCGTAATATTTCTTTGTGCAACTTTGAGCATGTATTCGCCATACAAATAGCAAAAGTCGTCAGGCAAATTTACACAGCCCCTTGAAGCTATGCTATTCGTGTGTTGAACGCAAATTATTGTAATTGAAAATTACAAGAAAATGTGATGTGATGGAATTTTTTCACTATTTTTTCTGAAATCAGCACATCAAAATACATAAGAATCAGTTTTTACTTTGCTTGTTTTTTTTTCATCGCAGGCCTGTGTTATTAGCCACGTAAAATATATTCTCTTGGGTTTGGGGGAGGAAATTTCCCCCTTTCCCCCTGTTTCTGCCACTGGGGGAGGGGGTCGAGCAAAATCTCAGGATGTCTCACTAGGGGGGAGGAAGGGGTCAAAAAATCGCAAAAATCACCTCATGTATTTTAATGGATGCCCCCTAATCATACGATTTTTCGTTAAAAGATTGCGCTGAAGTGGAATTTTTAAAGGTAGGTTGTTCCAGAAATTAGTTGCAGTAAATAAAATGGATTTTAGGTTTCTATTAGTCCTAGGGATTGGACATAAAATATAGTTAGGGATAGAGCATTTTACATGAAAAAGAATTTTTGTAAGTAATTATGTCATGGATATACTGTGCTTGAAGATCATGAAAAACAGTTAACAAAAAAGAACCAAGCATGTATTTTCTCCTGGTATTTGGTCTCAACCACTTCAACTGACAGCAGTAATTTGGAGGTATGAACATATTTCCAAAGGTTAAAAATGAATCAGATGAAGTTATTAAGAAGACAGAGTTATTGAAGATATAGCTCGGCTGTTAGATCATCATACACAAGACTAAATCAAACATCAAGCAGTAAGTGCATTAGGCCCTAGAAATGGCTCCAACACAATACCAATATTTCTTGCCTTGGTATTTAACGGACTTCTTTCAATACGCCTTCTCCCGCGTCTTAGTGTCAAACCCCGTTGTCCCAAATATATTTTCAGCAAGAGTACCATCACTAGTACCGCAGTGCGCAGCTTCATACGGAGGCTGTTATGTGACCAAAGTGTACCTTCTGCCAGAATGATGAAGAAGCTTGCCCAATTGTCCTGTTTGCAGCCTCCTTACAAACTGTAGATACTCAAATATTAACAGGAGTGCACTGAAATTGTGGAAAGCTATAATTTATGTCTTCTTGCTTTGGGTGGAAAATTAGAACTGAACTAATATTTTTTTGTTTCCAAAGAATATTTTGACCAATTTCGAACTATCTACCAATTTTAAAGACTAAATTAATTTATTTATTTTCATATACCCCACAAACATCCATTTTTTGGACTTTTACAGTGGTAGGTATTAACAACAACAATCACACAAGACCATTCCCAAATCTGAAAAATCCAACTAGCCAGGATTCGAACCCAGGACCGTGGGGTTAGAGCAATACTGTGCAAGCACGATAACCACTCAGCCATCATGGCCGGTAAATACAACAAATGATAATTTTACTCTATAAACATTTGTCTGAGGGAGGAGTTTTCAATCAAAAGTTAACCCTCGAGCGCCCACGGTTGTGTATACGCAACCGGCATTATAATTTTGCAAATACAGTCCCTGACACCACAACGCTATTCTTATCGGTTTATGAAACTGCTAAATTGTGCTCAAGACTTCTGTCTACATGTTCCAATTACTTTTTTCTGCCATTAGTCGAGCATAGGGCAGAATAGTGGCAGACGTAGATCGCATTGCAGCTCACGCTCAACTTGGATGTATGCTTCGAAAGAATAGAAGTCTAATTTTTATTTCTTGCATTTTCCGGCACCTATATTGCATGATTTTGTCGACAGATATTATAATACTACTAACTACATCACTTTTTGGTGGATTAATTCCTTTATGTTTATGATTATTGGTCTTGATACATGTGGTTGCATATACGCAACCACGGGCGGTAATGGTAGCAATAGGACTCTCTCTCAAATTCCGGCGATTTCTTGGAATTCTCATTTCACTCTGCAATTTTTAGTGAAACTTTTGCGGTGATGAAGGCAATAACGAGTATTAACGTGCATAAATGACAATTTTCAGTGATATTACGTTGAAAGAAGCGCTGGACATTTTTGAATCTAATGATATTGACGGTGATTTAGATGCCATTTCATAGAACCTCCGGAATGCAACATCGTTTCTGATGAAGGTTCCGCAGAAGACGATGACGCCGGTGAAGTTTACAATTAATCTTGTTGGCAATTGAGTGCAGGTGCTGAAGTTGTATTCCGCAAAATATTTGACGACCTTTTAGGTGATATAGGGACTGTGACTGTTGTCATTCCTGGAGAGCAGAATTACAAGTAATATTTACAAATAGAAAATAAGAGGTATTTATAATCAATAGAACATTTTTTGGGGGGAAAAAGATATCAGTGATTTCCAGCCCCCTTTTCTGGAGCAAAATTACTCTGAGTTTAGGAATAAGTCGTGCGTGGAAACGTTTGAATTATTTTTTGATGATGACATCGTGTACCATTTAGTGGTTACTCTATGCCGAGAGCAATAAATATTCGCTCTTCCTCAACTTGCCAAACCAATACATTGAGAAAGATGAGGTCAAAGTTTATCTTGGCAATCTTTTGCCTTCATGTTATCACCAATTACCATATAAGACAATGTTTCGGGATGAAAACGGTGATACTCGTTGTGAATTGGTTGCAGACAAAGTGAAACGCTGCTGCAAAAAACTTGGTAAATGGATTGAAATGCAACGGCCACGAATGAATCGAGAATACAATATTTTAATGGGAGGAACTGATGGAATGGATGAAAATATAAGCAATTTCCGAATCACTATCAGGGGGGAAAAATGGTACCGGCAAACTCTAACCTAGATCATTGATACTGTGGTACGGAATGCATGGGTTTCATTGCGGCATTCAGGGAAGACTTTAACGCTGGGGCATTTCAGAAGAAGCACCGTCCAACATTATCTTTTGAAATATGGCAAGCCTTACCAGAAAGGAAAACAAGGGAATGTAAGAAATTGAGACGCTACGGAAGAACTGCGATTTGATTCGATTGGACATCTTATAATTGTGAACGGTGATAAGAGAAGTCGTAAATGTGCAGGAGAATTTTCTAAAACAATATGTCAAACATCATGAAGGAAGTGCATTGTTGGTTTTTGTGTATATCGTTTTGAGATGTACCACATCTTTGCGAACAGTTCTTAGAAATACTGTTTTTTTGTACCATTACAACTAATTATTTGTTTATCTTATAAATGTTTAAAACGTTTGCGACAAAAATAAGTATATATAAATATTGGATCGATTAAGTATGGTTAAAATTTATTTGACGAAAAATAAATGTTAACAACAGGTAATATGCTGCCTGACTTCTTTAGTTTGGCCTTTGACGCTCACTGACATGGAGAACGCCCACGGTTGCGTATACACAACCACTATTTATTACAAAACAATATTATTTATCATTAAAAATGATATTTATTCAATTGTATGAATTCAATACAAACAAAAATAACACAAATTTAATACATTTATACGAAAAAAATTTTCTGGACGTTCAAGGGTTAATATTTTGGAAAAATTGTTAATTAGAAAAATATACTTTCATTGGATTTCGTACGTTGTATCAAAATATATTGTCTCCAATTGACATTTATTTATAATAACCAAAGAGAATGACAATTTGACAAGAACATTCAATGACTTAGAAAGGAAAGGACTTCTGGGAAAATTACATTGGCTGAAAAATAGTCAACTTTTCACCTCATTCTTTTAACCCTCCAAGGACGAGAATTATTTTTTCTTAAAAATTACCTTAATTTTAGTATATTGGTATTCAGATGACCTATATTAACAAGAGAAAATTGTTCAAAAAAAGTTAACAATTATAGGTTCGTTGCAAATGCCAGTTCCCATGTTTTGTTACCTAGAGAACGTAGCTGCAGTCCGTTTCCATATGGGAACGTCAGTCCTTGGAGGGTTAAACGTCCATCAATTTATATTATAATTTCAAATTAACTTTTGTGATCTTTGCTTGTATAAACGCCAAAATCTTCTAACAAATTATTATTATCATTATTATATTAATATATTATTATTTAATTATTATTATCAGCAAACTTGCTACTGAAATTAATGTTAAGTTTTGGGAAATAGAGGATGGCTCGTATTTTTTAGAAATGAAAATTTATACCGACAAGGGGAACACCAGGTAGTGGGAAATTAACTAACGGATTCTCAAAAATCTTTCAGAGAATGTTCTTTGCTTAAAAATAGTGGAAACTGTGTCAAGCCGTTTAAATCAATAGGCTTTTTTAATAAAAAATAGCAAATTAATATTGGAGTTAGGCAACCACGCCATACACCCATATTGCTAAATATCTTAGGAATTAATAGGAGTTTATTTTCTTCAATTTCTATCTGATAACTTATCTTTTTGCGTTTAAATGTCATCATGATACCTTCCTAGCATTCCTTAATTTTAGTTTATATTTATTCATATATATACCATATTACTCAATTATAATATGCACCTTAATTTTTCAGGTAAGAAGTTACAAAAAAACCTCATACTTTGTTGCATAAGGCTGAGTGCTGGTAAACTCTTTATCCTGAGAGATACAATGTATTAGCATAGGGATGATATCTCTGTTAGCATAATGTGTATAAGTTTTGCAGCAGCACCACATGCGAGATTAAACAAAACGTGCTACATTGTATGCATTTCCAATTTTATAATATTTTTAAAGGAAGTTCTGTCATCGAAATATTAAAACTGTATTCCTTACTACTTAATCAAAAAAGTGTTATTATCAAAATTTGTAATTAACTGAACTATTTTCAATGCCTGATATGGTAAAAAATACTTAATGGTATGCATTTATCCCATCAAATTGGCTTGCTTAGTACAGGACGGAGTTTTACCCAAATACAATTGGCGCATAAGACGCAGACTGATTTTAGAGCATGTTTTGGAGTAAAAAAAAGTGTACGTCTTATAGACCAGGAAATTTTTCTTTTCCAAAACTGTTTGGCATCAAGTCTCATTATCCATAATCTAAATCTAATCTAACCACAATAAAGATTCTTAGGGAAGTTTATAAGGCCAAATAGAAAAAAAATAGAGGTTATGCGTTCGAAAAAAGTTGCTTTTACTTTTTTGGGACCCCCTGCTAGACATATCGTGCAAAAGTTATCATAGACTAACAAATTCAATCATGACTTACAAATTCAATAGAATGAATATGAACACATTACTGTAGTAAGTACTACCACAGCTACTCTGAATTTATTTATCACATCATTTCCGAGTATTGAATGAAGTGAATCTGACCAGGGCACAAGAGATGTTCATCAAACTTTTTTGTTATTTTTATTCTTACACAAAAAAACACAAGATCAGTATTTCCCAGAGTACTTGGATACACTAAACTAATACAGAATGCTATAGCCGAAAGTTGCTGTACTTCGGTTAACAAGGAGACGAGAGGATTTTGCTTGTACGGCAAATATACCAAACTAAGAATACCTATCCCTTTATTCGAATCAAGGTCTTACAAGCTGACCAATACTAAACTGATTTGAGGACAGCAACAGTTCCAACACTAACTTTATGAAGCGTCTAAGGAATTAGTGGAAATCTAACCTCTATGAAATGAGTCAATGAGTGTATCAAAGGTACTACCTACTAATTTTCTACTACCTCCACTGATACTAAGTTCTGAAAATAATGTACATATCTATCATCTATTGTCAGTTAATAGAATTACAAAATTTAGGGCTTCACTATAGGGCTAATAGTATATTAGATATCGATAATTTATTACCATAAGTATCCTTGTGTTCAAATTTGGGCAACTGGAAAATATTCCGCAAGCAATGCAAGTTAAATTCAAAGATCAACCATTTAAGAATATACAAACAAACTAACACATTTATATCTTCCCTATTAGACTTCTTACAAAACTTTATTAAGAAATGAACAAAGGACAACAACAAATCTTAGTAGCCTATTATTTCATCCATAACATTAATATTAAGATCTGCTATTACACACCTTGTTTCATTTGTCTACTCATTTGCCCTCTTTGCCATTTGACCTTCAGAAAGTTTCCCTTAAAGTAGTAAAGTAGCCGTTTCACTCGATGCGCTTGAACCCATTGAACTTGAATGGGCCAATGTATGCCCTTTAAAAACATATCGACGAACACTCCTTACTTTCAAATTACTCTGCATGCTGTAAACGCTGGGGTGACTCCGATATCACGAAACACTGTTTAACTTAATATGTATCACTGACAGTTAATGAAATTATACAAATACTAGTTCAATATTTGACCAGTAAAATTAAATACAGCCGAGTGTATTCGGGATTCAATTCCTTAATCATGTATTCTTACCCAAGTTTTCCAGCCTTATGCAACGTTTGCCATAGGCAAAACCCACATTTTAATTTACTTACATTTTCTTAAGGCCGCCATACACGGGGAAATATTTCCAGAAAACATTTCCAGTTATGGCCGACACTCTTTTCTGATTGGTCGAAAATAGAACATGTTCTATTTTCTACAGATTTCCAGTCCGCCATAACTGGAAATATTTGACTATCCTGCCACCTTGGCATCAGCACGGAGAACTTGTTGAGTAAGTAGATATCACATAGAGTAAGGATGGGGTAGAGCGCGTGTTGCGTTCTGCGCATGTTACAGGATTGAACGTAGGAGACCACGTGACTTTGGTCCGCTTTCGGAAATCTCGCCGGTAAGTTAAGTGAGAAATTCGTGTACTCAAGTTGGTTTTTTAAGTATTTATGTCCTTTACGGACAGCTGATGCTCTGAATTCGAGTTTATTTAGATGCTCTATAGTCTGGCTAATGTAACTCAATATTTATTTTCGGTATCTGGATGAAAATTAACCGTAAAAGATTAAAGGACTTGGGAATCATGGTTTTGAAATGCTGCGCATGGAACTGCAAGGAAAAGTACGTTAAAGAAATCACTTTTAACTCGTAAGTTTTGTGTTTATGGTGATTTTAATACTTATTTAGAATTGTTTTCTTATCATTTAACTTTCATTTGCCATTTACAGATTATGTAATAAGGTAAGGAAGTAGCTTACAAATAGGCGATTGCGGCTATTACTACAGAGTATTCCATGTGACAAAAATGGAATATAGCAGTTTTTACGGTTTATTCTTGTTTGTCGATGATTATAACAAGATAAACTTTGTTTTTCCGTTTAGGAATATTATTCCCTTCGGTGCATATTCAATATTATTGCTTGAATCGAGTTCATTGGAGCGCTCGAGTATATTAAAGTGTCGCAGGCTTTTCTTGTTATTTATAATTATTAATATTGACTTTATAGCTTCCCAGTAGATCATGAAAGGAGAAAACTATGGATTCTCAGCTTGAGGAGAAAGGATTTTGTGCCCTCTAAACACTCTAAAATCTGAAAAATGGAAAACTTTCCTGGAACCCTACATAACGTTATTTTGCATATAATTATTTTAATTTACATAAATAACTTGCCAAAAATTCTTATATCAAACATCCCTTTATTTGCTGCCAATTGTAATATTTGTCAAGCAATTAGAAACCTTGGAGATTACACCGCATTAACCTTACAAGTTAACCTTACAAAATTGCACGTATGGCTTCTTAAAAGTAAATTACAATGCAATGCTAGGAAATATAAACTAATGAACTTCAACTGAAATAAATTTAAATTCAATTACAACATGTAGTAATGTGAAGTATCACGTAGCAGAGAAATGGACTCCTTTACATGTCTTGTTTTAGAAGCATCTGTGAAAAATATCTCGGATGGAGAGATGGCCTGTTGCGTAAAATTAAACTTTCTGAATCTTTGTCTTACACTTACCTTCTGTAAATATAGCTGTATTGTTTTTAAAATATGTATTACTAAGAAATGAAACCTGAGGGTGGCGTTAGCCGAAACCGGTCGTTTTTAAATAAATAACACAGTGTGGAAATTACGAAGTGCCTTATTTATTTCTTATTATGGCTTTCCACGAAGTCCGGCCTAATACCATAGAATTTAATATGTATTAATTTATAATTTATATCTAAATAATGATACTTAAATATGAATGAATTCTAAATGTGAAAGGTTGTCAGTGATGTGGCAGGAGGATGTTTCCTAAAACTTTGTTAAAGAAGTGATTATTAAATATTATCAGAAAAATCCCACTGTAATTTCATTCCATTCTAAATCATTTCCTTTATTTGGAGCTATACCTATACCAGTAGTTGATTCAACCGGAGGCATATCAAGGTACAGTTTCCAATTTATTCAATTTACAAATATTCGCAAAAATCGACGAACCTGACTCGCTTTGAAGACTCGTAACTTTTGAATGGAGGAAGTATCTTGTTCTTTCATTCGTTGAAATAAATTGAGTGCGTTTCTATTAAATTATTCATGAAAGTTCCACATTGTTTAAATATGAAAGAAAATGTTAACTGTGATATTCGACCACTTAAACCCAAGTTTGCCTTAGTTTTAAACGTTACTCTAGCTATATGTGTAATTTAAACTTAACAACACTTAAACGTCATTTTTTCCAGAAATGTTCGAAAAAATCAACGAAAACTGGGAATTTATTAGAAACTTTCAGTTTTTTTGCTCTCTTCCTTTTCTTGCTTGATCATGCTTTTCATCCGAGTAAACCTAGTCGAAATGATTATCTCTTAAACTTAATTTTCTCCGGATATGTTCGAAAAACTCAACGATAACTGGGAATTTATTTGAAATTTTGTTATTTTGTATTTATCTTGCTTGTTACTCGAGTAAACCTTGATGAGTTGATACTCGTTCCGAAGAACTCGACGAGAGGTATCTAAATATTCTTAAACAATAATAAATATATACCAGACGTTGATTATTATAATAAGAAAACTTTAAGTGGAAACTCTACTATCTATTAAAATAATATACGCATTAACTACGTAGTTCAGAGTTACTTAAAAACTCGATTTTTCAAGATGAAACTCCACAGCGTATTTGAATTGCCGCTAGAAAACGGAAAAGTCACGTGGTTTAATGCTGTAACATCGGCTCGGCTACTGCGCAGCCTGTCCAGCACTCTACCCCATCCTTACTCTATGAGATATCATGACTTATGTATCGAGCATTCCCATTGGCCACTGTCGACTTCCGCCTAGAAAACGCCAATAGGGAAGAATTGAGGTAGGGCAGGGACGCTGTCTTCTGCTGTCCTCACTGCTTTGTTTACCTTTTGAGATGTTTGTTGCTTTCGGTTTCGTTCTCGATCCAAATCACATGGACAAGTTTGCGAAATGTTAAACCGACGAATAGATATGCAATAAAACGGTATGTAGATATGAAAACTGCTTATGATAATAAATGAAATCAATCGAGATTGACCATCATCTTAAAAGGATATACTGAAAATGAGCACCGTCGATGGAATAACACGTTTTACTACCTAGTGTATACTGTAAAAGTTAAACGGAGTACAAGTAATACAGGCAAAACAACTCTTTAATGCATATTATTCTTACTCGTAAGTTTACGCAGTTTAACCTTTTAAAATTGTTCACGAGAATCATACGTGTGATAAGAACTTAGAATATTTTTATCAAATTTTGGACCATTTATATTTACTAGTGGTCGAAATTCAACCGTAATTAATTGAATTTCTAAGTCTGAACTTTACTGAAGTTCTTTTTCAAAGAGTATACCTATATAATCATTGCTTATATATTTTTTCATTATTTTTCTATTACGTCAGCTGTGCTGAGAGTGTACAATTACGTCAGTTACTCAGGGTGTGTTGTTAGCCTTCTTCGATACCTACGAAATTCAAAATTTTAATGTTAGTAACAATAAAAAGGACAATTACAGCCTGCAGTTTCATTAATTTCTTTATACAATTCATTGTCGCAGTTTTCATTTTCTAGGTTTATTTCCAAAAAAACTCCGTAAAATCGCCGTAATTTTATCCCTACTATTTATGAATCGGTTAGCAAATGTTGGCATCTCAGTTAATTGTCACCTTTTTATAATTTTTGTCATAAGTCCCTACCGTTAATTTGGTATGGAGATAAAATCCCCGTATATTCTAAATGGAATAACGCTTTTTACTACCTAGCTATAGGGTATACTGTAAAAGTAAAACGAAGTACACGTAATACTGGCAAAACAACTATTTTATGCATATTATTTTTACTCGTAAGTTTACACGGTTTAACCTTCGAAAATTGTTCACGAGAATCTTACGTGTGATAAGAATTAAGAATATTTTTATCGCATTTTGGATCATTTATATTTACTAGTGATCGCTCAGTGGTCGAAATTCGACCGTAATTCATTGAATTTTTAAGTCTGAACTTTACTGAGGCTCTTTTGTCAATGAGTATACCTATGTAATCATTGCTTATATATTTTTTCATTATTATTCTATTACGTCAGCTGTGAGCGTGTACAAATACGTTATTATAGGGTGTGTTGTTGGCCTTAATTCCCTTCGATACCTAGGAAATTAAAAATTTGAATGTTAGTAACAATATAAAAGACAATTACAGCTTTTAGTTTCATTAATTTTTAATACAATTCATTCTCGCAGTTTTAATTTTGTAGATTTATTTCCAAAAAACTCCTTAAATCGCCGTAATTTTATCCCTATTGTTTATGAATCAGTTTGAAAATGTTGGCATCTCAGTTAATTGCCATCTTTTATAATATTTGTAATGAGAAAACGCATAAGCTCGGATTCAACAATCGCCTTGGTCGTAAACTTCCGTTCATTTTGCACTACTTCTCGTAATTTCGACCCGAATACAATATACTACGACCAACATAAGAGTCTCTATTCAATTTCCTTTCTTTTGGTACTGATCTCGATTTCGTACGACTATTATTTCTCATTTAATTCTGCAAAAGAAAAAATGTCTGCAATTGCGCTTAAGAAAGACCAAAACGTCGCGGATCCGCCATAACTGGGAATATTTCCTGGAAATATTCCCAGAAAAATTTCCCCGTGTATGGCCGATCCACCATGTTGGATTTTTTGGAAACATTTCCAGGGAAGATTTCCTGGAAACATTTCCCCGTGTATGGCCGCCTTTAGACTGGGAAAACAGAAAAATCTTATTTCTGGTCTCATAATACTGTTTTTGTGTGATATTCGTTCCGGAGGCCGGCTTTCGAAGTAAACGTATCACTTATCGAAAGAAAGTCATAATAAGGGCCCTGGTTGCTCACTCGAAGATTTAAACCCCGCTACAACGCAACGAAGCTTCATCTTCAAGTTATTCAAACGCAGAGAAAGATAGAATACCACCAGACCATGCGAGTCGATTTACGTTCACAGTGGAAATTCAAAAATTACTGTTTTTCTAGAGGCTTCTTCTTATTTATTCACTAAAACCGATCGAACCGCCTTCACTACATAATGTCGGAGTGTCGGAGAAAGCCTGCGGAGGCCAAAACTCGAACAAATGAACGCTTGTCATCCCGTTGGTGTTCACCATTTGCTTGTACCTAGTTTTTTCTCGTTAAGAATCTACAAGGAAATAACGGTCGGAAGTAGATTTTGTTGGTTAAGTCCGTTAAGTCACTCTAAAATCGTCAATTTGTATTCTCGTCACCCTGACTATTTCATACTTTGGTAAATTTCTAGTTTAGAAATTTACCCATACTTTTCTTTATATCTTTGGTCTGGTGTAGTATTTGTTTCGATGATAATAAGAACGGAGACATTCTTTTCTTATTGATAACAGGAATTAGAGGATTAATATATTGGCCTCCAATTAATCTCTAATTCTTTCCGGATATGGGAGAAATAGTTATAAACTGCTGTAGGCTTTGCCTGAAGGAGAACTATTCTCTAAATGATATCTTCTCTAGCCAGTCTCCAAGTGGCGATCTGGTCTACAGTGCGTTGAACTTCGTTTACGATTTGCAGGTTAGTTTGTTGTGATATCTATTAGGTAATGTTGTTGTGTTACAAGTTTATGGTCCAAGAAACACCCGGCTTTGTTCATGCATGTGTTCCTTTTTATTTCATTAGAATCTTGAATTTTATGTATGATATATTTGCTTACTTATTACTCATCGTTATTACCCACGAAAGCAATATCGCCATTTCATGTTCGTATTGAGATTCATTATTTACGACGAAAAAATTCATCTTAAGTATTTGTTTCATTTTAATTCTTGTGCCAATTGCTTACATAAACGATTTCTACACGTTTTCTACTTGGCAATTTAATTCCAATGAGTAAATAGACATCGCTGTTACGTGTGATTTTCTTTAGTTGATGAAGCATTATCATTTCTATTGAATAGATATGCCCTGGCGACGGCCTGCCGCCCCGAATATGTTCTCCCTGTTTGTGGAAAGTGCAGGAATTCTACACCTATAAAAAGAATGTCCATTTTGCTAAGGCAGAAATCGTCAAATTATTGAACGAGGTGAGTACTGTTTCAAATTCTATTGAAATTAACTATTTTATTTTTAATATGTATTCCCGTAGATCTTAAATACATTCCGATAATTTGTCGTACTTTTATTTACTTTTAGCTTTCTATGGGAGATTTTAGCAATAGAGAGATAGATGACTCGTCCATGGAATCTGATTCTGCATATTCGGTAAGTTTATGGAAAAGTATATTATCAAGGAAAAGTTTTGAAGTTCAAATCGATATAAGGGATACATACGACATTCGATGTATTCCTAAATGCTGTATATTCGGCACATGTGGAACAGAATTACAATACTTATAGATGCCTCAGTTGTTGTTTGACTTTTGTAGTGTTATTATTTACATTGTATTTACTTTAAAATTTTTAGGAAATGAACTAGTTTGATTTATATATTACGCTGCTATTCGTGTTTAAATGATTAATGACCATTTCACAGTTACAGTAATTAAAATTTTATTGAGAACTTAGTGGAAATTTTAATTTTTTTCTAGGTTCCAGCTAATGACGACATTGATATTGAAGAGTGGCAGATGCCAAAAGAGTTAAAAAGAGAGGCAATCGATACTGAGGTGAATAGCATATTTAGTAGCTTTTTGACAATTAAACGTTTTTTTCTGAATTTAAAATATTCACATTACTATAGTTTCCTTTAGGCACAAGCAATTGAACCAGATTTGCATATTGACGAGAACATTATGAATATTGATAATGGGTCAGGTTCGTCGAAAGTGGTGAGCATTGCATTAGTTGATTATTCTTTTAACTTTAACTGGAAAATAATATCATATAAAAGATTCATTGGATGTTGCTTGAGGTTTACCTTTGTTAGTGTACATTGAGTGAAAACCTTTTCCTCGTATTAATTTCTTTTGATAAATCATTTAATCAACTTCAATTTATTTTGATTCAAATTAGATATTACAAGGTATGGACATAGAGGTAAAGCAAGAGGAGGGTGAGCTGATTAATGATGAAGTTGGTGCAATTCAGGTAATTACAATAATGGTTTAGTAATTATTATATATCTTCTATTATTTATCAACTCTTGTTTGTGAAATATGTCAATTTTTCTGTCTCATATAGTTAAGGGTTTCTGTGAGAAAAATGATGTACCGGGAAAACTTAAAACTATATAGTAGATGTTGATGTTTTAGAATTAAATCTTAGGAATATAACTTGAAGAATTGAATGAAGAAGAATGGAAGGAATATCTTTTGAGCTTTTGACAAAAAATAGTAATCAGATTTCAGTATCAGCTTAATGGTTGTCTATGTTTCATTGTATATGGGTTTCAATTATACTTTGAGAGTTAGGGATAGAAAGTCTAATGTGTCAACCAGAATGGCTCTCAACTACTTACTCATTCCACAACACAGATCCACTGCATACCAAAAATCTTTTTGTATTGCTGTGGCATAGCTATGGAATAGCATTCCTAATAATATTAAATATTCTATTTCATTGTCTGTTTTAAAAAACAAAGTATTTGATTATTTTTTTGCATTAGAAAGGTAATAATATGCCATTCACGCCATGTGTTATATAAAATGTCTATTATTTTATAATAAAAGTGTATCTGAGGTTTAATTTAATTTATTATGAGCTGTTTTGTATTTGTATTTCTTTTCTTTATGTTCTTAAGTAAAGAAAAAGGTCTACATTTTCTTTCTTTCTTGATATTTTCAATTCTCTTCTTCGGTCTCCTTCTTTTGAATTCCTAAGGACTTGTTTCATTCTTAATAAAAATTACTTTGACAGGTTTCATATTGATACTTATTACTAATATTCTTCATTTCAGTTCACTGTGTCATCAGATTCAAAGAATCATTTAAGTTTGGATGCTTCTGAAGAAAATGTTGTATATTCATTTGAGGGAGGGATCATTTGCACTACAGAAGATAACTCTTTAGCAATCAGAGAGGCCAGTAAGGGGATATATGAGGAAGATCTAAGAGATGATGTTGTACCAGAAGAGGAAACAACATCTGTGGAGCTGACAGAAAGTATTCTTAACGATGCAGAATTAGAACTTTCTAACTTAAAAGGCCCTCTTTCTAAGAGGAAGAGTAGGTTAATTTGTGACATTTGCAATAAGCGTTTTGAAACAAAACGGTATTTGGGCAGCCATGTTAGGGTTCATTATGATGAAAGACCTTTTAGTTGTAATGTATGTAAAAAAACATTTAAGCAGGATACTGCGAGGTATCTACATGAGCTAAGACACCTTAGGGACAAAATGAGTTTTGGAAAGAGTAAAAAGGGAATCGAGAAAAACCAGTTTTGTTGTGCTGTTTGCACAAAGAATTTTAGTACCAGAAAGTTGTTACGTCAACATTCCAATTCGCATAGTGATAAATATAAATGTAACTTTTGTGGGAAATGTTTTTTGGGTACTACTGATCTTAGCAGACACGTAAGAATTCATACTAAGGAGAAGCCCTTTAAATGCGAAGTGTGCTCTAAATGTTTTGCTGAAAAGGGTACTCTCAAGAGACATTTGCTAATTCACTCTTCGGAGAGGTCATTTTCATGTGATACTTGCGATAAGAGATTCAAGAGTAAGCGAGGGAAGACAGTGCATGAATTGTCTCATTTGAGAAAAAAATAAAATCCTTACACTGGCTATGTTTGTCCCTTTTCTAATTTTTCCTGGTTGATAATAAGTATCTTTATGTCATAATTTTTGGTTTGATGCCAACAGTCTGATGAGGATGTAATCAATGTGGTATAATTTTAAAAATGAGGAAAAAATACTGCTCTGATGTTGGCTTCCTAAGAATCTGATTGCGTAAAATTTAATCAATTTTACGTCTAATATAAGAACATTATGTACCAGTTATTGTAATCGTTAAATTTGCTCACCTTCTTAATGTATATTATTATAAAGAAGGTTATGTTTAACCATAAGCTGTAGAAGGATATTGGCGTAAAACATCATCCAAGTCACTTTTTTAGAATGTATTTATCCATATCTTTTTACAAACAACTGTTGTTCAGACAAATATATCTCAACTTTTCAGAAAATGAAAATTTTATTTTAAAGGATATTTCCTAAGGTATGTTTCCTTGAAAAACAGTTCTAATAAATTTGAAAGAGAAAAGATATTATTTTCTATGATTGTTTATGTTGGTTGAATATTCTTAAATTCTTTAATATACCTTTCAGTTTTCTTTTAACCTTTCATCATTCGCGCCTTTGATCATAACACGAATAGTCGTGTGTTTTATTCCATACAATAGATTGTCTTTCAGCCAAAAGTGTAAAATAAATTGAACTATAATTATTTTGGAGTACTAAACTTAAGGTAATAATATAATTTAAGAAGAATATTTTAGGAAGTGAACAATTTTTAGTAAAATTATTCACCTTTATTTATTTACGTGCGTAAAAAAATTTTTGAGTATAGGCGTGACGCTCGCCGCGGCTCCGCGCCATCCGGCTCGCGCGCTGAACGTTCGGAAGTGTGGCCTCGTATCTCAGCACGCTTATTCTTCCATCTGCTTTTAACCAATTTTAACTGTTCAACCAATATTAACCGACCCTTTAATTCCCTTCACCCTTGCCGACTTATGAAACCAATGGGAGTCATTACACTCCGGGAAAAGAAAGTCGCTTGGGCAGACTGAACGAGACGTTACAATCCCTCAATCAAACCCACATCAAATACTAGTTACAGATACGCAGAACACCTAAAAAAATCAATTTTTCTTCCTTTTTCTCTGATGAGGGATGTCTGTATTGGTTGTTTTAGTTACCGAGGTTATATGCCTCTTAGCTGCAGACCTAAAATATGAAAGTTTCGTTTAGCCGTGAGAAAAATATTATCTAGTTAATCGCGCATATGAAATTCACTTACTTTCTTACTGGACCTTGAAAAATATCCGAACTCTCCTTACAACATTACAAATCAGCACCAGGGAAGCTGAAAGTAGCTCCTTTTGATGAATGGGAAAGACTTTTCAGTAACAGATCTTCCTTTAATAGTGGAAAAGCTGCATGACATGAACGGATACCTTCCACGGCAGGTGCCTCTCGAAATCTTCTGACCAGCTTCTTCTTTACCTCGGTCACTTCTTCGTTGGCTACAAACTCGGACTCCATCCCTTTAACATTTGATTGAGCCCATTCGTACAGTTCCTTAGGAGTCTGAATGTGTTCTACATACAGGCGCTGCAGACTGGCACGTGTGGCTAATAATCGCTTTAGCATTCCTCCTAGCCGGTCACTTGGACCCTTTCGGTACGATGTAGCATAGAAATGTCATTCAGCATTAACTCCAAAATCCTCTTGGTAATGCAACAAATCACTCATGTTGTAGCGGTTCTTGTATTGAGTCACAGCTCTGTTGAAAAAGTAAATTATATTACGTAGATTACGTACTCTTCTTCGAAGAAAGGTTATTAGTTTCCTTTGAAAGGTATAAAATGTTCCTACGTTATGGTCCATGCAATCCGAAATAATAATCACACTGAAGGGTCTGACTTAACGCTGGTATTTCTGCTGTAACACAAAAATGGATGTATTGTAGCGTGGTTACTACACCAGTGGACTCATTGCACAGCATCTTGATGGATAAAAGAAAAATTCTCCGAAAAGTCGGCCACAGGAACAACTTCACATAATTTCAGATTGTCTCTGACTTTCAAATAGAATACAGTTTGCATGAGGGCAATGTAATCATGCTTCCTTACTTTCATGACATTCTCAGAGAATGCCTCGCAAAAACTATCAATATCCATAATTTGCGTTGTTAAGATAAAACGATTTTCTTGAATCCTTTGCCTGAAACGAACTTCATCGGAACAGTTTTCCCGGAAATACTCTGAAATGATTTCAGTCATTTTATATGTGCTTCCACATTTTCTTACGACATTTTCGGAGTGTTCCCATGGCAGTATTTCACCGATGAAGCACATTTCTGATGGATGGCGGCAAAGTGAGAAATCCAGGCAGTCCCGATAATTTTTAAACAATGAATTTCCGTTATCTGACTTGATTTGCTCTAATCCAGCCCCGAGATACTGTAGCTTGTAATTCTGGCACATGCTGTAATGCAGACACATATGGAGTGTGTGCCAGGTGCACCATCCAACACACACTCAGGGGTACTCAAATTTGGAAAATCCAATCTTTGCATTGGGATTTTCATTTGAAGGCTTCATAGGCTTCCCTCAAATTGCAAAGAATTAAACTTTTTTGCTTTGCCGCCATTTCTCTACTAATGTCTGGCTCACGGTAGAACTCGATCACTTTCAGCTTAGTTTTTTCGAGAGAGATTTGCTTCGTCTCGCGAAAGCACAGCAAAGAATTCCTTGCTCACAGGGACGGATCCAGGGGGGTGGTCCTGGGGGTCCGGACCCCCCCAAAATATCACTTCTGCCTATTTTTCGAAAATGAAACTCAAATAACGCAAATAAACAAATCACCAGACGGGGGTGCATAATTTTTTGGTGCGCTCTACACTAAACCGTCGAGCACTCACACCCCATGATGACCGCATAACATGATATGTTGCACCGGCGCACTCAGTGCACCAGTGATTACACTGGTCTACAATACAAATTTTGGTTGCGCTAATTCTAATTATGAAATCAGTTTTTCTCTATCAGCTCTACTTCTTTAGATAGATCCACTTATCTATCAATGTATTTTCTATTCAATACATTGATGTATGGGTGTTGTAAATTTAATAAACAATGTACATTTGCAACATTGTCAGTCTTATTTTATTCTGCCATCTATTTCGTTGCATGGAAATCTGCTTGATGGAATTATTCCATTGTCTGCCCAGTAACTGTAGTGACATTCAACGCTTCAACTAGAGTTGAGTTTAATGTATCAGTTCTTGCTGTGCAGGTTAGATCAAAGTGGGCCTCGTATGGTATTTCTGTTTGGGAAAGAGTTGTTATACAAATAACCTATCAAGTGTTTCAGATTGCTGTATTTGAGCTGTTCAAAAGAAAAGTATGAGTTCTGCTTGAAGAAGTTGTTTAAATCATCCTGAAGTGTTTTGCTACACATGCGGAAAATACACATTAAAAGAAAACAGAAAAAGTGTTAGTGACTTTGTAAAGAGAGCTTATGTGAGATATCTTGAGTCTCTGGGATAACAGAGACAAAACACAACACTGGGTAAGAAAAGAGTGGTCTTGTGTGTGCAATGGTATGTCTGTAAGATAAACTACCTGCATACTTGGATATAAGATTTCTACGCAAACACACCATAAACATATATTTTCATCCAGAGGGTAAAAGCTCTATTGCTCAATGTAATTTGAAACAAATAAGCACAATGGAAGGATTTCCTTGAGAATGAAATTATGATCTGTGCCATTTTCTTTGATCTTAAGAGAGTTTTTGAAAAAGTAGATGGAAATAGAAATTATCTGTAACCTACAGAAATACAGTTTTGATGGGATAGTCATTGAATGGATGCAAAATTATTTAACAGAAAGACGGCAAGAAGTTAAATAGCTACATCTCATCCCAAAGAAAGACAGAGGTAGGACATCCCCAGGGCAGTCCCTTAGGACATTTGCTGTTCATCTATTATATATAGATGTTTCTCCGAATATCATTTATATATAGATGCTTCTCCAGATTCATTCATATAGATAGAGAGGATACTAATTCACAGCCTAAACCACAATCGTCATTGACTTGAAATTTTTTACGACCTATTAGCCATAACCTGTAACCAAGAGAAAAATTGTGATTTTGACCCTCAGTGTCATCCGTTTGATTCCAAAGGGCCTCTAAGTCCCGATTTTTCCCATAGAGTAGCATTGGTTTGATTTTCGGGAATTTTTTAAAAATACTTCCTGGATATGTATAAAATCAAAACTCAATGAGCCCATAGATATGGTCATGATCTATCAAAAATACTTTTACTTTTACTTTTTACTTTTACTTTTACAAAAAATATCCTGGGTTCGATGCTAGGATGATGCAAATATCTGCCCTATAAAATACATTGAGGTAGTTTTTCATTATTTTTTTTGATGCACTTATCGAAATGATACGAAGTTCGTGCTTCACTACAAGATGCATGATAGAAATTGGCTTGAGAAAAAAATTTAGATAAGACCGTATTCCTGGGTTCAATGCCAGAGCACATTAACATTTCTCTCATAAGGAATATAAGGGAAAAGTAGGACGTCGTTTGATGCAGTTGCTGCCAATATTTATGCTTGAATTTTCACACAGACTTAGAGATGGTGATCTACTATTGTGTTACATAGGAACTATCATCAGAAGACCTGGTTTCAAAGCCAGGCGGTAAATATATCCCCCATTTAAAATACATTGAGGTAGTTTTCATTACTTATTTTGATGCATTTATCGATATGATAGGAAGTTTTTGCTTGGATAGAAGATGTATAATAAGACTCGGTTTAAGAAAAAAAAATAGATAAGACCATGCTGTACCTGGGTTTGATGCTAGAGCACATTAATGAATTCCCACATAAGGAATATATGTGAAAAGTAGGACATCGTTTTAGGCAGTTGCAGCCAATATTTCTGCTTGAATTTCCACATATAGAGATGGTGATCTTCTGTTGTGCAGCATAGTAAGTTTACCAGGAAGACCAGGGAATGATGCCAGACAATAAAGTTGCAGCGAATTTTAAGAATGTTTTAAATCCTCTTTTCTTTTGAGGACAGTCCCAATATGATCCCAACATGAAATTAGTGTTATCATTATGCTTGCAGTATGCAAGCTGCATTTTAGTCGTATATATATTTACGAGTGAAAGTTGCTTGCAAATTGCAAGCATATTGACTAATTTAAAGTCCACATCCTATCGAGATGGTACTCAAATGAAAAAAAAAAAAGGGATTGAACATAAACTAAAAATTAACGCAATTTATATTAAAGTGGAGAAATTTGCACCCACCTGGCGACAAACTCATGCACATTTGGTGTCAGCTTCACATATATAAAGAAAGAAGAGCACCATTTCCATGACCCCTATGATTTTGTTTTCTCTTTTCTACCGGGATGTAGCTTAAAATATTTTCGATAATCATAACTAATTGAAATTCCCGCCATATGTTTTTAAATAGTAGAGATGCCTGGTGTCGAACCAAGAATCCTTTGGATGATGTTAATACATACAATGCCCTGGTAGAATTTAAACTTACTGAATTCAAATTTTGAAGCTGATATGATAAAGGGAAGTTCCTAAAATAAGACTCCATTATCCCCATCTGAAATGCATAGGCTAATGTAAGTATGTATGCTGTCTGGAATTGAACCAAGGATGATCAGAGAAACCTAAAAAAAATTATATAAAATGTATTTATGATCTTTATTCAAATGCTAAGTTTAAAGTTATTGGAAGGAAGTTAAAAAAATCTTAAAAATTGCATCAATTTCGAATTTTAGATATGCTTGGTGTCAAACCCAGGACATATTGGTAGATGTGAATAATCATTATAATTTGTTAGGACTTAGTTATTTTTATTGCAAAGTTTGAAGTCCACATCATGCTGTGAAGTACCCAAAATTGGTTTCCGTTATCTCCGTAAGAAATGTATTGTGGATTGTAAATAACTCACTGGGATCAAACTAAGGACCGTAATTGGAACATTCATCAGCGTACATAAAACATATCTATGATCTCTCACTCTACCTGCCGAGTTTTAAGCTTCCCTCTTATCAGGAAATCGTTCAAAAAAATATTTAAAATTGACGCAATGCTATAGGGAACGATAACCATGCCCTACTTTTCCCTGATATTCTTTTTGTAAGAAATATTAATGTGCTCTGGCATTGAACCCAGGACATTTTCTGTTAAATTCAAAAATGTTTTCGATAGACAATGACCATATCTATAGGCTCCTTGAGTTTTGATTCTCTACCTATCCAAGAAGTAAATTTTTAAAATGCCCAAAAATCAAAGCAATGCATTTCAATGGAAAAAACAGGGACTTTGGGGCCCTCTAGAATTGAACTCATGACACTGAGTTTCAAAACTGCATTTTTTCTGGCGTCCACACATTATGGCCATTACGTTGTAAACATTTCAAGTTGATGACGTTTAGCCTGTGAATTAGTTATATATATATATATATATATATATCTATATATATATCTATTATATATAGAGGCTTCTCCGGATATACTTATATATATACGAGTAAAATGTAGCTTGCATACTGCAAGCAGATCGGCAATACTGATTTCATATCCACATCATATCAGGACGGTCCTCAAAAGAAAAAAAAAGAATTGAAATTTTTCTTAAAATTTGCTGAAATTTCATCGTCTGGCATCGAACCCGGGTCTTACTGGTGAACATACTATGTAGCACAATAGAAGATCAACCTCTCTAACTATGTGTGAAAATTCAAGCAGAAATATTGGCTGCAACTGCCTCAATCGACGTCCTACTTTTCCCTTATATTCCTTATGAGAGAAATGTTTATGTGCTCTGGCATTGAACCCAGGAATATTAAGGTCTTATGAAAATTTTTTTCTTAAAGCTATTCTTACCATACATCTTCTATCCTATTACGAACTTCGTAACATTTCGATAAGTGCATCAAAAAAATAATGAAATATTAACCCAATGTATTTTAAACGGGAGACATATTTACCGCCCAGCATCGAACCTGGGTCTTTCTAGTAATACTTCCCATGCAACATAAAAGAAGATCACTGTCTTTATATATGTGTTAAAATTCAAGCAAAAATATTGGCTGCAACTGCCTCAAACGATGTCTTCCTTTTCCCTTATATTCCTTATGAGAGAAAAGTTAATGTGCTCTGGCTTCGAACCCAGGGATAGTACGGTCTTATGAAATTTTTTTTCTTAAACAAATTCTTAATATATATCATCTAGCTGAGCGAGAAAATCCTTACATTCCGATAAGTGCATCAAAAAAATGAATGAAAAACTATCCCCATGTATTTTAAATGCGGGATTTATGCATCGACCTAGCATCGAACCCAGGACGTTCTCATTAGATATTCACTGGGGATCAATATTCTAACCATGTTCCACGAGTGTCATTGACTTGAAATGTTTACGACATACTGGCCATAACATGTAACCTCCAGAAAAAGGAAGACTTTTCACCTCAGTTTCATGGGATTGATACCAGAAGGCCCCAAAGTCCTGATTTTTCCCATAAAGATGCATTGCGGGGATTTTCAAAATTAATTTTGAGTAATTTCTCGTCAAAGCAGAGAGTTGAAATTTGAGGGATCTCTAGAAGCCATGCATATACAGAGAAAACTATAAACATATCTTTGAAGATTATACAAGGTTTGACACTAGGTCAGGGCAAATTTCTCCCATTTAAAATGCATTGCGGCAATCAATCTTCACTACCCGATAAGATAGATACATGAATACATTTTATGTACGCTGTTTAACGTTTTGCTGATGACCCTTGGTTAGATCCCAGTGAGTTATATAATAATACATTTATAATATAGATATATATTATAAATCCATATTAAATTTATGTTCCTCTATGCATTTCTTATGTGGATATTGGAATCGTATTCTAGGTCCTACCCAGTATGATATCAACTTCATAATTCTAATAAAATAAGTTTCATTTTAAACAAATTGTTTATATGGATAAAAAAAACTATTTCATTAATACCCTTGTCATGTTGCATATAATTTAAAAGAACATTTCAAATTATGTAAAATGACACCTCTTCCAGCTTTCTGGAAGAACTATAACAGCTTCTAGAGGGATTTAAAAAATGAACTTTCACATCTTTCTGGAGTGCTTTTGAAAAGTTTACATAGCCATATCTCAGAAACGGTTCAGACAAAAATTTAAAATTTGGCATCTTTCTTTGCATTAGCAATTAGTATAAGTAAACAAAATTTTATGAAAATCTGAGATGGTGAGGAAAAATTTCCTTCTAAACTGTGTTGATTTGTCATGGACATGACCATTAAATGTTTCATAACAGATATAATTTTTATACCGTTCGTTAGCATTTTAAATTTTACATTTTTGTTCTTTCAAACAAAAATTTGCAGTGTATTTACGTTAAAAAAATGAAAATCTTCATTTTCGAGAGTAAAAGATCAAACTTCAGGGTCCCTATTCTGTAACTCATTTCACATTGGTACAATAGACTCTCAGTTGGTTGTGATGCCAAACCAACTCCACAAGAGCTAGATGGTATTCTCTAAGCTCCAGAGTCAGTACAACTGCGAGCTGCCATCGGTGAAGTCAGGTGGAATCCACCTGAGAGAGGCAATGGGAGTGAGTCAGCTATACTGTATGCATATTTAAAAACATCATCAAGAAAAATGGGTTAATTGAATGCTCGTAATTGGCAGAATATAAAATAAAGTCATGAATTAAATTAATTCTCGATTTTAGATGCATACTGATCTATGCCATGGCACATATGGATGTACTGTTTCTTGGAGCGTGTATCTGTCTAAGGAGGTAGAATAAAATAAACGTTTTAATCTTTTAATAATAAATGTAAATAACCATTATATGAAAAAATGTTGTGTAGCACTTGACATCCGTTAGATATTTTATTGTGTGAATTGACTATGCAAAAATAATGCTTCCACTTGAAGAAAACTACAAATCAAAGAGAAATGAATAAACCAAGCCACAGTATTTCATGTGTTTGAATTTTCTAAACTTATAATGATTTCCTTTTAACTGACATGGATGGTATCATTTTTGTTCATTTTAAAACACAATTCTACCATTAGACTCTATTAAAATCCTACATTTCAGCATTATAATAAAGGCCAAGACAATTGAATAATATTTGTAGAGTTTATTTAATCCAGGCAAAACTGTATACAAGTATTAATTACATATAAGGGAATGCTAAAGCCAAAAGTTGCTGTACTTTGGTTCACAAGGAGACAAAAGGATTTTGCTTATACGGCAAATATAAAAAATTAAGAATACCTATCCATTTATTCGAATCAAGGTCTTACAAGCTGACCAATACTTAACTGATTTGAAGACAGCAACAGTTCCAACACTAAATTTATGAAGCACATAAGGAATTAGTGGAAATCTAACCTCCATGAAATCAGTCAGTGAGTGTATCAAAAATACTACATACTAATTTTCTACTACTTCCACTGATACTAAGTTCTGAAAAACTCGCATAGACTTTCAGTCAATAGAATTACAAAATTAAGGGAAATACCCTATAGGGCTAAAAGTATATTATATATCAATATTTTACTACCACAAGTATCCTTGTGTTCGAATTTGGGCGACTGGATAATCTTCCGCAAGCAACGTAAGGTAAATTCAAAGATCAACCATTGAAGAACATAAAAACTAACTAATACAGTTATTAGTATCTTCTCTATTACATTTATTTCAAAAATTGAGTTAGAAATCAACAAAGGACAACAACAAACCTTAGTTGCCTATTATTTCATCCATAACATTAATATTAACATCTGCTTTTACACGCCTTGTTTCATTTGTCTACTTGTTTGCCCTCTCATTGGTTGAGATGAAGCATGTGACCGTCACCTTTGGAAATTTTCCCTTTAAGTAGTAAAGTGGCGGTTTTACTCAATGGGCTTTTGTTTATAAAAAATTAGCAACTGAATTTAGGAGTGAGGCAACCACACTATAGACATACATAACTATATAGATCTCGAGTTGATAGGAATTTATTTTCTTCCATATTTTTGCAACTTCAAATACTCGTACCCTAAATTTTTTGTTTGGCCTTTATAGAACGCATAATAAATATTATATAAATGTTTATATTGTAATGGAAAATTATATAAAAATATTATAAATAGAAAAAATTAGAGGGTATGCGTAATTGAAATTGAAAAAAATATAAAACCAGTTGGTTGTTCTGTGCCTGACAACCTTACAGAATACGATTCAGAGGCAAAGTCGGTGAGTGAGCACGGAATCCTCTTAAGTCGGTTAGGATGAAACTAGAACCAACTGCTCCCAACGACATGTTACAGAACATGGCCCCTGTACTGCAGCGACTTGGTCAATTACTAGTTCACTCTACTCTTCCTTCAGCTTCTACGCTTTGTAATATCTCATTAGAAAAACATTTTGCTTTAATTAAAAGAGATAAACAGGAAGAAAATGTTTTCACACTATGTACAACGCTAAAGTAAAATCTCAAATTACATGTGTTGAGTTTTTTTCAGATTTCAATTTCTAGTCAAAGTAATCATAATAATTTTAACAACTCAGATTTGCTTTAATAAACTAAGTAACTTATTGTGACAAAAGTAGAGTGAAAAATCCGCAGACTACAGCCCTAAGTACATCTGCTCATTCATAATGGTCTTATTTCCTCATACAAATAATACAATTTTCTTCTCTACAGCCTTCTTTATAAAGCTGGGAAATTATGAAAGGGATGTTAATGATATTGTTGTCGTCAATTTAAAACGTGTTAATTACTCCTCTTAAGACATGGAGGAATTGGGATGGATAAACATGACAACTTAGGTGTTGAGAACACAAAACCTAACTAACTATTGATTTCAATATGGTTCTATTCTTTACAAACAATAGGAGAACAGATATTTTCATAGCTACGAAATTAATTGCATGTATTCTAGGTACAGCATAAGTTCATACCGGAATGCTTACAAAGATAATAGAATAGATACTTTATTGTCCAAAGACATGATAAAAAATACATATATAGGACTCGTCAGAAATTCAAAATACACAATGATCTCAATCTCATCCACAATGAAATGACCAAAAGGTGGAAAGACACCCAACTTAAATCAGTTAATAAAAAATTCACCTACATTATAGAGGCATTTATCCACAAGTCATTAATGTACTGCATTCCTAAAGGCATAAAAAGATGTAATATTGTCGCGTTTGCACTTATTGTTAACATAAGAATGCACACTTGAAAACACTCTTCTCCTTCCGCACTTTCGCACTCGCACAATCGTCAGTCCTCTCTCTCTCTCCCCGCGCTGACCTTCTAACCCCCCGTCTCATCCCTCACTCTCGCACCGTTACTGTAATCTGCTGAGGCCCTAGTGGACCCTGGCGGTACTACATGGTCAGAGGGCATCCGCCACACTCCACACTCGGCCCTTCCTGAACTTCCACTCGGTCCCCGAGTGATGCTAGCGCAGGACAAAGTCCTGCAACCAACGAGGAATCTGCGGCACCCTCCGTGGCCGGCCTCCTCCTGCCCTCTGTTCCTCTTCTTCCGGGTCGAAAACTTCCCTTCCCTCAGCAATACCTGGACGTCCTTCGTTGCTCCCAGATGAGGAGTCGTCACTGGTGGTGCTCTCTTCGTCTTCCCCATCCTGCGTATCACTACTGCAGTACCCACCCACGTATGCCTTCAATTGCGATACGTGGACAGGGAACACTTTCAGGTGGCGGCGAGTATCATGGCCGGGAGGGTCTGCCACCCGATACGTAACAGCTCCTACCCTACCAATAACCTGGAAGGGGCCAATGTACTTCTGCAGAAACTTTGCACATCTCCCCTTTTTCCTGATTCTCCTCCTAACCAGGACTAGTTCCCCGACTCGATACCTAGGAGCTTCCCGACGACGTTTATTGTACTGGTAACGCTGATGCTCCTTCGCCTCCCTGGTTTTCTCCACGGCTTGGTCACGGATTGCAGCCACCTGATTACAAAGATCTTGGTAGGAACCGCAAACTTCCTCAGGCCAAGGAAACGTGCTTTCTTCTGGTAACACTGGGGATCTCCCATGCACCAGCTCAAAGGGACTGAACCCAGTGGATTCCTGCTGTGCTGTGTTCAGGGCAAATGCAGCGTACTGGACAAATTCGTCCCACTAGGTCTGCTCACCAGCTACATGGCTGGAAAGAACTTCGGTGAACGTACGGTTCGCCCTCTCACACAAACCGTTTGCCTGGGGGTGGTAAGCAGCCGTCATGGCATGTTTCACTCCCAACATCGCTAGAGCGTTCTCTAAAAACTGGGCCGTGAAACCAGTGCCCCTGTCGCTTATAATTTTCTGAGGTGTCCCATGCCTCAGAACAACCTGCTCTAATAGAAAGGACTTAACATTGACAGCCCCCGTGTCTGGTACAGCCCTGGCTTCCACCCACCTTGTTGCATAATCTATGCAGACGATCACGTAGCGGTTACCCCGGGTGGTAACAGGGAATGGGCCTACGTGATCTATTCCCAGAGTGGCGAACGGAGCCGGAACAACCGGAATTGGGTCGAGCAGGCCAACTGCCTTACCGGGAGGCTGCTTGTGCGTTTGGCAATGAGGACAAGCCCGGACAAATCTACGCACGTGCTTCGCGAATTGAGGCCACCAGTATCGTCCCTGGACGCGCGCCCTCGTCTTTGCCATCCCCAAGTGTCCTCCCGTGGCGCCTGCATGACAAGTCTCCAGAATGTCCCGTCGTAGCGAGCGTGGTACCACTAATAGTAGCCTCCGACCCCTACAAGAATTCTTTCTATAGAGAACACCATTGGTAACCTGGAACTTGTCATTCTCAGCCTCTCCCTCTAACCAAGGCTCACGTCCTCCCACCAGCGTCTCCAAGATGCACATTAATGTCTTATCAGCGCGTTGCTGTACAATGATGTCTGTCACCTTTGGCCCCCCACTGACCAACACACTCGCAAATAATTCGGCAGGCACTTCCGTAGTCTCAGCTCTGGCGACCGAATTCCTGGAGAGAGCATCTGCCACAACATTAGCCTTACCCTTGCGGTGGACTATCCTCATCTCGTGTTCTTGGAGTGCCATAATCCACCTTCCAAGCTTGGCGCTACTGCTTTGCTTCTGATGCAGCCAGGTCACGGCAGAGTTGTCTGTCACCACTGTAAATGGCCTCCCGTAGACGTAGTGGCGGAATTTCTCCGTCGACCAAACGATAGCTAAACACTCGAGCTCGTTGCTATGGTACCTAGCTTAGTGCTCCGTTAGCCTTCGGCTGATGTACGCCACGGTGAACTCTCGCTCCTCACTCCGTTGCACCAACACAGCCCCCAGACCATCATATGAGGCATCAGTATGGATCTCACATGGGAGGTCCTCCCGGAAGTGCTGCAACACTGGTGCAGCCGACAGCCTCGATTTGAGTTCCTCGAAAGCCCTCTCCTGTTGATCTCCCCATGACCAACTCTGTCCCTTCTTCAGGAGAGAATGGAGAGGTCTCGCAATTGCAGCAAAGCCGGCAATGAAACGCCTGTAATAGCTGGCCATCCCCAGGAAGCTGCGAAGACTCTTTACATTCGTGGGACGCGCGAAATCTTTAAGCCCCTGCATTTTCGACGGGTCTGGCCGTATCCCTTCACCGTCCACCACATGCCCAAGGAACGACAAGCGAGACATCGCGAAGTAGCACTTGCTCTCAATTTAAGTCCGGCGCCCGAAATTGCATTCAGCACGCCCACTAGACGACTCAAATGTTCCTCGAACGTACTGCCATACACTAAGATGTCGTCGAGGTACACTAGGCACTAATGCCATTTTAGTCCAGCCAACACTCTGTCCATTAACCTCTGGAAGGTTGCTGGCGCGTTAGAGAGGCCGAATGGCATCCGCTGGAACTCGTACAGTCCGTCCGGTGTCACAAACGCAGTCCTCTGTCGGTGTGCTGGGTCGATGCCCACCTGCCAATAACCACTAGCTAGATCGAGGGAAGAGAAGTACGCCGATCCTCCTAACCGATCAAGGACGTCGTCTGTGCGAGGCAGGGGATACACGTCGCGTTTTGTGACAGCATATAGCCGTCGGTAGTCCAAGCAAAACATCACTTCCCCCGATTTCTTCCTCACTAGGACAACCGGGGAGGACCATGGGCTGGTAGAGGGAACAATCACGCCATCCCTCAGCATTTCGTCCACTTGTTCTGCGATAAGCTGTCTCTCGCCTGTTGATACACGACGTGGGGGCTGATGAAGGGGTTTTTCATCCGAAACATCGATCCGGTGCACCGCCAAGTCCGTCCTTGGGAGGGGATCGCCCTTAGCACCGAAACTACACTTGTAACGCTCCAGTAGCTCGACGAGGGAAAGATGTTGGTCCTCAGTCAAACTCGTTCCCACGTTCCACTCGGGCGAGGCTTCCACTGGCGACTCGCGGGCGTTGTATCTCAATGCAGATTGATGCTCTCCAAAAGGAGAGCCAACCAACTCCACCTCAGACGCACATAGAAGATGCTGCGCCTCGTGTAGCACAAGAGTATCCGGTCCTAGGTTCATCACAGGAACGGAAACTCGTCCGTCCTGGACATCTAGCACCGCTCCGGGACTAACCCATTCCCTTCCCGGATCAGCACATATCACGGTA
Source organism: Sympetrum striolatum (assembly GCA_947579665.1). Lineage (NCBI taxonomy): Eukaryota > Metazoa > Arthropoda > Insecta > Odonata > Libellulidae > Sympetrum > Sympetrum striolatum. Next base: position 73,979,483 of record OX388348.1, read on the forward strand.
TCGGTCGCCACCATCGGAGGGGAGTCATCGGGGACGATAACACTGACAAATGCCAGTGACCCACTTGGAATTTCCACCTTCTCCATTACGGCTAGGGTGGTTGTGCGCTCTTTAGCTTGCCCGCTCACGTCTATAGCACAGAGTTCCTTGAAGGTGGACTCGATCGCACCCTCATCGCAACTACCTCCTCCCCCGCTACCAGAGGCTTCCACTTCACTGTCTACCAACTCAACCACCACACCCTCTGGTGTCCCCACTAGCCGCGCCCCACTGTTCATCAGCCAATCTACCCCTAATATTAATGGAAATGGAGGAGATTCCAGTATGTGCACGAAATCGAGCTTTACACAAGAGTTTCCCACACACACCTGCAAGCCGGATCGCCCATGGGTTTCCACCAACTTCCCGTCAACCCCCCTCAGAAATCCATCCTTATCCCCTTGTGGGCTCAGCCTCAGAGCTTGGGCGAGCTGCAGCGACACAACACTCCCACTCGCGCCGCTATCGACCAGCGCCTTCAATTTACCCGGCACTCCTTGGAGAGTGACCTCGATCGTCGGGAGTGGCCACGGCACCTCACATTTTATTATCGCCGACCCTGAGCGACAGGGCCGGCAAAGCCGTTTCCCGGATGGACACGCGCCTCACAGGCTTTCGCATAATGCCCCAGCTCCCCACACGCGTAGCATTGCACGCTCCGCGCATGATCCGGGCAATCGCGAACCAAATGGCCGACGCGACCGCAGCCAAAGCATTTGGTGTCACGCCCACTCTGCACTGGCGGAGATCGATACTGGCGGTTACCGGACCTCTGCTGACTCTCCAGCGCATCCAAGCGCCTTGACACGCCTTCCACAATGCCGACCAACTTGTCTATAGCGAGATCACCCTGACTAAGTTCTGCCGGTACGGCAGGGGGTATGACGCGTGCAACTCCTGTGTTTGCGCCCGCCTCCGGATTGGGAGCACCTTGCACAGGGTAGGCGGTGCCGGAGACTGATGTGAAGCTACCTATTGCACCCTGAGTAGGCGAGCAACCAAGCCCCCGTTCTACGGCTCCCAATTGCTCGATGAAGTCCTTCACCGTCAATGGACGGCCAGCCATCACCGCAGCTGCGACCTCGGGACGCAAGAGACCCCAAGCGAGGCGGTGGATAACGTCGCCCTCCGGAAGCATCACCGGGCAGCGACGACATATGGCCAGCTTCTCGTACACGTATGTGCGACTATCTTCTCCTGGAAGCTGCCTCGCTCACCCAGGCCTCCAGCGTATACCTCCGCCCAAACGCCGCTCGGAGTCCCTCCGTCCACCGGCTCCAGTCGGCCGCCCCAACTCCTAGGGTCTGGTGCCAGCAACGTGCAGCGCCCTCGATCTTGGAGAGCGCAGCCCGCAACTTGTCGCTGGGCTCCCATCCCTCAAGGTGGCCAACCTGATCTAACTTTTCCACCCACCAATTTACGTCCTCCCCCGCATTCCCCGTAAACGGAGGAATGGCGGCGAGGCTAGACGCACTTAGGGATCGACTCGCTGGGTGTGCCACCCTCGTCATTTCGTGGGAGCGCATTTCCCGCATGAACTCCTCCCTCTGAGCCCGCAACTCCGTTACGAGGGCCAGCAAAGCTTCACCCCCGTCCGCCATCGCGCCTTCGGTGCTCTGCCGCCCACTCCTCAACCTCATGCGAGGGAAACCAAGGGTAATGACCGCCTCCGAAAACCACCGTTATGCGACGCCGAATATCCTGGAGACCACGCCGCGAAATAATGCCCTGTAACTTCCTCCCCGATAAACCACGAAAAACACACGGGGCGAGAAATACGCGACACGAACAAAAATAATTGTAATTAAATAAAAAATAAACTCGAAGAGCGAGAAGGGTTTCGCAAACGGCCGCCTCACACACGCGCACGCCCGAAAAAGAAACAAACACGTAAACAGTATCCGGGACGTGATGCCGGTTACCGATCCCACTTCTGACACCAAATGTCGCGTTTGCACTTATTGTTAACATAAGAATGCACACTTGAAAACACTCTTCTCCTTCCGCACTTTCGCACTCGCACAATCGTCAGTCCTCTCTTTCTCCCCGCGCTCACCTTCTAACCCTCCGTCTCATCCTTCACTCTCGCACCGTTACTGTAACCTGCTGAGGCCCTAGTGGACCCTGGCGGTACTACATGGTCAGAGGGCATCCGCCACACTCCACAATATTCTTTATTGATACTGGTAAGGCATTGTAAAATTTAATGCCTCTAACTTTAGGACAAAGAGAAAAAATATTTAGATTTTGCTGAGGAGTATGTAGATCGTTCTTTCTTCTAGTGTAGTGATGGTGAAAATCCATATTTTTTTCAAAGAGGGAAATATTTTGCCTGGTAAAGAGGACAGTATTGAGGACAAAAATGGAGGTGACGGTTAACAATCCTAATTTTTAAACAGAGGTTTACAGTGTGCCCTGTATGGAGCATTACACATAGTCCTTAAAATTTTTTTTTGAATTTTTAAAATATTATAACCCAAAAGATTATACCATAGGAAGCATGGGAATTGAAATGGGCAAAATAAACCTTCTTTAGCATATCAATACTAAGGGAATGCTTTAGTACAGATATCATGTAAAAAACAGAATTAAGCTTTTTGCATAAATAATCAATATGTGCTGTCCACTTCTGCTGAGGATCTAGATGAATTCCTAATAACTTAACTGTATCAGTTGTTAAATTCAGGTGATCGCTAGAACAGATACTATGCAATTTCCTTGATGAGGTAAGGAAAAGCACTGTTTGTCTTTTCCATATTTAGAGTTAAACAATTGGACTCGCACCAGTCTCCCATAGAATGGACGGCCATTGCTTTGTGTCTTACATAATCATTTGCACAGGAGTCGGGCATTAAAACACTAATATCATCAGCATGCAAAATTACCTTATTATCATTGATTGAGGATAAATTACCTGGTAGATCGTTAATAAAAACTAAAAAAAGAATTGGGCCCAGAATGGAACCGTCTGGTACGCCTGAGGGCACCTGTTTTGGGTCCAATAGATATTTTTTATTCTTTCTAGATACAGAAACTATTTGATGTCTATTGTCTAAATAGGACTTTAACCAGTGGTATGCTAGTCCTCTAATACCAAGAGAACAACATTTAGCCAAGAGAAGATTGTGATTGACAGAATCAAAAGCTTTACTGATGTCAAAAAAAAACTCTAAGTATACTCTTCTTCAGATTTAGTTGCTCAGCAATGAAGTTTACAGCATGAAAAAGGGCATCCCTGGTAGACTTGCCCTTGCGAAAGCTGAATTGTGAACAGGATAAAATATTGTATTTATCTAGAAATTCAATTAAACGAATACTAAAAACATACTCAAAAATTTTAGAAAATTGCGAGACATCATTATGAACAGAATTTTTATTGCCCTTCTTTTTGTAGATAGGAATCACCTTAGAAGTTTTCAAAGCATTTGGGAAAATTCCACACTCGAGAGATTTGTTGATTAGATATAGAAGAGGCACAGCAATAAATTTGCCACAAGTAATGAATAGTTTACCTGGAATATCATCAGGACTTGTTGAAGTTTTTTTGCCAACTTTCGAAAAATAGATAAGTAGTTCCTGAAGATTACAGGGACGAAGATACATAGATTTAGAATTGGAGCATGGATTGGAATGGTAAGGAGGAAGATTGCCAGAGGTGTAATGTTTTAGAGGGATATCAAGGAATGAGTTGTTTTAGGAGTTTGCTAAGCTTCTGGGATCAAGCAATCTAAGAGTAATGTCATATAGTGTCGGTAAAGGAGAAATTTTACAAGTGCCTGTGGCTTCATTAATAATATTCCATGCTGTCTTGGTTTGATTTGAAGCTGACATAATCAGAGAATTGTTGTAAGTTTTTTCCCTTAAATTGATGAGTTGTCTGTATTTTCTCTTGAGGAATGTATATCGCATGTGAGTATTAGGGTCACCTCCAGACAGGGCTTGGAAGTAAAGACTTTTTAATTCATAAGATAGCATACGAATTTTGGGGGAGACTCAATTTTTAGTGGCTATACACTTGGGTTTGGTTTTAATGTAAGGAAAAGTAGTATTAAAGAGGTGTAAAAATTTGACATAGAACAAGTGAAAGCTGTCATTAAAAGAATGGAAACTGTAGACTTTGAACCAATCTTCACACTGTAAAAGATGATTGAATATCTGTAATTTAGATTGATTAAATATTCTGAAAGACCGTTGATCACGAGGATCAGGCTGATTAACATCCAGTGTAAAAGTAGAGAGAATAGCACAATGATCTGATAAAAGAGGATCAACGACAGAAATGTCAGTATTCAAGATACCAAAATTGGTGAACACATTATCAAGAAGAGATGCAGAATTTAGCGTGATTCTAGTAGGCTTATTGACCAGTGACCGTATTTTGTAAGAACTAAAAATGTTGAGTATTTTTTCTGGCAAAAGCTGGATTGCAGAAAATCAAATTCAAATCAACATCAAATCAATTTTTCACAGAATGACTCAAAACAAGCTAAGGGCGAACGATAGATGACGATAATATGACATAAATGATCACCAAGATTTATGCTAATAGCAGCACTTTCATAAATCATTTCTTTACTCAAGGTCAGATCCAAAGAAAAATCTAATAGCTTTGCGCTATTTTTAACAAATATTACTACCCCTCCATTTCTATGGTGAGACCGGCAGAAGGAGGATGCAGGAAAATACCAAGGAATTGAAACAGAAACCTCTTTCAACCAGTGCTCACACACACATATAAAGTCTGGATTTAATATAATAAAGACATTTTTATAAATGGATACTATATAAACGTTAATGAAGATCATTTTCCCTCTTAACAGTCAGATTTGCATTATTTCTTTCTTATTTGATTCTTATTAAATCATTATACTACAGCTGTCCTGGATGCCCAACACAAGAGACATTTTTAAGTTATCGATAACCTAAAAGATAACATTGCAAAATAAAAACTTGTACAAATGACAACACCGTAATACTTTGTGAATATTATATAGCAAAAATATGCATACGTTATTTAGAAAGAAAACAGATGCTCACCCTAATTATTCGCGTAGCTATGTAAGAATTGATACATATATGTTAATAACTAATATAATGCCCAAATACCGCCTTACAACATAGTCATGTATTTTGGTGATAAAATATATACATGTGAAACTTGGTTTTAGTAAAATTAATTTTTCTCAGGAATGAAATTCAAACTCTTTAAAATAATACCTTTCTCTTCACATAAAACCTAAATGCACAGAATATATATTACAGGCATTGATTGTTTTTTTTTTATTTTTTGTTTGCATATCGCACATATTTGTGTTTCTTTTCATTATGTGCTTAAGTATATATAATCCTTATTCACAATTTCATAATCTGGCAACTTGGAAGGAATAGATGTGCAAGTACTACCAAGAGTTTCATTGCAGACCCATCTCTATGCTGATTTGTGATTTTGAATCACAGTTCTAGCAATACTTCTAAACTGTAAGAATATGACTGTATAGAATTCCTCTCTTTTCTTACTATTTTCCACAAATACTCACCAATATTTATTAACTCTAATAATAACAACAAAATTGCAATTAGTATTATTTTTGGACCTCCATCAATGTAATTGGTAACCCTTTTCTGGTGCATTTAGTTTCCCCATTCCCAGTGGCGGATCCAGGGGGGGTGGGGCTATTGGGGCTGTAGCCCCCCCAGAAGTCACAGTAAAAAAAAAAGCAAAATATCTCATCAAAGAATTGAAATAATATATAAGATATTTACAGTAAAAATTATCTCAATTGATATTGGCATATCTATCATAAAAATATTATGGTGCAATATAAGTGCAACATGAAGAATAATTACTTAAATGTATCATCGTTCATACTATTGAGATGTGAAGAAAAAATTGTTTATCTACAACGATAGATAATAATAAGCATAATTCAAATATGTATACTGAGTTTAATTTTATAAAATTTCTTAAAAAATATAGATAAATAGAAAATGAATCTTAAATCCCAACTCTCAAGCCACCCAGACAGCTCGGTCATAGATCCGCCACTGCCCATTCCTTATGTTTTTGTAAACTTTTATTATCTAGGAACAAGGATTATACCGTATAATTCTGTTAAAGTCGTAAAACGCGCGGGTTCACACTAATGAATAAATACGCTCGCTCGTTAAAAGACTTTGAAGCAATACATAAACAGGGAAACTTTGTTGTTCACACAGTCTTCAATTCTTAATTAAGGCTATTATGATCATAACTCATCACGTAAATAAAAATTTTTATTATTAGCATCTGTAATTCCCGCGACCCGTATCTTGAACAACTGAGGTTAGAAAATCAGGTAATTTTCTCATTTCACGGTGTTTCGAAAAAATTCTATATCTCCTTTACTACTGAAGATACACGTACCATTCTTACACCATATTATAGAGGAAGGATTGCATTTTATATATATAATGAGCAATCCCTCGCTAATGTTTATCATAAACTGTTATGTTTGAAGTATCATCCCTGAAAATTTCATCGAAATCGGGGTAATTTAAGTGTGAAAAAAAACGTAAACACCATGAAACGGAAAAATTACCGCTAAACATTCAATCTGGATGGAAAATGAGTGAGTACCGTTCTATAAGATTTATCTTATCATTTCTTGTGAGTAGACTTCGAAAACGACACATCGAAATTTTCTGTCGCTGAAATAGTTCTTAATCTCGAAAAAACAGACTTTTTTCACAATTTAAACAACCACTCCAAACGTATTTGTTTATGAAGATAATCAGTCTTGTATTCACTTAGCTAATAACATGGAAAACAGTAGAAGAGTGAAACATATAGACATTAAACACTAATTTATAAGAAATTTGATGCAAGAAAAAGTTACTGTGTTAAAATACATTCATTCCTCAGAACAATTGTCAGATATTTTCGCGAAGTCACTCTGTGAATATACTTTTTGTTGCCACAGAAACTCTCCAGTAGTTTTGGAGGATTGCTATGTTAACTTAGAACTGTGTTATAATTATGTTAGTTATTACATCGTGTTTATTTTTTGTTGAAAGGAAAATTGTTTAGTTCTAATTCTAAGATTGTAAGTAGAGTTTAGTCGAATTTGTAAGAATCTGTTTATTTTTGTGTATTCAGTGTTAAGGAGGAGTATTGATGTCTATGGCAACGCTGTATTTACAAAAGGTTATGTTTTTACTGCTCCCTAAATCAAGATCAAGACATCTAAGAAATTATATCCACCATACCTACAAACAGGAAAATAACTTTTGGTATGAAACACAAGAGTCTAATTTTATGCAATTAACTTCTTCCCTGTGTCTCATCATTACTGAGAAGTTGAATCTTTACCTAAGCTAAAATGTAAACTAGGGGCTTTTCTTTTGAGTATTATATATACTATTCGGCACATAATGTTTTAAATTACTAGTTACTAACTCATAACACAAGTATATTTTACATTTATTACAATAATATTTAATTTACATAATTTTTCATTTTATTTTTTATTTTGATGTACCTTATTTATTTTACAAACATTTGGTGTTTGCTGCTTGACCATTAGGCAGAAGCATATTATTAATATAATATTATTGTAATATATATAGGTGTACTAATGTAATGAAAGTGCAAACAAAGATTATAGTTATGTTTTTGTAATTCAGTTTCTTTTGTTTTACAATTGTCTTTCTTCAGTTTTGTTTTACCATCCCTTTTCTTTCCATTGTATCTTTACTTCTGTTATTTCTGATCTGCCACACTCTTACAACTGATCCGCTCTTACTTTTCTCTCCCTACATGCACCTTTTGATCCTCAATTCAGCTATATACATGGCATAATTCTTCTTTTGATTGTTTTTCAAGCTCTATATTTGTTTTGCATTTTCAACTTGCTTCAACATTTCCTGTAATTATTTCCCTTTTTTTATTTCATTCATTTAATTCATTTTCTTTATTCTCCGAATAGAATATGAACTACCATGTTTCTACGGTTTAGAGCAGTTTAATTTCCTGAGATGTTCAGATGAAGATGGAAAAGAACTTACTATAAACTACAAAGAGTGCAACTGAAGCAGCACAATCAAGAAAGAAGTTTTAGAACTAGAGGAAGGTAATGATTACTGTACATGAGCACCGATGCATGGAAATGTGCCCACACACATTCAGATATAATACCATCAGCTATTTTTAATCAGATGTTCGATATATACCTCCCAAAATGCTTCCCAATTTTCTTTGTTCTGAGATTTATATAAGAATTTTATCCCTTAGTAATTGATGAATTTGTACTTCGGTATTCTTGATGGTCTCTTGGTTGTTTTATCCTTTCTCCATGTACGTTTAATAGAGAAAGTATTGTTTTCATGAAAAAAATCAACGTAGAGATTTCAACAGAAAAACATGTTTTGGGGTTCCTAGAAAACAGACACAATATTCCAGTATGAGCCTCAGTATTCAACCATAAATTTAGCCACTTAAAAAATATAACTTTTGAAGTGAACTCCCAGTTTTCTTAGTCACTTACTGCCACTATATCTACCTATAGCTTTTAACTTTTACTATTATGCCTTCATTTATTCTCACCTCGTATGACCTTATTATACTTCAATTAATATGATATTCATGTTTGTTGCCTTATATTATCATATATTCAATCTATTTCAGTGGAAAATTGTCAAGAAGAAGAAGGAAATTGCAGTTTAAACAGGGGAAATGACTTGAGTGATCCTTGTGAAGACATGGAAGATAATGAAACGGATGGAGAACGAAGTGGAGTGGTTATCAAATCTGAAGAAGAAAGAGAATATGAAGGAGAGTATGGGAGTCACTTTGGAGAGAAGAGTGAAATAAAGTGTGAGTTGGAAGAGCATGTACATAGTGAGAATTTATCACTTTTCATAGACAAAGTGAGAGAAGATGATACAAGTGAATCAAAAATGAAACATAAGTGCACCTTTTGCAGCAAGGAATTTAAAAATAGAAAAGGTCTTCAGTCGCATTTAAGGGTCCTCTCTTGTTGCAAAACATTAAAGTGTAATTATTGTGAATTCTTAGCTTCCAGTAAGCCAAACTTAAGAAGTCACATTACTATGCATACAGGTAAAAAACCTTATTTATGCAATTATTGCGAATACAGTTCTTCTCTTATGGCTCATTTGAAGATTCATCTTCGTACTCACACAGGTGAGAAACCATATAAATGTGATCATTGTGATTACAGAACTTCTGATTCATCTGCTCTAAGAGGACATAATCGCACTCACACTGGCGAGAAACCATATAAATGTAATATATGTGATTTCAGTTCAGCAAGAAAGCTAGGTTTAACTCTTCATCTTCGCACTCACACAGGTGACAAACCATTTAAATGTGATCATTGCAATTACAGAACTTCTGATCCATCTGCTCTGACAAGGCATAATCTCACTCACACTGGTGAGAAACCATATGCATGTAATATATGTGATTTCAGGTCATCAACTAAGCCAAATTTAACTCTTCATATTCGCACTCACACAGGTGAGAAACCATTTGAATGTGATCATTGCAATTACAGAACTTCTGATTCATCTTCTCTAAGAGGGCATATTCGCACTCACACTGGTGAGAAACCATATAAATGTAATATATGTGATTTCAGGTCAGCAAGAAAGTCAGGTTTAACTGTTCATATTCGTAGCCATACGGGCGAGAAACCATATCGTTGTAATTTGTGTGAATATAGTACCACAGATAGATCTTCTTTAAAGAGGCATATTTATATCCATGCTGGCAGGAAAAAATTTAAATGTAACACTTGTGATTACAGTACTTATGAGGTTTCTGCTCTAGAGATGCATTCACTAAAACATACTGATCAAAAGCATTTTGAATGTGATACATGTTAATTTAGTACCTCTTAGTCGTCAGCTTTAGCATGGCATGTTAGTAGACAAGCAGATAAAGAACCGATTCAATGTAATGATTTTGAGTATTGTAAAATTCCCAATGAAGAACAGACATATATAACCATTCCAGGACTCTAACCCAGATTCCTGATTGCTAGTCAATTGCTTTCCCAGTTGTTCTATAGCTATAGCAGAACCTTCTAGCATGCCAGTTGAGAGACTTTGTAAGCAAGGGGATAATCCCTGTTTTTTATACCTTAGGAGGGTTCTTCTCTCCCTCTATTTGTGTTTCCTTGAGTATGAAATTGGAAGTGGACAATGTAGCTTAATCAGACCAACTTCAATGCCCAAGACAGGAGATTGATTCCAGCTTCAGTTTCCACTCCTGTCTGGCTTTTATGTCTGTTCTTATTTGGGAGTTTTCTTAGGTGCACAACTTTACATCCAAGGTCACCATGTACATTTTCTTCATGAATAGTACTTTGTGTAGGTCATCCTTATCCCATAATTGGTTGCATTGGGTCATATTGACCCAACCGGTTTTGATTTGAGAATTTATGGAATACTATATTGTTGCTTTCAGTATCGTATTTGACGGCATATAAGACGCACCCTCATTAAATTGGCCACTCGCAAGGAAAAAAGTTTTAATATCCCATGCTAAAGTGCAGTTCCGCTAAAACTTAAAATGTAGTTCCTTTTAGTTTTCACGTTTCGTAAAAGCCAAATATTAACACTATCATAGAATGCAATTATGAAATAGGTAGTATAGACCATCTGGGCTAAAAATAGCATTCAGTATTGAAAGTTAACCTGTGGAGGTTGAACTTTCACATATAAGACGCAGGGAAATTTTTCGAGACATAATTTAGGAAAAAAGGTGCATCTTATATGCCGTCAAATACGGTATTATTCACTTAAGTCTCCCATTTCTTGTGCATTTATCACTAAGTAATGTTTGACTTTCAAAATGATCCTTTGGTTCTCTGACATAGACTTTTTGACCTGATGCTACCATCAGTGTAACAGTTTGTTCTTGCTTTTGACCCAACATTTGGTTGATTCTTTTTAATGACAAATCGTGTAAAACTCAATAATTTCATTGATTATTTACAAAAGAAATTCATGTTCGTACTAGTTCTTTCATAATAAAATTTTTAATTTGATTTGCTGTGATTCAGTAGTATTTTTATGATTGTTTGTTTAAAGAAGGGGCTCTATTTTATTAAAAAATATATAGTCATATAATCTAAGAATGTTCATTGATTAAAAGAAATAGAAGTAATGCTAAATTATCTTGAATAAATTTGTTAAATGCATTGTATGTATCTCGAGTCCACCCAATGTGATCTTTTATAAATTATTTGGTTAAGGGTATTTTTATGTATAATCATACATGCTACAATGAGAAGCTATTTAAAGGAACTGCTAATTAAATTATTGTATTTTGGGATTTATGTTTGCATTGGTACTAAAGTAGAACTAATATATCTCAAAGCTTTCACAGCACACTTAAATGCCACTAGCTTTGGTTCCTGATAAGTTCTTCCTGTTTTATCTTAAAATTATTAGGTTATTCAAATTCAATTGTAAATAGTCTATTTCAGAGCAGTATTAAAAATTGATTTAATGTCTTAACTGAAGAAACTATTCCAGCCATGTGATTTATTTGCCCAATTTGTGGAAAATTTAAGATTTGAATTAGTAAGTAACTGAAATACTTGTTCCATTTATTTAAATAATTTAAGGGTTTTTTACAAATAATATTTATAAATAAATGCATGGTTTCTGCTATATCTATTACTTTCATTTACTTGGTTAAGATAACCTTCCCTAGATCATAGATAAAATATATTTTTCTTACTCCTGCTGTAAATGTTGATAAATACAAAGTACCTTATTTCCCAGCCTGTTAGACGCACTTTTTTTACTTCAAAATATCCTCTATAATCAGTCTGCGACATGCGCTGATTCTATTCAGGTACAACTCCGTCCTATAATAAGCAAACTAATTCGCCGGGATTAATGCATACCGTTAAGTATTTTTTACCGTATCAGGCATTGAAAATAGTTCAGTTAATTATAAATTTCAATAATAACACTTTTTTGATTAAGTAGTAAGGAATACAATTTTAATATTTCGATGACATAACTTCCTTTAAAAAAATTTCCACATAAATCGGAAATCCATTTGATGTAGCATGATTAGTTTAATCTTCCAAGTGGTGCTGCTGAAAAACTTATACACATTGGGCTAAGGGAGATGTTATCCCTATGCTAATACATTGTATCTCTTGCGAGTTTACTGCCACTCAACCTTATGTAACAAAGTATGAATTTTTTTTTGTAAATTCTAACCTGAATAATCAAGGTGTGTATTATGCACTGGTGCGTCTTATAGGCCGGGAAATACTGTATTCACTAATACTCTTGTTTAAGAAATTTTTTATGCTATATTGTGCCACATGACGCTGAAGGATAAAGGGCACAAACCCTTTTCAGTCATGTACATTCAATTAATCGATATCAGTTAAATATCCATGCAGAAGAACATAACAAACACTTCGCAGTTACAAAAGAACATCTCTGCCCACCTTTGTGACCAGAAAATGACTATCAGCATTGTATAGTCTTGTTACAGTGTATTTATGTTTGGCAAGGTTGTAAGATGTACAACAAGAACATAGTTGAATCTACTTGTAGTTAATTCAAGTGACAAAGTGCTTAGGGTGTCGGTTTTAAATGCTACCTAGAACTACTATGTTGGGTATTTCCTTCAGTTGTTAGTCTGCAATGTAATCTATATCATTAGCTACTTTTAATGTAAGGGCATATTTTAAGGAATTTTCACTGGGAGACACTGAAACTGCTTGAACCCCCTCCACCACCCAATACCCCATTAAATTTACACATTCAAAATCGAAAAAAATTACACTTTCGAAATCACTGGACAATGTGGCCTAGTGGTTTGGGTCTTTGCCCAGTATCGCTCCAACCCAACATTCCCATGTTGGAATCCCGGCTAGTCGTATTTTTCCCCTTAGGGAATGGTCTTGTGTGATTTTTGTTGTTAATACCTTACTGTTAATGTCTAGAAAATGGATGTTTGTGGGGTATTCGAACAATAAATTTAAATAGAGTATTTTTTGCTCTCTAGCTTTTATGTGTCATCTTTACTGCTCTTGAGTGATATAAAGTTGGCCCTTTATAGAGCCATCGAGCAGATGCATACTTTATGCCTTTCGGCTTGGAATAGAAGAAATAAAGATGTAATATCTTTAAAAAATTACCTTCTAATGGAAAAATCTTCCGTCAAACGCTTCCTGACTTCTTTTTAACACAGAACTTGAGTTTTTGTGCTCTGTTTTTGCCGAAACTAAGTACTGTCACTGGGCGACAAAATTTTGGCACTAGGCAACATTCCGTTTGCCTACTTTGTATGTTTTTACCAGTAAAATGTTGCTTGCATACTGCAAGCATATAAAATGTATTTATAATCTTTATTCACATGCCAAGTTTTGAGTTTCCGTGTTATCAGGAAGGGCTTAAAAAATCTTAAAAATCGTTGCAATTTCTATTTTTGTATACGCCTGGTGTCGAACCCAGGAACTATTGGAAGATGCTTATAGGCATAACAACTTGTTTGAACCTGATCTTAATTAATGCCAAGTTTGAAGTCCATATCATACTGGGAAGGTCCTGAAATAAAACTCTATAACCCCCTTCTGAAATGCATAGGGTAATGTAAATGGCTTTCTGGGATCGAACCAAGGATGATCAATGAAATCTAAAACACGTTTTTGAAATGTATCCATGATGTCTATCTATGTGCCAAATTTCGATGTTTTAAAGTTTTTAAATGTTTTTTTAAAGATATCTATAATCTCTATCTATATGTCGAATTTCAAGTTTCTATATTATTGGGAAAGGGTTCAAAATAGTTCCTAAATTTGGATCAATTACTGATTTTAGAGACGCCTGGTGTCAACCCAGGACCTACTGGCAGCTGTGAAAACACATTATGACTTGATTTGACCTGATCTTATTAAATGCAAAGTTTGAAGTCAACAACTTTCTAGGAAGTACCTAAAATTTGCTTCCGTTATCTCCTTAAGAAATGCATTGTAGGATGTAAATGGCCCTCTGGGATCGAACCAAGGACCATCAGCGAGTTGCCAAACTTTTATTATAAAATATATTTATGATATATATCCACGTGCCAAGTTTCAAGTTTCCAAGTCATCTGTAAGTAATTTAAAAAATCTTAAAAATCGCAATGTAAATTAAACGGGAGAATATTTGCTCTGACCTAGCATCGAACCAAGGATAATCTTTGTAGATGTCTTTGTGGTTTCCTTTAGATATGCACGGCATTTAGCGATCTCTTGAATTTCAACTCTCAACTCTTCCAGGAAGTGCCTCAAAAAATTTTCGAAAATCCACGCCATGTATCGTTATGGAAAAAATCGGGACTTTGGGGCCTTCTGGAATCGAACCCATGACACTGTGGTTCAAAGTTGACTTTTTTCTGGAGGTTACACGTTATGGCCAATATGTCGTAAAAATTTCAAGTCAGTGGCACTTGTAGAACATGGTTAGAATTTTGATCCCCTATGAATGTATATATATATACGAGTAAAATGTAGCTTGCATACTGCAAGCAGATCAACAACACTAATTTTATGTTGGAATCATATAGGGACGGTCCTCAAAAGAAAAAAAATGAATAAAAAATTCCTAAAATTCGCTGAAATTTCATCGTATGGCATCGAACCCGGGTCTTTACTGTGAACTTACTATGCAGCACAATAGAAGATCACCATCTCTAACTATGTGTGAAAATTCAAGCAGAAATATGGGCTACAATTGCCTCAAAAGACGTTCTACTTATCACGAATGTAAATGGCTCACTGGATTCGAACCAAGGACGATCTTGGAAATCTAAAAGATGTTTCTGAAAATTATATATGAACTCTGTCTATATGCCGAATTTCAAGTTTCTATATTATTGGCAAAGGTTTCAAAATAATTCCTAAAAATCGGATCAACTGCTGATTTCAGAGACACCTGGTGTCGAACCCAGGACATATTGAAAGCTGTGAATGCATAGTTTGCTTTGTAAAGACTTGTTCTTGTATCATGCAAAGTTTGAAGTCGATAGCATAACGGGAAGTACCTAAATTTAGTTTCCGTTATCTCCGTAAGAAAGGCATTGAGGAATTTAAATGTCCCTCTGGGATCGAACCAAGGACCATCAGCAAATATATAAAATATGATTATGAGATATATTTATGATATCTAACATCATGTTGAATTTCAAGTTTCTATGCCATCGGGAAAGGGTCCAAAAAAAATCTTCAAAATCGTCGCAATGCATTTTAAACGGCCGATTTTTGCCCCGGCCTAGCATCGAACCAAGGACAATATTCGAAGATGTCTTTTTGATTTTCGTTGGCTATGCACGGCATATAGCGATCCCTCGAGTTTCAACTCTCTCCTTTTCCGGGAAGTGCCTCAAATAAATTTTGGAAAATCCCCGCCATGTAATCTTATGGGGAAAATCGGGACTTTGGGGCCCTCTGGAATCGAACCCATGACACTGAGGTTCAAAGTCAGCTTTTTTCTGGAGGTTACACGTCATGGCCATAACGTCGTAAAAATTTCAAGTCGGTGGCACTTGTGGAACATGGTTAGAATTTTGATCCCCTATATATAACTTATCTATTATATATAGACGCTTCTCCGGATATACTTATATATATATATATACGAGTGCAATGTAGCTTGCATACTGCAAGCAGATCGGCAATATTATTTTATTTCGGCATCATATCGAGACGGTCCTCAAAAGAAAAAAAAGGATTGAAAATATTCTTAAAATTTGCTTCAATTTTAACATCTTGCATCGAACCCGGGTCTTCGTGGTGAACTAACTAAGGGGCACAATAGAAGATCACAATATCTAACTATGTGTGAAAATTCAAGCAGAAATATTCGCTACAACTGCTTCAAACGACGTTCTACTTTTCACGAATGTAAATGGCTCTCTGGATTCGAACCAAGGACGATCGTGGAAATCTAGAACATGTTCCTGAAATGTATCTATAATTTCTATCTGTATGCTAAATTTCAAGTTTCTATATAATTGGGAAATGGTTCCAAAAAATTCTTAAAAATCGGATCTTTTACTGATTGTAGAGACGCCTGGTGGTGAAACCAGGAAACATTGGTAGCTGTGAATTCACAGTTTAATTAGTAATGACTTGATCTTATCTTATGCAAAGTTTCAAGTAGATATAATATCGGGAAGCACCTAAAATGTGTTTCCGTAATCTCCATAAGAAAGGCATTGAGGAATGTAAATGGCCCTCTGGGATCGAACCAAGGACCATAAGGGAATATGTAAAATTTGATTATGAAATATAATTATGATATCTAACGCCATGCCGAATTTCAAGTTTCTATACCATCGGAAAAGGGTTAAAAAAAAATCTTAAAAATCGCCGCAATGCATTTTAAACGGCCGATTTTTGCCCCGACCTAGCATCGAACCAAGGATAATATTCGTAGATGTCTTTATGGTTTCCTTTAGATATGCACGGCATCAGGCGATACCTTGAATTTCAACTCCTTCCATTTCCGGGAAGTGCCTCAAATAAATTTTCGAAAATCCCCGCCATGTAATCTTATGGGGAAAATCGCGACTTTGGGGCCTTCTGGAATCGAACCCATGACACCGAGGTTCAAAGTCGGCTTTTTCCTGGAGGTTACACGTTATGGCCAATATGTCGTAAAAATTTCAAGCCATTGGCACTTGTGGAACATGGTTAGAATTTTGATCCCCTATGAATGTATATATATCTATTATATATAGACGTATATATATACGAGTAAAATGTTGCTTGCATACTGCAAGCAGATCGACAACACTAATTTTATATCGGCATCATATCGGGACGGACATCAAAAGAAAAAAAAAATTCAAAATATTCGTAGAATTCGCTGCAATTTAATCGCCTGGCAGCGAACCCCGGTCTTCCTGGTGTACTTACTATGCAGCAAAATAGAAGATTACCATATCAAACTATGTGTGAAAATTCAAGCAAAACTATTAGGTGCAACTACCTCAAACGACATCCTACTATTCACATACACTCCTTATTTGAGAAATTAAAATGTGCTCTGGCATCGAACCCAGGAACAGCATGGTCTTATCTATTTTTTTTCTAAAACAAAGTGTTAATATACATCTTCCATCTAAGCAAGAGCTCCCTTACATATCGGTAAATGCATAAAAAAATTATGAAAAGATACCCCATAGTATTATATATGGGGGATATTTTTACCGCCCGGCATCGAACCCGGGTCTTTCAGGCAATACTTTCTATGCAGCACAAAAGAAAAACACCATCTCTAACCGCGTATGCAAATTTAAGCAGAAATATTGGTTACAACTGCCTCAAATGACGTCCTACTTTTCCTTTATATTCCTTATGAGAGAAACGTTATTGTGCTCTGGCTTCGAACCCAGGAACAGTACGGTCTTATGAAAATTTTTTTCTAAAACTTATTCGTACCATACATCTTCCAGCCAAGCACGAACATCCTATCATTTCGATAAGTGCATCTAAAAAAATAATGAAAAACGGCTCCCATGTATTTTAAAGGGCAGATCTTTGCATCGTCCTAGCATCGAACCCAGGATAACTTTTGTAAAAGTCATTGATGTTTTCGAAAGTCCAAGACCATAAATATAGGCACCTTGAGTTTTACTTCTCTACCTATCCGGAAAGTATTTTTTTTTAATTCCCGAAAATCACGGCAATGCATTCAAACGGGAAAAATCGGGACTTTGGGGCCCACTGGAATCGAACCTATGACACTGAGGATCAAAGTCTCTTTTTTCCTGGGGGTTTCACGTTATGGCCAATATGTCATAAAAATTTCAGATCAATGACGCTTGTAGTTTAGGCTGTGAATTTGTATCCTATCTATCTATATAGGTATATATATGAATGAATCCGGAGAAGCATCTATATATATATAATAGATAGGTATATCCGGAGAAGCGTCTATATATAATAGATATATACACTGGGGATCAAAAGTCTAAGCATGTTCCACAAGTGCCATCGCCTTGAAATTTTTACGACATATTGGCCATAACGTGTAACCTCCAGGAAAAAGCCGACTTTGAACCTCGGTGTCATGGGTTCGATTCCAGAAGGCCCCAAAGTCGCGATTTTCCCCATAAGATTACATGGCGGGGATTTTCGAAAATTTATTTGAGGCACTTCCCGGAAAAGGAGAGAGTTGAAACTCGAAGGATCGCTAGATGCCGCCCATATCAAAAGGAAACCATATAGACATCTACGAATATTATCCTTGGTTCGATGCTAGGTCGGGGCAAAAATCGGCCGTTTAAAATGCATTGCGGCGATTTTTAAGATTTTTTTTGAACCCTTTTCTGATGGCATAGAAACTTGAAATTTGGCATGGCGTTTGATATCATGATTATATATCATAATCAAATTTTATATATTCCCTTATGGTCCTTGGTTCGATCCCAGAGGGCCATTTACATTCCTCAATGCATTTCTTATGGAGATTACGGAAACACATTTAAGGTGCTTCCCGATATTATATCTACTTGAAACTTTGCATAAGATAAGATCAAGTCATTCCTAATCAAACTGTGAATTCACAGCTACCAATGTTTCCTGGTTTCACCACCAGGCGTCTCTACAATCAGTAAATGGTCCGATATTTAAGAATTTTTTGGAACCATTTCCCAATGATATAGAAACTTGAAATTCAGCATACAGATAGAAATTATAGATACATTTCAGGAGCATGTTCTAGATTCCCACGATCGTCCTTGGTTCGAATCCAGAGAGCCATTTACATTCGTGAAAAGTAGAACGTCGTTTGAAGCAGTTGTAGCAAATATTTCTGCTTGAATTTTCACACATAGTTAGATATAGTTATCTTCTATTGTGCCGCTTAGTAAGTTCACCAGGAAGACCCGGGTTCGATGCAAGACGCTAAAATTGAAGCGAATTTTAAGAATATTTTCAATCCTTTTTTTTTCTTTTGAGGACTGTCTCGATATGATGCCGAAATAAAATAATATTGCCGATCTGCTTGCAGTATGCAAGCTACATTGCACTCGTATATATATAGGTACGAGTAAAATGTTGCTTGCATACTGCAAGCAGATCGGCAATATTATTTTCATATCGGCATCATATCGGGACGGTCCTCAAAAGAAAAAAAAGGGAATGAAATTTTCCTTAAAATTCGCTAAAATTTCATCGTCTGGCATCGAACCCGGGTCTTACTGGTGAACTTACTATGCAGCACAATAGAAGATCACCGTCTCTAACTATGTGTGAAAGTTCAAGCAGAAATATTGGCTCCAAGTGCATCAAAAGACGTTCTAATTTTCACGAATTTAAATGGCTGTCTGGATTCGAACCAAGGACGATCTTGGATATCTAAAAATTGTTTCTGAAAGTTATTTATGATTTCTATCTATATGCCGAATTTGAAGTTTCTATATTATTGGCAAAGGTTTCAAAATAATTCCTAAAAATCGGATCAACTTCTGATTGCAGAGACACCTGGTGTCGAACCCAGGACACATTGATAGCTTTTAATGCACTGTTTGATTTTTATGGACTTGATCTTTCTATCTGCAAAGTTTGAAGTCGATATCGTGCCGGGAAGTACCTAAAATTTGTTTCCGTTATCTCCGTAAGAAATGCATTGAGGAATATAAATGTCCCTCTGGGATCGAACCAAGGACCATCAGCGAATATGTAAAATTTGATTATGAAATATATTTATAATCTCCAACTCCATGTCGAATTTCAAGTTTCCATACCATCGGGAAGGGGTCCAAAAAAATCTTAAAAATCGCCACAATACATTTTAAACGGCCGATTTTTGCCTCGACCTAGCATCGAACCCAGGATAGTTTCCGTAAAACTCATTTATGTTTTCGATAGATCATGACCATATATAAAGGCTCCTAGATTTTCGATTCTCTACCTATCCCGGAAGTATTTTTTAAAAATTCCCGAAAATCAAAGCAATGCATTTAAACGGGAAAAATCGAGACTTTGGGGCCCTCTGGAATCGAACCCATGATACTGAGGTGCAAAATCGCAATTTTTCTGGCGGTTACACGTTATGGCCAATATGTCGTAAAAATTTCAAGTCAATGACGCTTGTGGTTTGGCCTGTGAGTTTGTATCCTCTCTATATATATATATGAATATATATATGGATACATGAATGAATCCGGAGAAGCATCTATATATAATAGATATCCGGAGAAACGTCTATATATAATAGATATAGGTATATCCGGAGAAACGTCTATATATAATAGATATTCACTGTCTTATGCATTTACCAGAAATTATGGTAAATACTACAATTGACATTTTATCATGATATACTCAATGATGGATGGAATTAACTCACTATATGTATGAGGTTATAATCAATAAGGTTTTAATGAAAGAAAATGCTGAATAATTAACATTTTATTAAGTTAACTTTGCAGTAGGGTCATTTGTTTAAAAATAAGTTTTCACTTACTCAATAGTTTGCACTAGCTAATTTTGGAAAAGAATCTAAAAGATAATAAAGAACCAGTTTAGGTTTTATAGAATTCAAAAAGGCTTTTCACAAAGTTTATCATAAAGTTCATTACTGATGTTACATAATATTGGAATAGATAACAAGTACCTAAAAATAATTCAAAAAATATATAGTAACCTGGAAGCTCTTTCAGAATAAATTCAGAACTGACAGAATGGTTCGAAGTAAAATGTGGAGTAAAAGACAGTGGTGTATGATGTCACCATTGCTATTTAATCAATATATGTAGAAGTTGTAGTGGAAGCATTAGAAGGGACTAAGAAGTAAGGAATTTCAAGAACACAAGATATGCAAATGATATAATAAACACGACATATTCAAAAGAGGAATTACAGCTACCAATGGAATGAGTTAATGAGTCTATTATATATAGATGCTCAAACAAAAAAACTTGCGTCTTTTGATCTACGCTCTACGATGAAAATCAAGGTTTTTATGTTTTCTATAGAAATTACCAGGTGAGTTACGGCAACGCTGCATTTCCAGGAGATCCAGAGGCGAGGATGTATGTGTATATGTATTTGAATGCGGAAGATATTCATATCCTTTTAATAGTTTGTTATGCATATTCATTTTACATACCAACCGCACCCATCACAACTCAACTCATCCCAACCCAACCCATCCGAGCCCAACCCATCCCATCCCAACCCAACCCTCCTGGCAATGCAGCATTGCCATAACTCACAAGGTAGTTTCTATAGAAAACATAAAAAACCTTAATTTTCATCGTAGAACGTTGATCAAAAGACGCATATACTTGTCTTAAGACGAAGGATATGACAGATATATCAAATTGTTGTATATTGAAATTGTTTATAACTTTTCAAATAGTACTGCACGACTTTCTTTACCTCTCGTTTGATAAATGCTGATATCTGCTGATAAGTCGAGGTCCCTTATCAGCTTATATATATACGAGTAAAATGTAGCTTGCATACTGCAAGCAGATAGACAACACCAATTTCATTTCAACACCACCTTCATATCAGCATCATATCGGGACGGTTCTCAAAAGAAAAAAAAAGTATTGAAAATATTCTTAAAATTTGCTGCAATTTAATCCTTTAGCTTCGAACCCGGGTTTTCCTGGTGAACTTTCTATGCAGCACAACAGAAGATCACCATCTCTAACTATGTGAGAAAATTCAAGCAGAAATATTGGCTGCAACTGCCTCATACGACGTCCTACTTTTCACATATATTCCTTATGTGAGAAATTGTAAAGTGCTCTGGCAATGAACACAGGAACAGTACGGTCTTATGTAAATTTTTTTTTTGAAAAACCTCTGCTTAATATACATCTTCTATTTAAGCATGAACTTTCTATCATATTGATAAATGCATCAAAAAAATAATGAAATGCTATCTCAATGTATTATACATGGGGGATATATTTACCGCCCAGCATCGAACCCGGGTCTTTCTGGTAATACTGCCTATGCAGAACAACAGAAGATCGCCATCTCTAACTATGTGGGAAAATTCAAGCAGAAATATAGGCTGCAACTGCCTCAAACGACATCCTACTTTTCCCTTATATTCCTTATGAGAGAAAAGTTATTGTGCTCTGGCATCCAACCAAGGAATAATAGGGTCTTATAAAAAAAATTTTCTGAAACCAATTCTTAACATACATCTTCTAGCCAAGAATGAACTTCCTATCATTACGATAAGTGCATCAAAAAAAATAATGAAAAACTACACCCATGTATTTTAAAGGGCAGATATTTGCATCGTCCTATTATCAAACCCAGGATGTTTTCCGTGAAAGTCATTTATATTTTTGATAGATCATGACCATATATATAGGCTCCTAGAGTTTTGATTCTCTGCCTATCCAGAAAGTATAATTTTTTTTTATTCCGTAAAATCAAAGCAATGCATTTAAACGGGAAAAAACGGGATTTTGGTACCCTCTGGAATCGAATCTACCACCCTGACGTTCAAAATCTCATTTTTTCTGGCGGTTACACGTAATGGCCAATACGTCGTAAAAATGTCATGTCAATGACGCTTGTGGTTTAGCTTGTGTATTTGTATCCTCTCTATCTATCTATGTACATGAATGAATCCAGAGAAGCATCTATCTATTATACGAGTAAAATGTAGCTTGCATACTGAAAGCAGATGGACAACACTAATTTCATGTCGGCATCATATCGGGAAGGCCGTCAAAAGAAAAAAAATGGATTGAAAATTTTCTGATTATTCGCTGCAATTTATTCGTCCGGCATCGAACCCGGGTCTTCCAGGTGATACTTACTATGCAGCAAAATAGAAAATCACCATCTATCTGTGAAAATTCAAGCAGAAATATTATCTGTAACTGCATCAAACGACGTCCTACTTTTCCCTTATATTTCTTATGAGAGAAATGTTAATGTGGTCTGGCATCGAACCCAGGAATATTACGGTCTTCTGAAAACTGTTTTCTTAAACCAGTTTTAACCATACATCTTCCAGCCAAGCACGAACTTCCTATCATTTGGATAAGTGCATCAAAAAAATAATGAAATACTAACCCTATGTATTTTAAACGGGAGACATATTTACCGCCCGGCATCGAACCCGGGTCTTTCTGGTGAAACTTCGTATGCAACATAATAGAAGATATTATTCTTTAACTATGTGCGAAATTTCAAGCAGAAATTTTGGCTGCAACTGCCTCAATCGAAGTCTTACTTTTCCATTATATTCCTTATGAGAGAAATTTTAATGTGCTCTGGCATCGAACCCAGGAATAGTACGGTCTTATGAAAATTTTTTTTCTTAAACCAATTGTTACCTTACACTTTCCAGCTAAGCACGAACTTCCTATTATTTCGAGAAATGCATCAAAAAAAATAATGAAAAACAGCTCCCATGCATTTTAAAGGGCAGATCTTTGAAGCGAGATTGAGTTGAAATTTTATAAGATGTATTGGCCATAACGTGTATCCGCCAGAAAAATTGCGATTTCAAACCTCAGTGTCATGGGTTCGATTACAGAGGGCCCCAAAGTCCCGATTTTTGCCATTTAAAAGCATTGCTTTGATTTTCGGGAATTTTCAAAAAATACTTCCCGGATAGGTAGAGAATTGGAACTCAAGGAGCCTATATATATGGACAAGATCAATGGAAAACGTAAATGACTTTAACAGAAAATATCCTGGGTTCGATGCTACGACGATGCAAATATCTGTCATTTAAAATACATTGAGGTAGTTTTTCATTATTTTTTTAAATTCACTTATCGAAATGATAGGAAATTCTTGCTTACATGGAAGATGTATATTAAGACTAAGATTTAGAAAAAAATTTAGATAAGACCCTACTGCTCCTAGGTTCGATGCCGGGGCACATTAAAATTTCTCTCGTAAGGAATATAAGGGAAGAGTAGGACGCCATTTGAGGCAGTTGGACCTAATATTTCTGCTTGAATTTTCACACATGGTTAAAGGATGTGATCTTCTTTAGTGCTGCATAGAAAGTATTACCAGATAGACCTGGGTTCGATGCCGGGCGGTAAATTTATCCCCCATTTAAAATACATTGAGTTAGTTTTCAATATTTATTTTGATGTACTTATCAAAATAATAGGAAGTTCTTGCTTTGCTAGAAGATGTATATTAAGACTTGGCTTAAGAAAAAAATTAAGATACGACAATGCAGTTCCTGGGTTCGATGCCAGAGCACATAAAAATTTCTCACATAAGGAATATAAGGGAAAAGTAGGACGTAATTTTAGGCAGTTGCAGCCAGTATTTCTGCTTGAATTTTTACACATAGTTAAAATTAGTGATCTTATGTTGTGCTGCATAGAAAGTATTACCAGAAAGACCTGGGTTCGAGGCCAGGTGGTAAATATGTCCCCCTTTTAAAATATATTGAGGTAGTTTTCATTATTTATTTTGATGCATTCATTGAAATCATAGGAAGTTCTTGCTTAGATAGAAGATGTATATTAAGATTCAGTTTAAGAAAAAATTAAGATAAGACCATGCTATTCCTGGGTTCGATGCCAGAGCACATTACAATTTCTCACATAAGGAATATATGTGAAAGGTAGGAAGTCGTTTGAGGCCATTGCAGCCAATATTTCTGCTTGAATTTCCACACATAGTTAGAGATTGTGATCTTCTGTTATGCTGCAAAGTAAGTTCAACAGGAAGACCCGGGTTCGATGCCAGACGATTAAATTGCAGCGTAATATCAATCCTTTTTTTTCTTTTTAGGACCGTCCCGATATGATGCGGAATGAAATTAGTGTTGTCAATCTGCTTGCAGTATGCAAGCTACATTTTACTCATATATAATAGATATGTTTATATATATGAGTAAAATGTAGCTTGCATACTGCAAGCAGATCGACAACACTAATTTCATTCCGCATCATATCGGGACGGTCCTCAAAAGAAAGAAAATAGGATTGAAAATATTCTTGAAATTCTTTGTAATTTAATCGTCTGGCATCGGACCTGGGTCTTCCTGGTTAAGTCACTATGCAGTACAACAGATGATCACCTTCTCTAACTATGTGTGAAAATTCAAACAGAAACATAGGCTGCAACTGCCTCAAACGACGTTCTACTTTTCATGAATGTAAATGGCTCTCTGGATTCAAACCAAGGACGATCTTGTAAATCTAAAACATGTTTTTGAAACGTATCTATGATCTCTATATATATGCTAAATTTCAAGTTTTAAAATTGTTGGGAAGGTGTTCAAAATAATTCTTAAAAATCTGTTCAGTTACTTATTGTAGAGACCCCTGGTGTCGAACCCAGGACACATTGGTAGCTTTGAATGCACAGTTTGATTTGTAAGGACTTGATTTTATTTGATGCAAAGTTTGAAGTAGATATCATGCCGGAAAGTACCTAAAATTTGTTTCCGTTATCTCCATAAGAAATGCATTGAGGAATGTAAATGGCCCTCTGGTATCGAACCAAGGACCATCAGCGAAGATGTAAAATTCGATTATGAAATATATTTATGATCTCTAACACCATGCCGATTTTCAAGTTTCCATGCCATCGGGAAAGGGTCCTAAACAAATCTTAAATATCGCCACAGTACATATTAAACGGCAGATTTTTGCCCCGACCTAGCATCAAACCATGGACAAAATTCAAAGATGTCTTTCTGATTTTCGATGGATATGCATGGTTTCTAGCGATCACTTGAATTTCAACTCTCTACGTTTTCGGGAAGTATTTTTTTTTTAATTCTGGAAAATCAAAGCAATGCATTCAAAGGAAAAAATCGGGATTTTGGGGCCCTCTGGAATCGAACCCATAACCCTGAGGTTAAAAATCGCATTTTTCCTGGGGCTTTCATGTTATGGCCAATATGTTGTAAAAATTTCAAGTCAATAACACTTGTGGTTTAGCCTGTGAATTTGTATCCTCTCTATCTATCTATCTATATTCATGAATGAATGAGAAGCATATATATAATAGACGAGTAAAATGTAGCTTGCATACTGCAAGCAGATCGACAATACTAATTTCATATCGGCATCACATCGGGACGGTGCTCATAAGAAAAAAAAGGATTTAATTTTTTCTTAAAATTCGCTGAAATTTCATCGTCTGGCATCGAACCCGGGTCTTACTGTAAAACCTACTAAGAAACACAATAGAAGATCACCATCTCTAACTATGTGTGAAAATTCAAGCAGAAATATTGGCTACAACTGCCTCAAAAGACGCTCTAATTTTCACAAATGTAAATGGCGCTCGGGACTCGAACCAAGGACGATCTTGGAAATCAAAAATATGTTTCTGAAAGTTATTTATGATCTCTATATATATGCCGAATTTCAAGTTTCTATTTCATTGTGAAAGGTTTCAAAATAATTCCTAAAAATCGGATCAACTTCTGATTTCAGAGACACCTGGTGTCGAACCCAGGACGTATTGCAAACTGTGAATGCACAGTTTGATTTGTAAAGACTTGTTCTTGTATCATGCAAAGTTTGAAGTTGATAGAATGCCGGAAAGTACCTAAATTTTGTTTCCGTTATCTCCGTAAGAAATGCATTGAGAAGTGCAAATGGCCCTCTGGGATCGAACCAAGGATAATCAGCGAACATGTAAAATTTGATTATGAAGTATATTGATGATATCTATCCACGTGCCGAGTTTCGAATATCCATGTTATCGGGAAAGAATCCAAAAAAAATCTTCAAAATCGCCGCAATGCATTTTAAACGGCCGATTTTTGCCCCGACTTAGCATCGAACCGTAGACTATATTCTAAGATTTTTTTCTGATTTTCGTTGGATACGCACTGCTTCTAGCGATCCCTCGAGTTTCAACTCTTTCTCTCTCCGGGAAGTACCTCAAAAAAATTTTCGAAAATCCCCGCCATGTATTCTTATGGAGAAAATCGTGACTTTGGGGCCCTCTGGAATCGAACCCATGACACTGAGGATCAAAATCGCAATTTTTATGGCGGTTACACGTTATGGCCAATATGTCGTAAAAATTTCAAGTCAATGACGCTTGTGGTTTAGGCTGTGAATTAGTATCCTATCTATCTATCTATCTATCTATATAGGTATATCCATGAATGAATCCGGAGAAGCATCTATATATAATAGATATCATCCGTCTGGAAGGAATAGATGTGCAAGTACTACAAACAGATTCTTTGCAGACCAATCTCTGCGCTGATTTGTAATGCCGCATCATTGTTCTAGCAATACTTCTATACTGTGAGAATGTGATTGTATAGAATTCCTCTCTTTTCTTACTGTTTTCCAAAAACATGCATAAATATATATTAACTCTAATAATAACCACAAAATTGTAATTAGTATTATTTTTGGACCTCCATCGATTTCATTAGTAACGCTTTTCTGGTCCATTTAGTCTCCCCATTCCATATATTTTTGTACAATTTTATTATCTAGAAACAAGGAGTATACCGTATGCGCCGGCGTATAAGTCGACCTAAAATTTTGAGGTTTTAGCTTGAGATAGCTTAAGGAATATTTACCTCATAAGATTAAGGGCCGAATTTTACGACACCACTCAAATAGTCACTCGTACTCTATACAGCTAGGGTTACCAGACGTCCACTTTTAAGCGGATATGTCCGATTTTTCTGTCCCGTATCCGCTTTTTTACTGAAATGTCCGCTTTTTTCTCTGAATCAACTATTTTTATACATATTTCCATCATACACAATCTTTCACCAAGTACTTCAGTATATTTTTTGCCTGACATTTGGTAGACACTAGAAAAAAACTATCGTGGGTCGAGACTCAACGAGTAAGTAACACTTTTTTTTATAAATTTTTCAAATTTTTTTAATTTTTTTAAATTTTAAAATTGACTTTTTTCATTTTTCGAATAGTAATGGGGGGTTGTCATGGAATGTCCGCTGTTTTGACTCAGAGCATCTGGTAACCCTATATACGTCACACATCTACACTTGAGTGTTTGTGCCAAATTTTCAGTCGCATTTAGATTGTTAAATAGTCAACTAAAATTCGACGAAATACAGTCGTGCATCATTCAGTTCAAGATGTAAAACGGGTTCACACTAATGAATAAATAAGTTCGCCCATTAACAAACTTTTAGTCAATATACAAACTGGAAAATTTTGATGTTAAGACACAGTCTGCAGTTCTTAATTAAGACTGTTATGATAATAACTCATCACCTAAATAAAAAGTTTCATTATTACTATCTGTATTTCCCGCGATCCGTATATTGAACAATTGAGGTTAGAAAATCAGATAGTGTTCTAAGCACAGGGCGAGTCTAACGTCGGGAAAGTGAAGCCAAAAAAAACGCAACCCGCAGAGCACTGGTGAGAACTTTTCGCCAGCTCCCCTTTAACTACATGTATTTTTGGGGTTTTATTTTCTTCTCATACGGGACTCAGGAGCTTGTCTATCCTATGACATGGACTCAGATAGTTTAAATGAACCTTTTACTTAACGATCATGTTCGATTTTTTTCTCACAGTCCTCTTGATTCCTTTTATCATGGAAAATAAAACATGCCTGCAATGTAAACTTCTCGGATGCCGGTGTCGTCTGCTAGAGCGATATAAAAAACGAATCATCTGCCAACCTTCCGAAAACTTTATTAAAACCTCGTTGATTATTATAATGTTAATTTTATGTATATTATAATGCATTAATCCGTCTTAGTTTTTAATCGATCAATACCAAGTATGGCATAAAAATTCCTTAATAATCGTTTACCGCAATGAGATAAAGCTACTCTATCATACATTATAATAGCTTATCAGGGTAATTAGAGATTTTCCGCTTGTGCAAATGTTTGTTCTAATTCATAATTGGGGCTCAATGCAGTAAAAGTTGTCAAAATGACGAATCTGTTCTTACAGCCAAATGCACTGCAATTGGTCATATTGAAGGCAGAAAGAAGCCCCTGCTTATTTACCTATTAAACCTTTAGAAACGCGAAAATAACAAAATTACTTCGTGTTACACATTGCTGAAACTACAATTTGTGTTCCAAAACGTTCAACTTACTCAATCAAACCTTGATAACTCTGTATCAAAGCCGCAAAATCTCGAAAAAACAATGTATTAGCATAGGGAGGTACGAAAAGTTCTCACCAGCATGGCGAAATGCGCAATTTGCCGCTTTACCTCTGGACCTCTGGCTTCACTTTTGGTCGCCAGAGGGAGATAGGATTTGCTACGCCTGTGGTTCTGGGGCTTCTGTGGGCTTTGTTCACCTCGTTCAGCACTTGTTCAGCACTGTAAGATGGTAGAACGTACGTTGTCCGATATTTTCATATAAGCTAGACTTACAATGTGGATTGAAAATGAGTGAGCACCATTGTATAAAATTTATCTTATCATAACTTGCGAGTAGACTTCGAAAACGACACATATACAGTTGCGGTCGCTGAAATAGTTCTTAATCTCGAAGAAACATACTCCTTTTTTCACAATTTCAACAACCACTCCAAACATATTTGTTTATGAAGATCATCAGTCTTGTAATCACTTAGGTAATAACATAGAAAATAGTAGAAGAGTGAAACATGTAGACATTAAACAGTACTTTATTAGTAATTTGATACAAAAAAGGTAATTGTCTTAAAATACATCAATTCTTCAGAACAGTGTCAGATATTTTCGCGAAGTCACTCTGTAAACTTACTTTTTGTTGCCACAGAAACTCTCCAGTAGTTTTTGAGGATTGCTATGTTAAGTTAGAACTTGGTTGTAGTTATGTTAGTAATAACATTTTTTTTATTTTTTGTTGAAAGAAAAATTGTTTAGTTCTGATTCTAAGATTGTAAGTAGAATTTAGTCGAATTTGTAATAATCTGTTTATTTTTGTGTATTCAGTGTTGATGTCTATGGCAACGCTGTATTTACAAAAGGTTATGTTTATACTGCTCTATAAATCAAGATCAATACGTTCTAGGAATTAAGATCCACCATACCTACAAACAGGTATATAACTTTTAGAAAGAAAATCAAGAGTATAATTTTATGCAATTTACTTCTTCCCTGTGTCTCATCATTACTGAAAAGTTAAATCTTTCCCTAAGCTAAAATGTAAACTAGGGGCTTTTCTTTTGAGTATTATATGTACTATTCTGCACATAATGTTTTAAATTACATATTACGAACTCATAACACAAGCATATTTACATTTAATTTTCTGTTCTTTAATAGTTACACCATTTTTTGCTGTATTAACATCTTACATATGTTCTACACTGTTTGAATTTTGAATTGTATTTTTTATTTTGATGTACCATATTTTTTACAAACATTTGGTATTTGCTGCATGACCATTGGGCAGAAACATATTATTAATGTAATAATTATTAAATATAGGTGTGATAATTTAATGAGAGTGATAACAAAGATTATAGTTATTTTCATATAATTTTTAAAATTGTTTTTTGTTTTACACTTTTCCTTCTTCAGGCTTGTTTTGCCATCCCTTTTCTTTCCATTATATATTTACTTCTGTTATTTCTGATCTGCTAAACTCTTACAACTGATCTGCTCTTACATTTCTCTCCCTACATGCACCTTTTGATCCTTAATTCAGCTATACACATGGCATAATTCTTTTTTGGATTCTTTTTAAAGTTTTATGCTTGTTTTGTATTTTCAACTTGCTTCAACCTTTCCTGTAATTATTTCTTTTTTTCACTGACTAAATTCATTTTCTTTATTCTTCGAATAGGATGTAAACCACGTTCTTTCTACTGTTTGGAGCAGTTTGATTCTCTGAGATGTTCAGACGAAGATAGAAAAGAACTTACTATAAACTACAAAGAGTGCTACTATGTTTTTTGTGCTCCCTAAATCAAGATGAATACATTCTAAGGATTTATATCCATCATACTTACAATCAGGAAAATAACTTTTGGTATGAAGCTCAAGAGTCTAAATTTATGTAATTAACTTTTTCCCTGTGTCCCATCTTCACTGAAAAGTTGAATCCTTTCCTAAGCTGAAATATAAACAAGGAGTGCAACTGAAGCAGCACAAGCTAGAAAGAAATTTGAGAACTAGAGGAAGTTAATGCATACTGTACATGAGCACCGATGCATGTACATGTGCCCACACACACAGATATATTACCATCAGCCATTTGTAATCAGATGTTTGATATATGCCTCCCAAAATGCTGCCCAAATTTCTTTCTTCTGAGATTTATGTAAACTTTTTATCCATAAGTAATTGATGAATTTGTACTTTGGTATTCCTCTTGGTCTCTTGGTTGTTTTTTACTTTCTCCATATACGTAGAGTAGAGAAAGTATAGTATTCATGAAAAAAATTAACCTCGAGATTTCATCGCAAAAACATGTTTTAGGGTTTCTAGAAAGCAGAGGCAATATTCCAGTATGAGCCACAATATTAAAACCATATGCGTAGCCACTTAATAAATAAGGCTTTTGAAGTGAACTCCCTGTTTTTTTAGTCATCCACTTCCACTGTAGGTACCTATAGCTTTGAACTTTTTTATTTTGCTTTTTTTTTATTCACAAATTTGTATGACCGTGTTATACTCTGATAAATATATTATTCGTGTTTGTTGCCTTATATTTTCAAATATACTATCTATTTCAGTGGAAATTATCAAGAAGAAGAAGGAAATTGCAGTTTAAACCGGGGAAATGACATGAGTGATCATAGGAGTGTCAGCATTATGGAGAAGGTTGGTGACAATGTTACTGAAAAGGAAGACATGGAAGATAATGAAAGGGATGGAGAACGAAGTAGAGTGGTTATCAAATCTGAGGAAGAAGGAGAATATGAAGGAGAGTATGGGAGTCACTTTGGAGAGGAGAATAAAACAGAGTGTGAGTTAAAAGAGTGTGTACATAGTGAGAATTTATCACTTTTCACAGACGAAGTGAGAGAAGATGATACAAGTGAATCAAAAATGAAACATAAGTGCACCTTTTGCAGCAAGGGATTCAAAAATAGAAGTGGTCTTCAGGCGCATTTAAGTGCCCTTTCTTGTTGCATAACATTAAAGTGTAATTATTGTGAATTTATAGCTCCCAGTATGCCAAACTTAAGAACTCACATCACTATGCATACAGATAAAAAACCCTATTTATGCAGTTATTGTGAATACAGTTCTTCCAAATTGATTACTTTAAAGTTGCATCTCCGCACTCATACTGGTGAGAAACCATATGAATGTAATATATGTGATTTCAGGTCAGCAAGAATGCCAGATTTAACTCGTCATCTTAGCACTCACACAGGTGAGAAACCATTTAAATGTGATCATTGCAATTACAGAACTTGTGATTCATCTGCTCTAAGAGTGCATAATCGCACTCACACTGGTGAGAAACCATATCAATGCAATATATGTGATTTCAGGTCGGCAAAGAAGCCAGGTTTAACTCGTCATCTCCGCACTCACACTGGTGAGAAACCATATGAATGTAATGTGTGTGATTTCAGGTCAGCAAGAAAGCTAGGTTTAACTCTTCATCTTAGCACTCACACAGGTGACAAACCATTTAAATGTGACCATTGCAATTACAGAACTTCTGATTCTTCGGCTCTAAAAGTGCATAATCGCATTCACACTGGAGAGAAACCATATCAATGTAATATGTGTGATTTCAGGTCAGCAAGAAAGCCAGGTTTAACTCTTCATCTTCGCACTCACACAGGTGACAAACCATTTAAATGTGACCATTGCAAATGCAGAACTTCTGATTCATCTGCTCTAGCAAGGCATAATCGCACTCACACAGGTGAGAAACCATTTAAATGTGATCATTGCAATTACAGAGCTTCTGAATCATCTGCTCTAAGAAGGCATAATCGCACTCACACTGGTGAGAAACCATATGAATGTAATATATGTGATTTCAGGTCGGCAAAGAAGCTAGGTTTAACTATTCATATTCGTAGACATACGGGTGAGAAACCATATCGTTGTAATTTGTGTGAATATAGTTCCACGGATAGATCTTCATTAAAGAGGCATATTTTAGTCCATGCTGGCAGGAAAAAATTTAAATGTAACACTTGTGATTACAGTACTTATGAGGGTTCTTCTCTAAAGAAACATTTCCTGAAACATACTGGTGAAAAGCCGTTTAAAAGTGATACATGTGAATTTAGTACATCTTACCCCTCAGCTATAGCAAGGCATGTTCCTAGATATGCAGTTAAAGAACTGATTCAATGTAATGATTTTGAGTTTTCTAAAATTCCCAAAGAAGAACAGACATGAGACAAATCTAACCATTCCAGGACTTGAACCCAGATTTCCAGATTGCTAGTCAATTGTTTTCCCAGTTGTTCTATTAATATAGCAGAACCTTCTAGCATGCCGTTTGGGAGACTTTGTAAGCAAGGGCATAATCCCTGTTTTTTATACTTTAGGAGGGTTCTTCTCTCCCTCTCTTTGTATTTCCTTGAGTTTATAAATGCCAGTGGACAATGTAGCTTAATCAGACCAACTACAAGGCCCAACACAGGAGATCGATTCCATCTTCAATTTCCACTCATGTCCGGCTTTTATGTCTGTTCTTATTTTGGAGTTTTCCTAGGTGCACAACTTTACATCCAAAGTCACCATGTACATTTTCTTCATGAATAGTACTTTGTGTAGGTCATCCTTGACCCATAATTGGTTGCATTGGGTCATATTGACCCGACCAGTTTTGATTTGAGAATTTATGGAATACAATATTGTTGCTTTCAGTATCGTATTTGACGGCATATAAGACGCACCCTCATTTTTCGAGACATAATTTAGGAAAAAAGGTGCATCTTATATGCCGTCAAATACGGTATTATTCACTTAAGTCTCCCATTTCTTGTGCATTTATCACGAAGTAATGTTTGATTTGCAAAATGGCCCTTTGATTCTCTGAAATTGACTTTTTGACCTGATGCTACTATCAGTGTAACAGTTTGTTCTTGCTTTATTACCCAACGCTTGGTTGATTCTTTTTAATGACAAATGGGGTAAAACTCACTAATTTCATTGAATATTTACAAAGGAAATTCATGTTGGTACTAGTTCTTTCATAATAAAATTTTTAATTTGATTTGCTGTAATTCAGTAGTATTTTTTGTTTGAAGGAGGTCCTCTATTTTATTAAAAAAATATTCTAATATAATCTAAGAATGTTCATTAATTAAGAGAAATAAAAGTATCATGAAAAAATTTGTGAAATGTATGTATCTCGAGTCCACCCAATGTGATCTTTTATAAATTATTTGGTGCTGCCCATTAAGGGTTATGTAGGTATAATCATAAATGCTACAATGAGAAGCTATTTACAGGAAATGCAAATTAAATTAGAGTATTTTGGGATTTATGTTTGTGTTGGTGCCAAAGTAAAACTAATATACCTCAAATCTTTCACAGCACACTTAAATGCCGCTACCATTGTTTCCTGCTAAATTCCTCTTGTTTCATCTTAACATTATAATGTTATTTCAATTCATTGCAAATAGTCTATTTCACAGCATTATCAAAAAATAATTTAATGCCTTAACTGAAGATACTATTCCAGCCATGTGATTGATTTGCCCGATTTCTGGAAAATGTAAGATTTGAATTAGTAAGTAACTGAAATACCATATTCCATTTATGTAAATAATTTATTGTTTTTTTTTTCAAATAATATTTACAAATAAATCCTGGGTTTCTGCTGTATCTATTATTTTCATTTAGTTGGTAAGTAAATCCTTCCCTACATCATAGATTAAATATATTTTTCTTACTCCTGCTGTAAATGTTGATAAATACAAAGTACCTTATTTCCCAGCCTGTTAGACGCACTTTTTTTTACTCCAAAATATGCTCTATAATCAGTTTGCGACATGCGCTGATTCTATTCAGGTATAACTCCGTCCTATAATAAGCAAACCGATTCGCCGGGATAAATGCATACCGTTAAGTATTTTTTACTGTATCAGGCATTGAAAATAGTTCAGTTAATTATAAATTTCAATAATAACACTTTTTTGATTAAGTAGTAAGGAATACAGTTGTAACATTTCGATGACATAACTTCCTTTAAAAAAATTTCCAGATAAATCGGAAATCCATTTGATGTTGCATGATTAGTTTAATCTTGCAAGTGGTGCTGCTGCAAAACTTATACACATTGGGCTAATGGAGATGTTATCCCTATGCTAATACATTGTATCTCTTGTGATAAAGAGTTTACTTGGCACTCAATCTTATGTAACAAAGTATGAGTTTTTTTTCCTAAATTTCATAAGGAACGTAACTAACACCACTGCAGTTACCTAAGAACATCTCTTCCCTCCTTAGTGACCAGACCAGACTTAGATTGTTGTTCTGTGGTGACCAGAAAATGACTATCAATATTGTATAGTCTTGTTACAATGTAATTATGTAATGCAATGCTATATGTTGTATAACAAGAACATAGTTGAATCTACTTGTAGTTAATCCAAGTGACAAAGTGCTTAGGGTGTCAGCTTTAAATTCCACCTTGAACTACTATGTAGGGTATTTCCTTCAGTAGTTAGTCTACAATGTAATCTATATCATCAGCTACTGTTTATGCCACAGCATAATTTTTAGGAATTTTCACTGGGAGACACTGAAACTGCTTGAACCCCCTCCACCTACCATTACCTCATTAAATTTACAAACTAGAAATCGCCTTTGGTGGTGGCCTTGTTGTTAGCGTGTTTGCATGGTATCGCTCCAACACCACCGGAATTCTAATCCTAGCTATCAGATTTTTCCGGATCTTGTGTGATTGTTGTTGTTAATACCTTACTGTAAATGTCTATAAAATGGATATTTGTGCGGTATATGAAAAATGAATGAATGAAATAAATGTATATTTTGCTCTCTAACTTTTAAGCGTCAACTTCACTGCTGCTGAGCGAGAAAAACCTTTTTGGCCTTTTTTTGAGCTATTGAGCAGAAGGGATCTTCAGTGATGGGATGTAACGAAGTAAAAGTAATCGGAGTACTTGTAACAATTACATTTTTGGTAATTTGTACTTGTAATTTTTAAATTAAAAAAAGTTATTTTTACTTGTAATTTACTTCAAAAGTTGTGTGAGTAATCTTTACATTTGGATAATCAAAAGTTAACATTTGAATTCTTCGCTTGCTGATCACCTTGAGAGGCAGTTGTAACTACATTGTGATAGATATTTTGCTATTAAAAAGTGGCAAAATACCTTTCAAAAATTTTAAAATACAATTGTATTACAAATAGGATTTGCATATTTAATTGATTTTTTCTTTAAAAATATTTCTGATATTTTGAGAGCTTTCTATTTATTTGCATGCATTGGATTTTAGAATCCATCTTCATCCACAGGTGTAAATGTTAGTAGAACATAAATAGTTAGGCACTGTAATTACTGTAGTAAACATAATTTGAATTAAAATTTAATGCTATGGAATTTAATTCAAGTGTTAGATTGCGTATATATAAACAACAACTCCAATACCATAAAAAAATAGTTTTTTGAGGGTTTTAGAATTGTTGTTTATATATAACATAACCATCAGCAGCCGCTTTCTTTATTCTATGTTAGATTGCAAGTTAGTAGTACTCCCTGGTTGAAAAAAATGTTGCAATGAGATTGCATAATCTACTGGAACAAAATAAAAAGTAATTTTAATTGTAATCCTACTGATTAATTTTTCAAAAAGTAATTTGTAGTTGTAACTGATTACAAATTTTACAGAGTAATTGTAATTGAGCCCAATTACATTTTTTCAGTCCTTTTCCCATCACTGCATAATATATGCTTTTTGGCATGAAATATAAGAAGTATAGATGTAATATCTTTTAAAAAATTACCTTCTCATGGAAAAAAATCTTCCTTTTAACGCTTCCTGATTGCAGTTTTTTACGGGTTGAACTTGGGTTTTTATACTCTATTTTTTGCCGGCACCAAGAACTGTCACTGGGCAGTACAATCTTGACACTAGGCAACATTCCTGTCGCCTGCTTTGTATGTTATTTTATGCACTGGTTTAGGCATTTACTAGAAATTAGAGTAAATACTACTTTTGACATTTTAAGCTAGGGTAGATGTAGTTCTTCAGTCTGGGAAGGCAATCCATCTAGGAAAAGGAAAACTCTGAAGTAAAACCTGTACAGGCTACTAGAGGCCCCTGTGTAACAAGCCCACAGGGAATCATGGATCATGGCTCCCACTGGAGTAAAATTATCTGGAGGTTAAATAGTCCTCCAATCGGATCTCCGGGCAAGGACTACATCAGTGAGACATAGTAAACTGAGAGACAGAGGATGGACGATAGCAACATGGAATGTGAGAGGGCTGAATAAAATAGGAAAGTTTGCAGAAGTTTGTAAAGAGATGAAAAGGATATAAATATACCTATTTGGTATATCAGAATCACACTGGGAGAATAAGGATTTTATATC
The DNA here is from genome assembly GCA_947579665.1 of Sympetrum striolatum. Classification (NCBI taxonomy): domain Eukaryota; kingdom Metazoa; phylum Arthropoda; class Insecta; order Odonata; family Libellulidae; genus Sympetrum; species Sympetrum striolatum. Next base: position 74,016,968 of record OX388348.1, read on the forward strand.
TACTCTGGAAGGAGTTAATTACAGAATGTCAGGAGAGACACAAAACGGAGAATGGTGGAATTTATTGCATGTGGTGAATTTATGTAATATATCAAGGAAGTATGGAGGATATCAGAAAGAGTGATAGCAATTAGACTGACAGAAAAGAAAAGAGAAATATCAATTATAAAAGTATATGCACCAACTTCAGGCAGCACAGAAGAAGAACTATTATAATAAGAATACATTATCTATAACCTTTGTATGTAATTGTACATTCCTACATTGCATTCTGACAGAGGTATGTATCAAAGACTTCCATTTCTGGATAAACAACTACTTCCGGTTAACCATTATTCAAGAATAACTCCTATTTCATTTTCATCTGGCATGCTGTCGCCTATATCTTCTTGGTCTTTGAACCCCTCATTCTTAATCATGTAATTCCTAATTGTGTTTCTGTCATCCCCATAGAGCTATTCCAAATATTATCTCCATATATCAGCTATTTCTTCTTTTTCATGTATATATATAGATAGGTATATGTAAGGATAGGATACTAATTCACAGGATAAACCGCAACCGTCATTGACTTAAATTTTTACAGCGTATAGGCCCTAGCGTGAAAATCCCAGGATAAAGGTGACTTTGAACCTCAGTGTCATGGGTTCAATGCCAGAAGGCACCAAAGTCACGATTTTTTCATTAAAATGCATTGCTTTAGTTTTCGGGAATAAAAAAATACTTCCTGGATAGGTAGAGAATCAAAATTCAAGGATTCTATAGATCTAGTCATGATCTATTGAAAACATTAATGACTTTTAAAACAAATTTCCTGGGTTTGATACTAGGATGATGCAAAAATCTCCTGTTTAAAATACATTTTGGTAGTTTTTCATTATTTCTTTTTATCTACTTAACGAAATGATAGGAAGTTCTCGCTTTGCTAAAAGATGTATATAAAGACTAAGTTTAAGAAAAAAATTAGATAAGGTCATACTGTTCTTGGGTTCGATGCCAGAACACATTAAAATTTTTCACATAAGGAATATATGTGAAATGCAGGGCGTTGTTTGAGGCAGTTGCAGCTAATATTTCTGCTTGAATTTTCACACATAGATAGAGATGGTGATCTTCTTTTGTGCTGCATTGTAAGTATGACCAGGATGACCCGGGTTCGATGCCGGACGGTAAAAATATCTCCCATTTAAAACATATTGGTTGTATTTTCATAATTCTTTCAGGGTCTTTACCTTGAAGACAGATAGTTGACTCTCATTTGCATTCATTTATCTATATCTATTATTTATTAAACCATTTGCTTGCACTTTTGTATGTAATTGTATATACCTAAATTGCATTCTGACAGAGATATGTATGAAAAACTTCAATTTATAGACAAACAGCAAGTTTCGGTTAACCAATATTCAAGAATAACTCCTAAACAATCAGTGTTACGAAAAAATGTTTCAAACAAAAGTCGTAGTAAAGTACGTATGGCCGATAGATAAGGTTGGCTCTTATCGTGAGGTCACAGGGAATGCTATACCAGCGATTTCTGAAACTATTTCGCTAAATAGTACGGTATTATATTTTGAAAAGGGCAGTGGCTGTAAGTTAGAAACAGATTCCTCTTTATTCATTACGAGGAGTCCAAATATTTTCCACCTTCATATACTTTCCGGATCCCTTGAATATTAACGACTACAAGACATTTATATAATAACATTTATTGTTAAATTGAAGTATAAATAACGTTAAATTAGTCAGAATATTAAAAAAGTTATAAAGGTTCATTTAGTAGGAAACCCTCATTTTTAATATGTCGTTCGTCGCAGTTAAAAGACTGTCATATTTTTAAATGCCTGAGGGTTGCGGATTTGCTCAAACAATATTCCATGAATAAACTAAAGTATTAATATATTTACGATACGAATATCTGAAGAAAATCACAATCACGCAAAGCACATCAATAACTCAACGTTAAATATTTCTCACTTTTATGTGTAGTAGTATTTTATAAATGATTCGAAATGGAGGTCATTTCGCACGTAGTGTCCCACCGGGAATCGAGCCCGGGGCCACTTTTATCCAAGTCGAACGCGCTGTCCAAATGCGATGAGATATTTGTAATAAGCAAGCGGAATCTTCTACTTCAGTAAAAAGACATGCGCCGGCATAATTTTAGGAAACGAAAATTGGCTTTGCGAAAAAATAGCGACCAGTGAGATTTTTCCTCCGAATTTCGCAGTTTATCCTAAGGACCGAGACAGCCGATTAAGAGGTGGAGTATTTATGCCCGCCTTCCACTGCGAGCGGAGCGGGCTCCGTACGGACTCCGTTCAACTCGCAACGGTAAACGTAATGGAAGCGCTTCCACTGTAAGAAAATGAGCGGAGCGGACTAAAAGAGTATAAAGAGTCACAAAAGTGGTCGCGGAGTTGAGCGGATTTCCAACGGATTCCGTACGGACTCCGCTCGACTAGCAACACCAAATTTCATGCAAGTGCTTCCACTGAAAACGAGTGAGCGGAGCGGACCGTGCGAGTTAAAAGGAGTCCGCTGCGTCATGGTGCCGAACGCTAGTTTTGAACGGACTCCGCTGGCACTCCCGCCCCTCCATACGTCCCTACTTGTCCCTACTGTTGAGAATGGAGAGGATAAATTATATATAATCATGATCATTATTTATTTATTTATTCAACGGGATGTACCCTTTTGTTACAAACAATGTCACAGCACCAATATCGGATAGCAGAATTTAAAAGTATAAAATACAATAAACAATAGGATTTTATAAGTATAAAATATCACAAATATGGAAATTAATATCACAAATTATTGGATTTTAAGCATAAATATCACTATCATCATTATAAGTAATAAAATTTACATAAAAGATGTTACAAGTAATAAACATAAACAGCATTTCAATTAGTAATAATGTGGATTATCGTAAAAAACGTTTTTTTCGTATTCGTAAGATGTATTTGTAACTGTATTCGTAGAGATGCGGGGAAAAAGTAAATTCTAAACGTTATCCGCTCAGAACTTTACTTTCTGTTTCCTTTAGCGTCAAAATTTCCCCAGATGTTTTATGACTTGACCTACGCGACATGGGGGCTGTAAATGCCCTGTATGCAGCTGGTTTATTTAACGTTTTAACTGAGGTTCATGACATTCCCCCAATTTGCGGAATTTTTTTCCTGAAATCGGGGCAAAACTAAAACTACGCATAGAATTTTTAAGTTTGTTAATTCCAATATAAAGTAATATTTTACCGTCGCAGTGTCTCTGTTCATTTGATGCAGCTCGAAATGCTATGGTAAGAACAACGTCGTTTATTCAGACGCAACAAAAATAGATATTTCTCAAACCTTAGGGAAAAAATTTCCAAGCTGAATCCCAAACACGTTCATATTTACTAACATCCTTCTCAACCCATAGACCCTAGCGAAACCCAAAGATTTCCTTGGGGAAAAAACACTTCAATGGAGATAACTTGAACAGAGGCTAATTCTCTGACATGAACGATAGTCTTCTGGAATTGTCTCTACGAAGGGAAAATTGAGGAACAATAGGATATAACAACATGTTCCTTCAAAATAGTTGTCGTTCGACGAGAACTGCATTTGTTTCCGACGTTCAAATTAAGCGTGAAGGAGAACGTAACAGTCTCTAATGATTAACAGAAAGAAGTAATCTTTAAAACAATTGAAATAATACTTGCAGTGTTAATGTGAAAACTTAAAATATCCTCAATCTATTTAAAAATCTTAATTTATCAGATGTTTAACTTCCTCACTTCAGAAATAATAACCCTTCACTAACAATGTCAACCAAGTTTGCTTCCTTGATAATATAAAATTTAAATGTGAGTGAAATTTGATGAGTTTTATACGTTGTTCATGGTGACGTAAATATATTTGTTTTGAATGTTTATACTTCAAATATCACCCAAAAACATGTGGAAAATAAAAATTTAAATAAAATGTGTTCTGTACATAAATACGCATAAATTTCCTTTTATTCTACAAATAATGATTACGTATCCGATAAAGGTCGATGTAGTTGTGCAAACAGGGTAATTCCCGGCTTAAGTTTAATATATTTAATCGTCGTCCTAAAAAAAAATTATCAAAACTTTCGAATTGAATTAGTTCGCGATTGATTACTAGATATTTAACTTTAAAAAAGGAAAATAAAGTCATTGTATTTTTTTAATTGCTGTTTGAAGAAGAGAATATAATATTCGATGCCGGTTATGTCAGTCTAAGTTTGCAAGGATCATTCACAATTTCCTCTGGGCACGGGTTTTCCCCGCTTCCCTCTCTTCGTTCTCCTCGCTATATATCGTTATTAATGGTGGTTAGAGAAAGCGATTTTAGTAAGTAAAGAAAATTCGGAGAATTTTCATTTTCCTGATAAGAATCTACGTATTATAATTAGTAAAAGGAGCATTAGAAAGCAAAGAGTTGCTCCTGAATGAAGGATAAAAATTGGTATGATATTTTTAGAAATACATAAAAATTTAAAGGCAGAGAAAGGAAACAAAAAAATCTATCACATGTCGGATTCGAACCAGCAAAATAAGAACTCGCGGGCGGACACGCTGTCGCTACGCCACGGCTTCCATTGCCTGGTGGATAACTTTTACAAATAAAGGCTTGCATGTGATCAGACACTAGTTTTTAAAAGGTTATAATTAAATAACTATAGAGAGTTGGTCAAAACGGCTTCAGATTTGTAATAAGCATATGCTGGTGAACCTATCCTTAAAGTATCATTAAGATCCGTTTCCCGCAGAGGTAAAAGTTCCCTTGTAAGACCTACGTTCACTGAATCCCACGAAAATTTAAGTTGGAAAAATAATGATCCAGTAAAAAGAATAGTTTGTGGCAAAAAAGGTATTCGTGATGCATGTAAGTGCAATTTTTACCAAACTTTTAAAAGATTATGAAATGCTTTCGGTACTTTGCGGAGCGATTCGCTTCTGCAATATGCTCGTCGTAGCCAGCATGGGTAAGACAGTGGAAATTTGGCGCGCGGAAAAAACCATCATATTAAAAAATTCATAACTTCCTTTAGAAATAAGATAAAGTATTCCGTCTTTCACCAAAAACTGCCTTATACATTTCTTTAAATTTCATACGCATCATGTATTGGGGTATCTCTTACGGTACGAGACTTCGCCGCTGATCGCTTTTTGGAATGCATAATTCGAAATTTTAGGATCAAATTGTACTTTTTTTGTTATAAAACTTTTCAAATTACGAATATCGTAATTTTATGCTAACCATTACGGAAAGTTAACTCTGAGATACTTTCTGTGTAAATTTGGTGCCAATTAAAGCAACGCCATGTTTAATACAGCGTTATTAAGATAATGTCGGAAAATAGCGTTTCCAGGCGGAAATGTAAGAAAATATTTTTTATAAATGTTATTTTAACTAATATGAAAAAAATGTTTACACCATGCATTCCGCCTTTAAATTTTACCCTATATAAGATTTTATTATCTACCGATTTGTAAATTTTTGTAAATGGCAACTTTGAGTGCCACTCCGCTCAGTCCGCTTGTGATCTGACCCATCTCATTTCTCGCCTAGCTCACTCCGCAAACCCCGCTGGCAGTGGAAGGCAAATACCATTTTTCTTTGAAACTCTTTCTTAGTGGTAGGACAGGACTATTTTACTCCGTTCCGCTTAGCTATTTCTCGCTCATTTCCCTTTCGCAGTGGAAGGCGGGCATTATCGCTGTGAGAAATAGTTTATTCTATCAATAGGAAAACCTTAAAAGCTGGGCGAGCAGTAAGATGATTTGGTGCTCAGTGTCAAATAGACACTGTAAGAAAACATATTTCTGCTTTTTTTAACGCCCTTCCGACTGCGGCGACAATTCCATAGATGGTCTCTATGGGTCACTGAGAAAATTCCAGGAGAGTAAACTCAGCGCAACCGTGTCGGTAGGAGGAGATACTAATCTACCAGATATAAATTGGACAAAAATTTCCTTAAGTAGCTATAGTCGAGATAGAATTTTGTCGCTGAAATTAATATATTTATTATTTGTCTTCGCGCTCGAACAGGTAAAGACAGAAACAACTCGAGTAACTCATCACGAAAAAGTTAATATTCTAGATGTCCATCCCATTAGCCGGTCTCACGTAGTGAACAGTATAGATGTGAAGTAGGCATAACCGATCATAAATTAATAAACGCGATGCTCTCTGAGTTTTGTACCCATCTAGTATCATGTATCTTTAAGAAAGCCAACTTCCCCGCATCTAAGGTGTTTGTTGAAAGTAATAGTAAAACTCTTATCCGTCTTATTTGCAATAATTCATTAGATGATAGTTGGTCTGAAAATGTCCGTATTCTTCGAGAAGGTATCTCTAAATTTGTTCCGACGAAAAATGTTCGAGATCATCAACAGCTGCCATAGGTAAAACCAAAACTACGTTCCCTCCTAAGGAAAAAAAGAGCGTTAAATTTTTATATGAAGTCTTTTCCACGCAATAACAGAAAATACAAAGAGCGTCGGCGTAAAGATTTAGATATCAGGAGTGCAGCCAAGATTGAAGCTCACAATGAATTTGATGCCTACAGCTCACCAGTCACGTTACGCGCGCGTATCGCGATAATGTCGCGATACTATCGTGATAGTAAGAAGATAATAAGAAATCTCCTCGACCAGAAGGCATAACTGCCATCGTTATATCTACGCTTGCAGATGCACTTGCCTTCCTCTTCTCCGTTTTCTTTAGTAAATCTTTAGATGAACATTCGGTTCCAGTCTAGTGGAGAAAAGCGCACATCGCTCCTGTACGTACCGGAAAAGGGGCGTAAGTAAAAGCCGGACGATTAACGATTGATATCGTTTACATCTATATTTTGTAAGATTCTTGACCACATAATATTCAGTTACTTAATGCGTTTTCTCAGCGATAATGTTGCAATCACGCGCAGTCGACAAGGTTTCCGAAAGGGCTGCTACTTGGCTATAAAATGCGATAGCGAAATAAAATTTCACTTTTTACCTATTTGTATCCTTTATTTTTAATAAAGAAACGACTTAGCTACGATATATTAAAATATTAAAAGAAATCTTAATTAAGGATGTTTGTCCACAGCTTTTTTTAATTCATATGGAGAAACTTAAGTGGCGTAGTCGGCGGCAGTGAGAACGGGCCTCCATTTCACCTTTCCCCTCCTTTTCCACCTCCAACTGCGACGCTCAGAAATCGGAGCGATACAAAAAATCTAAGAGGATACCCAGATAATTGATGGCGTTATCTTAAAAGTCAGATGGAAGTCAAACATGGAAGTGATGTATCTGGCAAAAGATGAAGCACAGTTTGGCCATCGGACTTTCGGGAATCTCTTTACATTTAGATCTTCACCTAACGAGTCGCCACCGGCGCACAGTGTTCCGTTTGCCCGAAAAGCTGGCCAAAATCCGAAAAATCAAAAGTTTCCCTGTCCTTACCAGGTATTTTAAACCATTAGGTCAGGTAGAGGGATTGTTCAGGGGCTAAAATGTGAAGTCGGGGGGCCTCGACCATGTACAAATGCGCTCTCAGGCCAGTGCTAAAGTGACCTCTGTATGCCTCTGTACAGGTAGCATTTCTCGCGCAGCAGAGAGGAGATACAACGACGGATTCGGAGACGAGCCAAAAGTCTTCTATTTAAAGAATTTGTAATCTGTAAAATGGAGCCGGTAGCTAACAGTAAGTGCAATAGTGGAAGCTATATTGAGAAGAATTTAATTCTTTGGGTTAATGGTAGTTATGTGAGGTTTTTTAAAGGTCAATCTATCCCTAGGCGCCCCTTTTTCAGCTTTATCACAGTTTTTTTCCCCACGACTCGAGCTCGGAGCTGATAAGGGACCTCGACTTATCAGCAGATATCAGTATTTATCAAACGAGAGGCAAAGAAAGGCGTGCAGTACGATTTCAAAAGTTATAAACAATTGCAATATACAACAATTTGATATATCCGTCGCATCCTTCGTCTTAAGACAAGTAAATGCGTCTCTTGATCTACGTTCTATGATGAAAATTAAGATTTTTTATGTTTTCTATAGAAATTACCTGGTGAGTTATGGCAATGCTGCATTGCCAGGAGGGTTGGGTTGGGATAGGTTGGGTTGGGATGTAAAATGGATATGAATAACAAACTATTAAAGGGATATGAATATCTTCCGCATTCAAATTGAATTTATTTGATTGATTTGAGTGAGTGAAAAAATCGAATAATTCTATTCGATTGCTTCTAGTGAGTGGAAAAAAATCAGATAATTCTATTCGATTTTTTTCCACTCACTAAAAACAATCGAATAGAATTATTCGATTTTTTCACTCGCTAAAAACAATCGAATGAATTCACTCGGTCCATTCGTTTTTTCATTCGTTTACTTGATACGAGTTGAAGAGGAGAGGATGGAAGTGGCGCGTAACGAGGTCACATTTCGGGGAAGTCTGGTAGGGATATGTGTTGCTGATGAAATATGAATGACTCTCGGAGAATACGAAATTGGAAGGTATGAAAATTTTGCAGTATTAATTAAGTATTATACTAACACAGTAATAATGCAAATCAAATTTATAAATAGAAATAATATATTTTAGATTATGGCTTTGAAAAATAGTTCGTATGAAGATTGGAAAAGAATCCTTAGCTTGATAAATCTTATATTTTCGATTTTATGTTTCACAATAATTTCTAAATTTAAAAAAATAAAAGTAGACTAGATATTAAGCAAAAATTAAAATTCCGTCATTTTCTGTGCATGCATTTTTTCTAATCGGGTTTTACTGGGGTAATGATTATTTTTCATTTTTAGCCATATCTATAATATTTTAAAAGGTAAAAATGAAGTGACAAATCGCTTTTTTCAGAAACAACTACTAAGAAAGAATTCAATTAGATATATTAGAATAGAATAATTCCTTTTAAGCGTTTCGATTTCGACCCAAGAGTCAAGCCTTATGACTTGCTCTGTGCTTTTTTCTGCTGAAGAGTTCAAAACCCCAATCATTTGCTTGAAAAAATCAGCAAAAGCTTTGCATGTCCGTAAATACGGCTCTGATTTCAGCTAAGGTGATGTTTTCGGTATCAGAGCAGGCTCTCCGACATCGATATCAATGGGACACTAAGGCCGGGTATTTTACTATAATTAGGATAAAGAAACAGCGAAATAGAAAATTCTGGGTGAACCCATTGATTTTAGAGAGACGAAACCAAGGACTTTTTCACACATCATTTGAGGACTTACAAGATGATGACGAAAATTTTGGTACTTATGTATGTCGAAAAATACATTTAAACAGGGTGTCCGCTAAACAGCAATTAGGAAATTCCCTGAGCTTTCCAGGGTAATATTTTCCAGGGTCTCCAGACATGCATAGGAATATCACTTTAGCCAAATATTTTACATGTTGTGATAGTTATATAATTACACTCTCAGGATCCACAAAATTTCATACACAAACAGTTCATAGATTCATCATGATATTTTATTGGCATCAGATTCGACCGTAGACACAGGCAACGCTTTTAGGGCGCGTATTTACCATCAAATTCGGATGAAATAAATCGGTCAATAGTAGATAAATTACGTTCTAACCTGTTAAACGGCAATCCATTTCTGAGAAAAATATATTACTATTACGCTTGCTTGCGGTTTTTTGTAAAATGATACTGATCCTTATTTTATGATTACCAGTTATTTTACGAAAATAATTCAATGACCGGATTTCCGTTGAAATTTTTAAAAGTATTAGAGCAATACAGGATATCAGAAAAAATTAAATTTCGAAGATATTATTAATAATACACCATTTTGGAAGCAAATCAGTCAGCTGAAAGGTATTGTGCGCTTTTCTCTCCTTTTCGCTACAATCGAATCAAGCCCGTCTTTTTCCGCCCTTTACTCCCAACTCTGGTTTTAGTTCTTCGAGTCCACAAATAGACCTTGTAGATGGTTTATAAACATCTTTCTAATGTTCCATCAATGATTATATGATCTGTGCTCGTATACAAATTGACTAATTTTGGCGAGCTTAGGAAATATTCATAGGTAGACGGAAGATCATATTTTTCATTTTATTATTCGGTTCTTGCGTAAGTATATGACTATAAAAGTAACAACATTCATTTTTACAGACAATTTAATGCATATTACGGAAAACATATGGGGATAATTATTATTTGCTCGATAAAACATTATCAACCGTATCTTAGTAGTAAGATGAACTGTGGTTACTGTGTGAAAAGTTTATACACTTGGAAATAATATGAAAACTAATAATTAATGTTTATTTTGTTATCATAATAGTAGTTTTATCCTTAATATCATACGTAAGATTATAATATTTCATTACCTAAATTTCTTGCGGCATTTCCTCTAGTCTGCGTGATAAAAGTCACTGTCGCGTACGCGATTAAGATCTAAATCTGATGATGGTCTCTGACCTAAGCTGTCGAATCACTTATAAAATACTACTACACATATAAACGAGAAATACTAAACGTTGAGTTATCGATATGCCTTGCGTGGTTGTGATTTTCTTCAGAATATCGTAGAGTAAATATTTTACTACGTTAGTTTATTTATGTTTAAATGCGACGAACGACGTTTTAAAAATGATGGTTTCCTAAAACAGGAACCTTTATAACTTTTTTAAATTCAGGGTCATTCAAATTGTGAACTTGGTTTTGAACATTGAAACTACCTCGCTGTAACGTTTCGCAGTATCCAGCAAAGTCTCTTTAATTTTAATTTTTCCCTCAAATTTTTGTCTGTAACCGCAAGAATCGAACACTAAAACTACCCGTCTTGTCGTAATCTGTCTAAGGTCTGACCTAAAATAATCGTATTTACCTCATAGGTCATACGCTCCGCAGCCCGGGCTGGGTGTTCGCCTAAACCCTACACAAAAGTAGGGTCCGACATGATTGTAATTGTAATGATAGGCCAGGTAAAACGGAGCACTCGAGGGCTTTTAATGCCAATATGGAGAGAGGCTAGGTATATTGATAGGCATTTGGACAGCGCGTTCTACTTGCATAAAAGTGGTCCCGGGCTCGATTCGCGGTGGGACACTACGTGCGAAATGACCTCCATGTCGAATCACTTATTAAATACTACTACACATAAAAGCGAGAAATATTGAACGTTGAGTTATAGATGTGCTCTTCGCGATTATGATTTTCTTCAGATATTCGTATCGTAAATATATTACTACTTTAGTTTATTTATGGAATATTGTTTGAGCGAATCCGCAACCCTCAAGCATTTTAAAATATGACATAGTCTTTTAACTGCGACGAACGACGGCTTAAAAGTGATGGTTTCCTACAAAATTAAGCTTTCTAACTTTTTTAAATTATGACTAATTTAACGTAATTTATACTTCAAGTTAACAATAAATGTTTTCTATGAATGTGTTGTATTCGTTAATATTCAACGGAGCCGGAAAGTATATGAAATTGGAAAATATTGGGACTCCTCGTAACGAATAAAGAGGAATCTGTTTCTAACTTACAGCCACTGCCCTTTTCAAAATATAATACCCTACTATTTAACGAAAAAGTTCCAGAAATCGCTGCTATAGCATTTCCTGGGACCTCACGATAAGAGCCAACCTTATCTCTCGGCCATACATATGGTGTTGCCAAGCCCTGTATTTCAAAGCCCCGCAATCTTACGCAGCTACGACTACGCCGTTCGATTTTTTTGTGGCGAACATTTGTATGACCTTATTTTACTAAGATAAATATGATATTCATGATTGTTATATTATATTATCACATATACTACCTATTTCAGTGGAAACTTGTCAAGAAGAGGAAGGAAAATCCTGTTTAAACAGGGGAAATGACCTGAGTGATCGTAAGAGTGTCAGAATTATGGAAAAGGTTGGCGAAAATGGTACTGAAAAGGGAGACATGGAAGATAATGAAAGAGATGGAGAACGAAGTGGAGTGGTTATCAAATCTGAAACAGAAGGAGAAAATGAAGGAGAGTATGGGAGTCACTTTGGAGAGATTAAAATAAAGTGTGAGTTGGAAAAGTATTTTTGATCATTTTTGTTTAAAATGTACTGTTGTAAAATATGTTTAATTGTTCAATCCTGATCCTATACCCAACATATGGTGCATACAGGGTAATATCGCTACATTAGAAAATATTATGAATTTTGAGATGCTTATCATTTTCGTTAAATTTCGTTTTAGCTTAGAGTTTGTTGTTTGGAACAGTGTTCCAAGGTGGGCGGGTTGTTTAGACAAAAGTATTACTTGAGCCTACCGCGGGGAGCGGAATCGCCGCACGCCTTCCTTTAATTTGTATTTAATTAAGCTATTGTTGTAGAGAGCGCGAGAAGTTTGTACGCTGTGCTTTCTTTGATTGTTGTGTGCGTCACTTTATAGAGGTCGACACCGCATCGTGGATGACCGTCTATCGAGTCAGGAGAGGACCTTACAAGGTGAGTGGTGGTTTCCCATCCCCTGCGACGGGGAAACATTTCTTTTTCTCGTTTTGTTCGATAAAAATACAGTGCACCATTAAATGATAAGTCCTCCCTTGTGTCGGGTTATGGTATTGTACCGTGTATGAGCCACAATTTTCAACCCAAAACGTAGCCACTTAAATAATACTGCTTTTGAAGTGAACCCCTTGTTTTTTGTAGTCACCCACTGCCTCTGTAGGTACCTATAGCTTTGATCATTTTCAATTATTCCTGTATTTATTCTCACATTTTATGACCTTAGTATAATCCGATAAATATGATATTCATGTTTGTTGCCTTATATTATCACATATACTAACTATTTCAGTGGAAAATTGTCAAGAAGAGGAAGGAAATTGCCATTTAAACAAGGGAAATGACTTGAGTGATCCTAGTGAAGACATGGAAGATAATGAAAGGGATGGAGAACGAAGTGGAGTGGTTATCAAATCTGAGGAAGAAGGAGAGAATGAAGGAGAGAATGGGAGTCACTTTGGAGAGAAGAATAAAATAATGTGTGAGTTGGAAGAGAATTTTGAATATTTTTGTTTAAAATGTACCCTTTCAATCCTGATCCTATTCCCAACATATGGTGCACACGGGGTAGTATTGCTATATTAGAAAATATTATGAATTTTGAGATGCTTATCATTTTCGTTAAATTTCTTTTGTTGGGACAGTGTTCCAAGGTGGGCGGGTTGTTCAGACAAAAGTATTATTTGAGCCTTCTGCGGTTAGCGGAATCGCCGTTCGCCTTCCTTTAATTTGTATTTAATTAAGCTATTGTTGTAGAGACCGCGAGAAGTGGGCGTGCTGTGTTTTATTTTATTGTTGTTTGCGTCACTTCATAAAGGCCTACAGTCGAGACCGCATGGTGGATGACCAAATATCTAGTCAGGAGAGGACCTTGCAAGTTGAGTGGTGGTTTCCCATCCGTGGCGGCGGGCTCACCTTTTTTTTCGTTTTGTTGCATAAAAATACAGTCCACTATTATATGATAGGTCCTCCCTTTTGTCGAGTTGTGGTATTGTTTCGTAGGGACAGTTTTTGGTCCTTCGTGCCGGATGCCTATGGATAGTTAGAACCATTATCGTTTCGTTCCTAAGATTTCGTTTGTGTTTTTATTTTCCTATATAAATAAATCCTATCGCCTATGTCACTGTTGATGCCTTTTGTAAAACTAAATAAAAGAATGGATGCGTTATTATTTTGGTTAAAGAGGGCCTTAAATTTACTATAACTAGAGTCTGGAATTTTTCGCGATCGCGAAAAATTCGCGTTAAGTCGCGAATTTGGCATGAAAACGCGAATTTTGCTGTAAATTGCGAATTTTACGTTAAAATGTGAAATTGGCATCAAAAAAAGAATTTCTTGTTACAAAGAACTAATTTCTCATTCTCTTGCGAGTTTTCCGCAGCAAGGTTTTGTAAAAATCTGCAGTTCAAGACGAATATATAGAAAATTGGCAAATTGTCGTTAGATTTTTTCAGAGCAGACTTTCATGTGGAAGGAAACCCCTGCAAGCGGAAGTGTAAGCAGAGTGTGGAGAGACTTTTGATTATTCTTTCGGCTGACTTCACAGCCTTTGTTTCCACCTTCCGGCTTTACTGATCACAGTTATTTTCTTGTATTTAGCGTTTTTGTTACTGCTAAGTTTAGTTGATTTTGCTATTTAATTTTCATTTTTGCAGTTAATATGGATGTCCATCTATTATGTAGATGGGAAATATAAAAATCATTCGTAGGCTGTGAACATTTTTATAGCATCATATGAAAAAGGAAGCGGCTGGGGCAATTAGCATTCCCCTTAAAAGTATTCAGGATTGAGTAAAAGCAGCAAAGTGGGAACCCGCCAAAATGAATACCATAAAATTTGACAAAATATATTGCCTTTTTCGTAATTTCACTCATGTATCTGATCATGTCTTACTAAAAGCTTGTTTATATTTTATCCTTTAACAATCAGAGGTGATGCAGTTATTTTAGATACAGCAATACTTAATCCGCTAAGTAATAAGGAGATTATTGGTTACTCCTCCGGGCAGATACCTTTTTCTTTAGAACTTCTCCCTCCCTTTGTATTCCCCGCTCTCGCCGGGAAGGCTGGCGAATTCAGTGACCGCGAAGTTTTACTAGGAATATAAAGAGCGCTGACTTTGTCTACGTAATTAAAGCTGTTATATTTCACTCATTGATAACTTCTGTGATATTTTGGCAGTGGGGATTGATTAGGTAGCTTCATCTGTAGATATTAAAATGCGTCGTGAGTGCTACTCTTAATATTTTACTTCTTCAAAGAAATAAATCGTTTCACGCAGGGCAAATATTTTGAAAAATGTCTAAATAAAAACTAAGTGCGAAAGATAGGGCCTTTCAGTACAAAAGTCAAGGATTTTTACAGCACTGACAGAAGTACTGTTATGTGCAAATTTTTCAACTGCCAAGTCTCTTGGGAAAGAAAAGATTCGATCAAGAAACATTGAAATCCACAAAACATGTTTCTGCCAAAGGTTCAGCCAACAAGAGCAAGAAATTACAGTCCTCAATCGCCACTTGTTTTAACAGTGTAGAGATCAAGAAAAAACCACTGAGTACTTTGGGAAGCCCATCACGGAAACATTTCTGAATGTGAACATAACATTGTAAGAAATTGGAAATGAGCATGTACAACGATTCTTAGGAGAATTAATTGAAGGTAAATATCATTATAAAGCAATTTCCTCAATGCCATTATGATTCCAAACGTAAAATAATTTCTATTACCAGTTCTGTTGCAAAAAGTGAAAGTCATAATATTCTAGTATTTGCTTGGATTCCTTGTGATTTTAAATTATTTACACTTGTTATTTTAGGTGCTGGTGATATCCCTTGTACCAAAATTTTATCAGAAAAGTTTCTTCCAGCCGTAAAACTAGAGAGAGAAGCTGTTTTAAAAATTAAACTTAAGGACAAACTCTTAGCTCTGTTCTGTGATGAAACTACGGATAAAAGGGGTCAATGCATTTTTGTCATCTTATTTAAAATTATTGAAGGTGCTGGTAGAGTTGAAATAGTCATTGGAGATGTTCATACTCCGGCATTTGCTTGTGGAAAAACATGCTCAAGGTCTATATTAGAAACATTGAAAAAATATGACATTAAGTTTGATAATGTTGCGGCCTTGGTGTCAGACTCTGCTAGATATATGGTTAAATGCTTCCATACTTTGAAAAGCATTCTTTCTGATGATGTTCTTATCATTCAATGTTGGGCACACAAGCTAAATTTAGTGATAAATGTGCTTGGAAAGCAATTGCCACAGCTACAAAATGCTATTTCTAAAATAAAATCAGCATTTCTGAATACTGGCAAGAGAAAACATCTGTTCAGAAAATATCTTGATGATCAATATCCTGGTAAAAGTGTTTCTCTTTTTCCACAACCAGTTTTAACTAGATGGTCATCATGGTTTGAGTCTGTGTTTTACACAGCTGATCATTTGCATGACATAGTGGAATTTATGAAAACAGAGGAAATGCGTATTGTCAGCTATGCTGGTATTGACTACATCATAAATGCAAGTGAAGAACTCCTACTAACTGTTCAAACAGAGGCAAAATATGTTGTGGAAGTTGGTAGAGGCATAGTGGATTTAATCAAAACATTAGAGGGATCATACTACCCTTGCAGCCACACACTTCATGGTAACCTTAGGAAAATTAAACATTCCTTACAAATAGTTGCAGGTGGTTATTTTGGTAAATAAACAAAAGATATGCTGGAGTCCTGTGGAAATGTTCTCATTACAGCCAAGGTAAATGCAGTATTAGTGAATGCAGCATCACATGCATACACAAAGCTGGTATCATTAATATCAAGTGACCCAGCTAAAGACTTTTATAAAAGAGTGAATGTTTTTGATCCTTGTGAAATTGTGTGTGTTGGTGTTACTAAGCAATGTGTTCAAAAGAAAAAAAAAACATTTTTGTTCTCAAAAATGGATGAGAATGAATTACTCCGAGCATTCAAAGAATTACAGACTTTGGTTAAAAACAGTTAACAGAAGAAGGACAAGTGGATATTGTTGTAGTTTTGGAAGGCCTTTTGGTGAAGCAACCTGAATTTGCAAAGGCTGCTTTCAAAACAGTATGGATGCAATATGCTAATGCAGACAGTGGAAGATTCTTTTCATCATATAGTGATGTTTTAACAGATAGACGTCATAATTTAAAACAAGAAAACTCGGAATTACTCTCTGAAATGTACTTTGAGAGGTAAAATGTCAGCTTTAACATAATAGTTATGATATAAAATGTTTATTTCTAGGTTTATAAATTTTTTAAATCATTTACCAATTTATTTTATATGTATTTGCAAGGTTACTGTAACCATTTATGATATCTCTTTCACTACCATCACCTGAAACTCAGGCAATACTAATATAAGTTCTGAGAGGACATGTACTACATGAACATAGATGTACATATCAATGATCCATAACCACTTTTGGTTATTTATTGTAGGTTATTTGTAATTATTTTAAAATTAAACTTGTGGATGACACATAATACAATCATTGTTGCATAATAACTATGTAATTTAATGATATTTAATATTTAAATTCATTGAAATGACAAGAGGAGATGTTAGGATACCAAAAAGCATGATTTAAAAGCATCGATTGAAATCCTTTTTGGATTTTAAATCACCGCTTTCTGCTTTTTAAAACTCTGAAAATTTCCAGTCTCTAACTATAACTAATATTCCCTATGATCACTTAGTGACTGAACGCGTATTTGAATGCTCTCTTGCTAATGTTGTCTTTGGCAAATTTTCAATCTGTATATTATCATTGTACTGGTCAGCTCTTGGATATTTTCGTCTTTTCTTGGAAAAACTCAATTCCATTTTGGATCAAATATTCCATTCTAGACCTGATCAATTTTTGAATACTTAAAGTGAAAACAAGGATCAGCGTGACTTTGTCTGCCTTTTAAAGTCCTATAATCTAGCTCTACTCATTGATCAACCCACCCATGTTACTGATCATTCTTCTTCACTACTGGACAATATTATAACTAATTTCGACTCTACCACAGTTGTATCAAAGGTGCTTAATTCTGACCTGTCAGACCATTACCTGATCATCTCTTGCTTTACATTAATGTCTAATCCTACTGCTATTTTTAGACTAGGCCGTTCCTGGTCTGCCTCAAACACCATGACATTCCTCATAATTTATAATAATTTAATTTAAATTAATTTATCCTCAATCAATGATAATAAGGTAATTATGTATGCCGATGATGTGAATGTTTTAATGCCCAACTCATGTGCGAAAGATTATGTAAGAGACAAAGCAACGTCCCTCCATGTTAGGAGAGAATGGTGCGAGTCCAATTGTTTAACTCTAAATATGGAAAAAACACAAACAATGCTTTTCCTTACCTCATTAACCCATTCGGAGGCCGCAGATCGGCGGCCTAGCCTACGGTACCCAGGAGCGGAGGACGCCTATGGGCGGCCTCCACTTGAAGGGATTATATGCTTTCCTCCTTTACCGCAAACTTCTTTGAGAGAGCTAAAATTTTTCCCAGCTTATCAGTACTGTTTGTGCAGCTGAGGAGTTATGCCGTTTCTGTCTTCCTAACTTTTTTCTTTACTTTGCGTAGCATTTGGAAGTGCGAATATAATTTCTCTCAATATGAGTTGCTCAGGATCTAGTTAATGATTTTTAATTTTTCTTTGTTGTTATTCACTATAAAGTATATAAATCTACTAGAAAACAGAAAAATTAGATTCACTTTCTGACGAAAGTATTAAAATTGCTAGCCGATCTGAATGGGTTAAGGAAATTGCATAGTATCAGTTCTAGCGATGACCTGAATCTAACAACTGATACAGTTAAGTTTTTAGATATTCATCTAGATCCTCAGCTTAAGTGAAAAGCACATATTGATTATTTATGCAAAAGCTTAACTCTGTTTTTTTTATGATATCTGTACTAAGCATTCCCTTAGTATCGATGTGCTAAAGAAGGTTTATTTTGCCCATTTCAATTCCCATGCTTCCTATGGAATAATCTTTAGGGGTTCTTCCTCCCAAATCATTAATATTTTAAAAATTAAAAAAAAATTGTAAGGACTATGTGTAATGCTCCCTACAGGGCTCACTGCAAACCTCTGTTTAAAAAATTAGGATTGTTAACCGTCACCTCCATTTTTGTCCTCAATACTGTCCTCTTTACCAGGCAAAATATTTCCCTCTTTGAAAAAAATATGGATTTTCACCATCACTTCACTAGAAGAAATAACGATCTACATACCCTTCAGCAAAATCTAAATATTTTTTCTCTCTGTCCTAAAGTTAGTGGCATTAAATTTTACTATGCCTTACCTGTTTCTATAAAGAATGTTACATCTTTTTATGCCTTCAGGAATGCAGTACATAAATTACTTGTGGATAAATGCCTCTATAATGTAGGTGAATTTTTTATTAACTGAATTAAATTTTGTGTATTTTCACCTTTAGCTTATTACATTGTAGATGAGATTGAGATAATTGTGTATTTTGAATTCCTGACGAGTCCTATACATGTATTTTTCTATCATGTCTGGGAACAATAAAGTATCTATTCTATTCTATCCTTCTCAGCTACGGTTCCTGCCAACTTAATAATTTGCACATCCCCTTTGTCCGGACTAAGAAAACTGCCTGTGGCTTTAAAACCATGGGCCTATTTAACAAACTTCCCAATGTGCATAAAACCCCTATGGGATTCATGTTATTTAAACACAAGCTAAAATACTTTTTACTGCCCCACTGTCTCTACTCTATTAATGAATATCTGTCAATGTAACTTTTTCTGTCCACTTGTTCTGTTGTATAGCTAAATATTTTGTATCTGTTTACTTACTTATTTTTTTTCCTTGTGTAAGCATATATTCTGTATTTTTTTACGTGCCATATACAATGTATGTTTACTACTTGTCCCTTGGCAAATAAATCATATTATTATTATTATTTCAGTGGAAAATTGTCAAGAAGAGGAAGGAAATTGCCGTTTAAACAGGGGAAATGACTTGAGCTATCATAGTGAAGACATGGAAGATAATGAAAGGGATGGAGAACAAAGTGGAGTGGTTATCAAATCTGAGGAAGAAGGAGAGAATGAAGGAGAGTATGTGACTCACTTTGGAGAGAAGAATAAAACAGAGTGTGAGTTGGAAGAGCGTGTACATAGTGAGAATTCATCTCTTTTCATAGACCAAGTGAGAGAAGATGATACAAGTGAATCAAAAATGAAACAAAACTGCACCTTTTGCAGCAAAGAATTCAAAAATAGAAGAAGTCTTCAGTCGCATTTAAGGGCCTGCCCTTGTTACAAATTAAAGTGTAATTATTGTGAATTTATAGCTTCCAATAAGCCAAACTTAAGAACCCACATTAGTATGCATACAGGTAAAAAACCCTATTTATGCAATTATTGCGAATACAGTTGTTCCCTTAAGACACATTTAGAGACACATATTCGCACTCACACAGGTGAGAAACCATTTAAATGTGATCATTGCAATTACAGAACTTCTTATTCATCAGCTCTAAAAGTGCATAATCGCACTCACACTGGTGAGAAACCTTATGAATGTAATTTATGTGATTTCAGGTCAGCAAGTAAGACAGGTTTAACTAATCATATTCACAGTCATACAGGCGAGAAACCATTTAAATGTGATCATTGCAATTACAGTACTTCTTATTCATCAGCTCTAAGAGCGCATAATCGCACTCACACTGGTGAGAAACCATATCAATGTAATATATGTGATTTCAGGTCTGCAAGTAAGCCAGGTTTAAATATTCATATTCGTAGCCATACGGGCGAGAAACCATATCGTTGTAATTTGTGTGAATTTAGTTCTACAAGTAGATCTTCATTAAACATGCATATTAATATCCATACTGGCAGGAAGATATTTAAATGTAACACTTGTGATTACAGTACTTATAAGGGTTCTGCTCTAAAGATGCATTTACTAAAACATACTGAAAAGCGGTTTAAATGCGATATATGTGGATTTAGTACATCTTATCCTTTAGCTTTAGCAAGTCATGTTAGTAGACATGCAGTTACAGAACGGATTCAAAGTAATGATTTTGAGTATTGTAAATTTCCCAAAGAAGAACGGACATGAGACATATCTAACCATTCCAGGACTTGAACCCAGATTTCATGATAATAACAATTTTTTATTGCAGGTTTTACACCATTTACAGTTTAAGAAAAATAAGATGTAAACATTGAAAACAAAAAGTAAAATACAGATAAGTATAAAAAAGTAACATTAATTGTAAGAAGCTATTGTCAAATATGAAATTGTTACAAGGCAATTTAGTATATAATGCAAACAATATTATTTTACAGTATGTAGATATGTAAGCATATAAAGTAAGTGACATAAAAAGAATGAGAATAAAAATTTAACAAAATTTAATAAGAAAATATAATAATACCTACAAGTTTAATTCACAGTCATCAACAAGAGAATAATCTTACCCATAAGAAATACAAAGTTTAAGAGAAAAACACTACAATTAATATCAGAAACTCTCAATTTTCTCTTTAATGATTCAAGACTAATATTATGTATATCAATTTTATCACACATTAAGTTATAGTTTCTCATTGCTTTAAGTTTAGCTGAATTTTGAGAATAATTCCTTTTTGTATGCTTGGTTATAAATATTAAGTTATTCCTTGTGTTCTTTTGAGGAGCACGAAAGCTTTGCATTTCTGTAATTTCACATGAATCCATCATGTTATTTAGAAATTTATGAAGAAAATTGATGCCCGTGTGGTCACGTCTTGTATCCAAGGGTAGTAGTTGTAGTTCCAATGAGATGCATTGGTAGTCAAAAGCCATGTTAAATTTATAAGAAATAAGGCGAAGAAACCTATGTTGCACTTTCTCAAGAGCAAGCTTATGAGAATTATAAAATGGAGACCACGCAATTGAACAATTCTCCAGATTAGGGCGAACAAGTGCACAGTACAGGTAGATCAGGGTATCCCTGTTATTAAAATATCTTGTAATTCTATGCACAAAACCAAGTGTTCGATTAGCGTTTGCTATAAAGTTTTCAATTTGAGGTTGAAAGCTAAGACAAGTATCTGAAATCACCCCAAGATCATTAATACTTTTTACCCTACGTAATTTATTGTTATCAATGTGGTAATCAAAGCCAATTGCAGAGTGAAGCCTATCAAAGGATATAACTTGGAATTTAAACATGTTTAATATCATTTGATTCTTGTTGCACCATGTAGATAACTTTTAAAGACAGGATTGTAAGGTAAAACAGTCTTCAATTGATTTAATTCTATGGTATATCTTTAGGTCATCAGCATACAGTGAGAAGGATAAGGGAAGTTTATGTTTGCCAATATCATTTATAAATTGGTTGAATGATAAAGGCCCAAGGTGAGACCCTTGGGGAACTCCAGAAAGTACTTTAAATCTATATTACTTACATCCATTCACACAAATAATTAACTCTCTATCATTAAAGTAACTAGTAATCCATTCCAATATACATCCTCCAAATCCATTTGCTTGCAGTTTGGTTATTAGGAGATAATGGTTAACTTTATCAAAAGCCTTAAGAAAATCCGTCTATATTGCATCCACTTGGCAGTGATTAGCAAAGGCATTAACAATAAAGTCATGGTAACACAGTAAGTTAGTAGAAGTAGATCTACCTTGGAGAAATCCATGTTGCTCATTAATTATCAGTGCTTTGACATCAGCGAAAATTTTGTCAACAACTAAGCTTTCAATAAGCTAATAAAACTAAGGCCAATGAAGACTGTTTAGTGATTGGTCTGTAATTTAATACATTTGATTAATACCACTTTTATAAATAGAAGTAATATTGCTAAGTTCAAACAGTGAGGGAAATATTCCACTGCTCAAGGATTTATTGTATAATATAAAAAGAGGGTATACTAAAGGAATATGACAATTTTTTATCACAGAGGCTGGGATGCAATCAGGCCCAGTTCCTTTCGATATGTCCAAAGATAGTAACTTCTCATCAATTTCCTTACATGTTACACAAAGTTTGTTAATGTTAACATTCCCATTAAGGATTGCTAGTCAATTGCTTTTCCAGTTGATCTATAGCTCTGGCAGAATCTTCTAGCATGCTGTTTGGAAGACATTGTAAGCAAGGGCCAAATCCCTGTTTTTTATACATAAGGGGGGTTCTTCTCTCCCTCTCTTTGTATTTCCTTGAGTAGGACATTGCTAGTGGACAATGTAGCTTAGTTGGACTAACCACAATGCCCAACACAGGAGATCGTTTCCAGATTCAATTTCCACTCCTGTCAGGCTTTTATCATGTCTGTTCTTATTTGGGAGTTTTTCTAGGTGCACAACTTTACATCCAAAGTCACCATGTACATTTTCTTCATGAATAGTACTTTGTGTGGGTCATCCATTACTCACACTTGGTTGCACTGGGTCATATTGACCAGACTGGTTTGATTTGAGAATTTCTTCAACACAATAATGTTGTTTTCAGTTATTTTTCACTTAAGTCTCCCATTTCTTGTCCATTTATCACTAAGTAATGTTAGATTTTCAAAATGATCCTTTTATTCTCTAAAATAGACATATTGTCGCGTTAAGACTTAGCATAGAAACGAACACACGAAAACACTTCTCCTTCCGAACTTTCGCACTCACACAATCGTCCGTCCTCTCTCTCTCTTGCTCCCTGCACTCACTCACTAACCCTCCCTCTCATCCCTCACTTTCGCTCTGTAACTGTACCCTGCTGAGGCCCTAGTGGACCCCGGAGGTACTACCTGGTCAGGGCATCCGCCACACTCGGCCCTTCCTGACCTTCCACTCGGTCCCCGAGTGACGCTAGCGCAGGACAAAGTCCTGCAACCGACGAGGAATCTGTGGCACCCTCCGTGGCCGGCCTCCTCCTGCCCTCTGTTCCTCATCTTCCGCATCGAAAACTCCCCTTCCCTCAGCAATACCTGGACGTCCTGCGTTGCTCCCAGAAGAGGAGTCGTCACTGGTGGTGCTCTCTCCGTCTTCCCCATCCTGCGTATCACTACTGCAGTACCCACCCACGTATGCCTTCAGTTGCGATACGTGGACAGGGAACACTTTCAGGTGGCGGCGAGTATCATAGCCGGGAGGGTCTGCTACCCGATACGTAACAGCTCCTAGCCTACCAATAACCTGGAAGGGGCCAATGTACTTCTGCAGAAACTTTGCACATCTCCCCTTTTTCCTGATTCTCCTCCTAACCAGGACTAGTTCCCCGACTCGATACCTAGGAGCTTCCCGACGACGTTTATTGTACTGGTAACGCTGATGCTCCTTCGCCTTCCTGGTTTTCTCCACGGCTTGGTCACGGATTGCAGCCACCTGATTACAAAGATCTTGGTAGGAACCGCAAACTTCCTCAGGCCAAGGAAACGTGCTTTCTTCTGGTAACACTGGGGATCTCCCATGCACCAGCTCAAAGGGACTGAACCCAGTGGATTCCTGCTGTGCTGTGTTCAGGGCAAATGCAGCGTACTGGACAAATTCGTCCCACAAGGTCTGCTCACCAGCTACATGGCTGGAAAGAACTTCGGTGAACGTATGGTTCGCCCTCTCACACAAACCGTTTGCCTGGGGGTGGTAAGCAGCCGTCATGGCATGTTTCACTCCCAACATCGCTAGAGCGTTCTCTAAAAACTGGGCCGTGAAACCAGTGCCCCTGTCGCTTATAACTTTCTGAGGTGTCCCATGCCTCAGAACAACCTGCTCTAATAGAAAGGACTTAACATTGACAGCCCCCGTGTCTGGTACAGCCCTGGCTTCCACCCACCTTGTTGCATAATCTATGCAGACGATCACGTAGCGGTTACCCCGGGTGGTAACAGGGAATGGGCCTACGTGATCTATTCCCAGAGTGGCGAACGGAGCCGGAACAACCGGAATTGGGTCGAGCAGGCCAACTGCCTTACCGGGAGGCTGCTTGTGCGTTTGGCAATGAGGACAAGCCCGGACAAATTTACGCACGTGCTTCGCGAATTGAGGCCACCAGTATCGTCCCTGGACGCGTGCCCTCGTCTTTGCCATCCCCAAGTGTCCTCCCGTGGCGCCTGCATGACAAGTCTCCAGAATGTCCCGTCGTAGCGAGCGTGGTACCACTAATAGTAGCCTCCGACCCCTACCAGAATTCTTTCTATAGAGAACACCATTGGTAACCTGGAACTTGTCATTCTCAGCCTCTCCCTCTAACTGAGGCTCACGTCCTCCCACCAGCGTCTCCAAGATGCACATTAATGTCTTATCAGCGCGTTGCTGTACAATGATGTCTGTCACCTTTGGCCCCCCACTGACCAACACACTCGCAAATAATTCGGCAGGCACTTCCGTAGTCTCAGCTCTGGCGACCGAATTCCTGGAGAGAGCATCTGCCACAACATTAGCCTTACCCTTGCGGTGGACTATCCTCATCTCGTGTTCTTGGAGTGCCATAATCCACCTTCCAAGCTT
Source organism: Sympetrum striolatum (assembly GCA_947579665.1). Lineage (NCBI taxonomy): Eukaryota > Metazoa > Arthropoda > Insecta > Odonata > Libellulidae > Sympetrum > Sympetrum striolatum. The sequence goes on from OX388348.1 coordinate 74,042,010, forward strand.
GGCGCTACTGCATTGCTTCTGATGCAGCCAGGTCACGGCAGAGTTGTCTGTCACCACTGTAAATGGCCTCCCGTAGACGTAGTGGCGGAATTTCTCCGTCGCCCAAACGATAGCTAAACACTCGAGCTCGTTGCTATGGTACCTAGCTTCGTGCTTCGTTAGCCTTCGGCTGATATACGCCACGGTGAACTCTCGCTCCTCACTACGTTGCACCAACACAGCCCCCAGACCATCATATGAGGCATCAGTATGGATCTCACATGGGAGGTCCTCCCGGAAGTGCTGCAACACTGGTGCAGCCGACAGCCTCGATTTGAGTTCCTCGAAAGCCCTCTCCTGTTGATCTCCCCATGACCAACTCTGCCCCTTCTTCAGGAGAGAATGGAGAGGTCTCGCAATTGCAGCAAAGCCGGCAATGAAACGCCTGTAATAGCTGGCCATCCCCAGGAAGCTGCGAAGACTCTTTACATTCGTGGGACGCGCGAAATCTTTAAGCCCCTGCATTTTCGACGGGTCTGGCCGTATCCCTTCACCGTCCACCACATGCCCAAGGAACGACAAGCGAGACATCGCGAAGTAGCATTTGCTCGCACGCAATTTAAGTCCGGCGCCCGAAATTGCATTCAGCACGCCTACTAGACGACTCAAATGTTCCTCGAACGTACTGCCATACACTAAGATGTCGTCGAGGTACACTAGGCATTGATGCCATTTTAGTCCAGCCAACACTCTGTCCATTAACCTCTGGAAGGTTGCTGGCGCGTTAGAGAGGCCGAATGGCATCCGCTGGAACTCGTACAGTCCGTCCCGTGTCACAAACGCAGTCCTCTGTCGGTGTGCTGGGTCGATGCCCACCTGCCAATAACCACTAGCTAGATCGAGGGAAGAGAAGTACGCCGATCCTCCTAACCTATCAAGGACGTCGTCTGTGCGAGGCAGGGGATACACGTCGCGTTTTGTGACAGAATTGAGCCGTCGGTAGTCCACGCAAAACCTCACTTCCCCCGATTTCTTCCTCACTAGGACAACCGGGGAGGACCATGGGCTGGTAGAGGGAACAATCACGCCATCCCTCAGCATTTCGTCCACTTGTTCTGCGATAAGCTGTCTCTCGCCCGGTGATACACGACGTGGGGGCTGATGAAGAGGTTTTTCATCCGAAACATCGATCCGGTGCACCGCCAAGTCCGTCCTTGGGAGGGGATCGCCCTTAGCACCGAAACTGCACTTGTAACGCTCCAACAGCTCGACGAGGGAAAGACGTTGGTCCTCAGTCAAACTCGTTCCCACGTTCCACTCGGGTGAGGCTTCCACTGGCGACTCGCGGGCGTTGCATCTCAAAGAAGATTGATTCTCTCCAAAAGGAGAGCCAACCACCTCCACCTCAGATGCACATAGAAGATGCTGCGTCTCGCGTAGCACAAGAGTATTCTGTCCTAGGTTCATCACAGGGACGGAAACCCGTCCGTCCTGGACATCTAGCACCGCTCCGGGACTAATCCATTCCCTTCCCGGATCGGCACATATCACGGTGTCGGTCGCCACCATCTGAAGGGAGTCATCGGGGACGATAACACTGATAAATGCCAGTGACCCACTTGGAATTTCCACCTTCTCCATTACGGCTAGGGTGGTTGTGCGCTCTTTAGCTTGCCCGCTCACGTCAATAGCACAGGGTTCCTTGAAAGTGGACTCGATCGCACCCTCATCGCAACTACCTCCTTCTCCGCTACCAGAGGCTTCCACTTCACAGTCTCCCAGCTCAACCACCACACCCTCTAGTGTCCCCACTAGCCGCGCCCCGCTGTTCATCATCCAATCTACCCCTAATATTAATGGACATGGAGGGGATTCCAGTACGTGCACGACATCGAGCTTTGCACGAGAGTTTCCCACACACACCTGAAAGCCGGATCGCCCATGGGTTTCCACCAACTTCCCGTCAATTCCCCTCAGAAATCTATCCTTGTCCTCTTGCGGGCTCAGCCCCAGAGCTTGGGCGAGCTGCAGCGACACAACACTCCCACTCGCGCCGCTATCGACCAGCGCCTTCAATTTCCCCGGCATTCCTTGGAGTGTGACCTCGATCGAGGGGAGTGGCCACGGCACCTCAGATTTTATTATCGCCGGCCCCGAGTGGCAGGGCCGGACGGAAACGCTCCTCACAATCGTTCGCGTAGTGCCCCAGATTCCCACACGCGTAGCATTGCACGCTCCGAGCGCGATCCGGGCAATCGCGAGCCAAATGGCCGACGCGACCGCAGCCAAAGCACTTGGTGCTACGCCCACTCTGCACTGGCGGAGACCGATTCTGGCGGTTACCGGACCTCTGCTGACTCTCCAGCGCATCCAGGCGCCTTGACACGCCTTCCACAATGCCGACCAACTTGTCTATAGCGAGATCACCCCGACTAAGCTCTGACGGTACGGCAGGGGGTGTGACGCGTGCAACTCCTATGTTTGCGCCCGCCTCCGGAATGGGAACACCCTGCACAGGGTAAGCGGTGCCGGAGACCGATGTGAAGCTACCTATTGCACCCTGAGTAGGCGAGCAACCAAGCCCCCGTTCTACGGCTCCCAATTGCTCGATGAAGTCCTTCACCGTCAATGGACGGCCAGCCATCACCGCAGCTGCGACCTCGGGACGCAAGAGACCCCAAGCGAGGCGGTGGATCACGTCACCCTCCGGAAGCATCACCGGGCAGCGACGGCATATGGCCAGCTTCTCGTACACGTATGTGCGACTATCTTCTCCTGGAAGCTGCTTCCGCGCATTCGCCTCGCTCACCCAGGCCTCCAGCGTATACCTCCGCCCAAACGCCGCTCGGAGTCCCTCCGTCCACCGGCTCCAGTCGGCCGCCCCAACTCCTAGGGTCTGGTGCCAGCAACGTGCAGTGCCCTCGATCTTGGAGAGCGCAGCCCGCAACTTGTCGCTGGGCTCCCATCCCTCAAGGTGGCCAACCTGCTCTAACTTTTCCACCCACCGATCCACGTCCTCCCCCGCATTCCCCGTAAACGGAGGAATGGCGGCGAGGCTAGACGCATTTAGGGATCGAGGCGCTGGGTGTGCCTCCTTCGTAATTTCGCGGGAGCGTATTTCCCGCATGAATTCTTCCCTTTGCGCCCGCAACTCCGTTACGAGGGCTAGCAAAGCTTCACCCCCGTCCGCCATCGCGCCTTCGGTGCTCTGCCGCCCACTCCTCAACCTCATGCGAGGGAAACCAAGGGTAATGACCGCCTCCGAAAATCACCGTTATGCGACGCCGAATATCCTGGAGACCACGCCGCGAAATAATGCCCTGCAACTTCCTCCCCGATAAACCACGAAAAACACACAGGGCGAGAAATACGCTGCACGAACAAAAATAATTATAATTAAAAAAATAATAAACTCGAAGAGCGAGAAGGGTTTCGCAAACGGCCGCCTCACACACGCGCACGCCCGAAAAAGAAACAAACACGTAAACAGTATCCGGGACGTGATGCCGGTTACCGATCCCACTTCTGACACCAAATGTCGCGTTTGGACTTAGCATAGAAACGAACACACGAAAACACTTCTCCTTCCGAACTTTCGCACTCACACAATCGTCCGTCCTCTCTCTCTCTCGCTCCCCACGCTCACTCACTAACCCTCCCTCTCATCCCTCACTCTCGCTCTGTAACTGTACCCTGCTGAGGCCCTAGTGGACCCCGGAGGTACTACCTGGTCAGGGCATCCGCCACACTATAGACATATTGACAGTTTGTTCTTGCTTTTGACCCAACATTTGGTTGATTCTTTTTAATGACAAATGGTGTAGAACTATCTAATTTCATTGAATATTTACAAAAGAAATTCATGTTCCTATTAGTTTAGGTTTTCCTTCATGTTAAAATTTTCAATTAGAATTGCTGTAATTCAGTGGTATGTTTATGATTTTTTGTTTGAAGAAGTGGCTCTATTTTATTAAATAATATTGTCATATAATCTAAGAAAGTTCATAATTTAAAAGAAGTAGAAGTAATGCAAAAGTATCATGAAAAAAATTGTTAACTGCATTGTATGTATCTCTAGTCGACCCAATGTGATCATTTTTTAAATTATTATTTTCTCAACATAATCTCCTTTCAGCTCTATACATTTTTCTGAATGTTTCCAAAAATTTTTATACCCTCTGAAAAATAGGATTTCGGAAGTTCTTCAAAATTCTCATTGGTTTGCTTAATGATCTCCTCGTTGGAAGTGAACCGTCGTCTGCCAAGCCATTTTTTCAGGTTCGGAAACAGGAAATAGTCACTTGGGGCTGCACGGGGCCCACTGGTGAATAAGATGGATGTTGCAACAATTCAATTTTTAATTCCATAATTTTGGCCATCGAAACAGCACTAGTGTGCACACGTGCATTGTCCTGATGCAAGAGGATTTTTTTCCTCTTCAAGTGTGAACGTTTATCTTTGATTTCATTGCTCAATCGGTGCAATAATGACGCATAGTACGCCCCTGTTATCGTTTTTCCTTTTTCCAAGTTATCGATGAAGATGATGCCGTGTGCATCCCAAAAGACTATGGCCATCACCTTGCTGGCACATGCCACTGTTTTCCCCTTCTTCAGAGCCCGTTCACCCTTAAAAATCTACTGCTGTGACTGTCTCTTTGTTTCTGGAGTGCAGTAATGAATCCAGGTTTTATCCACAGTTATGCATCGTAGAAGAAATTCGGCAGGATTGCAACGGAAGAGCGCCAAAATAACCTCAGAGTCGACCACACGATTGCACTTATTCTCCTCTGTGAGCAAACGCGGCACCCATCTTGCAGAAATTTTTTTCACAGACGGTTTTTCATGCAAAATTAAAGCGACTATACCTTGCCATATGCCTGTGGCCTCAACTATTTCGCACACTTTAATTCGTTGATCACTCTAAATCATATCGTGGATTTTGTCAATTGTTTTGGAAGTAGTCACATCCACTAGGCATCCCGAACGATATTCATCTATTGTGGATGAACAGCCACATTTAAACTCATTCACCCAACTGTAAACAGTTGCAAACAATGGAGCGTATGTGCCATGAATTACATCCAACTCAACTTTTATTTCTTTCAGTGTTAAACCTTTCAAATACAAATGTTTAATCACAGCCCGAAACTCACTTTTCTCCATTGTTATAAACAAACAAAAGTTGTTCTCATCAATCCTATTTTTTGGGCGGCATAAAAATTTTTGAAAAACGTTTAGAAAAATGTTTAGAGCTGAAAGGAGATTATGTTGAGAAATAAAAATAATTTATCCCAAAAAAGAGTTTTTCCATCATTTTCTAAGGACTTATTGAACGACCCTCGTATAATCATAAATGCTACAATGAGAAGCTAATTAAATGAACTGCAAATTAAATTAGTGTATTTCTGGATTTATGTTTGCGTTGGTGCCAAAGTAAAACTAATATACCTCAAAGCTTTCACAGCACACTTAAATGCCGCTTGCTTTGGTTCCTGCTAAGTTCCTCCTGTTTCATCTTAACATTATTATGTTATTTAAATTAAATTGTAAATAGTCTATTACACAGCATTATTAAAAAATTATTTAATGCCTTAACTGAAGAAACTATTTCAGCCATGTGATTTATTTGCCTAATTTGTGGAATATTTTATATTTGAATTAGTAAGAAACTGAAATAACATATTCCATTTGTTTAAATAAATTTAAGATTATTTTTGTGAGGATTTTATCAAATAAATGCAGGGTTTCTTATATATTTATCATTTTCATGTTGTAAATGTTGATAAATACAAAGTATTCACCAATACTCTTAGAACTACTATGTTGGGTATTTCCTTCAGTTGTTAGTCTTCAATGTAATCTATATCATCAGCTACTGCTTATGCCTGAGCATATTTTAAGGAATTTTCATCCCCGCCCACCTCCCAATAATTTCAAAAGTTCATTTCAACACACCTCCCAATACCCCATTAAATTTACAAACTCGAAATCGCTGGCTGTGGTGGATGTGTGGTTAGCCTGTTTGCATGGTATCACTCCAATCCCAAGGTCCTGGGTTCGAATCTCAGCTAGTTGGATTTTTCCGGTTAGGGAATGGTCTGTTGTGGTTGTTGTTGTTAATACCTCACTGTAAATGTCTAGAAAATGGATGTTTGTGGGGTATTTGAACAATGAATTTAAACAAAGTATTTTTTGCTCTCTAGCTGTTAAGTGTTAACTCTACTGCTTCTGCTTGAAACAAAGTTGGCCCTTTATAGAGCCATCAAGCAGAAGCATACCATATGCCTATCAGCATGAAATAAAAGAAATAAAGATGTAATATACTTAAGAAATTACCTTCTAATGGAAAAAGTCTTCCATTAAACGCTTCCTGACTTCAATTTAACACAGGTAGAACTTGAGTTTCTGTACTCTGTTTCTGCTGCAACCAAGTACTGTCACTGGGAGACAATATTTTGGCAATAAGCAACATTTGGTTTACCTACTTTGTATGTTTTTATATGCACTGGTAAATTCGAGTAAATGCACTGTGCATTTACTCGAAATTAGAGTAAATACTACAATTGATATTTTTATCATGATATACCCGATTAGGGATGGAATTACTCACTATATATATGAGGTTATAGTCAATAAGGTTTTAATGAAAGAAAATGCTGAATAATTAACATTTTATTAAGTAAACATTGCCGTTGTGTCATTTGTTTAGGAAAAATATATTCACTGACTCGATAGTTTGCAGTAGCTAATTTTGGAAAAGAATCCAGAAAATAATAAAAGACGTATTTGGGTTTTATAGAATTCGAAAAGGCTTTTGACAAAGTTAATCAGAAAGTTTTAATACTGATGTTATATAAGATTGGAATAGAAATACAACTACCTAAAAATAATTCAAATACATATACAGTGAAACCTGCCTCAACGGCCACCTCCCTTAAGCGGTCACCTCCTCAAGCGGCCATTTTTTTCGGGAACGGAACGAATATCCCGTATAAACAATGTAAATTTCACCTCCTTTCAGCGGTCACCTCCTTCAGCGGCCAGAGGTCACTCTATGTTAGGCCTGCGGCCACTATTTCCGCGACCAGAAACTCTTCTTGCTTTCGAAGATTTCCGATTTTTCTTTAAACAAACTTATTTACTAAGACGCGTATTATGGTTCTTGGTGTTAGAAATCGTAGAGATCTTCATCAGCATTTTAGTCTATCATGAGGCTCTCTTGAGTTGGATGATGCTGTCGCAAAGAAGCCACGCCAGACACCATTAATGTTGTGACGACTCACTGCTGACAACAATTGATAAACCAAGAGTAAAATAAAGAAGATTTATTTCCGTGACAGTTCACCGTCCCATGCATAGAGTCGGAGAGCAAAAGAGTACCACTGTAATGGATGAGGAAGAAGGATGCGACCCCGGGTCTTTCGACCAAAGAAATCGCTATGAAAAATGCCCGTCGTGTGCAGAAGCACACCATGCTTTTATTTACTGTCAGTGTTTTCCAATCCACTTTACCTCCAAAATATAGGCATGTTTGGGATGAGCGGTAAGGTGATGATATGAGCATACGTAATTTTTTTTACTGTGGGTAGCGTTTTCTGTCCCTGTGTAGCGTCGGCCCGATAGAGCAGGGGTACTCAACCTGGTGCCCGCGGCCACCCAGGTGCCCGAAGCGACCTCGTACAGTGCCCGCCAAGCTTCGGTAAAAAGATTTTTTTTATTTGCTACAACATTAATTCTTGGGATTGCACTATCGGGGATAGAGTGGAAGCTTGGAGGGAAAGGGGTCAGAAACTTGGTTGGCCTGGTCTTAGGTTTCGTAACATTTTACCCCTCTTATCTCATCGCCTACTTCCCGGTCATACCTCTCCGACAGAACCATGCAACGCTATAGAACTCCAGATCGTCTCCATTTAAAGGATCGTAAATAGGGAAGAAACCGAGTGATTAATTCGGATACTCTGAGTTTTTACTTCGTATTGTCTCTAGCGTTCAACCCAATTGTTTCAGTAATATACAGCAGTAGTCAGTGAAATCGGCAAAATGACCGGAGGCAAGAACAAACTCGTCCTGACTCTGGAAGAGAGAAGGAAAGTTATTTTGGAGAGAAAGAATGGAACTTCGGCAAGAAAATTGGCTATTACTTTTAAATGTGGAAGGACACAAATAAATAACATTTTGAAAAACTAAAGCTCCATTTTGAAGGACTGGGAGGACAATAAGAATCGCGCAACGAAAAGGAAGAGATCGGTGAGTGCCGAGAAAGAATTAGGTTGTGTACAAGTGGTTTTCGAGTGCGCGAGCAAAGAGATTACCTGTGAGAGGACCGATGATCCAAGAGAAAGCTCGTAAAATAGCGAAGGAATTGGAGGTGAATAATTTCGTTGCCAGCAATGGTTGGTTAGAGCGTTTCAGAAAACGCCAAAGTATTGCATATCGTGCAGTGTGTGGAGAAGTAAATCCGAAGGATGTTTACGATTGGAAGAAAAGATTACCATCCCTTTTAAATGGTTATGCCCTTCGTGACATATTTAATGCTGACGAGAGTGGCCTTTTTTAACGGTCAATACCTAAAAAATCCCTTACCATCAGCATTGAGATGTGCAAAGGATAAAATATGTCTAGAGAAAGATTAACAGTGCTGCTGTGCTGTAATGCGGTGGGAGAGAAAGAGAAACTCTTGATAATAGGGAAATCTCTGAGACCTCGTTGTTTTAAAAGAGTTGATGCCCAACAGTTAGGAGTAAAATGGAATGCGAATAGAAGGGCATGGATGACATCGGCAATTTTCGAATCTTGGCTGAAGGACTTCAATGCTAAGATGGCCTATGAACAGTGGAAGGTGATTCTGTTGCTTGACAATGCCCCATGCCATCCAAGCGTTTCCCTTACAAATGTTAAGTCGTTGTTTCTGCCTCCAAACACAAGTGCCAACTTACAGCCACTAGACCAAGGGATTATACAGTCATTTAAGCTCCAATATCGGAAGCGAGTTCTACGATCCCCTGTTTCCAGGATGGACAAAGCCGACAGCGTCTTCGATTTATTAAAGCTCGTAAATGTTAGTTATGCTCTGTCCTGGTCAATTTCATCATGGAATGCAATTAGTGAAAGTACCATCAAAAAGTGCATCGGGATTTGTGGTATAACCACCGACAGGATTGACGAAGAAGCATCACAAGAAGAACTGAGAGAGAGTGAGGAATTGCAGTCACTAGTGAGAATTCTTGGGATATCATACGATGTGGATGAAGAATTGAAAAATACTGACGGCTACAATGATCTGAGTGGAGACTGGGAGGCTGGACTGATGGAAGACCATCAAGATAATGACTAAATAATATTTTATTCGTGTGGATTTGTAATGAAAAAGAGAAAACAAGGACCGACATCGATGACAGTATTCCTTCTCTAAGAAGAAATAATTTTTAATAATTTATGATATTTTTGAATAAATCACATATATTACCTAAATTCATACATCGTTATTATATTTGAAGCTATTTCAGAAAGCTAATTCAATGTTTCTAATTTATTTAAATTTTCATTTATACTCGGAGAGCTGCCTTGTCGATAAGTAATATATAATAATAGTATGATGTGTAACTGATAATAGAATATTTTCGCAGGAGAGAGCACATATAAAAAAGACGAATCCACAGACCCTATTTTCGTAGAAAGTGAAGATGATGATGACGATGAACCATCGTGTTCAATAGCTGAAGGAGTGCAAAATCTACGAGGCATGCGGTCTCTCAGCAAAGGGTTAGATTGACAGTTTGGGGAGAACACGCAAAAACACTTAGAAATATTAATAGACTCTATTGAACTTTGTGCCGCAGAGCAAAAGTGTTTTATTTCTAAACAATCAACAATAAAATACAATTTTGTTAATTTAAAACGTTAATACAAATACAAAAGTTTAAAAATAATATAATTAATCATCCTAAGCAGACACATTCAAATCAATCCATTCCATGGATTCCTTCGGGAAAATAACTTAACCTCTATTCAGCGGCCACCTCCTTAAGCGGCCATTATTTTTTGTCCCCATTGGTGGCCGCTGAATAGAGGTTTCACTGTAGTAACCCGGAAGCTTTTTCAGAATAAATTCAGAACTGACAGAATGGTTTGAAGTAAAATGTGGAGTAAAAGCCAGGGGTGTATGATGTCACCATTGCTATTAAAACTATACATGAAGAAGTTGTAGGTTAAGCATTAGTAGGGACTAATGGTATTTGTGTATAGCAGAAAGGAATTTCAACAACATAAGATATTCAAATGATATAATAAACACAACATATTCAAAAGAGGAATTACAGTTACCAATGGAATGAGTTTATGAAGTGGGAACAAAATTTGGATTGAAAATTAATACCAATAAAACAAAAGTAATGGTTGTGATTAATAAAAAGAGCTAAATTAACTGCAATATAAAAATTAATGACAAACCAAGAAAATAAGTCCAACAGGTTAGATATCTAGGAAGTTTAACAACAGATGATGGGTACTGCAGTAAGAAAATAAAATCAAGAATTGGAGTGGCATAGGCAAATTTTTGGAAATACAAGGAACTAATGACAGGAGAGATCAACATGAAATTAAAACTGAAAATATTGGTGTGTTATACTTGGCCAGTGTTCCTGTGTGTGTGTGAGACATGGACAATCTTAAAAAGCATATAATAAAAGAGAAGAAATGCATTGGACATATGATTTGCCAGAAGAATTCTGAAAATTAAGTGGTCAGACAAAATAACAAATGAAGAAGTTTGGAGAAGAATAGGAAGCAGGTAGCCTATTGAATAAGGTTAAAGAAAGAAAGTGGAAATACGCGGGACATGTGCTAAGGGGATCATCAGGAGAGGGAATTGTGACAGCGCTGGAAGAATGGACAGTAAGGAAGAGAAAGAGAGGAAGACCGAGGATGGAATGGTTGGACAATTATTGGACTGAAATTAGGAATTATGAGGAGGTGAAAAGGAAAGCAAGTCAGAGGGAAGAGCAAAGTGAGACCTAACCTCCTGATAGAAGCTACCAATTGTTTAATAAGGTAATACAGTTAGTTAAATTTATCTTGGTGGCTGAGCAATGGAGAAAACAATCACTATCTTTCAGGGGGAGAACTATCAGAGACGTTTAAATCAACTGATCAGTCAAAATGCAGACATTCCTTATACCCAAACAGTTTCATGAGAAATCAGTGTCTCTTAACTTTGTGTTGCCACATGTACATACTACAGAGCTTTCATTACTTACATACCCTAATTCCGCTTTCATTGAATGGTAAAATGCAAATGGTTTCCTTGCGTCAAACCAAGGGCCATCGAGAAAATGGTAAGCTGCGATTGTACAATATGTTCATGACTGCTGTTCCCTTGCTGGGCTGTGGATCTTCTCAGGAAATGCATCATAGAAACATTTGAAATCTCCATCATACATTTTATAAGAAGGAATTCAGTATAAATTTAGGTGTCCAACCCACAACCTTTTTGTATGACATTTATTCGAATAACCACCTGGTAGGGATAACACTAATTTAAGGCTTAAAATCTTCATAAGCCGTCTTTGTTGGCATTCCTCCTCTTGCGTCCCAATATCCCGAGAAAGCAAGGAAGGAATGCTTCACTTTTATGATACCCAAAGTACTTTTCAAATGTGATGGCTTTGTCCTCAGGGGTCGTAAGATATGCGTAAAACTTGGTTTTAGTAAAATTAATTTTTCTCAGGAATGAAATTCAAACTTTTTTAAATTAAACCTCTCTCTTGACATAAAACCTAAATGCAAAGAATATATATTACATGCATTGTTTGTTTATTAATTTTTATGCGCATATCTTACATATTTGTGTATCTTATCCTCATATACTTAGGAATATATCATCCTGTTTCACTATTACATAATCTGGCAACGTGAAAGGAATAGATGTGCCTCTAATAATAACAAAAGAATTGGAATTAGTATTAATTTTGGACCTCCATCAATTTCATCAGTAATGCTTTTCTGGTCCATTGAGTCTCCCCATTCCTTATATTTTTGTAAAATTGTATTATCTTGGAACAAGGAATATATATCGTATATGCCGGGGTATAAGTCGATCTAAATTTTTGAGGTTTTAGCCTATGTACATACACCATCTAAGTCAAATAAAGAAACAGGTAACATCTCTTCCCTAGCTCTATTTTATGGGTAGAAAAGCTACGATATCCATAAATATACGATAGATTAAGGAATATTTACCTCATAAGATTAAGGGCTGAATTTTAAGACAGTACTACTCAACTGGTCACTCGTACTCAATAAGTCGCAAATCTACACTTAAGTGTTCGTGCTGAATTTTCAGTCACAGAATGAATGGAGTCGAATCAAGTTCACTCAAATCGTGAACATCGTTGGAGGATACATACCCCTGAGATTTTAATTTATGGATTTTGGTGATAAAATCCCATAGTTTAACTAAATAAGTGGTTTTGTTATTTTAAGTAAGTGTTTCATTAATATACAATTCGCAGCCATTGGTGGTAAGTTTCAACAATTTGTTTTGCATTACTTATTGTGTCTTGGTAATTTTTTAGTTTTTGTGTCACAGTGTCGTTTAAAGGCTGTTCTACACATTTAAACCTGGTTGTTTTATATTTTTTATTCATCGCAATGAAAGGTATGGAAATGCAGAATATTTTAGAGGACAATTTCCTGGAATTCATCGAATATGCAATGAAAGAAAGGTATACTTAAGTTCGGAGAACTTAAATTAGGCAGAGGCTTAATCCTACAGAACAGTGGTTCCCAATCGCTGAGTTGTGACACACTAGTGGATCGAAGAAGGGTTACAGTTGGGTTGCGACTCGATCTTAAAACTATCAGAAACCATTGAATAAACCATCATATTTGCATTATTTGATGGTAAATTATATATACATAAGGAAGGAATAAAAATCTTTTGATATATAAGGTTTAATATTTGAAATATTCACAAATCACTATAATTTCTCTAATGGTGAAAAGTAATAAAATTTTATTTAATGGTTTTTGGGAACCATTCACTTCACAAATTAAATTACAATAAATCAGCAAAAAAAAACAAAAAAAACCTCTTTCTATTTAGGTGAGTTATAAAGTTACAATATAAATTACAAAAAAAAAGTTCTATTTTCATGGAGATGTTATTAGGTTACTCCTGAAATAAAATAATAAATGAAATTATTAGAATGTATGAGTTGGATATTAAAATGGTATATTATAATGGACTTTACTTTCTTATTTTATCCTTCTTATATTCAGCCTTTAGCTTACAAATTTCTTCTTGCTGCTTTTATTCTGTCTCCTTCATTCTGATATCCAATGCGGCTGCCATCATTATCTTTTCATGGAGCAGCCTCAAGGTAATGCCTCCTTTGATGTTCTATGGCCTGCTTTACCCTTTTCATCCTTAATTCCAGTTCCCTTTCCACTGCAGCACCTCTGGACCCATAGCAACTCTGTGCCCTAGAGGTAGATTCAGTGGAAATTTTTTCAGCAGACTTATTGCTAGAAACAGGAGTCCGTCGTATCACTGTGTCACTTGCTGGTAAATACAAAACCATTAAAAGTAAACAAAATTAGTATATAACCCTAGAATATATGCATTGTAAAACATAGGGTTAAAGAAGTATAGTACAAACCCACTCCCAGTTGCTTCTTTTCATTATAATCATTTGATTGATTGAAAGGAGGCGGGGGTTAACCCAAAGGCATTTACACCTTTAAGGTCCATTGTGCCGTCCCCCATTGTATGTTAATACCCATAGCATCCCAAGGCCTCTGAAAAGGCAATGACACTACTTAAAGGTAAATCTCTAGGTTCCTGTAAAAAGGTACCCATGCAACGATACAGTGTCCTATTTACAGCCAGGCTTTCGCATAGGAGATGAATAGTAGATTCCTCCTCTAAATTGCTCTATCTGCAGCTTGAGGAATTCGTCATTCCCATGTTGTAGAGGTGCTTCCTCACCTGGTAGTGTCCAGTAAGCAGTCCTACCATGGCCTTTAAACTCCTTCTATCCAAAGATATTAGTATTTTAGCATAGCTAGAGTTTGGTCCATCGATGAACCTTTTAGCTAGTCTTATAATCATTTACTATTTCCAGTATCATATCGCTATCCCCTACATTTGAAACAGTGTGATATGGAGGGGATAGGAATATCTAATTCTGGCGAGTAATGGCTTAGTAAGCCAAGGTACGGTTCTCCTCCTGTCTTCATCCTTTCCCTTGTGCTAATTACTTTACGAAGGAATTGGTCGAAATAAAACAGAACGATCTTTCTCTTTAATTACAACGAATCAAATAAAAAGCACAACCCTTCAACAGTTCAGTGACATACAAAGTTGTCAGACTTATGTCGATAGTAATTGCGACATCAAAAATTTTTCTGTTTCATAACTTCAACCGATGTAATAATCAAAATAACAGATATGCAATGTTTACTTAAAAAATACTCCTTATTCTACACGAGACACATTTTTCTCACAAATACGATAACCTACATCTACTTTATTAATAATAATAATAATATAAGGTCTTTATTGGGGGGAGATTGAGATTAGGACGTCTCTTTTTACCCCATCGTCATATGAGAAACAGAAAGAAAGAGATTGTTTGCAAAAGTACACAAAGAAAACTAATATGTGGATTTAAAAAAACCTTAGCTCAGGTCTCAAGGAAAAAATGTCCACTGCAGGAAAAAACTCACAGGAAGAGGAGTGTGAAAAACCTGCGAAATCTACGGATAGAAAATTATATTTTGTGATGAAGGAGAATGAATAGAGTTACGAAAGAAAAGCAGAGAATAGATAAAAATTATACAAAAACGACAGGGAGAAAATTGGGTATTATGTAACATGCTGAAACATTCCTTTAGGGAGCTTCCCCTCGGGCTAGCATATCAAATTCATTACAAGATTACCAATGTGCCATTGCAGTATCTTCACACTACTGTAATTGTTGTCATCAAAGAAAGGTTTAAGTAATTCACAAGTACACCTTTCTTTGAAAGACATAAAGTTAATTATTGATGACCGATTCCATTTCCCTAAAAGAAACATTTCCAGACCTATGATAATTGTAATCAGACCACGTAATTTAATTACCTCAATTAAAATTCGACGAAATACATTCTTGCATCATTTAGTTCAAGTCGTAAAACGGGTTCAAATTAATGAATAAATAAGCTCGCTCATTAACAAACTTTGAAGCAATGTACAAACAGGAAAAGTTTGATGTTAAGGCATAGTGTTCAGTTCTTACTTACGGCTATTATGATCATTACTCATCATTTAAATAAAAAGTTTTATTAATAGTATCTGTTTTTCCCGCGATCCGTATCTTGAACAATTGAGGTTCGAAAATCAGATAGCGTTCAGTGGGCTCTGTAAGGCAAAAGGACGTAGTCGGCTACTTTCATATAAGCCTAACATTCAATTTGGATGGAAAATGAGTAAGTAACGCTCTATAAGATTTATCTCATTATTCCTTGCGAGTAGACTTCGAAAACGATACATCTACAGTCGCTGAAATAGTTCTTAATCTTGAAGAAAGAGATTCTTTTTTTCACAATTTCTCCAACCACTCCAAACATATTTGTTTGTGAAGATAATCAGTCCTACGTTCACTTAGTTAATAACATGGAAAACAGTAGAAGAGTTAAACATATAGATAGAAAACACTACTTTATTAGAAATTTGATTCAAGAAAAAGTTATTGTCTTAAATTACATCAATTTACCAGAACAGTTTTCAGATATTTTCCTGAAGTCACTCTATAAACAAACTTTTTGTTGCCACAGAAACTCTCTAGTAGTTACGGAGGAGTGATACGTGAATGTAGAACTTGGTTTTAGTTATGTTAGTATTTTCATTGTATTTAATATTTCTTGAAACAGAAATTGTTTAGTTCTGATTCTAAGATTGTAAGAATCTATTTATTTTTTGTATTAAATGTTGTGGAGGAGTGTTGATGTCTATGGAAACGCAGTATTTACAAATTATGTTTTTACTGCCCCCTAAATTATGGTCAAGACATTCTAAGGAATTATATCCATCATAACTACAAACAGGAAAATAACTTTAGGTAAGAAACACGAGAGTCTTATTTTATGTAATTATCTTCTTCCTTGTGTCCCATCTTCAGTTAAAAGCTGAATCTTCCCTAAGCTAAAATGTAATCTAAGTGCTTTTCTTTCGAGTATTATGTATACTATTCTGCGAATAATGTTTTAAATTACGAGTTTCGGCTCATAGCACAAGTATATTTGGTAAATTTGCAGTTTGGCACCGTCAGGGAGAAATTCTATATCTCAGTTACTATTAAAGGTACAGAAACCATTCATACACCATTTTAAAGATAAAAGAGTGTGGCTTAATTATATGATAACCATTTATTCATAAATGACGCTATTTTGTAGGAAATTCCATCCAAAAATTACCAATTTTAGAAGTTTTTCGTCTGCTTTTCCGCCATTTTTTTACGTTTCCTCGGGAATCCGCTAGGGCGATTGTAACTTATTTCAAATCTAACAGGCGCGCATTTCCCTACTCAGTTACGGGCTCCTTGAGCAAAAAGGGGTTTTGGGTGGGTGTAATATAATGAATGATTTTCGAAGAAATTCATCCAATATTTCGTAAATTTTAGGAAATCTAGCTTCTGAAACGCAGTTTTTTAAAAACAGAAATACGATAATCCAGATAAATTACGTAGATGGAAGGGGAGGGGTTTAGGGTTGGGGGGAGGAGGGTTGGGGGCGGGGTTGAGGGTTGGGGGAGGAGGGTTGCTTTCATTGTATTAGCGCAAAATAACTTAATCGAAATCATTTATATTTCATCATAATAATTCATTGAACGAAAGGGGAGGGGTTGATGGTTCGGGGCGAAATTATTCATATTTTACCATAAAAATTATTTAATGGAAGGGGAGGGATTGAAGGTTGGGGGAAGAGGGTTGCTTTCATTGTCTTTACGCAAAATAACTTTAGCTAAATCATTATATTTCCTCAAATAAAATTAAGTTCTAGGTGGCAGCACTTTTGTCAACAACCAACAATGTATTTCTACAGAACTCGAGCACTCAATCTCCGCTACTAAATATGCGCGGTGCAGATGGGTTGTGGTAGGGCAGGTAGGATTCCTTTCGTTAAATATAAGTAATACAGGTGCTGCAACCTAGCGGCGAATTTCGAAAACAAAAAAACCAACTATCTAATCTTTAGTTTTACCGTATTTTTTATTTCGATGTACAGCTAACAGCATAAAAAAGTTACCACCTAAGATGCAACCAGCATAACTCGAGAAGGGCGAGTCTTTCAGATTCTCTGTTTTGAGCGCGCTTTTCGTCTTCCTCGTTATGCCTGGCACGTTTTGAAGGCTTTTGTGATGATATATATTTTACAAATACTCGCTAAAAGTCATTGCTTTTGCTGCGGTAGAAGCAGTATTGTATTATGAAATAATTAAATTCGTATTTCGTTAAATCGGCTCGAATCTCAAGCGTAATTCGCTCTTCTTCTTAAAATATCGGACAAGAATTACTTTGGCTGCTCATAGTTCGTCCTAACATATATAATACATAACATTTTCCATTAATGCAGATTTATAATGAAATTGGTTATTTCAGTTAATGCTCAACGCAGGATGATCGTTTTCGCCAAGATTATGCTTAATTATGATACGATAATTAAGAGAATATGAACTACTGTAAATCAGGTCAACGGAAGTAGGAAAAATAAGAAAAAAACGTATATTATAAATATAATAATGGTGTCGCAGATTTGTGAAAAATAGTTAAGTAAGAAATACATTTAAATTGACTATCCGCGAGCCTCCATAAGGCTTATTGCAGAGAATGTGAAACACTCAACTATATAAATAATTTACATATTTACGTACCTTATACTATATGTAAGATGATAACAATATAAACCATCTGTCCTCGCTATTATCTCGCTGTAATATTTTCACCATCTGGCTGTGAAAATAACGATCGTTGGGAATAGTGATCATGTCGTCGCGTATTTCGTCATGTAAATCACAGCTAAGGAATATCTCTAATAATTATTGTCTTTACAGAGTTATATTTTTAAAAGATACCCAGCGGAGGGCTCCAGTCATTTTGGACTCACTGCTATCTAACCTGTAGTCTCTTAACAAACAGCTTTATATTTTATGCGCGAGAATTTCTTTTGGGTAATGAAATCAGAAGGACTAGTCGTGCAGAGTCCAGCAAAGTGCAAAAAGAATTGAATAATATACCTGTAAATATTGAATTCCTTTATTTAAACCTCCGTCTAAAATTTTAAAATGCTAAAACGATTAAGAGTTTCTACATAGAAAATAGGTATGAGCCAACAACTTTAAGCTGTTACAACTCCACTCTAAATATTCGCACGTGCATGAAAAATACATTTAAATCTATTGCTAAGGATCTCTGTGGCAAGCCCACCTTTTGGTGCTACGTGCTAACGCTCTGCTTTTAATGTTTTTGTCTACATAACGGTTAATCGGTAGCATGCATACCTTCCTTCTCAAGAAAACAAAGGGAGCTTCTCCGTGGGGGTGAGAGAGGAAAGAGAAAGGGTCTTCAATGGAGGGGTCACAGGTTCGTCTTCAGTGCCTCTAATTTTCGAGGCATCGTTTAAGGGTTTTGTATGAGAGAGAGAATTGCCTGAAAATGCCATTCTTCGTCCTGGATGGTGATATAAAGAAAAGTTCATCGAAGATGGAATATGAATGGGTTACTTCATGGAGACAATGATAGGAAAATAAATAATGGGAATACGGAATATTTTATGCTTACTAGGAAAAGAATGTTTATTCTCTTCAACTCTAAGGCATACATTTAAAAAATATGAAGATAATGTGGTAAACAGGCTCAGAAGTGATGTGCAGAGATCCTGGGATGTTGGCTATTTATAAGATTGAGAAAACGATTCAAGCCATTTTAAGACAAAATAATGCAGGTTAGAGGGTGACCGGAAAAATATGTTTTCAATGCTTCAGCCAGAGGGAATGTAAATTAGATCAACGATTCGAAAAAGTTCCGATTTTTGCGGCAGTTTGCAAGTTTCATTTTCCGAACATACTGAATTAGGTTTTATGTGAACTTACTTCTAAAACGTTCATTTGCATCCAAAATTCATAAACCATTAACAATAGACCTATCATAGTCGAAATTATTTATTATCAATGTAAATTTATTTTGCTTCGAAACTTATTGGCATAGGATAGGATATAATCATGTAGGCATATAAGAATATGCATACAATGTGCATACATTCATGCATACAATTAGAGCTTTTGCCAGTTGATCCCACACAAATGTGGAGCTATTCACACATTTAAATTTCTGCACCTTCAATACGTAAATGTCTTCCTTATCTTTAAACCAAGAAGTTTTAAGGAAGAATAGGTGAGGCTTGGAAACCAGCATTAAGATTCAGCAGTAATAGATTCTCCTGACACATTTCCCAAGAAAGGAAGCTTTAGCGTTTATTGTGCTCTAGTGCTTTATTCAGTAATCGCTGATGGACTAAACTGGCCTCTCATTAAAAAAGGAAGGGTAAAATACGAAGGCTAAATTTTAATTATTAAACAGCATTTACCGATGTAAGGGCAACTCAGATGAATTACGCCTGATTTAGCAGTTTTCCTAAATGTAATTTCCATAAAAATATAGCCATAGCTCAACGACTATAAGGAATGGTGGAAATAACTAAGGAAAAAGATTCACAATTTCTTACATAACGCAGTTTTACCAAGTAACGGCTTCTTCAATCAATTTGAATTAAAGGAAATTACTCAGAGAACTAGGACCGAAGAAAGCTGCATCCATTGCGAAGGAAATTGATTACAATCATCGGGAAGGGGTAATCTGAAGATGATTGACATTCTGGGCAGACGTTTAGAACTAGTTCCCCTTAATGGATAAAAAAAGTTTACCTAAATATTGTGACCGGGTGTAATCGTTAAAATTACCTAAGCTATACGAGTATAATTTTATCATTGAGAATCTTCAAGGGATCTGAGAAGAGCCCATAAATGCTGTCGACAGTCTCCCAGACTGCCCATTTCTCGGACCGTCTATGCTTTGAGGAGTAGAATTAAGCATATATTAACCGTAGAAAGATCACTCCCGAAGAAATTTAAGCTTCGGAGCATTCTAATTCCAAAATTACGTTCTCAATATTTACATTCATCTTTTCAGGCTTTTTCTTCTAACCTATGATTTTCATAAACCTTCAAGATACCCTTAAAAATCAATCAACAACAAAATGGGAAAATTTAAGAAATAGCTATTTGCTAGCTAGCTAAACTAGCGTTCCTTTGGTTCTTTTTCATTACTATCATTGAATGTATAGTGTTTTCAATCCTTTTATCACATTAAATATTAGATACAGTTATTAGTTCCGTAGATTTTAAGAACCTTAAAAATTAATATAAAAAAACCACCAAGAGAAAGTGAATACATTTTTTCTCTCAGTGTTGATGATAGCCAAAATGTTAAACTCATCTTGATTCACTGATAAAATTTGCTAGTCGATCTCAACTGGTTTATAAAATATAAAATAAAGATGTCATTTAAATACGTATTTAAACACAATTATAATAGTCATTACTGTAACACACACACAATAACTTGCCCATCCTGCGTCGAGTACTAATAAGTCATACTCTAGCTAAGTCTTAAATTTGGTTAGACGTCGATTAACATTGTCATGCAAAAGTCACAATTCCACGGATAGCGGTCTTATCATTTTTCGTAACTGATAAAATAAAAGACGGTCTTCTTAAAATACTGAGAACTTCGAAATAAACAAATTGTAATAGTCTTCGGAGTCGATTGGTGGTTCAGTTAATAGCTAAAAAAATGAGAGAAGTAACTTTTGTGAAACAAAATTTCGAGAATTTTACCAAAAGGACGTCTACCGCTGGCCTTTTACTACAGTATTTACTGTGAGCCATTACTCTGAAACGATAAGGAATCCATGGATCCAATTTTTAGGACGGTAGTTTCATCAAGCGATTTATGATTATTTTCATTCAATCCACATCAGATAAACAGTGAGATTTCGTAAGTTATAGGCTGAAGAACCTACAACATTTCTAATCTGATGCTCTGCAGTCCCACTTTATGAGAGATTTATTTCTTCGAGTAATTCTTCTAATTGCGAGCTAAAAATTATACATATATCAGAGAAGGCTAGTGGACACATTATTTTAGATAAAATCAAAATGAATCGAGCAAATTTCAACCCGTCCTCTTCTCCCAACGAGAAAGTTTTTCCTTTCCATTCCCCTTTGGTAACAAAAGGTTTATCTTGTCCTTTTCCCCCACCTATTTCGTTTTGTCATGTTTAACAGTTTTCCAAGAATTCTACCCTTTCACTTGCAGGTCACACTTTTGTTCCCTCTCATTCTTTCTTCTTTTTCAAGGCACACGCCATATGGAGGATCGCGTATTTATGTAAATGTTGAAGAAGGTGCTAGTAAAGTCACGAGAGTAAGGGGAAATGGTAATCTAGAAAAGATTATTCCTTATTTAAATCAATCGAATGAGCTTTAAATTTGGTGAACTCCATAGGTAACTAAGCACAAGGAAATAAATAACTTTATCAAAGTTACACGACTTTTTGTGTGGAAGATGTGGAACTTTTATTTCCTTGTGTTTATTCCTTAGTTATTTCTCTTCATGATAGAACGCTTTTCAATTGGGAAAGTTAAACGAAAGGGTTGTAAAAGGAATCAAATTAAATTATAATAATCCACCGAATTATGCACATATCTTATGTATTCAGCAAAATTCAGCCTGCATATGTTTCTGCCCGCAAAACTCAAAAATCACTTGGTCGATTGACTTGAAATTTTTATAGAACATTGCATTCAAATATATATATATATACGAAAGTGTTTATATTGTAAAAAATGGTGACACTTCGTCCTTGCTTCGATCCCAGACAAGTCAAAGCATTTCCGTAAGAAATGCACGTAAAGTTCATTTTTGTCGCTGTATGCTTCATTTCTTTTGCAAAATTAAATTAAAAATAATAGTCATACGAGATTGAGACAAGAACCAATAGCAGAGTAAATGAATAGAAAACCTTATTTTGGTCGTTTATTGTTGTTTCCGAATTGAATTTTCGAGATTTTTTACGGAATACACGAAAATTTTTGTGAGTATAAACAGCCGGCCCCCCTGACGACAAATGCAATTGTTGAATCCGAGATCCTGCTTTTTGGCCTATTTGAAATAAAGAAGAAGAGAATAGTTGCTGGTTTCGTTCACATTGATGAGCATAATCAATTGTTGGAAGTGATTTAAACGATCGATTTTCGAAAAACGAAATGTGAGTTAATTTGATACCGAATTTTGTATTCAGTTAAATTCATTTGCATTGCTTTGGAAATGATTTAATAATCTGTTATCGAAAATTAAAGTGAGAGTGACTTTGATTGATGCATTCCATTCGATTCATTTCTTTAGTTATCTTCCAGTTGATCGTCGTCAAATTCAATAGTACGCGTTAACACATCACATGTTGCGGCAGATAATTGATAGTAGTAAATGATTTTTATATAAACAACGAAAATTCTCCATCCACACGCGAGAGCCGAGCTAGCGTAACGGACCATGTCCTCCATCTTTCTTTTCTCTCCCTCCCTTCTCGAGAGAAAGGCTCGCCGGCCCGAAATTTGGACTTAGAATTTCTTGGTGGGTCAGGGGTGGTAACTATTTTTTGCTGTTAGCTGTACCTTATTTCTTTTACAAACATTTGGTATTTGCTGCTTGAACATTAGGCAGAAACATGTTATTAAAATAATAATAATGTAATATAGGTGTAATAATTTAATGAAAGTACAAACAGAGTTTATAGTTATTTTCTTGTAATTCATTGTCTTTTGTTTTACACTTGTCTTTCTTCAGTCTTGTTTACCATCCCTTTTCAATCCATTGTATCTTCACTTCTGTTGTTTCTGATCTACTACACTCTTACACCTGATCTGCTCTTACATTTTCTCCCTACATGCACCTTTTGATCCTCAATTCAGCTATACACATGGCAGAATTCTTTTTTTGATTGTTTTTCAAGCTTTATGCTTGTTTTTTATTTTCAACTTGCTTCAACCTTTCCTGTAATTATTTCCTTTTTCATTCATTGAATTCATTTTCTTCAAATACCTTTCTACTGTTTGGAGCAGTTTGATTCTCTGAGATGTTCAGACGAAGATAGAAAAGAACTTATTACAAACTACAAAGAGTGCAACTGAAGCAGCACAAGCAAGAAAGAAATTTAAGAACTAGAGGAAGGTAATGTATACTGTACATGAGCACTGATGCATGGACATGTGGCCATACACACAGATATATTACCATCGGCCATTTTTAATAAGATTTTAGAAATATGCCTCTCAAAATGCTCCCCAATTTTTGTTGTTCTGAGATTTATATAAACATTTTATCCCAAAGTAATTGATGATTTTTTACTTTGGTCTTCTCCTTGGTCTCTTGGTTGTTTATTACTTTCTCCATTTACAGTAGAAGTCCGTTATAACGAGAGCTGACAAAAATCGGAAAAGTACTCGTGATAACGCGATACTCGTTATAGCTGATTTCTAACAATAAGTCTAATTGAGTCCATCTTCTTGAATTCAAGGGAAGCAGATGTGTCCGAATGGAGCTGTTGGGTTTTTTATTCCTACACAAATGCTTCAGAATGCATAAAAGAGTACGTTCGCGTCAAAAATATTATTTCATTGACTCATAAACCATAACCAAAGTGCGTCCTCTAACATAAAATGTGGATCATTATTGCTCAATAATTGTCGAAAGTAATAATATATTATCAGATAATCGTATTAGTTAGGATTTGGTGATTTAGCTTAATAATTAAACATGGCTTTCCAGTAGGATAAGTAGTTACGAGACTCATGCTCGTTAGACTCGAGATTTTCTCT
The DNA here is from genome assembly GCA_947579665.1 of Sympetrum striolatum. Classification (NCBI taxonomy): domain Eukaryota; kingdom Metazoa; phylum Arthropoda; class Insecta; order Odonata; family Libellulidae; genus Sympetrum; species Sympetrum striolatum. The sequence continues at coordinate 74,065,968 of OX388348.1, forward strand.
GGTGCCGGCAATTCTTCAACGCAGCATGTGAGAGCAGAATTCCTTCTCCTCTACTCTCATACATCGTATGTATATTGTCTTCCCCCATGGCAGCTCTCATCTTTCCTCTCTTGCCCTCCAGGCACAAACATAAACCTCCCCGTTCAAACCTCCCCTCTCCTACCCTTCAAACCCATGTCACCTCTCACTTCCGATACGTTAATCAAGGGAACCAAGAAAAAATGTTTTTCTTGTAATGGTGCTAACTTCTAGGAAAAAGTATTAATTGGATAAACTATGTAAGAACGAAAAGGATTTTATTTGAAATGTTGTAACAAAGCAATATCACAATTGATGGCCACTTGCAGGTACATACTTGATCCTTTAGTTTATTTTTAGTTCAAAGATATCGTCGTTCCAGTCAATTCGCATTAATTGTTTCCCGAAATGCTGTACTTAACGATAAGTTTACTTTTTCAGAACAATTGAAAGTAAGAATAAATTAACCTCAACAGAAGTTAGAAGAACTTTACAATAATTAATAAACATATATTGGTGTAATAACTGATGTCTAGGTCTCACTCAACATAAAATAGCATTTACTTAAAAAATGAATCTATTCTTCTCTGTTTTAAGTTATTAATACAGTGAAGGAATAGTTCTCGGGTCTCCAGCCGAGTGCAGGCTTTGGATAAAAGCGACGTTTCGGCCACATCCTTCGTGGCCATCTTCAGGAACGAAGTGCAAGTGCTCGAAGTTGGTCCGCTTATATAGGGAGGACTCAGTTCCCCTTCCACTTCTGTGACTGGCTGGCGCCAACGCGTCGTCTCTCGGCAATCTGTCTGATGATCGGCTGCCACGTTTTGTGTAGGCTGAATCCTTCGTCTCTATTAAAGTTGTTTTCTTCTAGTTGAATCTCAATCGATTCTTTAATTTTACGATCCCAGAACGAAGGGGCTTTCCACAGTACTTTTGTCTGGCTGAAGTTGATGTTGTGTCCTTCTTCAAGGGAGTGTTCTGCGATGGCCGATTTTTCCGGTTGTTGAAGACAAATGTAGCGGGAGTGTTCTGCTATTCTGGTTTCGATGGTATGGCCAGATTCTCCAATGTAAGCAGCCCCGCACTCGCATGGAACACGATACACTCCAGGGGCCTTTAGTCCAAGTTCTTCCTTTACTCTTGTCAGTTGGCTGCCCAATTTTCTAGGGGGAATGTATATGATTCATTCTCACATTTGTCTGACCTTTTAATACTCCGATAAATATGATATTCATGTTAATGCCTTATATTATCACTTATACTATCTATTTCAGCGGAAAATTTCCAAGAAGAGGAAGGAAATTGCAGTTTAAACAGTGGAAATGACATGAGTGATCATAGTGAAGACATGAAAGATGATAAAATGGATGGAGAGCAAAGTGGAGTGGTTATAAAATCTGAGGAAGAAGGAGAGAATGAAGGAGAGTATGGGAGACACTTTGGAGAGAAGAGTGATATAAAGTGTGAGTTGGAAGACCGTGTACATAGTGAGCATTTATCACTTTTCATAAACGAAGTGAGAGAAGACAATACAAGTGAATCAAAAATGAAACATAAGTGCACCTTTTGCAGCAAGGAATTCAAAAGTAGAAAAAGTCTTCAGTCGCATTTACGGGCCCTCTCTTGTTGCAAAACATTTAAGTGTAATTATTGTGAATTTATAGCTTCCAATAAGCCAAAATTAAGAACTCACATTACTATGCATACAGGTAAAAAACCCTATTTATGCAATTATTGCAAATACAGTTCTTCTAATATGATTAATTTAAAGTTGCATCTCCGCACTCATACTGGTGAGAAACCATATGAATGCAATATCTGTGATTTCAGGTCAGCAAGACTGCCAGATTTAACTCGTCATCGTAGCACTCACACAGGTGAGAAACGATTTAAATGTGATCATTGCAATTATAGAACTTCTCATTCATCAGCTCTTACAAGGCATAAGCGCACTCACACTGGTGAGAAACCATATCAATGTAATACATGCGATTTCAGGTCGGCTAGTAAGCCAGGTTTAACTCGTCATCATCGCACTCACACAGGTGAGAAACCATTTAAATGTGATCATTGCAATTACAGAACTTCTTCTTCATCATCTCTAAAAGGGCATAATCGCACTCACACTGGTGAGAAACCATATCAATGTAATATATGTGATTTCAGGTCGGCAAAGAAGCCAGGTTTAACTATTCATATTCGTAGCCATACGGGTGAGAAACCATATCATTGTAATTTGTGTGGATATAGTTCCACAAATAGATCTTCATTAACGAGCCATATTTTAATCCATGCTGGCACTAAGATATTTAAATGTAACACTTGTGATTACAGTACTTATGATGGTTCTAATCTAAGAAGGCATACTAGAAGGAAACATTCTGGTGAAAAGCGGTTTAAATGCAATACAAGTGAATTTAGTGCGTCTTACCCCTCAGCTTTAGTAAAGCATCTTGGTAGGCATGCAGTTAAAGAACCGATTCAATGTAATGATTTTGAGTATTGTAAAATTCCCAAAGAAGAACAGACATAAGACATATCTAACCATTCTGGCACTCGAACCCAGATTTCCAGATTGCTAGTCAATTGCTTTCCCAGTTCTTATATAGCTAAAGCAGAACCTTCAAGCATGCCGTTTGGGAGACTTTGTAAGCAAGGGCCTAATCCCTGTTTTTTTATACTTTAGGTGGGTTCTTTTCCTCCTCTCTTTGTATTTCCTTGAGGAGGACATTTCCAGTGGACAATGCAGCTTAGTCAGTCCAACCTCAACGCCCAACACAGAAGATCGATTCCAGCTTCAATTTCCACTCCTGTCTGGCTTTTATCATGTCTGTTCTTATTTGGGAGTTTTCTTAGGTGCACAACTTTACATCCAAAGTCACCATGTACATGTTCTTCATGAATAGTACTTTGTGTAGGTCATCCTTATCCCATAATATTTGCACCGTGTCATATTGACCCAACCGGTTTTGATTAGAGAATTTCTGCAATACAATAATGTTGTATTCAGTTATTTTTCACTTAGGTAAGTTTCCCATTTCTTGTCCATTTATCACTAAGTAATGTTTGATTTGCAATATGATCCTTTGGTTCTCTGAAATAGACTTACTGACCTGATGCTACCATCAGTGTAAAAGTTTGTTCTTGATTTTGACCCAACACTTGGTTGATTCTTTTTAATGACAAATGGTGTAAAACTCACTAATTTCATTGAATATTTACAAAAAACATTCATGTTGGTACTTGTTTAGGTTTTCCTTCTTAAGAAAAGTTTTAATTAGTATTACTGTAATTCAGTAGTATTTTTATGATTGTTTGTTTAACCCATAAGATGCGGGAGGGAGCGGGAGTTTCTTTTGCGACAGTCGTGTGCGGGAGGCAAGTTAGAGAAACGGTCCGTTCTCCTGGTGGGTCAGAATAATTGCAGCAGGCAGTAAACCCCCATAATCTGGGTAGACCTTTTTCCGATGCCCCCGGTCAGCGGTTATTGTTCAAGACTTTTGGTTGTTCCTCTAACGTGGAAGCAATTGCCAATGATTTAATTTTCTTATTTTTTCCCTTGCTGTTAGCTGATTAATTTGATACCAATCAGTTAGTAGATACATTGATTTTTAACGAGTGAGGAAAATATGAAATTACGAGTGCACTACAAATCTTGGAATTACGCAGAGGCCGGAAAACCCCGGGGAAGGGTTTTCCATATTTAGGACAATGCAAAAGATTTTGTGAGGGTGCGTCTCATTCACAGGCACCGCCTTAAAACTGGGAAAGGCCAAGCATGGGGAAGGAAGAGCAGGTCAAACGTTTAAAAATGTTTCTCCCGCAGTTCTGGCATTCTGGCAGAAAAACGTTTATATACGTTCCCCGCAATTTAAGGGTTAAAGAAGGGGCTCTATTTTATTAAAAAATATTGTCATATAATCTAAGAATGTTCATTAATTAAAAGAAGTAGAAGTAATGCTAAAGTATCATGAAAAAAATTTGTTAATTGTATTGTATGTATCTCGAGTGGACCCAATGTGATCTTTTATAAAATATTTTGTTAAGGGTTTTGTATGTATAATCATAAATACTGCACTGAGAAGCTATTAAAATGAACAGAAAATTTAATAAGTATATTTCGGGATTTATGTTTCTGTTGGTGCCAAAGTAAAACTAATATCCCTCAAAGCTTTCACAGCACACATTAATGCCGCTATCTTTTGTTCCTGCTAAATTCCTCCTGTTTTGTCTTAATATTATTATGTTATTTCAATTCATTTTAAATAGTCTATTTCACAGCATTATTAAAAAATTATTTAATGCCTTAAATGAAGAAACTATTCCAGCCATGTGATTGATTAGCCCAATTTTTGGTAAATTTAAGATTTGAATTAGTAAGTAACTGAAATACCATATTCCATTTATTTAAATAATTTAAGGGTTTTATTATAATGATTTTACAAATAAATGCAGGGTTTCTGCTAAATCTATTATTTTCATTTATTTGGTAAGTAAATCCTTCCCTAGATCATAGATTAAATATATTTTTCTTACTCCTGTTGTAAATGTTGATAAATAGAAAGTATTCACCAATACTCTTATTTAAGAAATTATGTATGCTATATTTTTGTACAAGTTGCTAAAGGATAAAGGGCACAAACCCTTTTCAATCAGGTACACACATAATCCAGATCGGTTAAATATCAATTCAGAAGAACATAACAAACACTTTGCAGTTACCTAAGAACATCTCTGCCCTCCTTTGTGACCAGAAAATGACTATCAATATTATATAGTCTTTTTTCAATCTTATTATGTGATGCAATGTTGTAAGTTGTACAACAAGAACATAGTTGAATCTACTTGTATTTAATTCAAGTGACAAAGTGCGATACCAGGCGGCGTGGCCCATCACTTTATGCACCTGAAATTGGCCCAAGTAACACGACATAGTTGGGCCAATGTTGGCAAACCGTTGTTGTCCACGGTTGGCCAACGGTATGGAATGGCACTCCGCCTCACTGTTTGCCAACCCACCATTCCCCAACGTTGGGCCAACCAACACCAGCCAATAGAGGCCCAACCGTAACTTCGTTGGCCCTACATTGGGCCAGCAAAGTAATTACTCTTTGCCAACATTAATGCTACTCTTTTCCAACAGGAAATGCACCTTTCATATTATATTTAAAATTGCGCAGAGGTAATTCAAGGAGTGAAATAATAAATACCAAGATATATATATATAAAAGTTTGTCATATATTTCCCAAAATTATTATATTAATTCATATTTACAAATCCAAGAGAATGTTAAATTACAAATAAAATACTGGAAAAAGTTTTATATTACAAAATGTATATTTACAATTTTTGTCTTGATTCCAAAGAATACTTTACATAAAGTGCTTCCTAATTATATAAGTTATACAAATAGCTAATTACTTTATTTTAAACTAACTAAAGAGCCTCATCTGACAAAATGTTTTACATAAATAAGATGTTTTATCTTTGAAATTTTGCAGCAGTACACATTTAACAACTTGTCTGCATTAATAATATAATTACACTGACGAGCTCTTCCTTCAAAAATTCCTAATTTACTTCTGTGAAATGGTTCTTCAAAGTAGTTGTTTTCTATTGGAATACATCAGTGTAAAACCAATGAATTCACAGCTTTACTAACAGATTTAATAATTACAACATTCATATCATCACTGAGGAAGCGGGTACTTTCTACCTCCTAAGAAAATTGGTTTTGTTTCCTATGAAAATAATAACAAATTTGTAAACATATAAATCTTTCTATGGCCACACATTTTTGTTTTGGTATACAGATATAAAAGTAAGGATACTCACCAATATTACTTCATTGTCCTTTCCAAGAAACAACCATGGTTGTTTTAACTGCAGTTTTCAGGTTCATCAACATCATCCTTTGTATGAAATGGAACCTTTAAATTTTCTGGTATTGTGAATTCAGGATCCTAAACTGCTGAATTGCCTGGGTTTATTTTCTGTAGTATTTCATCTTGTCTTGCATATATCTCGTGAATATTTTTCTAGATGGGTCAAATGTCTAGCTATTACATCAAAAGCTGAAAAAATTACATTTTAAAAGTTAAAATTATAGTTAAACTATAAGAAACATCACCTAAAAAATTATGAATATAAGAGAATCTACTAACTCTTTGATTTCAATTTTTTCTCCTTGAAGACCTTTACACTTGAAGTAGATGGTACTGAAAGTTCAATAACATCAACAGTAGAAGCAGGAAGAAAAATTGTTGTTGCAGGTAGACCAATAATACATATCAGATAGTGTAACTATATACAGGTTTCCTCATTAATGTATACGTACCTATATTTGTGAGGATTGAACTAGCAATGTTATTCTCGGAGGAGATGGATAAGGCCGCTCACAGAACTCCTCTACTCTTGTAGTAGGTTGTTCTTCACTCGAATCATCTAAAATGTAGCTCCTAATTATTTACCTTTTATGCATTGTTGTGTCAGAAACAACAACCAATAAATATTGTGCATTCCGTTCTTAGTAGCCGAGTTGAATTAGAGAGATGACCTGAACAGAGAAGAGGAACCACTACAGCACAATAACAATCAGAACCGCACTTCCATTCCCGACAAGCGGAAATACCACTAGTATTACCTAGCGATAGTATTCGTAAGTATAGTAAACTCCCGTTGATCGGGGCGGCGCACAGTGGGGTCAAATCCCAAAAAGGTGGTCATTATGAGGAAAAAAAAAGTTCGGGGATATGATTTCTTTTTACGTGGTTGGCAAGTAAATTGTTTGAGCCGCCGAGAAATGCATTCGAAATGCAGGTAAGTATGCACATGTTTGTAAAAATCAATAACAAAGTGAAAGGTTAGCTGCTCGGATGCCTAACCATGCTTTCACTTTGAAATAGCCTCATCTTCAAAATTCCTCTGCAGCTACCCCATTGGCGCAATTTGCAATTCCTTAAATGGAATTGACTTAGCAATGTTAGTGGATTTGAAATGCTGTTTTACAATAGCTCCGAAACAAAATTAACAATGTTATTAACATAAAAATTAACCACTAATTTGTACAAATTTCGTTCAAAAACAAAAATATAAACTTCATAAAGTTATAGTGTACCGCATAGTCCTGCGTTCATATATATATATATTATTGTAGGCACATATCTCAGCTATGAAACCTTAAAAAAATTGGCCACCCCGAACCACCCCTCCGCGAGTAATTGATGAAATACGTGAGTAACCTCAGTATCCGTAAAGAAGCCGAAGCGCGCAGGCAGCAGGCATGGCACTTACTTATAAGGGGAACACCAGGTTTGTGGTTAACGTATTCGAACGAAACTTTCAGGGCACATTCTTTGCTTGAACATAGTGGACAGGTGTCTGACCGTTGAACTGAATGAGTCTTTGTTTATGAAAAATTAGCAACTGAAAATCGGAGTTAGGCAACCCCGCCACACACGTGCATTACCATATCGATATCGAGATTTTCAACTTAGGAAATTATTTTCTTCCATATTTTACTGATAACTTATCTTTATGAAATTAAATTTCATCTTCTTACCTTCCAAGAATTCTGTGCCTATTAGTTAGCATTTATTGTAATGCACATGTCGCCGCGCAGTGGGCTAGAATTGAAAAATGCCGGACAAAAATAGAAAAGATGTTATTTTGAGTGCGGACTTCAAAACTTCGCTGTTGAATTCAAGCAAATGGTATTTCTTAGGACAACTAAATTAAGTTTAACAGAATAGCTTTTTTCGCTAGTGTTGTGCCGCTAAACTCGTGACCAATGGGAGTCTGAGATGAATTGTTTGGCAAAACAGCAGACCTGCATCTCCTATATTTTGCCGTCCTCCGAAGGTCGAGTTCAAGAAGGAATCAAAACAGCATGCGCAATTACAAGTTGAAAACGTGCGCAACGAGGAGAGGCAACTTTCACCATTGAGGACTGAAGTTAATGATAATAAAATCAATGTATCCTACAAGCTGTAACTTACTATGATTGACGGAAAGACAGAGAGACGCTCTCACGGACACAATGTCAACACAACGGTGTTCAATCTGCAACGCTACATCCACGGAGTTCAATAATGATGATGACAACATATCTTGTCCAATAAAGGATGATTTCCTATAAGTGAAGATTTTACGCGAAAGTGCTTGAGGAAGAAGACTATAGAGGACTTGTTCGTGCGATTGATGTTACATTCCGACCCTATTATTTCAAGTCAGGTTGTAATGTGTTCCAAGCTATCAAAAGTTTTATCTTCCGAGGCCTTGCAAATATTGCTTGTATCGTACCCAGCAGAAACCGGATCGGAAGATGATTTTTTGAACGGATCAGAGTCGGATAGTCAGTAGGTATTGCGGTGTATGAGTGTGTTTGCGCGTGTCTTTTCATATACTACGTCAGAGTTTCCCAAACAATGTTCCGCGGAACACCAAGTGTTCCGCTGAACCTGAATAGGTGTTCCGCGACAATTTGGAGAGTCAATTGAGAATTGGAGAATAAAAGTCATTAAATGCTTTATTGATTCATATTTTAAGTTTTGATTACAATATTATAGTTTTATATTTTAAAAAAATTTACCAAATAAATATTTTGTTGTAATTAAATGATTTTTTAAATTATACAAGTAGAATTACCTAACCTAAAAATAATGTCTGTACTGTAGGTGCGAAGCGGAAAATGGAATTCGAAATACCTGGGAAAAAGACGGAATGTAATTAAATGTTTAAGGTATCAAAAAAACTTTAGCTTGTTTATCTTATTATATCTTCAAGGATAAATCACTTCCCTGTTTTATTTCTATTGAATACAATTTTGTATAATAGAAACAAAACAGAGAAGAGTTTCTATACAAAATTTTACCTCAATAGAAGAATCGGGTTTGTATCCTCACATCAGTTTTTATTTACTATCTATTTCCTTTCCTTGACGCCTTAAGTACGTTTCTCCATGCAAAAATCCATCACTTAATATTCGTTGGCAAAAATTAATCAACCCAATGTTGGCCCTGTGTTGGCAAAACCACCAATTTCTTCTCAAATCACTGTTGTAAATAGTCTGTTGGCCCAATGTTGGCCTTATGTTGGCAAAACCATCTATTTCTTCTCAAATCTCTGTTGTAAATAGTCCGTTGGCCCAATGTCGGCATTACGTTAGTTTTTCCACTAACCATTTGCCAACGGTGCCTACTAATTCCTGCCGTTGGCCCAACAACCTGTGTTACTAGGGGGGACTTCACTTGCAGGAACCACAGGTCTGGGCTGGCTCGCCAGTTTTCATATTGATTAGAGTAATATCAATTAAGAGAAATTGTGGTTTTTATTTCCTTCGGAAACCGAGCGACCCTGAGTTCATGCATTTCGCGGTAAATTTAATTAATTTGTTCTTTTGAATATTGGCGCCCAACTTGCGATCTTTTGATCCATTTTGATCAGTATTTTTATCTTTCTAACAGTTTACGCCCAGCGCGGCTTTTTCTTATTTTATTAAATTTTGTTTCGTTACAGTACAAAACCCCAATAATTTGCTTGATAACTTCAGTGAAAGTTTTGCATACCCGTAAATATGGCTCCGATTTCAACTAAGGTGATGTTTTCGGTAGCAGAGCAGGCCTAGAGCCGACATCGATATCAATGGGACACTAAGATTCGTGTGTTTCGTACATAATGTTCAACGCGAGCACTTCTTAAGCCTATCCTTTTGTTAGATGACTCACACCATAAGATAAGATTCCCACGAAAAAAAATTGAAAGTGCTGATTCGTTTACTCCTCACAAAAACAGAGATTAAGATTACGTTTGAGAGACAAACAGATTGATAAAACGCTCAGTTAGATCTTCTGCACGTGACTGTTTTGAAGGTGTGAATGCAAAGCTAGGCTCGTGAATAGTGCTTTTGAGAAATTCACAGTGAACAGTTCGAAGGAGACTTTAGTTTGGATTTCATAAGGTACAGATGGACATCCAAAAATGTTTTTCACATCCCGCTAATAGCTTGAGGCCTCTATTGGAAAAACGTAAGTTAATGTCTGTGCGGTTTTTTGTAAAATGATACCGATCCTTGTCTTATGATGACCAGTTATTTTGCTGTATAGTTACGAAAATAATTCAATAACCGGATTTCCATTGAAATTTGTAAAAGTATTAGAGCAATACAAGATATCAGTAAAAATTAATTTTCGATGATATTATTAATAAAACACCATTTTGGAAGTAAATCAGTCAGCTGAAAGATATTGTGCGCTTAGGTACGCACAGATTTATCAGAACTGTGACTTGATGACATGAAATAAATTTGATAGACTGTTAAAACTGTGACTTAAATTCTCCAGCTTGCTTCTCGATGCAGCCATTTTTTTCTCTGGTGATAGAATCCATGACTTATCCCGATAATTACGTGGTCATGCAATGCCCCTACAAAATCTCGGTAGATGGAAAATATTTGTTTCCTTTGAACACTCAGTGCGTAAGACTAGGTTTGCGTCAGCTCTCTGCTGGTTTAACCACCAAACTATTACTTAGCCTAAATAATTGTAAGTTGACGTCTTCATTTTTACTACCTTGGTATGTACTTGATTTGTATTTAACTTGGTATGTAACTTGATGATTCAGCAACAAGTGACTTCGAGTTCTGATACATTTACTTATTAATTAATACAAACATCCATGTTGTTATGCATCCGCTTAATGTTATAAAAATTATATTTGAGTAAATTACATTTTCCTTCCTTTTTCTCTCTTTTCTTTCGATGGCCTTTAATTATGAATATCACGATTTTCAATATATTCAATTCCCTTCACATAAAGAGGTTTCTTGCATTAGTAATCAGTAATTCTCAAAACACTAGAATACCACTTTTCATAAAATAATCAAAATATTTTGACAATGAAACTCGCTGCATTGAATCCACCATTTCTGAAATTTCTGACTTTGCATGTGTAATCAGCGACTTCACGAACGCTAGTATACTGAATTTCATGAAAATTGAAAATGATAATTATAGCATAATTAGCTTTTTGAGCCAAGGCAACGCCATTTGGGATCCACCAATTTGTTTTCAAACTATTTTAACTTCGCATTCGTAATCAGCGACCTCAAAAACCCCAATATAACAAATTTTTCCCAAGACAATTGATTTTTCGGATTTTGGCCAGCTTTTCGTGCAAACGGGACACTGTGCGGCGTATGGCAGAAGGTGCTTTAAAATTAACATTGATTATATACCGTGTTTTCCTCTCTGATGCTTCGCGGAGAGAAAGACCAGTTATTTTCGTAACATGATTGCAATGCAAATGTTTATATGTGGCTTTCGTAAAATTTCCCCAATTGCGAGACTGCTGTATAATTTAACTGCTTCCCTGGCGTGCCCGGTTGTATTCGTAATCCTATATCGCTAAAATCGAGACTTGCCCGGATATATCCGTTCAAATCTCTCATTTTCGCTACAAACTAATCAAGCCCGTCTTTTTCCGCCCTTGGCTTCCAACTCTGCTCTTAGTTCTTCGAGTCCACAAATAGACCTTGTATTTGGTTTATAAACATCTTTCTAATGTTCCATCAATGATTATCTGATCTGTGTACGTTTATAAATTGACTAATTTTAGGGAGCTTAAGAAATATTCATAGGTAGACGGAAGATCATATTTTTCATTATGTTATCCGTTCTTGCGTAAGTATATGACTATAAAAGTAACAACATTCATTTTTTACAGACAATTTAATGCAAATTACGGAAAACATATGGGGATAATTATTATTAGCTCGATAAAACATTATCAACCGTATTTTAGTAGTAAGAGGAACTCTGGTTACTGTATGAAAAGTTTATACATTTTGAAATAACATGAAAACTAATAATTAATGTTTATTTTGTTATCATATTAGTAGTTTTATCCTAAATATCATACAAAAGATTAATTTTAATATTTTATCACCTAAATTTCTTGCGGAATTTCCTTTAGTCTGCGTGATAAAAGTCACTGTCGCGTACGCGATTAAGATCTAAATCGGATGATGGTCTCTGACCTAAGCTGTCGAATCACTTATAAAATACTACTACACATATAAACGAGAAGTACTAAACGTTGAGTTATCGATATGCCTTGCGTGGTTGTGATTTTCTTAAGATAAGCGTAGAGTAAAATTTTACTACATTAGTTCATTTATGTTAAAATATGACGAACGACGTTTTAAAAATGATGGTTTCCTAAAACAGGAACCTTTATAACTTCTTTAAATTCAGGGTAATTCGAATTGTGAACTTGAGCTTTAAACATTGAAACTACATCGCTGTAACGTTTCCCAGTTTCCAGCAGTCTCTTTAATTATAATTTTTCCCTAACATTTTTGTCTGTAACCACAAGAATCGAACACTAAAACTACCCGGGTTGTCGTAATCTGTGTAGTCTGCAATCTGTTGTGTATATCTTATGCAGCTACGACTACGCCGTTCGATTTTCTTGCGGCGAGCCGATGAATATGATATTCATGTTTGTTATCATATATTATCACATATACTATCTATTTCAGTGGAAAATTGTCAAGAAGAGGAAGGAAATTGCAGTTTAAACATTGGAAATGACTTGAGTGATCATAGTGAAGACATGGAAGGTAATGAAAGGGATGGAGAACGAAGTGGAGTGGTTATCAAATCGGAGGAAGAAGGAGAGAATGAAGGAGAGTGTGTGAGTCACTTTGGAGAGAAGAATAAAATAAAGTGTGAGTTGGAAGAGCGTGCACATAGTGAGAATTTATCACTTTTCATAGACGAAGTGAGAGAAGATGATACAAGTGAATCAAAAATAAAACATAAGTGCACCTTTTGCTGCAAGAAATTCAAAAATAGAAAAAATCTTCAGTATCATTTATGGGCCCTCTCTTGTAGCAAAACATTAAAGTGTAATTATTGTGAATTTATAGCTTCCAATAAGCCAAATTTAAGAACTCACATTAGTATGCATACAGGTAAAATACCATATTTATGCAATTATTGCGAACACAGTTCTTCCAATATGAATCATTTAAAGATTCATCTTCGCACTCACACAGGTGAGAAACCATTTAAATGTGATCATTGCAATTACAGAACTTCTGATTCATCAGTTCTGAGAAGGCATAAGCGCACCCACACTGGTGAGAAACCATATGAATGTAGGATCTGTGATTTCAGGTCAGCAGATAAGCCAAGTTTAACTCGTCATTTTCGCACTCACACAGGTGAGAAACCATTTAAATGCGATCGTTGCAGTTACAGAACTTCTTATTCATCCGCTCTAAAAGGGCATAATCGCACTCACACTGGTGAGAAACCATATAAATGTAATATATGTGATTTCAGATGTGCAAATAAGTCAGGTTTAACTGTTCATATTCGTAGCCATACGGGTGAGAAACCATATCGTTGTAATTTGTGTGGATTTAGATACAGAAGTAGATCTTCATTAAAGAGACATATTTTAATCCATGCTTAAGAAAAGTAGTCTTCATTTGCATTTATGGACCCACTCTTGTTGCAAAACATTAAAGTGTAAACATTGTGAATTTATAGCTTCCAATAAGCCAAACTTAAGAAATCACATTATACTCACACTATGCATACAGGTAAAAAAAACCCTATTTTCACAAATATTGCGCACACAATTCTTCCAATATGACTAATTGAAAGATTCATCTTCACACTCACACTGCTGCGAAACCATATGAATGTATTATATGTGACTTCAGGTCAGCAAATAAGCTAGGATTAAATATTCATATTCGTAGCCATATGGGCGAGAAACCATATCGTTGTAATTTGTGTCGTTATAGTTCCACAACTAGATCTTCATTAAATAGGCATATTTTAATCCATGCTGGCAGGAAGACATTTCAAAGTAACACTTGTGATTACAGTAGTTATGAGGGTTCTTCTCTAAAGAGGCATTTCCTAAAACATACTAGTGAAAAGCGGTTTAAATCCGATACATGTGAATTTAGTACTTTTTATTCCTCAGCTTTAGCAAGGCATGTTCCTAGACATGCAGTTAAAGAACCGATTCAATGTAATGATTTTGAGTATTGTAAAATTCCCAAAGAAGAACAGACATGAGGCAATTCTAACTATTCCAGGACTCGAACCCAGATTTCCTGATTGCTAGTCAATTGCTTTCCCTGTTTATCTATAGCTATATAGCAGAACCTTCTAGCATGCCGTTCGGGAGACTTTGTAAGCAATGGCAAAATCCCTGTTTTTTATACTGAAGGAGGGTTCTTCTCTCCCTCTCTTGGTATTTCCTTGAGGAGGACATTGCCAGTGGACAATGCAGCTTAGTCGGACAAACCACAACGCCCAACACAGGAGATCGATTCCTGCTTCAATTTCCACTCCTGTCTGGCTTTTATCATGTCTGTTCTTATTTTTGAGTTTTCGTAGATGCACAACTTTACACCCAGAGTCACCATGCACATTTTCTTAATGAATAGTACTTTGTTTAGTTCATCCTTAACCCATAATTAGTTGCACCAGGTCATATTGACCCAACCGGTTGTGATTTGATAATTTCTGCAATACAATAAAGTTGTTTTCAGTTATTCTTCACTTAAGTCTCCTATTTCTTGTCCATTTATCACTAAGTAATATTTTATTTGCAAAATGATCCTTTGGTTCTCTGAAATTGACTTATTGACCTGATGCTACCATCAGTGCAAAAGTTTGTTCTTGCTTTTGACCCAACACTTGGTTGATTCTTTTTAATGGCAAATGGTGTAAAACTCACTAATTTCATTGAATATTTTCATAAGAAATTCATGTTTGTACTAGTTTACGTTTTCCTTCGTAATAAAATTTTAAATTAGAATTGCAGTGATACAGTAGTATTTTTATGATTTTTTGTTTGAAAAAGTGGCTCTATTTTATAACCAAAAAAAGAGGCAACAGCTCTTCCCCAGCTATATATTATGGGAAGAAAAACTACGGTATCCGTAAATATACAATAGCTTAAGGAATATTTACCTCATAAGATTAAGGGCCAAATTTTACAACAGCACTCAAGTGGTCACTCGTACTCCATACGTCACAAATCTACACTTGAATGTTTGCGTCGAATTTTCAGTCGCAGAATGAGAGGAGTCGAGTCGAGTTCACTCAAATTGTGAACATCGTTGGAGGGTACTTACGCCAGAGATTTTAATTTGTGAATTTGGCTGATTCAATCCGAGAGTTTTACTAAATAAGCGGTTTTGTTATTTTAAGTAAGCCCGCGTTATTTCATTAAAATACAATTTGCAGCCATTGGTGGCTAGTTTCAACAATTTGTGTTGCATTACTTGTTGTATCTTGGTACTTTTTTCTGCTTTTGTGTCGCAGAGTCGTTTAAAGGCTGTTCCACACATTTAAACCTGGTAGTTTTATATTTTTCATTCATCGTAATGAAAGGTATGGAAATGCAGAAAGTTTTTGAGGACAATTTCCATGAATTCATGGAATATGCATTGGAGGAACGGTGCACGTAAGTTCCGAGAACTTAATTCAGAGAGAGGAGTAATCATATAGAAAAGCGGTTCCCTATTGCTGGGATGCGACCCACTAGTGGGTCATGGAATGGTTAAGGGGAGGGGGGGTTGCGACTCAATCCTAAAACTATCAGAAACCATCGAATAAACCATCATATCTGCAATACCTGATGGTAAATATATACATGAGGAAGGAGTAAACATTCTTTAATTCATTAGGTTTAATGTTTGAAATTTTCACAAATCACCATAATTTCTCTAATTGCGAAGAGTAATAAAATTTTATTTAATGGTTTTTGGGAACCATTCACTTCATAAATTAAATTACAATAAATCAGCAAAAAAACCTTTTTCTATTTCGGTGAGTTATAAAGTTGCAATATAAATTTAAAAAACAAAAAGTTCTGTTTTCATGAAGATGTTAATAGGTTACTCATGAAATAAAGTAATAAATGAAATTATTAGTGTGTATGAGTTGGATATTAAAATGGTATATTTTCATGGACTTAACTTTTATTATTTTTTATTTTCTCCTTCTTATTTTCAGCCTCGAGCTTAATAATCTCTTCTTGCTGCTTTTATTCTGTCTCCTTCATTCTGTTATCCAACGCGGCTGCCATCATTATCTTTTCATGGAGCAGCCTCATGTTAATGCTTTTCTCTTTCCAGTCTTAATTCCAGTTCCCATTCCACTGCAGCACTTATGGACACATAGCAACTCTGTGCCCTAGAGGTGGATTCGGTGGAATTTTTTCCAGCAGGCTTATTGCAAGAAATGGGAGTCATACGTATCACTGTGTCACTTGCTGGTAAATACAAAACCGTTAAAGGTAAACTAAATTAGTATATAACTGTAGAATACATGCGTTGTGAAACCTTAAGTAAAACAAGTATTGTACAAATCCTCTCCCAGTCGCTGCTCTTCATTATAATCATTTACCATTTCCAGTATCATATCGCTATCCCCATGGCCGGATTAAAGGGGGGGGGGCAGTGGCCCCGGGCCTCCACCACTTGGGGACCCCCACCAGCAGTGATAATAGTTTCTGTCGAAAACAATTTTTTCTGTACCTTGTATCAAAAAACTAGCTTTCAATGATTAAGCACATCAAAGTAATTCTGAATTCGAAAAAAATAGACAAAAACTTTTCGATGAATTGCTTAATAATCAAGTTTTCCAGTTAAAAAAAGTGGTAAATATAATGAACTAATGTACCAAAATTTTGAGCATTCAAAAGATATGTACACTTTATATTTGCTGCTGACTTGATACTAGAATCGGTGTAAATATAAGTATAAGTATCGATATGTTTTTGAAAAAGTATAAGAAAAGGGAAAGCAGGAGAAGTGTGCTGTGAGTGGGCAGTGGTGAGAAAAAGTCGGTGCCAGAGATGGTGTAGTGAGTGTGGATTGGGACATGAGGAGTGGGAGAATTTCTCGCACAATTTTCACGCCCTGCCAGGATATGTGCGATTTGGCGCCATTCTGGCGATTTTTCGTCAACCTTTCGTCAACCTCAATAAGAACCATGATTTTGAGGATAATACGTTGCCTTGGTCCCTCGTTTTGAAACGATAACCCAAGACAATGTAGGGCATCTAATATAATGTAAGACACCCAAGAAAATGCAAGGGGCCCAATGACATAGTGAGAATGGTAGGCAAGGAGTGAGTCAGGGAGTAAGTTTAGATGAATTTTCTTAGTCTTCTCGTGTCAACGACTGTGAGTGAGTCTTTACTGAACATCTGTAGCTACAGGAACAAAATATCTTTTTGCAATGAGCAAACAAAAGCAAATGTGTATTTATCTTCAAACGAAGCTTAAAATATTAAGTGAGGTGGAACGCGGAGCACGGAAGAAAACTCAGATTGCCCACGATTTTGGTATTCCAAAATCTCCTCATTGGTTTGTCAACGATAATCAAAAATCACAAAAAAATTGACGAAGCGGCTGAATCAGGAGGTGTTGAGCTGAAAGGAAAGCGCATGCTTGGATCACATCTTAAGGACCTCGAAGATGAATTAATGGAATGGTTTAATCACGTTCGAGCAGCAGACGTGCCTAGAAGTGGACCCTGTTATACAGCAAAAGGCATTGTCAATTGCATCCAGTTTGGGAATGAACGACTTTAAGTGCTCCAGTGACTGGCTGTGGCGATTTCAAAAACGCCGTGGAATCTCTTCGAAAGTGATATATGGGGAAGCAAATAAAGTGAACGAAGGAAGTGTCAATGAGTGGCTGGCTGATTTTGAACTTCTTCGAGAAAAGTACTCTCCTCGAGACGTTTTTAACATGGACGAAACGGGTGCATTTTATAACCTCTTGCCAAGCCGCACTCAGAGAATTAAGGGAGAGAAATGCCATGGAGGCAGTCACAGTAAGCAGTGATTGACCGTTGTTCTCACTTGCAATTCGGACGGAAGCTAGAAGTTACGATGGTGGGTGATTGGAAAATCGAAGAGCCCCCGATGCTTCAAGCACATTGATCTTTCAAAGCTGCCCTGCGATTACTCCCACCACAAGAAGGCATGGATTGACGGCACTGCATTTCGTGAATGGCTTGTGCGATTTAATAGACGTATGGCTGCTCAGAATCGTCATGTGTTACTCACGATGGACAACTGCGCTGCCCACAACCTGAGAAAGGTTTGGTTTTTTTCCGCCAAACACAAAGAGGCGTTTGCAGCCAATGGATCAGGGAATCACCGCTCTACTGAAGAGGTATTATCGGACTCATCTGGTACGAGCAGCGATCCTCGCAGCGGAAGGAAGTGTTTAATTAAGTTGGACTCTTTTGTATGCTTTAAGAGCGATTGGAGCAGCTTGGGAATCTGTTTCCGCAAAGCATATTAAAAGTTGCTTCGATAAGGCTTGGACCCATAGTGATGTCGATTATGCTGTTGGACAAGGAGCGGCTACTGAAAAGGACACACCTGAGGAATGGGAGCTTATGCAAGCACTTTCGTCGGCAATGGTAAGTATCGTGAGAATATCTCCGCAGTTTGAGCGTTGATTGTATCTTCTTTAAAACATCTTTAAATTGAGTTTTTGCTTAAAATTACCAGGTTGAGTTAACGTTTGAAGAATATTTGGAGTTTGACAATGATTTGGCCGTATGTTCCTTTCCTGACGAGGAAGTAAACGCGAATAGCAAAGAATCATCTTCGGATGAAAGTGAGGAGGAGTCGCTTGAGCCTCCCACCCGTGGAGAAGTCACAACGGATCTAAATGTGCTCCAAAGATATGCAGCAACGGCAGATGTTTCCAGGACCTTTTCCGATAACTTAGATCGGATTAGACTTGACTGCATGGACTATTAGCGCCCTACTCTTCGGCAAAAGAATTTACATGATTTCGTTAAACCTAATAAAAGCTAAAATGTTGACTTTGAAGACTGGTTATTTTTTTAAATTTATGTAATGCCTGACTGTGATGTAAAATTTAAAAAAATACCAATTTATTTTAGGTTTATCGCAAAAATAAAACTACGGAATATATTTACCTACCAATTGGTAAAGGAAGATTTAATAGAGATTTTTGTGATCGTTGCTTAAACGTCAACATCATAATAGACGTCAGTATATCAGCAGGTATAATCGCACTTTTTTGCCGCGATTCGGTTAACACGAATTTTTTCATAACGCGAACACTTTGCCCAGTCCCTTGAGATTCGTGTTAGCGAGGGTTTACTGTATAACAATTTTGTTCACATTCTCGTGATAGTTATCATGGATAAGAGTAATTGGTGAGGTAGTTTGTTTTTTGGTATTTTTTTGCACATTTGTCAAGAAAATCTTGAAAATTTTTGTGATCAAGTCCAGTTTTGGGATTTCTAGTATTCTCCATTGTACAATTTAGGTTAGGTACGAGGGAAAACGGATTGTTTCTTGTGTAGCAGTAGATTTGTTTTGCGGAATAATTTGTTTATTTGAAGTAATTAACATAAAAACTTATCTATAAAATTCGCATATAATCCGTTATTTTGTCTGTTTTTCCTTTTTTACCTATATAATGCAATTTTCTTCGCAGCCGATAGCCTCATTTAAGATATTAATTAAATCGGCATTACTTTGGTTAAGACTACATTCTGCTAATTCTTTTAAAGAAACCAACATTTCTCTGTAGGACTTTTTGTTTCCTCAGATATTACGGTTATATTTACTTCTCCGTCGGATTCACAGGCTTTGTCTTCCATTATAGTGTGTGTAATGGAGCCATCTTCATCGCTCTTCAGAAGATCAGTGACATGATTGGATAGAATTGGTTTTCTTTATCGGTCTCGGGGACCAGTGCTGACAAAAATCCCGCTTTAGCGAAACATTGTTTAATAGCTGATGTTTTATTATCTTTCACTTCCTAATTAATCCAATTTATGGCATCCAGCGCTGATATTATTTTATCACCTCCGACACAGTTAAAGCAGTATCCGCAGCAGCCACTAATGATTGCATCATGTAATTTCTATATTGTGCTTTCAGCGATCAAATTACTCCCTCATCCATTGGCTGAGTGATGCTTGTTGTGTTTGCCGCAAACCAGGCTAGCTCCACATTGGAAAGGCGAATTTTAGGGTGACAGGTTGCGTTATCGAGGAATAGTATGTCTTTCCTATCTTTCCTCTTCATTCCGGCATTGAAAGTTTTCAGCCACTCTTCCATGATTGAAGCCGTGTTCCATGCTTTTTTATTATTTCTCTATGCGATCGGTAGCTTCCCAATGGCAACGTTTTTGAAACATCATGATCGAGCTGATTTCCGGATGACAGGATGCTTTAGGAGCTTCCCAGCCATATTTCCACAAATGAAAATGATGAAACGCTCCTTTGAGTGCTTCCTTTCTAAGAAATAAGCGTAAATTTAAGATAATTGTTTCCATGTATGCACTAATTTCAAGAAACAGAACTTGGAAAAGGATAAACCATAGCATTTTTCTACTTTAACACAAAATGTTTTAGACACCAATGCCCTATAAAGCAGGTTTTTCTCACCCCCTTCCTTGTGAGTGTTTTCCTGCAGTGGATTTTTTTCCCCTAAGAATCTCTTAGGTTTTTTACATCCACAATTCTTCTAATTTTTTCTATTTCTTATTTTATAATTAATGACGATGGGTTGGATGGAAGAAGAGACTTTTAAGTCTTAATCTCGCCCAAATAAAGACGATTTATTATTATTATTATTATAAAACATTCCGGTTTCGTCCCCGTTGTAGACATCATATGGTTAATAGTCTTAATTTATTCTTGAACATTGCCTTTCCAGTCCTCTACAGTTTCCACATCCACGTCGTTCGAGTTGCCGACGCCTATGTTCCATATAACATTGTGCCTTGCTCTGAAGCTCTCCAGCCAACCATTCGCGGCCTTATAATCAAGTTTTCCTAAAGAAACTGCAAACTCCTATGCCTTTTCTCGCACAATTGGACCTGATAAAGGAATATTCCTCGATATTGCTCATACAAACCAGTCACAAACAATTTTTTTTTAAACTCTTCATATTCGCAGAGAGGAGTTTTCCTCTTTGAATGTAAATGTAGGCCTAAATTAATGGACAGTTATTTCATGATGTGTTGGTTTGCAAACTATTGTTGTTTTGGATATGAAGAAATACGTTTCTTAAGACCAACCCCTTTCAAACTCTTTCTTAATTTTCTCTTCCTTCTTGGACGGCCGCGGTTAGCATGCCTGCATGTTAATACTCCAACGCCAAGGTTCAGGGTTCGAATCCCGGCTATCCAGATTTTTCTGGCAAGGTAATGGTAATATGTGTTCGTCTATTGTTACTGTTATTACCTTACTGTAAATTGGTGTTTCGCTGTATGTGATGAATTGATAAAAAAATTTAAAACATTATTGCTTTATAATCATACGTCACACTTACACCTCTCTTCTACCTGCTTTACGGAAAGCTGTTCGTTCGAAGCACTCGATCAATTCCAGTTTATTTTTCAGCGTTAATACGTTGCGTGGTATTGCAGAAATGAATCAGCAGTTCCCCTAAGGTACTCTGGTGTGGTCTTACCCTGTCAGCAGCACGTAGGAAAACGATTCCGTCTTCTTCAGAGACGAGCAAGGCTACACAATAATTTTTATCCCTTTCCGCAGTAAACTGTCCGAGGTTTAATCCTCACTAATATAAGAGGCAAAACTTAAATGCCCACCTACATATTAGCTAAAAATGATTCCTTTGTTCAGCTATGTTTATAAAGAGCTATTCATCTGCAAATTGAGATGGATAAGGAATGTCTCGGTCTGAAAAAGGAGTGGCAGAGAATCCTAATTGCATTTGTGTGTTGGTGTCTCGACTTTCATAAACATAGGTACAAAGGAACCCTTGTCCACTACAAAGCTCTTGAAATGATTTTTACGATAGAACGCTAATGATTTAGGATAGCATCTCCCATGAGAAAGCTTTGCATCTTCATAGTCACCTCAAGTGATTCAGATCGCAATTGGAATTGCTCTTTGCAATTCCGCTTAGCCCAGGTTCACGTGGCCGGGAATCGATTCCGTTTCCGCGTTTGACAGTTTCTGTTCAACACAGGGTACCAATGCACGTAAAACCCTATTACGACCGCCGGGACCAAAATTTTTTTCCGGATAAGACAGGTTTCCGTTTTACTCAGGTTCCGCTTAAGGCAGGTTTCACTGTATATGTATACATATATCACTGATAATATGACTTTCGAGTAAATTTTAATGACATAGTGCTTTATTATCATTCGCACTTAGGTTGAAGAATAGTGCAGGGGGGACATCAAGTGGGACTGTTCCAAAACAAAGAGCCAAGCTTGATGATAAAAATAAGATTTAGATTGACGAAATTCAAAGCTGTTTCCTCGAATGATACGATTTGAACGAGGGGAAAATACGAAAAATAAAAGTGACATCGATATTTCCGAGAGATAAATTTAATGGTTACATAGCTCAGTGTTAGAGCACTCGCCCGGAAAGTGAAAGATCCTGGGTTTCGCCCCCAGTGGAATCAGAATTTTTTTTCGGAAATATCGATCAATTTTTAGTTGGATGGCACAAATGGTTCAAATTGATTCATTCTATGACACCATTTATAGATAATTTTTTTTATTTACAAATGAAACGTTTCCGAATTACAGAAGTATTGGCAGTTTAATATGGCTGATCGAAAAGAGGATCGACATAAGTTTCAGCGTAACCATCCATCTGGAGCACAAAAAAGAAAAGAAGCTTCCGAGAAGGAAAAACACCATGAGCAATTGCTGTCGAAAATTCCATAAATAATCAATTATTTTTCTGTTCATGGCAGTGACGCTCGAACTCGAATTTCTAAAAAAAGGATTTAGTTTCTGTATCAGGCAACAGTGAAAGTCCTTCACTATTCCCATAGAATCCAAAAAACGCGATAATCCGGCCACAATTAACAGTGAGTCTGTATCAGACAACTTATTGTTGGATTCTGATACAGTCATAGAGTCACAAAAAAACTCAAAGGTAAAATGTCAATGTCAAATGAACAAAGTACTATTTGTTTACCTTTTGTAATCTCAGAACTTATGAATTCTATGATAAACCTAGAAAATTTTGCTAATATCTGCAAGTTTCTGAAAAGTGTCATAAAAGTTATCATATATTTGAAAGTATACTGTATAAAGAATACTATATAATAGACTATAAAAAAGTATACTTTATGACAAATTATAAGATTTTGAACCCTTTATAAGGTAACCCTGCAAGCTTTATTTACCTTTGTAAGACCCTCCGTACAGAATCTTTTGCAGAACTCATAAAAATCTTTCTAATCTTGAAAATTCCTGAGAAGAATTCTAAAAGGAGCGCATTGAAAAAGGGCGAAAATTGGTAGAGATACCAAATGAAAAAGTCCGATAAGTTTCATTCGGATATCATATAAATTTACAAAAATGTTATCAATTTTCTCTAAAACCTACATGACTTTTAAGAATTCTATAAGTTTATGTACGAAATTTATAAGTTTTGAGGTTATTTGTGACACCAAAAAGTATTTGATTGGACCGGTAATTGATACTTATTTCCAATAACAGGGTAGTACTTCAACAACATTAACTGACTCCGAGGTAACACTAGAAAATGAGAATCTACCTGAATGATGTTGGTCTTTGGAAAGAATCGTTTAATGGCGATGAGATAGAATATTGGATCAAGAAAGGATCAACAGATCCTTTCTTGATCCAATTTAATTTGAGATATAAGTTTGTTATTTATCTGAGAAAATAATTGGAAGAAGATTTTATAATGATAAAAATTATATGTTGGTAACCCTGCTGAAAGTGGTTTTATGCATTTGTAAATGTTATAAAACGATTTTGCGTGGACGAAAACCCCAGGATGGAATTTTTCACGACATAATTCGAAAAATTCTTCCGCTATCGTATTCGCTGGAGGTTTTTCCCGAAGCGCGAACGAGTGGTTTTATATGCTATATGCAACGCTGTCATTGAACCGTTTCTTCCTTTCAGGAAAATCACTACTGAACTGACACGGAGCGAAAAACAAGAGTCATGGTTAGAAATTTAGTAAAAGAAAGTAAAATATCTATTTTCCAGGATACCAGACAAATTCATCGAGTACTCCTGAAGAATTCCCTGAGTTTTTCAGGTTGGCGGACACTCTGCAATGTTTAAAACCCTTTTGACATTGTTTATGACTCATGCACATTGCTATTTCTGGCAGTAGGCTTAGATTCATTTGGAAAACTAAATTAGAAATAATTGTCCGACGAAATTGTGCCTTCAAGCGGTAATAGAAATACGTGCATTCTTATAGAAATATTTCCGAAACGTCTAAAGAAGAATATACGACATTTTGGCATAAAAATAAATGTAATGTGGTGCAAAAAATGGAAATTAGATATTAACGTAGGTAAATGCTCCGTAGTTACTTTCTTCGAAAAGAAAAAAAATGCGTCCAAATCACCCGTTCAAAATAAATGGAATGAATATAAAAGTAGTAGATTCAGTTGAATATCTCGGGATCAACATTACTAATAACTTCAATTGGAGCACGCATATTCGAAAGATCTGCGGCAAAGCAAGTAAAAGGCTTGGCTTTGTAAAGCGTATTGTCGGTAAATGCGATGAAAAGGTGAGAGAGCGATGTTATTTTACCTTGGTCAGACCCATTCTGGAATATGCGGCAAGTACGTGGGATCCCGCGGATGAAACGTGTACTCGAGAAAGTGCAGCGTAAAGAGGTTCGTTTTGTTAAGAAATGCTACGATAAAAAAAGCAAGCGTTACAAAAATGTTCTTAGACGTAGGTTGGGAATCCTTGAAAGAAAGGAGATTGGAAGGTAGGCTGAGATTGCTTAATAAATTCAGGGAAACTACATTTGCGGAAGATACAATAGGAATCATGCAACCCTCCTGTTACCTCGGTCGATCCGATCGTGAGTGAAAGTTAAGAGAAATAGATGCTAGGACGAATCGTTTTAAAAATTCATTCTTTCCGCGAACGATACGCGACAATAACCGATTAAGGAAGTAGTTTAGATTCCACTGCTGTTTACACACCCTGCCACACGCCGAAAGGCGGCTTGTAGGGTAATGCAGATGTAATAGACCACTGACCCTCTTATAGAATTCGAAATTTCTACAATAACGGGATAATTACGAAATTATTTTTTAATTGTGCATGCTTTTCTTACGGAGCATTACTAACAAATGATAAACGATTATATATAAATCTATACACCGAGATTATTATACAGAAGCGCGTCTGAAACCCCTGCCATAGACCAGAATATTTAGAGGCGCATGTCCACTTACCACAGCACTCTTGGAGTTCGATCAAAGAGTAGCATAGTATCCGAAATGCGTTAGCTGCGACTCAAGCGGGCATTTAATGATTACTTAACCTCCTTAACGTCTTCGAATGGCAATTTCTGCGTCGCATTATATTCTTCTTATTAATCTCATTTTAATTATTCAACTACCTGCTATTCACTTGGCGTTCTTTTTCGGTATCTAATAATATAACGCTAGTATCTATATATCTTATACTCGAATTAACAATGTTTTTTAAGTATGCAATTCACTAAGAACATTTAATTATATTTTATGGTAGTCTCAAAGGTAGTTTCATTTATCAAGAATTGCTTCCCAAAAATTTCAATTTGTATTCTTCTCTGGGTGATAATGTTACTTGCCCCTCATATTCAATATATGCTTTAAAGTTATCATCAGACCTTCATTACAAAGGCAAATCCCATCTCACTCCCTACTTTCCACAATTATCTTATTATGACACCATTATATATGACTTCCATTCAATCCATGACAAAACCCTTTACAGATTTTCAAAACAACACAATATCTTCCTTATACAGGTTATTACAACATACCTTAGATCAGATGCTCACGAGCGGTATTCGGTCATGTAAAAACTCCTTGATATAAAGGCGAAATTCGTTTTCATGTTATAAGAGAATCGCCTTTTCACCTACGATTCTTAATAAAACGACTAGGCTGATTTTATTCCAATTTTGCACTAGCCTCCTATCTTTCCAGTCCAACGCAATTTTCCTTTTTATTCCCACCAGTTTTTGCAATTGACTATCGCAAATCTTTTCAAAATCGACAAAACATTCCCGTATATACTCAAATAATAGGATTCCTTCGAAAAGTACCCGCATTACCCCTATCGTACCTCTTATTCCCTTCCCATCTGAAAATCGAGAGGGTTTTCTCAGATTTTCCCTTTAATTAATTCTTAAATCCGAACATTAAGGCCCATTAGAAACCCTTTTGCCGCGTGAGATATTAATTTAATTGAACGATATTCCCGACGTTCATCTTGTATTTGAAATCGGATAGGCATACAAAAATTCTCTGGTCAATCTCATCGTAATTTTTCTACATTAATCTAGGAAACATTTCTGTTCCTTGTCCTCCAGATTCTTATGGAAATAACTGGAATATCACAATTGCAATCTAAGATATCACAGTTACAATACCGTTCTGTTCCAATCCTTGCTTCAATTCTTAATCTACGCTGGTATCAGCAGCTAATTAAGCTGGATGTACCTGCTATTGATTGTAATATAACCAAGTAACGGCCCACACCATCGATTTTACCCTGGTATGTTTCGTGTATATTTCCCCGACAATTGCTCAAAGGATTCTTTCCATCATAACCTTGTAGATTGCAGTCTTTTGGATGATATTTATCATAAGAGTACTGAAAACTCAAAAATTATCTGCAGTGAGAACATTTTGTGAAAGCCGGTTTCTTGCACTGACAGGCTCTAAGGATTCGTTTTCTCCGGTAAAGCAAAATAATTCACTTTTAAAAAGAATTCCCTATTAACAGTCCGGCGAAAGTTAATAGATAACGCAAATAATATGTCATTCCTCCCCCTACCCTCATCCCCTCCCTCTACCCTCATCCCCTTCATTTATTTATTATTATCATTACAAAAATATCACAATTGGACTAATCGTCCGATGGCAACACATATCAAATACATTATACATACATACACATATCCTATCTGTACATAATTTTAATACAAAAACGTCTCAAATAAAATACTTCTTTTCCCTCATTTTACAAGTTTTTTCAGGGTTCCCAGTAGGTCTTCACGGCTACCGTAGCTGTCCCAGGGACAAGTCCCCACCGTACATCACCCTACGAGGCAATCCCATGCTCCAACTGTACTCGTCAACGTAAAGCTCACTCGTCCTTCATATTTTTACCCAATCTTTTTACAAACTCCCTATGAAGTTTTGGGAAGGGCTCCAAGACTCCTGCAGGCATATCATTCCAATCTGTAATAGAAAGATTTAGAAAGGAGACTTTACAAACGTTTGTTCGCTGTTTTATTAATTTAAATTTATGTCTAAGGTCTTTTCTGCCACACATTTTGCCATAGTGACTATGTTTGATAATTCCTCAAACGAATTAACTCCTGTGTATACTTTAAAAAATTTAGCAAGCCTTTTCTTTAATCTCCGCTCCTCTAAACTTTCCCAACCTAATTCTCCTAGCATCTGAGTAACGCTAATATTGCATATCTGCCTAAGACGAATCTTGCCGTCTTTCTCTGTACCTTTTCTATTTTTCGCTTTAAACCTACCTCATGCGGGTCCCATAGGCATTCCCCATATTCCAAGATTGGAGCAAATGATTCGTACGCAGCCTCCTTAACATTCTTATTTGATTTCCTAAGCGTACGCACTAGGAAGTTTAATACTTTGTCGACTTTCAAAATTATTTGCAATGTTTGTTCCATTTACAACTGAATGTTAATCAACGTTATGAAAAAATTGAAAATAAAAATCTCCATTTAATGTTCGATAATCTGAGGGAAAAGTGGTAGGAAATTAAATAACGATAAACAAAAAAAATGAATTGAAATGAAATAAATTCATTGGATTAACATTGGGTTTGAAGATAACAAACAAATAAAAAATTTAAATCATAATAAAAAACAATGAAAATATATAAATTAAAATCATAAATTGAAAACATTTAAAAATATATTTATCAAAAAAGAACATAAAAACATGAAATGGTATGTAATGGTAAAAATATGAAATAAAATATAAAAATAAGAAATAAACGAAAAGGACAAAGCAGATGAAGGGCTTCGTCTCATCAAAGTTTTAATTAAAAAACGTAATACTCCCTCTTCATTGTCTGGAGATGTTTGGGCAGGGGGTGTAGTCACAACACTTAAATTTACACCAGTTAACAACATTTTCCTGTTCTACTACTGCCTTCAATTCTAAATCTTTGATGTTATATTTCATGTTCTTCCCGGACAAATGCTCAACATATTCTTTCTAACGTCACCTTATGCTGGCTGGATAAGTGATTTCTCTTTTTAACTTTTTAACTTTTAAATTCCATCGCTAATTTCTTTCCCGGTCAATTGCTTCACCTTTCGACATAATAGGTCTTACTCCATCTTTCATTACTTTAACGACGTAATTCCGGTGTCTGGTATAGGCAGGCATACGGATCACTACTTTGTTCTAAAGCGGAATCGTCAATCGGAGGAGGTTTGGAGAATTTATTCCTTGTTAACGAATTTAGGAAACGGCGGCTTTACTCCTCTGTTGTCATTTTCATTGTTTCAAAATGAGTTTCTGGAGCAAAAAATTAAGAAAGACATACATTCAGAAATTTATATGAATCTATAAACAAGCGAACCTCCTCTTTTCGCACACTATTTCAAATTATACTTTCTTGACCGACGATTGGGATCTTAAATATAATTTCTTTAGCCATCCGTGGTTATGGATATGCGCGATACTTCAATTCATAAATCACTGCAGAATCTTATCTTTGCTCCAATCCTTCTGTCCCCTCATCAAGCTTTGAGAAGCTGAGGACGTTACCAAACCCAACTCACCAATCTTTCGCTGGCTGCAGATGCTTCGAGGTACTTCGTGGAGGTCCATTTCTTTACTGGTCCACTGATCTTTAGGCAGTTTTTGATGCTGCAGTAGAGACTGAATGTCTAGCTAATTGTTCTGTGTGTGCCCGGATACAGGTTTGAAGATTTATTTCAAACTTAAGCAAACCATCCTACTAATCTTGGGGGTTAATATATTCTTAGAAAATGATTCGATGAAAAACTTAGCGATTCCATCAAAATGAACGTTGGTAATTGTCAGTGGAAGCCAGTGACGTGCAGCAGCCGAGATTGTTCCTGCAAGGAAATTGCGGATGTCAAAGAATTTCCGTCATCTACATCTAGTTTACGGCTTCTAACATACTTGTTCAAGGAAAGACATTTAAAATTGGAATAATAATTTTTTAAATAATATAATGAGCAAATTGCTGTTGTTTTAGAGGAAAGATAGAGCACGTAGTCCTAAATTTAACATTCCTACTTGTTTACCCGATGTACATTGTTTCACAGTCCCCACAAACCAACTTATAAATACCAGAATTTGAGTCTGGGGGTGAAACATCTTTACTGTTAGAGAAAATATTTCCAATGTGTTTTGGGACATAAAGAGCAAGCTTCAGTTTGAACTTATGGAGAACAATTCTATTACTTAATGGACGTAAGGATGGTTACTAAAATCACCGTGGTTTGAATAAAGATAAAGGCAATGGGGGGAATGGAAAAGATTAAATTAGAAGAACAAGAAGAACAACAAGAAGAAGAACAACATTAATTAAACAAGAAGTGATTCTGAGCCAAACAAACTTCGACCGATTTCAAGCAAAGAGTTCATTTTCCATGTAATTACCGCACAGCAAATCCTTCACCTGCGAAAAAAAACATTTCCTGCGGAAATCAAAATACTTCGGGTTATTTATTCATCATGAATACAAACCTCTACCCATCCTGCAGTAGTACTTTACCAAGTGGGATATCAATTGGCTGATTTATGTCCTGCAAATATAGAATTTAATAAATAAAGGACGGTTTTCCGGGTAAACGGTAGATTTGCTAATCCCAAAAGGAGGGTGGTTCTTGAATGTTGCATTGGGAACTATGTCCCAGCCAAATTTCAATCAGAACTGAGGTTAAGCTACCGCGTGAGCAAATTGAAGCAGGTTCCGCTTATCATTTCAGTAATAAAATCCCTCTGGAGATGAATATCGCGAGGTATTCGATTAGAGGAAAGATCCCTTAATGATATGCACTATTCCGGACTGAAACTCCAAAAGTAAATGTACGATATTATTTTGACATTCCAGCCCAAATGCTATACCAACCATTACGGGTACCTCTAAAATGTATCGCCCAATACTTAAGATCATCGCCCATTTCAAGACATCATATGGCGCCATGTTCACACGCTTGCCGTGAGACAGTATCAACTTAAAAACCCCTAAATATAACCATTATTTTTATCCTTAATTGTACCGGAAATTTTAACCTTAATTAATCATTAAGCAAACCCCTTATGTACCCTTAAATCTAACCATAATTGTACCCTAAATAAAACCCATAAATGCCTTAATAAAACACTTAATTTTAATCTCTATGTAGCCTTGGAAAACCCTTACTTTTACCCTTAATTTTACCGCAAATTTTACTCTGAAACGAAATGGCCAATAAATCACATAGAACAACCCTTAATGTATTCTTAAATATACCCCTAATTATACCTTAATAAAGCACAAAATTATATCCTTTGCGCACTTAATGAACCCTTTATAAAACCCTTATTGGAACCATCAATTGTATCCTTAAAATTAACCCTAAATGAAAGACAGTAACACTCGTTGAATAAAACCCTTAATATTATACTTATTAAACTCTTAATGTTCCCTTTATGAAACCCATATTTGTACCCTTTTATATAACCTTTATTTTTACCCTTAATTGAACTCTCAATGGAACCCTTAGTAAGCTCTCTTACGAAGCTTATGCGTCTCATAAAAGAGATACTCACTCATCAGGAATTTCGTATTTCAGTCAGAGCCTGGATTGACGCAACCATCGCTCCGTCATGGGTATCTCTCCTCATCTACTCAAGACTTCTGTTGCGAACAGAGTTGTGGAAATTTAGACACTCTTCCCCTTCCTTCGTGGAATAATGTTCCTACTGACATAAAACCAGCCGATCCTGGATCGAGGGGGGTGCTTCTCCCCTTCGAAATATTGAATGGTCGATTCCTAAAGGGACCGACTTTCTTCACAGTCACCGAAATTAATTGGCCTTCAGGACAATATTATCCCCGTGTTAGTCCAGTCATACCGGAGAAGAAATCGCCCCTAGTGACTACTACAGGAATGGTCAAATGATTCAGAGCCCAAAGTAATGCATCGAGACCCTTTCTTCATTCATTCGTGTTACTAATGGTGTAAACTCAGCAATTTTGAATCTGAGTTCCAAGGCTCACGGTTTGGCTTCCGCCGGATTGTTCTCTTTTGCAACCCCATACTTTGCTTTTCGGATTTAGATAACCAAACGAAGCGGATTCAGCGATTTTTTTGCAATTTTGAAGAAGTCCATCTTTGACAGGATGTTACATGGTGAATGCAATGCTTTGAAATTGAATATGCTATGCTCACCGCAGTTCTTAACGAAAACCACTTTAACTTGGCAAGCTTAGCTTAATTATTATTATTTCCAGTTAAATTTCAAAGCACAAATATGAATGTGAAGATTAGCTACTCGGTTTCAACCTTTAAAAACATGAAGCAATGAGCAATACCCGCTCCTCGAACAAAAGCTCAAGTTAATCAGTGGCATGAGATTAGAATTAGTAAGCATCTACAGATATTTAGGTGTCCTCATCAGCAGGCCCATGCGCCCGGAGGGGGGGGTTGGGGGTTCGAACCCCCCCATGAGGATCCTTCATTCAAAAAGTTCCACGAATGATGAATTGAAGATAGGATAAAGTGAAATTATTTTATTCAATGTTCCATTTCGTAAACTTTTTCTTCCAAAATTTAGTGCCTCTTTCAACTTTCATGTTAACCTCTGTCAGGACTCCTTCTTTCGTCTCGGTGAGTCACACTTTCGCGCTAATCAGAAATCGAGTTTCACGAACAAAAGGGCCCAAAAGCCCACGCTACCAGCGCGCACCTGACTGAAAAACCCCTCCAACGAGCAAATCCTGCGCACGGCCCTGCTCATCAGAAGTTATTTTTCGTTTAAAATGCACATCCATGACGTAGTTGGGTCTGCTATGGGGTTGTGTAACCGCATCCTCCGAGGTAATTCAATGAGAGTAAAAGAGGTAGCTTGTTTTTCTCTTGGAGCTCGTGCAACAAGATTTAGCTGTTAGTTACGTTAAAAGAGACTCCAGGTTTGATAGCAGTGAGTTCGAAATGATCAGAGCACCCGATTGGGAACCTCATAAGACTGCAAGAACTGATAGACAAAAATTACTCGAGAAATTTTAAAGCAGTGATTAACACAACGAAATACGCGATGCTGTGATTCCCCCTCTCTCCGAACGTGATTCTCGCAGGCGATGAGATTTTGCGAGATTATAGCGAAAATATATGGCCTATATTGGTCTCTCTTTCGGGGTAATCTGAAAATTAAGCTAGTTTGGTGTTTCACACTCCCTGCGGAGCATTAATGCAAATGTAGAAACCCTCCCATGAGATCGTCCTTCCTCATACAATCGCGAATCGCTTTCTCAGATTTAAGATCAATAACGGAAACAAAGGCTACGTATATTTTGGTTATCAAATGCTTGCTGAATCGGAGCTCGATTTTAGAATTCCATTTGCGTTCCACTCAATATTTTTTATCCATTTAATGGTGAGGATTTCTATGTTTCCTAAACATGATTATGAAAAGTCGCTTCCGTAACGGTGTTGCCAGTGAGCAAGGGCGCTTGATTTACACTTTCTCCCTCCGGTGTATCTGCTTTGGTGCGGTTCCCGGTGGCATTGAAATTTGTTCCCCTGGACTTTCTCGATTTCCACGGGGTTATCAGCAATTCGCGGAGAAGAAATCTTGTTGGTTTTAAATGGCGGTGAAGTTATTTTCCTCTAATACGAAACCTCTTTCCGGTGCGCGAAATTTGTCAGGATTGAGACGAAGTCACGCTTTCTCTTTCAAAATATATGATTACCAAGAGCGATTTCGGAAAACCGCGGTCTCCGGATGGTTGCCTTTTCAATTCGCATGTTTCGCTTGTGCACTCCATGGAGAGAATCCAAGGTGTCACCGGATGCACTTAGCCCAGCATGCCTTATCTACATTTCCGTAGTGCTGCCAGCGGTGACATTGGTTGGGGGAGGGGCTTCAGATTTGTCTTTCATTATTTTAAAACCACAAAGTTTTCGAATCATAAAAACTTCTCCCCTGCTGGTTATCAGCAAGTTCAACTCGAAACGAAGGGATTGGCCTCGATGGGTCAAATTCAATCCACTTTGCGATTTTGGATTTAGTCGGACGAGTGGTTTTGAGTTGGGAGACATTGACCTTGATTAGGGGCCTCTAGAAATTCGATATTGCTGACCAAAATTGTTAGGTTCCCTGACGATAAAATTAGCGTTTTAACGTACATTAATTTTGTCGTAAACTAAAATCTCGTTCACAATTAGAAAGCCCTTAGCGGAACTACAGTTTAAATTAATATTTCCCCTACCATTTATGCTATGGGGGGCATGCGTTGCAGAGTTATCCAAACAAAGGAACCCAATTTACAGCATTTTCCAAATAGGGATTTTCTGAACTTTGCTGCAATCAGCAAATCATGATCAGATAATCAGCATTGTCACAACTTGCTCGACGAGCGGAAGAGACGGAGGGGAAAGCGGAGAGAGTCCCGGGTTGCCACTGGTGATGTCGCCGAGGGAGCCTTTCCAATGTGGCACGGGGTGCCAGTTCATCTGAAGATCGCGCTGCTCCGTCCCACGCGGAGTGGCGAAATTCCCAATAGCTGCCAGGCACCACAGGACATCAATCGCTCGCACCGGGGCGGTTCATCTGCCTCAAATCGACATTCTGTCGGCCTGGGGTCGATCTGAAAGATCTCCCTGCGACGCCCGTTGAGGCGAAACGTACTAAATGGCAGCCGCACCTCGTTTGAGACGTTGATGATCACCGGGGCCGTAGGCGGGAGTCCAACTATGTGAAACTCATCATGCACCAGTCCGCTGCGTTTATCTGGGCTAAGATGGCTCGGCATCAACCTCTTACCACCCGAGGAACTCCCTCGCACTAATCCCATTCCACATCCAAGTGTGACAGTTAGTTAATTTATTTTACAGCAGATTCATAGCTCTCTCCTCACCCTTTTCTACTTAGTTATTGAAGATCGGGTCTTTTTATATGCATCGCTACTTTGTGGTTTGGTAAGCCTATTTCATTCTTGGTGATTTGTTTCGCCAAAACTATGACTGAACAGAGTGAAAAATTTGAACTGGAAGGAACTTTGGGCTAATTAACGTTACCACTCGTCTTATTATTTGAAGGGAAGGATTGTCACCACTAACAACATTATGGAAAATTTCGATCTCAGTTTCCCGAGTTACAAGGCTAGTCCAGGCGAGTTTGAGCTACACGGGTTGCCGCTATTACTTTTCTCTTTATCAGCGACATTTTTCATTTGGTTGATCAAAAATTCGAAAGCGTTATGGAATTATACCGGCACTTCAAGATCAAGGCCGTCTAACCCTAGGGCTACGATCGTCCCTTTGGTTCTGTACATTTGTAATGTTAGCGTGACTCATTATGACCCAAAAATCGCATTCGGTTGACATTGACGGGTCTCCGATAGCGATTAATGGCAATTAAAAAGAGACGAAAGTAATGCTTCGTTTACTAACGATCCTCCACCTGCAAAAACGATGTGTATTGCCACAAAACAGACAGTAGACAAAATAAAAGCGCGTAAGGCACAAAACAGAAGTGGAACTTGATTTGAAATCCGAAAAAAGAACTCGATGTAAGGACGTAGCTAGAGACAGCATAGTTTAAAGAGGGAGATAGGCACTTGAAAAGAAACGTTTCTCTTTGAATAATCGATGGAGTGGGCACATCTGGATTCAAAGGAATCTTCAAACAGTTAATAAGAACACAATTTGCTCCCCAAAACTACTCCATCTTAACCAACCAACAAGTGAATATGAGAAAGTCTTCGAAGGACACAGCCGACTTGGCTACGAACCTTAAACAGCAATCACTCAAACAGGCTTAAGGTAAGAAATAATGTTAATTGATTTGGTTGCCGTTAACAACTTACGCTTATTATATTTAACTAGTAAACTCCCCCGTCATGTAATGCAGGTCTTGATTTTAATTTTAATTAATATGAAACATTCAAGAATAGATATCTTAATATATAAACTTATCAACACCTTAATTGTTTTAATAAATAATAATCAGGAAGGAATTTTACATAAAATATTTGCGATATTCCGAAAAATTACATTTCGATTCCATTGAACATTTTTTCAGTTCGTGAGAATAACACAAACGCGCTGCTTTAAAATTTCTGCTATAAAATCCAGTTTGAGTTAAGATTCTGTCTCTCAAAAATCTTCCCCTTTCTCGACGTAATATTTCTTTGTCATCTTGATCACTACAAAAGAAGGTATAAACGTACTTTTGTAAATCGGTTTGATGAACTCCAAAATGTCCGTAATTTTGTTCCTACTATTTAAATATCATAGTTTGCATTCGCGGAAATCTCAGTTAGATGCCTCCTCTTCATGAATTCTGACATTAGTTTCAACCATTAATTCGGCATGGACTTAAAATCCTCGTGTATTCTTGTGGGAAAATGAATGTATCAGATTCAACAATCATCCTGGTCGTCAGGGGTACTGGTTGTTTACTACGGCAAAATTTTACAAAATCTTCGTTTATTTTGTCATAGTTCTCGAAATTTCGATTCAAAAAGTGTATTTACGACAACGATAAGATTCTTTATTTAATTTATCTTCGTTTCATACTTTTCTTGACTTCTTTGGACAATTATTTCCAATTTAATTCTGTAAAAATAACAAAGCCTGCTAGGTACAAAAACGAACTTTACGTGCATTCCATATGGAAACGTATAGTGGGGTCCAGGGTTCGAACCCGCATAGAGATGAGAATAGTTTTCGAGGGGCTTTTAGCTTATTTGAATTATTAAAAATTTAAGGAAAACAAAACATTTACGAGAGGAGCTGAGCTAAATAGTAAAATTGAACGAATTAATCGGTACGAATTCCTCAGCAATCAATCGTATCCTCTCTAAATTCTTGCCACGTTCTGAGTGTATTACATTAGACACTCCGCACCTCGAAATGTATCTTTGAAAACACGTAATGGGTTGCGTTGTGATAGCGTGGTATCGTGAGCAGACCACACATTTTACCATATCAGAACGGAACTGCTCTCGACGAAATGATCTGCCCGATATGCAAGT
Organism: Sympetrum striolatum; assembly: GCA_947579665.1. Lineage (NCBI taxonomy): Eukaryota > Metazoa > Arthropoda > Insecta > Odonata > Libellulidae > Sympetrum > Sympetrum striolatum. Next base: position 74,102,288 of record OX388348.1, read on the forward strand.
GCCTCAACCGATGTAAGTCCCACGTAATAGGAAAATGCTTTTCATCAGGTAAAATGACCTGTTTGGAAGCACATTGAGGCATTAATGCAAACGACCACAAACTCTGATAAGGATGTACGAATCTATATTGGAGGCGAGACGGAAAATTTGTGGGCCGGCGGTCTCCTTATAATGAATCTATTAAATCAGAAAAATGAGCCATTTGAACCAGTTATATAATGCATGTCAGCGCGACAATCCATTTCTTCGAAGTAGCGCTATCGTCTGCAAGCAGCTACTTATCTTAACATACTGGCAGTAAGACGAACGAACGAGAGAAGGCCTCGATATATTCTTCTCGGCTCTCAATCATTCGGACCATTCCTTCAGCAGTCACCTGCAATTCCTCTCCGGTGTGACTGAGCCATCACGGAGACCATATTGTCCCGAAGACCAACTTTCGGTGAGTATGAAGAAAGTAGAGCCCTTTAAAAATCGACCATTCGATAATTCGATGGGGAATGCACCCCCCTCGATCCAGGTTAGGCTGGTTTTATATCAGTAGGAACGTCACGAAGAAAGGGCAGGAATGTCTAAAATTTCCAGAACCCTGCATGCAACTAAAGTCTCAAGTAGATGAAAAGAAATACTCACCCATGACGGAGCGATGGCTGTATCAGTCCGAGCTGCGACTGACGCACGAAATTTCCGATTAATGAGTAACTCTCATACGCGACGCATAAGCATCGTAAGAGAGCGTATTCAGTTGGTCCCCCCTCTACGCTGAAATGGAATCATGGTCCCTTATGATGAGTTGATCCGGGCGAACCTCTTGGGTCATAAGGCACTGGACGGTACATTTTAGAGATATCCGTATTGGCTGCTGCAGCATTATTTCTTCCATCTAACCTATCGTCATTAATTATAGAATAATTAAAGTAAAGAGAATCGTATGAGAAAAAATAGAATAATTGTGGAAGTAAAAAAAGCTACGAGATTCTTAGGAAAAAGGAATTGTCTACAGCAGGAAACGCTCACAAAGATGGGGGATGTGAAAAACCTGCGCAAATCTATCGATAAGAATAATTAAACGATGAGGAAAGAATAAATAACATAATATAGAAATACACTACCAGTAAGCACGCGCATGCGATAAATAAATAAGAATAGTCAGTTAATTTAAATAAATGATGTCAATAAAATGACATAAAACAAAAAATAAAAGATGAAGAAAAAATTCACGAATTGGCATCAATATTGTACAATAATAACCATAAAACTAAAATCGATACCATGCATTCAGTAAATATTAGTCAATATTGCAAAAAAAATAACATTAAGGAACCTCTACATTGGAATAAGCATGATGAGACAAGCGTAAGCTACTTCAATGGACACGTGACAACTCTTTCTTAATAGAGTGAGCGTAATTAGGTTTTAGATCTCCATTAAGACCCAAATTCGACCACCGTGACTCGGAGCGGAGGAAAATGCTAAAAATTATGGGTTCCCGAACTATTTTTCCTGATGGACCTACGGAATATATCCTGACTGCAAATGCGAACTTTAAAAAGAAAATTTTAAGAATAATGTTTTTTACACGTTAGATAGTAAACATGCACGATTTGGGAATATTGCTGTTTTATTTACTAAGTAAATATTGAGTTCTGGAATCCTTCCATACTAAATCAGTACAAATTTTCATTTCTCATCTTTGGCATCGAGTCGGCACCATAACTCAATCTCAATAATATTTATTATGTGAGATACAGAGGCCAAACAGAAAAAATATAGAGTATGCGTATTCAAAGTTGCAAAAATATGGAAGAAAATAAATTCCTCTTAATTCGAGAGATATTTAGCAATATATGTGTATAGCGTGTTTGCCTAACTCTGATATTCAGTTGCTATTTTTTTATAAACAAAAGCCCATTGAGTTAAACGGCCAGAAACTTATCCACAATTTTAAGCAAAGAATGTGCCCTGAAAGATTCAAGAGAATCCGTTTGTTAATTACCCATTAACCTGGTTTCCCTGTTATCTGTACAAATTTTCATTTCTCGAATTGTGTGGCATGAAGTCGGCTACCATAATTCAATCGCAATAATATTTACTGGGTAAGTTTATAAGGCTAAGTAGAAAAAAATTAGGGGGTATGCGTTTGAAAAAAATAACTTTGATTTTTTTGGCACACCCTAATTTATACTTATATACTATCCAAACATCATAAATTTCGTTCTCAATCCATTTTCCTTGATAAAATATTTAATGCAAACCAATATACAAACCATAAAGTCATCTACTTAAAGGCTGAGAGGGTCTTCTACCGGTCAGCCATTACCTGCTAAAATCGACAGAGAGTATAACTTCATATATGTTTACTTATTATCCCCATTGAATTTCAACGGGCACTACCACTAGTATGTTTAATTTACCACGACAAAAATTTAACATTATTTCTCATAAAGCAGGGACTATACTTCCATTACGCAATTAGTTCAAGCATACGTAAGGGTACAGTTCCTATACAACCTATACGAATACCTACGCACCTAAAAAGGGGCAACCTTATACATATACAAAGATGCTGCGAAATAATCATCGCCAATTGCAGTCATTACACATCACTGAATCAGTTTTTTTCAGCTGAACCGATAGCTGAAAGTAATTTAGCTGAAACCGATAACTTAAGGCAAATAGAAGATTTTTCGCAACCTGATATCCGCAAATTATGCCGAGGTAATGACGGCAGTAGGTGTTAACCATAGAAGATTAGTGAAAACTATTAGTTTGCAGAAGTCGTCCCCTTACCTTTTGAAGAGGAACTTGCTTACCTCCGGTGGATGCGTCATCTGCAAAGATTAATCACTGACCTTTCGATCACTCAATCCATCGGCGGACTCTTGGAACCGATGTCCTCCCAATCCCGATAGCTGCTTTTCCAGCGTCGCCTCGTTTCTCCAGAATATCCTCTTCCACGCGACTGCAACACGAATCCATCACAAGTCAGAAGCAAAGATCTTTCCATACGGAGACTATCTAATAGATGAGTAAAATGAACGGAAAATATATTTTAGACTACTATTGTGTTGCCTATTAAATTATAATTATTTCTGTTGAAATGCATTCGGTTAACCTGATTTTGTGCTTCCTCCCTAATCAATTTTAGGAGCCTGTACAACCATCGATTTCTCCAAATTCTTGGTTAATAGACCGACTGACAAACGGGATTACTAAAAGTAAAGAAATTATTCTGAAAAATTAACCTTTCAACCTCATAAAATTAGCATAAAAATTAAAAGAGCAACCGCTGCACACCATAACAAAACTAACATACAAAACATACACAACACTTTTAATCGAACGAATCGATGATTAAATAACCTAACACCGCAAACCATTACACAGGCAAACCGGAGGTAACAACAAGCATAATTACACCTATTCAAGCCTAAAATAATTCATCTGCAATTATTCTCTCTGTATTTACCTCCCTCAATTCACCCCTGAATCTACTATTTATTTATTTATTATTCGAGACTACAAATTGGCACAAGGCCAGGTGGTAGTCATATCGTGGGAGGGAAGAAAATACATAATCTGCTTGGTATTCATCCTAGTCAGGAGGAAAATCCCCCAAAATCTCCCGAAAAGAAGAAGTATATATACATATACTTATAAAATAAACAAAATTCTTCAAAATTTACAACAATCATACAATATTTAAAATATTACAATATTATAAAAATCACAACATTACAACAAAATCACTTAACCCTTTTAATTTTGTTGATAAATATATTATAAGAAGGGGGAAAGGGTTCTAAAACTTCTCCAGGTAATTTGTTCCATTCTACTATTCCCCGATTTGGAAATGAATAATTACAAACATCTGTTCTCTGTTTTAGGGTAGCGACTTCGTGATTGTGGTCGTTTCTCCCGAGGTAATCCGGTTTCTTGAGTCTATTGTTTAATTTTTTCAAGGAAGGCTTTCCAGTAATAATTTTGTGTATATTCCCTAACCTTTTTACTTGACGTCTGTATTCTAATTTTTCCCAGCCATTGCAGTGACGCTATCTGTCTTCCCATATCCACCCAAAACGAATCTTGCTGCTCTCCTTTGCACATTTTCTAATTTGTCTGTTAGTCCTTTTTAGTGTGGATTCCAAATGCTATGGCCATAGAGTAAAGCATAGGTCTACCCAGTGGCGCAGCGAGGGGGGGGTTTTAGGGGTTCAAACCCCCCCCAAGAGTCGAGTCCTATGACTAGCTCTATACTTTTATTTCTGCTGAAGAGTACAAAAACCCCCCCCCTCGCTGAGGGGGGGGGGGGTCATCAAGCAAATCATACAGATACACTGCTTGTCATGTGTTTGCTTGATAAATTCATCGAAAGCTTCGCGTACCCGTAAATATGGCTCCGATTTCAGTTAAAGTGATGTTTTCGGTAGCAGAGTAGACATCGATATCAATGGGGCGCAATGATACGAGTGTTTCGAAAACTATGTTCAACGCGTGCACTTTTTAAGCCTATCCTTTAGTTAGATAACTCACGCCATAAGATAAGATTCCCATGAGAAAAATTCGAAAGTGCTGATTTGTTTACTCCTCGAAAAAATACAAGCGAACATTCGAGAAGTATTTCGAAACTTGCACCCTGAAAACAGAGATTAAGATTACGTTTGAGGGACAAACAGATAGATAAAACGCTCAGTTAGATCTTTTGCATGTGACTGTTTCAAGGGTGTAAATACAAAGATAGGCTTGTGAGTATTGCTTTCGAGAAATTCACAACAGTTCGAAGGAGAGTTTTGTTTGGATTTCATTTAGATGGACATCTTATTTCCCTCATCCATGAGCTGGTAAATTGACTGTAATCACGTACCTGCAATTGCTGGTTACCTTCTTACAGAAAATTTCTCGTTATCCATGTAATATATCGTCCTCTTCAATCATCAGCTTTATGAGCCTTAAGTCCACGAGTATTTTTACGGGATAAAACATGAGCTCGGATTCAACAATGGGATCGGTCGTCAGGGGGATGAGTTGTTTATAGCCTCGAATTTTCACAAATTTTTTGTATATTTTACCGATATTCTCGCAAATTCTAATCGAAAGTAAGATTCCATGACCAAAATAAGAATCTTTATTCAATTTTCTTTCTTTTGGTATTTGTCTCGACTCTATGCAACTATTTCTTCTAATTTAATTCTTCAAGAGGAATAAAGCCTGCAACCGATAAAAGTGAAGCTTACGTGTATTCCTTATGAAAATCTATCTGAGCGATCCTGGTTCGAATCCAGCAAAATTGTTGAATAAAAATGCGACAGTACTTCCTTCCTGATATCAGAGGACACGTATGCAAAGTTTGAGACAAATCGGGCAAACGGTGTGGACTCCAATCCAAGACAAACAAACAAACCCACAAACAAACCCACAGAATTTCTGCTTTATATATATAGATTATTACTGTTATATTTCATATAAAAAATAAAGCATGAATCACTCTAACACCGAAAGATTATTTATATGGCTGTTTTTTCTTTCAATTTTATCCTGTGGAATAAAAAATTTTAAATTATAATTGTTATTAATTATTTGTTAACTGTACTACCGCTCCATTCTGGATACAGTGCGATGCGTCTGTTAATTGAACGACAAAACAAAAATCTTCAAACATCATAAATGAATTTGCTAGCAGTGGATTTCTACTCAAGAGGAATATTCGACCCAAATAACGGAATTTAAGAATATTCACCACTAGCGAGAGCCACGCTCGCCCTCAGACATCGGCGTGAAATTTGAACTAAACGTAGACCGGGGGAGTGCCGTATCGCTTTCCGCAGCTGCGGACCTCATCGAGGGTGCAAAACGACGAAAGTAACAGGACAAGGAGGCTCGTGATTGGAGGCGAATCATTTTTGAAGGAATTTCAGAAGCAGTCTATCATCGGACGTGTTCATCACTGGACTACGAGGAGTTATGTGCTCACCAGTCTTTTGCTAGAAGAAGGATGTTCTAATATTTAAGTGGTACCGTGCTTTGGTGCAATCAGAGGATAAAATAAGGGAATTATCTCAAATATTTATTCCCGAGCTAACCACAATGGATTGATATTTCTTCCATTATATGTATGCCTCACCGATATTCCATCCATTTCTTCGTTCCCGGTGATTGTGCTTCTGTGCCTGAGTGGCTCGCTCTCTTCTATTCGTACGTCTTATTCCTTGAAGTAGTGAGTGTAAATGCGAAGGTTTTCTATAATTTGCAGTGCTACCCTTTTAAAAGTGAATAAAATCGTGTTAAGTGCAAGATAAATACTGACCCCTTACAGTGGCGGAGGGATAGCGGATATTGACCAAGCGGTATAAAAGGTAAGCAGATATTTTTCACATACATGTTTCACTCATTTCATTTCATTTCATGATTACCTTTTTGTCTGAGGTGTTTCAAATTCTGGTCGTGGCGCTTAGTTGGCGCTATAGAAGTTTCATGGTAAGCGCTGATGCAAGTTTAACTGCATCGTAATTTACGATTTATAATTAATTCCTAGTAAATGGATCCAAATAAATTAAAAATATAATATATTGCTTCGAAAAGAATAAAAATGAATACTCAAGGGCTTTATTTTATAACTTACGCGAGTTATTATCACTTGTAGTCAGTATCCGAAATGTTACTTTAGTGCGACTGTCATGGCGGATCTTCTTAACAAGTTTTATCAAACGGAAGACGGCTATTACAAAAATATATTATCATAACTTCATCAATACTAAATAAAACTTATTCAAAACATTAATATGGCAATACTATAACTTACCGTAATAATTTTAGTATAATATCTTTTAGATATTTTCAAAAAATCAGTAAAATTTGTTGTTGCGTAATCTCCGATGTAGATTCACGTCAACATGGCGGCTTCGTCTGTCATAAAAAGATTGATGCGGGTGGGATTTGCGGTGGGTGGCGAGTAGTTCATTTTCATTGGCTTAAACAATTCAAATCATCCAATGAACTAGCTCTTATCAAAGCGAACAGCCAATCATATTTATCGTTGCTAAGAATGATTTTTATGCAATGGCATCCATGATAACGTTTAAGAAATGAAAATTAAATATAATTCCGTTTTGTATTTTTCATTAATGTTTAATCATGTATGGTGAAATGTTTCTCCATAATTAATACCATCTTTTCAATGTAAAATTTAATTTTTAGGTGTTTCCCTTGACCATTCATGAAGTTGTTTTGCTATTTTAATTTTCTAATTACTTCTAATTAAATGGTCACGTTGAAATAAACACATTCCTCCATCTTGGTTTTTTAATATGAGATAGTCCTTCAATAATTAAAACAAAAAAATAATTTTATGATTTTTCTAGCTTTAGCTGTGATACTTTTAATTTAATCTACATAAATATTGTATTATATGGGTTGTTTTCAATAGAAGTAAACCACATGATTAAATGGAATATTACGTTATGAAATTCAATGTTCCATCTCACTATGGTATTAAATTTTAATGAATTCACTGTTTAGTTAAGATAGAGTACCTGAAATTTATATTTAAACAAACTGTCCGAAACATCTACCTACCTTTCGTTGTATTGATTATTGATTTTATCGCATAATATGTTACAATATACAATACAATTACATACTAATACAATACAATATACCTATTTTTGGTAATTTAGTTCCCTTTCCGATAATGCAGACTCGCCTCAAACAATCACAATGATATCGACTGTATAAAAAATAACTTTTGTAGTTATATAGTTTACATAGCTTTTAATTTTCATTATTTGGGTTTACCTAGAGTACTAATTGACAAAGATTGGAGTTAAAAAACAATGAAATTCGGGAGATAGAAATACAAAGCCAAATAAAAATATATTATTAACATCTTTCAAAATATAGTAATGTATAAAAACTTGAAGAAGAAGTTAATAAGGGTGTTTCCGTTGAAATTTATACAACATTTTAATCTATTCTTTCGTCTTTCATTATCAATTCATTTTTAGTTCAGATAGTATTACCAATGGCCAACAAATTATCTGGTAGAATGCATTCACTTTATTTTGCCACTATCTTGCTACCTTCGTTCCTTATTATGCTTGTTTTTACGAAAAAGTATCTATCAACTTATCAATAATGTTATTCCATTCCTGATTTCACCAGTAACTTATTTTTTTGTTCAAAAGTAAACCACACAGTAAATCACTTCGATTTTATTGCAAATAATTTATAAGCTTATTTTTTAATGAATTTCTCCAATATAGACAGAATTCATTTAAAGTTCTTCATCTTTTTATCAAATAATCGCTATTTCATCGAGAGTAATTTAGCATGCTAACTTTTTTACCTTTTTTGTACTTCCTCTTTTGTCATTTCACATTATTTATAAACAACGTAAATCGTTCACTATTTTTAATACAATTATATTTCACGAATTGAGATTGCATAACAATCAAGGCAAAATGAATTAATTACAACATACAATTCGCTTGTCTTTCCATCGTGAGGATTTAGGAATTAGAGGTATCCATAAATATTAATACTAAAGGCATTTGCAAACGCTTTTTTGACAGAACCTTTCCTCAGTCTTATCTATGTACGTATTTACAACAAAATTAAGTTAACTTTTTTGTGTATTTTCTTTAATTGAAGTCCACACTGTGTCAAACTTTGCATATGTATTATCCTGGATCAGAAACGAAATAATTTTGCATTTTCATTCGATAATTTTGCTGCGTTCGAACTAAGATTGCTTAGATAGATTTCCATAAGATATACAAGTAAACTCCACTTTTACCGATGACTTTATTTATTTTGAATAATTAAATTGGAATAAAATGCAGAGTCGAGATAAGCATCAAAAGAACGAAAATTGAATTAATTTTTATTTTGTTAGTGAAATCTTGTTTTCGAATCGAATTCAAGAATTTTGAAAAAACACACTAACAATTTCAAAGAATTTGAGGTTGTAAGCAACCGGTTTCCGTGACAACCTGAAAACCAATGCGATTGTTGGATCCAAGCTCATGCATTTTCACATAAGAATGCATTGATAATTTCACATTTCAAAGTAAAGTCTGTATTAATTACGAACTATGCTAAGAATAGGTCGTTAGATAGATTGATTTTAGATTGACTTAGAATTTAGCATTTGCAGAGACAACTCGCAGTAACGATCATACTACCATTACAGAATTTTCCTTAATTAACACAGAATATGCTTTGGAGCATCTTAGAAATATATGTACAGCTAATAGTAAAATTTATTTATAATTAAGTTAAAGACAATGGGCCGTATGCATAAAAGGAAGCAAAACCTTTTACTTCCAAAAATTCGAGCAAATGCTTCAACAATTATGTATAAAAATTGAAGTAAAAGCTTTTACTTTTTTTCATAAGCAAATGCTTCTTCGGCCGACCTTTTGCTCATCCGAGAAGTAAAAGGTATTGCATAAATTTTACCTTTAACTCGCAAAGAAAAGCAAATGCTTCAAATCGGATGCATCAGTCGTAGACTCAGCGGCTGAGTAAAAGGTTGTGTCCGGTCATGGCAGAAATAGTGAATACTGATAGTATAGAAAACTCGATCGAGTCCACTTAATAAAGACTTTAAATATTTGTTCCGTTTCGAGGAGGACAACGTAAAGTGGTTAACAGATACTTTCTTAGGGGAAGTAATCGAACATCGAGGTGGAGCACTGACTCCCTTGCATAGAATGAAATTATTTTTAAGGCATCTCTCGGAGCCGGGATTTCAAAAAGGCGTTGGCGAGGAGCTAGGAGTGGATCAAAGCAGAGTATCGCGAGTTGTGTCTAGTACTCTGGACAGAGTGGTAGCACAAGCTAAACACTGTTTACATTCCCAGCAACAGACGAAGAGGTAATGGAAGCGAAGGAGCTGTGGCAGAGAAGGTTCCATTTTCTAGCTGCTATTGGGGTAGTGGACTATACACATGTTGGCATTGAAAAACCTAGATTTCATGGAGATGAATATGTAAATCGCATAGGTTAGGCTTTGATAAATGTTCAGGCAACTTACTAGCATCTATGTAAGTTGGCCTGGATCAGTTCATGATGCCCGGATATGGAAAAATTCAAGTGTTAGAGAGACTATGTCTAAAACCAAAAATACAGTGATTATTGGTGACGATGGCTACGGAATAGAACCGTGGCTGATGACGCCGTATCCTATTAGTGCTCCACAACTAAACTTAAATAAACTATTAAAAAAAGAAAGAGTATTAATAGAGTGTTGTTTCAGGCAACTGAAACGACGGTTCCCAATTTTGAAGTATGTTTGCAGGGTAAAGTTGGCAAATATTCTCAAAATGGTAGTGGCATGTGTTGTACTTCACAACATAGCCAAACATTTAAATGACAGTGACTTTGAAGTCTGGGATTACCTTTCAATCAGAAATGTGGGAAAAGGGAGGCGGAAAGATATAAGTACTGAAGTTGATAACTAATTTATGGATTCATTTTTATAATCATTAATTCTGCTTTAAAGGAAAAAAATACGTAGGCTTAATGTAATGGAAAAGAAAGAGATTAATAAAGTGAAGGACACTAACATTGTCAATGAACATTTTTCATAAATTCCATTCGGTGGGAATTCTTAAATTTAGTTTCGACCGCTAATAATTTACATTGTAGCTTCCATTGTTTACAACCTCAGTCTAGCTTCTCCGCCCCTACCTTCCGCTTTAACAATGAACTCAACTTTTAGTACTCGCATGTGATTAATTAATTTTCTATCCCTTACATCTTACTTTGTAACGCCCATTGCTTTCATCCTCAGTCCTCAAACCCTCTCAAATCCCGCCACTCCCCCATTAATAATCTAATTGCAAGAGTTGGGTGAATCTGGTGATACCTAACACCAGTCGTTTATGAAAATTAATAGTCGATTTACACGAAAACTATATTTCATACATATTATAGTTTTTGTGAAGGTGTATTGACATAGCGATTATATTAAATGTATATGTTTCGAAAATGTTAGAAATTATTAGGGATATTAACACAAAAATTTGAATAAATTCAATCGAAGAGGCATTACCTTGGTGAAACTCCAAAATTGGATTTATATTAAATAAAAATTAAAAATTCCACAAAACGGAAACCGGACGGTCGTCCATTAAAGTTTTTGTTTCGTGGAATTTTGAATTTTTATTTAATGTGATCCCGACAGTGAATTTGATTAAAATTTGTACTAACAAATACTCAAAGCTAGTGAATAGAAATATTGTGATGAGAGAACTTTCACTACAACTTCATTTAGTTCCAATGAATCTTAAGCACCCTAACTCAATTATCGGAGCACATCCTCACTAGAGGATGTGATTATTATCTTCCAAAAACACCACTGATATTCACAATTGAATGGAATTCAAGCCGAAAGTTGATGTATGAATATATCTGAAGTTCTCTCAAATCTTACTGTTTTAAAAACTTAGTGATGCCACCCGTATTTCCTTCCATGTTCAAATATGTTTTCGTTTCATTTTTGAACACGATATTTAATTTGCGAAATTTGGTATTATTATAAGACGCGTGATAGTTTTTGGTGGTACAAAGCGAAACACGTCGGTTTGTGTTGGGTCGATAGTTATGTAATAAATAGTAATATTTAAGTGGTATTTATACCTAATGGTAATATTAATTAATAGTTATCGTATGCTATAGGGATACCGGTGAGGGCAATGCAAGCGTCAAAATGATTGCTTACAAAAAAATGGTTAAAACTGAATCAAATCTTTAAACGTTATGCACGATTCACGTTAATGCAATTTTAGATCGTGGATCTAGAACGCACTTGAATATGGAGGCACAAAACTAAAAGAAGATTCGATAATATACGGTAAAACGCTAAGCATTTGGTAGAATGCAATTTCTTAAAAGGAATTTATATTCATATTAAAAAGCGATCTTAAAAAATAGCTTGTTTTCCACCCCTTCTTTTTGCATGTTTTTTTCTTACACCAAACATTCATAATCAAAATTCTATGCTATGGAGAATGTATGATTCCTTTCTGATCTCCTCTATGAAAGACCAGCTTTGGATTAATAAGAAAAATATTTCTCCCTTTGTATCAGATCCTCGCACCAAGGAGAACAAATAGGTATAAGCCCTTATAACTTGAACGCAATTAATCGCGAACGATATTTTCCCAATTATTTCGGATAAAATGCACCGCCATGTTTCTCATAGACCATTCCTCCAAACATGAGAAAGAGTACCTCTACATATGGGAGTTCTCTATCATTTTTCCACACGGTTATAAAAATTTTCTTAATCATAAAATTAATGAAAACTCATTTGCAAGCAACAGTTACCGATTTACGTTTCAATTGAACAAGTTATTGCTGTCCGTGTGGCGGCTAGAGCTGATTCCTTCGTTTCCATGGAAACGAGTCGACCTTTTACTCGTCATCTGAAGCATTTGCTTGCAAGTAAAAGCAAATGATTATGCATATTAAGAGAAGGTTTTGCTTTTACTTCTACCTTTTGCTCAGAGCATTTGCTTTTACTTCTACCTTTTACTTTTGAGCAAATGCTTATTTTTATGCATACGGCCCAATGATTGCTCAGACTAGGAAAAGATCTAAAATATTCTATAAAGGTTCTCATTCTCATTGTCAACATTAGACTTCAGATCTAAGTTATGAATACTTGTAAAAATTGAAAATTTTGGTTTTTGGTCACTTGTTACATACTATTGAATTGAGCTTTTATGAGGGATTCGACATTCTCTTTCTCACAAATACGGCAGATATATTTAATCATGCTTCCACTTTCCTCGTTGACAATAAACGGGCACTTCAACTAGTTGCTTATATGAAAATTAAATCGTTAACTGGTTTTTACTATTTTACAACTTTCATGGCAAAATGAATTAATTAAAAGATGCCATTCTCCAGTTTTTTGATCGGGGGAATTTTGTTTTTTGATGTATCCATTAATATTATTTCTGATAGCTTTCGCTAACGCTTTTTTTGGCAGAACTTTTTCTCATTCTTATCCAAATAAAACCTATTAATTTTAAATTTGACAAATACTTTCGATTTTTATTAATTTAATTTAATTGAATAATTTTAATTAATTTGTGTACATTTTGACACTGATTTCAATATTATGAAATATACTTTTTGTTTTTATTTTTTATCTTGTGCAGTAGTTTGGGAATATTTATATATTTACATTGTATAAAAAATAATTATTATAGTAATATGTTTGTAATTGAGGTTTTTTCTAGTCATAGAACTAATAATATTGATATTGCAGTGCTGATTTAATTAATTATGTTTTGTTGTAAAACATGTTAATTTAAATTTAAAATTGATATTATTGATGTAATTAATGAAGCTGATATTTTGATTGCCATGTTTTATTTTTTGTATTTGTTTTATATACACCTTTACAATAGAAAAAGGGCATTTTTTATGCCTATTTAATAAATCTAACCTAATACAAATCATTTCCGAAAATATCCGATTTATAGTCTGAGTAATCACGTTCTTAATTTTCGAACCCGTAGAGAAGTTCGCAAAAAAATTTCCTTGACGGAATCGTGCTCAAGTTTGGAGAAGTGACAACTCCGAAGGTCTATTTCGGCCTCGTTTCTTTTCCCTTACTTCTCTCTTCTCCGATTCCTTCAACATCTGCAGCTCCTAATTCGCATCTTCTACGGGCGATTCTTCTCTCTCTCCATCCACTCCCTGCCATCGGTTGAATGGCGGCCTTAAAGACCTATTAAATTTAACGCCCAAAAGTTGGACGGATGCGGAAAGACGGTCCCTAATGATTTTCCTTAGCTCGGGAAAGGTGTAGAGGAAAAGAATTAACTGTGCTGAGTGAAAATTTAAAGAGTATCCTTCTTCTCGTGATGGAGCGACTGATAATAGAAAAACTGCTTCCTTTGGAGATGGGAAAAGGAAATTTCCCCATTGCCGAGATAATTAAAAATGAAAGAGGCAACGTGCGAAGAATTCCTTGGGGAGACTGCGGAATATATACTCATCGGGAAAAGATGAATATCACGAGATGGGAATGGGTACTACAATTAGCATTTCTCGTGAAACTGGTGAACCGTAATGCGTATCTTTAAAGAATGCACATAAGAAATTTTATTCTTGAAAAGAGTGGCCCTTATGACTTATTTTAATGTTTCAGATTCGACCCGTTTAAGGTATTCATATTACTTACCTATAAAATATATATTAAAGAAATGGGTTAATGGTAGTTAAGTGAGGTTTTTTAAAGATCCATCCCTAGGCGCCGTTCTTGCTGCTTTATCACAGTTTTTTTCCCACGACTCGAGCTCAGAGCTGATAAAGAACGTCGGCTTATCAGCAGGCATCGGGATTTTTCAAACCGAAAGGTAAACAAAGGCGTGCAGTACGATTTGAAAAGTTATAAACAATTGCAATATACAACAATTTGATATCTCCGTCGTATCCTTCGTCTCAAGACTAGTACATGCGTCTTTTGATCTACGCTCTACGATGAAAATTAAGGTGTTCAATGTTTTCTATAGAAATTATCCGGTGAGTTGTGGCAACGCTGCATTACCAGGAGATCCAGCCGCGGGGATTTCAAGAATTTGAATGCGGAAGATCTTCATATCCCTTTAATAGTTTGCTATTTACATCCATTTTACATATAAATGTTCACAATACGGTGTCGCAAAATATTGTTCGTTTCCTTTTTAACTTGTTTAAATTCCATTATTTCACTTGTAACGGACGATATTGTTAACCTTTGCTAATTACAAATCTAATAGTTTGATTAAATCGGAATATGAGATTGTGCAACTATTCAGCTATTTCGGAGAAAAAAAATCAGCAGTGCATCTCAAATACTTACGTTATTATGACCATAAACTTCTGGAAAGTAATGGTTTACTCAAAAATTACGAAAATTCGTAACTCGATAACAAAAGAAAAGCAGGCACCAACATTTCACCCATGGAGAGAGAAAAACTTTCATCAATTCCATTCATAACTTAATTACTAAGTTGATTTTTAAGAATGGAGCACAGGGCGGAGCCTTTGTGCGACCACTAGAAGTATTGAACGACCTTATTCTCTCTTTTTTAATTCAATGAATTCAGGGGGAAAGAATTATATTTATTTTCACTGATCGTTTTCATCTGGATTGGAGAAAATTTCATGAAACCGTTCGTCAAATCATCATTTTCGAGACTGAGGAATTTATAGTTGAATCGATAATGCATGAGTAAATGCTAAATTTTAGAAGTCAAATTTACCGATGAATTTAGTCAGGTGCTGAAACACTTAAACTGTTTAACATTGCATTAGCGCTTTGGAACGTACATGTTGGTTTCCGGCAGCGGTAGTTAGTGAGCTACTAATTAACCACTATTCCCCTTCCCTATTTGCTAACTGCCACGTATTGTACTTGCATTTAGGATAAAAGATAACATAAATCCCCCTCTAATATATTTTCATTTAATGTCATTTAGGCTTCAACTTTTATGTACGACGTCTACATTCAAAAATCTTTTTATATGAATCTATAGATTATCAATAATGGTTCAGAAGACCCAAAGCAATCCCATTACGAATGCTTCTTAACTCCCTCTATCTTTCAACGGTAAATAAAAACATTGGAATCACTAAATTTTCTTTTTGCTACTGCATATGTATACACACTCTGCGTACCGAATTTTAGTGTATGGCAGAGGGTGCTCTTACCATAATTCATATTACCTCTTTGGTAACTAACGCAAATAGTCGTTGTATATAGAATAATTAATAACTATCCATGTCTAATAATACTTTATTGACATTTTCTATTTTTGTGTGGCTTAAGCTTCGACGCCCCAAAAAATATATTCTTTTTTTGCATCTATAGTTTACCAGTTACGATTCAGAAGAGCTAAATCGATCCCATAAGAAATGCATCTTAAGTTTCGCTTTAATCCTTTAGTTACTGTTTCCACTGCGAAAATAATTTGAAAATAATCATCTACGGCCTAAAGAGAAATTGGATAGGGAAGGTACCCTATAAAAATACATCGACATATACATACATATATACATACATAATCGACGTAAATTATAGCTTTTGTTTCCAAACTATGAGATCCTTGGTAGATCCCCATAAATGTTGCTTTTAATTAATTGTTTCATTTAACTAAGAGTTTCTAACTTAATTTTTTAACTAAGATGAATTTGAATCTGCTTACCATACCAATTGCTACCGTTTTGAGTTCTGTTGGAGGCACATTTACTTCGTCCTACGTTCCTAAGCGGTAACTGCCGTGGGAGTACACCGTGTGGAGAATAACATGGTTCTACGTTTCCTAAGTTAAATTGCCAGTCATAATTGTCATAAAGCCTTAATTTCTACGCCCTTAATTCAAGCCCTATTTTCGTTTACTTCTGAACAGTTAAAGCAGTTTCAAGAAAATGATTGGAATTCCTCACACAAATGAACGAAGCGTATGAGTAGAGAAGACTTAAATGTAACACTGCGATGGTCGATCTCCAATGCCCAAAACTATGGTAGGTAAGAGAGAGAAAACAAGAGATTACGTAGGAGTACAGATTGCATCATTTTGCGTCTTACTATACTCCTGAAATACCTAATCCGCTGCGTTCAACAAGCCGTCATCCGTTCTTCCAAAGAGCACCAACTCAAATGAAGCCCTAAGACCCATTCCAATAATTCAGCAAAAGGAGGAGTTATTGCCTTGCATGTCCAAATCGTTCATGTACTATATGCGTTACATTAGTATATTCTACAAAATTCAGAGAGGGCAATTATGGGACGGAAAGGAAAAATCCATTCTGCAAATTCAGGCGGAAGGCAGGGTAAGTTATAAGAAAATAATTAATAAGTCAACGAAGGGCGCTTTTTTAATTAGCATCGCGTGGTGTACCATACACCCCAGGCAAGCACTAAAGGGTTAACTTTCTACGTTCTATGGCAAATTTGATTGGACATAACAATAAAAAGAACTTAAGATAAATTGCATAAGGTAATTATTCTGTAAAATGTCAAATTTTTAAACTTTATATATTTCGTTTCCTAATTACGAGAACTTTCAAAAACTCTTAAACTTCATGGTTATAACATTAACTGTTGAATTATTATCTAATAGTAAGCAATCTATCATTTTACCTCCTTCAATTAAAGGCGTACTATACACAGTAAAATTTCTTTATATGTCAGAAGGATCATAAGTTGGAATGAGAAAGTAAATGTCATTTTTATATTTTTGTATTCATTAATTACCAATGAGGTTCATCATCTCTGGACATTTTTTTCCAAAACTTGGTATACGAATGCAGTATTGACAGTAGACAGAAGAATGATTTCAAGTCTGCTACCAGTATCTATATGCAAGGTAATATTTCAAACGCCAAGCAAATAGATTCCATTAGCAGCCCTGAAAAGAACTTTTTTACTATGTAGCCATCGGCCTCTTCAAATATCCATGCTCAAGACATAATCTTCTTTTATCTTCCGTACTATAGATGCGGATTAAAGCAATTCATTGCCCGCACGAGGCCTTGGAATAGTTTTTCCTGGAGTGCGATGCCTGCTCCTCCATACATATTCGACCACGTATGTTTCGAACGGTCCTACTCCTACCCTCCCGATTCTTCTTCTCATGTCTCTTTTAATCACAGACCACAGACTTTCCACATTCTGGGTGTGAGTTTCTTTTTCTCCTGGCTTAACAAAATTTAGGGAATGGTTAATTGTGTAGTGAGTGTAACCTAAATCCCTTAAGCCTGCATAGCCTCTCCACATTCGGTTTTAATGCAGGTTTCTTTCTTGACGAAACCCTCGATTGCTTCAAGGAGCGTAGAAGCATCTTGCCGATCAACCACACAAAGGAAAGTCTCCCGTATGTCGCGATCAATGCCCCCTAGGACCCATTTTGTCCTCATTAGACGACCACGGTTGTATTTTCTACGACCAAAGGCACTCTCGTCAATTTCCACAGTGTGTCCTGGGCCTGTAAGCTCTCTTCTTGCAGCCAGACACAAATTAAGTCTCTGAAGGCTTGAATCACTTGTCCAACAGTGTGTCGTTCTACTCCAAGCTCCCTTGAGATGATACCAGAGGGATAGCGATTGATCCATCCTATGGATGTTGCAAGGACCTCATCCAAACTAAGTCGGAAATGGGTAAAAATAGTGCCCACCTTTGCTGAGCTTACCTTTCGACAGCTCTTATCATTGCACCGGTAGACAGGATTTCTACTTTTCCCATTCGCTTGTATTCTGCGCAATCTCCCACACGCACAAACCTTGCACTTGGATATTATTCCTGTTGAAAGAAGGAACTTCATTACGCCCACCACTGCCAGGTGTGCTTTAAAGGCAGAGATGCTCTTGCAGTAATCCATAATCGGCTGTGAACTCTAGATCAAGAGTGAAAGTCAACTTTTCTTCTCCTCTCTTTATATACGTTCCCTTAGGGATCTTATCTGCTTGGCTGAATCTCCGTCACGATTTCAATTATCGCTTATGATTAAATTACGTATCAATCACCAACTTCACACTTCATTGCGCAACTGGCATGGGAAATTCTTCCGGCCCAAACGGCGGACAAAGCAGAAACTGAAGCTTAACTGAACTGAATGCAGATGCACATGTACTTAGCAGAAACGAAATAAAATATTTCCCGTATTTTTCCAGTTGGTAAAAAGAGGTCGTTACGAGGTTTTTTGTGATGGTTGCACTTCCATCGTTGCACTTAACCGATTCTGGTAGTAATTATGTACCTGCCAATGCCGGTTACCGTCTTACATAAAATTTCTGGTTATGCATGTAATCTATCGTCCTCTTTTACAATCAGCTAAAACCTCGTATATTCTTAAATGAAAACGCATGAGTTCGGATTCAACAATGGGATCGGTCGTCAGGGGGATGAGTTGTTTACAACCTCGAATTTTCACCAAAATTTCGTATTCTATTTTACGGATACTCTCACGAATTCAAATCGTAAGCAATATTGCACGAATATAATACGAATCTTCATTCAATTTCGTTTCTTTTGGTGTTTGTCTCAATAACGCGTTAATATTTTTCCTATTTTAATTTTGCAAAAGTAATAAACCCCTTATAAAAGAAATAAAATAGAGAACTTATCCATCAAAAATGGCTTTACCATGGTTCAGGACATTCTACATTAAGATAAATAAACTTTTTATGGGCTTGAACCAATTTTTGAAGCTGCTTTTCTGTTTTCACAGAGAAACCTCTAAAACGTTAATTTTGAAAACATCAACTGCTTTTTAAGACGTTGAAAAACGGTAACCTCATAGGGGAGAATGGGGGAATGCCGGTATGTTAAACGGTTTCATTTATAGCTATTATAAAAACTGTAAATTATTTGATTTAACATTTTTAGTGGTTAGTATATACATAAATACACAATACATATTAATTAATAACAAACAGCCGATTTGGGTGGACTTTCATGAAATTCGACGCTGAGCGAACCGCAACCTCGATGGATTTCCGTGTTCCTTCAACATGCAGAGGCTTTTGATGATGCTTTATCGCCAAAAGTCGCACTGCGTTTATCAATGCCCCGTTGTTAAAAAAAATTCAGGTCAAAAGTTGAAGAAAATAATCTCACGGAAATGGTGACGACTTAATTTTCATTGTATGTCCAAGATGAAGTTTTCAAGGCGCTGTAAAAAATACAAATGTCAGTATGTGTATGTGAACACGTTCTTATTAGGTAGATAAGATCAGGGAATAGTTATATCCAGGGAAAAAAGATCACCCTCAATTTCGTGATTAAACATGTTTTCTATAAGAGAACGATGGATGGTGTTCAAATGAGGCTGAAAACTGTTCACTGTAAACTGTACTGTAGGCTGTAAAATTTGTTCTGAAAACGTTCGGTTTGTTTTGTGACTTCCTATTAAGATCTAGAGAAAGTTATTTCTGGGTCTCTTGACCTAATGTAAGTGACGGTTATAGAAGTCTTTGTTCTTAGCTATGTAACTTTGCATTAGTATACGTGAGCGTTTTAGGCATGAAGTAGTGATTCTCATATAGCCTATATTTTCATCATTCAAAGTGGGGCTCTGTTTTTATGTTCACATTTATAATGGGGCAA
Organism: Sympetrum striolatum; assembly: GCA_947579665.1. Lineage (NCBI taxonomy): Eukaryota > Metazoa > Arthropoda > Insecta > Odonata > Libellulidae > Sympetrum > Sympetrum striolatum. The sequence continues at coordinate 74,122,395 of OX388348.1, forward strand.
AACATTCCCTCGAAAAGATAATCATACTCAGATTACACATCAAGGGATTATAATGCCTCAATTAAATTATTTCAGCCATTTACGTATTACATTTTTATAATTCGCTTGTTATTTGTTTAAAGTTCGGAGAATGATACAAAAATATAAAGAAAAAACATATAATAAAGCTATATTTACTGTAAATTTTGTTATATTTTCTCATTTTTCTAATAAATGATTTTAATACAATATATAAAAGAAAATATTCCTCATGAAATGCATTTCTTAAGCAGAGATGATATTTTCCATTCATGCGTACCACTATCATTTAACCGGGATATCTGGGGTAAAATGATCTTTTGTTTCAAATGAAAAAAATTCTTAGTTCACTATTGCAAAACGGATTAAAAAATTGTCAATAGAAGCAAAAAAGATCTTAAAATGCATACATAGTTTTCTTCCTCTTATTTTATCGCACAATGAAACTAAAATATTTGTAAGAGTTGTGTAATTATCATGTATTACACAATAAAACAAAAATATATTAGCTTCTTTGGTCTGGTTCCACCTATACCCACAAAAGAACATAACGATAGGAACATCGGACGTCCAATTACAGCACCAGGATAGTTCACCGCATGAATTTAAAGGGCAATCCTTGTGCTACATGAATTTCACAATACCGCCGAAGGCCTTACGATATTATGGTTGCTGATTTGTGGAGCATTTTTTACCCTTTAATTACTGTAGGTAATTATTTAGATTTAATGGAGATTTGCCATATTCAAATTCTTGAAATCCCCGCGGCTGGATCTCCTGGTAATGCAGCGTTGCCACAACTCACCGGATAATTTCTATAGAAAACATTGAACACCTTAATTTTCATCGTAGAGCGTAGATCAAAAGACGCATGTACTAGTCTTGAGACGAAGGATACGACGGAGATATCAAATTGTTGTATATTGCAATTGTTTATAACTTTTCAAATCGTACTGCACGCCTTTGTTTACCTTTCGGTTTGAAAAATCCCGATGCCTGCTGATAAGCCGACGTTCTTTATCAGCTCTGAGCTCGAGTCGTGGGAAAAAAACTGTGATAAAGCAGCAAGAACGGCGCCTAGGGATGGATCTTTAAAAAACCTCACTTAACTACCATTAACCAAGAAATGTAAAGAAAACAGCTCCAATTCTATTCTGGTATATAAGTCAGTACAGCAATATTACTAAAGCTTAACTGAAGGCGCTTGGGTGAATTTGAGGTGTTAGTACTTTAAATTTGATTTTTGTCAGATAAAACGATGTTATCGCAGCTGAAAAATGAGACAAAGAAAGAGCAGGGCGAGATAGGAAGGTTAGGAACTCCCGAAGACATCAACACGGCAACGCTGCTCAACAGTTGCAAATCTCGGCGTTAAATATAAATTCGTATAAAAAATCCGCTAACTTGTAGTGAATGATAATTATTTACCGTGAAAACTCATTTCAAAATCTTTCTAGCGAACCCAATTTTGTATTTCTACGACTATCCATTTCCGATAAAAAGTTGTTTCACAAAATAGACAACAACATTTTATCGTTTCATACAAATATTCTGAAACTTCGTATTTTAATTGAAAATAAACGTATTAATATTCTATCAAAATATCTTTGTGATTGAAGTAATAGCGTTTGAGGAACAAACGTTCAAAAAGAGCACTCCGTGAAACAGCTCGTAAAAATGGGCACTTTTCCGTTCTATCTATGATAATTACCAAATGTTATGAAAACAGAAATAATTAGCTTAAATGGTTACACGCGCAATAGAACGTACTAAACGTTGATGTCACTTGTTGTTTTGTGCAATTTCCACTTAAACTTTTATACGACTCCAAAGTTGAGCCTCCTTAGCAAAAAAGCCGATATTTCGCGTGACTGACGCTGGCCGTTTTACGGAAGTAAGAAACATACCTTTCTATTTTTATTCATAGTAAAAGTTCTAACCGTTCAATTGATATAGAAATGGCTTTGATATCTTCAGAAAATGTCTATTTATTGAATAAAGTTTTCAAGGAACGAATTCCAACGCTATATTTCCTTTGTTGAAAGTTAAGATAATGAATTTGAGGACCGGGAAAGAGTAGACTGATCTTTTCTTTTGAGAGGACGATCTTCAATTTTTCATCTTCGACACCATACCTAGACGCTTGCAGATATATTTCGTATTTTTTTTAAACGCGATTATAGGTGAATTTTAGATGGAACAATACGTCTAACTTGAAATTACCGTTTCGAATTTGATTTCCAACGGTTCGAAGTTACAAACAATTTTTCGGTTCGTTCTACTTTTTAAATTTGGGTAATTGACGAGCTTTTAATCGACTTAAATTCTTTCGTAGCACTTTTATGATGAATTACATACATCCATGGGTGAAGTGAATTTTGTTAACTCGTAGTTGTGGGTCGAGAGGCCGTTTCCAATGTTGATAAAAGCGGTGTGTGATTTCGTTCGGCGTCTGGTTCGCCATCGTGTGTCTTGGAGTGTCGGATATCGGCTGCTGTGACGTCATGGGGGCGGTCGGCGGCGCGCGCTATCTTGAGGTGGAGTGGTGGGAATGATGCAATAGGAGGGGAGGTAATTGCGAAGTGATGACGGCGGTGCGACGCGCGTCGTGCGGTTTCTCGCCAAGCGATCGTCTCCGGGAAGTCTCGCGTGCCAGTGACTTTGCGCATGCGCAGAAGGCGGCGCGTGTTGTGCAATGCACGGCTTGATCGGCGAGGTGGGCCGTGGGGGCGGCACTCGGTTAATGCAGGCTTGGGGCGAGCGTCACAGAGATAACAAATATGGCAGCGCCAGTGAGCGGGCTTATGGGGATGCGAGCCTTGCACCACCTAACGTCGGCGCCGGCTTCAAACAACTATGTAAACTTTTGGAAAAGTTCGTTTTTGTATATTGCAGGCTTTTATTACTTTTACAGAGTTAAATTAGAAGTAATGGTCCAACGAAGTCAAAAAATGTACAAAGGAAGGTAAATTAAATAAAGAATCTCATTATTAAAATACACTTTTTGAATCAAAATAACGAGAAATATGAAAAATTTAACGAAATTTTTGTGAAATTTCGCCGTAGTAAACAACCAGTCCCCCTGACGACCAAGGTGATATTATACATTGCAAAAAGCGACAAAATCACTGTTATTTTTTAATTGTTTTTTTTACCAAATCTATTTTCAAAAGGACATTCATGCGTTGGTTTGTCGTGATGACGAAGAAATATTGCGCAGAGTAACATTTCTGTTAGACGAACGGACTTTGAACTTAATAGTGATTTTAAATCTGCGGTTTTCTGTGATTTTTACGATTTCCATTTTTTTCAAAAACTCGAATTTTATTTTTCCGATATTTTGTGAATTTCTTAAAGTAATTCTCTATCCTGATTAGTATTTAGTAAAAGGCTTATGTCACGATTAACCCATTAGTGCCCTGAACATTTTTTTTGTAAAAATTATATATTTTTCATGTTTCTCTCTTTCTTGCATTACTAACGACTCACAAATATATTTGATTATTTTTTTTTAATTTTTATATCCATGTAATTTTGACGTGCAATTTAAGTTGCTTACGGGCACTTGCGATGTCAAAAGTTGGGCATTTCCCTATTTCGAGTTTTAAATGATAAATACAACTAATTATTCAGCTTAAAATTTATTTATTTTGTAATTAAATCATTTAAACACATTTTACAAAGAACGGAAAATATAATTATTACTTTTCACTATAAACATTAACATTTTCTCAATTATATAAATACATTAATTTCAGTTTTCATGATATGGGATGAAGTATTCAGGGTGTAAGGAAACCTCACACTTACGACAGAGGTACACAGTTCTTTTCTTGCATTGATGACATACTTTATATTTTGAGGATCCTTTTGTGATTAGACGATCCAGACGATCTTTCCTAATATTGTCTAGTACATTTGAGGTATGCCCGAATCCACGTCCCACTGGTGGTTTTCCATAATGTTCCATCAGATACAAGGCGCACTCTCTGCTAAATTGCAGGTAATCCATATTATTGCCCAGTCGCTTATGGAGCAACCAACCCTGTACATAAGAAATATCGATTGCCCACGCAAAGAATGGCCACCACCAATTCTTTGTTCTTATGCTTGTCCTATAAGTTGCTAAAAATTGGTCGCTAAGATCTTCTCCCCCCATGTGTTTATTATACTCGGAGATAACATGAGGTATGGGAATATTTATTCGATTTTATTCTTGAGAAGAATACCGAGAAGCAACTTTTCTCCCTCCCGCAATGCAGTTTGTCATAACTGTAACCACTGCATTATCATTCCATAGAACAATGTCCAGATTACCGTTGTTTCTCTCCTCTATGGTTCCTCTTGTATTTTTTGAACTTACTTTTATCTGTCAGCTGATAGGTTTTGTAGTCAACGCGGTTTTCTCTCAATGTACACTCCTGGCCATAATTAACGCAGCACCTCCCTAGCGATCCTTACGGTCGGTGCTGCGTTAATTTTGGCCAGGTCTGTACCTTAACCTCCCAACCGTTTTTCTTTTAGGTAATCTAATATTAAATAATCTTTGGGATGTGAAAAGGTTATAAAAAAAAATGTCTTGTACCTTTTCGTAGAATACTTTTTTCTGCTAACCCTACAACTATGTCACCTCCTTGGCCCAGAGGAGTTTTTTTTCAATTTCGTGCTAGATCCTGAATAAGGCTCAGCATGAATCAAGTATCCACTTGATTCTGCTAAATACCACAGTTTGAACCCAAACCGTATTGGCTTGCCCCTGATAAACTGTTTTGCACCATGTCTACCATAATAGGGAATTATGGACTCATCTGCAGATCAAATCCTGCGCCACCCCCGCCATCTGGTGGGTAGCGACGGAATCGCTCCACTCGCGGCGATTGTCTCGAGCAAACAACAGGAGATGTAGACAAGAGAGAATGAGGAAATTGCCCTCGAAAGGGGTAAAAGGAATGTAAGATAAACTTTCATGAGCCTTTCTATCCTTTTGGGCAGGCGTTTAAAATGTATTGCCCGCTTTCTTGCACCTACCGCGCAAGAAAAGAGTTGTATGCAGGCCTGTAAAGGAGTAGCACTACCTTTTCTCATATTTCTCTTGTTTAACACTATAAGGCAATCCGACCACTTTTCAACGTTATACTTCAAAATCATTTAAATTGAATATTTTTCAAATTTTGAAACTCTTTGACTTAGCGTGATACCATCCCAAATTTAATATGAACGAATCAATATTTTGCTAATATGGCAATTTTTACATCATGTTAAACCCAGAATGACGGCTGCTAGTCATATGGCCACTCTCTCTTTTCTTTCTTGGATTTTTTAATATTTTCCTACAGATGTTTACATTTGAATAATTTATTACTTTAATAACAATAAAAATGATGTTTTAAAGGAACTTGATTAGAGCGTGATTATTATTAAAAACCATATACAGTGAAAATAATGAACTCCTCGCTGTATCAGGAAATTTATTTATAAACTATCGATCGATGGAAAACAGTTATTTAGTGTTGCTATGAGTATATAGATGTGCCTAAAATAAACCATTAAACTCCCCCAAAATGCAAAGAAGCAATGAAATAGGTATTGAGAAGCGAAATGGTGAAATGACCACTCCCCATCCTTCTAGGTCAGTGGTTCCCAACGGGGGCGCTACCGCCCCCCGGTGGGCGCTGAGAAGTCTGAGGGGGGCGTTCAGTGCCCAAGTCATATTGAGGGGGCGTTGAGGTCCAACCGCCGCCCCCTTGAGCAGTTGGCGTATTTAATGGTCACTAACGGCATTACTGGCATCTTTGTTTCGATTCTTCAACTTTTAAGCCTGGTTCTAATAAGCAGTTCATTTTAGAACTCACCCACCATTATAACTGCCGTTAAAATTCTGCATTAAGTTTATTTGGCAAAAGGAGACTAAAACTCAACCCGATTAAAAAACACTTATATCCCCGAGAGATTGTTTTAAATCATCTCTCTACTTTGGAATATACATAGTAATTCCAAGGATTTTTTCTGTTGATGACATGACCCTATCAAAAACTTTTTTAAACTTTTATTGCATTTCTTCATTGGCCTCCTTCCACATACACATAATGACGTTGTAAATAATTTTCGTTCTTGGCTGTAAAGCGCTTTCAGATTCCCAATTTTGGATAGTTCGTAATTTGTAATTGAAAATTATAGGAAAAATGAAAGTACGAATATAACGGAAAGACAGGAAAATGTGGTAATGATTAAATGGAATGAAAATAAGTACAGGGCAATGAATTGAAAGTGAAAATAAGAAGGTGGGGGAGTTCTAAAATGAATTGCTTAATACCCATGAGGATTAGAACCAGGCTTAAAGGCAACAAGGTCAGCGTCTTCAGGTCGAAGAATTAACTTCGACTCTTAATACCTTCGACCTGAAGGCGCTGACAGGAAAGTTAGCGAAACTGCTGTCACCGAGTCATCCTACGCGGACGGACAACCGAAAAAATGCAGAGAGCATCTAACCAACGCCGCGGAAACCTTCGAGCTAACATTACATTGTAAAATTATAAAAGCAAAGAAGGCATCCTGTCTGGCCACAAGCAATTCATAACAAATAGGCTATCGGATAAAAGGTGTGCCCGAAATATTCCACCCAATGCGAAACAAAGTAGCTACAGATAGAAATAGTAACATTCCGAAGCTATCAGGGAAGGCTATCTGGAAGGGGCACATACAGTCATTATTTTTCCACCCGCAGAGACCGAGTTTTATAAATCAAGACCTGTCAGATCGTCCTCTGCGCATCTGCCACGAGCTTGTACTCGAGAAGTTTTGTGAGAATTAAATTCATCAGACATCCATCCCCCGTTGTCGTCGTAATACTGGTACCAAACAGTTTCGGAATTTCCTCAGTGCAAGTGCAAATTAGCGCAATAATTATTATCACATAGGTAAGCACGTATTTATTACCATCATTATCATTTTTAATTCAATTAAAATAGTAAAGTCGTACATATAGAATGAATATACACAATCTATGTAAATTTTCACCGACTTCTTTTTAACAGTACAACGCGTTTCGATCCTCAGGTACCCTTATTCTCATGTACACCTTACCGTCGGATCGCGTTGTACTATTAGAATAAAGTCAGCGAAGAGACAAACAGGAAGGGGCGCATATAGTCATTATTTTTCCAACCGCAGTGACCGGGTTTTAGAAAACGGACATATCCGCCACCAGATCGTCCTCTGCGCAACTGCCACGAGCTTGTATGTGAGAAGTTGAGTGAGGATTAAATGCATCAGTCATTCATCGCCCGTCGCGTCGTCTTTGTAGTATTGATACCTGATAGTTTCGGAATTTCCTCAGTGCAAGTGCAATTTGGCGCAATAATTGTTATCAGATAGGTAAGAATGTATTTATTATTATCATTTTTAATTAAATTAAAATAGCATACATCATAGCTTTTAGCATACATGAAATTTTATTTTAATAAAAGCGACATGTTTTGGACATACTCATAGACATCTCTGTCAGCAGGCATGTAAAAGTAGAAAGAAATGGAAAAAATATATCTTTTGTCACTAAATTTACAAATAATAAGGGCATCGGTCGCATAATCAAATAGCAGTATTTTGAAATATTACCACTGATTGTGAGAAAAAATATTTCTCAAACTGGGACTCGGACTCAATTTTATTCATCATTGTTTTAATTTAAAAGCCTTCCAAATATCAGTGAACTATATCGAATTTGGTTAACTCTGATACAGTGTGATAACATCATCGGCTTTTACTCGCAGTTTGGTTAATGAAGTTTGACAATAATTGACACAGAGAATAGAAAATAATAATAACAAAACTTTTTATGATTTCTGCTCTAACGCGCCCAATCATCACTAAAGTGCAATCCATAATAATTGACAAGAAGTTACTCGGGGTATTCATTTAAAAACAGTTCCTATTCATGAAATATCAACTTTCTTACATTATCAGTGAGAAAAATTATAGCTTTACAGATTATCGAGCATAAGTTCTCGTTATCTTACAATACCGTTCCTCCAACTTAACGGATAGATATGTTTGTGTTTACAGACCTCTCTGAATAGTGAATTTGCTAATTCTTTTAGTGAACTTTCGTGCAGTTATTATTAAATGTCCAATTATTACGGCACAAATTACTGAAACCAAACCCAAAGTACCAAAACGGAGTGAACTATCCTGTCTTGCGGTCCCTACTTGTCGTATTCAACTTTAGTTAGAAAAAATGTAATTACCATTTATTATGAAACATAAGAATAACTTTCAATTGAATTGATTTATGCCTATAATTAAAAATATAAAATAATCAGGTAGCTTGAAGCAATGAAAATACGATACGTTCAAGAATGATAGGGTTAGAAAATAGAATGCGGAATTAGACATTACGAGCTCAGATTAGCTAGGAACGCCTACCTAATCGCTCAGGAATATGATAACATTCCAGTCTCATGGTTTTCATTTCTACACACCATATAGCGAGTCGGTGTTTTCCTTGCGTAGATTATTAGTCGGTGTTTTCCTCGAGTAGATAGATTCTATGCACCTATGAGAACAGTTCACACGTAAAGTCTACGCGCGTAAGCCCTTAGCTCCGCCTGAAACGCGTCAATAGAAAAGCTTTTTTTGAAAAAGGGGGGTCTGGGTTCATGTCCCAGTCTGGACGAATGATATTTCTTTTGTGGTATTCTTTCAAAATAAGCAGTAATGGTTAAATTTCCGCTATTTTGCGGTTCATTTAATTTTTCAAAATTGTTGGAAAATTAATTATTCACCTTGCTTTGATTTTTAAATAAGTAAATACAGAAATTTTTATCTCCGAAACATATTTTCTTATAATTACAATATTTCCATACATATCTATCTCGTAATAATCATATTATTGTGTTATATCCACATATAGATCCATGTCGGAACCAATGTAAAAATCGGAAAAATGTAGACAATACAATGTCGATTATTTAAAATATGGTTTCATTCAATCGCCAACAAACAAGACATTACCAATGTGCCTAATTTTCCACAAGGTGTTTTCCAATGAAGCTATGAAGCCTTCGAGATTAGAAGAGCACTTAAGCAAAATACATCCTGAGAAAAAATATATCTCACTTTCAAATGCTCAGCGATCAACATTCGAGACGTCCTACTTTGGGTGATATATTTTCGGCCGCATCAAAAGAAGAAAATGATGGATTACGTCCGTCATATAATATTTCCTTACTCATTGCTAAATCGGGAAAACCACACACAATTGGCGAAGAATTGATAATTTCAGCTTTGAGTGAAGTTCTGCGTACCATGCTGCATAAGCCGCCGTCTGATATAATTTAAAAAATTCCGTTGAGTTATAATACAGTGCAGAGGCGAATAGACGAAATGTCCGAGGATGTAGAGAATTCTCTAGCTGATTTTTTGAAGACTACCGAGTTTTCATTACAGCTTGATGGATCTACTTTGCCATAAAACGAGTCTTTACTTCTGGTGTACGTTCGCTTCATAAAAAATGAAAGCATTTGTCAAGAATTATTATTCGCAAGAGCGTTAGAAACGGACACTAAAGGAAAATCTGTTTTTGACGTTTTAGAAAACTACTTTGTAGAAAAAGGAATTCCTCTGAATAATATCTTGTCTGCTGCTAGCGATGGTGCTCCGGCAATGGTTGAACGTCACCGTGATTTTATTTCATATTTGGAAAGAGCGGTACCAAATGTAGTCGCCGTGCATTGTATAATTCATCGACAACATTTGGTAGCAAAACATCTTAGTGATCGTCTTCACCGCGACAGTATGTAATTACTGCAGTTAATAGGATCAAAAGCAATGCTCTCGATGATAGATTATTTAGAAAGCTATGTGATGAAAAGGACGAAGAGTTTAATCGGTTACTATTGCACACAGAAGTTCGTTGGCTGTCAAAAGTTACTTGTCTAAAACGATTTTTTGAACTCTTTGAAGCAGTTACTAAGTTTTTTGAAAGCAAAGATGATTTATTAAGAGTGCATTTATTGAAATGTAAAAGCGATATTGCTTATTTGACAGATTTATAAAACAAATTTAGTGAAACAAACTTTCAGCTGTAAAGGAATGATTTAAATCTGATGAAAGACAATTATCTCTGCGTTTGTGTTAAAACGTGCTTTGTACAAACAAAATTTGGGTATAACGCAATTTTATCAGTTTCCAAATCTTTCTTCAATGGAAACTAATGATAACGACATTCTCGCTTACTGCCAGCATTTGGAAGCACTAAAAGAAGACTTTACAATTAGATTTGAGGATTTACTTAATATGGTCATTCCAGATTGAGTCATAGAACCATCCTCTAACTTAGAAATCAAGAATTATCACTGCAATTGTCAACAAATGAAGAGCTGAAATTTAAATTAAAAAATGGTTATCAAGAATTTTGGCTTCAACGTCAAATTAAAATATTACATCCAGCCTTATGGGCTGAAGTTAAGAAATTTTAATTGCTTTTCCGTCCTCGTATTTAGCAGAAAGAGGGTTTAGCATGGCGACCAATCTATAAACTAAGAAAAGAAACAGGTTTTCAATAGTGGAACGCGGTGACTTAAGGTTATTAATGACAAAAATGGCACCAGATATTGATAAATTAGTTTCATCGCATCAAGCTCAGCTGTCTCAATAATATTGTATTAATTATTTATAACATATTTTAATCGTTCTGTAAACATTACTTCAATATTTCATTATCTTAAAATTAAAGAAAATTAAAAATTTGTTCTTGTTTTTCAATATATAGCATGTACAATGTAGTTAATCTAAGGGGGGCGCTATCAAATTATTGACTGAAAAAGTGGGCGCTGACTCAAAAAAGGTTGGGAACCTATGTTCTAGGTAGAGCAATCTCTTGTCCTTCTAGTGTTAAATCTGGCTGAAACAATGAGAATTGATTCTCCACGTCTATTTGCTCTCCTCTGTCAACCGTGGTTGCTGCTTCTCGCTTCGTTTGTCTTTCAATTAAACCCGAAGAAGTCCATCACTCGGACTTATTTTTAATTGAATTTGGAGCTCTCTTAGAAATTTCAAAACTACTAGCAATTTTTTGGGGCTCAAAAATAAATCCGTCGGGTTGCAGGAATTATTAATGGCGTACGTGATTTAGAATATAGTGAGTTATTAGCATAGTAAATCGTATTAGTTTGTTAATAGTTAGAGATTTACTTAAACTACAGTGTAAATCAAACGATATACATCTAAGGTTATCTATTTTAAGTGGGGCATGTAGTCGTAACATTCTTCATTCCGTTTCGATAAAAAATTCAGTTCCGGTTAAGATCCAAACGTAAAGAGTTTCGAAGTTTTATTTTGCTCTGACTACAAACATATAATGTTCTTTTGAATTTTTTACTATGTAAAGAAACCAATACAATATGAAGAATAATAAAAAAGTAAATGTTAACTTTTGGCATTTATCCTAGCTGATTTTAAGGTGCTGTTAGATATATTAAGTTACAGTCACTATTTCATTAAATACTTACATAATATGGTATTTTGGAGCACCAAAAATCGTAACGGAATAAATTATGGTATTCCGAGTCGGCACGGTTTAGAAGAATTTAAATTTAGACTGATTCTGTTTTCGATCCGGGTAAAATTAGTCTATTTTCTGCTTTGGTTTTCGGATCACTTTGGATGCCTTACTTTTATAGTAGGACCATGATGATAGACGAGCCTATAATTATCATGCAATACTCTGCATAGATGAAACTAACTACGCTCTTACATTCGGCAATTTTATTAATTTTCAATGCAACTGATCACCTGTTACGCGTACACAAGGTTTTCTACGCAGCGTTTCTGAACTAAAACATACCATCTGCACATCGCCGTCACTCCCACTGCAAAGCTCTCAAGACAAACAGAGGGCATTAAATTACGGAGCTATAGCATTCCCGGCAATTATTCCGCATTTTGAGAAAGGTTTCAACATTTCATTTCTCCTCCAGCGAGGGGATTTCATCACTCCTTCGCCCGTGGAGAAATGACGTCAATACTGAAAACAAACGCCAGTCACGACCTCAGGACCTTTGTGTATACACCGGCCGTCCGAGAGTACCATTTTTCTGAAAGGTCTATCGCACTTTCATATCAATGCAGGAGGATAAGGAGGCTCTGAGGCACGTCTGTGATATTACCGCAAAGTAGTTCTAGTATCCGAAACAGAGAGACGTTAGGCGGATTTTTCCTCTGATTTTTTTTGTTGTGGAACAATGCTGACCCTTTCGAGCAAGGTTTCACTCTTTCTTTTTTTACTCGTAATGAAAGAATTTGGAACATCGCTGTTGATGAATGAGAGGTTTAAGATATCTAAAAGTCGTCTTTGTCGACGTTCCTCGTCTCATTCACCAGTATTCGGAGAGAACAAGAAAGAATCAACGCACTTTCAGGAAAAACCATTGCGCATATCGAAAGCGATGCTCTCAACTTCAGAGGTAATTAAGTACGTTACTGTATCTTGTTTCTCCGAATACCAGTGGATGAAATGAGGTACGCCGACAAAGACGGCTTTTGTAGATTTTAAACATCTAAATCTAGATTTTGTATTTATGGAATAATTTCTCCACTAAAGTTCATTAGTCGCTCCATAAGCAAGCGACTCCTTCCTGGAGCATATTCAATAGAAAGAGATAAGATAACCTCTTGGGACTTGTTCGTTCAATCACAGCCACGCGTTTTATGTAATTCTTTAAAAAATCTAAGCAGTCGACACAAAATATTCAAAGAGAGAGGGTAAGAATAATATTTAAGTAACAGGTGGATATCGCAGTTTCTCGAGATCGATTAGCACATGATCGAGGAATATATCGAACGACATTTATTTCGCTCTACAGTATAGTCGTCGAACTTCGGAAGTATTTCAATTAGGATGGCTTTTTTCTGGCCCGATATCTAGTTATTAGAAACAATACTTGGCGGGACTGGGAAAATTCGATTTGAAAACACAGTGAAACGCGATTATCTTGTGCCGCAGTCGCTAATTTGGGTCAGAGTAATAATGTTTACTTAGATTTGGCGCGTGGCTTGGAACATCTGCTGGGAGAGTGGAAGACCTGGGTTCAAATGCTTGTCACATCGGCAATTTTCAATTTCTTGTATCCTTATTCGTATATTTACATTGTGGTTAACTATTCGGTCACTCCCCTTAGCATCCTATCTGCAAATTATTCAGCCCGGAGACCGGTTGGTGCCACACCCCTTCTGACATAAGCTATATAGAGCTTGCAGAGAGGAATGAGGTTTATTAGATAGGATGAGGAGTGAGGCCCTTGCTTTCCTCAATGAGCCAGACAGCTATAAACGGAACATGTCCACGCAAGTGAAGTACAATGATTCTACGAGTAGCACTTTTCTCGTCAGTTCATAAGGAGAAACCTTGATTATTATAATTATTCACTCACACCTCAGTAGCTTTCATTTCATCACAGCCATGATCAAAACTGTTACAAAAATAAATGAAAGATTCATTTTTTCTACCCTGTACCAAATGATGAATGAAAATATTCCATTCAACAGAGTATGGTACTAGGAACCCTTCGCATTCTTAAGAATCAAATGTTGCAGACCTTATCAATCCCGAAGCCCCTCGATAGAGAGAAATTCTTATGAAGTAGGGATGGCGTAATTGGCGCAAAAAGTCGCTTATTTGCTTTGAGAACGTTACGTATTCGGACTTCGGGATCCCAAGGAATCAAACATTATATCCCCTATACCACGGGTCTTTTCCGGAGTCCCTCGCAAGAAAGGAATAACGATGACGTAGGCACATCGTAATTGCCGCGAAAACCAAGTCGTGGGCGTCGTGAAAGTGGAAAAAAAGCCGAAATACCTCGAGTGTCCCGCGCAGGCGCATATTCCACGCTCCTGCCCTTATTTAGTACATTCCTATCGCCTCCACCCACCCACCATCTTCCCACTCAGCCCCTTGATTGCCACTTTAATTCGCCCCCGCTGCCTCCTCGCCTCGCCCTCTTCCTGCCCCCACCCACCGGAGGCGGGTACACTGGCTCCGCCTACACTCCCCGCTTCATGTCCTTCGATATCTTTTATCCCCGCATCTAACGCCTCGTAAAAATGTCATATGAATGTTTTGCATCTACTTCGCGCGAAACGTGGTTCCTTTATTGGTTTGAATTTCTGTGATAATGTTTAAGAAATGATTATGATTGTGTATCATAAGACCCGTGGCAGGTATTTGATCGATTACTATTCATAACTCTGTTAGATGATATTTATACGTTAAAATGCCTTTATCGTACTATGAATCGGAATTATAAATCACGGAAAATAAATGTTTTAAATGTGATTTAATTGTCCAATACTTAATGCTTTGTCCGGTAATGAAATGGCATTTTTGGAAAATTCTAAAATAGCGTAAAATATAGACTTTTATGCATCTTCCACTTTCCGAAAAATATATTTCAAAACGAATATTTCAATACCGATATTTCAATAGGAATCGACAGTAATTCTAAGCGAGGGAATTCAGTGCACATGCTATCTATTATATATAGATGCTTCTCCGGATTCATTCATATATATACCTATACGAGTAAAATGTAGCTTGCATACTGCAAGCAGATCGAAAACACTAATTTCATGCCGGCATCATATCGGGAAGGCCGTCAAAAGAGAAAAAAAAAGGATTGAAAATATTTTTAAAATTCGCTGCAATTTAATCATCTGGCATTGAACCCGGGTCTTAATGGTGAACTTACTATGCAGCACAACAGAAAATCACCATCTCTTACTATGTGTGAAAATTCAAGGAGAAATATTGGCTGCAACTGCCTCAAACGACGATCTACTCTTCACGAATGTAAATGGCTCTCTGGATTCGAACCAAGGACGATCACTGAAATTTAAAATATGTTTTAGAAATTTATCTATGAAATCTATCTATGTACCGAATTTCAAGTTTTAATATTAAAGGAAAAGGGTTCAAATTAATTCTAAAAATCGGAGCGGTTGCTGATTGTAGAGACTCCTGGTGTCGAACCCAGGACAACTGTGAATGCACATAATAATTTGCTATGACTTGATCTTATTTCATGCAAAGTTTCAAGTCGATATCATGCCGGGAAGTACCTAAAATTTGTTCCCGTTATCTCCATAAGAAATGCATTGCGGAATGTAAATGGCTCTCTGGGATCGAACCCATGACACTGAGGTTCCAATTTTTCTGGGGGTTTCACGTTATGGCCAATACGTCATAAAAATTTCAAGGCAATGACCCTTGTAGTTTAGCCTGTGAATTTGTATCCTATCTATCTATCTATTAAATATAGATGCTTCTCCGGATTCATTCAAGGATATAGATAGATAGATAGATAGATAGATAGATAGGATACTAATTCACAGCCTAAACTAGAAGCGTCATCGACTTGAAATTTTTACGACGTATTGGCCATAACGTATAACCACCAGAAAAATTGGAACCTCAGTGTCATGGGTTCGATTCCAGAGGGCCCCAAAGTCGCGATTTTCCCCATAAGAATACATCGCGGGGATTTTCGAAAAATTTTTTGAGGCACTTCCCGGAAAAGGAGAGAGTTGAAATTCGAGGGATCGCTAGAAGCCGTGCATATCCATTGAAAATCAAAAAGACATCGCCGAATATGGTCCATGGTTCGATGCTAGGTCGGGGCAAAAATCGGCCGTTTAAATTGCATTGTGGCGAATTTGAAGATTTTTTTTGGATCCTTTTCCGATAACATGGATACTTAAAACTCGGCACGTGGATATATATGTTGAATATATTTCATAATTGAATTTTACATGTTCGCTGATGGTCCTTGGTTCGATCCCAGAGGGCCATTTGCACTTCTCAATGCATTTCTTACAGAGATAACGGAAACAAAATTTAGGTACTTCCCGGCATGTTATCGACTTCAAACTTTGCATATAGAAAGAACAAGTCTATACAAATCAAACAGTGCATTCACAGCTAACAATGTGTCCTGGGTTCGACACCAGGTGTCTCTGCAATCAGAAGTTGATCCGATTTTTTGGAATTATTTTGAAAACTTTCCCAATAATATATAAACATGAAATTTGGCATATAGATAGAAATCATAGATTCATTTCATGAAAATATTTTAGATTTCCTAGATAGTCCTTGGTTTGAATCCAGAGAGCCATTTACATTCGTGAGAAATAGAACGTAGTTTCGAGGCAGTTGTAACCAATATTTTTCGTTGAATTTTCACACACAGTCAGAGATGGTGATCTTCTATAGTGCTGCATAGTAAGATCACCAGTATGACCCCGGTTCGATGCTAGACGATGAAATTGCAGCGAATTATAAGAATTTTTTCAATCCTTTTTTTTTTCTTTTGATGACCGTCCCGATTGTTGCCGATATAAAATTAGTATTGCCGATCTGCTTGCAGTATGCAAGCTACATTTTACTCGTATAGCTATATAGCTATACGAGTAAAATGTAGCTTGCATACTGCAAGCAGATCGACAACACTATTTTCATGTCGGCATCATATCGGGACGGCCATCAAAAGAAAAAAATGGATTGAAATTTGTCTTAAAATTCGCTGAAATTCCATCGTCTGGCATCGAACCCGGGTCTTTACTGTGAACTTACTATGCAGCACAATAGAACATCACCATCTCTAACTATGTTTGAAAATTCAAGCAGAAATATGGTTTACAACTGCCTCAAAAGACGTTCTAATTTTCACGAAATTAAATGGCTCTCTGGATTCGAACCAAGAACGATCTTGGAAATCTAGAAATTGTTTTTGAAAGTTATTTATGATCTCTATCTATATGCCGAATTTCAAGTTTCTATATAATTGGCAATGGTTTTAAAATAATTCCTAAAAATTGGATCAACTTCTGATTGCAGAGACACCTGGTGTCGAACCCAGGACACATTGATAGCTGTGAATGCACTGTTTGATTTGTATTGACGTGATATTTCTATATGCAAAGTTTGAAGTCGATATCGTGCCGGGAAGTACCTAAAATTTGTTTCCGTTATCTCCGTAAGAAATGCATTGAGGAATTTAAATGTCCCTCTGGGAACGAACCAAGGACCATCAGCGAATATGTAAAATTCGATTATGATATATTTTTATAGTATCTAACCTCATACCGAATTTAAAGTTTCTATGCCATCGGAAAAGGGTCCAAAAAAAATCTTTAAAATCGCCACAATGCATTTTAAACGGCCGATTTTTGCCCCGACCTAGCATCGAACCATGGACAATATTCGAAGATATCATTCTGATTTTCGTTGGATATGCACGGCTCCTAGCGATCCCTCGAATTTCAACTCTCTACTTTTCCGGAAAGTGCCTCAAAAAAATTTTCGAAAATCCCCACCATGTATCCTTACGGAGAAAATCGCGACTTTGGGGCCTTCTGGAATCGAACCCATGACACCGAGGTTCAAATTCTCCCTTTCTCTGGAGGTTACACATTATGGCCAATACGTCGTAAAAATTTCAAGACAGTGGCACTTGTGGTACATGGTTAGAATTTTGATCCCCTATGAATGAATGTATGCATAGGTATATCCGGAGAAGCGTCTATATATAATAGATATGCCATATAATAAACACTGCTAACAAAATGACAGTAGTCGTCTACGCAGGAAGTCCTACTATGGAAGAATAGGTCCTACGTGAGTGCCAATTCAAAATCATTCATTTTAATGGGCTAGCCCAGTGGTCGGCAAACTTATTGGCCAAAGAGCCAAATATGTACAATACAACGATTCAAAAACATTTTGAGAGACAAATCTGTTTTTACTTTCTCAATATACGAAGTATAGAGAAAGTATAGTTTTCATGAAACAATTCGACTTCGAGATTTCAACGGAAATACATGTTTTGGGGTCCCTAGAACACGTTTTCATCATTTTCGGAATGATGTGTGTGTGTGTGTGTGTGTGTGTGATAGTGGGCGCTCTAACATAAAAACTATTTGTTGTATCAACACCAAATTTCATAAATAGTACTTTGATTAGTGTCGTTAGAGTTGATTAGTATTTGGAGTTAATCGGTTTACCGGAAGTTGAGATTTAGTCTTCGAAGGAAACTACCCTGTTTGCAAAGTATCTCCATAAATATGATATTTAGGTATATGCTATTATTTATAAACGTTTTAGAAAATGAAATTTACTATAACTTTTGATTGATACATATTTTTGTATCACTGATTGTTTAGGAGTTATTCATGAAATACTAATAAACCGGAAATTGCTGATTATGTACTTTGTGGGTGCCCTGGGCTCTATGGGCGAAAGGCCAATTTCATCGTTTTTCATCGATCATGTCCGAAAAACATTATTTATAATGTTTGTGACGTCTAAGATAATAATATATAAATTAATCGCTCATCTTCAAAGTTTAGATTGAATATAGAGTTCGAAAATACTGTCTTAGATAAATATTTACATCTTATATAGAATAAAATTTGATTTCACACTTAGTAAAGATTTATTCGTTGATAAACAATAATATGAAAGTAAGGAATCCGTAAATTTAAATCATGACAATGACAAACACTTAATGCGAACAATGTCCTTGCATCTCCTTGGAAAGTTGCAGTAAGTCAGGTTTGTATCTTGTTGTTTTTAATTTTAGACATGATTCCAGGTTCTCATCAATAAGACGACTTCACAGTTTACTGTTCATAAAGTTCATGCTTGAAAAATATTCTTCGCATGAATAAGTAGAAGCAAAAAGGGAAAGAAATGCGAGTTTTTTCAGCTGATCGTTAGAGTCAGGAATGCTATTCCAGACGTTGAAAATGATCATGTTTCCCTTCTCCAAGTCTTTCAAAGAAGACCACTTGTGTTGTGAACTAAGATCACATTTGTTCTTCTCCGATATTTCCAAATCAATACAAAGACGTTGAAATTTAATGCTCCGTATCTCCTTCTTTTTTTTTACTTTTCCATATACGAAGTATAGAGAAAGAATTGTTTTCATGAAAAAAATCGACTTCGAGATTTCAACGGAAATACATGTTTTGGGGTCCCTAGAACACGTTTTGACCATTTTCAGAATGATGTCTGTGCGTGTGTGTGATTGTGGGAGCTCTAACGTAAAAACTATTAGCCGTATCAATACCAAACTTCATATATAGCAATGTGGTGTATGCTCTCAAAGTTGGCTAGTTTTTGGAGTAAATCGGTTAATCGGAAGTTGAGCTTTATTCTTCGAAGCAAATTTCCGTTTTTGCAAAATAACTCCGTTAATATGATATTTAGGTATATCCTATTTTCTACAAAAGTTTTAGAAACTGTAATTTGCTGTAAACTTTGTGCGAAATATATTTTTGTGTCACTGATTGGTAAGGAGTTATTTGTGAAATATTGATAAACCGGAAGTTGCTGATTATGTACTTTGTGGGCGCTGTGGGCGAAAGGCCAATTTCATCGTTTATCATCGAACATGTCCCGAAAAACATTATTTATAATGTTTGTGACGTAAAGGATGATATGATATAAATTAATCACTTATCTTCCAAGTTTAGATTGAATATAGAGTTCGAAAATACTGTCGTAGATAAATATTTACATCTTATATATATGGAGAAAGTCATGTGCTGGCCACATCAGATTCTTTTACTGTGACTTCTGGGGGGGAGGGGGGCTACAGCCCCCATATCCGCCCCCCCTGGATCCGCCACTAGTAACGTCTACCATGAAATGAAATTTTTGGATCCACTGATTGTAAGTTCTGGATAGTGAACACCCTTCTCAAGGAGAAATGCTCTAATTTCTGGCAATTGGGACGCGAAATTATTAAAGCGTTCCCTCTTGATAGCCATCGAAACTTGTTTTGAAGCAGAAGATCAGCGCACTCACTCTCCATTTCAACTAAATATTCTTTGCATTGACGACGATTAAGAGCTGCCAGGAGTTGATGATCGTAATCACTAATCACATAACTTTACTAATTTATTCCGGAAATGCCTGCGCACAAAGCGCTTCTTGGTGAAGATTGCAATGATAAGCCGATATCTCGTGATTGTTTTTTACTTTCTCCATATACGAAGTATAGAGAAAGTATTGTTTTCATGAAAAAATTCAACTTCGAGATTTCAACGGAAATACATGTTTTGGGGTCCCTAGAAGACGTTTTGACCATTTTCGGAATGATGTCTGTGTGTGTGTGTGTGTGTGGTTGTGTCTGTATGTGTGTGTGTGCTTGTGGGCACTCTAACGTAAAGGCTATTCGTCGTATCAATACCAAACTTCATATATACTACTGTGGTGTGTGCTGTCAGAGTTGATTAGTTTTTGGAGTAAATCGGTTTACCGGAAGTCGAGCTTCTTTTATCAAAGCTCATTTCCGGTTTTAAATATATCTCCATAAATATGATATATCATTTAGGATTTATCATCAGGTATATTGTATACCTTTTAAAAGTTTTAGATAATGTGTTTTACTATAACTTTTGTATTTAACATATTTTTGTATCACCGGTTGATTAGGAGTTATTCGTGAAATACCGATAAACCGGAAGTAGCTGTTATGTACTTTGTGGGCGCTCTAACATTGAAATTATTCGTTGTATCAAACACCAAATTTCATATATAGTATTTTGGTTGATGTCGTTAGAGTTATCGGTAAATCTTTAAAACAAATCTCTCAAAACTATTGGTTGTATCAATACCAAATTTCATATATAGTGAGGTGTGTGCTATCAGAGTTGATTAGTCTTTGGAGTAAATCGGTTAACCGGAAGTCGAGCTTCATTCTTCAAAGCTAATTTCCTGTTTTCAAAATATCTCCATAAATATGTTATTTAGGTATATACTATTATCTATAAATGTTTTAGAAAATAAAATTTACCATAACTATTGTATGAAACATATTTTTTTATCACTGATTGTTTAGGAGTTATGCATGAAATACTGATAAACCGGAAGTTGCTGATTATGTACTTTGTGGGCGCTCTGGGCTCTATGGGCGAAAGGCCAATTTCATCGTTTTTCATCGTGCATGTCCCGAAAAACATTATTTATAATGTTTGTAACGTTAAAGATAATAATATATAAATTAATCACTCATCTTCCAAGTTAAGATGGAATTTAGAGTTCGAAATTACTGTCGTAGGTAAATATTTACATCTTATATATGGAGAAAGTCATGTGCTGGCCACTTCAGATTTTTACTTTCGAAATGGCAACCAACCTTTTTCTGACGCCGGTCATACTTTTGGCCCCGTCTGTTGAAATCGACACAATCTTATCGATAGGAATATATTCACACACTCCACCACAGCTTTTGCAATATCCTCTCCACGTGCCTGACCTTTGAGTGGCGATAATCCTATAGTTCCTCTTTAAAACCTGAATGAGAAATAAATCTTACGATGAGCGACACTTGCGACATATCATTTGTGTCACCTGACTCGTCAACTGCTATTGATAAAGCCGAAACTGATTTCAGATCTTCGATTTGCTGGATGGTTACATTGGAACACATTTTAATTGATCTATCTTTCATTGTTTTGGCAGACAGTGGCAACTCCTTAATTTTTTACTTTCTCGCTATACGTAGTATAGAGAAAGTATTGTATTAGCAAAAAAATTCGACCTCCAGATTTTGACTGAAAAACATGTATTGGGGCCTATAGAGCATGTTTTAGCTATTTTCCAGAACGTGTGTCTGTCTGTGGTAAAAAGTTGGTGGGCTTAAATTTAACTGTGGATACAATTATATACTCATGCAAAAGCCGAGTTTTTCTGCACACTTTTTATGCTGAGTACAAGGCTTCTTAAACTCGAGGGAGGGCTCCCCTTATCAGTTCTCCCGTGGCAAAGAAGCGTCGTTGTCGTAAATCGGCTGGGAAATTCCTCACTTGCTCATTCAACAGTTCCTTGTCAATTCTCTCTTACTAAACTACCGATGCCTCAATTACTGTAATTTCATTGTGTACAAGTACCTGCTGCATTTCCCACCACAGGTTTATATTCGACTCGGTTACTTTTCCCAGTTTTCTGGAATAAAATTAAGTACCTCGGCTTATAATGGGGTCGGCTTATATTCGAGAATAAAAAGTATTCTCTTTCACAAATACTGCTAGTAAGACTATTGAAATATCGGCTATTCTGTTCCACAATTAAGTGGAAATATCACATCTGGAGGAGAAAACTCTAAATATCGATTTGTGTTTCTGTTGCCTCAGTGAGGGTCTCCGTTCGAACCCCGGCCAAGACACTATTTTTCACTTCTTGTACAACCTCAATATTATATCTCCATATTCATCTCTGAGATGGGTCTAGCTTACACTTTAGTTAGTAGTTTAAAGCAAATCGTGTGTCTTTATCGCCATTAGATACGGAGATATACCGTTCAATATGATGCAAGGTCGAAAATCCAAGATGGCGACTTTTGTTTAAATATTTCGGCATGTTGCCCAATTGGGATTTTTGGGATTTTGCTTCTAGCTGTTAAAAGAACATCTCAACCAATTTTCAGCTTGATAAACCAAAAAAGATAAGTTGAACCTATTCTGCCTCAATCAACCAACAGGAAGTAGGTAAGATATTTTCGAACATTTTATTAGCCTGCGTTAATGCGCTTCGACTATCATTAACAGATTAAAACGGATAATTGTTCCATCAATTTCTTTCGTCAAATTATTATTGTTGATCATTGGTGGGATTTATTATAACAATTCGGGAGAGTTTCATTGATTACAGATGGGGAGCAGAGGGAGAAGGGTTGAGGAGGGTTCCACGCCCATTCTTCGGGCTGCCTCGGAAAATTGAGTCCACGTAAGAATCGACAATTTTAATGGCTCATGCATTAGATTTAGACCAACAGTTAGCGCATTTTGATTTCTGTTAGCGAACAGTGGACACGGCCAGGCATTGAGGTATCCCTCGATAAAGAACGACTGGTTAGGAGGGTTTCTGTTTTCCGCAACCTCATACCCCCAAGGAAGACGGCACGTGCGGAGCCTTTTGAGTGCCTTCGATTTTAAGTGACTGATAGAACTTTTCCTGATCAAAGATCAACGCGTTTACATGATGATAATTATCTATGCAAGAACATCATAGTATCCTCGGCAAAATAAGTTAGTCAAATAAACACCGTGCGATAGCAATTCCAATTTCACAGGGAAAAGGTTTATTCATTTAATCCACTCTTTATGACAAGTAACATGTTCGCTATCTGCGATAATCTACATTTTAGTGATCTGCAATTTTTCCACTAACTTCTTACGGCGACGAATCTCAAAAACAATTTCAAGATCCAGAAAGAATGGTTATTCACGACAAAGATTTGATTTTTCAAAATAAGTATGTATTATTTTCATACTAAACGATATTTCTAAACTAGCATATAGTGCTAATGTCATTTTCAAGGCACGTTTCAAACTGCAGATTATTGTAGAACCTCCGGCAGGTTCTAAAACGAAAATATTGCCCGCTAAAGATACTATAATCCAGTTTAAGGAACTATTTTGGACAGAGAACAAAATTCATTTTCTTCTCTACGATAAGATTTTTTTATCAACAATTCCTTTTGGTAAGTGCGTTCATATAAATTTCTTTGTCTACTCATTGACACCGGTGGAATATTTTCGCATTCTCGAGTCATATATTTCATAAGTCATAATTTTCAGTTAAGAAGCAATATGGCATGGCCTTCCTTCGTTCACAGAACCTTTCTTCGGATCAAGGAAAGAAAAAGGCAACGAAAAACCAACTTACATTCTCGCTTATCATTCAAAAATATGTTTGAGGACTTGGAGTTACCGAGACAAAAGTACTCTAGTCCGTTCACCATCACGAAGGCACAGATTCTCCCGATTTAAACTGCATAGGCCTATAATTTTTAATGGGAGGAATTTGCGAGACGTTGCAAACTTTGCGTAAAATCATGGAGTTGGCCGAAATTGTTTCAACGTTTTTCAGTGTTTAGTATCAGTGATACCATACATAACACCGTGATTATATTTTGTTTATTTGTAACATAATCGCAAAAAACAGCAAAAATGTTACATCTCAAAGAAATACGGC
This sequence comes from Sympetrum striolatum, assembly GCA_947579665.1. NCBI lineage: Eukaryota > Metazoa > Arthropoda > Insecta > Odonata > Libellulidae > Sympetrum > Sympetrum striolatum. The sequence continues at coordinate 74,146,447 of OX388348.1, forward strand.
GTTTTGTCCCGTTTCTTATGGAACGGGTGCCATTGATTCTCTAATTCTAAAATCGTAGGATTTTTTTACATCAATATCAGCTTCAAACCTTTCTCTTTTCTTTAGTGTTAATACTTAGGCAGGTGAATGAATTTAAGGGAAATTTTCAACAGAAATTAATGGAAAAGTCGAGAATTTCTCGCAAAATGCATTGAAAAAAGTAGTCGCCTGCCACTTTTCGTCCAATTCGCCCACGAAAAAACATCCAGCGAGAAAGTTTCTAAAGCCTTAATTTTTTTCTGAAGCCAGCAGTACCGCCGGCGAACCGTCGTCATATGAAATGACCACCGCTGCGTTCCCGAGAACCAATTTTGGAGTTACAGTTGGTCGGATGAGCGGGAGTGCATCTGGGCTGGGGCGAGAGCGTGGGAGGTTCCGGTAGCCCCACCCCCGGTCGGGTCACAGGGTACAGGGGGTGGCTTTGGGGGCAGTTACGCCATCTCCCACCTCCGCCCTGTTTCCGTATATAAGGAGTGGCCAAAGTGTGGAAAAGGGAACATTCAATCACCAGATCGACCGTTGAGTCCTCGCAAGGGGACGTACGGAAGACTGGTGTAGGGTGCGCCGACGGTTGACCGTTTAGTCCTCGTGAGGGGACGTGCGGAAGGCCTGTAACAACTTCGTGGAAGCACCCGCACCAATAGCCCTCAGCGGCCACTCCTTACCAACACACCCGCTCCTCCGGTCAACGCCAAGACGCACCTTTGCTCTGTATGTGCCATATATGTAAAATAAATAGAGTATGATCGTGACTGTTTTACTATTCATTCCCTCGCGGGAACCAGTCGTAGCCAGCACTACGACACCAATAAAATGGAATACGAGTAAAATGCAGCTTGCATACTGCAAGCAGATCAACAAAACTAATTTCATATCGGCATCATAGTGGGTCGGTCCTCAATAGAAAAAATGATTGAAAACATTCTTAAAATTCGCTGCAATTTAATCGTCTGGCATCGAACTCGGGTCTTCCTAGTGAACTTATTATGCAGCGCAACAGAAGATCACCATCTGTAACTAAGAGTGAAAATTCAGGCAGAAATATTGGCTGCAACTGCCTCAAATGACGACCTACTTTTCACATATATTCCTTATGTGAGAAATTGTAATGTGCTCTGGCATCGAACCCAGGAACAGCATGGTCTTACATTAATTTTTTTCTTAAACCGAGTCTTAATATACATCTTCCATAGAAGCAAGAACTTCCTATTATTCCGATAAGTGCATCAAAAAAATAATGAAATACAAACCCTATGTATTTTAAACGGGAGACATATTTACCGCCCGGCATCGAACCCGGGACTTTCTGGTGAAACTTCCTATGCAACATAATAGAAGATATTATTCTTTAACTAAGTGCGAAAATTCAAGCAGAAATATTGGCTGCAACTGCCTCAATCGAAGTCTTACTTTTCCCTTATATTCCTTATGAGAGAAATGTTAATGTGCTCTGGCATAGTGCGGTCATATGAAAATTTTTTTCTTAAACTAATTCTTACCTTACACTTTCCGGCTAAGCACGAACTTCCTATTTTTTCGAGAAGTGCATCAAAAAAATAATGAAAAACAGCTCCCATGTATTTTAAAGGGTAGATTTTTGCATCGTCCTAGCATCGAACCTAGGATATTTTTTGTGAAAGTCATTGATGTTTTCGAAAGTCCAAGACCATAAATATAGACACCTTTAGTTTTATTTCTCTACCTTTCCGGAAACTATTTTTTTTAAATTCCCGAAAATCACGGCAATGCATTTAAACGGGAAAAATCGGGACTTTGGGGCCCTCTGGAATCGAACCTATGACACTGAGGATCAAAGTCGCTTTTTTCCTGGGGGTTATACGTTATGGCCAATATGTCATAAAAATTTCAATTCAATGACGCTTGTGGTTTAGCCTGTGAATTTGTATCCTATCTATATAGCTATATATATGAATGAATCCGGAGAAGCATCTATATATAATAGATAATAGATACTACTCGTATAATAATTATTGAAAAAGTTTAATTTTTTAATTTTCTTTACTGATGTAGATTTTTCCTGTTTAGAAATTTTTCCCAGTTGCCACGAGGCAACTTGCTCTGGCCTGGTAAAACAGAGGGTGGTGACGCGAGTTACAGTACGCGGCAAAAGCGGATCGCACAGCAGTCAGAGCCACCTGTTACTCCAGTCTGCAGGTGTTCTCATGTCGGTGTTGAGGACGTTTGTTCTTCTTTATGTTCCCTCGTTTTCTCAGCTTCGAGAGTCGCATCGCAGCCCAATTGCTGCATTTGATCGCGGATCGACCTCAACCCTCGTGTTTGGTGGCATGGGGAAGAACCTTCGGCGGACGCGAAGGTCGTGTCATGTTCGGACTTAGGCTTCGAGAACGGCGCACAATTTTTGAGCCGTGGAGATATTTTTAGGATAGAGAGGTCACGTAGAAGGTTCAGGTAATTGAATTTCTGACCGAGCGAATCACGAAAGAACTGAAGAGAAATTAATTGAACAAGTGAAGAATATGTGAAGATAATCATAGGCAGGCCCGTGCGCACGGGGGGGGGAGGGTTGGGGGTTCGAACCCCTCCCCATGAGGATCCTTCATACAAAAAGTTCCACGAATGATGAATTGAAGATAGGATAAAATGAATTAATTTTATTTAATGTTTCATTTAGTAAACTTTTTCTTCTAAAATTTAGTGCCTTTTTCAACTTTCATGTTAACGTCTGTCAGGACTCCTTTCGTCTCGGTGAGTCACACTTTCGCGCCAATCAGAAATCGTGTTTCACGAACAAAAGGGCCTAAAATCCCACGCTACCAGCGCGCAACTGACTTCTCCGTACGTGCACCACATACTCCGTACATCGTATACGTTCATTATTGATAGTGGTATTAATATAGTTACTTTTTTAGTGAGAAAAGCCCCTCCCACGAGCAAATCTTGCGCACGGCCTTGATTATTGCTATCATTTCCTACTTTATATTATGAAATATTGTAAGATTTTCTTGTACTGTTTTACGCTATTTTTTGACATTTCACCTTCTTTAGCTTTATTCTTTCATGATTCACTACATGCCAATCAATTGTACCTAATGGATTATTTTTTATTTTCCATTTATGCTAATATTTTTGTTCCATACAACACAATGTCTATATTAATTGTAAAATGTAAGAGAATTCCTGTAATAAAGTTAATTATTATCATTATTAATATTATGTATAAAGAGTATGTCATCATATCTATTATATATAGATGCTTCTCCGGATTCATTCATGTATATACCTAGATAGATAGATAGATAGGATACTAATTCACAGCCTAAACCACAAGCGTGATTTACTTTAAATTTATATGACATATTGGCCCTAACGTGAAACCGCCAGAAAAAATGTGATTTTCAACCTCAGTGTCATAGGTTCGATTCCAGAGGGCCCCAAAGTCCCGTTTTTTCCCGTTTAAATGCATTGCTTTGATTTTCGGGAATTTTTAAAAAATACTTGCCGGATAGGTAGAGAATCAAAACTCAAGGAGCCTCTATATATGGTCATGATCTATCGAAAACATAAATGAATTTTACTGAAAATATCCTGGGTTCGATGCTAGGTCGAGGTAAAAATCGGCCGTTTAAAATGCATTGTGGCGATTTTTAAGATTTTCTTTGGACCCCTTCCCGATGGTATGCAAACTTGAAATTCGGCATGGGTTTAGATATCATAAATATATTTCATAATAAAATTTTACACATTCGCTGATGGTCCTTAGTTCGATCCCAGAGAGCCATTTACATTCCTCAATGCATTTCTTATGGAGATAAAAGAAAATAGTTTTAGGTACTTCCCGGCATGATATCGACTTTAAACTTTGTATGAAATGAGACGAAGTCCTAATAAGTCATACTGTGCATTCACAGCTGCTAATATGTCCTGGGTTCGACACCAGGCGTCTCTACAATCAGTAAATTATCCCATTTTTAAGAATTAATTTAAACCCCTTCCCAATAATATTAAAACATGAAATTAGGCATATAGATAGAGAACATAGATACATTTCAAAAACATGTTTTAGATTTCCTAGATCGTCCTTGGTTCGAATCCAGAGAGCCATTTACATTATTGAAAAGTAGGACGTCGTTTGAGGCAGTTGGAGCCAATATTTCTCCTTGAATTTTTACACATAGTAAGAGATGGTGATTTTCTGTTGTGCTGCATAGTAGTTTTACCAGGAAGGCCTTGGTTCGATGCCAGACGGTTAATTTGCAGCGAATTTTAAGAATATTTTCAATCCCTTTTTTTTTTTCTTTTGAGGGCCGTCCCGATATAATGCCTACATGAAATTAGTGTTGTCGATCTGCTTGCAGTATGCAAGCTACATTTTACTCGTAATCATTAATATTTAGTCATTATTATTATCATTAATATTTAGTCATTATTATTATCATTAATATTTAGTCATTAAAAGTTGTGAAATTTCATCGTCAGGTCTTGAATATATTTTTTTACCAATTAGATTACAAGTCATATTTGTTATGGCAAGATATTTCAGGTTCATGATATTAATATTTCTTATTATTAAATCTATATAAATTTGATCTCTCATTTTAACTTCATTCAATGGGACAATTTACTGTAAATTAAACACTTCTGAAAAAATCCCAATATCCTACGCTCTAATAATTTGTTGCCGAAATCTATTGATCAATATGAATTAACACCAAAGTGTAACAGTGCAAAGAATGGGCAAAAAGTTATAAATAGAACTTTGCAGATTGCACAAAACATAGCAAAATAAAAAACATAGCTAAATTAACCTTAATTAACTGAAAGATCGAGCTCACACAAAGTTCTTTTATTATGCTTTCTGTGTGTGTAAAACAACTTATGTTTCTACAATACGGCCATTACTACATTACACTTATTCTCAAGAAGATGTACTCTATGTCTAGTCAAGAGTTTGCACGACCAAACCAGGTGCAAGGGGTAAATATCGATTTATAAAATAATTTACGTTAAAATGATGGCCAAAATTACTGCTAAAGATGTCTGCGTTAAAAATGAATAAATGGCTAGTAATTCACAAAGGATCGAGATTCTTACTAGATAGATATTAATACCCTGCGGCTTTCGGGGTGTGGCAGGGGGAGTAAACACCAGTTGATCTTAACTACTTCTTTACTTGGTTATTATGAAGTATTGTTCTTGAAGAAATTGGATTTAAAAAGACTCGTCCTAGCATCTGTTTCTCTTATGTTCACTATCGGATTAGTAGCAGGGGTGTTGCATGATGCCAGTAGTATCTTCCGCAAATGTAGTCTCCCTGAATTTATTAAGCTATCACAGCCTCTCAGCTTCACTCTCCAAACCAAGGATTTCACCAATCTTTTCCTGATTTAAAAATTTTCTCTGTTTTACAAACAGGTTGCGTCTTTGAAAATATTTTCCTGTTGTTCTGTTCACTCTAATTCATCGTGTGCACGTCATCTCCAACCAAGAATAGAAGTCCGGCCTCCCGTTTACAGTGAATTCGGGGCCAAAGAGGAGTGTTGTGCCTGATAGTATAAGAAGTCCAGTTGGACTTGAAGTGCATCAGCAGCTATTCTGCTTGTGGTTGGCACTCAACCTCAAGGACACCCATCTCCTCCTTACGGGTCTCCACGCACGGCAAACACGTGGGTGAATCCTCGGTCAGCTGGCATGACCTCACACAGACAGTTGATTCACAAAACCGCCCGGACTGTTCTTGCCCTTGCTGTTCGAGGGGTTTGTAATAACATTTAATTTCCCTGAATAAGAAAATTGGGATAATTTCCTTAGAAAGATTTCTGTTAGAGCTGAGTTGCATCGTGTCTTTAGGTCTTTATTAATGAAAGCAAATGTTTGTCAAATTAGATGTTACCAAGGGAAGACATAGAGCCAAGGCAAGAGGAGGGAGAACTATTGACTGACATAGTGGAAAAAAAGCACGTAATTGAAACTTCTTCATATTAATACGAAATACACAGAAACAGGGGAGGCCATGGCATCTTTTAGGCATCATTTGGCATCTACTAGGCAAATGATGCCTTAGAAGAGGTAGTATTTTTAATATGCAAGTATGACAGAATGCAATATTTTAAACGAATGTATCTATGATAACAATTCCCCAATTCTCACCGCCGTTGCTTACTCCCTTTCCCATCCCTCGCCCCCCCGGGCAGCAATTTAACCTCCCCTCCCCTCATTGAGTAACTTCCCCATTCCTCGTCCTTCACCTTATCTATTCGATGCACCACCTCCACTCCACCCTGTGTTCCACTCTTACTATCCAATCTCCCCATTTTCCTCCCCCACTAACATTAATAAAAGTAATAGAAACTCGAAGAAGCTATTTGGACTATATCGAGTTTATTTATGGTTTTCCACGAATTGAAGAAATAAGGGCCGAACGCATTCTTGCATTGGTAAGATAGGGAGAATCAAGCCATGAATGAATTCCAATGCATCGAAGTAGGGATCACGGAATTGCATTGATTATGCATTTATCTTTCTTCCTCTATAATCCAATGCTTCACTTTTCGACAACAATCCACGGAAAAGTTTTCTAAAGCCGGGTTTACACCGGAGTTGACGACACGTGTTGACGACAGATGTCGACGACATTTCACAAAACAGCACTTATTTTGTCATCAACAAATCGTGTTGACGACAGATTTTCCGTGTCTGCAACCGAAATTTTGTTTTCCACCAAGGGTGGAAAACAAAATTTCGGTTGCAAACACATTTGTCGTCAACAAAAGTTGCAGTGCCCATTCGGAGTTGCAGACATTTCCCCGCTACCCCTCTCGTCCATCAGAACTATGGTGGCTGTTTCCGCCCCTACCCCCTCCACTCCACAACGTCCTCCACGTTCGCCATTTGAACTAAGAATGCTTCTTTTTGTCGTCCACAAAAGTCGCAGAAAAATAGAGCGCATTAGTATTTTGTCTGCAACAAAATGTTGTAGACAAATGACGTCAACAAAAATGTTGCATACAAATGTCTGCAACATGCGGTGTAAACCCGCCTTAAGAAAGCTGATTCATCCAGGTCAGCAGTTCTCAAAATAGTCACTGACATTATTTTGATGGTCGTTCCTACTGCATACTGCTCCCTCCCTGTGGTTCCCTCTGTTCGTGGATGTGGTAAAAATCACTTAACAATAGATTGCAAAAAACCGGCAACGGAAAAAGCAGTATGTGCGAATTGTGAAGGCGAACATCCAGCTAGTTACAGGGGATGCGACGCTTATAAAAAATTAAAAGAGCGGCTAAATGCACTCAAAAACAAAGCTAGAACCACAAACAAGGAGTATCATAGCCGTATTCCGCCGCCGACACCGGCCGGCATCTCGGCCAATCAAATCGGACCGAGTTATGCGGCCGCTGTTTCGAGCGTCCCTTTAAGAGGAGGTGCAAAAGCTTCAGGAATTTTTCTCCATCCGCCGCCGCATGGCCCTCGAATCGAAAGTATTGTTATGCCAAAGGCCGCGCCGAATAATAAACAAATAAAGTTTACTCCCGACCGATCATTTAAAGGAAATAATTCCTCCTGCGCCGCGGATCATGCTCTATTTAATGATGATGATATAATTAATGATAATGAATCTATGGACGATCCCGACGAAGAAAAGTATGCGAAAATGGATTTCTACGATGACGTCATTAATTCTTAGACCTAACCTAACGAAAAGTGATTTTATTTCATATTTCATAAATTCTACAAATTTGATTTTAGATGGCCAAGACGCTTAAAGTGATGGAATGGAACGCAAATGGTTTCGTCCAAAGATTGGACGAGTTAATCAATTTTCTATTTAAACATAGAATCAGCATCGCCCTAATAAACGAGACTCATTTGTCTCCACAAATTGTAATAGATATCCCTGGATATACAAATTTTAGAGACGATGAAATAAAAAATCGGAGGCATAGGGGTACCGAAATTGTTGCGGAAAAAAGGCTAAATGCCAATAAAATTAAATTACCAAAATATCATAATTTACGAGCCACAGGAGTATAAATAATGGGAGGAAGGGGAAATATAAATTTCATTTCAGCCTACAACCCGCCTGGTGAGAACCTTCATGTTAATGATCTAAGAAAAATTTTTAAACAATTCAAGAATACTTTCACGATAATTGGGGGGGATTTAAATGCGAAAAATGTCAATTGGGGGAGTAGAAAGAATAATCCAGCAGGAACTAAGCTTCAAACATTTATTAATAATTGTAACTATATGGTTCATCCAGGATACGAATATACACATCTAGTCACCGGTCATCCCGAGAGCGACGATGTCCTAGATATATTAATTACGAGTTTTAAATGTTGCAACTTTAAAATCGACGTAAAAAACGAGTTAACTTCTGATCACCTTCCGCTTATTTTATACTTACCAACGGACGCTGATCTGGACGAAGCTTTTAATTTTAAAATACCCAATTGGGTTAATTTTAAGCTAATTTTAGATAATTTATTAAATAATTTTAATTACGAAACGACGAATGACGTCAAATCCATCGAAAAAAAAGTTATAAATTTCAGCGATTTGGTCGGGCTGGCGTATGACAGGTGTGCGAAGGAGGGCAAAAGATTGCCTCCCAACCATGTCAGATTACCAAAAGAAATTTTACTTTTAATCAATCAAAGAAATCGCGAACGGAAAAGAGCGCAAAAAACGGGCTGTGTGGCGGCGATGGCAAACTATAAAAAGTTAAAAATACAAATTCAAAAAGAAATCAAAAATTTTAAAAACACAAAACTAGAAAATGTTTTTAATAATGAAATCGAAAATCGTGATACGGCGATGCCAAATAAAATTAGGAATAAAGAATCTTAGAAAAAAGTCAGCGAAATAACGGAAAAAAGGGCCTTAACAAATAATATTATACATGAAGGAACAGAAATATCGGAAGATTTTAAGAAATGCGAAATTTTTTAAGACTATTTATTTGAACAGTATAAGCCTTTCGCCGTCACCTCAAGGCCGTTGGTCGACATGGTTGAGGAGGAAATCGAAAGTTTCTCCTTCGCTCCGAACTCGCGACCTTGCCGAGCCTCCCTCCCCGAGCTTTGGGAAATCATTAAGAAAATGAAAGTAAACAAAGCACCCGGGCGTGACAATATCACGTCTAACATGCTTAAAAATTTTCCAGAAAAAGAGCTACATTTGCTAATTAAAATCTACAACGATTGCCTCTATTTAAATTACTTTCCAATCTACGTGCGAATAGCAAAAATCGTAGTGATCCCTAAGCCGGGGAAGGATAGTACTGACATTAAAAACTATGGACCGATTAGTTTGCTTCCTGTGCCCGGCAAGGTCCTAGAAAGATTAATATTAAACAGGTCGGAGATGACCATCAAAGAGCTCAACCTAATTCCTAATTTCCAAGCCAGTTTTAGAGGCGGGCACGACGCACCAGGTCGTCAGGATCGCCGAGGAAATTACGAAAAAATTTAACTCACAACACTCCACCCATAGCCTGCTTTCTGCACTTCCAGTCTGCATTCGACAAAGTCTGGCACGATGGTTTAATTTACAAATTGATAATGAATGGTATTCCAAGTAAGTTAAAATACTTTAATAATTTTTATCTGTTAGAATGTTTTTGGTTAAAATTAATCATGCCGAATCCAGGCTGGAGGTCCAGAATGCGGGCGTACCGCAGGGAGCAATTTTATCGCCCACGCCATTTAATCTATTTACGGCGGATATTCCAATCTGTCCTAATACTGAAATGTATGCTGATGACAGTACAATCACTGCGTTCGCAAGAAATCCAAACCTCGCGAACGCCATTCTTCAAGGGCACTTGGTTTACGAATTGTCCCTCCAATGGATATTGAAAGTGAACCCGTCCAAGTGTTCAAGAGTGGCGTTTGCGAGGGTCAACAGATCAAACCTTTCTTGGGGCAACAGTCCAATTCAAAATGTCAGCGAGCAAACATTTCTCGGCGTCTTCCTTGACGACCGGTTGTCGTGGAAGGCCCACGTAGATTATGCAACGACCAAAGCAAATAAATCTTTTCATGCTCTTGCTAAAATATTTTTTAATTCTAAAATTAAAAACAAATTGAAAATATTAATTTAAAATGCGATAGTCAGATCCTGGTCTACGCCAGCCCAGCATGGCATTACTGTGCCAAAACATACCTTGAAAACGTTTAAGGAACGGAAAGAAAATGCTTAAAAAGAATGCTAAATTTACCAATGATTACCACCACCAGGGATATCTACAGGGCGCATAACCTTATTCCACTGGAGGATTTTCTGACTAAATTGACTAATGATTGAAACGATAAACTGCCCTCAGCCCCCTCGAACCTTTTTAGAGAGATGTATGAATAAGTGTTTTAGCGGGAATATGTTTTAACTGTCACTACACTTTTAAACAACTTATTTATTTTGTCCGCATAACCCTTAACATTATTTAACGAAAACATCGGGAAATTTTCGCCGAAAGCTGAACGGGCTGCGGGCTTTACAGGGGCATGCCACGTAAATATTTTTAAAAACTATTCATAAAAATTCTAATTTTTAGTTAATGTGCTACAAGAAAATTTTGATGCATACTAATAATTAATTTAAACAACTTGGCACTTTAAAAACATTCCCGAAACACCAATGGAAAGTTTAAAAAAATAATTCTCAAATTTTACGTAAATATGTTATGCGGGCTACCAACATTATAAGGGCCAAATCCCGTGAACTAAAAAGTTTGTTAAAAAAAATTTAATCTTAAAATATAGCCTAATTTTACAGCCTTTTCTAGATTTAATTATTTATTATTTTAATTTTTTGTTTTTACCAGTCAGATTTTAATATAATTAGAGGGCGAGTTTTGATAGAATGTGATTTTAATTTATTTTATATAGTCGAGATTCCCAGTGGATAAAGTTTTATTGAAAACTAGGCGCCACCAATGTAGTATCCCTGGTGTGGGGAGAGAAGAAGTCATGTCATGTGATTAAATAAGGAGTACATCTATAAAAGAGGAACTAGGACTTCAGGCGATGTTAGAGCGATAAATAGAACACAGAAACAGATGGAAAGAGCACGTATGAGCGAATGTCTAGAGAGAAATTTCCAAAGCAAGCTTTGGAATATAAGCCATTAGGTAAAAGGTGTGTAGGAAGACCACGTTTAAGATGGTGAAATGAAGCCGGAACAGGCTTAAAGCCCAAAGGCTGGAACACAATCAATGTGTACTTAAGACGTGTATTGTTAACGTGAAACCTGCAAAAGTTGGCCGTGTATAAATGAATGGCACCGGACACAGTCCCCGTGTACGTACGTACGTGTACTTAAAGAGATGGGCAACTTCTATCTTAACACGTTTCACGTATACGGACAACCAATCAGGATTCACCTTGCAATTGCCGCGCCATCTGAAGATAAATACAAGTACTATTATCTGCCATTACAGACCAAGGATTTGAAAAATCATTAAGCCATATTAAACCGAACTACATAATAATTGCCTCATTTTCATCCATCTTTCTATAAGATTATTCTTCTCTTCATCTCTTTGTAAATATTAGAAAACTCAGCGTGCACAGCGCCTTTCCATTGTTCCCTAGGATTTTCTGATGTTAAACAAATCTCCCGATACATGAATGTGTTTTATAATTCTTTATTATCCCTCACTCTTACCCACCCTATACCCCACCCTCTACCGTCCCACCCTATACCCCACCCTCACCCCTACCACCCTCTACCCCACGCACTCCCGTCCAACCCTCTGCCCCACCCTCTCCCCTACCACCCTCTGCCCCACCCTCTCCCCTACCACCTTCTACCCCACCCTCTCCCCTAACACCCTCTACCCCAAGCACTCCCCTACCACCATCTTCCCCACCAACTAACGTACCACCCTCTACCCCACCCTCTCCCTTACCACCCTCTGCCCCACCAACTAACGTACCACCCTATACCCCACCCTCTCACCTACCATCCTCTGCCCAACCCTCTCCCCTACCACCCTCTACCCCACCCTCTCCCGTCCCACCCTCTACTCCACCCTCTCCCCTACCACCCTCTACCCCAAGCACTCCCCTACCACCCTCTGCCCCACCAACTAGCGTACCACCCTCAACCCCACCCTCTCCCGTACCATTACCAACCTACCATTAACCTTCCCTTCCTCTGTAACGCCCAGCTCTTACTCCATTCCGCCCCTCTCCCAATCAATCGCTTCCTCCTCTTATTCTCCCATTACCATCTCCTACCTTCACTCTTTATTAACAATTAGACAATAGCAAAAATACGGGAGAGATTCAATGAATAGGTACAGAATATATAAATTATACATAGCCCCGCCTTACACATCATTGTAAACGTATACATTCAGCAAAAGTTACTTAGGCTAAGGGCGCAAAATATATCCACATTATGTTCATTTCATGATATGGTACATTATATTAGTTCCAGCCTCACAAAGGTTTATACTATACATATTGGAAAATATATTAAATCAATCACTTCCTTCTCTTCCTCTCCCATAACCAACTCCCGATACCTTCAGACTGTCTTCCCAATTATACATTAGGGAAATTCTATTAAAAGGTACAGAATATATAAATTATCCATAGCCCTGCTTTACATATCATAACAAATCTATACATTCTGCAATATTTATTTCGGCTGAGGGCGCAGAGTTATTTTATATCCATATTATATACATTTCAAGTCATGGTGCGCTATACATGTTCGGGCCTTACAAATTTTTATCCTATACATAATTGAAAATATATTTTGGCTCGGAAGAAAATTAATGCATTTCACTTCTAATTCATCTTCCGGGGTAGGGTGATGCTTTAGGGGTTCGCCCTCGGGTGCTACACCCTCTTCGCAACCTGGGTCGTTGTCTGGTACTTCAGTACCATGGCGATGTACTCAATGTAAGTGCTGAATAATTCTACTTTGGAGCGCCCGGATTTTTCGGGCGGGATTGTGGAACCGCTAGAGGAGGAGAGCTCTTTAGACCGTGTCGCTGATGCCGAATGCAAGGAACTCAGCAGCTCCTTCCCGCACCCGGAGGCACTCTTCCCTCATCTTTTGTTTGGCCGTCGAAGGCGTTTTGCTGGTTAAATATCGAATTTTATGAGAAAAGGATTGTACGGAGTCTGTATAGTTTGATTTGAATAGATTATAAGCCAACAATTGTTATTAATGCAACAGTCATCTAAACGTTGTGGTAAAGTCACATTCAAATCGTCATTTACATAGAAACTCCATATTCATATAATAGGAAAATATATATATATATATAAAGCAAATCAAAATATAATATAATTATATAATGCAATAGTTTAAAGAGTCAGACTCAGAAGGAATATATGAATGTGATTATTAAATTTGAATAGTTGGCAATACGCTAAGAAGGTAATTAGTTATTTTAATATTATCTTTATATAATAATATGTCTCTTTCTTGTTTGGAATTTTAGAAGCAAAAGCTATAAATTATAAATACTTTAATAAGCAAAAACAATGTATTAAAATGATGAAATCACAGTCAGATATGTCTTCCTTAATTTGAATTATAATAATTTTTTATACTTCGAAATACCATGATATGATGAAATTATAATAAAAATTGATCTGCAAATTAAGAAAGTATAGTCTGTTTACTTAACTTGGAGATCCAGCCTACCGTTGTCCCACGAGCCTCTTCCGTTGACGGTTGTCACTCGCATTTGTGAGGTCATATGGTAAAGCCTTATCAAATTTGGGCAAGTTCACTTTTTAAAACTGGAAAGAATAGAAACACCAAAATAATAAATCAATTATTAGTGAATATAGTGATATCAAGAAGAGAATAATTTAAAAATTAAATTCCCGGTGACAAAGAAAAATATCGCATCTATGAAGTTATATAACGGCGATCCAATTCGATGTTAAAACACCTTACTCATCAACACTTCTAAACAATAGATTTGAGTGGAAAAATTGTAAACGAGGGCACTAGGAATAGAAATAAGGATGGTTCTGACATAAGAGGAAAAATAACTTAGTGAAGACCGTATGGAGACGAGAATATACTACGCAACGATGGCAGCTTAAACAACCGAATATTTGATAGCAAATAATAATAGAAATACCGGAAAAGGTTCAGCTTTACTTGCATAGATCTTAGGAGATCAAGCTATTTTACTGGTGCCATTTAGCTACATATTTAAATTAATTTGGAACGAGTTTTTTCAAAATAGCTGAGAAGAATTGGGCATATTCCCTCTGCCACTACGGAGCAAGTGTTTAATACATATATATGCACTTCTTAGTAAACTACCACAAACAAGCACTGCCTCCACTATATAGAAATTCAAATAGGCAGCGATTGATTACTACTAATTGTTTTGAGGAATTTAGAAAAGATTGAATAGAAGTATACAGTAAACTCCCGTTTATCCGAACAAACTCTTCCGAATGCACCTACCCCACCCACCGAATAATATCGCGACCCATTACTTATTTGCTCGTGACACCTCATTAAAACTCTTATTATTTACCGCTGCCAAATAAGGTGGATTTTTTCTGTAAGAACCCAAAATAAACGAGCTTTGTTATTCAGCATTTAACATATTTGAGTTTTCAATCATACTTAGGCGCCTTTTTAACACGCCAAAACAAATTTTTCAGTCAAAACCATGCAGGCTTATTCACAACCATATCAATAGCATTCTACGTACGCACGTTTTACGATCATATTTCGCGGTATTGACGCAATTCGGGGTGTTTCACGCTGGACTTCGGTTTATCCGAAATTTTCGTTATCCGAACCGGCCGCCGTCCCGATCATTTCGGATAAACGGGAGTTTACTGTACTATCATTTATTGCAAGGTTAATTACTTATTCTAAAGGAAAACTTAAGAACAGATTAAAATTAACTGATTCCAGATATATCAAGTATTTGTCACCAAGAATCCTGAGTAAATGAAAAAGAACACTAGTACACTTCCACAGATTTATTTCATTGGCGACATGTTTCGCTAGCGAGCTAGCATCATCTGGCACATTTCTTATTTTGGGATTTCATTATATACAATAACTGATGGTGGTAATTTAGGAAGAAGGTTGGGGTTTAAAGAGTTTACTAGGAAGGGAAAGAAGGGGGGAAGGGTAGGGAAACAGGTGCTCATTTGTCAAAATATGTTCATGGGAGGTGCATATAATTTCTACCTCCTCCAAAAGGTCCAAGCGGCGGCCTTGCTTTTCTCTATGGAGACAATTGGGTTGAAAATCACTTTGGTGTCCTTCATCCAGGAGGTGCAGCGCGAAGTTGGACATAGGAGCCCCCCTCCGGAGACGGTAGTCCCTATTGTGTTCCTCGGCCCTCACCCGCAGATTTCTGGCGGTTTTCCCGACATACCTGGCCTCACAGGTATCACATTTAAGTTCATAGACCCCACTACAATTCAATACGTCCCTCTTGTCTTTAGAATTACCCAGTAGTTTACCAATGTTCTTCGGTGTATAATACCCGGCTTTGAAGTTTTCCGGTAAGGATTTTCCCAGCTTGTACGATATCTTTCCCAAGAACGGCAATCGCCTCCATTTCACTTTCGGGATTTCCATCGGTGAGAGGCCAGGGGATATTTTCAGTTCCGCCCGTTTCTTTAATTTTCTTCTTAAAATGTTATTGATTAGTTTTTCGGTATAACCATTCTGAACTGCTAAGCATTTTATTACCTTAAGCTCAAGTTCATAATTTTCTTGAGAAAGAGGAATTTCTAATAATCTATTGATCATTGCATGGAACGCGGCGTGTTTGTGCGAGTGGTGATGGGTGGAGTTATTGGGGATTACTTGACCAGTATATGTGGACTTTCGGAAGATTTTAAATAAAGGTTTCCCGTTTTCCAGTGAGATAGTGAGGTCTAAAAAGCAAGGCCGCCGCTTGGACCTTTTGGAGGAGGTAGAAATTATATGCACCTCCCATGAACATATTTTGACAAATGAGCACCTGTTTCCCAACCCTTCCCCCCTTCTTTCCCTTCCTAGTAAACTCTTTAAACCCCAACCTTCTTCCTAAATTCCCACCATCAGTTATTGTATATAATGAAATCCCAAAATAAGAAATGTGCCAGATGATGCTAGTTCGCTAGCGAAACATATCGCCAAAGAAATAAATCTGTGGAAGTGTACTAGTGTTCTTTTTCATTTATTATGGCCTTCCACGAGGTAACGCCTTCGCACATCGAAGAATCCTGAGCTCTAAATAACTACTTGAGTTTGTCAGATTGCCTCGCTGTCAATGGTGAAATAATGGCATTTGAAAATTAAGTTGCAAGAGAAGCAGGAAGATTAACTGGATTACTCACAAATAAAGTCACAGTCAGGAATTTTAGATACTACATTCACCTGTAGAAAAAATACAAGAATTAAAATCAGGTATTCTTTAAAAGTGTAAATTATATTCTCACTTTTCAACATAATTGGCTAAAAGTTTACGTTTATTCTTATCAAACTGAACTTCATCTCCTTTTAATATTTTCGAATTACATATCTGCAAATAGAAACGTCCTTAAAATCGTTCAGTGAAATGTAAAAAACGTTCAACCATTTCTATTTAATTGTGGTTATCTGAATAAAAATCACTAATCCAATAATTCGTGAGAAGTAGAGAATAAAAACAAAACTGATTATAGTTTTAATTCGCAATCGAAATTATTTTTCTTGTCTGGTGTTAAAGTGGCGATAACTGCATAAACTTTGTATCAAGAACACAACCATCATCTGAATATTGTCTAATTGCAATTAAATTTTAAAGGCAGTATTTAATAAACTCTCAGAAATACCGCCAAAGCTACTTTTATATACAAGGATTTATAATGATTTTGATTGGTTAAATATGGATTATATAGCTTACTGATTGGGAACTTTGTATAAAAGAGTGGAATTCAAATGAAAGGAATTAGATCAGATATTTTGTAACTTGTCATTCTTGTATATCACACCACTCCAAGGTAACAGATGTTGGGAGTCTTATATACCGAAAGAAATATCACAGGGCATATACATATATAGGCTTACATTCACTCAACAGGAAGCGAATTAAGTAACGTATTCTGAAATGCTGTTGGAAAATGTGGAATTGATTGTACTACTCTTTGAAATGCTTGCTATAAACAAAAACTCTCGCCGAAGAAGCTTAAACAAAAGTTATCTAGGATTCGCACTTTTTTAGATTCATCGATGGATCCATCAAACCGTTCATTTTATTCACCAATGGATTTACGATGCTTTCCACCGATGTCCATCGCTTCCATCGAGATTAATTCCCGGTGAAGAGCCGATGGTTCTGATGACAGTAGCGGGTCATTCAAATGTAAAAAGCAAGTAAATGGCAACTTACAAATATAACGTATTTATAATGCAAACAAACGATTCGATGATTTACGTTTCAACAGAGTTTAAGGAATTATGGAGATGGAACAGATTGCAAATGCAATATAAGCTGTCAAACAGCAGAGAAACGAACAGACTGTTCTTAAATTCATCAAGAGTTGATAATCCATCAAAGTAATCAGACTAACATCGATGTAATTCAGTCAGATTGATGAACTAAAACACGTGACAAGTACTGGAATTTGCTCGAACATGAATTTCCTATTTTCTTATTGCTTTATTAAGATTTATAGATTGATCCAAAAAATGATGTAATTGTGTATATAAATTAACTCAAATTTTCTTCCAAACATTTGCCAAAGTGAATAGGAAACGATCGAATTTTGAAGAATGTTATATTTTAAGTGATTGTTATTCAAAATTTGCTAAAAGAATAAATCCTTCAGACATGGATTTTTCTTTCGTAAGTTTTTGGTTCTGAAAGCTAACATAGAAATAAACAATGTACACAGATCTGAATACCTAGTGTTAATAACAATCTTTTCTTCTACTGTGACATTGAAAGTGCTATTCAACACCTTTTGTCATCCAACATCGTCTTATTCCTTCAAAACAGTCTAAACTTTACGAAGAATATTGTTAATGAAATGCACAATTTTCTCTACGAAAACAAAAAAAGATCGAATCGGGAATGTTGATATTGGAATCCACGACGGAGAAGCCGTTTGTGTTGATCAATTAATCATAGTTAATTACTAGAAGGAAATTGCATGTCTTAAGCCGAAAGAAAGAGTTGTGAGCAATTTTAATCAAACGGCTTCTCCTGGCTTGAGGATATGCAAATATAATAGATTTATTGTTGTCCTAACAACTTCTTTCTAATATTCATTAAGTATTATAGTATGTTCTTCTTCTTTTCTGTTCATAAAAGAGATGTCACTTCCCATTTAACATGTGAGATATTGCAATGGAACGAATTGCAGACTCGATCAAACCCTTAAAAAGTTGTGGTCAACATTTGTAAGTGATAGAATGCGTAAAAATGTCATTAGAATGCAATGGTGAATGGTCCGGGGGGAACCGGTACGAGGGATATATTACTGGGAAGTAGCACTCTAAAACATTGAGATGACTCACGAGTGACTAAGGATTCATTTGCATATCCTAAAATTGTGTCGGTTTAGTGGCATTATGTTTAAATTATTTGCGTTAAAACTTAAGGATCATTAATTTATGGCAAAGTGTTATTCAGAGCCGGGATAAGTGGAATCACTAAGTTGCCATTAATCAAGGTAAGAGTAGGTAGAAATCGCATTTAATGCTTTTGCCCGAAAACGCTAATAAATTAGAAATAAAATTTGAACACGTGACGTAGGTATATAAGGAGAATTATCAACAATTAACAAAATGAAATTAAATGTATTTATTATACTTATGTCACAAATCTCTATTGATCTTTAGAACGATTGAGCTCAAATATATTTACTGACTGCTGATTCAGCGATTTAAATGATAGAGAATGGCATTTATATTTTAATTGCCACGTGTTTCTCAATAATGTTTGCAATAATATAACAGAGGAGCCTTCATGATGCAACGTGACTCCTAGGTATTAGTTGTCGTGCACTAACTCTAATGGACGCCCTTAAAATCGGCACTGCGTGGGAATTATGGTTTTTTGTGGGTTTTTTTGATTTAAGTTTGATAACTCCCTGAAAATCGTCTAAATAGCTCAATTGTTATTCAAATTCAGTTAATCACTGCATGAGAATATCTTTTGACATACAAAAAGGTAATTGTGTAACAAATATCGTTTAAAGGACAACAAAAGGATGAAGATATTTATGTAGGAAGTCATCTCTGGATTTTATCCAATGTCTTATCGTGAAAATTACGCCTCTCGTCATTGCAGCTAAAAAATACGCGATTTAGTATCACTCAATGTGTATTTTATTTAATTGGATATAAATCGGTTGTCAAGAATGTGCAAAAATTATAATATTATTTCAAACTAGTGTTCATCTTAACAATATATTCTATTTATGCAACCAATGTGTTCTTTGATTGTATCTTTTTCCCAGACAAGGCGGTAAATGAACGATTGAAAACAAATACATAGTTCTAACAGAAACACACGATGAGTTCGCCTTGAGCTTGAAGAAAAGCGAACAATTGAAGGCCATTGGGAAGCTATTACTAGTCTTTTGGCATTGTTAGCCGGAGCCTACTTCTTTTACTGATACCTCGAAAGTGAAAGCAACGGGAATGAAAACGATGCTTGGAAAATTCGAAATGAATTGAAGGACGTCGGAAACCCATTTATGGTCTAAAAATGATAGTTTACGTGTTTAGCTTCTTCTTACAGTGCCTCGAAAGTGAAAGCAACGGTGAAGGGAAGCAAAATATCAATAGCTGGTGGAAAGAGCTCATCGAAGAAAGCGAAACTGCATTTCTGCGTCTGATCACAGAAAAATACAGAAAATAGGGAAAGGGTATGTCTGACCATTGCATTACTGTACTGTACCTATTATTCTCCATTAAATTACATATAATGACGATTATTAAATATAGCAACTTACTGCACAATCGTGTAGATTTTGTTGTAATACTCTTATGAAGTAGTTTTATTTCATCCCCAAAACTATTGAATCACTCAATTAATAGTCCGTTCTTAATTGGTATTTCAACAATATGAAATAATTCCACAAGATTTTATAATGTAATTTACGAAGTGAAAAAAGTCCATAACGTGAGGATATTTTTAAGGTACGTGATTTAAGAGATCGATATAAAATTGTATATATTCTACTTACCTAAGCTGAAGCTCCAATCCACTGACCTCTACCATCGAAGGATCTCCTGTACGACTTTCACTTTCAGAAGACGCCAATGAGCAATACGCCAAGACAATATCGGTGTGTAAGGTATTGCCTCCTAAACAATTAAAAATGATAAATTCAAGATTAATAAAATATATTAGGATTAAAATCAGAATTATATTCCAAAGCCAAGCTAATGTAAAGCGAAACGAGTAATTTGAAGAATTCGTATTTCTTATCAAATGCAAGCGATGTTCCGTTGACCAAACAGTTTGAAATATCTTGTCACATCATTATTAAGAAGATACTAACTAAGAATAATTGTTTTTTAAAGAAGCCTT
The DNA here is from genome assembly GCA_947579665.1 of Sympetrum striolatum. NCBI lineage: Eukaryota > Metazoa > Arthropoda > Insecta > Odonata > Libellulidae > Sympetrum > Sympetrum striolatum. Next base: position 74,166,992 of record OX388348.1, read on the forward strand.
AATTAAACTCTTAGACATTGGCTGAAGATATTGAATTAATGACACGAAACAAAAACTTTAATATGAGTACTAATTCATACCAAATCGAACAATATTCGTAAGTGATCAAGCTAAATATAAATTACAATTAAATTGTATGAAATAAATATGATTCAGATTATGAAATAATGCCGTTTAAATTTAGAATTAAGTAGTTAAAGACAACAAAGAACTGTGGAACTATAGCAACCAAAACTTCTAAAAATTCTTATAGATTGATAAAAATCAGAAGAGTATTCTAAACCCGTGACAAATTAATGTAAAACTTGAAATTTAAATATAAATAAATAATAAATACGGTTACATCAACGAACAATATTGAGAATAAGTTTATAAAATAACGATCGCTGAGGAGAATTAATATTGCAAATTCGTACAAAATGGAATCGAATTCCTGGAATGATTAGGCTAAATTTAAATCTAAATTACAATTGTTAGGAAAAGATTCGGTTCTGATTATGAGATAATTAATTTAATGTTTAAGATGACAAAGGCACTTTAATCGTGGAAAAGTAAGAACTTTCGAAATTAAAGCCACAAAAAAATTATAAATCAAAATTAGGATATTTGATTAATTTAATCGATGCCGTTGATAAGAATGCATTTATTAAAGTTTCCTTCAACTGCCGATTTCCTTTTAAATTCAAACTATGATTTCCGTAATGTTTATGAGTGGCACGTATGATTTAAACTAAGTCTAAAAATTAACAGGACTATTTGGAAAATTTATTCAAGTAAAACTACTTTTTGAACTGTTGATAGAATACGGAAGGAGGGAATTCAAACTGGAAATATGCTTTCCTTGAAAATTTAAAACTACTCTGAATTCGATTCCTGGCTATATCGGAATTGCTTCTCCCGTTTCTTAATTGCAAAACGCAGTTGAAATTCGCATTACTTTTAATTTTCAAAACAAACCTCCGAAGAGGACTTGAAATAGCAAGTAGAATTCGTAAGAAATATTCACTAAATAATCAATTCAGAAGTATAATTCAAATAGCGTGAATAAATGTTTAACGAAACAAGTATCCAACTTCCAAACCAATCAAAATTCCAAAAATCACTCATTATTAAATCAGAAACTAATTTGGTGAGAAATAAATATTATTCTCATTGGAGGGATGTTGCAACTTAATTTCCTTATAACATTATAATAGACGCGAGAAAGACCGGAAACACTACTGCGAATGAAAAAAAAATGCAAACAGGATTACATAGATATAAAGACAATATAAATCTATTCAACTATATTAATCTTCTACCATATTATGGTAATACATTCTATAAATAAATGAAAAATGAACCGCTACGATGCGTCCACAATTTCCGTTAAAATTCAAACCAGATCTTCCCTTGTTTATGTGATGACGTCATGCATTTACCGAATTATCAGAATTAACGACAGAACTATTTTAAAAATATATTCAGATAAAACATGTGGTATTAACTGCAGATATGTATTCTAGGCAGATTGAAAATATATGTGGCAAAGCCGAGTTCAAGGCTTTATCGGAATTTTTCTCTCGTTTTTTATATGCAAATTCAGAGTGTAACTCGTACGGTTTCGGACGTAAATGAAGAGGCAGTTTAAATTTTTACAAACGCCTAAGACGATGAATTACAATCCTGAACCGAAAATAAACTTATTCTCGTAATCATGGAAGCATGACCATTCCCACGCGAAGATATATTTGCACTTATCGAAGCACAAAAATCAAAAGAAAAGGCTTTTACATTCGGGAATTGAGTCGACGAAGGCAAATTAAAGGATACGATTTCTCAAGAAGAATAGGCCGGAACCGGTTTGCAGTCCCGGCGACATTCCTATCTACTCTCAAACAGTCGTAAAATGTCAGGAGATCTGTCTTATATTCCCATTTACACGCAAACATGATTCCTTAATCCGCTAATGACCATGCTTAACGAGCTTTTAAACCCGAAAACATACTTAAGAAATCGTATTAAACAGTTCCGATGCTAAATGATAAGATTTATACCATCTCATTAATTCACCGAAATTAAAATCAATCGCAATATGAAACAAATGAGAAGTAATACACTGATATTACACAAGGAATAAACTTAAATTCTTTAATTTACCGATAGACTTTAGCAATATTTTCTCAGACAATACCGAATAAAGTATTTAATGAGACTTACCATTAGCTGGAAATCCTGGGTGACAACGATGGACGCTGAACATGGCAACGAATTTCAACTGTTTCTCAAGCACCGGTTGTCAGCACGACCTCTCTCGCAGAAATTCAGGCAGCAAATGACGAAAAAACCGTCTGCGCAACCGATGAACAATAGTGCTGTCACCTGATTGGTCCAAATTTAACCGTCTTTCTACTTGGCTCCGCCCACAAACCGTCATGAAAATTTTCCACTGCCAACGTTAGCAATTGTAATCCAACGAATTTATTAAAGTATGATTTTAAATATATATTTAATATTTTTCGTAGATTTTAATAATTTTGTCTAAATTTCGCGATATCGTCGAAGTGCTGGATCAAAAATTATCGTATTTTGCATAATATAAATATTTTATATTCTTAAAAACATCTATATTAGGGTCTGGATCATTAAGATTATTAGGTATATTTATTCTCGAAAATGAAAAAACGATTCACAAATTAATATCATAACTATTCATCTAGAAAGAGTAGAATGTAGCAATGATACTAATTAATCGATGCACAGGGGAATTACAAGCAAAATCCAATTGCAAGGATACGTTTTGATCAAAGGAAGTGCAGAATTTTAAGAAATGAAGTCCATGTTTACGAATAAAGCGGAAAAACCGTATATAAATTCCTCTGAAAGATACGTATTCTCTCGCTAATCAAAAACGCTACGATGTCTTCCAAAGATACTTTTTATGAAGCAGAATCATTAAAACGAGATGTGTAAGCTAATTGAGTGATACATTAATCAGTTATGTGGAGGTCAAAAAACCTTCGACCATATCTGGTATCTTCGCTCGCAGTATTAATAGTTCACAAATTCACTAAAGTACCAAGATGAAACAAGTGACAACGAAGAAGTGGTTTCGATAGATTTCTTCTTGACATTCATATTTCACTACCGATAAACATTTCTATACTTGACCGCCTTAATCAAGAGTCAATAAGTTAGATTATATTATATAATATATACTAGATTAATCATCCAATCAAATATCCTTCCTTGAAAGTACTGTCAATCGCATCATGAATAACATTACTACGTATTCGTGAACACGAATGAATTTGCATTAACAATTCGATATCATTGTCATTGCCTAGGTGATTGTGCTCGTGCCAACCCTCGAAGTGGATTCGTAAGTCTCAAATACATGTAGGTTAAGATAAAATTCAAAGCAAATATCATCATCATCGTACTTACTTTCAAATCTTGCATTTTGTGATCGTAAGGTGAACGGAAGATACCCAATTCGTACAGCTACAGCGTGAAATGAAATCAATCATGAGGTGTTCTTTCTTCAAGAGCTTCAACTCTTTATTCTCGTTTCCCAAATTCATTCTCTTCCATTGCACACTCAAATTCAAGAAATCCAGAAGGAAAAGCAACATTGTCAACTTTCAACAAATGAACTGTGCATAGATGAACATCAATAACCTCTTAAAAATCCTTCTGACTTTGGATTTCACACAGGTCCTCGCTTAAACCGATAGGTTAATACGCAGCCCTTTAACTTCAGCAGTAAGCACTCTGATAACAGGAAACAAAACTATTTCCCTCCATTACGCACTGCCTTTGAAACGCGGATTGCGAACTTCATATTTTCGAAGACAATCGAAATTCTCTTAAGGTCTAGTGCGTAATCACCTCGCAATTTAGAGAAGCAACTCTGAAATGGCGTTCTAGAGTTGGAATACTATTTAAAGTGCTTATAAGTGTTCATATTCGTGGAAAAGTTTGATAACTGTGCTTCAGATAGTGTACTTTCTGAATTTATTCACTGTGAGTGCATAATTGAGTCCTACGTAAAAACGTAACTGTGGAATCATCAAATTGTAACAGACATTTTGTGGAAAACCCGCTATTTTTGTCGATACGAAAACACTACGAAAATACTGTGAAAGTATTTGAAACCAGTGCTCCGACAAACTTTTTGTTATATTTTATCTTATTGCTGTACATATTGCTTTGAATTTCGATCGTGGTGTTTAAAGACAAAAAGCTATTGATTTCCAATTGTTTGATGATAATTTCGCCATTTCCTATCGTTAACTGATAACCTTATTTAACTCTTGGTTAGAAAGTTGCATACTAGGACAACTTCTTGGCTGGTTTATCTAGTATTGTTAACAATTAACAAACACCAGTCAAATAATAACGATCTAACTGTCTATCAGTGACTTCCTTGAATAATAGTGGGAACGTGTTCTATTTTAAATCAGCGATAAAACAACCATCAACGAGACTAGCACTAAATTTTAATGGATTTCTTATTTCAGAACTAAGAGCTCGGAATCCTTCCATCAAACTACATTTACCATCGACGCAAGATGGAGGTCATGTAAGTACGATGAGAGTGGTGTTTGCATTCATTTGAATGGCTGTGAATTAACTTCATAAATTAGCAATGAGATAGTCATACAGGCTGATTTACCTCTCATAGAGCAAATTTCTTCCTATTCTAGAATATTTCGTGTTGCATTGAGTGGTCAATAGTCCATTTCTGGTTCGTAAACTATTATATTATATTATAATTCGTCAACATCAACGTTTAATGTATCATTCAATCAACTTATATATCTCGTTTTAATAATTCTGCTTCATAAAAGGTATCTTTCGTTGACATCGTAGAAAACGTGTTTGATTAGCGAGAGAAATGATATCTTACAGAGGAATTTCTAAGAGTAAAATATAAGATTTTTCCGCTTTATTCGTAAACATGTACGTCATTTCTTGAAATCCTGCACTTCTTTTGATCAAAACGTATTCTTGCAATGAAATCTTGCAAGTAGTTGGGTGCAAATTAATTATTATGCAAACTTAGATATTTTTCGATCCAGCACTTCGACGATATCGCGAAATTTAAACAAAATTATTAAAATCTACGAAAAATATGAATTATATATTTAAAATCATACTTTAATAAATTCGTTGGATTACAATTGCTAACGTTGGCAGTGGAAAATTTTCATGACGGTTGGTGGGCGGAGCCAAGTAGAAAGACGGTTAAATTTGGACCAATCAGGTGACAGCACTATTGTTCATCGGTTGCGCAGACGGTTTTTTCGTCATTTGCTGCCTGAATTTCTGCGAGAGAGGTCGTGCTGACAACCGGTGCTTGAGAAACAGTTGAAATTCGTTGCCATGTTCAGCGTCCATCGTTGTCACCCAGGATTTCCAGCTAATGGTAAGTCTCATTAAATACTTTATTCGGTATTGTCTGAGAAAATATTGCTAAAGTCTATTGGTAAATTAAAGAATTTAAGTTTATTCCTTGTGTAATATCAGTGTATTACGTCTCATTTGTTTCATATTGCGATTGATTTTAATTTCGGTGAATTAATGAGATGGTATTAATCTTATCATTTAGCATCGGAACTGTTTAATATGATTTCTTAAGTATGTTCTCAGGTTCTCAGGTAAAAGCTCGTTAAGCATGGTCATTAGCGGATTAAGGAATCATGTTTGCGTGTAAATGGGAATATAAGACAGATCTCCTGACATTTTATGACTGTTTGAGAGTAAAAAAGAATGTCGCCGGGACTACAAACCGGTTCCGGCCTATTCTTCTTGAGAAATCGTATCCTTTAATTTGCCTTCGTCGACTCAATTCCCGAACGTAAAAGCCGTTTCTTTTGATTTTGGTCCTTCGATAAGTGCAAATATCTTCGCGTGGGAATGGTCATGCTTCCATGATTACGAGAATAAGTTTATTTTCGGTTCAAGATTGTAATTCATCGTCTTAGGCGTTTGTAAAAATTTAAACTGCCTCTTCATTAGCGTCCGAAACCGTACGATTTACACTCTGAATTTGCATATATTAGACGAGAGAGAAATTCCGATAAAGCCTTGAACTCGGCTTTGCCACATATATTTTCAATCTGCCTAGAATACATATATGCAGTTTATACGACATGTTTTATCTGAATATATTTTTAAATTAGTTCTGTCGTTAATTCTGATAATTCGGTAAATGCATGACGTCATCACATAAACAAGGGAAGATCTGGTTTGAATTTTAACGGAAATTGTGGTCGCATCGTAGCTGTTCATTTGTCATTTATTTATAGAATGTATTACCTTAATATAGTGGAAGATTAATGCAGTAGAATAGATTTATATCGAATTTATAACTACGAAATCCTGTTTGTATTTCTTTATCATGCGCAGTAGTATTTCCGGACTTCTCGCGTCTATTATAATGTTATAAGGAAATTAAGTTGCAACATCTCTCCAATGAGAATAATATTTGTTTGAGCATCAAGTCGAAGGAGAACCACCATTCCTATGGACACGTAAATATTAATCTTTAATCGTTGAGTATAGATTGTTTTTCCTCCATATGAGGTAAATTATCTTTAATATTATTGCCTTTTCTCTGAATTTTAATTTTCTTTCAATTATTCTGTCATAAAAATATTCTTCTTTTACTGCGAGTTTAAATTCAATGGACTCCACACATCTGAGGGTGCAGATGGCAGTGAAGAGAGCATTAAGTCGAAGGAGAGCCACCATTTCCATGGACTCATAAAAATTAACCTTTATTGTTGAGTATAGATTGTTTTTGCTCAATATGAGGTAAATTTTCTTTAATATCATTGCCTTTTCTTGGAATTTTAATTTTATTTTAATTATTCTGCCATAAATACATTTTTCTTTTTCTGCAAGGTAAAATTCAATGTTCTCCACACATCCTAGGACTCAGATGGAAGAGGACAGAGCATGAAGTGGAAGCAGAGCTACCCTACCCATGGACACGTAAATATTAAGCTTTAAGTGTTGAGTATAGATTGTTTTCCTCCATAAGAGGATAATATAAGCATATTTCTCTATATTATTAAAACTATATTTGATTAACTATTTACATTCTTATTTTTCAAAATTTTGATCGAAACTTATCCTTCATGAATGCGCGAGCGAAGGTGTGCTGTGGTGATGCGAGATGATGCACGGTCGAAGAACGGAATGCCAAAAAGACTAAATATAAATTGATATAATGCTATTACTATCCAATTTTTGAGTACCATAGAGTAGAATTTTTTAATATTTCTCTGTATTATTATAACTATATTTGATTAACTATTTTCATTCTTATTATTCTGAATTTTGATCCAAACTTATGCTTATTCAATGCGCGAAGGAAGGTGTGCTGTGGTGCTCCGATATGATGCTCGGTCGAAGAATGGAATGACAAAAAGACTGAGTGCAAATGTGGTATAATATTGTAACTTTCCATTTTTTGAGTACGATAGAGTAGAAGTATTTATTATATCTATATATTATTATAACCATATTTGATTAACTACTTTCATTCTTATTATTCAGAATTTTGATTGCAACTTATCCTTCATGAATGCACGAACGAAGGTGTGCTGTGGTGCTGCGAGATGATGCACGGTCGAAGAATGGTATGCCATTAAGACTGAGTGTAAATTGATATAATGCTATTACTTTCCATTTTTTTAGTACGATAGAGTAGAAGCATTTAATATTTCCCCATATTATTATAACTATGTTTGATTAACTGGTTTCAACCTTATTATTCAGAATTTTGATCAAAACTTAAGCTTCATGAATGCGCAAATGAAGGTGTGCTGTGGTTCTGCGAGATGATGCACGGTCGAAGAACGGAATGCCATAAAGACTAAGTATAAATTGGTATAATGCTATTTCTTTCCCTTTTTATGACTGCGATAGAGTTGAAGTATTAAATATTTCTCTATATTATTATAACTATATTTGAGTAACTGTTTTCATACTTATTATTCAGAATTTAGTTCGAACTTATCCTTCATGAATGCGCGAGCGAAGGTGTGCTGTGGTGCTGTGAAATTTTAGATTTTAGATTTAGATATATACCCCCTGCCGCCGCCAGAGGCGTATGGCAGGGGGTGTGATACACCACCATTATTCATTCCTACCTATTAGCATCTCTAATAGCTTGGGGAAAAAACGACCAAAAGTAATTATCCGTCCTTGCGATTACTTCCCTATAACGCTTCGTCCATGCCTCTCGGAGATCGCGTTCGCTCCTTACTGGAACTTACATTTCACTTACTTCGTCTATAAATTCTGAAGGATTGAAATTTTCGAAAAGTTTCCGACGATATTCAGATCTTCTCATCTGTAGTGAATTCCAACTGAGGGACTCTATCATTGCCGTAACGCTGCTATCAAACCTGAAATCCCCGCACACGAATCGGGCTGCTCTAAGCTGGACCATCTCTAAATCTGAGACTAAACCTACTTCGTGTGGGTCCCAAACCGCTCATCAGTATTCAAGACTCGGGCGAATAAGAGAAAAGTAAGCTATTTCTTTGACTCTCGATGAGCATCCTCTCAACGTTCTACCAGTTAATCTTTGCATTCTATTCGCTTTTCCTATCGCATCTCGAATATGTTCTTTAAAAGATAAGTTACTGCTAAACGTGACTCCTAGGTATTTGTTGTCGTGCACTAACTCTAATGGATGACCTGAGATTTAGTACTGTGTGGGAATGATGTTTGTGGAGCGCGTAAAACTCATGGCAACGCATTTATTTATATTTAAATCCAGCTGCCAATCTTTACACCATCCTGATATTACGTCCAGGTCGTCTTGAAGCACATTACAATCGTTTTCTGTCAAAATCTCTCTGTATATCAGGGTATCATCTGCAAATAATCTAACCTTACTCTTTATGTTATCTATGAGGTCGTTAATGTAAATTAGAAATAAAATTGGACCAAGAAAACTTCCCTGTGGAACTCCTGATGAGATACTTATTTCGTCGGATAAAACTCCATCTAACGCAACTCGCTGAGATCTGTTTTCTAGAAAAGATTTGGTCCATCTGATAACTTTTTCGTCGATCGCGTAGGCACTCAGCTTTTGGTTGAGCTTTTCGTGAGAAACTGTGTCGAAAGCTTTCCTGAAATCTAGGAAAACTGCGTCTGATCTAACACCGCTGTCTGCTGCTTTAGATACGTCATTCATAAAAAGCGCTAACTGGGTATCACAAGACCTACCTTTACGGAATCCGTGCTGGCTCTGACTGATTGCTCCCTTTTCGGAAAGAAAGCGCATGATAGAGCTCGCTATAATACGCTCCATTATTTTGCAAAAAATTGAAGTTAATGAAATATGCCTATAATCATCTGGTTTTGACGCGCGCCCTTTCTTAGGCACCGGAGTGACATTAGCTTTTTTCCACGACATTGGGACGGTTCCCTCATCCAATGATTTCTGATAGAAAATCTGTAGAAGCTGAGAAATTTCATCTAAAGTATTTATTACAACAGCGGGAATACCTTCGGGTCCTGGCGCCTTTTTCCTATCAATATCTCGCAATAATTTTCCAATTCCATCAACCGATATCTCGATGGGACACATCTCTGAATCAATGCGTGAGGTAAAATCCTTAACTTGACCATTATCTACAGTGAAGCATTTCTGGTAGTGCCCGTTAAGTAAGTTAGCTTTATCTTCTGATTTATTTACGGTAATTCCCTCTGCGCTTATGAGGCTAGGCACAGAAAACTGACCTCCACGGGTCTCACGCACGTATGACCAAAATTCTTTCTGATCGCCACCTAATGATTCTAATAGGGTTCGAGATCTATATTCCTAGTATTCCTTTTGCGCTTCTTCCTTAACTAACTTTCGCACTTCTCTATAGTTTTGTTCTTCGAGCTCATGGTTCGTTCCGCATGCTTTGAGTTTCCTCCATCGCGAGTGAATGACTCTTTGCTTCCTATGTAATGCTCGTAATTTAGGTTTCGTCCACCGTGGCTCTTTACGCTCACGCACGCTCTTAGTAGGAACAAATTTAATTAAACCTTCTTTGATTATCTGGAGAAACTCTATCCAACTATCATTTACTGTATTTGCACCCAAGAAGCGGAAAAAATCATCCTTGCACTCATTAATATAAACCTTAAACTCCGAAAAATTAGCTTTGCGAATTACATATACTTGCCTCGGTGGCTTAAGAGATTTAACCGTAACTGCTTTCATCTCCGCCATTATGACATCATGGTTTGAAATACCGTCAACTATATCGAGATTAGCTATCAATTGTGGGTGGGTGGTGGCTAGTAAGTCTAGGATGTTACCTTCACCCGCACGAGTCGTTCGAGTCTTCGTCATGTTTACCTGTTCTATCGCATGCAACGAAAAAATATCAATTAATTTTTGAGAAACTTTTATCTCTCTACTAGAGTTGGAGCATGTTAAATTCCGCCAATTAATATGTGGTAGGTTAAAATCTCCTCCTACAACTATGATGGGATCTTTTACTTTTTCACCGATTATCTGTAACGTCCCGGATAAATCGTCAATACAATCAATTTCGCCATCGGGAGGACGATACAATGAACAAACATAAATCTTACTACCGTTTGGTCTTAAAATCGAGCATCAAATCATTTCGCTCCTGCTATTTTCTACAAACTCATCTCGCTGACTAATTAAATGGTTCTTCACAGCAATAAAAACTCAACCACCTACTCTACCCTGTCTATCTTTGCGATATATCACATAATCTGGAGGAAATATCTCGCTTGAATTAATGTCTTCGCTTAACCAACTCTCAGATCCTAGTATGATATCCGCGCAAGTGCTCCTTGTAAGGTTAAGAAATTCCACCTGCTTATTACGTATGCTTCTGTAATTCACGACTATTATTTTTCGATCTCTCAGTTCGCGCTTTAAAGTTGGATTTCTGTTTGAAATAACCGTAACGATTTTTGAATTGAATATCTCTTTATTGCCAATGCTACTGTTTCTATTTCGGGAACTAAGATCATGCGTTTCTATTTGCCTATTTACTTGGGTGTTATCTATAATTCCTACCGCTGAATGTACTTTCTGAATATTTTTATTTCCCTTTAGATTTAAATTTTTCCCTCGCAACTCTTTCTGCGTTATATCGCTCTCAATTAAACTGGAAGAATTGGACTCTAAAACTACTTGAGGTGGCATACTCTGATGATGAGATACTCTGAGATGATGCACGGTCGAAGAACGGAATGCCAAAAACACTGATTATAAATTGATATAATACTATTACTTTCCAATTTTTTGAGTATGATAGAGTTAAAGTATTTAATATATCTCTAAATTATTATAACTATATTTGATTAAATGTTTTCATTCTTATTACTCAGAATTTTGATAGAAAATTATGCTTCATGAATGGGCGAGTCAAGGTGTGCTGTGGTGCTGCGAGATGATGCACATTTGAGGAGCGGAATGCCATAAAGACTAAGTATAAATTGGTATAGTGCTATTTCTTTCCCTTTTTATGACTGCAATAGAGTTGAAGTATTAAATATTTCTCTATATTATTATAACTATATTTGAGTAACTGTTTTCATTATTATTATTCGGAATTCAGTTTAAAACTTATGCTTTATGAATACGCGAGCGAAGTTGTGCTATGGTGCTGCGAGATGATGCACTGTTGAAGAATGGAATGCCGAAAAGACTGAGCACATATGAGATATAATGGTATTACTTCCCATTTTTTTAGTACGCTAGAGTAGAAGCATTTAATATTTCTCTATATTATTATAACTATATTTGATTAACTGTTTTCATTTTTATTTTTCAGAATTTTTTTTGAAACTTATGCTTTATGAATACGCGAGCGAAGGTGTGATGTTGTGCTTCGCGATGATTGCTCGGTTGAAGAACGGAATGCCAAAAAGACTAAGTATAAATTGATATAATGCTATTACTTCTTATTTTTTGAGTGCGATAGAGTAGAAGTATTTAACCTTCCTCTATATTATTTTAACTATATATTATTAACTGTTATCATTCTTATTATTCAGAATTTTGATCGAAACTTATGCTTCATGAATGCGCGAGCGAAGTTGTGCTGTGGTGATGCGAGATGATGCACGGTCGAAGAACGGAATGCCAAAAAAACTGAGTACAAATGAGTTATAATACTATTACTTTCCATTTTTCGAGTACGATAGAGTAGAAGTATTTAATATTTCTCTATATTATTATAACTATATTTGATTAACTGTTTTCATTCTTATTATTCAGAATTTTGCTCTAAACTTTATTGTTGAGGATACTTTGTTTTCCCTCCATATAAGGTAAATTATCTTTAATATTTTTGCCTTTTCTTGGAATTTTAATTTTATTTCAATAATTTTGTCATAAATGAATTTTTCTTTTTCTACAAGGTAAAATACAACGTTTTATACACATCCGAGGAATCTGATTGAAGAGGAGGGAGCTTGAAGTAGAAGGAGAGCCAACATTCCCCTGTACACGTAAATATTAAACTTTTATTGTTGAGTAAAGATTGTTTTTCCTCCATATGAGGTAAATTATCTTGAATAATTTTGCCTTTTCCTGGAATTTAGTTTTCTTTCAATTTCTCTTTCATAAATACATTTTTCTTTTTCTGCAAGGTAAAATTCAATGTTCTCTAAATATCCGAGGACTCAGATGGAAGAGGAGAGAGCATGAAGTCAAAGGAAAGCCACCATTCCCATGGACACGTAAACATTAAGCTTTTATTTTTGAGTATAGATTGTTTTTCCTCAATATGAATGAAATTACTTTATATATTATTGCCTTTTTTGGAATTTTAATTTTATTTCAATTATTCTGTGATTATTGCTAACTTCATAACAGCACATTAATCTTTACTCATGTAATTATGTCATCGGATATACCTAAAAGAGAAATCCTGCAGTGAAGAAGAATATTATATATTATTGGTCTAAAAGAAATATTACTCGCAAATTTGATGAATTTTTACGTTTTTAGGGACATAACTGCTTTATATATGTTTTAAAAGTTTATATTCCAATTTAAATTCGCACATCGATACTCGCTTTCTCCCGTCACATTATCGCCAAACCTTAGCATCATGTAATACGATATTCAGTACATATTATTATCAATCGGTTCATTCTACAAAATAATTATAAGTAAATATATCTTTGATAGTTCTTAATTTGAACCATGATGTATCCCAGTGGAGACGGGAAATCTACGCGGATTATAATCGAGGAGTTTAAAAGTAAAATTCATTTTCCAATAACTTTTAATTTTGAATTAAATTATTTTGCGCAAAAATAAATTTTATCTCAGTGGTGATTATAATTGATGAAAACTATTAAAATTAGAGGGAAACGGGTGAGTTGACTGTCAGTTGAATCATCGACCAATCACAGCGCTGCATTCGGTTCAACGTTCATTCTAAAGATTTAAACTTCAGTTACTTCGGAGACGTCATCTAGTGATGAGCTGCTGCCGGTCTTTTGTTTGGAAGGAAACGTTAACTTTTGAATTGTAGAAGAGCAATAAGTTCGAAGCCGAGCACAAGCTAACCAATTTCCAAGTTTCACTTAATTATTGTTTGATTATCTTCATTTAAGAAGTATATATACATTAAATAAGAGGATATTCCCTTGCATCAACATGTTGTGGACTTCGTCAGTGATATTTTTGGTAAGTATGTGCCATGTGCATCATCATGAATTAATCTGAATTAAGTTCTAAGGGTATTATTTTGTTTTGAGACAATAGTTTATTATTTAGATTCTTATGGTAAACGAATATTGTGAGTTAACAGATGGAGTGTTTGTAGCTGTGACATTGAAAGTTAAGTCCGCTATTTCTAGTGTGGATGTTAGCTTTCCTTGTCTTTGACCTATAATTACAGTTAAGCTAACCTCTATAATTCGAATTCCATTAGTCCTTTATCTTTTTCTTTCGGGTCGTGGTTTTTCTCACCAGAAATCGTATTGACAGTAGTAATTTTTAGAATCGATCTTGAGTAATCAAATACGTTGCAGCGGGACTGTATTTCTCAAGCATTTATTTCCCAATATTTATAAGTCAGTAATGGACAATATCTACTGAAGTCAAATCGACTGTATTTTTATTTAAATTTAAAATTTGATTTCACCGTCCATCATTATTTTATCATCCATCTCTTAATAGGAGGATTTCCATTGCGCTTTTCTTCTTTCATAATTGGATTCAAAATCGCCATACATGTTATACTTGAATAATGGATTTGCACCAAATTAGTGAATTCATATTCTTGTTTTCGATTCTTAATTATTAAGAATTCAATTTAGTGGTCTTAATTTTAAAATTCAATGAAAGTCTAAGATTTGTGATGTTCCTCTTCTTGATGCAACCCTAGATTAACTTCGGGAATAATTATGGTAATATTACCAGATAATTTTAGTCGACGATTTCAATGATCATTTAGTGGAAGAGTCTGGATAACCGTTTGAATTTTATGTTAAGAGCAGTGTTTGTTTTTTTTTCAATTTCATGGGGAAATCATATAAGGAATTAGATATATTACAATAATTTTTAAATAATAATAATGATGGGAGAGTACGTAAAGTAATATTTTGGGAAATATTTTGGGTTTAGTAACATATATCTTCAACCGATGACATATCATCCCGGCTCATATTTGAAACATAACTTGTTCTTTTTTCCATCAGTTATCTTTGAAATGTTTTCTTTGCAAACTCTCCTGAAAATATCAGATTCAAATTAACCTTGCAATTAATTCTTGAATAATAGGTACAGACGGATTATTTCTGAATAAGTATATTTTTATTTTACCCTCGAATCACGAATACTATCAGTTACGAATACTTAATATTAATGCCTTAACTATAACGTCATCCTATTTGCAGTCACAGTTTTTTTAGTCTTAGAATTAAATACTGGAGTCATTTTCGGAAATTATCTTAATTAAAATCTTTTAATTACTTCAGTAAATATTTTCTACTATTCTTGTAACGGAGGTCCTGAAAAATATTCGAATTTTAATTGACGAATAGTTATCGCTTTTAAGATCTTGTATATTCATTTACTATTAAATTTCCGTCACCCATGATAATATTTAGTGTATATAAATTGAGATTCAAAAATCGAACTCTTTGAGTCGTCTGTTGTATTTGTATAGGATATATAAGGTATATTTCACATGACATATCTCTGTTTCTGAGTTACTATGAACTGATTCTATTTAATCACGAAGGAATCGCTCCCAAACATCTTCGATTTGGCATCAGACCTTGTTATACGACGTCGAAAAGGAAATCCTAGTTTGAAAAAAGGTGAATGATCTGCCGTTCTTAAACTTACATCGTACAATAGGTTATGTAAATACTTAATCTATTTGTGCTTCTTTCTATTCTCAAGTTAGGAGGAAGTGAATTCCCCTGCTTTAGCATGATTCTTCTTGGTGTCTCCTGTGTGATACTGAAAGGGTGCTCAACACGGGATTATCAAGCAAAGTCTCCAAAATACCCCATACTGTTCACTTCTCCTGAAATGAAATTTTCAGAATATAAAGGAAATAAGAGAGATTTTCAAGACAACTATTCCATGAGACCTCGTAATTCTATGAAGGGTGATGTTACTTGCGATGATCAGTAGTATTATTTTTCCGGGATTCCTTGTGAAAGGTTGAGGTAAAGAAATCAATTCTCAATCATAAAAGAGCTGAGAAGGTGAACAGCATTGCTGTAGAGAAATATTTGGTCTACTCATAGGACTGTGAATACAATGAGTAAGATTACTAAACTATTCTTATTTCCGTATGACGATAGTTTGTATTTTTTTATTAACATCATATTTATCTGTTTTCGAAGTACAATATTATTTTCTGCTTTTTATTTTTTCTTTAGATTCAAACTCCAAACATTTCTCCATCACGGAAGAGCAAGAGAATGAGCACAATGATGCTGAGGATAGTCATTTGCTGATTTGGAACATAATAAAATGAGTATAATTTGATTGTGATGCTTTTGCTATACTATTTCATGTTTAATAGAAATGGCGTAATTTTGTATAAGTATAGTGTTTTATATCTTCGAAAAGATATTTATTTACTTTTTTTATTCTTTAGTTTCACGCCCTAATCATTACTCCATCACAGAAAAGCAAGAGAAGAATCACGAAGATGCTGAAGTAAGTGAATTTGCAGATTAATGGAACACACAAAAAAATTATTAAAATTTGATGCTGATGCTATACCTACTCATGTTTGATAGTTACTGCGTATTTTCTTATTAGATAGTGCTAAATGCCTATCAAAAGATATTTTACTTACAGGTTTTTTTTTAATTTTTCAGAGTCATCCCAAAACATTTTTACAACACGGAAGAGCAAGAGAATGAGTACAATTATTCTGAGGAGAGTTAACTATTTCGCCGATTGCTGGAACAAAAATAAAACAAGTTAGTATAATACCGAACTAGTGCTTTTGCTATACCTAATGTTGAGTGATAGATATGGTCAATTTTTATATTAGTATATATTTTGTCTTCCAAAAGATACTTTACTGTTTTTTTATTTTTCAGTTTCAGCCACGAAAAATATATCCATCATGGAAGTGAAAAGGAAGGAGCATAATTATGGTGAGCAGAGATATTTGGTTGATTGCTGGAACACATAATACAGTTAGTATAATATGAAACCGGTGCTTTTGCTATACTTAATTAGATCTTATGTCTTCCAATATATATTATACTTACTGTTTTTTTTTAATTTTTCAGTTTCACCCCCAAAACATTTTTCCAACACAGAAGAGCAAGAGTATGAGTACAATTATGCTGAGGAGAATGAACTATTTGGCCATTTGCTGGAACACAAATGAAACAAGTTAGTATAATATGAAACTTCTGCTTTTCCTATACCTAATGATGTGAGATATATATGGGGAATTTTGATATTAGCATAAATTTCATGTCTTCGGAATGATATTTTACTTACTGTTTTGTTTTTAATTTTTCAGTTTCTCCACGAAAAATATACCCAACACGGAAGAGCAAGATAATGAGTACAATTATGCTGAGGAGAGTTATTTGGTTGAATGCTGGAACACATATAAGTTTGTATAATTTGGAACTGGTGCTTTTTCCATACCTAATGATGTGTGATAGATATGGCGAATTTTTATATTAGTATCAATTATTCATCAGTTTATTTATCAGTTTTACCCCCAGAACATTTATCCGACATGGATGAGCAAAAGAAGGAGCACAGGTATGATGAGCAGAGTTATTTGCCGAATGCTGGAGCACATAATTCAGTGAGTAAAATATAGAACTGGTTCTTTTGCTATACCTATTTAAGTTTTATAGATATTGCGTATTTTGGCATTAGTATTGGGTTTCATCCCTTCAAAAAGATATTTTATATGTTATTATTTATTCTTCAGTGACACACTGAAAACCTCTCTCCATCATTGAAGATCAAGAGTAGGAGCGCAGTATGTCAAGGAGAGTTATTTGGTCCATTGATGGAACATAGAATACCATAAGTACTTATTATTTTTTTTATTAATAAATTTAGTTCTAGTTAGCAAATTCCCCCTTTTTTCGATATCCTTCATTCGTCCAATGTCTCCATGTTAGAAGATGTGCATTGCATTTGATTCACTTTTAATTTATATTATTTGGATTTCGAAATTACGTATCGGTTTCAGTCTGAAATGTAACTTTTATTTTACATTCTGTAACGCATGGAGTATATGTTAATTTTAAATTCATCATAAAAGTTTCAAATACTTCTGAGACTTTTCCGAAAATGTGGATTTAATCGATGTAAATATATTCTGTAAAATTGGGGTTGCAACAAATTTAGTAGAGTCCAAAATTCAATTTAGAGTATCGTAAAGGACTATTTAAATTGTTTTAGAAAAGTCAGTTGAAATTAATATCATACAATTAACGGAAAAATTAGAGCAAAATGCGTGAGTCAAATTTTTTTTGCAACTTTTCCATCCTTGTTAAGATTATTGAATGTCTCTCCATTGAAGCATATAAAATACCTTTTATTTGCACAATGGTTAGCCTTTCTATTGCTGTTATGGCGACACTTTCCCATATGCTATTCATGAACAGCTAGTCATTTCAAAGGCTTCATTTTTTTACAATTTACTTAGTTCACTAGGTCATACAAAATTGAGAGTGCATAGAATGATGAGAGAATGAATTATGACTTTTTTTTCGTTGTTCAGTTTTACTTTCCTTTTGGTGCTTCTGGAACATTGCTCTAACTATCGGAAATACATTTTAAGATTTCATGATTTGAAAGAATTGCTTAACCTTGCAAAACAACGCTTTTGATAACTCAGCGATTTCACGTTTTTTTAAAGCTAATTTAGGCCATTTTAATATATTGACTTCGTGTTTACGAGATAGCGTATGAAGAGTAGTAATTTACCATTTTCAGTCATCATAAAGAAATCGCTGGCACAAGCTTAAGATCTGGTATCACTGCTTAGTAATCATCCCGGCTATGGCAATAGTTTGTTAAATGTTCCTTTTAAAACTGTTGTTAAGATTTAAATGATAGTAAGCAAAAATGACAGGTAAAATGGAAAAGTTTGCTGGGTCATTAGCGTTTGGGTTGGTTATTAATTTCAGGTTGATTATAAATCGCTAGCTCAGGTTTTATAGAGTGTATTTCTCGTTATTTCTATAAGAGTACTAGTTTCGCTGATGTAATTAGGATTCCATGTAAACGTTCCTAGTATATTCCAATTTCGTTGCATAATATTCTTAAATAAAGTTTAAGAGAGAAAAAACTATCTGCGACAATGAAGAAGTCTACCTTATGTGTAATTCCCATCTAAGTTAAAGATACCTGATTCGTTAGTTAGATAATGATTGCATGGAAGGCAAAGATTACTGCAATGGACGATCAATAATTCTTTAACCATTGAGATCGGATTTCATCTGCAGTAACAATTGTACATTTTTGATCAGTTTTTTTATTTGGAATCAGACTTTACTTGGTAAATACTCAAGTCCAAATGAATGTTTTCCAACAATAAAATGCAGATTAAAAAATTTGTCATCAATTAATGTCTACTCTCAGTATTATTGATTTTATTGCAAAGGTTCCCTCTCTAAGATTCTCGCGTAGCCTTGTCGCCTTATTAGAGAGTACTTAGATATGCAGTTGATCGCATTATAAATGTTTACATTGTGGAGTACTAAACGGACAAAATGTAACAAAGGCTGTTAAGTTTTTTTCGTGAAGTGTTAGGAAAAAAATTAATTCTAAAAATTCATACATAAAGAAAATCTGGGATGGTTTTTTATGCAAGTTTAATTACATCATTGTAATCCACCACAAATATCTGTAGCTTTAATTTATTTCGCTAAAACACTCGTATTTATTGTATGAAATTTTATATAATGATCTTCTTAAAATTGGTTCAATGCTTGTAACATTATTGAGAGCATTAAGTAAAGATTGGTGATTATGAAACTGAAAGTGTAGTGGAAATATAATAGCGAAATATCGTGATTCTATAATTTAAGAGGCACCCAGTTTTTACTCTTTGAGCTAATAAATAATATTGCGTTATAACATACCGTTGTGCTGTGGGGAGACTCCGCTTATGCGATAAAGGATTTAAGTACTGGATTATACGCAAATGTTTGTAATTGGTTACTATTTCGGTAATTAATATGCATATTATTTTTCTTGAAGGTCGGCGTCGGGTGGCTACGTCTAGCGACTACGTAGGGGATGACGTCGGGATGAATTTTAGCTGGAAAAGAATTGAATAAACACCTCCTTTGGAAATAAACTCCGTGACTTGTAATGAAGTGATGTTAATCCGAGAAGTGCACATCCCAAAAATGGAACTTCATTCTTAACTATTTATTGAATCATCTATTGAACAATTCAGTGAATATTTATCTTTTTGTTCAATTTTAATCTTTTTAACTTTTAATCTTCCTCCTGACTTGTGGTGATGCACGTTTAGCAACTTTTTATTGCATTTTGACGTCTTAATTTATCTATTAAGTGTTAATTCCATATTTAAAGATTATTAAGATAAAGATGTTTATTGATTTACCTATGCATATTTTTATAGTATATATATATATATATATATTTCAGTATCACCTATCTATCTGATTATTAACGATTTCAATATATGTGTTTTATCTATTTATATAACAGTTATGTAATGCAATTATTTATGTATGTTCTTATTTAAGTATTTATCTTGTACTTATAAAATATATGTAAAACAAAGTGGGATCTTTGGGGCAAGGCATAGGGAGCCAGTAGGCCTCAACTGCCTCTAGCATAAATAAATAAAGGCCAAGTTGTGGGACTTTGTAGGGGAGGTCGTTTGGGGTGATGACGCCTAGAGCGTCTATGGTGATAGCGTAGAGTGGCATATGGGGAGACGGATTCAAGGGGGCCTCTGGGGAGGTTCCGGAGAGTTCGACCAGAGAGGGTTTCCGGTATTACGTTTTTATGTTGTACTTATAAAATTTCTGTAAACAAAAGAGGGATTTCTGAGGCAAGGAGTACAGGGCCAGTAGGCCTAACCTGCCCCCGGCAAAGATAATTAAATGTAAAGTCGTTGAATATTTTAAGGAAATGGGGCCAGTAGGCCTCACCTGCACCCGGCCAAGATAAATAAAAGTAAAGACGTTTGATTTTTAAGGAATAGTGGTCAAGCAGGCCTCACCTGCCCCCGGCAAAGATAAATAAAAGTAAATTTGTAGGATTGAATAAGGAAAGTCGTTTGGGAAGATGACGTAGAGGGGAGGGCGTCCAGGGAGGTGGTCTCGGTATGGAGGGCGCCAGGGTAGAAGGGATCGAGGGGACCATGTGTTTTTGGGGGTTGGCCGGGAAAGAGGAAAGCGTCGGGGTAGAGGGCGTCCAGGGAGACGGCAGAGGTAGTCGGGAGATGGCGATTACGATGGAGGCTGCGGCGGGGGTTGACGTCCTGTACGACGACGAGTGCGAGGGACGCCGGCGAGGGACGCCGGCGAGGGACGGCGGCGAGGGACGTCGGCGTGGGACGACGGCGTTGGACGTCGGCGAGGGACGTCGGCTTGGGACGTCGGCTTGGGACTTCGGCGTGGGACGTCGGCGTTGGACGTCGGCGAGGTACTTCGGCGAGGGACGTCGGCGATGGACGTCGGCGAGGGACTTCGGCGAGGGACGTCGGCGATGGACGTCGGCGTTGGACGTCGGCTTGGGACTTCGGCGAGGGACGTCGGCGAGGGACGTCGGCGATTGACGTCGGCGTTGGACGTCGGCTTGGGACTTCGGCGAGGGACGTCGGCGAGGGACGTCGGCGTTGGACGTCGGCGTTGGACGTCGGCGATGGACTTCGGCGAGGGACGTCGGCGAGGGACGTCGGCGATGGACGTCGGCGTTGGACGTCGGCGTTGGACGTCGGCGATGGACGTCGGCGAGGGACTTCGGCGAGGGACGTCGGCGATGGACGTCGGCGTTGGACGTCGGCGTGGGACGTCGGCGTGGGACGTCGGCAAGGTACGTCGGCGTGGGACGTCGGCGTTGGACGTCGGCAATGGACGACGGCGACGGACGTCGGCGTGGGACTGAGGAAAATTTTCCTAGAAATTCGTCACATCGGTTAATGTGGCGTATCGTTCGTGGAAAGAATGAATTTTTAAAAGGATTCGTCCTAGCATCTATTTCTCTTAACTTACGTTCATTATCGGATCTACCAAGGTAGCAGGGAGGTTGCATGATACCGATTGTATCTTCCGAAAATGTAGTTTACCTGAATTAATTAAGCAATCGCAGCCTAGCTTCCAATCTCCCTTCTTTCAAAGATTCCCAACCTACTTCTGAGAGTATTTTCGTAACGCTTGCTTTTTTACGGTAGAATTTCTTAACAAAACGGATCGCTTTACGCTGCACTTTCCGGAGTTCGTGGGTACACGTTTCATCTGCCGGATTTCATATGTGTTTATCTGGCTAGTTTGGTTTTACTTGTTGAGTTTGTTACAGCTTTTTCTTCTCTTATTGAAATCTGAGTATTTACTACAATTTTCTCGTTTATTTCCATATTTTATAATGTCTAAACGTGGTATGTATGTATAAAAATGGTATTCGGTTATTATTTCTTGATTACTTTTGAATATAAATGTTAAGTTTCTCCCGCCCAGGTTAAGTGTGCCTCGCCCGGCAGGCAGGAAGCAATGTACAGTGGCCGCAACCTAGGAGACGCTCACTGTAGAGTGGACGCCGCCTTAGGCTAGGCCAACCGTGCAGTGGACTACGTCCGCCAAGTGCTCCTCTAATCCTACACCGGTGTGCGTTATGAGTTTCCCCCGTAGGAAAAATAGTATTTCTTAAGTTATTTGTAAACATAAAGGGTTCAGATATGAGTTGAAAATAAAGTCACATTTTCTCAAACATTCCCGCTGGATGATTTTTCCTGCGTAAATTGGACGAAAAATAGCAAGCGACTAATTTATACAAAGCCTATCGCAAAAAAATCTCCATTCTTTCCTGAGAGAATTTCCCTTAAATTTTCATCTACCATAGTAATAGGACATACGGAAATAGAAAGGGTTGAATCAGAGTTTGATTTATAAAAACCCACGTTTCTTGAATTAGCGAATTAATGGCACCCGTTCCAAAAATATTGAACAGAACCCGCACTTCTTCGAAACAACTCTTTTTTTTCTTAATTACTGCTACTCAATACTGAAATATTTTAAAACAATTTTCGTTCACTCCCTATATTTACGGAAATTAACTATAGGACAATATATCCATTTTGAGATCCAATATCCGATCACCAAATAAACCTCTATGACGGTGAATTTCGCTAAAAGTATGATGTTGATATTGAACACAGCTTTCGGTAATCCTTCAGTATTCAGTGGTGACGATTATCATCAGCCTCAGGTTAAACTCGCGAGTCTTATCAGCTGATCCCGCTACTTCTTGTATACGCATTTAATCACCTTTAATAGATAAGTTACGATTGAAAAAGACACCTACTAACTGTAGCTAATAGGCAGGGTTCACACGGAGCGCTTCGCGGTTTTTTAGCAGCACTCCGCCACTACCAATCACTGAACCTACGTTTTCAGATTATTGGTCGTTCTCACGCGGGTCTAGTGTAAGCGATGCTCGTGGACTCTACACTAGTAAAATCTGCTTGAAATCTGCAACGTAATGGTGATATAAATTTCAAGTCGATATTACATCGGTGAGGTCCTCAAACGCAATTCTGTATCCCCCCTATGAGATATTTAAGGCATATCTCGGAATCTTCAATTGACGTGAGGAACGAAGTCCGACAAGCCAACGCTAATCTGAGGTGATTAATCTCTTCTAATGGCAGAAAAATATTAAATGCAAACATTATCTTCAACTAATTCATGCATTTGGTTTTTACAATTCGTCTTACCCTTCTTAGGCAAAGATGCTTCAGGGAGCTATGATTAGAATCCTCACGAGTTTCACTCTCCCCTTTATCCCTCCGTACATCTTATCACCTCGTCTCTTGTTTCTTTTCGGTGACGACCCCTCTAGTCAGCGCTGGAATTTTTAAATGAGTTCCAATCATATAGGCATTCACACACAGGATTTGTTTTCATACTAAGCTTGGCACCAAGTCATCTGATCCAAGATCTGTGGGAATATAAGAGATAAAAGCAGTGCTGATTCGGATTCCCAGGGTAACCTCTTCCCCTCCCTCTTGACTCAGTCATTGCTTATGAAGGGTGTGAATTAAAAATATCTCGAGAAAGCAATTTGAAATGAATTAAGATTATCTAAAGACAGACCATTTTTTTCGACGATTATTGAGCAATGATTTCCCACATTTCATATAAGCGGACGAAGTTCCATTATGATGTATAAATCAATAAAATTATGTAATAACTCGAAAATAACGCGCCATCGTAAGTAATGGGCACCCCGAAATTCGAGCGCCATACAATGAAAAATCATCACGCCTGTCGCTGCACCTCTGTCTTGTCGGGCTTCGTCCCTCACGTCAATTGACGATTCCGAGATATGCCTCCGGCAAGACAAGCATGGTACTTAATATAACGATACTTCAGAAATCACCACTCGTTATAATGGACGTAACTTCCTATCCTTTCTGCAGAGATACGTACAATTGCCAAAAAATCACTCGCTATAACGCAACTCTCGTTATATGCCGTACTCGTTATAACGGACTTCTATTGTATATCATTATAAATTATTTACATTAACCATAAACCAAAATGTAAGTAAGATCTTTGAAATAAATTGTAATCTCTATTTTTCACCTCTTATTTAACTTTGAATTTTCAAAATAAAAGTTTTATGATAATCATCTCAATGAACTCTATTTACTCAGAATGTACTTGAATGGTTTCCATGGTTAACTGTGTTCTGCATTACCTCAAAAGTATGTCCTGCATGTAGCAGTTATCACTGAAATTTGAAGTGCGAGCAGTACCAATTTTCTTTGCATGATAATAAGCACTCGTAAATAATGAAGGTGTTTATGTTTAGTATATACTTACATTAAAAGAAGTATTATATTGGTAGCAGTTCACATAAAAATCATCTTTCATCCTCTGCACAACTTCCTCATGTTGCACTACTCTTAAAACGCTTGTGGTATAATGTCTTAACCTATTCTTACAACTACTTTAATGGAAAAGAAAAACATAGTAGCACTAGTATTTTCAATATTAAGGTGCTTCTTATCCCCTATTTATTTGAGTCATTTAATTCAAAGAAAATGGGTCGAATGCAAAATTCTGGCAATATGTTTGTATGTAAATATATTTGATAAAAATAGTACTTTCTGTTCATAGAAAAAAAGTAGACTATGGAATCTGTGTGATAAAGGAATAGGATGATGATTGGAGACGAGCAGAAGGAAGACAAGTGAAGGTCATATAAGAGATGGATGTGGAAGATCTGAGCAATAGGGAAGTCAATAAATATATTGGCTCATGAAGGTCAATAAATATATTGGTTATGAAGTATATCAAGAACGGTGGAGAAAAAAATGCAAGATGTAGATGAGAGGCAGTACAAAAGGAAAAATGATGAAGATACATTAGATAGAAGGGAGTAACTAATAAATAAGTATCCAAGTGCATAGTAGATGCCTAATAGATATTCCCTTTTTTCCTTTGCTTTGCACTGCTTCCTCCTCCTCTGCTAGAAACTGTATTTAGTGGTAATGTTTTCGCATGAGCAGTTGCTGAAACGTGTTTTAATTTGAATTAATATGGAAACAGAATAATTTCTTTCAGAAAGAACAGTGAATTTCTTGGATCTGATCGATATCCACAAAACTAATCCTTCTGTGAATTTTGAAATGAAGGACTTCAGCAAGCAAAGGAACAATTTACGGATAACATTGATTGTAAAAAGAGAGATACTGTTTAGGTATTATTTAAGTCGTGATTTAACTGGAGGCAATGTTGGAGGTTGGTGTGTGAGAGGAAGGCTATGAGGAGATATAATCATGTGATTAGCTGGGGAAACAATCTTTACATGTATTTTCCATTCACTGAAAGAGGTTAGTGAGCTGTTTATTGTAACCCTCGAAAATAATACTGCTGATAAATATTAAGGGTAGCATAAATTATATAGCTAAATCGGTGATAACTTAAATGCTTCCCAAATCAATGTATTCTAAATCACCAACTCTAAATTGAATAGGAATTTCTGAAACGCCACTATGCTTAGTCCGTGTTTGCAAGAGAATTGAAAGCTAAATCTCTATGTCGAAACGGTGGATTTAGGTTCCCTTGGAATTTCTGCATTCTGGATAAGGTCCTCGGCAGAGAATTCTTTCGATTTACGTTGAGTACTTTCGTTGATATGCCTTCCTTTTTTCCAGTAATGCGATGATCTTTTCAAGTTCGGTAAAATTAGAATCGAACATCTGTTGTAATGGGAAACCGATGTCCATCCCCGAGAAAGAAGTAAAACCAGAGTTTAGCCTTCAACCGTTTTATTAGTTAACATCACTTCGTCAAACCACTGCACTGCCATTCCCAGAACCATGAGAACGTTTTTGTAAGAAATTTAGGCTGTTATTAAAATAGGCTTCAGGATTTTTACTTGTTTAGGTCGCTGCAGGGAAAAGAGCAATCATTAAAAAAGTAAATATGCATGCTGAATGAATGTGGATGTATTTTCTACGAAATTAACTGCAACTTATTAACCAAAAATTAAAGTTAAAATTGTAAGCACTGTGATTTGAAGCAAATTTTATGTGGTATCCGAAAATCTCTATGAATGCTCGAGAAGAAAACGGAATTCAATGAGTTGGGGGAATCACTGTAATGTCCTGATCTGGGACCATATCTAAGTGTTTACCTATAATGATTATTTTCAAATCCACTTAGAGGTTCTGGCTAAATCTCGCATGTTTTTAACTGTCTATTTTCAGGTTCAAATAGAATTTCCTTCCATTTTATGAATTAATTATGCATATTCCTCAGGCTGTGGAAAACTTTCGTAATTATTGCATAACTAGAATACTTACATTATTTCTTGTATAATACGTAACCTGGTCACATTAGCTGAAATCTCTAATTGCAATATTATGAAAAAACCGCTTTCGTTATAGACAGACAAAGGCTTTATCAGTTAGTGTGAATAGTAAGAAAATATTGAATCAATTGACAGTCTTGATTAAAAATTAATAGCTGAAGAGCGAATGCTCAAAGAAAAAAAGAGAGGAAGATATTGTGAAAAATTATTTGAATCATCTAAAATTAAATTAATGTATCCTAGCCACTAGCCACGTATGATTTTCAATTCACTATTATATGTAGAACAACTAATGAAGTGCCCACAAAAATAGGATTGGAACTGGAAAAGAAATTACGCTTCAGTTTCTACCAGAAAACATTTTCAGAGCACCAAAAATAACTCACTTAAGGGCTTATCAGTTTTTTTTAATCGATTCAAAGTCTTGGAAGTTGCATTTTGTGTAGAATTGAATCGTTCACATTGCATAGCTTCCCTTACCTTCGTCCTTGGCAAAGACCTTTTGCCTTACAAAGGGCTCTCATTCCTTTATTTGCGTGATGGATTTTAAGCCGAATCCATTCTTCGTATTCTGCGGCGAGCAGTTCTGAGAGATACTCATGTACACTAGTTATCACGTGCGTGCAAAAAAACGGCTGACTTAGGCAACTCTATGCTCAGCATAGACTTCTCGCTTTCTCTTAAAGAATTATTTTTGGAACAACAGAGAATTTAATCGTCCAACACCATCACCCATCCTTTGCCTTTTACGAGATTTTCATCGGTAGCATTTTTGCAGCTACACAGTTCTTCGTCCTTCAATGTGTTCGAAAGACGTTTGGAAACTTATTCTGGTGAAGTGAATCAGATTATCGGCTACTCTTAGAAGTGCAGTGTAGATAGAGAAATACATTCCATTAAATATAGGGATCATCCACTTGAGTGGCAGTAGGAGAATCATTCACGAAAGCAAACTCGTCTTTCCTCAAATGTTTGTGACAAGCGAAGAGTTGTGGGAAACTTTTAAATAACTCCATCTTATTGTTAGTATTATGGGAATTGAATGAAAAACAAATTCTGTATGGGACAAGATTAACGATCCTCAATTCCCTTCCAAATGTTATGGTAAATTCAATTTTTTTACATTTCAGGGCAACTCATGGACTAAAAATGAGCGACGGCGGAGGCTAGTATGAGTCATCTGTTGCCGGACTTGCGTTGCCTCTGGAAAAAGGCATTACCATTTGCTTGAAGCTTGCAGTTGGGAATGCAGTGGCTACTCTGCGGGACCTCGTTTCAGAGCTTCACTTCACTCGTAAAAGTGAGTAAAATTGGGTTTCTTGCATAATTTATCTCATCCATGTAAACTAACGCGGATCCAGTGAGAACCAATTTGCGCAATGGGAATTCCATTGTGACGAAATGAAACAATTGAATCGGAATTATTCACCTCCGCCCACTTATTAGTCAATGCCTCAGAGTCAGTACCTCGAGAGATAACGCCCATGAAACTTTGGTTGAGGTATTTTTGGTTAAGAAATGATACTAAATATTGGAATTTCTGTCAAAAGAACAGAAAGGTCAACCGTTACGAAATTATTCTTTTTGAGCATGTGTTATAAAGTATGGATGGTTGGGAGGAGAGGGCATTAATTGGCGTGATCGTCAGAAGAAATGGATGAGGGATTGGTAAGGGTTGTAATTGAGAGTAGGATTCAGGGGAAAAACAGAGGGGAAGACAAAAGATGTTGGATGACATAAGGGGTGGGAAACGTATAATGAAATGAATGAGATGGCGCTTAATAGGGATTTTTGATTGTACATGAACCTTGTAGAACCTTGAAACCATAGCCGGTTTTTAAGCTGGGTCACAAGGGTAGTAAGCAGTAGAAGTAAATGGAGCCTTTCACAGTAGCCGAGAATAGATTATAGACCTCGCGGTCGCCGGATTACAGCCGATCCAACGACAGAAGAGAACAGCACCGGGTTGGGACCTATAGGCTGGGAACACATTCACCGGTTTCGCTCGTCCGGTCGGTCATAAAATGGTCGTGTAACCGGGGTAGGGATAATTTCACTCACAAGAACCGGGCTAGCCATAAACTGTCCCGGTTGCTTCTCCGGTGTTGGTGAAAAATCAATTCTCTTTGGAATTTTCGGTTCAAATAACTTTTATTTTCAAAATTACTTGCTAATTTCGTCTTCATTCACTATGTCATTCGGCACGTCCATATTTTAAAGCAATAGTAGAGGAGAGGGTAATGGGAAGAGACCACGATGAAAAAGGACGTTGGAGTTAAAGATTGAGGATTACAGAAAAAATTAAAATCGTCGCCTCGAAGGGAAAGTCCAAGTTTAGTTTTATTTCCGTGGTTTTCATCGTTTGTTTATTTAGTTAACAACCTTTGTCAAAATTTCTAATAAACTATAAATAACTTACGAGTGAAAATCTTCCTGCCCACCTATTGGAGATATTCTGCTGAAAAGAATCGCTATCAAGCAGGCATAACAAGGAATAAATAAAAGTCCTTCATAATTTTTGTCTTTTTTCTTATTAATGCCTTCGGAAAAAGAAAACATTCCGTTTCCTACAGACGGCGACTTTTATATCCGCGTCAGAGGCAAATTCGGCGAAGGAAATTACAAGGAATGAAAGATTAATTCAGTACACTTCCGTAGATTTTTTATTTAGGCGACATGTTTTGCTAGTGAGCTAGCATCATTAGGCTATATTCTATTACCAATTTTTAGTTATATTGGTAAATCCAAGGAAGGTGCACAGTTAGAAGTGGATTTAGAAAGTAAAGAACTTTGCTGGGGATAGAAAGTAGGGATTTGGAAACCAGTGCAAATCACGTCATTTGTCCACATATTGTTGTTTATCACATATCACTACACTCTGTTCCTTACCTGCTCTAGTTAACAGCAAATTATTTTCGGAAATTAATTTCTTACATATTGCTTTATATAATTAATTCTTAAAATATTGCTTCATATGATAAAACATTATATCAGTGAGTGATTGGTGCATTGCCGGTAGTTAAAAAATATGTAATTGGAAGTACGCATAAATAAGAATTTGTCAAAGTGGAGGCGTATAATGAAACTCTCCCTCGCCTCCAATAACAACATCTTATAAACATTCATATCGCAGCAATGTTTTTACCCGGCAGTGGCCGCATGTCAAAAAAAGAATGAACCTTACTTCTCGGTGAATGATAAGTGATGTATGTTTACATTCAATAGTTTCCGATGAAAAAATAATTAATGCTGGTGGCTTTAAAAGGCAAAATAAGCAGCAAGGGATGGGGGAAGGCACCCGGCAACAACCGTTCAATGTCAAAGCGCTCATTTGACCGACGTGCATTACTACCTGTTCGCGTCTAGGGTGGTAAGTAAATAAAGACGGAACCTTTGTTCTTAGTGGACTGTATTTGTCTATGAATTGTTACAAGTTCGAAATCTCAGGATCGCTATGCGTCTCACTGATCTTCACCATACAAAGCCAAACGGGCGACTAAAGACTCAGGAGACGCCACAGACCCTTTTCCCCACCCTTAGCGTCCTTTCGTCATCGCCTTGCCAGACCACAAATTTGACAACAATCGTAACATACCGCCCGCCAAAAAGGATTAAAGTTCATTTTTCTCCTCTTGAGAAGGGAGAGGACACAATTTACTAATGGGGCGTTTAAATGTTCCATGCGAGTTTCTAACTGTTGCCACACGAACGAGTCCAACAACACCTGGATGCAACTCGTCGATGACCGCAAGTTTCCACAGTAATAGGGAAGTATTATCGTCCTTTAGTAATACCACCATGCCGGGGCGAACATTAGACAATTTGCTCGACCACTTGGCTCGTTGCTGGAGCTGGGTCAAATAATCATTTGATCAACTCCTTCAGAAGTGCAGCAGCATTACTTGTAGTAATTTCCATCTGGAAAGCAAACCAATACGAGCATTACTTAGATCTGGCTCAGGAAGGGAAATTAAGGGGGCTCCAATAAGAAAGTGACCGGGCGTTGAAGGTAAAGGATCATTAGGATCATCTGATAAAGGTATCAAAGGTCTAGAGTTTAGGCATGTCTCTATTTGAGTCAGTAGTGTCTTTGTTCTTCAAATATAAGGCAATCGGCTCCCACGACTCGTCGCAAGTGATGCTTCATTGATTTAACCCCGGCCTCCCAAATACCTCCAAAGTGAAGATCTCGGGTGGGAATGATTTTCCATTGGATGCCTTCTTGTGGGATGTAATCTTGGCTAACGCTTGATACTTGGATTGATCGGAAAGCCTCTGCCAACTCAAGTTGATCTCTTGCTGCGCCTACGAAGTCGGTGCCGTTGTCACTGTATATTGCAGAGCACATACCGCGCCTTGCAATGAATCTTCGTGGCGTGGTGTTAGTGGTTTTGTTGAATTAGGAACAAACTTCATGTGCCCTAATCCTTCGTATTCATCCGGGAATGCAACATACTCTTTCTTGAGTGCTGAGTCCCTTCTGAGACGTCTCTCAAGATGATGCAATCGTGACTTGGCTGCCTCTTGAGATTCTCCAAATTCAGTAGGCTTCCTCCGGAAAGGAAGGCGCACGATGAATCGGCCTTCATGATCTCTCCTTCTGTATATCGTAAAATGCTGTTCACATTCTCTCTCTTCAATCGTTGTCGGCTTCTGACAAAAATCTTCTATTTCCCATAATGTTTGAAGTTGTTCTTCTAAATTAGTTTTCTCTCACCATGAATGTTCCCAATGGCTGAGTCTGTAGATCTCGCTGAAATGGTGCATCAAATCTTCCTGCTAAAATCCAGCCTAACTCAGAATCCTGCAATATCGGATAAGGTCCAGGTCTAATCTCTTTACCCGGCTTAAGAATGCTGAAGAAAACCTCCGCCCCAATCAGCATGTCGATTTGTCCTGGAATGTTAAAATTTGGATCCGCTAGCGCAATTTCCTTTGGAATACCCCATTCCTGTGCGTTGATGTAAGAAGAGGGTAGTTGTCCCGATATGTTCGGCAATACTAAACACTCAAGCTGAGTGTGGAATTGGCTGACCCTAGACTGAATTTGCACTGTGGTACCATACTTGACCGTTGATTTCAAACCATTTATTCCTTGAATTGGGACAAAGCTGTGGTACCATACTTGACCGTTGATTTCAAACCATTTATTCCTTGAATTGGGACAAAGCTGCGAACTTTCTTTAGTTTTAGGCGTTGCGCTAGTGCTTCAGTGATGAAATGAGCTTGTGAGCAAGAATCTAACATGGCTCTACACATGTGCAATGTTCCATCACTGCTTCGGATCTGGACCAAGGCAGTGGAGAGCAAAACTCGCGGCTGTGTTTTACTCTTCATGGAACAGTACGTAATCGTATTGTTGTAGGATGAATTTGAATCCTCTTTAGATGTCTCCGAGACTGTACTTCTTTCCTGATGAGAACTGGTGACTTGTTTCTGGAAATTATCAAGCTCTTTCGTCGATTCTATGTGCAAAAAGGTATGGTGTTTGTTCTTGCAGATACGGCAATCTCCGGATTTACACTCGTTTACCCGGTGTCGTGATTGTAGGCAGTTGAAACAAAGACCCTTTGATTTCACCAATTCTCTCCTTTGCGGAATGTCTTTCTGCAAAAAAGACCTACATTTATAAATTGAGTGAGACTCATTGCAAACTGGACATCGATTGCTTGTTGTCACATAGCTCTGACTTGGGCTTTGCGCCTGCTTGAATGACTCACGTCGTTTGCTCGAAGTGCTCGAAGCTTCCTTTGGTGGTTGATTGGATTTGATCAATTCTAACGCCTGACACCTAGATTCTAAATAGGCAATTAGATCCTCTAACTTCGGGAATTGTTGGCTGTTTGTCTTAACCTCCCATTCCTTATACGTCTCTTCGTTTATTCCTTCAAGTATTAATTGGGATAGCAAAATCTCATGCAATGGCGTTTCAAGTTGTAGAGCCGTAAGGGCGTTATAATTACTGATGAATTGATTTAATAGATTCCTTAATTCAGTAACTGACTCCGATTTCATTGGAAACATCGAAAATAATGATTTGATGTGCGCCGTTGCGATGAGCTTTGGATTGTGATAGCGTTTGCATATAATTTCCCAGGCGACCTTGAAATTGTCTGCTGTAATTGGCAAGTTTTCAATTAATTTGTGCGCTTCTCCTGTTAGAGCTGACAACAAATAGTGATACCGTTGAATATCGTCCACAGTATTATTTTCAACTACCAAACTACTGAACGTGTCGTAAAAGTGCTTAAAACTTGTTACGCTACCGCTAAAACTTGGCAGTTTAATCAACGGTAATCTTACATCTCGTTGGTTTACGCGATCATTGCTATTTCTAGAGGTTGAAGCCAGTGATTGCGCGGCCAACGCCTGTGAAACCCTTTCCAAAATGTGGGTCATTTCCCCTAATACAGCGTAGTAGTTGTTCTCAAACGCTTCCCTTTCCGCTTCGTTATCTTCGTCGTCTTCCATTTCAAGTTGAAGTTGAATGTCATCATATTCTTGCCATATGATGGGCATTCTCTCAGATCTCAAACGTATTTGTATAGCGTCTGATCCTTCTTCAAAATTATCAACGAAGGTTTTCATACGCGTTAATTTACTCTTTACTAACGCCCTCCTTTTAATTAACATGCCCTTAGATTCCATAATGAATAAAGGTAAGGTTTGGTAATGCAAAGGAATAGAAAATAAAGAATGGAATAAAAGTAAGCCAGACCGAAGTAGTACTTATCTTGGTTTGCAATTTAATCGTACGCCATGC
Organism: Sympetrum striolatum; assembly: GCA_947579665.1. Lineage (NCBI taxonomy): Eukaryota > Metazoa > Arthropoda > Insecta > Odonata > Libellulidae > Sympetrum > Sympetrum striolatum. The sequence continues at coordinate 74,200,291 of OX388348.1, forward strand.
AGTGACGAGTGCTCCAACAGCTGCGATGACCTCCGATGTAGCGTAGCGGGATACAGCTGACGACCCTTCGCTGCGCTGCCTGCCGACACCTCGTAAATAAGGTTGTCTCGCAGACTCCGGACCCTCTGGACCGTCCGTCTCCGAAGCCCTGCAAGTCGATTCCTCCGTGAGAGGCTGCGTCTGGAATGTGTCTCCGCCCGCCGTGACCCTATGGATGGGGTGCGAAGACTCAACCAAAGTCGACTCCTTGGTGAGAGGCTATCGGTGCAGATGAGGCGATGCCAAATGCAGCGATTTTTAAATCGATGAGTGCCCGGAGTGAGTGTAATGCTCACTTGATATTCAGTATATGGTGTTTCACCGTGAGAATCACTGTTGTGAAGTATTAGATGCTCAGCAAGATGCGTATAACCACGTAGCGATGGTCGTTTATGCCTGCAGTGAGGCAGCACTTGATGTAATAACTTGCACAAGCAGTTCGCACAGCGATCCAGCCCGAAGGACCAATTTTATGTTCGCGTCTAGGGTGGTAAGTAAATAAAGACGGAACCTTTGTTCTTAGTGGACTGTATTTGTCTATGAATTGTTACAAGTTCGAAATCTCAGGATCGCTATGCGTCTCACTGATCTTCACCATACAAAGCCAAACGGGCGACTAAAGACTCAGGAGACGCCACAGACCCTTTTCCCGTTACTTAAATAATGTCCTACAGATATTTCTTCAATGAATGTAAACAATAGTGTGACCTTCAAAAATGAATAGAATTGGTTACTTAGATATGATTATAAATACAGAGTAGTATTTCATACAAATATCAATTGATTATTAATAACAGGTATTTTTCATCAATTATCTAATTGTTTCAAGAATTTTTACTATCAGATTGGACCTTTAAAGCTATTCAGATACTTTAAGAAAGCTTATCATTTAGATTTAAAATATTGAATACAGAACATCATACGCATAAAATATAAATGCAAAATATATAAATAATGATAGAAAAATACATAGAATATAAAGTACATGACCCATTGAAAACTATTAAGACTCACTTATAAACTCTTGAAGACTATAGTATGACTTTTTGAGCGAATATTTATTCAGATTTCTTTTGAAGGCTGTTATAGAAGTAATGGTCTTTATATTTTCTGGTAGTTTGTTAAAAATTATGGAGGCTGAATGATGAGGGCCTTTATGAGAGAGTGCTAATTTATATCTATTAAGATGAACATCATCCTTGCAACGGGTGTTGTGATGGCGGCAAGTGGAATTAGTTGGGAATAAGTTAGGGTATTTTTTGACAAATAGACCACAGTTGAGTATAGACATTGAGGGTAGGGTAAGTATTTTCAAGGACTGAAAAAGGCATCCCATGCACTCTATATGATACACCAGAGATACATTTAATTGCTTGTTTCTGCAGTGAAAAAGCTTTGCTAGAATAGCTGGCATTTCCCCAAAAAATGACAGCATAGGATAGATGGGAATGTATTTTGGCATAATAAACATGCTTTAAGGTTTTGGTTGAGGCAATAGGATAAAGTTTAAGTAACATAAAAATCCCAGAGGAGACTTTCTTCATGACATTGTCAACATGTCCAATCCATTTTCCAATCAAGATTTTCTGAAATGCATATTCCGAGAAAATTAATAGAAGAGCAATGGGAAATATTAGGATCATTCATTTTAAGAAGGCTTAAGGATGGTGAAGATTGTTTAGTATGAAACTGAAGGTAAACAGATTTATTGCAATTCAGAGCCAAACAATTTATTTTAAACCAGTTCAATAGATAATTAACTGATGAATTACATAGTTCAGTAAGATCATGTAAGTTGTTAGAGTGTAGTAAGCATTATCTGCATACAGAAGAGGAGTACTGGATGCAAGATGAGAGGGAAGAACGTTCATGAATAGTAAGGAATTAGTAATGGAAAAGACATGAACTGTAAATGTATTTTCAGTATGTTTATGTTTGTTAAATAATTTTGAAATAGATCCAAAAACTCTTTGGTTGAAAAAATTGTATTTAATTTTGGTTTTGATGTATTATTATATTTGCTCACTGCGATTTATGTAAAACAGTTGAATCCAAATTTGTTTTAGGTGGTGCTCCACAAAACAATAAACTCTATTATTATTATCTATTAAATAGAGAAGTTTCTCTGGATATCTATTGTATATAGACGTTTCTCTGGATATACCTATATATACACACACTCAGTGAGGATCAAAAATCTTACCATTTTCCACAAGTGTCACTGACTTGAAAATTTTATGACATATTGGCCATAACGTGTAATCACCAGAAAAAAAGGGATTTTTACCCAGTGTCTTGGGTTTGATGCGATAAAGCCCCAAAATTTTTCCATAAGGATGCAATGAAAGGATTCTGGAAAATTTTTTTGAGGCACTTCCTGGCAAATTTGAGAGTTGAAATACAGGGGATGCTGTAAGTCGTACAACAAATTCAAAATTTTAATTAAAAAAGTTTTATTTCTACCAGGGCATTACATATATTCACATTTTGCAAAAGGCCTTGCGCTTGACACCCCCTACTATTTAATAGTTATTGCAGGAATTTCAAGTTATTTATGATTGATTAACTGAGAACGTGGAAATTCTATGCCCAGGCATGTGAACCGAGGTAATACATGGTAATTCTTTTATGATTTTTATTAAGTCTTTGCAAACTGTAGTACTTTAAACATATGCTTGCAGTATGCAAGCAACTTTTACTCGCACTTATATATAGGCGATAAAAATTTTAACCATGTTCCACTAGCATCACTGACTTGAAATTTTTACGACATACTGGCCATAGGGTGCAACCACCGAATGAAATGCGACTTTCAACCTCAGCATCATGGGTTAATTCCAGAAGGCCCCAAAATACTGATTTTTTCCATAAGGATAAATTGCAGGGATTTTTGGAAAATGTTTTGAGGAACTTCCCGGCAAATTAGTGAGTTAAAATTTGAGGGATCACTGGAAGTCGTGCAAATTCAACGAAAACTATAAAGACATCTTCAAAGATTATCCTTGGTTCGACGCTAGGTTAGGGCAAATATTATCCTATTTTAAATACATTGTGACGATTTTTAGAATTTTTTAAAATCCCTTCCCAATCACATGGAAACAAAACCCAGCATGTGATTAGAGATCATAAATAAATTTCATATACACTCTTTAACATTTCCATGGTGGTCCTTGGTTCGATCCCAGAGCTCTATGCATTGCAATTGGGAATAATGGAAACTTGGAATCACGCAATGGATTTATATTGACTTCAAACTTTGGATTAAATAAGTTTTATTCCTACCAGTTCGGTTATATGAATTAACATGTTAAAAAAGGTTCTGGGTTCTACACAAGCCGTCTCTACTGTTTGAAACCTAAGGCAGGTGGTAGTGGAAATTCTATGGCCAGGCATGTGAACAGATGTAAGTAATGAATGTTTCATATACAGTGTATTTTACAGTGATGGCAACATTATATGATACATAAATAGTAGAAACAAAATAATGACCATTATATGAAGTTTTCTTCAAAAATATTATATGAAACATCTCGGTAGGATAGGGAATTCAAAATAACAGAGGTCCCAGAAACAAACAAGTTTTTTGGTGTGAGTTTGATTGAACTCACACCAAATGTGTGTGAGTTTTATATGATAATATTATAGAAGAGTCTATTTTCTAGGACCTCTGTTATTTTGAATTCCCTATCCTACCGGGATGTCACTTAAAATATTTTCAGGAGATTGAATTATTGTGTGGCTCAGGAGCCGCCGAAAAGCCAGGCAACAGCCTGCATTCTTTTCTAGGCTTCCTGAACAACGTGGTGTCTGCAAAGCAGTAAGTAATAAATGATTTTTTTATTTACTTGTAGATTTGGTATGTTTTTAATGGAAGAAATTATTATAATAAGTTATTGTAACGAATTACCGCTTGCAGTTTGGTGGCATAGTTCATGACTACCAATGCATAGCTAATCAAACTTCACATTGAATACACCAATGGAATGTATCAGGAATGCTTACAAATTGTAGAAATGTTACCATAATTTGCTTTACTTGTCATTTGCTGTTTAATTTGCGTTATCAGAGCTGTCTACAGTAGAAGGATATTGTTCGTACTTATCGCAGTTCAACTAAAAAAAGGTAAAATGTGGAGTAACTGATTCTTTTAACAGTTTAAGAATACCTTAGATGTTTTCTTTAGATTGTTCAGTGCCGTAGGCCCAGAGAAATGTCATGGTTTCCCAAGGGTATGTTCACAATTATTATTTATTCACCTTAAAATAATGAAACCTAGGTTATTTTTCTGGAAAATAATAATAATAATAATAATAATAATAATAATAATAATAAATGGACTTTATTTGGGCGAGATTGAGACTAGAAAGTCTCTTCTTACACCTAACCCATCGTCTTATGCGAAACAGAAGGAAAGAGATAGTTTGCAAAAGTACACGAAGAAAACTAGTATGTGGAATTTTAAAAAACCTAAGCTGAGGGCTCAGGAAAAAAATTTCCACTGCAGGAAAACACTCACAGGAAGGGGAGTGTGAAAAACCTGCGAAATCGACAATAGAAAATTATATTTTGATGAAGGAGAAAGAAAAGGGTTATGATAGACAGGCAGTGAAAATATAAAAATTGTACAAAAAGAAAGGAGAAAAAACATAAATGCATTACAAACAATCAGATAAAATAAATCAACTTCACTAAACTGACATTAATTATAGATTAATTAAAATAAACGTTGAATAATGGGAGATAAATCTCAAAGAAATGAAGAAAATGAAATTACATTGAGAAAAACATACAAACGAAACATTAAAAGGTCTAGTACACTGAAAATAATCAAAAACATAGTTTATAGGAAAGTGTTAAAAGACAAAAAGAGAAAATAAACAAAAAATATAATAAATTAAATAAAAAAATAAAAAGATGTGCGGAAATCAAAAGGATTGAAACATTTGCTGCTTGCAATTTTGAAAATTCTAAAACAAAATCTAAGTTAGCTAATCGTTAATATTGTACATATATTCATGACATGAGGCAGCGGATCAGAACCAAACAATTGTGTAACAAGGTTGGGGTGATGGAGTTGTGAATTTAGGTGCATTTAACTTCTACTTTGTATAGTTATGAGATGATTGTGACATTTACGCTTAAAGGTAAAAATGGTGGATGAGTTTTGTATTACTTGGGGAAGTGCGTTCCAGAGGTTGATAGCTGTAACTGTAAATGAATTGTGAAAGATCTCGGTTCTATGTTGAGGAATCAATAGTTGTTTGCGACCTCTTGTATTGCGGTCATGAATGCAATCCAAAGACAAAAATAAAGAGTGAATGTAATTGGGAGATTTAGTAGATAATAATTTGTTCGTGGTACAAAGAAAGTGATGCTTGCGCCGGAGATCAAGCTTTAGTAGTGAGAGTTTCGTGTAATAATCCGAAATGTGATCGTACTTTTTTAAGTTGAAAATATATCTCACCGCGGAGTTTTGTAAGCGTTGTAATTTGATAGCTAGTTCACCGGACAGATCATGATAGACTATATCGCAATAGTCGAAGTGGGGCATAACTAAAGAGTTTACCAGTTGAATTTTCACTGAGGGAGGAAGGAAATTTCCCGAGCGCCGAAGTGAATACAGCGAGTAATTAACTTTTTTACAAATTTGCACGACATGATCAGACCATGTAAGGGTCTCATTCAAGTGGAGACCAAGATTTTTTACCGTTTTTTTGAGTTGGATTGCGGATCCATTTAATTCAAGCGCCGGTAGGCTTATTCTATTGACAGAGGATAATAATATTGGGTTCCCGATCAGAATTGCCTGTGATTTGTTTGGATTAATATTTATGAAGTTATCTTCACTCCAGTTTTTGATGAGTTGGAGATCGCGATTAATTTTATCGAACGATTGAGGTAGTTCTGAGGGGCTAGAGTCCAGGTAGATTTGAAGATCGTCCGCGTATAGATGAAATCTACAGGTTTTAATAACCTTAACACAGTCGTTAATGTAAATTGAAAAGAGTAAGGGGCCTAGAATCGATCCTTGAGGAAGTCCTCTGTCGATTTCAATCCATCTGGACGCCGATTCATTGGAAATTACTTTCTGCAATCGATTGTGAAGGTAGGAGGAAAACCAAGAAACAGAAATGTCAGAGAGACCTAACAGTTTGAGTTTGATATCCATAATATCTATATCGATTGAGTCGAATGCTTTAGTGAAGTCTAGTAATACCAACGCTGTTAACTTCTTACAATCCATTGACCTACGGATATCTTCGGTTATCTTTACTAGAGCGGTTGAGGTCGAATGAAGTTTCCTAAAGCCCGACTGAAATGGGTTTAGAAGAGTGTTTTGTTCAATGAATTCAGTAATCTGGCCATGGACCAGTTTTTCGAGACCTTTTGATATGACGGATAGAAAACTAATCGGTCGATACTCTCTTTTGGTACAGCCATTCGAAGGCGTGTTCTTAGGGATCGGACGGATAAGAGCCTCTTTCCATTTAGAAGGAAATTTACCTTGAGATAGGGAACAATTATAGATGTTAGTAATGAAGGGCAATAGAATATGCATTAGTTTATTAATTATGAGGATAGGAATTCCGTCGGCTCCTGAAGCTTTAGATTTTATGCTTTTCAGAGCCCTCAGTACTTCGAATTGAGAAACTGGTTTAAAGACAAATTCTACTTGGTTTGAAGTATCACTGGTATTCGAAGCCAGGCCAGTTAATATATGTTGCTTACGTATGGAATCTATTTGCGTAGGGGGAAGGGAGAATTTTTTATTAACCTCGTTTAAACATTCTGAAGAAAGACAATCCGAAACTTTAGTTTTTGCTATACCAAGACCACGCAATTCTCTCCACAATGATGTAGAAGATTTTTCTTTAGAGATTGAGTGTGCGAATTGAATTTTAGCATTCCTTATTAATTGTTTCGTTCGATTTCGTAAGCCTTTATATTCACTGAAGATTGCCGGATCCCTACAATTTTTGAATTGACGGAATTTAGTGTCGCGTTTGATCATCATAAACCGAATTTCAGGCGTTAACCAAGGAGCAGGAGGCTTAGATATTCTAATTTTCCTAACTGGTGCATGTATATCAAGTAAGTTCACTAGGAGGGTGTTTAGAATGTCGACCTTCTCGTCAACGTTATCTGTATACTCAATGTCAAACCACGGCAGAAGGGCCGCGTCACTCTGAAATTTCATGTAATTAATGTTTTTAAGGCCTCGATGATAAATGTATTTTTGTTTGAATTTCGGTGATTTGAGAGAGTAAGCCAAATAAATTGCATCATGATGAGAAATACCCGGCGTTGATAGTTGACCGTGGATTTTTACTCTGTTAGTGTTGGCCGTAGCGATTATATCAATCCAAGTGGATGAATTTGTAGTGTTGTAGGTTGGTTGCAGAGGGAGAAGAGATAGATTATGCGCTGAGAAAGTATTAATCAGAAACTTTGAATCGTAGTTATTTTCCATCATGTTAGCATTCAAATCACCTGCTATAATTATATGTTCATATTCTTGTCTGAGTTTAGCCAACGCGTCGTCAATATCTGCTAAATTTCCGAGTTTAGGTGGTCGATATATTACCCCGAGCAATATTTTTTTTAAATTAATCGTAGCTTCAATGAAGAGATATTCAGGTCTTCTACAATAGTTTTGGGTGCTTGAGAGTATTGTTTTGCAATGTAAGTCACTGCGAACATAAATTCCTACTCCACCACCTCTTTTCCCGATGCGGTCATTGCGATATAAATTATAACCTGGTAACGTGATTACGGAGGAGCTTACGCTTGGATTTAACCATGTTTCAGTTAATGCGATGGCGTGAATGTCTGAGCAAGGTAGAATTGCTCGTAACTCGTTAAGGTGTGGTATAAGGCTTTGAACGTTTAGATAAAGAAATTGAAAAGTTTGCGGAAGTGGCCGGAATTTTTCCGTTAGTATATCTTTAGCACTTGTGATTTGAGGTAGAGCGTCAAAAGTAGGTAATGTCCTCTTTAGAATGTGATTCTGAGAAGAGGTTTTGTGATGGGACTTGGGCAAGGGTATGAATGGGGTTGCTAGAGGATTCAGGTAGGACCTCCTGGACTGCGAGGGAACGAAGATCGGAGCATAAGGGTTGAGCTGACTCAGAGAACTATTGAATATTGAGTTTGGTGAAAGTTGAGTACCACTGCGGGTAGCCATAACAGCGGGAGACTTAAGGAAGTTCGAACGGAATAAGAGAAAGGGATATGGGATTATCTAGAATCTGTAAATGCCACTAACAATACGAGTGAAAAATATTAAGGATTTTAAAAACGAGAAAAAGAGATGGAAGAAGCTGGAAATTACAAAGTGCAAGGCATGGAGGATGCAATTTACTTGCTGTTAGAGAACCACTTTGAGTTTATAATTGTACCTTGAGAGTTTTAAGGGAGTTTATTTTATGTCACTGAGGAGATATAAAACACCCCAAAAGAAAACACTGCACTTATACTGGGAAAACAATCTCCCACGTTGAAGAGAGGGGAAGCACTAGAATACGCACACGAATGAGTAGAATTGCTCTTATGTATGGGGAACACTTATAACACTATATTGCACTATATGTATGGGGAACACTTATAACACTATATTGCACTATTTAATGGGATGTATTACAAGATGGTTAAGGCACTAAACTAGCACTAACGCACGCTTAAGAAACACTATTTGGGAAAGCACCAATGGGGATAAAGGAAGAGAAGAACCACTGAAAGTTTCTGATTTACCACTAGGTAAATAATGACACGGAAACTACTGAGAAGCGCAAGGGTAGATAAGGGGAACACTATCACAACTGGGAAAAACTAATTGGTGACTCCGTATCCTGGCGTTGATAATCCGTGGGATGCTATGGGTAGTCGATGGTCAACCTATTCGATGAGGGGATGGTCGTGGTAGAATAATCCGTCCGCTGTCTGTCTGGCTTGGTGCGATTCGGCACACCGTCGTCTTCTTGTTCTTGAGAATAGGGGATCGCCGCTCGCTCCTGTAAAAACTAATTAGGAGCGAAATCCCTCCTCACATTTTCGATATCACGTAGAGAAGTAGCGTGGACCCTACTACCGTCGGGACGCAGGAAAATTATTTTCCCGTCCTGCGTCCACACATTGCGCGGGCCCGCCAGATCCTTCGCCACCTGCAAAACAGTCTTTCTCTGCACTGTTAGCGACTCGGTGACGAGAATACCAGTACCCTTTAATTTCTTCTTCGCCAACCAGATTTGATGGCGGTCCTGGTAGGATATGAATTTCACGATGATCGGCCTGGGTGTATCACCGGTCCTGGATCTGGGGTTACCCACGCGATGCGCCCGATCAAGGCAACGCACGTCTAGTGGGACATTAAGCTTGTCCCTGAAGAGCGCTACTGCTAAGTTGATGCAGTTTTCATGGTTCTTCTCGTGGACTCCGTGGATCATTAAACAATTTCTCCTTGAATATTGCTCAAGGGAGTCCATGCGCTCTTCAAGTGCGTCCGTGCGAGTTGCGATGCGACTAAAACACTCGAGTATTTTTTCCTCGAATGCGATGAGTCTAACCTCGAGAGATGAGTCTGATGATGACGTCTGCGGATCAGATTTACTACCATCTCTTCCTGAGATCTCCTTCTTGAACTCCGAAAATTCCTTATGCAACTCCTCAAGGTTTTTCCGGAGCTCCACATTCTCGATCTCGAGGTTTTTACGGGTGACGGGAGGGCCCATCGCGGCTAAGGGTGGTTGGTGAGGGTAAAGTGAAAGGATTAAGGAGCGACCGTTAAGCACGTCAGGCACCTACGGACATTGAGCGACGACTCGCCGAAACTCGCCGAAAAACTCGCCGAAGAAACTCGCCGAACTCGCCGAAACTCGCCGAGCGACGACTCGCCGAAACCGAAACCGGAACCCGACGACGACGACGAAAATAGAGCTAATAGTCTATGTTAAGGCATTCCTACTTGAACACTATGGCTATGAGATATGGAATAGTTAATTCCATATGTTACACCAATTACCCTGCTAAATGTATTTACATGAGGAGTGATAAAGAAGTAAACCCTAAAAGTAAGAACAATATTTTATTATTTTTATGTACTAAAATCGATCCTAATTTTAAATTTTGCTGTAAATACCACGTTAATTTTATGTTTTGCCCAATGCCAAAATAATGTGATTCATTCTTCCTATTATTTACCAACAAATTCTTTCATTCTTTCATTTTGAAAGTAGCACCCTGAAAGAATTTGTAAGCCCTTACAACATCACATCCAATTACTAGGTAAGGCATAAAAACTAAGGGAAGTGAGTATCTTAAAAAGTTAGGCATGAATTAAATCTAACTTAGAGGTAATGGTATCCTGTCAGGGAAGTGAATATATTGTGAAAGGGCAAGGCATAAACTACTTCTACAATTGTAATTATATGAGAAATAGAGCTGGTGATTCCATAAATTAGACCAATTATTTTGATAAATATATTTACATAGTGATTGATAAGTGCATACTGGTGACAAGAGCAATATTTTATTCATGCTTCACTTGCACCAGTTATAGATACTCATTTTAAAATTTGGTGTTGATATCTAGTTAAGTTTATGCTTTTACCCAATGCCAAAACCATAGGATACCTTTATTTAACCTATATTAATTTACTTGGAACTGATTTGACATCCTGCACATTTCTCATTAGAGATAAAATATTATTTCAGGACCACCAGCAGTCTCTCAGAAAGTGTCAATTCTTCAGCTGATGAGGAAGAGGAAATAGATGCAGAAATATAGTGTTCCGATGTGTGTATTTTTATATCTTTTCAGTAGTATGAATACAAAATGAACCATTGAGATTTATTTATTTATTAAATAAATATTTAAAGGATGGGCTCAACTCTGTGAAACACAGTCACCTGTTAAATCTCTTAACCTTTTTTTAGATTGTGTTACATCTCCACCATTCACAAAAGGAAAGATCTTATTTTCTTCCTTTTTATGATTTCTTTTGCCAAGGTGAAGGCCTACAATTTATGATCACTGAAGTATTGGTCAGTGAACCTGTTCCATTAGGTATTTCATTAAATTAAAATGTCTGTTGCCCCAATACTATGAGAATCAGTTAAATCGATATTTGAGCTTCTTGCTAGCTACAAGGAAGCTGGTTCAAGGGATTTCATTTAGTGTATTTGCTTTCTCTTGTGAGAAATTATCCATCAAATGAAGAAATTAACTTAGAGATAACAGATAACTTAGACATAAAAATATGTGTGGAATCTAATTTATGTACTGCAGTAGTTATATTAGGTTGGAATAAACTTCAATTTAAACAATGGCTGAGACTTCTTCCTCCCATCAGAACCATGGCATGCATCTGCTATTCAGTGATGTGGTTGGAATGCTACAATGAAAGGCATTGAGATAATGGGTGAATCTTCAGGGATGTGATCAATCATAAAAAGAAGTAATTAATACTTTGGGGGAATAAATCTCATTGTTGACAAAGTTATGGCTAAAAAAGTAGTTATTGACATCAACATGACACCACCTTTGGAGAAGTTTCTTTTATTTCTTGTTAGCTGCTTTAGCTTTCATGGGCAGGTATTAAAAATTTACAACTTACTTATTTGTTTATTTATCATGTGGTTACTAATTCTTTGAAGTGGAGTCTCATCAATTTCTTTCCCTTTACTTCATGCTGTACATAACTCTCAGATTTCTGGAACAGACCCAAACATTCCACTGAGTCCTGAAGGAACTCAATTTTCCTTATTTCAGAACCACCCATTACCTCCATTCTGTTTGATTAAGTTACTCCAGCCACCAGACAGTATTGCAGATGCTCACCTCTGATGGATGGGTGGAATCAATCAGAGTTTTGATTTTAGTAATATAAGTAACCACTGTGGTAGATCAACTACATTCAGCCCATCTATACCTACATTTTAGTAGACATTAATACCTATGATATCTACTCATACATACTACAAATATAGATACTGCAGGATAAAGTTACTGTTATAACAAATATGCAATCAGCCTTGGTTATCATTTGGTACATTTATCTAATACTCATTCATTGCTATTAATTCTCGTGGAATATTATTACATCTTATTTATTTATTTATTTCGTCCAAAGATATGCAAAAACATATGCAGGACATGTCAAAGATATTACAATTACGATTATTAAATAACAAAAGAAAAGTACAATATAAAATATTAAGGATAGTAATTACATGTTTAAGAACTCATCAGTGCTATAAAAATCATGCTTTAAAACAAAACTTTTGACTTTGCTCTTAAATAGAGAAAGAGAAGCCCAAGACTTCAAACTATAAGGAAGAGCATTATAGAGAATTTTACATTGATAGTGGCATCCATTTTCAGACAGGTGCAAGTTCTGTTGATTAAGATCTCCTTCTGTCTGGTGTCATATGAATGAATAGAAGAAGTTGTAGTTAAATAATTGGGAAACTATTTAGCAAAGCAAACACATTCATAAATAAAAGGAAGTGTCATTACTCCATGTGAAATAAAGTAATCTTTGCAGGAAGTGATTGGTTTGAGCCCAAGAATAGTTCTTAGTGCCCTTTTCTGGAGATTGAAAATTCTCTTTGCCTTATGCGAGTTGCCCCAAAATATGATTCCAATCAAGAGGTAAGAATTCCAAGTAAGAATAGGTGATTTTACCTCAATCACCTACTCTTACACCTCTTGACTACATTCTTTTGGCTAAAATTGTTATATCATCCCATCAGTTAATAAATGTAAATGAATGAAAACAAATGGACACCCTGAGTTAATTTAATATTTTGTACTTGGCCTAAAAGATAGCTTTTGATGCATTTTCTCTCCCATAGTTAATTTTACTATGTTACCCCTCGAGTACTTGCGTCCCAAATCGTCACGTCAGTACTCGCAGTGGGTGGAATCGACCCGACATCTTCCAAAGGGGTAAATTGTCTCGAAATGTAGAGAATACATTTTTAATTCATTAGTGATGATGTCTTATTAATTAATGGTTAACCTGGTAATTAAAATCTAATCAAATAAATATTTTTAAATAATTTTAATATTCATTAAATATTCATATCCTTGATGCCGAGTATATGGCTGATAAATTTGGAATATTGCGTATAAAAAGTAAACTGTTTTAAAATAAAATAACATTTAATATACCAATGATAATGATTAATTATATGAAATTTATATAGTATCTCTAAAAATTAAGGTGGAAACAAGGTCAAGAATGTAATATTTTACATAAAGGTCTTTCATCTACCTGGTACTACCGCTAAGAAAAATTTGTTTAAATAATTAAACTTCCATTTCCGACCTGGCGAAAGTGCATGGCTGGTTCAGAACATTCTAAAACTCAGCTACTATGAGAAAGAAGAGGCAAAAAATCACTGATAAAAAGATATGGAATTTTAAAATTCACATGGGTCGATTCGACCCAGAAGCGAGTACTCGAGGTTTAAGGTTACCAACTGCCAAATGAAATATATTTTGAAACCAAATGTATTAATTTCAGTGAGTAATGGCAGAAGGAAAGAGGAAGACCTTCTCGATAAGGGGTCGTCCATTAATCACATGATGTTTTTTTGCAACTTTTTAACCCCCCTCCCCCCTTGTGGTGATACGTGGTGAGGTTTTAGACTAGCCTCCCCCTTACCCAAAATCACATGAAATTTTTGGTACAAAGTATCTTAAAATTTTCAGAAGATTATCTTTAAATACAGGTATAAACTATTTTAATTCTGGGAAGATAAGCACCGTGATAAAAATGTCCAGACAGACATTAAGGTTGCAGGTCGTTTCTGACTGGCATAAAATAATAAATAAAAGGTGTAATCATGTGAAAAGCATATAATTTTACTTATTATTGTTGCATTGTTTTAAGGGAAAACATACACAGCAACGATTTATGCATGTTTTGGGCGCCAAAATCACCGACTTACTGGCGACTAGCAGAGAAAGGGAAAGCAGAGCCAGGCGGCCGTTTTTCTGTTTAGAAATCACGCGCTCAACGAAAAAATAAATACATGTGATATCTCACTGCACCCCCCCCTTCCCCCTTGTGATATTTTCCAAATCGCCCTTTTCGAGCCTCACATGATTAATGGATGATCCCAAAGGAATCAACTGAGGGATGAGTGTGGCTGCTCATCACTTGCTTAGGGGAATGCCACGTCAGGATACGGCTACACTTAGATTTTAGACTGAACAAATTAAATGATGCGTCTCGTCGCGCGTGGGTGCCACACCCGTTCATGAAAACATACCTTTACCCTTGGAATAGGTATCCGAAGAAGATTGATTTTATACTACTATACCCTTTTTCCCAACTGTTAGCGACTGGAGGAGGAGAGCGAGTTGCCAATGAGAGGCCACCTCACCTTTCCCCTCCATGCGGTTGACCATTGTTGGAAATACTGCTACTGTTGCATACAATGCAATAATTTTTGTCTCTTAATCACCTTTTCTCTCAAAATACAATTATACGCTAAGCTAAACTTAAGAAAGTAACAAAGTGAGTGAGTCACTTTGGAAACGCTGAAGAGCGACGTGAAATGCTTGGAGGTCAGAGAGAGTCCTCCCTCACGTTCCCCTCTTCTGTGATTGGCTAGAAAAGGGAAAGGCACACAAGCGTATTCTGGCTCAGCCGACAACAATCCGGAAAAGGGGTATAGAAGAGAGATACAGAGACAACCAGGAGCTGACATTTAACAAGATCACGTTCTGCTTAAGATAGAGCTAGAGATATGGTTAAAAAAATTAAAAGTTTCAATTTCAAAAATTCAACAAAAACAATTTCAAAATGAGATCTTGATAAGTTCCAAGTCCTATCATTTGCATTCTTTAAAATAAACGCCAATCCCTCGAACTGTAGTTGTAACTTTTCTAGGTCCTTTTTCTGTACTCCACAAACTGCTGTCCATTCCTCTTTCCCATTCACAACCATTGCAATCACTTCTCCCTCTAGAACCTGTTTAAAGCATTTAGACTGTTCTAGAGATAAAAGAAAACATTTTATCGTAATCTCTATACTGTTAACATTCAGGAATCTTTATAACAGTTTAGCTTCATGGCATTAGCAACATATTGTCTTTGAATGGGTTTTCAAACCATTGAATGAAATACTCTTATAAAATTAGAATATTTTTTAAGAGAGAATTCACTAAAACTTTTCATTATATGATAGGAAATAAAGGAACTTTTACAACATTATAAGCACTACTAGATAAGTGACACAAGAAATATTCTGATGACCATATGCATTTTGATTTCAACAATTCTAACAGAATATACCACAGTTATTTCTAATATGAATTTATTATTTTATGACTAATCTATTCCATAGTTATTTTTCCTTCATCAATATACTTTACATCATATCAGTATCACTATAATCATCCCTACTTCTCAAACAGAACTATAAAATTTATAAACATTCACATTTGTTTTCATATAAATGAATTTACATGCAATAAATTTAAGAGGTTACAGAAAATAAATATTTCTATGGAATCAGAATATAAGTTATATAAGCAAGAATAATACAAAACCAGAAGACTATAAATGTAGGTATCTCAAAATTCGCTTTTTTTCATCATACTTATAGAAACATATTTTGAATTCAGTTTGATTGAATAAGTACAGCAATGCAAATACTAATGAAGTATTTTTATTGCTTTAAGATTCAAAAGCCGCAAAACTTTTCAGGAAAGAATTTCAGCTTAGATTAAATCACTACCTGATTATTTGAGAAAACTTACTATTCTACCAATTTCGATCATCACTACTTGAATACTAAACAATATGGCACCTTATTAATCTAGTTACTTGGCAATAACCTTTCTACAGACAAACTAGCATCACAAATATCTTCATTGGACCACAAAATCCACTCCAACATAAAAAGGTGATATCACACAGAGAGGTGGATAACAAACCGCAATAGTTATCATTGCTTAAAATAACCTTAATGTTCTAAACTATGAAGCACAATGTGATAGAACTACACAAAAAATAGAAAACCTAAACTTTAAGTATAATTGCCATTACTTAACAGCCTCTTTTGTTTCTTGCACTCCTGAAGAATTATTTATGCCACCCTTAGATGTTAAAAAGAATCAACTGTGGATCTTGGTTAAGCTGTCACTTGATAAGCAGCTACACTTTCTTTGCTAAACTAACTTTAAGTTTACAGTTTTATTCCAAGGAAGTCAGTACGGTGACTTATAGTCACATTTCAAGACCCTTGAATAGCAGGCCTGTCGAAATTAGGTATCTCTGAATCCTCCCAAGATTCCACTAAATCAACCTACTCAAATACTCCAATTTCATTTTGAATTGAATACTGGAGTTTCATTTATATTGTCACACATATTGTCTACTATAGGAGCAAAACTATAAAGAGGTACCTAACATGGTCAAGTGTCTGATTAATACTGAATGAATATATGCTTTATTTGTTTCGGTAAATTTCTAGTTTCACACAGTCAGCCTTTTTTTTTTTCTCAAGTGGTTTTGGCCCGATTTCGACGATATTTTATGGGGAGACACTTGAAAGATGGCGGCATATTTTACGTATTATAGTGAATCTGAACGTCCTATATTTACTTAGATATCTTTACCAAAAGATCACAGCTGAAGCAGTAAGTATAATTGTTTAAAAAATTAAGTGATAATTCATAGCTTCATCTCCAAGATAACATGTATATAAGCATATTATTGGCTCATATAAACTAGAAAGATCAAGGTGGTCCATCGCTCAGTTTGCCTGCCAGAAAGAAGCCTGCTGAAGGTATTAAACCAGTCCACCAATCTGTGTGTGTATATATATGTTTATCATCATCACTGCATCATTAGCCATTTTCAGTCAGAAGTTGGATGTAGGCCCCCCTTTCTAATTTTCTGTCTTGAGCTTCTCATTGCAATGTTATGCCGTAGTACTTGATATCTCTATTCCATCTTTGATCTTCTTGTTGGTCTCGTATCTTTTTATCCAGCCGATAATTGCAGATATCCAATGATTGTCATTTCTTCTTGCCATATGACTGTGTCACATCTACTTAAGTGATCGTACATTACATATGATGTCTGCCATCATTCTAACTCAGGTGCTCTATACTTCTTAGTGTTGCTTTTGTCAACTTGTAAAATGCATGGATTGAAGATGTCTTCAAGACCATTAGCATTCTTGATTTCAGAATTTGTGCATTCCTTCTGAACAAACTCCAATATCCCTCTGTTCACTTGGGAAGATTACAGTTTGTTGAATTGAAATGAGGAAGAGGAAGAGGAGGAAAGAACCACTAAGGGGTTTTCTCAATTAAACATACTTCTAGCACATTTTGAGAGAATGGACCCCAATATTGAACATTTTACTAGGGTTTAGCAATTCGTGCAAATGTTTTTGTGAGCATCGTGGTATGTACAAAGATAAAATGAAATGAATGATTCAGACAAAGCTCTGCATGTATTTAAAGAAAACCTTTGGCTTCCTCAAGCTCTGTTCACGATGATGAAATTGATGGTCAATAGGGGTCAAGAGAAATCTTACTCTTTTTTCAAATTTTGTTTTTGTGTTTTATCAACACAATGTAAATAAAGAAAATTAAAAGATTTAAAAGTAGTTAACTAAGAAAGTGGTTGAAGATTTATTTAAACCATATGCTGGGAAATTTTACAAGGGTATAACAATAATCAAAGGAAAGCTGCGAGAATAAAAAAAACACATTCTAAATAACTTCTATGTTTTATGTTAAATTGAAGAAGTTTAAAATGTTTGAAACAAGAATAGGGCAGACTATTTGGGAACAAGTTGGCGTGCATAGAACATATTTCTATTGAAATGTGCTATAAAACTGTGAATATGCCATAAATTATAAATCTACCATGAGCTATAAATGTGAATGTCTTATAAATCACATCGCTTTATGACTGGTCTGTTATATCATAACTGGACGTGGTCGTAAGTCAACAACTTACTGTATTTAAACTATTTATTGATGCTGTAGTTGCTTATTTTAAGCAATTGCATTTTGAACTGATAGTACTATTATATAACTCCTGTGTTATGTATGATTTTTCTTAATCCTCTTTAATTTAGCTTAGAGTCAAATGGGAGTAAGTTAAGTAATAATTCTGTGAATGTTGTTCATTGTTAACTGGAAGGTAATTAATTACATACTTATTAGGCACTGAGGTAAGCTATTGATTGTAACAAAATTACCTTTTTTTTTAGTTTGGTGAACTGCGCTGCTCTGAAGAAGTTCAAGCTATGTGGATACTTTGTCGACATCCTTCTATAAATAGAAAACATTGGACAGCTGCTGAAAGTAAAGTTTTGAAAGTATGTGATTCCTTTTAACATGGTTGATGAATTCTATCCTTGTTTTTATAGACAATGCAAAAGCTTAGATGATACAACTGCTGACTAAGTAATATGTATTTGTTTTTAGGAAGTTGCCCTCAGAAATAAAGAGCAAGATTGGGCCAAAATTGCTTTTGAATTGAATACCAACCGATCACAATTTCAGTGTGTAATTCAGTATCAGAGACATGTTAATGAAGATTTGTGTAATTATAAATGGGCTGACGAAGAAGATGAAATGTTGAAACATATAGTTAGCAAGTGTCGAGTAGGAGATACCATTCCATGGTCCACGGTAAGCAAACCTTTAAATTTTATGTTTCTGTCTTTAATTTTTTGTCATTCTCGTTTACTAGTTCATTGGAAAAAAACATTCTGTTTTCAACCTTGATGATTTATTTTGAATGATCCACCTCGATAAAAACTATTGTAAATTTCAGCAGTTATGAAGAGGTATAAAGTTTCATCCAAGTTTTATAGTTTAAGTGTACATCTGTCCTATAATCAATAAAAAACATCAGCAGCCTATGAGTTTAGTTTAGATCAGCGATCGTCATCTGGAAACTGAATAGCATTAATTATGAATTTAATTTCCTTTTGATACATTTCAGTGGTATTATGTTATGAGTTATGGGATTGGATAAGTAGTGGCATTGTATAGCATCTTTTAAGCTTGATTTAATGTAAAATAATTCATAGTGTGGCGTAAAACCAACATTAACCGAAGGACCAATAGAATTAAAAACACGACACAATATTTAACACAAAACAAATTTAATGCAACTTAATACCAATGAAGCTAATACATTCGAAACAGTTTGAAAAATACATATAATAATGAAAACCAAAGAGAGAGAGAACAACCCATGTGCTGTCAGAGAGAGAGCACGAGACCAATTCGCGTGCTCGCTCGGAAGCAGGTGTGGGCATCTGGGATATGGGGGGGTGGTAGGCTATTTCCAGCCTCGAAAGAGTCCTCTGTAGCACTTATAGATGGCGCCCCCAGTATTCACATAGTTCAGAATTTTGCTGTACAGATGGCGCTGACAGGGAACGCAGGGAACTTACTTTAACATTCCATGGTCATTACCGTTATTACTGCCTAGTGAGAAGTGTGAAAACTTTTGTCAGCAGCGAGTACCACGTTGAAGAAAGAAAACTTCAGTGTAAATCGGAAACGTATCAAGGTAAATAAATGTCCAAGATTTTAATATTGATTTGCAGTTTCTAGATTGTTAACATTTATAGGTTGTTCCTGCCTAAAGAGAACTGTGTCGTCAGCAGCGAGTACCACGTGGAAGAAAGAAAACTTTGTTGTAAATCGGAAACTTATCAAGGTAAATATCAATGAAATTATAATTTTGAATGTGCAGTAACTATTTAGAACTAATTTTAATATCTTGCAATCAGCATGGGCCGAAATAAGTGCGACGTTAATGGTTGCAGCAGCCATGTTTCCAAAGTTCCACATCATTTATTTCCCAGGCCTCATCAAAGGTAAGCAATAATCTTCTTAGCATGTTTGTGAATAATAAGAAGGAAAAAAGGAAATAGTTTTCTTCGTTTTCATCTATGATATACAAATCATTTTCAAAAGCTAGTAAAGTACGTTGCAATAAATTTAGATGTGAGAAAAGTTGCTTCACGATAGTGATAATATTTTGGCAAAATTTATGAAATAAATCATAATCTAGCATATTGGTCTTATGCTTGTGTGTTAATTGCGCCTCAACAACGGTAAGCAGCAATCTTCATTGCATGCTAGTCAATAACAAACACGAAAAGGAAATGCAGTTTAATTCGTTTCGGTCTTTGGTATAGAAATCACTTTCAAATTTTCACATAACATTGATTTAAAACGTTCAATGCATAACTATTACGTATTATTATTATTATTTATGCTTGTGTGTTCGTTGCTTTGATTATTCATACGACTCGAAACGTCTCTCGTAAGAAGTAAACGTAAACTTCATTTTGATCGATAACCCCCTACAACACACATTTGGATATACATATGTATTTGTGATGTATTTTAACTGGATGCATACATATGTATTTATGAATTGTATTACATTTGCAATACATTTGTATTTATTGAGCATTTATACATATGTATCCATATATGAAAAATGCATTATGTATTTTTCATGCATGGATACATTTGTAAAAATGATTCAGAAATACACAAAAAATACATATACGTATATTTCTTGTATTTTCGCATTAAGAAATGTTTGTTTAAGTTTTACCGGAAATTATTACCTAGAACAAATTTGCAAGTTTTCCTAATTTAAATGATCTGTTCACCATGTATTATATATTCTCGGAAGTGGCACACAAATTTAATTTTAAGTGGAAGTGAGCGTACGGAGCGCACGTATTGTAACGCGGTAACGCTATCTGTCGGCACAATCTCGGAACTCATGAATTTTGAATTCATCAAGATCAACGAATTTCGTTGACTTCGTCGTCAGCCTCATGCAATCTGGAGTTTGGCTTCCCTTCTCCTGTGTTCGGGCGTTTTCATAAATCGTGATCCAGTGGTTTCCTGTTCCTGATTTATCAAGGTAATGTGTGATTTCTTTTATTCAATGTGATATGAGATGATTTTCTCAGATATGATCGATCACCTGTTGATCGTTTTCATAAGTTTCCTTTAATGTTTTAACGGCTAAATAAAATGTGACTATATTTAGTTAGACTATATATAAAATCATTGATGTATCATATATATATTGATATTGTTTTTTTAAATTTCTTTGCAATTTGCACTTTAGTGTGAACTTTATTGACCATTGCATATGCTCGCTTTGCATCATCGCGATCATACGTCCTTACTATTATTGCTTTTGTGCTTTCCTTCAAACGATATTTCCGTTCATTTTATTATATTTGATTATACTAGATGAACCGGTGAACTTCGTACCACCTAAAATTAAAACAATCGCCTTTGTTGTCAAGGGGGATATGGGTTGTTTACAACTTCGAAATTTTGATAAAATATTCACGCATTTTATCAAAATTCTCGAAATTTCGATTCGTAAACGATATTTCACGACCAAAATTAGAATATTTATTCTATTCCCATTCTTTTGGTGCTTGATTCGACTTTGTGCAATTATTATTTCTAATTTAAATTTTAAAACGAAATAAAGCCTGCTGCGACGAAAATGAGCTGTACGTGCATCCAGAGTTTATCTATCGCCATTTGTTGAGTTGACTGTAATCAAATCGGAGTAGCCTTGTTATTAAAACCTTAATCATCAAGCCTTGCTAGTTACCTTCAAAATTTAATTATTTTATTCTCAACAATCTTACATAAATGTTTGTTTTCCTACTAGCTAAATGACCAATGTATTTGTTCTAATTACCTCTGTTCTCAGAAAAATGTACCTTTTATAAGTATCTTAAACCTTAGTTCAATTAAGTCTTTACGTACTTATTGAAGTAGTGCATTTTATGAACGATAACGTGTGTACATCGAAGTCATTAATGATGATTTATTTTTTTCATGCTCCTTCTGCTTTCTCGAATCTTCAGCTGGTCCCAATGTAAGTACCTAATTTAAACATTTGTGTAGTTATAATCATGGTGGATTGCCAGGTTGCATAGCAGCTCTGCTTCTAATAGTTAAAGTTATGTGTCTGTACGCTCTGCATATAGAGATTTACGACTAAATATCACTCTATTTTTATAGATAGCTTTGATCCGTAATGAGCTCCCAAAAGTGAAAAATTATTTTATTACCTTAAGGCTTATTATAGGCCTGACTCATTTGGAGAAGTTTCCATTATATACCTTTAAGTTCATTAGAGGCATTACATTAATTCAAATAGTCATATTGACTATGTGAAGACTTCATCATAGTTCACATGACCTTACTGCTTTGAATGCATTTCCATATACTCAATATAAGCATTTAATTCACTTAGTGATATATTGATCACAAACTTATATCTCATTAAGAGAGCAAATCTTAAAAAGGGCCTAATATTTTTGTGTAGATGTTTTTTTAACTTGTGCTTCTCCTTTTCAAGGATATTTTGGATGATGCTCTTGATCTGTTTCCTGGATTGAAGTGTGACTTATTTCCAATGCTGGATATTAGCCAGCAGCTGTGTCGGGATAGTGCAGCCATTGTTCTATGAGAGATTTGTCCTGTAATCTGGCCCTGGGATGTCTACCTACAATGCACAGTTGTAGTTTGTTTGTATTATATTTTTTTATTATCTTTGTTTGAATCTTGATCTTGTGGCTTAAACTGAGTGTAACTGGCCCTGGGATGCCTACCTACAATGTACAGTTGTATTTTGTTTGTATTTAATTTTTTATTATCTTGGTATGAATAAATTTTATGTTATCCAAATGTGCTGGTTTCAATTTCTTACATACCCCATGACCCTCATTTTTTCATATTGACTGGTTTTTCATGTATTAATTTTAATATTTTAATATTAATGTTGACTATGGGAAAATAATAAAATTGTTAATATGCCTATTTTAGTAGTGTATGAAAATGGAAAATTTAATTTAATTATGCAACAATTTCCCAGTTAACTGGGAAATATATTGTCATTTAAAGTTTGTGTATGTAGGCCTGAATATCAATTTGTAAATTTGACGTATACATACAAATGTATTATTCGCGTAAGGCTACTCAATTTTACAATTCGTAATACGCGCGTATACATACATCTGATGGAACTTTTGAGCCACTTTTCCGTCAAATATACGTACAAATTACGCGCGTATTCCAACTTATACATATGTATCTCGTGACGTATTTCCTGCGTATTCTTTATTTAATACAGATGTATTACATATCCTGTGTTGTCTGGGAACATAGCATTGCAGACGTTTTATGTTTCTTAGAATTAAATTACAAATAATGGTCGTACAAAATGGAGACAAGTACCAAAGGAAAGGATACTGAGTAAAGCACTTGATAGTGGAATATGCATTTTGGATCGAGATTAGGAGAACTATGGCAAAATAAGCTAAATTTACGTCTAATTTCTGAAATCACGTATGTAGCATTTAACTTGGGGTTGTTGCTACGTGGTGCTTCTCTTTTGAGTGATTAATGACAAACTTAAATGTGGTTAGGATGGATGGAATGAGTTAGGAATGTTGGATGGTTATGGAATTGTATAAATTGCTATGTAAACATTTTAATATTGTCATATACAAGTCACTTTTAAGGTTATTTCACATAGAGATGGCTTGATTATGACTTCACTTTCATAGCATTGCCAAAAGAAAATTAATATAGTATATCAGAGATGTCAGCAGATTTGCAATCTAGAAGATTCAGTAATATGTTATATGAAGATTACTCAAGCACACACAAAAAGAAATCTTACAGAGGGTCACCACAATGATATTTCCGTTATATACTAATGAATTAAAGTGGAAATGCAAGTATATGGTAAATTTCCCAACAACAGTTTCTCTTCTTCATGGTTACATTGAGAAATGAAGGTAATTAGTGTCATTTGTGAAGATTTCTTTTTTAAAATTTGATTGACAATTTTTTAATTTCATCTATTCTCTGCATTTGTCTTTCATAACTTTTCATTCTCCTTCCTAACAAAAAATAGTTTTCTATCTGTGGTTTTGCAGGATTTCAAATTTCCCTTCCTGTGAGTGTTTTTCTGCAGTGGAAGTTTTCTCCTGAGCCCTCAGCTAAGGTTTCTTAACCCATGTTTCATGGTTTCAAACCATGACCTGTATTTTTAGCATGCATACTTGGACCAGCTATTATATAATTTTCATCTATTCTCTGCTTTTCTTCTTACAGTAATGAAACACCCCAACTTTTAAGTGAAGTGATTGTAAATTGAAGATTTTAAAGGACATTGATTATAATAGTAATAAAAAAATAAAAGAACATGTATCATAGTGCATGAATTTAAGTAATCAAAATACTTTGAATTATAAATTATATTTTTTCCTACTTATTCTATATTGACAATATCATATCTTGAATTCAAGGTTACATAAAACTTACTTTGCAGTTAATATTCTTGTATGCTCTATCTTCTTGTATGCTCTTCATATTCCTGGTAACTTAATTTCATCTACAATCCTGTCACTTTTGATGGGGAATTCACTAATAATTTATAACTGATTACCATCTCAATTTTTAGGGCTTACATTTGGCAGCAATTCTGTGAGAACCCTAAGCTCTCAGATGTCCCTTTGGAGGAGCTTTGCAAGAAGGCTACCATCTGCAGGAAACATTTTGAGGGTGGGCAGTTCAGGACTGCAGCTGGCATCAAATTGAATTTTAATGCAGTGCCATCACTTTTGCCTCCATTTTCATTTCTGCATATGTATATAGACCACTTACTTCTTTCTTAACATACAACAACAACTGTTAATTGATTAACCTTTTGTTCTCAATTATTCCAGTATCATCTTCTGCATCAACATCTGCCTGTACAATCACTTCTCCTCCTTGCACTTCCACTCCCCTGAGGTCAACAGCGTGCATCCCGCCTGTTTCACCTATAATGCCCAATGAAGTGCAGAATGAGGGTTTGGAGGAAGTGAGAGTTATGGATTTCTCCGATGTCAATGTTACAGAATCTTTGGGAGCATCCTTTGTATCAAATGAGAGTGATGTTTCAATGTCGCAGTCATGCTCTTCATTTGGTAAAGGTGCAAGGCGGTCTATCCTATCAGATATAGGTCTGACTAGGGTTGAACAGATGACCCCAAGGAAGAAGATTCTTCATGAGAAGATTATGAAGGATAGCCGAAAAATTAATAGGTGGAGGAAAATTGCACTAAGATATAAATCTGATCTGAAGGCAATGCAGCGTAATGGTGGGTTGTTCCGTGCACTTGAGAAGGAGTTACCATCACCATCTGCTGTGACCATTCTTAGCTCCATCCTGAGAGAAGGGAAGAAGAAGCCGAAGGGAAGGAGATGGTCAAAGAAAGAGAAAGTTATTGCGCTCTCTATTTTTAAGCAGTCCCCCAAAACCTATGCTGTGCTGCGGTCATTGCTTCCACTGCCTTCAAAGAGGACTTTAACCAAAGTCCTCTCAACATTTAACTTTCTGCCCGGGGTAAACAGGGATATCTTTTCTAATATTGCATCTTTTGTGGGGAAAATGCCGGAGAAGAATCGATTGTGCACACTCATGTTTGATGAGATGGCCATCAAGCCTGAGTTAGTGTACTCGGTTCACAATGACATTATATTAGGATTTGAAGACCATAGATCTGGAAAGAGAAGGAATGCAATTGCCAAGGTTGCTATGGTCTTCATGGTTAGGGGAGTCTATGCAAAGTGGAAGCAGCCTCTAGCATATTATTTCAGTGCTGGGGGGACTTCTTCTTATGCCATAAAAACCATGATTGAAGACATTCTGGAGAACTTGCAGAGGGTGGGGTTGAAGGTCATCGCTACAGTCTGTGACATGGGGTCAAACAATGTGAAGGCTCTCAAACTTATGGGAGCAATGTACTTGAACCCTTGTTTTACGTACGGCGAGCAGAATGTGGTGACCATGTTCGATCCACCTCACCTCCTGAAATGTTTCCGAAACCTGCTGCAGAATCATGACATAGCAGTTCCTGTTGTTATTGGGGGTCAGGAGGTGACTCTTAAGGCCTCTTGGAGACATTTGCTGCAGCTGTACGAGGATGATGGGCAGAATCCTTTTGGAAGGTTAGTATGACCCAGTGAAGAAATGATAAAACTTGGTAGTACTTCTAGTAAAACACTGAATGCTCAGTTGTTTAAGTAAAGTATATTGTTAGATAAAATCTCATTTTGCACTTTTTCTTACATTTCAGATTGTTTCACCTCACTGAGAAACATCTCAATCCAACTGGATTTGCGAAGATGAAGGTTGTCTTAGCTGCGCAGGTGTTCAGTCGTGCAGTTGGACTAGGTATAAGTGGATTAGTGGCTAAAGGTGAGGTTTCACTACATTTTCTCTTGCTTCTTGGTGACATAATTGATTTATTTAGCTTAAATTTACCCACATTGAAAAGGAAATTGAAAGCTTTCTCAATGTAATAGTTTATTTCCAAGTTATGTATTTTCTTATGACATTTTATATGTGTATTATTATATGCTATCTGATGTACTTTTATAACTTATCTTATGCAAAAATTATTTAAATCATTACTCAAGACTCATATTTTATATCCTGATTTTCTGGAATCTCTTATTTTGTTTTTGATGTCATACATACATCGTAATATATATATCTAATAAGTTTATATATCATTACATACTCTACTCTTAGCAATATTAAGCCGCTATATATAGATGTATTTATATATGCTATGTAAAAGTTTGAGGGCTATTGTGCCCATAATAAAGAATATTATTATAATTATTCTTTAAAAGCATTCACATAATTGTGTGGAATTAATTATTTACATCTGTTACAGGGTTATTAGAGAATGATGGGTTAGCGACTGCGGAGGTGCTAATATCCATTAACAACCTCTTTGATTCCCTTAATAGTGATACTGGTGGGAAATACGACGAGATGAGGAAGCTGAAGGTGCCCATGACTGCTAGAAGCCACCACCATAAACTTCTAGCGGAAATGGGCCAAAAGATATCACGCTGGCAATTCCTCAATGTCAGCACGGGCAAATTAGTCAACCCTCCTTCTCAAAAAGGATGGTTGGCTACAATTAAGGGATTGCAGCTGCTATGGGAACAATTTCACCCCCTCTCAAAGCACCTGAGTACTTGCAGTTTTAACCAGGATCCGATTGAAAACCTTTTTAATGCCATCCGACAAAACTGTGGGTGCAACCGCCATCCAAATGCAGTTTCATTTGTATCAGCCCTGAAGACTGCTATTATCAACGGACTGGTTAGCTACTCCACAAAGAGAAATTGTCAGGCTGATGATTGCATCATACTAACAGGCCTTGCA
Source organism: Sympetrum striolatum (assembly GCA_947579665.1). Lineage (NCBI taxonomy): Eukaryota > Metazoa > Arthropoda > Insecta > Odonata > Libellulidae > Sympetrum > Sympetrum striolatum. Next base: position 74,227,619 of record OX388348.1, read on the forward strand.
GACATAGTGAATGGAGTCTTCAGTGAAGGAGAGGTCACTGAAGAATTATGTCGGCAGCCTCAAAGTTTAAGAAAATTACTCCCAGCAAAGCTTGGCTCTCTTGCATGTATTGCTGCACATATTGCTCAGGATCTTTTAAAATGTAATCCTTGTGTGGCATGCTCCTCATGCATTTCAGCAGAGCTTCCCCCTGCTGAAATCTTTTTCATTCTAAAAGAAGATGAGAATACTTCTTTCCTTCCTTCAGAGGAACTTGTATTGGCACTTGGGCAGTTCATGACTGGTTTGGACACAACAATGGAGAGGATTAGTTTTCAAACTAATTTATCTCATCTCCTGGTAAGGGAACTGAAGGGAAAGGCAAACTTCAGTTTCCTTTCATGTAATGACCACAGGGAGGAGATGGAGCAGAGGATAATACAAAGTGTTGCTTTGCTATGCATTAGACGCTATTGTATACAGACAACAAAAGAAATGAATTCTCATTAATGGTGAGTTTGTTGGTTGATTTCTAGTTTTACTTAGCATATAGATAAGAAATATTGAAGAAAAAAACTAGAATTCATTCTTGATCTTACTATTATTATCTTATTTATAACTTACTATTACTAATGGCTTTATTCTCTCTTAAATCTTATCAGTACTTTCTTTATTTAACAGATTTGAGAAGCAGGTAACTGCTAATTGTGGTTTCTCATAGGCCTACCGGGGAATCTCTTTACCACATACGTGTATATAACATATAAAGAAGAGAAACGCTGCCAAGCTGATAACCTCTGTGGTGGTAGTGGAATATTCAGCAAATATAAGAAAATAAATCCTAATGATTTACATATATTGGTCATCCATATGTATTTATTTTAAACATTTGTTACTTGGTTTGGTTCATTTGTTTTATTTATTTTATGGCAGAATTCCTTAAATCCAGAAATCAGAAAGGGCAGATTTTCAGCTGAAGAAGATTGCTTGATTATGGCAGGGGCTAAGCGATTTGGGAGGGATTTTACACGCATATCTGAACTTCTGGCCGGGAGAACTACTTCACAAGTATATGCGAGATACACGCAATGTTTGGTTAGAATTGGCCCCTTAGGAAGATGGACGAAATAAGTATATAATGAATCTTTAAAACCTCCCGAGTTGTTACTGGATGATATTTGATTTTTATTTAGAAATCAAATCGTTCCTTTGAAGAAAAACTTAAAGATATGTGTGGCTTTTAAATTTTTAGATTGTAGCCGTTGTACTTTTTTGAAGCTTTTAATCTTTGCATTCATGGATCAGATGTCAGCTTGGATTTGAGTGCAGCAAATTTCAAAGAAAAATATTTAAAAAAAGTTTCTTTGAAATATATTGTCCTTTTTAAGGATTATTTATGATAAAATGTTCATGTATCAGTTTGAATATTAAGAAACTGATAAATTATAGTTAAAATTCTCCATTTTTTCATTGAAATTTTCCATACTTTTTGTACAATAATGTTTTATAATTGACTACTCTTGTTATTGACTCGTTTCCTTGAATTCAGGGAAGAGGATTCTCTGCTGCCGAAACTCGTGGAAGAGGAGGGACGTAAGTGGCATAAGCTCACTCCTCATTTCGATGGCCGAAATAGGAATCAAGTGAGGCATCGTTACAATTTCCTCCAAGAATGGATTGCCAGAAATCCAGATTGTGCAGTTTGTCCTTTTTATATTCTATTTATGAAGGGTAATTTTTATTAGTCAAATTTACAACATTCGTTTTTCTCTATGTAGATTTACACTAAGTATCATTTTCAATTAATGCGTTTGATAATATAAGAGGGGCAATTGATAAGTCAGAGTAAATGGGAAAAATGTTCTTGCTAAAATCCAGAGTATTTCTCAAAACAGATTCTTTTTAGCTCTGCTAATGCATTTCCTGCTGTTGGATTGGTTTTCATTTGAACATGTTTGCTAGAGGAAATCTGCTGATAGGAATACTCCTTGCTCTCGGGTTGGAAGTAATGCATCCAAGTTTCATCAACTGTGACATAGCACCACAAATATTCACTTACATTACACTTAAATGTTTCCAATACATAGATGGCTTATGTTTGCTTTTCAGAAAATTGCAGCATGCATCTTGCCTACAGCTTCCTCATACCTAGATGAGATGCATATGTTACACCCCAAACGTGTAATTACCCATTTCATGAAATGGGCAATTAGGGTTCGTTTCACCCCACACGTGTAATTGCCCATTTCATGAAATGGGTAATTACACGTTTGGGGTGTAACATATACAGTCTTAGCTATCTCATTGATTTTCACCTTGTGGTCATTCAATGTCTTTTTGTTGATTTTATTGATCTCTCTTCAGTTTTGACCTCTGCTGGGCACTGGATGCTTGGAATCACTCACGCTTGTTTGATCTAAATGATATTCAATGATGAACCATCCTATGCCGTTGAGAAGAATCCATGAAAGTTCAGCAAAAGTCCGTTATAACGAGAGCTGACAAAAATAGGAAAAGTACTCGTTATAACGCATACTCCTTAAAGCTGATTTCAAATAATAAGGCTTACGAAGTCCATATTCTTGAATCCGAGAGCAGCGAGTGTGGCCGAATGAAACTGTAGGGTTTATAATCCTTACGGTTCTGCTTCATAATGCATAAAAAAAGTGCATTGGCATCAAAAATACCATATTTACTCTAATATGATGCACAACCCTCTGGGTCTTTTTTTTTCGCCTCAAAAATTGGGGTGTGAATTAGAATCAATGGCAAACTAGATTCAGGTACAGTACTTCTCGTTGGCATGTCCCATAGTGTGGGGCCGGCTGCATCGTAGGCTCACCCTGGTTCCATGTAACTCATCAAACGTTCCACCAATCCGCTATCGATGTTTGGACTCTATACATTTGTTCATACTGTATGGATGTTTGCACTATGTATGTAACTGTAGGCTGATCGTTTTTAATTGAGAAGGAATTGGCTTCCATTCAAAATTTTTTAATGAATGATTTTGAATTGGCACTTTCGTAGAACTTTTGGCGTATACGACTACTGAAATTTTGTATACAGTGTATACGTGTATAAATATGCGCATATATTAGCGTATGCCTGTATAGTACTGACGTATAAGGTGCAGCAACTGGCGTGACTGCATATCTTAAGGGGCACATTACATTCGCGAGCATTTGATTTTTCAATGTCCGACGCTCGAATTTCAGGGTGCCCATTACTTATGATGGCACGTTGTTTACGAGTTTACACATAATTATATTGATTATTACATCATAACAAAACTGCGTCTGCTAATATAACATGTGGAAAATTATTGCTCAATAATCGTCGAAAAATAATGGTGTCTTTAATTAAACTTAATTCATATTGAATTGCTTTCTCGAGATACTTTTCATTCTCATGCTTCATACTCAATGACTGAGTAGCGATGGAGGAGAAGAGGTTACCCTGGGAATCCGAGTCAGTACTGCTTTTATATCCTGTATTCGTACCGATCTTGGATGAGACGATTTCGTGCCAAGCTTCGTATGAATGCAAATCCCACAGGTGGATGCCAATGCGATGAGATCTCAAGTAAAAATCTGGCACTGACTGGAGGGGTTGTCGCCGAAAGGAAACAAGGTGATAAGATGTACGGAGGGATAAAGGGGAGAGTGAGAAGTTTCTAATCAAAAGTCCCTGAAGCGTCTTTGCCGAAGAAGGGTGAGGCGACTTATGGAAAACAAATGCATGAATTAGGTGACGATAATTTTTGCATTTCATATTTTTCTACCCTTTGTAGAGATAACGCTCCTCAGATTACCATTGGCTTGTCGGACTTTGTCCCTCACGTCAATTGATGATTCCGAGATATGCCTCCTGCGAGACAAACATAGAAACGTAGTGCTCGTTATAACGATACTTCAGAATTCACAACTTGTTATAATGGATGTAACTTCATATCCTTTTTGCAGTGAGACAGACAATGGCCAAAAAATCACTCGCTATAATGAAACTCTTGTTATTTGCCGTACTGGTTATTACGGACTTCTACTGTACTTCTTCAGCTTTCTTCTTTTTCCTCAATCCTTAATCCCGTGTAAGAAGTAATGCTTTATCCATGTCCTGAATTGCCTTTTCTCCATTTCAGTTTGAAAACACACAGTTGCGTGATCTTGGATGCTCTCAATGAATTTCTAACAGTTCAAATAGAATTTCTGTAAGAATATACAAAAAACATGTTTGACTGTGAAGATTAAATGAAAAGTCTCATGTGCTATTTTTTGTAAAGGACACCAACTCATCAAATGCCCTTATATTTTTAAGCTGTGAACACTCTTAAGTTCGATAATTTATTCGTAAAGATATTTATAAATTATCCACAAACTGTGCAAATAGTTCTCTCAGTCTCAGTGCCCAAGCTGTCTTTGTCACGTTTCTTGTTAAGTTCTTGAAATGTCCTGGATTACTGACCAAAGAAACACCTAATATACAAATGATTATATCATATCTGGGGTTTGGGGAAAATGGTTTAGGTATGTTTTTCCTTGAAGAGGCTATTGATTTTTACACAAGGTATTTCTTAGAAGCTCAGTCAGGTATGGATTGTTGATAAAGACAGTTTTGAGAGAGTTTTGAAACCTCTTAATTATAAGCAGTCATGCTCCAATTTCTTTCCTTTAAATTTTGAAACCATTCAAATTTTAATCGTAGTAGTTACGAGAATTTGAGGAATATTCTTTTGCCGTAAGCATTTATAATGCCCAAGAAAATTTACTCCAAAACTCTTTTTCAATTTTTAAAAGATGTTTTGAAGGAAAAATGAAGAAATATCTTCAAATTTGTATTTATGGAGAAATCTTTGTATTTGTTTGTACACTTTTCACCTATTCTGAAATTGGTGGGTGAAAATGGTGAATATTTTTGATTAATCCTGAGCAATCTCCCATTCCACCAAACACTCTCTATGGTCCTATTTATTTATATAACCTATACAGTAGAACCCCGTTTTTACGAACCTCGATTTTACGAAGTGACACAGTTTTACGAACCATTCCGCCGGTCCCGATCTTTGTACATGTAAATTTACCTCGATTTTACGTAAAACCTCGATTTCATGTTTTACGAAGTGAGAAGCCGGTCCCTAGGAGTGACTGAACCCCGGTTTTACGAAGTATTTGAAATGGTTTTGTCGCACTGAGCTCAATACAATGGGATGACGATCGCCGTAAACAGGAGCAGCTGAATCCAGATCGTCTATGTTGGGAAGACCCTCATCCAATGAATTTAGATAGGAAAATGTGAAAATTTCGTGGAATACAAACATTTTGATTACAGTTTTCGCGAAAAATTATAGCTTATAAGACGTAACCGTGCTCGTTCTTTCTTCATCAAGCTTTCTGGTAATATCGCGAATCCGCGACGTGGGATCGTATAGATCAACAGTTTCCAGGAGTTTAACTCTATGTAAACTCTCAGTAAAGTATCTATTTGGACGAGAGATTGAGAAAATAAAGCATGATAAAAATTTGTTTTCGACTTGGGGAGTTTTGGGCTCAGGTCTTGGCTGCTAAATTGGAGTGCGACTATTTAAAATCTCAAGGCTGCTGCAGGGATTTCGGATTTTTAATTGGTTAGTAAAAGATTGAAAAATAATGGTTAGATGGTGGACATCCTGAAAAATGTTTGTCTCCAAGCAAGGAAAAGTCGCGCGCGTTCAGTCAGAATCACTCTCTGCGCGAGGTGGCCTGTGTTGTGATATCCTGTGAGCCTATTAGTAAAATAATGGATAAAACATCGCTGACCAAGAAAAAGAGGAAGTCCCTGATTTTGATCATCAAAATGTCAATTATCAAGGAAGTACGTGATCGCGGACAGACAAAAACAGAAATTGCTCGGAAGTATGGCATTTCTTTACCTACATTAGCAGCAATCGTCAATTCAAGTGAAAAAATTTTGAGTCACACAACAACATCATTGAAAACAAAGTACGTCTCATCGTCACAATTTGATCAACTGATAGGCAGCTGCAAATTTTTTTTTAAGTGCCGTGCATGCAAATTGCCTATAAGTGGACCAATTCTGAAGGAGAAGGCTCAGGTTTTGGCTCTTAAACTGAAGTGCGACAACTTTAAAGCCTCAAATGGGTGGCTTGATAGATTCAAAAAAAGATACGGAATCACTTCAATGAAAATCTGTGGAGAAGAAGGTAACGTCAACACAAAAGACGTTGAGCAGTGGCGTGAAATAAACGATGACATTGTGTCAAAAATATCTCACTCGCGATCTATACAAACTGGATGAAACAGATTTGTTTTTCAAGGCATTACCTGACTCCACCCTCGGGACCCGTGGTGAGAAATGTCGCGGAGGTAAAAAAATCTAAGGTTAGGGTTACAGTAATGCTGATATATAACCAAGATGGATCCGAAAAGTTGAAACCAGTTGTGATTGCAAAATCAAGAGCTCCGCGTTGCTTCAAGAACGTGAAAAATTTGCCTGTTTTGTATGAAAGTAATAAAAAAGCATGGATGACGACGGACATTTTTCAGAAGCAAATTATCTTCTTGCAGAGGAAGAGGGCATGAAAGAATTGCAATATTCTACTTCTTGTAGATAATGCCCCAGTTCATAAAATAGGCGGACTAGTGCTACCAAACGTCAAAGTACTTTTTCTGAGTCCAAATAGCACCAGTAAGATTCAACCGCTGGATATGGGAATAATTTACACCTTTAAAGTCCACTACCGAAGATTTCTCGTCCAGCACTATCTTCGGACGCTTGGTAAGTTCTATTTATTTTCTATCATTTTGTGTATAAAAAATACCTACTCGTCGTCGCAAAGGATATATATTATATTTATATCCTTTGCGACCTCCATATTTTCTCTGGAATTATTTAATATTAGCAATATGATAGCCGCCGCAACCCCATCGCAGAACTTTGGTAAACCTTTTACTTGAAAGTAGCATTCCTGTGGATGTTCTTCGTTGTACCTGTCATGGAAATTAGTTTAATTAAAGAATACTAAATTTGTAGTAATACGTTACTATTACTTAAATTTTGATGCATTTTCAATACGTAATTTATTAATTAAAAGCGTTTTACGTCGTTAGGTAAGAATTTGCGATCGCGACTTGTGATTTGTCACGCGACAAGATCGTTTAAAGTAACCGCGAGTAAGTAATTCTAGAAAATCACCGCTAAACGTCAGCGTATTAGAACGCATTTAAAAAAAGAGGGAGTTTCAAATTAACTTAAGTAAAGTTCTTAAATGACTTAAAATATTTATGAGCTAGTTTCCTGGAATTCATGGCTGTGAGTTTCATTCACTTTGTCATAAGTGAGACTCCTAGACTTTGAAATAAGGCCTATGCTATAAAGAGAATCAGTATAATCGTAGTCTAATTTTAAAATCCTTTCAATTCGAAGCAAATATACTGCAGAATGGCTCCTGGAGAGCCATGTGGGTAACACTCGTGACTCATGAGGAATCAGTTCTGATTTCAAATCCTGGTCGGAGCACATGGGCAAAATGACCTAAGCTGTCAAAGCTCTTACTACTACTACTGCTTCTACTATAGTGCACACAGAGAATTGCATATGATATATATTGTTTTCTTCCTGAGAATGAGCTTGTGACAGAAATTGGTTTGACTTCATCCTCATAATTATTTGACAAGTTTAGACCTGCACAGTTTTGCTTTCTATAAGCAGAGCTTTAGTATGCATGCATTAGTTGCATATCAAGCCTCTGATGTGCAAGATGTGCCTCCATGGACATTGCTCCATGCTGTGCGAGGAATTGCCAGAGCATGGGACAGTGTCACTGCAAACAGTATTTCCAACTGTTGGAGATCAGCTGGTTTTGGTGACACATCAAGTATAGAGACAGAGGAGTTAGTGGAGGTTCCCACACTACAGGACCTCCTTAGTAAAGAAATGACACAACTAAATCAATACATTCTAGATGCATCCTCTCATGCTGAGTCATATGTCAAGTGTGACTCTCATGTGATGACGCATAACTGCAGTGAATTTAGTGAAGACGAAGAAGATGAGGATGAATTGAACTTAGATATCTCTTCTACAAGCTATGAAGATGACCCAGAAGCACTTTCCCCCCCTTACAAGGGATGAATTAAGACACTCCATAAAAGTGCTTCACAATTTTCAAATGTTTACTGATGGTGTACCTGATTCATTCAATTATTACCTTTCAAGTATTGAGAAAATCACCTCATCTTTCATTGAAACTTCCAAAAAACAAAAAAATAATTTATGATTATTTTAAAAAGTAATAAGTTTAGAATATTTTTCTGTTGTATTAAACATTAAACTGGATGTATAATTCATTTTATTGAAATATTACCTTCCTTTCAATCCCATTTAACTTTATGCACTGTGTTACTGAACCTGGATTGGTATTGTAGAGATTTCAATTGCTTGAAAGAAAACCTCAAATTTACAAAGCCCGAATTTTACAAAGTGCAAATTTTTGGGTCCCTTCAACTTCGTAAAATTGAGGTTCTACTGTACTTTGCTTCTGTTTCTCCTTGGGTGTATTAATAGTAATTTTCCTTTTGAAATTTTCAGATCGATGGTGCTCCTCGCAGAAATGTTGGCGATTGCAGTCGAAGAAATTCATTACTATGGGGTAAAATTCAGAGCATCCTGAATCAAACTGCAGAAGTGAGTGCTGTAAAAGAGGATTGTGAAGTGAGTTTATGATAACATGTGTATTATTTATAAAAAAGCATGAACATTGTGTAAGTGATAATTGGTGTTATACATGTGCCATTTAGTTGAGCTGTGTGCAGTAATCCACCTTGGTTTCCTGCTACTGCTCCTTTTAACAGATTTAATACATTTTTTGTCCAGAATTTATACTCTTGAAAGTTGCTATAGCAGTTTTCCATGAGGCCTCGATAGATAGAAATTATTTTAATGATAGGAAGTAACTAAACTTTGCACAAGAAAGTGTGCGCCTTAACCCAAGTTTTACGAGAAGTTAAAAAATCTATTTAACTTATGGCATCTGATGAAGGAAAGAATTCAAGTAAGGAGAATGCATTTCAAACTTCTTTCCTTCTGCCTGTGTAGTATTGTTTGTAATAAACTAGTATTTATGATAACTTCTCTCATAATGAAAATTGTTTCCCCTTTCTTTCACAGCCATTTGTTTAAATATAAGGTTTTAATGATTGCAGACTATCGTTTATTCCCTCATGCCCCGATGAGGCTCTTTGAATTCCCTCCCTCTGATGAGGTTTCAAAATTTCCACTACCAAGTGACTGTGGGTGGCTCAAGTGTAAAAATATCATAACTGCTGTGAACTTACTTAAGGCCTGTTTAATCTGTCTGCCAATATTTTGTGTGAAGGTTTTTGAAACATTTGAAAGAAAATTGTATCCTGTAATTTACGTCTGTTTCTACTTCCCTCTTCGAAGATATTTGTGCAAGGATGATCTGTTTCTATTTACAATTTATGTGAATCTCTTTTCTCGCTAATTTTCACCACCGTTGGTGTAAACAAAGCTCTCAAATGAATGAGATAAAACAGAAAATAATAGCCCATTGTTAAGAGACACTCTGCCATCTCATCCTCAAAATAGGTATTGTATTTTGGTCTATGTTGCTCTTTAGCTCTTTGTATTATAGAGAAAACAAAATCTGCAGATCCACAATGAAATTTTACATTCTATCTAATAGATTCTAAATCATTAGATCTATTAGAACAGAAGTTACATTGGTTTTAGTCAGCAGTGTTTGTCGAATTTTCTACACATTTTCAAATCTTTGGGTGGCCATTACTTTCTTCGTACTAATACTAAAATTCTGTAATTTGGCATTTATCATTCTCTCCTCATGTGCAATAAACACACATTAAATTTGATGAAAATCAGATATGGTTGAAAATTGTACTTTTCTGAATTGGTTTGAGCAATTCTAAAAATGATCATGGGTGAAAAATTCTAGACTTCTTATTAAAATTCTTGAGTTTGTATAATTCTTAATATACGTAACATAAAAATATAAAACACACCTATATGAAGAAAACAACTCCTCCTTAATGAGAATATAATTATATTATGTAAAAGAAAATAAAGCATTTTAAAGTTTTGGAAGTAAAGAATATTGCTGGACGTACTAATGCGCCTGAGGGTAAATTGTTTTCACCTGACATATGTCTGATGGTGTTGAGTTATAAAGGCTTGGTTGTCACAGTTACAGCCCAGTTTACTATTATCTACTATATAATAATTATTCTTAATCAAAGTTGTAATAGCTTATTTTGATGGATTATATGAATTTTCATAGAAAAACTAACCATTGTTTCAATAAGCTCTACAAATAGTCTTTTGTTAACAGATCAGCGAAGTAAATATATTCCGAGCAATCCATTTTTGTGATTCTTTTTTCCAATTTTTAATTTAAATTTCTTCATTCCATAGGGTTTAAATGATGAAGATTTAGCTGTTTTGAAGTCAACATTATCTAAACAAATGAAGAAAAATAAACAAAACAAAACTGGAAAGAAAGCTAAGCAATTATCAGAAGCTGATCAGATGTTGGATGAGTTTTGTAGGGTCAGCTACTTGATGGTTTCAGGAAGAAGAAAAGGTAAAACCTCTTAACATCTCCGTTCAATACCAATCTATATATATGAGCAGCTGATATCTGGTAACAATGCCTAACCTGTTAATCAAAATTCACTCTATTGTGTTTATTTACTGGTTTTAGTGTTTTAATTTCAGTTCTAGTCTGAAAGAAGGTTAAAAGTTCGATGTTGCTAAGGTGATGCAAAAATATATCGGTTGAAGCGAGTGTTAGAGATACTTGGCTGCTTTTATATTTTGGTTTAATTATTTTCAATAATGACAGTGAAATCTGGTTATAATGGTTCTCAATTTACCATGGTTTTGGATATTCCGTGGGTCTCGTCATTTCTCCCAAAATGATTACACTGACATTATATTTGTTTGTGGTAGGGAATTTAGTGGCGAATTTTATCTGATGTGCCTGCCAATGCTTCGCTGTGGCACTACTACTATCAACGCGGTTGGTGACATCTTCAGTATGTAATTGGATACGAAAAAGAGGCAACCGCGAGAATGCAAGTACATCGGTGGTCTGAAAAGTTTTCTTCATTTCTCGACATGTTTTCTGAAGATTTCTGAAAAATCTGGGGTCTGAAACTTTTCAAACCACCCTCGTATGTATGTACAGTGGGGAAAAGAAACATCGCAACAGTTTACATTTGCCTGAGTCAGCATTTGCAGAAACAACTTATTACGGCTGACTGGCAACACTGACGTAAACCTCCTAAAGCGGAAATATTTGAGTCGGAGCCTAGAACTTACACAAATTTCCTCTCTTTTGAACTCTTCTTAGATCCTTTGCACTCTCCCAGAGTTCATGTTTATTTCGGCATTTCTCTTTCACAGATAGTTATCCTATTTATAGAACGAGAGGTTAAATATATATTTATTCCTATACACTGAAGCCGTCGATGAGTTCGTAATCACTTGTTATCTTGTTAGTAAATGTATTGTTCTCAATTAGTGATCAATGAATGTGTCAGTGGAATAATTTAGCATTTAAAGGGTATATTTCTTAATAGTGGGCAAAAATGGTTTTTTAAGAGTGTAAACCACGTAAACGGTGTTCTGTGGTGTAAACACCGCAAGGGAGATGGAATTGCTAGATAGATTGCTCTCCAGTTTGGTATTATTCCGTTGCAGATATTAAGATCGAGAGGACTCTTACATCTTATACAGCCTTCCGAGCACGGTTCAACTTCATTGAAGTTCAACTATTTCCGTCCTTTATCGCAGCCCGTTTTAATGTAAAACAAAAAGTTTCTCCGATATGTTTTAAATCTCTCTAAAGTGCTGCTCCATATTTTGCTTGTACCTCTCAAGAAGTCTTCGAATTGTTCTTAAATACTGTGCCATTTTGAAACACTTTGCTTTCCAACCAATTATGTGGTTGTTTCTTCCGTCTCGTAAAGCTTTGTTAAGAACTGTTATAGGTAGCGGACTGTGATTGCTGTTCTTTGTTGCACTTACTTGGTAAGCAGAGTAAATGGCTATCCGAAATTTTGATGGATACTACTGTGCCTCTAAATTATTATCCTGTTGAAGCAAGTACCATGTCTATCAAAGTTATCAGTTTGAATAGCAACTGCGAAGCAATCTTTGAATTTTTGTTGAACACTTTTTAATCTTATATTAATTGTGAGTCACTATTTATATAAATTGTACAATTTGCATACCCTGCTTAGATAAATGAATCTGATACTACCGATGAGCTGTCTTATTCCACTAAGTATACCTTGCCAATGCGAAGTATTTGAGTACTTTAACAGCTTACGTGAAATTAAAAAACAACTGTACCACAATTCGTGTCCAAGGATTTCGCATGGAAGAATGTGATTCCAGAATAAAAAGACTCAACCCTATTTCTCGAAGAAACGGAATTAGATGACTAGGAAATACAGGAAGAGATTGGAAATGGTATGTGAAAATACTTTCGATATAAAGTGGTTGGTCTTTCTTACATCACAGTTCACTTGGCTCCTATCAGTTTGCTAAAAATATGTGGCCGTTAATTAAAAAGTAATAAATTTTGTTATTCCAAATAGTTTAATCAGAGATTGAATCCCGAGAAAGCTTATGAAAAAATGTTACAATTCAGTAAAAGTTATGGATGTTGCATAAACTATTGCACCTCATTCCCTATCTTTTGTACACTTATATGGCATTACAAAAGTGGTATGTTTCAGTAAGTTCCTTTGAATATCACTCGCTAATTACTAAGGAGAGTCCAGATTTGCCGTAACTTCCCTATTGCTTAATATATTTTATTTATTTATTGGTTTATTGTTTCATTCTGTGATTATTGTATTGCAAGCACCTCATATGAGTACTTGTATACTGGTTAACTTTTTAATGTATATTGCCAACTCTTTATATTTCTCTCTATGTTCAAATAATAAAGCTACAGATGATGTATTTTGATTCACGAGATGAGAGGTTTTTTTTTTCTAGTACCATCTTCAAGACACTGTAGATTAAATAGGAAATTAGTTATCATTGTTTTAAAACAATTTAATTGGCTTAGCCTAATTTAATGCTGAAAGCTTAAGTGGCTCATTTTTGTACCCCTTCCATGACATTTCATTGATATAATTTTTATTTTTCTTTCTCATACTGAGAAATCTTAACAGCCCAAATAATGAGTATGATATAATAATATGACCCAAGAAATGGGTAGTAGCACATAGGACATACATGCTTTTAATTGATTTATTTTATTTATTACTTCTTTTAGATATATATGTTATTTCAAAAATACTAGAAATCAATTTGTTTTTATGGACGACACATTGATATTTGAAGATTTTCCCAATAGGTTATAACCTATAGCAAGAGCCTAGGTTGAAAATAGGCAGAGGTGGCCTTTTGTTCCACATTGGCTCCATGTTAGCATCCACATTGGACTTTTGTTCTACATCGTCCTTATGGACTGTGGCGAACGTCTTGCGGCTGTCCACAAAATATCCATATGACCATGTTCCACACTAGTAATTTCTAACTGGGCAGCTACATTGAATTTAACCAAGGAATTTTGTGTGTTATTGTATGTACTATGCCAAATCAAAACTTATGATGTGCCCACAACTTAATCTAAAATATTGCATTTTTATACAGTAAGGATATCGAAATGGAGAGAGGAAGAAAAACAAGCAAATATTACAGCCTACATTCAGGAGTGGCTGAAGTATGGGAAATTCAGAAATGAGAGAAAGAAGAAAAGAAATATCGGTTATTGGCTGGAAAGACCTCCAATGCACTCTTCAACACCGTTTTGCGTTGCCCTCGATCCTTCGGCTGACTTCAGATGGAGAGCAAAAAGCTGCGGTCGTGAATCGGTGGCTTCGCTTCTCTGCCAAATGCCAGGTTTCGATCGCTATATCTTTAAGTGCTTCATTTCTGAGAGCTTTTGGTAGCACATTAAGAATTAGGGTTGGAATTATTTTTATTGGATTTCACATAACAATATAAGCTTATAATTTAATTTTAGCATGGTTTCTCAACCAAGTAAAAACTCTGAAACTCTAGTTTGAACTGGTATAATTTATTAAAAATTTTAATTCCAATTTAATTTAGTGAATGCTATAAACAATAATACTTTAAAAGTAACGAAGTCTCCTTATATAAATGCATATAAAAGGGGAAAACTACTTTCATACACAATTCAAATTGTTAAAATGAAAGCTTAATTCTTATTTTTGAAATATTTTATTAAATCTATCTCTATTTTCCCTGTTTTGTTGATTGAATCACAGTTCCACTGTGGGTGGGGAGAGGAGAAGGTGCCCTCCTTCGTCTGCTCCTCCAATGTCCTGGCTGACCATTGACCTGAACAAGGAGCTCTGGATCTTACTGTGGGCCTAGAGGGCAAAAAGGGCACAACGGTAACTTAGCAATACATGTTTTAACACTTTTAATATTTTTGTAATCCTAAACTGTTCTCATCATATCTGCTGGGAGATTAATTTATCATAAAATATATAATTTTGATGAGTTATCTCTCAACATGAAATAAAATATTCTCTTGTTTTCTGCTTGAAATTAGTAATCTTATACTATTTTTAATAAATTTCACTAGCATAAGATTCTAAATTGTAATTATCTAATAAATGAAACTATATATTTTTTAAATTCATTAATATTTTTCATGTTACACAAATACAAAGATGACATGGAACAAAAAATTTAGTAAAATCAAAAACATAACAAACTTACAATATTCCATTATGGTCCAGAGCCTAATAATGGTTCATCAGGAGGTGCCTTAAGGCACATCAATTGATTCCTAAAATTTGTGCATTATTTAAAAACAATATAAAATTTACAAAGTGCAATTTTAAAAGTGCAGCAATACTGTATACAAAATTTATAAACATTCCAAGATGGTATTTAATCAGATTTTTTATTGATTTGCTATGTTTCTTTAATATGTGACAAAATTTTCATAAATATATACTAAACTGATTTAATAAAATAAGATTCAGCGTACTTGTGTGTATTTTTGTATATTAATAATTGTTTATAATAATACAATAATAATACCTTTATTTGTTTTGTAAACCTTACATGATAGGGTAAAAGACATCGTCACCAGATAAAAACATAAGAAACAATCACGAGTATCAGACACAGTTACAAGTATCACAATAAAGAAACAAAGGCAAATTATACAAAATCAAATTACAAAGTAACAGTTATAAAAATCATCTATAGAATACAATGAATGAACTAATTAGAATAAAAGATCCTGAACAATTTCACGTCCTAATCATGTATATTAGGAGGTAGTTTATTAAAGAGTTGAAGACCTGGAAATGGTTACCAGATTTAGCTAACCTGTAGTAGTGTATATCAAGGTCATTCTTAGTTCTGGTGTCAATACTATGCACATGAGATCTTAAATTAAAATTGCTGATGTTTTCCTTGACATTTGACAGACAGTAAAAAGCATTCATAACATACTGATAGTCATGATTTCAAGTCTTCTAAATCTGGGTCTGCATGATTCCCAAGAATTTATACCAGATATTATTCTTATTGCTTTTTTCTGAAAAATAAATATATGCTTCACATTAGCTGCATTGCCCCACTTTTGTTTATTGAACATTGAAAACATGGAAAAATGTTTCCAAACATTACAAATACAATTTTAAACTACAATAACTCATGTAACATTATTTTATTCATCCACCTTATAACCTTAACATTGCATCAACATCCACCTCTTTAGTTCCCTCTTAACTGCAGATAGTTTATCTAAAGATTGCAGATTGTATGGAAGTTAATTAAAAATGGTTGGTATTGTGACTTCTAAGTTCCTTTAACTATATTTATTGTGATATTTTGGTATATTATACCATATCTTTGCCCTTCTGCATGTACTATGACATGGGATATGTTTTATTTTGTATCTCTTAGAGTAATAGTGTGGAATTAACAGTATAAATTTATATTAGTTGGTCAGGGGAAGTATTTCCAATTCCTTAGAACATGTTGTTCCACTTTTTTTAGAGCCTTCAATGTCATGGTAAATATATTTTACAATTCTGTCCCGTAATTTCATCCGTTCCATTTTCTAAACAAAGTATCCCTTAGAATTATTTCCCTCAGAAGATCATGGTCCATCCATTCTTTCTTGATAGGTTTTTTAACGACATGTCTTATTACTGAAGATTTTGCATAGATATTATTAAAAGACGTAGTTATGTTATCATACATTATATCAGGATTAATAGCATTAAACACACTACTCCAGTCTTGTTCATCTAAAAAACCCTTGACTTTTTTGTTACATAAATATATGTAGGTTTCCTTCTTATTTTTTTATTATTTTTTAGTCCTCCCTGTTTAGAACACATCAAACCTGTAGCAATGACATAATGATCTGAAATATTAGTTTTGATAGCAATACCATCAGGTGTAAATAAATTACCTCTATACCACATATGATCAATACAAGATATGCATCCTCTATTATTAACTATAGCTTCTATTGTGAATTCATTTATAATATTTCAGAAACCATTCCAAGCAAGTACATCTTTATATCGGATGGCATTCAGGTTATTCTTATCACTTATATCAATGTTTATATCTCCTACTATCAAACACTCATTATTTCTAAACTCATTTATACATTTCTTATGCCAACAACACTTTTATTTGGAGGTCTATATTAACATAACAATGTCATATTTACACTATCATCAGTTACACTTCCCAGTAATGCTTCAGAATGTTCAAAATGTATACTATGTTCCACAAAATTTAAAGTTTTCCTTACATACAATAATATACCACCACCAATTTTGTTTTCTCTTAATTTATAAAAAGTATTATACTCTTCGAAACTATACATTGGAACTTCGGTCTGGCTCAAATTCACTTCAGTAAAAATCAAGACATCAAAATTTAGTTTATTCTTAAGAGAGTGCATACTATGTTTATCTCATTCCATTTATTTTTAATAAATCTCACATTTAAATGTAAGACACTCAAATCATAAATGGTTTTAACAACATAACCCAGATTATAGTAACTATAGTTTCTTATTCCACTGTTTTATAAATACAATCAATAGTAGCCATGGAAAATGTGGAATGCAAATGTATAGGATTTGAGTCTTACAATTAGACATAATAATAATAATTACGCTATGCATTTCAGATTGGGATAATGGAGTCTTATTTCAGGACCTTCCTGGTATGATATGGACTTCAAACTTTGCATTAGTTAAGATCAGGTCCTAACAAGTTATTATGTCTATTTGCATAGGGGTGTAGCTTAAAGTATTTTCAAAACCGGATCATAAATAATTAGAAATTCCTGCCATACTTTTTTAAATAGTAGAGATGCCTGGTGTAGAACCCAGGACCTATTGGTAGCTGTGAAAACACATTATGGCTTGTAAGGACTTGATCTTATTTAATGCAGGGATTGAAGTCAATACCAGGTACCTAAAATTGGTTTCTGTTATCTCTGTAAGAAATCATTGAGGAATGTAAATAACTCACTGTGATCGAACCATCATCGGAATGTTCAATTGTGTACATGAAAGACTTTCATGATCTCTATCTACATGCCGAGTTTCAAGTTTCCATCTTATTGGGAAGTGATTTAAAAAAATCGGTTTGGCTCAAAGGGTATTTGACTCACATTGCTCCTTACAATATTTCTGGCACCATTGAGTGCAAATTGACTATTAGTGGTCACCATTCAGCCCAAGTGCAGATTGTTATCCTTCAGTTCTGCATATGATGGACTCTTTAGCAGAATAACTCTGCTTGAGAACCCAGTGTGGACATTTATGCTTTCTGAAATATGTAAAATGATGAACCTCTTTGCTATAATACTTAAACTTCAGAAATGCTTAAACAACATTACCAATAATTTATCTTTTTGTGAAAACAAGCAGTATCTTGCCTTATTTAGAAAACACAATTTCTTGTCATAAACAGGATTAAACATCTTAAAGAACGATTGCCTCATATTTATTCAAGTAGAATCTCAGATTGGCAGAAGCCAATTAATATTACTTATCAAGGGTTCGTCATTTTACTGTAAAGATTAGCAAAAATGAATCATGTTCATGATATATTTAAGAAAAGGATTATTTCATATTAGAAAGAAAGTGTTTTGACGCATCATTGAGGAAGATCTCATTTTATCAATAGATTTTTATATAGAGAAACCTACTTGAGGTTCTGGTTATTGCATTTAGCAGTTTTTCTTATAAGAAAATTAAGAAGATAGTGCTTTTGAGGCCTGGCAATAATAATATTATTAGCTACCAGTAGAAGCAAGTTAATTGCAAAATTTGTGGTCTGTTGACAAAATAAATTTGTTTCAATTTCATGAATAATATGTAACTGAAGCTTTTCCATTTTAGTATTCTTGATGCTACCCAAAATGTCAAGTAATAATACTTCCAGGTATTCAGTCACTCATTATTTTTATTTACATTTCATTCCACATGTATGCAAACTTGCAGAAAGTGAATGAACAATAATAACTGAGGAAAACTATTAGTCAATTAAAGTATAATCATGGCTTAATTATTTTATGAGCTCTTAAAGCTTAATTAGATTTCAAAATTTTGGAGCATTGCCAATATTTTATCATTAGAGCAATAAATAAAGTCTTAATTGCTTGGTTAGGTATGAGATCTTTAAAGGATATTGAAACTATCAGATTGTTTTAAATATTATGTTGCATTTTAATTTATGATTATATCATCATTAGCTCTTAGAAAGTTTCTAGGAAGATTATTTCTATAAATTTTACCTCAATTTTTTATGCTTAAAATTCTTTGAGAATGAATGAAAAAGAAGGATTTTTAAGTTACTGTAATAAATCATTTTAAATTGCATAGTGATATTGTTTTATATCTAGAATCAAAATCTTATCATTCTGTATACTAATCACAAGTGAAAAACCGGTGACTGATTGTGGAAATTTATTAACTTTGACAGTATTAGTCTTAAAATCCAGTTATATTGTTTTTCAAACCTAATAATGATTTCTTATCTGGAACCTAAACTGCTGCAATTCCATAGTTTGATGAGCACTTGCTCATCTTACAGCAATAAAAGTTACAGTCAGTGAATCATTTTTATAAAAGATTTCCCAGCAGCAAAAAGATGAAAAATGTTAGAATTTTGGTAAATGAAAAATTTTGCCTTGTTCACTATTCCATTTTGTATATAATCAGTTGATTCCAGATGACTTTATTGAGAAAGTTATCTCAAAGTATGGTTTCTATGTTTTTCTTTGAGGAAGTATTATTATCAACCAAAGTAATTATGGAAGGAGATTTTTTTTTACCATTCAGGTTATTATGCTGGGTAATGGTTGGTTTTTCCTGTACTTACATAAGTGATTGTTGGGAAGAGCCATTGTGAATGTAAACATTATACTTTCTGACGTACATTTTAATGAGCCCATAAAAGTTATCGCACAAAGTAGCATTAATTGAAGGATGTGAAATTTTTAAAAGTTGGACTTTTTGAAGGAGGGATAGTTAGTTTTCTAACAAATGAATGCATTAATGGTAATAGTTGTCCATTACTTCATTGAATTCAAAAGAAATCACATTCAAAAACATGCTTAGTAAAATCTATTTGCCTTTGTCTAGTTATTCTTTAGGCTACGCTTTAGTTTTCTTGGATTTAATATTGTGCACATGTGAGTGCTTATTAACTGCATTCTTGCCTTCCTGCAATGTCTGCTGATCAATTGACTGAATTCTGCTGGTTAAAACTCAAATATTTTTGCACAGAAAAATATTCTGCTACTTTGATTTCATTGCAATATTATGTGAAACCCTTGCAAGTTAAGTTCCTTCATTGAACTCTGACAATATTTGCATTATTATTCATTCTCTGGAAGCTTTCAAGTTTTCCTGGAAAAGCCTGTGTTTTCTTAACTTTAGTAGCTACTAAATGTTGGATGTAAATTTGCACACAAATAAATATACACATCTGTGTATTACCCTTCTGAATTGCTCTTGTTATTGCGACCAGCACACAATGCTTGTGAGCCAGAGTGGCTAGTGATAAGTTTCTGGGTGATTTTGTCTTTTTGGATTTGTATTTTTTGGAATATAATTGGGATGGTGCTTATTAGTTCATTAGTTAATGAGCCTCATCAGTGGCGCAGCCAGGATTTGCCAATGGGGGCGGGGTCCAAGGCTGCCAAGAAAACAAAAAATGCCTACCTTACAGGGACTAGTATATTCATGCCCACTACTTGCTAGAATATATGTCAATTCTTCCAAAAACTAAATGAATTGAAAACTAGAGGAGTTAAACGCTTATGTGGCCAACTTATTAAACTTTCCAAGATAATAGTTTACATAAGCTACTTCTGTGTGTCTGTCTATGGTAAAAGAAATTTGTGGGCCCTCTATCTTAAAAAGTAATTATCCGATCATTTCCAAAATTCATATTTATTATTTTCCTCACAATGCCAAGAGTTTGAATAGTTTTTGACAAATACCACTTAACTAGAAGTTGTGGTTTATCCGGAACTAAATTTTGTTTCTTAAATATCTCTGTCAGAATGCAATGTAGGTATATACAATTATTTACAGAAGTTATAGATAATTTACTTTACTATAACTTTTGGTTGAGACATTTTTTTGTAACACTGATTGTTTAGGAGTTATTCTTGAATAATGGTTAACCAGAAGTTGTTTATCCAGAAATGGAAGTTTTACATACATATTTATGCCAAAATGCAATTTAGGTACATACAATTATGCACAAAGGTTATAGATAATATATATTACTATAACTTTTGTTTGAAACATTTTTCTGTATCACTCATTGTTATGGAGTTCTTTATATGTCACGTGCATAGGCTTCTGGTTTCAATAAATATGGAGAGAGTTGCATTGGCCACATCAGATTATTTTCTATGCTGAAGTTTTTTAGTGTTGTAGGTCTAAACTTATTCCAAGAGGGTGCAACGTGTGGGAAGAAAAGATTTGTTACGTTTATTTGGCAAGCGATATAAAACGTAACATCCACTCATTGGATCCCCCACATTTGCATTCCCATGCTTAATTGAATATCTTTCGTTATTTGACTATATCATCAGCAGATTTTGAAATTTAATTTGAATGTTGTCTGCCCAGAAAACACCATCAATGTATAAAGATATGAAGTAAATATACAGCTTATTCCACAAGGTTTATATAAGAAACATATCAGATGAAATTTTCTGGTAGGCTTACAATTAAGCCTGACTACGTTATTTGTATATATGTAAGTATGTGTTTACTGGCAAATCAGCCTCTTGGGCTATTATCGCCTGACTATGTTATTTATGCATTTGCTAAGTATTCAACTGAATTGTCACGTATCAAACATAAAAAATTCGGCTGCATTAAGAGAGATAGTGGGAGGTTATGCAACCATGCATTGCAGCAAAAAAAGGTGCTATCCGGTGGCGGCTGACGACGATCGTCGCCAAATTATAAATTTAAAAAATCAAACCAAAAAAAATTTTTAAAATTTTTTCTTTGTCAATTCATGATCTTACAGTTAAATAAAAACTATAACTAGCAAAAAAATTTTCAGTCACCGGCAAAAATTCCAAATTTTACCGTAGCGTTCAAAGTGTTAAAGAAAACCTTGTATATATTTGCTCCCATAGTTGGAAATGTACTACCTGAACAAAATCACAATTGTGAATTGGGTAGTTTATCAAGGTCTGAGCTTAAATACCCCCTGCTGTGGTTCCACGCCAGCAGACCTTTGGGAAATTGAAGTCTCCTTCAGATGGACACTTTTCAATAGAATTTTGCTTTTATGACCCTTTCATTTCTTATTTTAATATACACAACCTTCCCAAAGTCTTTAGGAAAGAGTTCTCATTTTTAAGTTCTAGTTCAAGTTCCTATTTAAAAGTTATGTTGACGGAAATGTATTTACCTCATTAAATGAGGAGGATTGTGAGGAACAAAGACTGTTGGAAGTCATGGGCAACCACAGCCCTTAGGGAGTGAAAACAAATAATGGAAAAATTTGGACGCTTTTATTCAACAAACTGTAATGACAACTAATAAAATATAACTATAATATAAGTACTGATATGTTCAATTATTGGTAAAGTTCAGAAAATATAATAAGTTGGAAGATAATTATTTCCATCTTCATCGTTGATATTTTACAATTTTATTTTCATCATAATGGGTCTCAAAATCACAGCAATCACTTTAGGAACTTGAAAGGGTTTTGCATCCTTCTTTGGTAATTGTAGAAATTCAATGCCTTTCTCGTACGCATCTTGTATGCCATTGTCTCACTGAGGAGGGTGCATCTTCTTGGACCCTGAAATTAAACACATTTTGAGCTGTTAATAGATTAATAAGCAATATGAAATCTTTCAAAATTCATTCCAGAAAGTAAGATTACTGAGCCCCAGACTAGTGAACCCCTAAATATTCAGAATTAACACAAATTCATTGCAAGTTTTAGTCTTGATTTTATAAGAATATCTGCTCATAGTATCATAATTTTGGACGATTAATTTAATGCAAGAAGAACATGTCGGATTATTTCAATGTGCTAAATAAGTATGTGCGTATTAATTAGTATATCTCACCTTGGTGACATTTTCCTGTATTTGAGCATGAATAATTAGGGAAAGGAAACCTACATTATATTTAATCTTATCAATTTCTTCCTTCTACAATCACAGGGTTTCCATTCTCATTCATATTTGATGCCATCACAATCACAACTTTCATCAAGTCTCACATTTATAAGAAACTCCAAGAAAGTTATTTTTAAATAAATATAGTGCTCTATCTTAGCAATTGCTTAGTAATTGTAAAATGAGAGCTTAAGTTGAATTTAACATTAAAATACTTCCTTCAGTTTACTCTTGTTCATAATGCTGATGTTTTGTGATGAAAAATATCACTATTTAAGGCTCTTCGTTAGTTTGTAACATCTCGCTTTTGGTCATACTATCATCATCAACTAACACTGAAGCTTCGGAAACACGATCTTTGGTTTAAATATAATTTTAGTTTGAATGACAAATTGAATTATGCTAAAATTGGAGAATCACTCGCAAATGGTATTCACTCTTTATCTGCAGTCCACTTGGCTCTCACAAAAAACTTTTTAACATTTTGGAGATAGGAACTGAAACGTTTTGTTCAGTGAACATCACAAAACACTATTGATGAGGTTTGCCAATTCCTTGTAGAGAAAGCATTTCCTGAAAGTGATAAAGAAAAGGATTTTACTGATCATGTCCATTTTGGTTGTTAAATCCACTTTTAAAAAATCTTCATTTGATGGAGACTAAATACCATACAAATGTATCTATAAGATTAAAATTTCAAGGAAGAAAATGTTGACTTATCTGTGAAAGGCATATAGTCAGTTTAATTAAAGATTAGGAAACTGAAGGCTCTTTTGTAGATTATAATGTCTGATACAATAAAAACAAATATCCGTTATTTACACCTAGATGACCAGCCTAATTGGTAAGGGGCAGAACTTGTGTAAGTACCAGTAAATATCTATAATTATTTGGGATTGGCCAATAGATAAATGGAGAATTGGAAAAAGATGAGCAGATTCTTATCGAAATGTTTCAGAGAAAATAATGTAGGTCAATATGGAAGATGGGTGGGGTCAGATCATTAGCGTTTAAAGAAATTCTGAATATGTAGATGCTAGTTATATATAGATAGAAATAGCAATTTCGTTGTTTGGAAAGTTAATATTAAAGATGAATAAGTAAGAGGTAAGAAGTAGATGCCTCCAAAGAGGTGATTTGCTACTTACTTAGCGTTAAGGAGCTTAAATGCAGTACAAGTGTGAAAAACAAACCATGCAAAAAAGTATCTTCAAAAGCATTTGTGATGTGCAGTTAAGGTATCCTTATCATTTGCAAGGTCATTTTGCAAGGTCAATTTGCAAGGTCAATTTGCAATCAACATGAACTGATTAAATTCATCAAAGAGGAAGGTATTGACCACTGTTACAATTTCTTTTCTTAAAAAAATCATCAGGAACATTATTCAGTAGAAGTCCGTTAAAACGAGAGCTGACAAAAATTGTAAAAGTACTTGTTATAAAGCATGCTCGTTATGGCCAATTTCTAAAGCTAAATGTCCATCCTCTTGAATCCAAGGGAAGCAGAATGAAACTATAGGGTTCTTAATTCTTATGCAAATGCTTCACAATGCATTAATGAAGTACGTTTGCATCAAAAATATTATTTCATTGATTCATAAACCTTATCAATGTGCTGCATGACTCAATTTTCCAATTTTTGAGAATGAAAACATAAATCATTAAAAATTTCATGATAAAGCCAAGCATTAAACCTACACTACAAAATACCAAATTATTCTATATAGCTATTGTACCATTTGGGGAGAATGTGCCACCCACGAGGCTTCAAACTCACTCGCATTTTGTGGCTTTTCTATTGTTAATTGTTGGGACCTCCATGATTTTGGATTTTTTGTCTAACGGGAAAGTTACTTAGAATTCTCTTTGAAAAAACTCTAAAATGGCCTTTATTTCGTCCCTGCTATATATGTATCAGAGTTTGCATATTGTGAGAGTAAATTACTTCTTTCTCATAAATTCTGGTATTATTTTCTACCATTTATTTGGTATGGACTGAAAATCCTCATGCATTCTGATGAGAAAAGATTCAACAATAACGTTGGTTGCCAGGGGGACAGTTTGTTTACCACAAAGAAATTTTACATCACTGGCGTTTATTTTGCCCTACTGCCTAATTTTGATCCATAAATCATTTTCTATGACAAAAATAAGAATTTGTATTCATTTTCTTTTCTCTCGGTATATAAATACCTCATTCTTTTACGATCATTATTTCTAATTTAATTCTGCAAAAGAAAAAATGCCTGCAATGCAATGCAATTGATAAAAATGAACATTATGTGCATTTCTTATGAGAGATGATTCATCCAGAGTTGAACCAAGGATACTTTGAACCAACAAATATCAATATATAATACTCTTATGGACCGTTAACAAAGCCTTAAAATTTATAATCCTATCACTTTGGGAAATGTATGAGATTAAAGTTCGAAAATTTCTCCCATGCATTTCTTATGGGAGCTACTGACATTGGATGAATAAATATATACGCACCCATGATTATTACATAAGATTGTATTTTTTAATACTTGCATTGGAGTATTAGACCTTCAAATACATATGAAATGTGTTTTTTTTAATACTGAAATTTAGTTTAATGAAATTGATTGCTTGTGCATTCCTGAGAGTTATGATCAATGGTAAAAGTACATATGCCGCAATTTCAGTAAAGGGAATTACAGGAATGTATAGAATTGAGGTTCATCAGGGATACTCTTCAGCTTTTTAATTACCAAGGAAAATAAATGTGAAAGAAATGAGAGTAAAAACAGTTAAAGAAATAATTATACAAAATATTTCCTTACAGTAGAATCTATGGTTCTCAGTTCATAATATGAAATATACTTTCATCCCATAAAAGTTCAAAGATTTTTATGTTTCTTTGTATTCTTTGGGGGTTTCTCTGTGCTTCTGGATGGTAGGCATTCATTTATGTAAAAGTCTTAATTTTCAAGGAATTGCCTCTTCATACTCAGAATTGAACCTTAAAGATGTGGACATTGATGTGAAATCAATAGAATTTCTTCTAAGCATAATTTGTTATCATATTAGTTTTATGGAATCAGAACCAACAATGTTCAGTTTGATTAAGAAACTGAAGAAAAATGCATTAAACTAATTTATATATAATTGTATGTATAAATATATAATGATAATAATACATTAATGCATAGAATTTGCCTTGACATCTTTTCATTCACTGTATTTTTAGCATATTTTCTGCATTAAATTATATTATTTTAGCCATGGTAACTAACATCTGGTATTCATAAGGCGTTGAAGCAATTTTAACAATACTAATACTCTATCAACTGATCATCTCATTCATTTCTATGGCCATATTGTCATCTACTTGAGTTGTAAAATCAATGATTTAATAGTCGCTGGCCTCTTTTTTTATGTTTAGTGAGAATGGTGGAAAGGTCTCTATGCTGATTGCCGCTGTTGGTGCGTAGACTATGCTCATTAAATAATAATAATGCTCATTTATCTTCAGTATTATCTTGCTTATTCTTTAAAATACCCTTTTTATTTTTGCCAAAGTATCATTCCATCTACTGTAGAATCCAACACATCCAAGTCCTTCATCCATTACACCCTTGTCATGGTAAGGATGGCTCTCCTTCAGTATCTGCATTTTCTTGTGACTTTACTGAGCTCAATGACATACCGTTTTATCATCTCACTTCTATTCAGTAGTCGATCTTTTCTATTGAAGACATTCATGCTAAACTCAAGGTATCAGAAATTCTGTTCTTAAAGATTCTTATCCCTTCATTATAATGCTCATCTTCTTAGTCCTCGATATCTATTCATCAGTTTCTTGTTAATGACTTAGCCGTTGGGCAGTTCAGGTAATTTTCCCGTTTCACGGTGTTTACGTTTTATTTTTTTTTTCACACTAATTAATTGGGAATAAAATGAGTGTGTGCGTGCAACTAGCATAACCAGAACATGAACAGTCTCCCGAATTTTATTTATATCTTAATGGCGAGCTTTTACCCAAAAAAATGACCTTAAACCACCACCAACTTGATTGGTGAGGAGGGATTAGACTTGAAGGGGGTCCATTATGGAGAAAAGAACGCAACTTCAACATAGTCTCACACTGGTGGGCCACGTTAAATGAACTGCCGGTAATTTTACCGGGTAGTCACTCGCTATAATTTTTGTCATAAACTGCAATGTTTGAAGTATCAACCCTGAAAATTTCATCGAAATCGGGGTATTTCTAGTGTGAAAAAAAATAAAACGTAAACACCATGAAACGGGAAATTTACCATATGATATCCACAGCGTGTAGTGAATGCAATATAATTCATTAAAATCCGACTCAAAGCAATCATTATCCTGGTAAAATATCTGCATGAAAACACAATGGTATATTTCATATCCCTTCTATAGCAAATATTTCATAGAAATTAGCAACATGCTTGGACTATCTATACCAGTCTACAACTCAAATGAATGAGCTTTCCAACTTATACATACAGCATTGTCAGTGACTACTTATAATAGATACATATAGATGCCTTACAGTTAGCAAAAAATATAAAAATCTTCTGATACTCCTCTTCCGTTAATATTCCTAAGTCATGCTGCCTCTCACGCACAAGGTCTTGCTTGTCCAAAAGCCACTGTTGACTGTAAATAACAAATATATCTATAAAAATAAGCGAGGAATAACATGCAACACTATCGGTTCTTTTACATAGCAACATACAAGTGAGAACTCTGCCAAAAATTGCCGGCCATTAAGGGAATGAAAGTTAAGTTTCATCCAAAATTAATATCGCAAAAGTTTTAGTGTCTATGAAAAACCTAAAGTACAATAAATAGCTCCCAATGAGCGAGATTCTTCTTGAACTGTCAAAGTAATGGTAAACAAACTTGAATCGCTGACATTGAAAACAAAAACAATGGCGAAACGATAATGAAATGTGTACCCTGTGTACCAAATGTTTATTCTCCAATATCGATCACAGCGCTCAGTTTGGCTCGTTTGGCTTTAGAAACAAATTAATACTCATTTCAGGCTCCTATTTATTCTAATCATTCCGCTTCTTGCCTTGATTTACCAGCATCACCTCAAATATAAATCGAGCTTTCTTAAGATATGCAAACGAAGAGAAGAATTTGAGTCCGAGTACAACCTTGCAATTTTTTATCTCGTCGACGTGTAATTCAGATTATATTTCTTGCACTTTTTGATATGTATGATGGCTGTTCTTGCAAGAGATATTAGTGTTTTACTATTCACGGAGAAATGCCATGAAACATTCTTCGTTGACTTTGACTTCTTAAATGGTAAGGAAGTAATTTTCCAATCCTTATGCTTATAACCTGATGATGTGGTTATTATTTTCATAAATATAGTTTCTATTTTTTATATATAAATTTTTAATGATGTATAAATATTGTATCTTTAAATGTAAAAGGGTTCATCCCGTAGATTTGAATAAAATAAATAAACCTATAGCATTTTCTTAATTCGTCCTACTTCATTTCAGGCGACTGCTTGAAGACTGCAATAAGCAAATTGTTGGGCATAGGAATAATCGCCGGATCAATGCTTGGTAAGTTCTATGGTTACAATTCCCTAGAAGTGAGAATTTTTCAATAGCCTTGGCATGTTCAGGCTTTAAAGGGAATTTCTAGTTTATAACGAGCTGGTAGTATTATCTAGTGACTGAAATATTTTCGGTAAATTTGAAGCTGCTCAAAATTTTGTGTATACCTATCTAGTTCTGAAAACTTTCAAAAATTGCTTTAATTATACGTATCCATGTACAAAAGTTTGTAAGTGCGTATGTTTAAATTAAGCATCTCCAGCGTTATACTGTTTTGCAATGGATCTTGTTTTATTGACAATATGTTTTCATTTTACCATGACTTGAGCTGCATCCACTGTCAAAGTATTTTTATTTTCCTCAGTGAAAGTCCCGCAGATCTTAAAAATCAATAATGCCAAAAGTGCTGAAGGAATAAGCATTCCAAGTGTATTCCTGGAGCTTTTTGCAATTTCTGCAAGTATGGGCAAGTTATAATGCAAGTTATATGAGCGAATTTCCATTCAGGTAAATAGTCTTCATTTTTTTACTCAATTATTTATTTTGTGAATTCTTTTCCTGAGCAATATATACAAATTTAAATTATTGTGTCCTTAACCTTATTTGGAATATTTTTTAGTAGATATCACTCACTTTAATTCACTTCCAGAATATGAAAGATATTACTCAATGGAGTGCTACTTTTTTGCGTTAAATGAATATTTTTATCCTTAATTTTCCTT
Organism: Sympetrum striolatum; assembly: GCA_947579665.1. Classification (NCBI taxonomy): domain Eukaryota; kingdom Metazoa; phylum Arthropoda; class Insecta; order Odonata; family Libellulidae; genus Sympetrum; species Sympetrum striolatum. Next base: position 74,256,641 of record OX388348.1, read on the forward strand.
TCTACAAAGCATATTAATCTGATTATGGAAATGACGAAGAAAAATGGCTGTATCCGATATTTATCCTTACTTTTTAATTTATGTTTCCCAAACATTCAATGCCAGTGAATGGTTATCTGTTTTATATGGTTTTACAGCACCTTGCTTTTTGTATTTTTACAGTGCATGGGGTGAAGGTCTCTTCTTAGCCCTGCAGACTGCAACTATAGTAGCCATGGTGTTCTTATATGGTGGTGGAAAAGTCAGAAGAGGAGGACGATTAGAAAGTGATGGAAACCCAAACCAAGCTGGCCTTTTCCTAATTTGATACTCGTTTTTTTTTTGTATATCATCATGTCTGGAATCACAACTGTTGAAGTATTAAGGGCATTCCAAGCTGCCAATGTCCCTGTCATACTACGGGGAAAGGTAAAACATAATAATTTAGATATTGTTTAAATGCAAGTTACTAACTTTTCATGCAAATTGCATGGGTTAATCTAAAAATGGAATTATGCTTAATAAATTACATTTGCATACAGCCTTGAAATTCATATAGATTTGCTTATACATACATTTTTTCATTTCTGAAATTATAAAACATTAATATTTGAATTTTTATGCTGTGAAGACTAAATAACTGAGCTTTTTTCTAAGATATCATGTATACTAACCATGCATTTCTTGAAGGATTTGATGTTTTCCCGGTGTAAGTTGCTAAGGAAATGATCTCAGGTAGACAACCAGGTGTCAGTTCTTTGGTATAACCGACCATGCATTTCTTGTTTGAAAATTCTTTCTCTAATGCTTTAATTTTCTTATAATAAAGGAAATGGATGGTTAAAATTAGTAGAGGTTGGTCTTACTTGATGAAAGTTACTTTTTGTGCTCATATTGAGCTACGGCTTTTCCATACACCTTCTTTTTTTTCTAAAGCTGACATTCTTTTGCAGGCACATTCTAACTACAAGCGAGTAGCACTGGACAACTTTCTGCTGTCACATTAGGTGACAGCAGAAAGTTGTCCAGTATTAGTGACTTCTCTTTGCGGGATCATTAGCTCGTATCTTTACTTCCATTCAAGAGACTGGCGATACAACATTGGTCATAACGTATTCAGCTGCTTCATTTGCAAATGGTGTTATCCTTCTTCAGATATTGTACTATGGAAGAAAGAAGCAAGTCAAAACAGAATAGTTGTTACCACCATTAGAAACCAGTTATCTTAGTTAAATGAGAACAGCTGATTGCAAAAGATAGTTCCATTCTGAGCTTTTATTGAAAATTGACTTCAGTTTAGATTTTTATTTAAAATTAATTTTATTTTTGAAAATTGGTTTTTATAAATTACTGTTAACATTTTTTTGATCGAGCTTTACATTTTTATTGAAATTTCAGAATCTATTGATTGCAAAATATAGTTATGTTTCCAAAGAGTTAAAACTCAAGAAAATTATCTATTAACCCTCCAAGGACGAGAATTATTTTTTCTTAAAAATTACCCTAATTTCAGTATGCTGGTAATCAGATGACCTATATTAACAACAGAAAATTATTTTAAAAAAGTTAACAATAATAGGTTCGTTGCAAATGCCCGTTCCCATATGGGCACGTCAGTCCTTCCCACTACTACTATTACGCGCGCCATGATGAAATTTTAAAAAAGCATTTTATTGAAAAAAATCTTATTTATTTCAAAAAAATATTGTATGAAATGGTTTTTCTTGGAAGATATAAGTATTTGTTTTATAATTATTTTGTTAAGTACTTTGTAAAACATTTAACACAGAGCCCAACATCGCACTTATTACGCATTGTTCTCCCACTACTCTCGCACTCTTCATATGCGCAGCGTTTTCCCTTGTTCTGCGGTATGTCACCAATTACACCGCATTGGTGCGATACGATTACGATTACATACGATTAATTGATCATACCATAACTCTTGCGTGGAGCCAGTTTTTGACGTGGAAGCCTTGCTGAGTCGTCCACCGGGTGGTTTTTATTCCGTCTTGTACCGAGTAAAGTACACCTAAGCAATGTCTCATCTAAACTCTAATTTTGTCCTTGGATCTAAGGATTTCCTTTTATTATTATTATTATTCGATTGCAAATAATTTATATAAATCATATCTCACCAATATGCAGTGAATTTACGTGTTCATGAATTTGGTCAGTTCCCCCCATATGCTTATTATACTGGGATATGACGTAGGATTATGGAAGCTGAATAATTTTCTTTTGTTTCCTATAAAACCTTTTAGCTTTCATCAACGGCGTAACTCCATACGCTGTTGAAGCTGCCACAATTACCAAATTGTCCAGCCATTTAGTGATTCCTATTCCTTCACATGTAGAAATAGCTGTGATGCTCTTTCCACTCTCCTCCTCTTTTAGATCATTTTTTGGTGGTAGCGGACAATCTTTCGGAATCCGGTTCTTTCCGATTCACCCACTTCCATTGTAGCCACATCCTTTCAAATGTAGCAATAAATTCTTTCGTGTAAATTATATATTGAGCTAAATAAATTAATGCTATTATATTATTTCACATACCACTTCAAATTATAATAACCGAATCTTATCGATTTACCTCTACTACATCGCTTGCAGCTGTGTCTTCCGTAGTATCTTATCATCTCTTCTTCACAATCTAAGAACTGGGAAGGCACCAAATACTGCAAACATCTCTGTGTAATTATTTTCATCGTAGGCCGGACTTTGTAGAACCCATCGCTTGACTGTATAACTTAGTATTATCCGCTAAGTGTAAAAATTTCATTATTTGGATGAATCAGTCCCTCCTCATCGCTCTACTAACCAAATCAATATGTACATCCTTTTTCGCGTCCCAGTAATATTTTATCCAGGAGAATGTTGTACCCGGATACAATCAAAATGCCAATGATGGCTCGTATCTCCTCTGCTGTAATTTGTGGACTGGGGCAATTAAAAAATCGGGCGTAATTCTCACTTTGTTCCACTATGAATGCGACGAAATCGTCATCGATGAAGAGCTCTAGCAATTAGATGCAGCTAAGTTTAGAGTATGAAAAGTAATCTGCTTCAGAAAAAATTCCCGTACACTCAATGCTGCCCTTTATCCATCTTCTCGGCACAGATTTTTTTGCCCCATCGTCTTCTCCAGCACCGATACTTTCGTTGGTTGCCAACCGAATTTCGGCTTGTGCCCTCATTTGCTTGCCAGTAAAATTGTCAACCAATATTTCCTCATCTTCATGAGCCAATGCTTCATCAGTTAGCTCATTTTCTTCTGTTGGAGAAATGAAGAAATCGGTAACATCTACCTCACTCTCTTCATCCTCGTCAAGGATTCGGAGAGCCTCCTTCAGTAAAGTCGACTCATGAAAAATTATGTTTTTCCTGAATAGAAACTATAACACCTCTAATGATATCGTTTTTATGTGAAGCTAATAAAATTTGAAAGGATTTGTATATCTAGTACAATAATCATTTGCTAATATTTGTTGTTGCCGCTTCTACTATATAAATTTAGGTTTTCCGAGATTTAGTTCATAAATATGCATAATAATTGCCATAGTCTTCTTGTCACAACTTAAAACTAAAATAATTCTTAACTTAATTGCACCAAAAATAATGTATTATGTCGCAAAATATTCTTTTATATACTATATATAGCTCTTTGACAGCCATTAGCAAGGAAATCGCGTAGTAGTGGGAAGGCCTGACGTGCCCATATGGGAACGCAGCAATAAACAACGTTATAACAACAACAAATAACCTCAAACTCTGCTCTATTTAATTTCTTTCGATGATTAGAACATCATACTAAAGGTATACAAGCAAAAGACAACTTTAAATTAAAAACAGTAAAAATTATAAAAATTAGTTGACAGAAGGATCCATCTAAAAATTTCGCTGTTTTTTGAAAAATCACAAGAAATATTTCCCTTGACTTAAATGCACCAAAACTCAAATGAAAGTAAGCTTTGAACCCTCTTAGCTCACAAAATATCGTTTACTGACCATTTTATGACACTCAAGATATTGTTTAGCTACCTAGAGAACCCAGCTGCAGTCCGTTCCCATATGGGAACGTCAGTCCTTTAAGGGTTAATTACATGGAAACAATAAAAATTACATAAGTTGAAGCAATAAAATTTGCATGGTGCCAATTTTGTGAAAAATTTTAAATAATTTTTTAACAATAAAAGTGAATTATTTTTTTATATGTTGATATTTTTCTACACCCATTCAGCGTTCTTCTAACAGTGTAATAGTTGAGTCCCAATGGGAGTTTTATTTATCCACCCTTACTTAATTCTTATCTATTTATGTCGAGAACAAGTTTTTTCTAATCAACCTTGGTCCAGCAATGCAAGTACTCATTAGGGAATGATTTGAATCTTTCATATGCTCTAGATTATTAAATGCATGTTCTCTGGACTCAGCGCATATTGCTCAAGTCATAACTAATAAATGCAAACTAACATCAATTGATTTTAATTAGAAATATTTTTGTCTATATTATGTAATTAATTTGCCAATTTTGCTGAAAATTTTATAATTAATAAATTTGATACGAGAATAGTAGATCACACATTAATTACATTTTTCAGAGATTAAAAGATGACATATTGCTATTTGAGTGGTTGTGCATTTCCCATAGGAATACATTAATCTCATTTAATTAAATTGAAGCTTCAGACAATCGTAGTTCATTACCCTAATTAAAAATAAAATAATTAACCCAAAATTTTTTGCCACCTTAAATCATTTCAAACTTTATTTCTCATCACCTTTTCAATAATATCTCTCCACACAAAGTTTTGCAAAATAATCTTATAATACCTTTGTAGATCTTGCATTCCTTAACAATGTTCTTTAATGTTTATGGTTCAGACATTCCAGTCTTGCATTGTGATTCCTCCAATTCCATGTATAATGTTTAAAAACCCTATTTTCCAGAAAATATACTTTTATATTGAATATATTTTATATGGTTATTTAACCAAAATGTTACCTTATTTAATATTAGACTATTGCTGGAATGACTAGTTAACAATTATGGATGCCTGTAAACAGGGCCGGCTTTATGGGCAGGCGAATAAGGCCTGGGGCCGCCAAATTATTACCTTACAAGATTATTATTATTAATTGACTCTCAAATAACTCACAAAAACATTAGATAGAAAGAATCATAATAATATAAGACAATAATAATATTAAATAAGTCTATTTATGGCCGGAAACCATTTAATTTATTTAATTATACAAATGAAATTAAGGCAACATCTCATAACCCTCCATAACGAATTTTTCTTACCACTCCTGTGACAGTGGAGAACGAAGCTTCTCAAAACTGTAACTGATTAAGACATATTTGCACTCTACGATAGCGCAAGATAGATTTGTTAATCTATCTGTGATTCCCTTCGAAAACAGCATTACCCATACCCTTAACTTTTCCAAACTTATTAACGATTTTGGGGTCAATGGGTCATGGGTTCGATTCCAGAGGGCCCCAAAATCCCGATTTTTCCTGTTTCAATGCATTGCTTTGATTTTCTGGAATTTTAAAAAAATACTTCCTGTATAGGTAGAGAATCTAGGAGCTGATATTTATATTTATGATCTATATAAAAGATAATTGACTTTTACAGAATATGTACTGGGTTCGATGCTAATTTCTGCCCTTTATAATACAAATTTTCGACAAGTTGGGATAATACACACTTAAAGTTTAAGAATTAAAGCAAAATATAAAAATGTTTTCCATTGTAAATCGTATAAAAATTTAGATACATATCCTTGAGATATTCAAAATGAGTACAGATTTGACTAGGTTTACTTGAATATAATAATAATATAACGGCTATATTCGGACGAGATTGAGACTAAAAGTCTCTTCTTCCGTCTAACCCATCATCATACAATACATAAATAATTAATTTAAAGAGATAGTATGGAAAAGACATAAGAAGAATTGTGGATGTAAAAAACCTAGGAAATTCTTGGGGAAAAAAATGTATCCACTGTAGGAAAACACCCACTAAGAAGGGGGGTGTGAAAAACCTGCGCAAACCTACCGAAGGTCATAACTAAAAAGATGGTAAGAATCATGATTACATTTTATAAATACACTATCAATAGGTACAGTCTTTTGCATAAGTCTGTGGACAAGTTCTGTTGCTGCTCTAGCGGCCAAAGAGTGCACTTAAAATTTATGTTGGTACCACGGGAGCGACTCTCCATAAGGTGGGGGTGGGACGGATTTTTTTTGCCGAAGTTTAACAGATGGCCTGTATATTGTAATAGGCGAATATACTATTATATACTAAATATTGTATTTAGCATATTGTAACTACTCTATTACAGTTTAAACCGTTTAAACAAACACTTCATAGTTTCTTTGTTAAATGAATTAAAAAATCAGCGTCAATTTATAATTTCAATTAATTGCAAAACATATGCTGGTTCGATCCCAGGGTAATTCATTTTTTTCGCATCTCTTTTTCGGTCACAAAATTACTGTTTTTAATAAATACTTTATCAATTTCAATGCCACAGTCAGGAATAACTATCTGCTGGTTTTACTTTTCATTTCATTTTGCTGAATAATACATATAATCTTTCGGGTAGAAAAATTATTCGTCGACGGGAATATTTTCCACGCAGTCTCACAAATGAACGCTGCTATTTGAAATCACTTAACTACGTTCTAACGACCGTAGACGAACATCATGCACAGTGGAAATTCAAAATTGGCTGTTTTTCGAGAGGCCTAAACACTTATTCATTGCTACTATTGGCTCCAGTGGCGTCCTTCCCTCGGTGCGGGAAAAGGCTGCGGAGGACAGAACTATGACAAATGAACGCTTGTCATGGCCCTGATTGGTACTATATGATTTGTAGGAAGGAAGGAAAACAGAGGTGGGGGTAAATGTTTTGGAACTTACAGCGAGGGAAGGGAATACTGTGGAATTTCTGGGAACCGGATTCGAATAGAGACAGCGCCTTGCACCATTGGAAAGGACTGGTAAATTTGGTCTCTCGGACCAAATTTCCTTTACAGAGCTTAGAGTAGAACATGTTACATACCAACTCAAATTCTTGGAAATATACCAGACACCTCATGTAGTTTGCCAAAAAAGGAAATTTCAGTACTCCCTGTTTTTTTCGGTCCGGTTCGATTCCGGTCTCTATCACACGAATCACATGGCAAAAACTTGCATAAGACGCTAACCGCTCATAAGACGGATTTCTCCCTAATGCGCCGCATCCCGCCAAGCCCATCTTCCTTAACCTTTGATAAAATATTGTTTAATTTATCCGTATCACCATCCACCGCACTCCTCTCGTGCCTCTTCATTATACCTTATACCATTATTCAATACCTTTTCTATTTTATTTATTTTACCTGTTCTATGTTACTTATCTTTTCTCTAGTTTGTGATTACTAATTTTGCGAAAAGAAAATTAAGTTGGGGAAAACAAAGCAATTTGCATCTCACTCTTGAAGCTCCATGAGATCATCATTCTCGTCTCAAAGCTGAACAGTTGCTTCGCGGGGTTTCCTTTCGTCCCAATCCCTTGTTTTAAACAAATCGAATAAATCGGCACTGCATTTCATTGTTTTGTGTGCTGTTATGCATAGTCTCGGAGAAATCTTGCTTTGTGACGGCCTCTCACGAGAGTTGCATTAGCACTGCAGCTAAAACATTCGTTCCTATTCCCTAATTTTCTATCAAGTAAACATTTGTTCACTGTAGAGTGAAAAGGCCAAATTGAAGTAACAACGGAAGGCGCACTCTTTGTCCAAAAAGAAGACCGATATTAATAATATAACAGGATGATAACCAGTTATCTGTGAAAAATAAAGCAAAAAGAATAACTGTTTTCGGTTTGAGGTTTAGAGTACTTATTTAAACATCATAGCCAATAAAACCTTTCCCTTTTATTTTCCAACATTGCAAGATTGAGGTTGTATAGTGGTTATGATTGGGACCCCTAAGAGGGGTCGGCAATGGTCTTCATTGCCTTCAATTGCATTGCCTTGCCCTAGTGCTATATGACGGCAAGTTACGTATAATGGACAATAAAGGTCTTTATCAAGAATCCTATGCACAGGAGAGAGAAATAAGGAGAAAGATAGTTTGAAGAAAACTACATTAACCAGCGGGTGTCGGTGAGATTGAGTGCTTTATATAGAATGATGTAGAGTCATGAAATAAGTGAGGCCAAGGTGTGTTCACTCACATGATTTCTTTTTCATTTTCCTGACGGAAATGATAGAGAAAACTTTTAAAGGAAAGAAAAGAGACAAACTGACAAAGTGTGTAAAGCTTGTAGGTAGTTTTCTTCTGTTTGCCGAAGATTCTGCAACGTAAAAATGGTTATTGGATAACATTAATAAATATCGCTTAAATTGGATTGAATATAAACAAAGGCGAAACCAAGATGAAGAAGACATAAGGAGAAAAATAAAAATAAAATTAACGCTGGGTAGAGTGGGTACAAATATCATGGCAGTGTGCACAATGGTAATTTGGATTGTGAGATATATATTTAACCCTGATCCGGGCGCGCCGCACACCTCCAGGCAAAAATTGCACGCGCTTTTATGAAGGTGACGGTAAACTACCGTCCGCGCGCCCGGATGAAGGTTAAGAAAGAATTGAAATGGCGAAGAAATCATTCAGAAGAATGAAAATTTTGTTGAAAAGCAAGATAGACGTGAGAATAAAAAAGAGATTGATACAAATTTCTGTATAGTCATAGTATTAGCGAGTCGAGGGACTCTGATTTGGAGAAAAGAAATAGCTGGCGCAGCTTCTAGCCAACAATTTGGTTCTTTATATACCATATTTTAATATTAAAGTATCTTTAATTATCTTTACGTTTTTTGAAAAAACATTTACTTTCTCCGAAGTTAAAATAGTAACGAAGTGGTGCTTATTTTGATTAAGGTTTTCAGCCCTCTCTAATTTTCACAAACATTCCTCGCACCAAAGATTGAAGTCAAGTAGATTATCTTCTTCCCAGTGCCAAACTGTGATGACCATACCTATTGGGTCCCCCACAAAATAAGTAAATGGCTTCGTAATAAAATTATGTGAATGTGACTGGAACGTAATACCGGTACCAAACGGGCTGTGATAAGGAAAACCAGCTGAAATGGATGTTACTGGTTTAGATTCACGAATACTGCGCTCTTAGGCAATGCAAAAGTTTCATCGGAAAAGAAACGACAACGGGATGACAAGCGTTCATTTGTTTGAGTTTTGCCCTTTCTCCGACATTATGTAGTAGAGGCGGTTCGATCGGTTCTAGTGAATAAACAAGGAAGAAGTGGTTGAGCCTCTGGAACAGACGTGTCCAACCTCAAAGCCCATTCGTGTGGCCCGCGTTGCGTAACCGGAAAATAAACGTACGTTGCAACCTCACAGGTAGGGTATCCAAGGTCGAGTATTGAGTACTCAGGCACTCATCATTCAGCACTCAGGCATTTAGTAGCATTTTCCGGGTTATTTGACCGAGTATCGTGTTGAAGTTTCTCTAGTGAAAATTTTTTTACTCCCTGGAAGGCAAAGGTAATCTTGGCCACCGATAAACACATGTCTAAAGAGGCCCTCTCTATGTTTCAATCTCCCCTCACTCTGAGCCTTTCGTGTTGTTTACAATTCTTTGCTTAAATCCCCGACTATCTCTCAAAAAAAATAATCTGCATCTACATCTACATTAATACCCTACAAGCCGCCTTTCGGCGTGTGGCAGGGGGTGTAAACACCTGTTGAATCTAAATTACTTCCTTATTCGATTATTGTCACGTATTGTTCGCGGAAAGAATGAATCTCTAAAACGATTCGTCCTAGCATCTATTTCTCTTAAGTTACGGTCATTATCGGATCGACCGACGTAGCAGGGGGGTTGCATGATACCGATTGTATCTTTGGAAAATGTAGTTTCCCTGAATTTATTAAGCAATCGCAGCCTAGCTTCCAATCTCCTTTCTTTCAAGGATTCCCAACCTACGTCTGAGAGCATTTTTGTAATGCTTGCTTTTTTATCGTAGCATTTCTTAACAAAACGAACCGCTTTACGCTGCACTTTCTCGATTTCGCGAGTACACGTTTCATCCGCCGGATCCCATATACTTGCCGCATATTCCAGAAGGGGTCTGACCAAGGTAAAATAACATCGCTCTCTCACCTTTTCGTCGCATTTACCGACAATACGCTTTACAAAGCCAAGCCTTTTACTTGCTTTGCCGCAGATTTTTCGAATATGCGTGCTCCAATTTAAGTTATTAGTAATGTTGATCCCGAGATATTTAACTGAATCTACTACTTTGATACTAATTCCATTAATTTTGTATGGGTGATTTGGACGCATTTTTTTCTTTTCGAAGAAATTAACTACGGAGCATTTACTTACGTTAATATCTAATTCCCATTTTTCGCACCACCTTTGGATGAGGACTAAATCGTTCGAGAGAGATGTCCGGTCTTCCTCGTTTGTTATTTCCCTATATATAACCGAGTCATCCGCAAATATCCTCACATTACTTACTATCTCGTCACTCACAATAATAGAGGGGAAAAGGGAATACCATTGCTACCAATTATTAATTTTTAAAACTAAACCTTCGGTCGGCAGCAACTCGGCACAATCCGCCTTGTAATTTTATATTGCCTGTCACAGAGTTTTAATCGTCTTGTGGTTACCTGCCCTGCTATACCAGGCCTCACTAGCTGTAAGTTAGAAATCCTTGTAGCTTCAAGTCAGTGATCATCTTTATAAGAAGTGAATCTTTTTAAAAAGGCACCAAACGTCTAATTCAGCCAGGTGCCTGCAGATTTTAATATTAAGAAAAATATTAATCACGCAACGTTTCTGTAAATCATATCGACATAAATTAATTTCGTTTTTATTTAAAGTTCCTTCAGTTGAGGGCCGTTTTTTGGAGATAAAAGTTTTCTTTACTGGGAAGGTCTATTCACCTCGAAAAAGTAAGTCTTTTTCACATTTATAATATAATTATTTTTTAGTAGCCCAGTTTTATTGAGAAATGTCACGAAAATGCCATAATACATTCCTGGTTGATGGGAATTTGATTTTGAGACGGAAAACGTACCTAAAGACATACGCGTAGTCTTTGCGGAGACAGAAAAAGTTGTTAAATTTAACAAAATATTTTTTACTAGAAACAGTGCTCTTCAAAAGCACGAATCCCTTTTATTACGCATATTATTATGAAATTTCTACAAGAAATGTTTGAATTTTAAAAAGTATTTCCTGAAGAAATCGAGTACCTGGGTATATCTGAAAAAAAAAAAAAATTCACCGAGTAAGCGGGTAAAAAATTTGCTCTAAATTTGCTTTAAAATAGCTCCAAATAAAAATCCATTATTTTGGATAAAAGGTTTATTTATATTTTGTTACCGTACATGCAAGGGTTTTGCAATATCATTGCAAATAAGCGAGATATAAGGATTTGAAAAAATAAAAAATCGCATTTTTAAAATTGCTCCAAATAAAAATCCATTAATTTGGATAAAAACTTTATTTATAATTGTTACTGTACATGCAAGGATATTGCGATATCATTGCAAATAAGCGAGGTATAAGGGTTCAAAAATTTCAAAAATTCTAATTTTTAAATTTGCTCGAATTGAAAATTTGAAATTCCGCATAGATGCAACACATAGTGATCATCTCATTGTAACAACGGTTTTCTCTACATCATAGCAAATAACGGAGATATAGGGGTGTAAATATTTATAAAATTCAAATTTTCAAAATGGCTCGAATTGAGAATTTGAAATTTCTCATAGATGCACTACATATTGATCATCTCCTAGTAACAAGGGTTTTCATATATCATTGCAAATAACGGAGATATAGATAGGGGTTTAAATATTTCAAAAAATCTAATTTTTAATATTGCTCGAATTGAGAATTTAAAATTTTGCATACATGCCCTACATAGTGCTCATTTCATAGTAACAATGTTTCCCTACATCATAGCAAACCACGGAGTTATAGGGGTTTAAAAATATCAATAATTCAAAGTTTTAAAATTGCTCGAATTGAGAATTTGAAATTTTACATAGATGGACTACATAACGATCATCTCCCAGTAACAAGCGTTTCCCTATGTCATTGCAAATAACGGAGATATAGGGGTTAAAAATTTCAAAAAATCAAATTTTAAAAATTGCTCGAATTGAGAATTTGAAATTTCTCATAGATGCGCTACATAGTGATCATCTCCCAGTAACAAGGGTAAGGGTATACATAAAAGAACATATAATAAATAATTATATATATAATGAGTATATGAAAATCTATTAATTCTGATGGTAGGTTTATTTATTGTTGTTACTATACATGCAACGGTTTTGCTATATCATTGCAAATATGCGAGATAAAAGCGTTTGAAAATATGAAAAATCGCATTTTTTCAAATTGCTTGAAATTGAAATCCATTAATTCCGATGGTAGGTTCATTTATTGTTGCTACTAGGCGTGCAAGCGTTTTTCGATATTATTGAAACTAAGCGAGATAAAAGCGTTTGAAAATATGAAAAATCGCATGTTTTAAAATCGCTCGAAATCAAAATCCATTAATACTGGTGGTAGGTTTATTTATTGTTAATTCTATACTTGCAAGGGTTTTGCGGTATCATTGCAAATAAGCGAGATGTGAGGTTTTGTGGAAATAAAAAATCGAATTTTTTAAAATTGCTCGAAATCAATATACCTATTAATTCTGATGGTAGGTTTATTTATTGTTGATACTATGCATGCAAAGGTTTTATGATATCATTGCAAATAAGCGAGATATGATGTTTTGAAAAATAAAAAATCGAATTTTTTAAAATAGCTTGAAATCAATATCTATTTATTTTGATGGTAGGTTTATTTATTGCTGTTACTGTACATGCAACCGTTTTGCGATATCATTACAAATAAGCGAGATATGAGGGTTTGAAAAATAAAAAATCGAATGTTTTAAAATTGTTCGAAATCAAAATCCATTAATTCTAGTGGTAGGTTTATTTATTGTTGTTACTAATCATGCTAGGGTTTTGCGATATCATTGTAAATAAGCGAGATATGAGGGTTTGAAAAAATAAAAATCGAATCGACCCTTATATCTCCGTTATTTGCAATGATATAGGAAAATCCTTGCTACTGGGAGATAATCACTATATAGCGCATCTATGTATAATTTCAAATTCTCAATTCGAGCATTTTTTAAAATTTTAATTTTTGAAATATTAAATTCCTTTTATCTCTGTTATTTGCAATGATATAGGGAAACCCTAGCTGCGGTGAGATGATCACTATGTAGCGCATCTATGTATAATTTCAAATTCTCCATTTGAGCAATTCGAGCAAAATTTTAATTTTTGAAATTGTTAAATTTAATTTAATTGTTAATTTGGATTTCTTCTATTTTTTCTTTAATTTTTCGTCATTTTATCGAGAAATGGTCGAAAAAAGCAACGAAAACGGTTAATTTCAGCGAAATTTCAATTTTCTATTTTGTCTTTATTTCTCGACATTTTATTGATATATGATCAAAAAAAGCAACGAAAACGAAGAATTTTAGCGAAATTTCAATTTTTTTCCTCTATTTTTTAATTTTTCGTAATTTTATCGAAATATGATCGAAAAAATCAACATAAATAGATAATATTAGTGAAATTTAAATTTTTTCTTTTATTTTGTCTAAATTTTTCGTCATTTTATCTAGATATAATCGTTAAAAGCAACGAAAACAGATATTTTTGGCGAAATTCTAATTTTTTTCCTGTATTTTGTCTTTAATTTTCATCATTTTATCAAGATATGATCGCAATAGGCAACGAAATTGGATAATTTTAGCGAAATATTTTTTTTCTTTTTATTTTGTCTTTATTTTTTGTCATTTTATCGAGATATGATCGAAGAAAGCAACGAAAACGGATAAATTTAGCGTAATTTCAATCTTTTTTCACTATTTCGTCTTTATCTTTCATCGTTTTATCGACAAATGATCGAAAAAAGCCACAAAAAAAGATAATTCTAGCAAAATTTCAATTTTTTTCCTCTTTTTAGTCTTTATTGTTTGTCATTTTATCGAGATATGATCGAAAAAAGCAACGAAAACGGATAATTTTTGTAAAATATCCAATACTTTCCCCTATTTTTTAAATTTTCTGTCATTTTAACGAGATATGATCGAAAAAAGCGACGAAAACGGATAATATTAGCGAAACTACAACCTTTTTTCTCTATTTCGTCTTCATCTTTCGTCATTTTATGGAGATATGATCGAAAAAAGCAACGAAAACGGATAATTTTAGCGAAATTTCAAATTCTTTCCTCTATTTTTTTAATTTTTCGTCATTTTATCGAGGTTTGATCGAAAAAAGCAACAGAAACAAATAATTCTAGCAAAATTACAATTTTTCTCCTGTATTTTGCTTTAATTTTCGTCATTATATCAAGATATGATCGAAAACAGCAACGAAAACGGAATATCTTACCGAAATTAAAATTTTTTTGACTATTTTTTCGTGATTTAATCGAGATATGATCGAAACTAGGAACTGAAACGCATATTTTTTGCGAAATTTCAAATTTTCTACTCTATATCGACTTAATTTTCGTCATTTGATAGGGATATGATCGAAAAATGCTACGAAAACAGATAATTTTAGCAATATTTATATCTTTTTTCCCTATTTCGTCTTTATCTTTCGTTATTTTATCGAGATATGATCGTAAAAAGCAACGAAAACGGATAATATCAGCGAAATTTCAATCATTTTTCTATATTTCGTTTTTATTTTTCCTCATTTTATCGAGATATGAACGAAAAAAGCAACAGAAACTAATAATTTTCCCAAAATTTCAATTTTTCTCCTGTATTTTGCTTTAATTTTCGTCATTATATCAAGATATGATCGAAAACAGCAACGAAAACGGAATATCTTACCGAAATTAAAATTTTTTTGACTATTTTTTCGTGATTTAATCGAGATATGATCGAAACTAGCAACTGAAACGCATATTTTTTGCGAAATTTCAAATTTTCTACTCTATATCGACTTAATTTTCGTCATTTGATAGGGATATGATCGAAAAATGCTACGAAAACAGATAATTTTAGCAATATTTATATCTTTTTTCCCTATTTCGTCTTTATATTTCGTTATTTTATCGAGATATGATCGTAAAAAGCAACGAAAACTAATAATTTTCGCAAAATTTCAATTTTTCTCTTCAATTTTCTGTTAATTTTCGTCATTTTAACGAGATATGATCGAATAAAGCAATGAAAATTGATAATTTTAGCGAAATTTCAATCATTTTTCTCTATTTCTTCTTTATCTTTCGTCATTTTATGGAGATATGATCGAAAAAAGCAACAAAAACGGAAAATTTTAGCGAAATTTCAAATTCTTTCCTCTATTTTTTAAAATTTTTCCTCATTTTATCGAGGTTTGATCGAAAAAAGCAACGAAAAGGGATATTTTAGCGAAATTTAATTTTTCGTTTTTATTTTTTAACATTTTATCGAGATATGATCGAAAAAAGCAACAGATACAAATAATTCTAGCAAAATTTCAATATTTCTCCTCTATTTTGTATTAATTTTTGTCATTTTAACGAGATATGATCGAACAAAATAACGAAAACGGATAATTTTAGCGAAATTTCAATGTTTTTTCTGTATTTCGTTTTTATTTTTCGTCATTTAATCTAGATATGATCGAAAAACGCAACAGAAACAAATAAATCTAGCAAAATTATAATTTTTCTCCACTATTTTGTATTCATTTTCGTCATTTTAACGAGATATGAAAGCAAAGATAATTGATAATTTTAGCGAAATTTCATTTTCTTTCCTGTATTTTGCTTTAATTTTCGTAATTATAGCGTGATATGATCGAAAAAAGCAACGAAAACGGAATAACTAAGCGACATTTCAATTTTTTTGACTTTTTTATCGTGATTTTATCGAGATATGATCGAAACAAGCAACTAAAACGCATAATTTTAGTTACATTTCAAATTTTCTACCCTATTTTGCATTACTTTTCGTCATTTTATAGAGATATGATCGAAAAATGCAACGAAAACATATAATTTTAGCGAAATTTCATTAACATTTAAAATTTAATTTCAACTCTAGAAATAAACTCCGTAATGATTTCATTTTATAGGATTTTCGAAATTTTGAACAATCATTCTATTTTTTATGGGTCAATATGGTCTGAAAGCTATATATAACCCGAGGATTAAGACCCAACGTCGATGACTGGAGGGGTGAATCCCAATGTCATTGACCCGAAGTCGAATACCTGAGGTCGATGACCCGAGGTCTATGACTCGAGGTCGATGACCTGAGATCGGTGACCCGAGGTCGATGACTCGAGGTCGATGACCCGAGATCGGTGACACGAGGTCGATGACCCGAGGTCAATGACCCGAGGTCGTTGACCTGAGGTCGATGACCCTAGTTTGATGACCAGAGGTCACTGATGACACGTGGTCGATGACCCACGGTCGATGACAAGAAGTCAATGACTAGAGGTCGATGACCCAAATTCGATGACCAGAGGTCGGTGACCTAAGGTCGATGACCCGAGGTTGTTGACTTGAGGTCTACGATCTGAGGTCGAATACATGAGGTCAATGACCTGAGGTCGATAACCTGAGGTCGATGACCTGGGGTCGATGACCTGGGGTCGATGACCCGAGGTCGATGACCCGAGGTCGATGAACCGAGGTCGATGACCCAAGGTCAATGTCCAGAGGTTGATGACAAAAAATCCGAGTGGGCAACTCCGGGAAGTCATCCTCTAAGGGAGGATGACCCCGGGAGTTGAATCCCGGAGGTCGACTCCGGGTGGAAAACTCCGTTAGGTCCACTCCGGGAGGTCGACTCCGGGAGGTTGACTCCGCGATGTCGATTATTATCAGTTCTGCGATGTCGATTCGGATAGATCAACTCGGAGTGGTCGAATACCGGGAGGACGAATATCGGTGTGTCACTCCAGACCTTTCAAGGTCAGATTTTTGTACAATTTACCGAAATTTCGCCTCAAATTAGGCATTTTAACGAAATTTGACTGTTTTATGACCATTTTGCAAAAAAATCGAAAAACCTAATCGAATTTGGTTAAGTTTTGAAGATCTTAACAAGAATTTTACAAGGTTTGACAACAAATTTAATTTTTATCTTTTAATTTAAGGTTTAATCGGCGAAAAGGGGGCATTTTTGGAATTGTTTCAATTCGTTGAAGTGAATTGTTCTAAAATTCGAAAAATACTATTTGGAATTTTGACTCCTTATAATCTATTCAAAATCAGGCAGAATCTGAGATAAAAATTAGATTTTCCGTATCAATTTACAGGAAAATCCGAATAAATGGGCAATTTTTCATACTTTTCCTTGCTCCTATTCTTAATCTAATCAAATTTGGATTCCTGTTGAATATATTAAAGAGATTTTTCAAAGTTGTTTAGCACAAAATAAATGTTATTAATGTAATCTATAAAAACTTCAAAAACTCGGTAAAATTTCAGGTGTTTGGCCATATTTTGCTGAAAAGAGAGCAAAAATAGTCAACTTTGATTTCAATTTTATTTTCTTGACGAGATCTATCCATAATTAGTAGAAATATATTATTATTTTTAGCAGATAACTCAAAGAACGTCGAGAACTCGAAAAATATTGGTGAAATTTCAAGTTTTTTCCCATGTTTTTCTATAAATGGAAGGAATCTAGTCAACATTGGATTCATATTATTGCTTTTGAAGAGATCTAAAAAAAGCAAAAAAGCGATTCAATTTTTCGATGCAGTTTACCCATAAAAGTATAAAACTCGAAAACATTTTGTGAAATTTCAGGTTTTTGCAATATTATTCTAAAGATTTGCCATAACTACTAAACATTTGACTTATTTGAAAGTTTTTTAACAGGATCTGTCCAAATAGAGAAGAAATATAAAATTTTTTCAGCGGTTAACACAAAAAACGTCGAAATATCGAAGACATTGGTGAAATTTCAGTTTTTTCACATATTTCGTTCAAAATTGAGAAACACTAGTTGGCGTTGGATTAGGTTTAATGCAATTGCAGAGACCTATACAAATGTTTTAGAAATATTTCATTTTTTAGAGCAGTTAACCCAAAAAAACGTCGAAAACTCGAAAATATCTGTGTAATTTCAGGTTTTTTCCATATTTTGCAAAATATTGACCAAAAATAGTAAACTTTGTATTCATTTTAATTTTTTTGACGAGATCTATCCAAAGTTAGAGGAAATTTTCAATTTTTATTAGCAGTAAACCCAAAAAACGTCAAAAACACGAAAAATATAGGTGAAATTTCAGGTTTTCTGCAATTATTAGACAATTATTGAGCGAAACTAGTGACTATCGATTTATCTTAATTTTTTTGTCGATATCTATTCAAATTCAGAAGAAATGGCCGAATTCTTGTAGCAATAAACCCAAAAAACGTCGAAATCTCAAAAAGTATCGGTGAAATTCCATTTTGTTTAGCATTTTTTGTTCAAAATTGAGCAAAATTAGTTCTTGATAAATTGATTTTAATATCTTAGATGAAATCTATCAAAATTATGTAGAAATTTCAAATTTTTCGTTCTAGTAAACCAAAATAAAGTCAAAAACTCGAAAACTATCGTTGAAATTACAGGTTTTTCGTAATATTTTGCTAAAAATTGATGGAATCTAGTCAACATTAGATTCGTTTTCATGCCTTTTAAGAGGTTTATACAAATTCAGTGGAATGATTCAATTCTTCCTGGCGGTAAATCAAAAAAAAAAAACTTCGAAAACTTGAAAAATATAGGTGAAATTTCAGGTTTTTGCACATATTTTGATAAGAAAGGAGAAAAATAGTTAACCATGGATTCGTATTAATGGCTTCGACGATATATATCCAAATTCTTTGCAAATATTCAATATTTCTTTGCAGTTAACCCAAGAAACGTCGAATTCTCGAAAATTATCGTTGAAATTACAGGTTTTTCGCAATATTTTGCTAAAAATTGAAGGAATCTAGTCAACGTTGGATTCGTATTAATGCTTTTGAAGAAATCTATACAAATTCGTTGGAAATATTCAATTTTTCGATGCAGTTAACCCAAGAAACGTCGAAAACTCGAACAAATCGGTGTAATTTTAGGTTTTTGGCATATTTTGCTAAACATTGAAAAAAGACTAGTCAACTTTGTGCTCGTTTTAATTTTTTTTGACGAGATCAATCAAAATTTAGGGGAAATTTTCAATTTTCTTAGCAGTAAACCCAAAAAACGTCGAAACACGAAAAATATCGGTGAAAATTAAGGTTTTTGGCCATATTTTGCTAAACATTTAAGTAATCTAGATAAAATTAAAATACTATTAATGCCTTTGATGAGATATATACTAATTCTTTAGATCCATTCAGCTTCTCCTAGTGGATAACCCAAAAAACGTCGAAAACTCGAAAAATATAGGTGAATTTAAAGTTTTTTTTGCCATATTTTGCTAAATATTGAACAAAACTAGTCATATTGGGACTCTATTTAAAGGTTTTGACAAGATATTTCCATATTCAGCAGGAAATATATATTTTTATATTTAGCAGATAACTCAAAAAACGTCGAGAAATCGAACAATATCGGTAAATTTTAAGGTTTTTGGTCATATTTTGCTAATGCTTTAGGAAAACAAGTCTACTTGAAATTCAATTTAAAGGTTCTGACAAGATCTATCCATATTCATCAGAAATATTAAATTTTCCGTAGCAATAAAAAAAAAAGTCGAAAACTCGAAAAAATCGGTGAAATTTCAAGTTTAAGGCCATATTTTGCGAAAAATTGAAGGAATTTAGTCAACATTAGGTTCGTCTTAATGTATTTAAAGAGGTCTACACAAATTCATTAGAAGCATTCCATTTTTCGTTGCAGTTAACCCAAAAATCGTCGAAAAATCGAAGAATATAGGCGAAATTTCAGGTTTTCTCCTATATTTTGCTAAATATTGATCAAAACTGGTCAACTTGGGACTCAATTTAAAGGTTTAGACAAAATCTATTTAAATACAGCAGAAATATATATTTTTATTTTTAGCAGATAACTCAAAAAAGGTGGAGAACTCGAAAAATATTGGTAAATTTTATGGTTTATTTTATGGTATGGTTTATTGGTTTATTTTATGGTTTATTTTGCTCAAACTTGAGCAAAATTAGTCAACATGGGACTCAATTTAAAGGTTTTTACAAGATCTATCCATATAAGGTAGAAATATTCAATTTTTCGTAGCAATTAAAACAAAAAACGTAAAAAACTCGAAAACATTCTGTAAAATTTCAGGTTTTTTGCAATATTATGCTAAATATTTGCCAAAACTAATAAACTTTTGACTTATTTGAAAGTTTTTTAATAAAATATATCCAAATAAAGAAAAAATATTCAATTTTTCCAGCGGTTAACAAAAAACACGTCGAAATCTCGAAATAAATTGGTGAAATGTTATTTTTTCACCTATTTCGTTCAAAATTGAGCAAAACTAGTGAAAGTTGCAATAACATTAATACTTTTGAAGAGAACTATATAAATTCGTTAGATATATTCCATTTATCGAATCTGTTAAACCAAAAAACGTCGAAAATTCGAAAATATTGGTGTAATTTCAGGTTTTTTCCATATTTTGCTAAATATTGAGCAATAATAGAAAATGTATTTCTCATTTCAATTTTTTCGACGAGATCTATCCAAATTTTGAGGAAATTTTCAATTTATCTTAGCAGTAAACCAAAAAAACCTTGAAAACACGAAAAAAATGTGAAATTTCATGTTTTTTGCAAATATTTGACAATTATTGAGCGAAACTAGTTAGTATCGATTCATCTTAATTATGTTTTCGATATCTATCCGAATTTATAAGAAATTGTCGATTTCTTGTAGCAATTAACCCAAAAAACGTTGAAATCTCGAAAAATATCAGTGAAATTTCAGTTTTTTTGCATATTTTTATAACTTGACCCGAGGTAAATGACGCGAGGGCGAAGACCCGAAGTCGATGACACGTTGTCGATGACCCAAAGTCGATGACCTGAGGTCAATGACCCGAGATCGATGACCAGAGGTCAATGATCCGAGGTCAAAGACCCGAGGTCGATCATCCAAGGTCATTGACCTGAGGTCCATGACCAAAGGTCAATGACCTGACTTTGATGACCCAAGTTCAATGACCCGAGGTCAATGACCTGAGATCAATGACCCGAGGTCGATCAACAGAGGTCAATGACCTGAGGTCCATGACCCGAGGTGGATGACCTGAGGTCCATGACCCGAGGTCGATGACCCTGGGTCGAATGCACGAGGTCAATGACCAGAGGTCGATGACCCGAGGTCAATGACCCGCGGTCAATGAACCGAGTTCGATAACCCGAGGTCAATGACCAGAGGTTGATGACAAATAGTCGTTGATCCGAGGTCGACTCCGGTCGGACAACTCCGGGAGGTCGACTCCGGGAGGTTGACTCCGGAAGGTCTACTCCGGGTGGTCGACTCCGGAAGGTCGACTCCGGGAGGTCGACTCCGGGAGGTCGAATCAGGGAGGTCGACTCCGGGAGGTCGTATCCGGGAGGTGACTTTGGGAGGTCTACTCTGGAAGGTCTACTCCGGGAGGTCGACTCTGGGAGGTCGACTCCGGGAGGTCGACTCCAGGAGGTCGAATCAGGGAGGTCAACTCCGGGAGGTCGACAGCAGGATGTCAACTCCGGGAGGTCGACCCCGGGAGGTCAACTCTGGTAGGTCGACTCCGGGAGGTCGACTTTGTTAGGTCGACTCCGGGAGGTCGACTCTGGGAGGTCGACTCCGCGATGTTGATTACTGGAGTTCAATTCCAAGAGGTCAGTTCTGCGATGTCGATTCGGATAGATCAACTCGGAGTGGTCGAATACCGGGAGGACGAATATCGGTGTGTCACTCCAGACCTTTCAAGGTCAGATTTTTGTACAATTTACCGAAATTTCGCCTCAAATTAGGCATTTTAACGAAATTTGACTGTTTTATGACCATTTTGCAAAAAAATCGAAAAACCTAATCGAATTTGGTTAAGTTTTGAAGATCTTAACAAGAATTTTACAAGGTTTGACAACAAATTTAATTTTTATCTTTTAATTTAAGGTTTAATCGGCGAAAAGGGGGCATTTTTTGGAATTGTTTCAATTCGTTGAAGTGAATTGTTCTAAAATTCGAAAAATACTATTTGGAATTTTGACTCCTTATAATCTATTCAAAATCAGGCAGAATCTGAGATAAAAATTAGATTTTCCGTATCAATTTACAGGAAAATCCGAATAAATGGGCAATTTTTCATACTTTTCCTTGCTCCTATTCTTAATCTAATCAAATTTGGATTCCTGTTGAATATATTAAAGAGATTTTTCAAAGTTGTTTAGCACAAAATAAATGTTATTAATGTAATCTATAAAAACTTCAAAAACTCGGTAAAATTTCAGGTGTTTGGCCATATTTTGCTGAAAAGAGAGCAAAAATAGTCAACTTTGATTTCAATTTTATTTTCTTGACGAGATCTATCCATAATTAGTAGAAATATATTATTATTTTTAGCAGATAACTCAAAGAACGTCGAGAACTCGAAAAATATTGGTGAAATTTCAAGTTTTTTCCCATGTTTTTCTATAAATGGAAGGAATCTAGTCAACATTGGATTCATATTATTGGTTTTGAAGAGATCTAAAAAAAGCAAAAAAGCGATTCAATTTTTCGATGCAGTTTACCCATAAAAGTATAAAACTCGAAAACATTTTGTGAAATTTCAGGTTTTTGCAATATTATTCTAAAGATTTGCCATAACTACTAAACATTTGACTTATTTGAAAGTTTTTTAACAGGATCTGTCCAAATAGAGAAGAAATATAAAATTTTTTCAGCGGTTAACACAAAAAACGTCGAAATATCGAAGACATTGGTGAAATTTCAGTTTTTTCACATATTTCGTTCAAAATTGAGAAACACTAGTTGGCGTTGGATTAGGTTTAATGCAATTGCAGAGACCTATACAAATGTTTTAGAAATATTTCATTTTTTAGAGCAGTTAACCCAAAAAACGTCGAAAACTCGAAAATATCTGTGTAATTTCAGGTTTTTTCCATATTTTGCAAAATATTGACCAAAAATAGTAAACTTTGTATTCATTTTAATTTTTTTGACGAGATCTATCCAAAGTTAGAGGAAATTTTCAATTTTTATTAGCAGTAAACCCAAAAAACGTCAAAAACACGAAAAATATAGGTGAAATTTCAGGTTTTCTCCAATTATTAGACAATTATTGAGCGAAACTAGTGACTATCGATTTATCTTAATTTTTTTGTCGATATCTATTCAAATTCAGAAGAAATGGTCGAATTCTTGTAGCAATAAACCCAAAAAACGTCGAAATCTCAAAAAGTATCGGTGAAATTCCATTTTGTTTAGCATTTTTTGTTCAAAATTGAGCAAAATTAGTTCTTGATAAATTGATTTTAATATCTTAGATGAAATCTATCAAAATTATGTAGAAATTTCAAATTTTTCGTTCTAGTAAACCAAAATAAAGTCAAAAACTCGAAAACTATCGTTGAAATTACAGGTTTTTCGTAATATTTTGCTAAAAATTGATGGAATCTAGTCAACATTAGATTCGTTTTCATGCCTTTTAAGAGGTTTATACAAATTCAGTGGAATGATTCAATTCTTCCTGGCGGTAAATCAAAAAAAAAAAACTTCGAAAACTTGAAAAATATAGGTGAAATTTCAGGTTTTTGCACATATTTTGATAAGAAAGGAGAAAAATAGTTAACCATGGATTCGTATTAATGGCTTCGACGATATATATCCAAATTCTTTGCAAATATTCAATATTTCTTTGCAGTTAACCCAAGAAACGTCGAATTCTCGAAAATTATCGTTGAAATTACAGGTTTTTTCGCAATATTTTGCTAAAAATTGAAGGAATCTAGTCAACGTTGGATTCGTATTAATGCTTTTGAAGAAATCTATACAAATTCGTTGGAAATATTCAATTTTTCGATGCAGTTAACCCAAGAAACGTCGAAAACTCGAACAAATCGGTGTAATTTTAGGTTTTTGGCATATTTTGCTAAACATTGAAAAAAGACTAGTCAACTTTGTGCTCGTTTTAATTTTTTTTTGACGAGATCAATCAAAATTTAGGGGAAATTTTCAATTTTCTTAGCAGTAAACCCAAAAAACGTCGAAACACGAAAAATATCGGTGAAAATTAAGGTTTTTGGCCATATTTTGCTAAACATTTAAGTAATCTAGATAAAATTAAAATACTATTAATGCCTTTGATGAGATATATACTAATTCTTTAGATCCATTCAGCTTCTCCTAGTGGATAACCCAAAAAACGTCGAAAACTCGAAAAATATAGGTGAATTTAAAGTTTTTTTTGCCATATTTTGCTAAATATTGAACAAAACTAGTCATATTGGGACTCTATTTAAAGGTTTTGACAAGATATTTCCATATTCAGCAGGAAATATATATTTTTATATTTAGCAGATAACTCAAAAAACGTCGAGAAATCGAACAATATCGGTAAATTTTAAGGTTTTTGGTCATATTTTGCTAATGCTTTAGGAAAACAAGTCTACTTGAAATTCAATTTAAAGGTTCTGACAAGATCTATCCATATTCATCAGAAATATTAAATTTTCCGTAGCAATAAAAAAAAAAGTCGAAAACTCGAAAAAATCGGTGAAATTTCAAGTTTAAGGCCATATTTTGCGAAAAATTGAAGGAATTAAGTCAACATTAGGTTCGTCTTAATGTATTTAAAGAGGTCTACACAAATTCATTAGAAGCATTCCATTTTTCGTTGCAGTTAACCCAAAAATCGTCGAAAAATCGAAGAATATAGGCGAAATTTCAGGTTTTCTCCTATATTTTGCTAAATATTGATCAAAACTGGTCAACTTGGGACTCAATTTAAAGGTTTAGACAAAATCTATTTAAATACAGCAGAAATATATATTTTTATTTTTTAGCAGATAACTCAAAAAAGGTGGAGAACTCGAAAAATATTGGTAAATTTTATGGTTTATTTTATGGTATGGTTTATTGGTTTATTTTATGGTTTATTTTGCTCAAACTTGAGCAAAATTAGTCAACATGGGACTCAATTTAAAGGTTTTTACAAGATCTATCCATATAAGGTAGAAATATTCAATTTTTCGTAGCAATTAAAAGCAAAAAACGTAAAAAACTCGAAAACATTCTGTAAAATTTCAGGTTTTTTGCAATATTATGCTAAATATTTGCCAAAACTAATAAACTTTTGACTTATTTGAAAGTTTTTTAATAAAATATATCCAAATAAAGAAAAAATATTCAATTTTTCCAGCGGTTAACAAAAAACACGTCGAAATCTCGAAATAAATTGGTGAAATGTTATTTTTTCACCTATTTCGTTCAAAATTGAGCAAAACTAGTGAAAGTTGCAATAACATTAATACTTTTGAAGAGAACTATATAAATTCGTTAGATATATTCCATTTATCGAATCTGTTAAACCAAAAAACGTCGAAAATTCGAAAATATTGGTGTAATTTCAGGTTTTTTCCATATTTTGCTAAATATTGAGCAATAATAGAAAATGTATTTCTCATTTCAATTTTTTCGACGAGATCTATCCAAATTTTGAGGAAATTTTCAATTTATCTTAGCAGTAAACCAAAAAAACCTTGAAAACACGAAAAAAATGTGAAATTTCATGTTTTTTGCAAATATTTGACAATTATTGAGCGAAACTAGTTAGTATCGATTCATCTTAATTATGTTTTCGATATCTATCCGAATTTATAAGAAATTGTCGATTTCTTGTAGCAATTAACCCAAAAAACGTTGAAATCTCGAAAAATATCAGTGAAATTTCAGTTTTTTTGCATATTTTTATAACTTGACCCGAGGTAAATGACGCGAGGGCGAAGACCCGAAGTCGATGACACGTTATCGATGACCCAAAGTCGATGACCTGAGGTCAATGACCCGAGATCGATGACCAGAGGTCAATGACCCGAGGTCAAAGACCCGAGGTCGATCATCCAAGGTCATTGACCTGAGGTCCATGACCAAAGGTCAATGACCTGACTTTGATGACCCAAGTTCAATGACCCGAGGTCAATGACCTGAGATCAATGACCCGAGGTCGATCAACAGAGGTCAATGACCTGAGGTCCATGACCCGAGGTCGATGACCCTGGGTCGAATGCACGAGGTCAATGACCAGAGGTCGATGACCCGAGGTCAATGACCCGCGGTCAATGAACCGAGTTCGATAACCCGAGGTCAATGACCAGAGGTTGATGACAAATAGTCGTTGATCCGAGGTCGACTCCGGTCGGACAACTCCGGGAGGTCGACTCCGGGAGGTTGACTCCGGAAGGTCTACTCCGGGTGGTCGACTCCGGAAGGTCGACTCCGGGAGGTCGACTCCGGGAGGTCGAATCAGGGAGGTCGACTCCGGGAGGTCGTATCCGGGAGGTGACTTTGGGAGGTCTACTCTGGAAGGTCTACTCCGGGAGGTCGACTCTGGGAGGTCGACTCCGGGAGGTCGACTCCAGGAGGTCGAATCAGGGAGGTCAACTCCGGGAGGTCGACAGCAGGATGTCAACTCCGGGAGGTCGACCCCGGGAGGTCAACTCTGGTAGGTCGACTCCGGGAGGTCGACTTTGTTAGGTCGACTCCGGGAGGTCGACTCTGGGAGGTCGACTCCGCGATGTTGATTACTGGAGTTCAATTCCAAGAGGTCAGTTCTGCGATGTCGATTCGGATAGATCAACTCGGAGTGGTCGAATACCGGGAGGACGAATATCGGTGTGTCACTCCAGACCTTTCAAGGTCAGATTTTTGTACAATTTACCGAAATTTCGCCTCAAATTAGGCATTTTAACGAAATTTGACTGTTTTATGACCATTTTGCAAAAAAATCGAAAAACCTAATCGAATTTGGTTAAGTTTTGAAGATCTTAACAAGAATTTTACAAGGTTTGACAACAAATTTAATTTTTATCTTTTAATTTAAGGTTTAATCGGCGAAAAGGGGGCATTTTTTGGAATTGTTTCAATTCGTTGAAGTGAATTGTTCTAAAATTCGAAAAATACTATTTGGAATTTTGACTCCTTATAATCTATTCAAAATCAGGCAGAATCTGAGATAAAAATTAGATTTTCCGTATCAATTTACAGGAAAATCCGTATAAATGGGCAATTTTTCATACTTTTCCTTGCTCCTATTCTTAATCTAATCAAATTTTGATTCCTGTTGAATATATTAAAGAGAATTTTCAGAGTTGTTTAGCTAAAAATAAATGTTATTAATGTGTCTATCAAAACTTCAAAAACTTGGTAAAAGTTCAGGTGTTTGGCCATATTATGCTGAAAAGAGAGAAAAAACTAGTCAACTTTGATTTCAATTTTAATTTCTTGACGAGATCTATCCATAATTAGTAGAAATATATTATTATTTTTAGCAGATAACTCAAAAAACGTCGAGGACTCGAAAAATATTGGTGAAATTTCAAGTTTTTTTCCATATTTTTCTAAAAATTGAAGGATTCTAAACAACATTGGATTCATATTATTGCTTTTGATGAGATCTAAAAAAAGCAAAAAAGCGATTCAATTTTTCGATGCAATTTACCCATAAAAGTCGAAAACTCGAAAACATTTTGTGAAATTTCAGGTTTTTTGCAATATTATTCTAAATATTTGCCATAACTACTAAACTTTTGACTTATTTGAAAGTTTTTTTAACAGGATCTATCCAAATAGAGAAGAAATATGAAATTTTTTCAGCGGTTAACACAAAAAACGTCGAAATATCGAAAACATTTGTGAAAAATCAGTTTTTTCACATATTTCGTTCAAAATTGAGAAACACTAGTTGGCGTTGGATTAGGTTTAATGTAATTGCAGAGACCTATACAAATATTTTAGATATATTTAATTTTTTAGAGCTGTTAACCCAAAAAACGTCGAAAACTCGAAAATATCTGTGTAATTTCAGGTTTTTTCCATATTTTGCAAAATATTGACCAAAAATAGTAAACTTTGTATTCATTTTAATTTTTTTGACAAGATCTATCCAAAGTTAGAGGAAATTTTCAATTTTTATTAGCAGTAAACCCAAAAAACGTCGAAAACACGAAAAATATAGGTGAAATTTCAGGTTTTCTGCAATTATTAGACAATTATTGAGCGAAACTAGTGACTATCGATTTATCTTAATTTTTTTGTCGATATCTATTCAAATTTAGAAGAAATGGTCGATTTCTTGTAGCAATAAACCCAAAAAACGTCGAAATCTCAAAAAATATCAGTGAAATTCCATTTTGTTTAGCATATCTTGTTCAAAATTGAGCAAAATTAGTTCTTGATAAATTGATTTTAATATCTTAGATGAAATCTATCAAAATAATGTAGAAATTTTAAATTTTTCGTTCTAGTAAACCAAAATAAAGTCAAAAACTCGAAAACTATCGTTGAAATTATAGGTTTTTCGTAATATTTTGCTAAAAATTGAAGAAATGTAGTCAACAATAGATTCGTTTTCATGCCTTTAAAGAGGTTTATACAAATTCAGTGGAATCATTCAATTCTTCCTAGCGGTAAATAAAAAAAAAACTTCGAAAACTTGAAAAATTTCGGTGAAATTTCAGGTTTTTGCACATTTTTTGATAAAAAAGGAGAAAAAATAGTTATCCATGGATTCATATTCATGCATTCGACGATATATATCAAAATTCTTTGCAAATATTCAATATTTCTTTGCAGTTAACCCAAGAAACGTCGAATTCTCGAAAATTATCGTTGATATTACAGGTTTTTTCGCAATATTTTGCTAAAAATTGAAGGAATCTAGTCAGCATTGGATTCGTATTAATGCTTTTGAAGAAATCTATGCAAATTCGTTGGAAATATTCAATTTTTCGATGCAGTTAACCCAAGAAAGGTCGAAAACTCGAACAAATCGGTGTAATTTCAGGTTTTTGGCATATTTTGCTAAACATTGAAAAAAAAACTAGTCAACTATGTGCTCGTTTTAATTTTTTTCGACGACATGTATCCAAATTTAAATGAAATTTTCAATTTTTCTTAGCAGTAAACCCAAAAAACGTCGAAACACGAAAAATATCGGTGAAAATTAAGGTTTTTGGCCATATATTGCTAAACATTTAAGTAATCTAGACAAAATTAAAATACTTTTAATGCCTTTGATGAGATATATACTATTTCATTAGATCCATTCAGCTTCTCCTTTTGGATATTCCAAAAAACGTCGAAAACTCGAAAAATATAGGTGAAATTAAAGTTTTTTGCCATATTTTGCTAAATATTGACCAAAACTAGTCATATTGGGACTCCATTTATAGGTTTTGACAAGATATTTCCATATTCAGCAGGAAATATATATTTTTATATTTAGCAGATAACTCAAAAAACGTCGAGAAATCGAACAAAATCGGTAAATTTTAAGGTTTTTGGTCAGATTTTGCTAATGCTTTAGAAAAACAAGTCTACTTGAAATTCAATTTAAAGGTTCTGACAAGATCTATCCATATTCATCCGAAATATTAAACTTTCCGTAGCTATTTAAAAAAAAACGTCGAAAACTCGAAAAAAATCAGTGAAATTTCAAGTTTAAGGCCATATTTTGCGAAAAATTGAAGGAATTTTGTCAACATTAGGTTCGTCTTAATGCATTTAAAGAGTTCTACACAAATTCATTAGAAGCATTCCATTTTTCGTTGCAGTTAACCCAAAAAACGTCGAAAATTCGAAAAATATAGGCGAAATTTCAGGTTTTCTCCTATTTTTTGCTAAATATCGATCAAAACTGGTCAACTTGGGACTCAATTTAAAGGTTTTGACAAGATCTATCGAAATTCAGCAGAAATTTATATTTTTATATTTAGCAGATAACTCAAAAAAGGTGGAGAACTCGAAAAACATTGGTAAATTTTATGGTTTTTGGTCATATTTTGCTCAAACTTGAGCAAAATTAGTCAACTTGGGACTTAATTTAAAGGTTTTTACAAGATCTATCCACATAAGGTAGAAATATTCAATTTTTCGTAGCAATTAAAACAAAAAACGTAAAAAAATCGAAAACATTCTGTAAAATTTCAGGTTTTTCGCAATATTATGCTAAACATTTGCCAAAACTAATAAACTTTTGACTTATTTGAAAGTTTTTTAATAAAATCTATCCAAATAAAGAAAAAATATTCAATTTTTCCAGCGGTTAAACAAAAACACGTCGAAATCTAGAAATAAATTGGTGAAATTTTAGTTTTTTCACCTATTTCGTTCAAAATTGAGCAAAACTAGTGAACGTTGCAATAATTGTAATGCTTTTGAAGAGAACTATAAATATTCGTTAGAAATATTCCATTTATCGAATCTGTTACACCAAAAAACGTCGAAAATTCGAAAATATTGGTGTAATTTCAGGTTTTTTCCATATTTTGCTAAATATTGAGCAATAATAGTAAATTTTTTTCTCATTTTAATTTTTTCGACGAGATCTATCCAAATTTTGAGGGAATTTTCAATTTTTCTTTGCAGTAAACCAAAAAAACCTTGAAAACACGAAGAAAAAATGTGAAATTTCATGTTTTTTGCAAATATTTGACAATTATTGAGCGAAACTAGTTAGTATCGATTCATCTTAATTATGTTTTCGATATCTATCCGAATTTAGAAGAAATTGTCGATTTCTTGTAGCAATTAACCCAAAAAACGTTTAAATCTCGAAAAATATCAGTGAAATTTCAGTTTTTTTGCATTTTTTTATATTTTGACCCGAGGTAAATGACGCGAGGTCGAAGACCCGAAGTCGATGACATAAGGTCGATGACACGTTGTCGATGACCCAAAGTCGATGACCTGAGGTCAATGACCCGAGATCGATGACCAGAGGTCAATGACCCGAGGTCAAAGACCCGAGGTCAATCATCCAAGGTCAATGACCTGAGGTCCATGACCCGGGGTCGATGACCTGAGGTCCATGACCAAAGGTCAATGACCTGAGGTCAATGACCCAAGTTCGATGACCCGAGGTCAATGACCTGAGATCAATGACCCGAGGTCGATCAACAGAGGTCAATGACCCGAGGTCGATCAACAGAGGTCAATGACCTGAGGTCCATGACCCGTGGTGGATGACCTGAGGTCCATGACCCGAGGTCGATGACCCTGGGTCGAATGCACGATGTCAATGACCCGAGGTCAATTACCCAAGGTCAATGACCCGGGGTCGATGAACCGAGTTCGATAACCCGAGGTCAATGACCAGAGGTTGATGACAAATAGTCGTAGATCCGAGGTCAACTCCGGTCGGACAACTCCGGGAGGTCGACTCCGGTAGGTCGACTCCGGAAGGTCGACTCCGGGAGGTCGACTCCGGGAGGTCGAGACAGGAAGGTCGACTCCGGGAGGTTGACTCCGGGAGGTCGACTCCGGGAGGTCGACTCCGGGAGGTCGACTCCGGGAGGTCGACTCCGGGAGGTCGACTCCGGGAGGTCGAATCAGGGAGGTCATCTCCGGGAGGTCGACTCCGGGAGGTCGACTCCGGGAGGTTGACTCCGGGAGGTCGAACCCGGAGGTCGACTCCGGGAGGTCGACTCTGGGAGGTCGACTCCGGGAGGTCGACTCTGGGAGGTCGACTCCGCGATGTTGATTACGGGAGTTCAATTCAAGGAGGCAAGTTCTGCGATGTCGATTCGGATAGATCAACTCGGAGTGGTCGAATACCGGGAGGACGAATATCGGTGTTTCACTCCAGACCTTTCAAGGTCAGTTTTTTGTACAATTTACCGAAATTTCGCCTCAAATTAGGCATTTTAACGAAATTTGACTGTTTTATGCTGTATTTTGCAAAAAATTCGAAAAACCTAATCGAATTTGGACAAGTTTTGAAGATCTTAACAAGAATTTTACAAGGTTTGACAACAAATTTAATTTTTATCTTTTAATTTAAGGTTTAATCGGCGAAAAGGGGGCATTTTTTGGAATTGTTTCAATTCGTTGGAGTGAATTGTTCTAAAATTCGAAAAATACTGTTTTGAATTTTGACTCCTTATAATCTATTCAAAATCAGGCAGAATCTGAGATAAAAATTAGATTATCCGTATCAGTTTACAGGATAATCCGAATAAATGGGCAATTTTTCATACTTTTCCTTGCTCCTATTCTTAATCTAATCAAATTTGGATTCCTGTTGAATATATTAAAGAGAATTTTCAAAGTTGTTAAGCACAAAATAAATGTTATTAATGTGTCCATCAAAACTTCTAAAACTTGGTAAAATTTCAGGTGTTTGGCCATTTTTTGCTGAAAAGAGAGCAAAACTAGTCAACTTTGATTTCAATTTTAATTTCTTGACGAGATTAAAAAAAGGAAAAAAAGCGATTCAATTTTTCGATGCAATTTACCCATAAAAGTCGAAAGTCGAAAACATTTTGTGAAATTTCAGGTTTTATGCAATATTATTCTAAATATTTGCCATAACTTCTAAACTTTTGACTTATTTGAAAGTTTTTTAACAGGATCTATCCAAATAGAGAAGAAATATGAAATTTTTTCAGCGGTTAACACAAAAAACGGCGAAATATCGAAAACATTGGTGAAATTTCAGTTTTTTCACATATTTCGTTCAAAATTGAGAAACACTAGTTGGCGTTGGATTACGTTTAATGCAATTGCAGAGACCTATACAATTGTTTTAGAAATATTTCATTTTTTATAGCAGATAACCATAAAAACGTCGAAAACTCGAAAATATCTGTGTAATTTCAGGTTTTTTCCATATTTTGCAAAATATGGACCAAAAATAGTAAACTTTGTATTCATTTATATTCTTTTGACGAGATCTATCCAAAGTTAGAGGAAATTTTCAATTTTTATTAGCAGTAAACCCAATAAACGTCGAAAACACGAAAAATATAGGTGAAATTTCAGGTTTTCTGCAATTATTACACAATTATTGAGCGAAACTAGTGACTATCGATTTATCTTAATTTTTTTGTCGATATCTATTCAAATTCAGAAGAAATGGTCGATTTCTTGTAGCAATAAACCCAAAAAACGTCGAAATCTCAAAAAATATCAGTGAAATTCCATTTTGTTTAGCATATTTTGTTCAAAATTGAGCAAAATTAGTTCTTGATAAATTCATTTTAATATTTTAGATGAAATCTATCAAAATTATGTAGAAATTTTAAATTTTTCGTTATAGTAAACCAAAAGAAAGTCAAAAACTCGAAAACTATCGTTGAAATTACAGGTTTTTCATAATATATTGCTAAAAATTGAAGAAATCTAGTCAACAATAGATTCGTTTTCATGCCTTTAAAGAGGTTTAATCAAATTCAAAGGAATCATTCAATTCTTCCTAGCGGTAAATAAAAAAAAAAACTTCGAAAACTTGAAAAATATAGGTGTAATTTCAGGTTTTTGCACATTTTTTGATAAAAAAGGAGAAAAAAAGTTATCCATGGATTCATATTCATGCATTCTACAATATATATCCAAATTCTTTGCAAATATTCAATATTTCTTTGCAGTTAACCCAAGAAACGTCGAATTCTCGAAAATTAACGTTGAAATTACAGGTTTTTTGCAATATTTTGCTAAAAATTGAAGGAATCTAGTCAACATTGGATTCGTATTAATGCTTTTGTAGAAATCTATGCAAATTCGTTGGAAATATTCAATTTTTCGATGCAGTTAACCCAAGAAACGTCGAAAACTCGAACAAATCGGTGTAATTTCAGGTTTTGGCATATTTTGCTAAACATTGAAAAAAAACTAGTCAACTTTGTGCTCGTTTTAATTTTTTTTGACGACATGTATCCAAATTTAAATGAAATTTTCATTTTTTCTTAGCAGTAAACCCAAAAAACGTCGAAACACGAAAAATATCGGTGAAAATTAAGGTTTTTGGCCATATTTGGTAAACATTTAAGTAATCTAGACAAAATTAAAATACTTTTAATGCCTTTGATGAGATATATACTATTTCATTACATCCATTCAGCTTCTCCTAGTGGATATTTAGATAGATAAAAACGTCGAAAACACGAAAAAAAATAGGTGAAATTAAAGTTTTTTGCCATATTTTGCTAAATATTGAACAAAACTAGTCATATTGGGACTCCAATTAAAGGTTTTGACAAGATATATCCATATTCAGCAGGAAATATATATTTTTATATTTAGCAGATAACTCAAAAAACGTCGAGAAATCGAACAATATCGGTAAATTTTAAGGTTTTTGGTCAGATATTGCTTATGCTTTAGAAAAACAAGCCTACTTGAAATTCAATTTAAACGTTCTGACAAGATCTATCCATATTCATCAGAAATATTAAACTTTCCGTAGCAATTAAAAAAAAACGTCGAAAACTCGAAAAAAATCGGTGAAATTTCAAGTTTAAGGCCATATTTTGCGATAAATTGAAGGAATTTAGTCAACATTAGGTTCGTCTTAATGCATTTAAAGAGGTCTACACAAATTCATTAGAAGCATTCCATTTTTCGTTGCAGTTAACCCAAAAATCGAAGAATATAGGCGAAATTTCAGGTTTTCTCCTATATTTTGCTAAATATCGATCAAAACTGGTCAACTTGGGACTCAATTTAAGGGTTTAGACAAGATCTATCCAAATACAGCAGAAATATATATTTTTATTTTTAGCAGACAACTCAAAAAAGGTGGAGAACTCGAAAAATATTGGTAAATTTTATGGTTTTTGGTCATATTTTGCTCAAACTTGAGCAAAATTAGTCAACTTGGGACTCAATTTAAAGGTTTTTACAAGATCTTTCCATATTAGGTAGAAATATTCAATTTTTCGTAGCAATTAAAACAAAAAACGTATAAAACTCGAAAACATTCTGTAAAATTTCAGGTTTTTTGCAATATTATGCTAAATATTTGCCAAAACTAATAAACTTTTGACTTATTTGAAAGTTTTTTAATAAAATCTATCCAAATAAAGAAAAATTATTCAATTTTTCCAGCGGTTAACAAATAACACGTCGAAATCTAGAAATAAATTGGTGAAATTTTAGTTTTTTCACCTATTTCGTTCAAAATTGAGCAAAACTAGTGAACATTGAAATAATTGTAATGCTTTTGAAGAGAACTATAAAAATTCGTTAGAAATATTCCATTTATCGGATCTGTTACACCAAAAAACGTCGAAAACTCGAAAATAATGGTGTAATTTCAGGTTTTTTCTATATTTTGCTAAATATTGAGCAATAATAGTAAATTTTTTTCTCATTTTAATTTTTTCGACGATATCTATCCAAATTTTGAGGGAATTTTTAATTTTTCTTTGCAGTAAACCAAAAAAACCTTGAAAACACGAAGAAAAAATGTGAAATTTCATGTTTTTTGCAAATATTTGACAATTATTGAGCGAAACTAGTAAGTATCGATTCATCTTAATTATGTTTTCGATATCTATCCGAATTTAGAAGAAATGGTCGATTTCTTGTAGCAATTAACCCAAAAAACGTTGAAATCTCGAAAAATATCAATGAAATTTCAGTTTTTTTGCATATTTTTATAATTTGACCCGAGGTAAATGACGCGAGGTCGAAGA
This sequence comes from Sympetrum striolatum, assembly GCA_947579665.1. Lineage (NCBI taxonomy): Eukaryota > Metazoa > Arthropoda > Insecta > Odonata > Libellulidae > Sympetrum > Sympetrum striolatum. The sequence goes on from OX388348.1 coordinate 74,292,329, forward strand.
CCCGAAGTCGATGATATAAGGTCGATGACACGTTGTCGATGACCCAAAGTCGATGACCTGAGGTCAATGACCCGAGATCGATGACCAGAGGTCAATGACCCGAGGTCAAAGACCCGAGGTCAATCATCCAAGGTCAATGACCTGAGGTCCATGACCCGGGGTCGATGACCTGAGGTCCAAGCCAAAGGTCAATGACCTGAGGTCGATGACCCAAGTTCGATGACCCGAGGTCAATGACCTGAGATCAATGACCCGAGGTCGATCAAGAAAGGTCAATGACCTGAGGTCCATTACCCGAGGTGGATGACCTGAGGTCCATGACCCGAAGTCGATGACCCTGGGTCGAATGCACGAGGTCAATGACCTGAGGTCAATGACCCGAGGTCAATGACCCGTGGTCAATGACCCGGGGTCGATGAACCGAGTTCGATAACCCGAGGTCAATGACCAGAGGTTGATGACAAATAGTCGTTGATCCGAGGTCGACTCCGGTCGGACAACTCCGGGAGGTCGACTCCGGGAGGTCGACTCCGGAAGGTCGACTCCGGTAGGTCAACTCCGGAAGGTCGACTCCGGGAGGTCGACTCCGGGAGGTCGAATCAGGGAAGTCGACTCCGGGAGGTCGACTCCGGGAGGTCGAATCAGGGAGGTCATCTCCGGGAGGTCGACTCCGGGAGGTCGACTCTGGGAGGTTGACTCCGGGAGATCGACCCCCGGAGGTCGACCCCGAGAGGTCGACTCAGGGAGGTCGATTCAGGGAGGTCGACTCCGGGAGGTCGACTCTGGGAGGTTGACTCCGCGATGTTGATTACGGGAGTTCAAATCCTTGAGGTCAGTTCTGCGATGTCGATTCGGATAGATCAACTCGAAGTGGTCGAATACCGGGAGGACGAATATCGGTGTTTCACTCCAGACCTTTCAAGGTCAGTTTTTTGTACTATTTACCGAAATTTCGCCGCAAATTAGGCATTTTAACGAAATTTGACTGTTTTATGCTGTATTTTGCAAAAAATTCGAAAAACCTAATCGAATTTGGACAAGTTTTGAAGATCTTAACAAGAATTTTAGAAGGTTTGACAACAAATTTAATTTTTATCTTCTAATTTAAGGTTTAATCGGCGAAAAGGGGGCATTTTTTGGAATTGTTTCAATTCGTTGAAGTGAATTGTTCTAAAATTCGAAAAATACTATTTGGAATTTTGACTCCTTATAATCTATTCAAAATCAGGCAGAATCTGAGATAAAAATTAGATTTTCCGTATCAATTTACAGGAAAATCCGAATAAATGGGCAATTTTTCATACTTTGCCTTGCTCCTATTCTTAATCTAATCAAATTTGGATTCCTGTTGAATATATTAAAGAGAATTTTCAAAGTTGTTTAGCACAAAATAAATGTTATTAATGTGTCTATCAAAACTTAAAAAACTTGGTAAAATTTCAGGTGTTTGGCCATATTATGCTGAAAAGAGAGAAAAAACTAGTCAACTTTGATTTCAATTTTAATTTCTTGACGAGATCTATCCATAATTAGTAGAAATATATTATTATTTTTAGCAGATAACTCAAAAAACGTCGAGGACTCGAAAAATATTGGTGAAATTTCAAGTTATTTTCCATATTTTTCTAAAAATTGAAGGAATTTAGTCAACATTGGATTCATATTATTGCTTTTGAAGAGATCTAAAAAAAGCAAAAAAGCGATTCAATTTTTCGATGCAATTTACCCATAAAAGTCGAAAACTCGAAAACATTTTGTGAAATTTCAGGTTTATTGCAATATTATTCTAAATATTTGCCATAACTACTAAACTTTTGACTTATTTGAAAGTTTTTTTAACAGGATCTATCCAAATAGAGAAGAAATATGAAATTTTTTCAGCGGTTAACACAAAAAACGTCGAAATATCGAAAACATTGGTGAAATTTCAGTTTTTTCACATATTTCGTTCAAATTGAGAAACACTAGTTGGCGTTGGATTAGGTTTAATGCAATTGCAGAGACCTATACAATAGTTTTAGAAATATTTCATTTTTTTAGAGCAGTTAACCCAAAAAACGTCGAAAACTCGAAAATATCTGTGTAATTTCAGGTTTTTTCCATATTTTGCAAAATATGGACCAAAAATAGTAAACTTTGTATTCATTTATATTCTTTTGACGAGATCTATCCAAAGTTAGAGGAAATTTTCAATTTTTATTAGCAGTAAACCCAATAAACGTCGAAACTCGAAAAATATAGGTGAAATTTCAGGTTTTCTGCAATTATTAGACAATTATTGAGCGAAACTAGTGACTATCAATTTATCTTAATTTTTTTTGTCGATATCTATTCAAATTCAGAAGAAATGGTCGATTTCTTGTAGCAATAAACCCAAAAAACGTCGAAATCTCAAAAAATATCAGTGAAATTCCATTTTGTTAGCATATTTTGTTCAAAATTGAGCAAAATTAGTTCTTGATAAATTCATTTTAATATTTTAGATGAAATCTATCAAAATTATGTAGAAATTTTAAATTTTTCGTTCTAGTAAACCAAAATAAAGTCAAAAACTCGAAAACTATCGTTGAAATTACAGGTTTTTCGTAATATTTTGCTAAAAATTGAAGAAATCTAGTCAACAATTGATTTGTTTTCATGCCTTTAAAGAGGTTTATACAAATTCAGTGGAATCATTCAATTCTTCCTAGCGGTAAATCAAAAAAAAACTTCGAAAACTTGAAAAATATAGGTGAAATTTCAGGTTTTTGCACATTTTTTGATAAAAAAGGAGAAAAAATAGTTATCCATGGATTCATATTCATGCATTCGACTATATATATCCAAATTCTTTGCAAATATTCAATATTTCTTTGCAGTTAACCCAAGAAACGTCGAATTCTCGAAAATTATCGTTGAAATTACAGGTTTTTTTGCAATATTTTGCTAAAAATTGAAGGAATCTAGTCAACATTGGATTCGTATTAATGCTTTTGTAGAAATCTATGCAAATTCGTTGGAAATATTCAATTTTTCGATGCAGTTAACCCAAGAAACGTCGAAAACTCGAACAAATCGGTGTAATTTCAGGTTTTGGCATATTTTGCTAAACATTGAAAAAAAACTAGTCAACTTTGTGCTCGTTTTAATTTTTTTTGACGACATGTATCCAAATTTAAATGAAATTTTCATTTTTTCTTAGCAGTAAACCCAAAAAACGTCGAAACACGAAAAATATCGGTGAAAATTAAGGTTTTTGGCCATATTTGGTAAACATTTAAGTAATCTAGACAAAATTAAAATACTTTTAATGCCTTTGATGAGATATATACTATTTCATTACATCCATTCAGCTTCTCCTAGTGGATATTTAGATAGATAAAAACGTCGAAAACACGAAAAAAAATAGGTGAAATTAAAGTTTTTTGCCATATTTTGCTAAATATTGAACAAAACTAGTCATATTGGGACTCCAATTAAAGGTTTTGACAAGATATATCCATATTCAGCAGGAAATATATATTTTTATATTTAGCAGATAACTCAAAAAACGTCGAGAAATCGAACAATATCGGTAAATTTTAAGGTTTTTGGTCAGATATTGCTTATGCTTTAGAAAAACAAGCCTACTTGAAATTCAATTTAAACGTTCTGACAAGATCTATCCATATTCATCAGAAATATTAAACTTTCCGTAGCAATTAAAAAAAAACGTCGAAAACTCGAAAAAAATCGGTGAAATTTCAAGTTTAAGGCCATATTTTGCGATAAATTGAAGGAATTTAGTCAACATTAGGTTCGTCTTAATGCATTTAAAGAGGTCTACACAAATTCATTAGAAGCATTCCATTTTTCGTTGCAGTTAACCCAAAAATCGAAGAATATAGGCGAAATTTCAGGTTTTCTCCTATATTTTGCTAAATATCGATCAAAACTGGTCAACTTGGGACTCAATTTAAGGGTTTAGACAAGATCTATCCAAATACAGCAGAAATATATATTTTTATTTTTAGCAGACAACTCAAAAAAGGTGGAGAACTCGAAAAATATTGGTAAATTTTATGGTTTTTGGTCATATTTTGCTCAAACTTGAGCAAAATTAGTCAACTTGGGACTCAATTTAAAGGTTTTTACAAGATCTTTCCATATTAGGTAGAAATATTCAATTTTTCGTAGCAATTAAAACAAAAAACGTAAAAAACTCGAAAACATTCTGTAAAATTTCAGATTTTTTGCAATATTATGCTAAATATTTGCCAAAACTAATAAACTTTTGACTTATTTGAAAGTTTTTTAATAAAATCTATCCAAATAAAGAAAAAAAATTCAATTTTTCCAGCGGTTAACAAATAACACGTCGAAATCTAGAAATAAATTGGTGAAATTTTAGTTTTTTTACCTATTTCGTTCAAAATTGAGCAAAACAAGTGAACATTGAAATAATTTTAATGCTTTTGAAGAGAATTATAAAAATTCGTTAGAAATATTCCATTTATCGGATCTGTTACACCAAAAAACGTCGAAAACTCGAAAATAATGGTGTAATTTCAGGTTTTTTCTATATTTTGCTAAATATTGAGCAATAATAGTAAATTTTTTTCTCATTTTAATTTTTTCGACGATATCTATCCAAATTTTGAGGGAATTTTTAATTTTTCTTTGCAGTAAACCAAAAAAACCTTGAAAACACGAAGAAAAAATGTGAAATTTCATGTTTTTTGCAAATATTTGACAATTATTGAGCGAAACTAGTAAGTATCGATTCATCTTAATTATATTTTCGATATCTATCCGAATTTAGAAGAAATGGTCGATTTCTTGTAGCAATTAACCCAAAAAACGTTGAAATCTCGAAAAATATCAATGAAATTTCAGTTTTTTTGCATATTTTTATAATTTGACCCGAGGTAAATGACGCGAGGTCGAAGACCCGAAGTCGATGACATAAGGTCGATGACACGTTGTCGATGACCCAAAGTCGATGACCTGAGGTCAATGACCCGAGATCGATGACCAGAGGTCAATGACCCGAGGTCAAAGACCCGAGGTCAATCATCCAAGGTCAATGACCTGAGGTCCATGACCCGGGGTCGATGACCTGAGGTCCAAGCCAAAGGTCAATGACCTGAGGTCGATGACCCAAGTTCGATGACCCGAGGTCAATGACCTGAGATCAATGACCCAAGGTCGATCAAGAAAGGTCAATGACCTGAGGTCCATTACCCGAGGTGGATGACCTGAGGTCCATGACCCGAGGTCGATGACCCTGGGTCGAATGCAGGAGGTCAATGACCTGAGGTCAATGACCCGAGGTCAATGACCAGTGGTCAATGACCCGGGGTCGATGAACCGAGTTCGATATCCCGAGGTCAATGACCAGAGGTTGATGACAAATAGTCGTTGATCCGAGGTCGACTCCGGTCGGACAACTCCGGGAGGTCGACTCCTGGAGGTCGACTCCGGAAGGTTGACTCCGGTAGGTCAACTCCGGAAGGTCGACTCCGGGAGGTCGACTCCGGGAGGTCGACTCTTGTAGGTCAACTCCGGAAGGTCGACTCCGGGAGGTCGACTCCGGGAGGTCGAATCAGGGAAGTCGACTCCGGGAGGTCGACTCCGGGAGGTCGACTCCAGGAGGTCGACTCCGGGAGGTCGAATCAGGGAGGTCATCTCTGGGAGGTCGACTCCGGGAGGTCGACTCTGGGAGGTTGACTCCGGGAGATCGACCCCCGGAGGTCGACCCCGAGAGGTCGACTCAGGGAGGTCGACTCAGGGAGGTTGACTCCGGGAGGTCGACTCTGTGAGGTCGACTCCGCGATGTTGATTACGGGAGTTCAAATCCTTGAGGTCAGTTCTGCGATGTCGATTCGGATAGATCAACTCGAAGTGGTCGAATACCGGGAGGACGAATATCGGTGTTTCACTCCAGACCTTTCAAGGTCAGTTTTTTGTACTATTTACCGAAATTTCGCCGCAAATTAGGCATTTTAACGAAATTTGACTGTTTTATGCTGTATTTTGCAAAAAATTCGAAAAACCTAATCGAATTTGGACAAGTTTTGAAGATCTTAACAAGAATTTTAGAAGGTTTGACAACAAATTTAATTTTTATCTTCTAATTTAAGGTTTAATCGGCGAAAAGGGGGCATTTTTTGGAATTGTTTCAATTCGTTGAAGTGAATTGTTCTAAAATTCGAAAAATACTATTTGGAATTTTGACTCCTTATAATCTATTCAAAATCAGGCAGAATCTGAGATAAAAATTAGATTTTCCGTATCAATTTACAGGAAAATCCGAATAAATGGGCAATTTTTCATACTTTTCCTTGCTCCTATTCATAATCTAATCAAATTTGGATTCCTGTTGAATATATTAAAGAGAATTTTCAAAGTTGTTTAGCACAAAATAAATGTTATTAATGTGTCTATCAAAACTTCAAGAACTTGGTAAAATTTCAGGTGTATGGCCATATTATGCTGAAAAGAGAGAAAAAACTAGTCAACTTTGATTTCAATTTTAATTTCTTGACGAGATCTATCCATAATTAGTAGAAATATATTATTATTTTTAGCAGATAACTCAAAAAACGTCGAGGACTCGAAAAATATTGGTGAAATTTCAAGTTTTTTTCCATATTTTTCTAAAAATTGAAGGAATCTAGTCAACATTGGATTCATATTATTGCTTTTGAAGTGATCTAAAAAAAGCAAAAAAGCGATTCAATTTTTCGATGCAATTTACCCATAAAAGTCGAAAACTCGAAAACATTTTGTGAAATTTCAGGTTTTTTGCAATATTATTCTAAATATTTGCCATAACTACTAAACTTTTGACTTATTTGAAAGTTTTTTTAACAGGATCTATCCAAATAGAGAAGAAATATGAAATTTTTTCAGCGGTTAACACAAAAAACGTCGAAATATCGAAAACATTGGTGAAATTTCAGTTTTTTCACATATTTCGTTCAAAATTGAGAAACACTAGTTGGCGTTGGATTAGGTTTAATGCAATTGCAGAGACCTATACAAATGTTTTAGAAATATTTCATTTTTTAGAGCAGTTAACCCAAAAAACGTCGAAAACTCGAAAATATCTGTGTAATTTCAGGTTTTTTCCATATTTTGCAAAATATGGACCAAAAATAGTAAACTATGTATTCATTTATATTCTTTTGACGAGATCTATCCAATGTTAGAGGAAATTTTCAATTTTTATTAGCAGTAAACCCAATAAACGTCGAAAACTCGAAAAATATAGGTGAAATTTCAGGTTTTCTGCAATTATTAGACAATTATTGAGCGAAACTAGTGACTATCGATATATCTTAATTTGTTTGTCGATATCTATTCAAATTCAGAAGAAATGGTCGATTTCTTGTAGCAATAAACCCAAAAAACGTCGAAATCTCAAAAAATATCAGTGAAATTCCATTTTGTTTAGCATATTTTGTTCAAAATTGAGCAAAATTAGTTCTTGATAAATTCATTTTAATATTTTAGATGAAATCTATCAAAATTATGTAGAAATTTTAAATTTTTCGTTATAGTAAACCAAAAGAAAGTCAAAAACTCGAAAACTATCGTTGAAATTACAGGTTTTTCGTAATATTTTGCTAAAAATTGAAGAAATCTAGTCAACAATTGATTTTTTTTCATGCCTTTAAAGAGGTTTATACAAATTCAGTGGAATCATTCAATTCTTCCTAGCGGTAAATCAAAAAAAAACTTCGAAAACTTGAAAAATATAGGTGAAATTTCAGGTTTTTGCACATTTTTTGATAAAAAAGGAGAAAAAATAGTTATCCATGGATTCATATTCATGCATTCGACGATATATATCCAAATTCTTTGCAACTATTCAATATTTCTTTGCAGTTAACCCAAGAAACGTCGAATTCTCGAAAATTATCGTTGAAATTACAGGTTTTTCGCAATATTTTGCTAAAAATTGAAGGAATCTAGTCAACATTGGATTCGTATTAATGATTTTGAAGAAATCTATGCAAATTCATTGGAAATATTCAATTTTTCGTTGCAGTTAACTCAAGAAACGTCGAAAACTCGAACAAATTGGTGTAATTTCAGGTTTTGGCATATTTTGCTAAACATTGAAAAAAAACTAGTCAACTTTGTGCTCGTTTTAATTTTTTTTGACGACATCTATCCAAATTTAAATGAAATTTTCAATTTTTCTTAGCAGTAAACCCAAAAAACGTCGAAACACGAAAAATATCGGTGAAAATTAAGGTTTTTGGCCATATTTTGCTAAACATTTAAGTAATCTAGACAAAATTAAAATACTTTTAATGCCTTTGATGAGATATATACTATTTCATTACATCCATTCAGCTTCTCCTAGTGGATATTTAGATAGATAAAAACGTCGAAAACACGAAAAATATAGGTGAAATTAAAGTTTTTTGCCATATTTTGCTAAATATTGAACAAAACAAGTCATATTGGGACTCCAATTAAAGGTTTTGACAAGAGATATCCATATTCAGCAGGAAATATATATTTTTATATTTAGCAGATAACTCAAAAAACGTCAAGAAATCGAACAATATCGGTAAATTTTAAGGTTTTTGGTCAGATATTGCTTATGCTATAGAAAAACAAGCCTACTTGAAATTCAATTTAAACGTTCTGACAAGATCTATCCATATTCATCAGAAATATTAAACTTTCCGTAGCAATTAAAAAAAAAAAACGTCGAAAACTCGAAAAAAATCGGTGAAATTTCCAGTTTAAGGCCATATTTTGCGAAAAATTGAAGGAATTTAGTCAACATTAGGTTCGTCTTAATGCATTTAAAGAGTTCTACACAAATTCATTAGAAGCATTCCATTTTTCGTTGCAGTTAACCTAAAAATCGTCGAAAAATCGAAGAATATAGGCGAAATTTCCGGTTTTCTCCTATATTTTGCAAAATATTGATCAAACCTGGTCAACTCGGGACTCAATTTAAAGGTTTAGACAAGATCTATCCAAATACAGCAGAAAAATATATATTTATTTTTAGCAGAGAACTCAAAAAAGGTGGAGAACTCGAAAAATATTGGTAAATTTTATGGTTTTTGGTCATATTTTGCTCAAACATGAGCAAAATTAGTCAACTTGGGACTCAATTTAAAGGTTTTTACAAGATCATTCCATATAAGGTAGAAATATTCAACTTTTCGTAGAAATTAAAACAAAAAACCTAAAAAACTCGAAAACATTCTGTAAAATTTCAGGTTTTTTGAAATATTATGCTAAATATTTGCCAAAACTAATAAACTTTTGAGTTATTTGAAAGTTTTTTAATAAAATCTATCCAAATAAAGAAAAAATATTCAATTTTTCCATTGGTTAACAAAAAAAACGTCGAAATCTAGAAATAAATTGGCGAAATTTTAGTTTTTTCACCTATTTCGTTCAAAATTGAGCAAAACTAGTGAACGTTGAAATAATTTTAATGCTTTTGAAGAGAACTATAAAAATTCGCTAGAAATATTCCATTTATCGAATCTGTTACACCAAAAAACGTCGAAAATTCGAAAATATTGGTGTAATTTCAGGTTTTTTCCATATTTTGCTAAATATTGAGCAATAATGGTAAATTGTTTTCTCATTTTAATTTTTTCGACGAGATCTATCCAAATTTTGAGGGAATTTTCAATTTTTCTTTGCAGTAAACCAAAAAAACCTTGAAAACACGAAGAAAAAATGTGAAATTACATGTTTTTTGCAAATATTTGACAATTATTGAGCGAAACTAGTTAGTATCGATTCATCTTCATTATGTTTTCGATATCTATCCGAATTTAGAATAAATTGTCGATTTCTTGTAGCAATTAACCCAAAAAACGTTGAAATCTCGAAAAATATCTGTGAAATTTCAGTTTTTTTGCATATTTTTATAATTTGACCCGAGGTAAATGACGCGAGGTCGAAGACCCGAAGTCGATGACCTAAGGTCGATGACACGTTGTCGATGACCAAAAGTCGATGACCTGAGGTCAATGACCAGAGATCGATGACCAGAGGTCAATGACCCGAGGTCAAAGACCCGAGGTCGATCATCCAAGGTCAATGACCTGAGGTCCATGACCCGGGGTCGATGACCTGAGGTCCATGACCAAAGGTCATTGACCTGAGGTCGATGACCCAAGTTCGATGACCCGAGGTCAATGACCTGAGATCAATGACCTAAGGTCGATCAACAGAGGTAAATGACCTGAGGTCCATGACCCAAGGTGGATGACCTGAGGTCCATGACCCGAGGTCGATGACCCTGGGTCGAATGCACGAGGTCAATGACCTGAGGTCAATGACCTGAGGTCAATGACCTGAGGTCAATTACCCGAGGTCAATGACCCGAGGTCAATGACCCAGGGTCAATGACCCGAGGTCAATGACCCGGGGTCGATGAACCGAGTTCGATAACCCGAGGTCAATGACCAGAGGTTGATGACAAATAGTCGTTGATCCGAGGTCGACTCCGGTCGGACAACTCCGGGAGGTCGACTCCGGGTGTTCGACTCCGGTAGTACGACACCGGAAGGTCGACTCAGGGAGGTCGAATCTGGGAGGTCGACTCCGGGAGATCGACTCCGGGAGGTCGAAACCGGGAGGTCGACTTCGGGAGGTCGACTCCGGGAGGTCGACTCCGGGAGGTCGAATCAGGGAGGTCATCTCAAAGAGGTCGACTCCGTGAGGTCGACTCCGTGAGGTCGACTCCGGGAGGTTGACTAGGGGAGGTCGACCCCCGGAGGTCGACTCCGGGAGGTCGACTCAGGGAGGTCGATTCCGGGAGGTCTACTCTGGGAGGTCGACTCCGCGATGTTGATTACGGGAGTTCAATTCCAAGAGGTCAGTTCTGCGATTCGATTCGGATAGATCAACTCGGAGTGGTCGAATACCGGGAGGACGAATATCGGTGTTTCACTCCAGACCTTTCAAGGTCAGTTTTTTGTACAATTTACCGAAATTTCGCCGCAAATTAGGCATTTTAACGAAATTTGACTGTTTTATGCTGTATTTTGCAAAAAATTCGAAAAATCTTATCGAATTTGGACAAGTTTTGAAGATCTTAACAAGAATTTTACAAGGTTTGACAACAAATTTAATTTTTATCTTCTAATTTAAGGTTTAATCGGCGAAAAGGGGGCATTTTTTGGAATTGTTTCAATTCGTTGAAGTGAATTGTTCTAAAATTCGAAAAATACTATTTGGAATTTTGACTACTTATAATCTACTCAAAATCAGGCAGAATCTGAGATAAAAATTAAATTTTCCGTATCAATTTACAGGAAAATCTGAATAAATGGGCAATTTTTCATACTTTTCCTTGCTCCTATTCTTAATCTAATCAAATTTGGATTCCTGTTGAATATATTAAAGAGAATTTTCAAAGTTGTTTAGCACAAAATAAATGTTATTAATGTGTCTATCAAAACTTCAAAAACTTGGTAAAATTTCAGGTGTTTGGCCATATTTTGCTGAAAAGAGAGCAAAACTAGTCAACTTTGATTTCAATTTTAATTTCTTGACGAGATCTATCCATAATTAGTAGAAATATATTATTATTTTTAGCAGATAACTCAAAAAACGTCGAGAACTCAAAAATATTGGTGAAATTTCAAGTTTTTTTCCATATTTTTCTAAAAATTGAAGGAATCTAAACAACATTGGATTCATATTATTGCTTTTGATGAGATCTAAAAAAAGCAAAAAAGCGATTCAATTTTTCGATGCAATTTACCCATAAAAGTCGAAAACTCGAAAACATTTTGTGAAATTTCAGGTTTTTTGCAATATTATTCTAAATATTTGCCATAACTACTAAACTTTTGACTTATTTGAAAGTTTTTTAGCAGGATCTATCCAAATAGAGAAGAAATATGAAATTTTTTCAGCGGTTAACACAAAAAACGTCGAAATATCGAAAACATTGGTGAAATTTCAGTTTTTTCACATATTTCGTTCAAAATTGAGAAACACTAGTGGGCGTTGGATTAGGTTTAATGCAATTGCAGAGACCTATACAATTGTTTTAGAAATATTTCATTTTTTAGAGCAGTTAACCCAAAAAACGTCGAAAACTCGAAAATCTCTGTGTAATTTCAGGTTTTTTCCATATGTTGCAAAATATGGAACAAAAATAGTAAACTTTGTATTCATTTATATTCGTTTGACGAGATCTATCCAATGTTAGAGGAAATTTTCAATTTTTATTAGCAGTAAACCCAATAAACGTCGAAAACTCGAAAAAAATCGGTGAAATTTCAAGTTTAAGGCTATATTTTGCGAAAAATTGAAGGAATTTAGTCAACATTAGGTTCGTCTTAATGCATTTAAAGAGTTCTACACAAATTCATTAGAAGCATTCCATTTTTCGTTGCAGTTAACCCAAAAATCGTCGAAAAATCGAAGAATATAGGCGAAATTTCAGGTTTTCTCCTATATTTTGCTAAATATTGATCAAAACTGGTCAACTTGGGACTCAATTTAAAGGTTTAGACAAGATCTATCCAAATACAGCAGAAATATATATTTTTATTTTTAGCAGAGAACTCAAAAAAGGTGGAGAACTCGAAAAATATTGGTAAATTTTATGGATTTTGGTCATATTTTGCTCAAACATGAGCAAATTTAGTCAACTTGGGACTCAATTTAAAGGTTTTTACAAGATCATTCCATATAAGGTAGAAATATTCAATTTTTCGTAGAAATTAAAACAAAAAACCTAAAAAACTCGAAAACATTCTGTAAAATTTCAGGTTTTTTGCAATATTATGCTAAATATTTGCCAAAACTAATAAACTTTTGAGTTATTTGAAAGTTTTTTAATAAAATCTATCCAAATAAAGAAAAAATTATCAATTTTTCCATTGGTTAACAAAAAAAACGTCGAAATCTAGAAATAAATTGGCGAAATTTTAGTTTTTTCACCTATTTCGTTCAAAATTGAGCAAAACTAGTGAACGTTGAAATAATTTTAATGCTTTTGAAGAGAACTATAAAAATTCGCTAGAAATATTCCATTTATCGAATCTGTTACACCAAAAAACGTCGAAAATTCGAAAATATTGGTGTAATTTCAGGTTTTTTCCATATTTTGCTAAATATTGAGCAATAATGGTAAATTTTTTTCTCATTTTAATTTTTTCGACGAGATCTATCCAAATTTTGTGGGAATTTTCAATTTTTCTTTGCAGTAAACCAAAAAAACCTTGAAAACACGAAGAAAAAATGTGAAATAACATGTTTTTTGCAAATATTTGACAATTATTGAGCGAAACTAGTTAGTATCGATTCATCTTCATTATGTTTTCGATATCTATCCGAATTTAGAATAAATTGTCGATTTCTTGTAGCAATTAACCCAAAAAACGTTGAAATCTCGAAAAATATCAGTGAAATTTCAGTTTTTTTGCATATTTTAATAATTTGACCCGAGGTAAATGACGCGAGGTCGAAGACCCGAAGTCGATGACCTAAGGTCGATGACACGTTGTCGATGACCCAAAGTCGATGACCTGAGGTCAATGACCCGAGATCGATGACCAGAGGTCAATGACCCGAGGTCAAAGACCCGAGGTCGATCATCCAAGGTCATTGACCTGAGGTCGATGACCCAAGTTCGATGACCCGAGGTCAATGACATGATATCAATGACCTAAGGTCGATCAACAGAGGTAAATGACCTGAGGTCCATGACCCAAGGTTGATGACCTAAGGTCCATGACCCGAGGTCGATGACCCTGGGTCGAATGCACGAGGTCAATGACCTGAAGTCAATGACCCGAGGTCAATGACCAGAGGTCAATGACCCAGGGTCAATGACCCGAGGTCAATGACCCGGGGTCGATGAACCGAGTTCGATAACCCGAGGTCAATGACCAGAGGTTGATGACAAATAGTCGTTGATCCGAGGTCGACTCCGGGAGGTCGACTCCGGGAGTTCGACTCCGGGAGTTCGACTCCGGTAGTACGACACCGGAAGGTCGACTCCGGGAGGTCGAATCTGGGAGGTCGACTCCGGGAGATCGACTCCGTGAGGTCGACTCCGGGAGGTCGACTCCGGGAGGTCGACTCCGGGAGGTCGACTCCGGGAGGTCGACTCCGGGAGGTCGACTCCGGGAGGTCGACTCCGGGAGGTCGACTCCGGGAGGTCGACTCCGGGAGGTCGACTCCGGGAGGTCGACTCCGGGAGGTCGACTCCGGGAGGTCGACTCCGGGAGGTCGACTCCGGGAGGTCGACTCCGGGAGGTCGAATCAGGGAGGTCATCTCCAAGAGGTCGACTCAGGGAGGTCGACTCAGGGAGGTCGATTCCGGGAGGTCGACTCTGGGAGGTCGACTCCGGGATGTTGATTACGGGAGTTCAATTCCAAGAGGTCAGTTCTGCGATGTCGATTCGGATAGATCAACTCGGAGTGGTCGAATACCGGGAGGACGAATATCGGTGTTTCACTCCAGACCTTTCAAGGTCAGTTTTTTGTACAATTTACCGAAATTTCGCCGCAAATTAGGCATATTAACGAAATTTGACTTTTTTATGCTGTATTTTGCAAAAAATTCGAAAAATCTTATCGAATTTGGACAAGTTTTGAAGATCTTAACAAGAATTTCACAAGGTTTGACAACAAATTTAATTTTTATCTTCTAATTTAAGGTTTAATCGGCGAAAAGGGGGCATTTTTTGGAATTGTTTCAATTCGTTGAAGTGAATTGTTCTAAAATTTGAAAAATACTATTTGGAATTTTGACTACTTATAATAGATTCAAAATCAGGCAGAATCTGAGATAAAAATTAAATTTTCCGTATCAATTTACAGGAAAATCTGAATAAATGGGCAATTTTTCATACTTTTCCTTGCTCCTATTCTTAATCTAATCAAATTTGGATTCCTGTTGAATATATTAAAGACAATTTTCAAAGTTGTTTAGCACAAAATAAATGTTATTAATGTGTCTATCAAAACTTCAAAAACTTGGTAAAATTTCAGGTGTTTGGCCATATTTTGCTGCAAAGAGAGCAAAACTAGTCAACTTTGATTTCAATTTTAATTTCTTGACGAGATCTATCCATAATTAGTAGAAATATATTATTATTTTTAGCAGATAACTCAAAAAACGTCGAGAACTCGAAAAATATTGGTGAAATTTCAAGTTTTTTTCCATATTTTTCTAAAAATTGAAGGAATCTAAACAACATTGGATTCATATTATTGCTTTTGATGAGATCTAAAAAAAGCAATAAAGCGATTCAATTTTTCGATGCAATTTACCCATAAAAGTCGAAAACTCGAAAACATTTTGTGAAATTTCAGGTTTTTTGCAATATTATTCTAAATATTTGCCATAACTACAAACTTTTGACTTATTTGAAAGTTTTTTAACAGGATCTATCCAAATAGAGAAGAAATATGAAATTTTTTCAGCGGTTAACACAAAAAACGTCGAAATATCGAAAACATTGGTGAAATTTCAGTTTTTTCACATATTTCGTTCAAAATTGAGAAACACTAGTTGGCGTTGGATTAGGTTTAATGCAATTGCAGAGACCTATACAATTGTTTTAGAAATATTTCATTTTTAAGAGCAGTTAACCCAAAAAACGTCGAAAACTCGAAAATCTCTGTGTAATTTCAGGTTTTTTCCATATTTTGCAAAATATGGAACAAAAATAGTAAACTTTGTATTCATTTATATTCTTTTGACGAGATCTATCCAATGTTAGAGGAAATTTTCAATTTTTATTAACAGTAAACCCAAAAAACGTCGAAAACTCGAAAATCTCTGTGTAATTTCAAGTTTTTTCCATATTTTGCAAAATATGGAACAAAAATAGTAAACTTTGTATTCATTTATATTCTTTTGACGAGATATATCCAATGTTAGAGGAAATTTTCAATTTTTATTAGCAGTAAACCCAATAAACGTCGAAAACACGAAAAATATAGGTGAAATTTCAGGTTTTCTGCAATTATTAGACAATTATTGAGCGAAACTAGTGACTATCGATTTATCTTAATTTTTCTGTCGATATCTATTCAAATTCAGAAGAAATGGTCGATTTCTTGTAGCAATAAAGCCAAAAAACGTCGAAATCTCAAAAAGTATCAGTGAAATTCCATTTTGTTTAGCATATTTTGTTCAAAATTGAGCAAAATTAGTTCTTGATAAATTGATTTTAATATCTTAGATGAAATCTATCAAAATTATGTAGAAATTTCAAATTTTTCGTTCTAGTAAACCAAAATAAAGTCAAAAACTCGAAAACTATCGTTGAAATTACAGGTTTTTCGTAATATTTTGCTAAAAATTGATGGAATCTAGTCAACATTAGATTCGTTTTCATGCCTTTTAAGAGGTTTATACAAATTCAGTGGAATGATTCAATTCTTCCTGGCGGTAAATAAAAAAAAAAACTTCGAAAACTTGAAAAATATAGGTGAAATTTCAGGTTTTTGCACATATTTTGATAAGAAAGGAGAAAAATAGTTATCCATGGATTCGTATTAATGGCTTCGACGATATATATCCAAATTCTTTGCTAATATTCAATATTTCTTTGCAGTTAACCCAAGAAACGTCGAATTCTCGAATATTATCGTTGAAATTACAGGTTTTTCGCAGTATTTTGCTAAAAATTGAAGGTATCTAGTCAACGTTGGATTCGTATTAATGCTTTTGAAGAAATCTATACAAATTCGTTGGAAATATTCAATTTTTCGATGCAGTTAACCCAAGAAACGTCGAAAACTCGAACAAATCGGTGTAATTTTAGGTTTTTGGCATATTTTGCTAAACATTGAAAAAAAACTAGTCAACTTTGTCCTCGTTTTTATTTTTTTTGACGAGATCAATCAAAATTTAGGGGAAATTTTCAATTTTCTTAGCAGTAAACCCAAAAAACTTCGAAACACGAAAAATATCGGTGAAAATTAAGGTTTTTGGCCATATTTTGCTAAACATTTAAGTAATCTAGATAAAATTAAAATACTATTAATGCCTTTGATGAGATATATACTAATTCTTTAGATCCATTCAGCTTCTCCTAGTGGATAACCCAAAAAACGTCGAAAACTCGAAAAATATAGGTGAATTTAAAGTTTTTTTTGCCATATTTTGCTAAATATTGAACAAAACTAGTCTTATTGGGACTCCATTTAAAGGTTTTGACAAGATATTTCCATATTCAGCAGGAAATATTTATTTTTATATTTAGCAGATAACTCAAAAAACGTCGAGAAATCGAACAATATCGGTAAATTTTAAGGTTTTTGGTCAGATTTTGCTAATGCTTTAGAAAAACAAGTCTACTTGAAATTCAATTTAAAGGTTCTGACAAGATCTATCCATATTCATCAGAAATATTAAACTTTCCGTAGCTATTTAAAAAAAAACGTCGAAAACTCGAAAAAAATCGGTGAAATTTCAAGTTTAAGGCCATATTTTGCGAAAAATTGAAGGAATTTAGTCAACATTAGGTTCGTCTTAATGCATTTAAAGAGTTCTACACAAATTCATTAGAAGCATTCCATTTTTCGTTGCAGTTAACCCAAAAATCGTCGAAAAATCGAAGAATATAGGCGAAATTTCAGGTTTTCTCCTATATTTTGCTAAATATTGATCAAAACTGGTCAACTTGGGACTCAATTTAAAGGTTTAGACAAGATCTATCCAAATACAGCAGAAATATGTATTTTTATTTTTAGCAGAGAACGCAAAAAAAGGTGGAGAACTCGAAAAATATTGGTAAATTTTATGGTTTTTGGTCATATTTTGCTCAAACATGAGCAAAATTAGTCAACTTGGGACTCAATTTAAAGGTTTTTACAAGATTATTCCATATAAGGTAGAAATATTCAATTTTTCATAGAAATTAAAACAAAAAACCTAAAAAACTCGAAAACATTCTGTAAAATTTCAGGTTTTTTGCAATATAATGCTAAATTTTTGCCAAAACTAATAAACTTTTGACTTATTTGAAAATTTTTTAATAAAATCTATCCAAATAAAGAAAAAATATTCAACTTTTCCAGCGGTTAACAAAAAAAACGTCGAAATCTAGAAATAAATTGGCGAAATTTTAGTTTTTTCACCTATTTCGTTCAAAATTGAGCAAAACTAGTGAACGTTGAAATAATTTTAATGCTTTTGAAGAGAACTATAAAAATTCGCTAGAAATATTCCATTTATCGAATCTGTTACACCAAAAAACGTCGAAAATTCGAAAATATTGGTGTAATTTCAGGTTTTTTCCATATTTTGCTAAATATTGAGCAATAATGGTAAATTTTTTTCTCATTTTAATTTTTTCGACGAGATCTATCCAAATTTTGTGGGAATTTTCAATTTTTCTTTGCAGTAAACCAAAAAAACCTTGAAAACACGAAGAAAAAATGTGAAATTTCATGTTTTTTGCAAATATTTGACAATTATTGAGCGAAACTAGTTAGTATCGATTCTTCTTCATTATGTTTTCGATATCTATCCGAATTTAGAAGAAATTGTCGATTTCTTGTAGCAATTAACCCAAAAAACGTTGAAATCTCAAAAAATATCAGTGAAATTTGAGTTTTTTTGCGTATTTTTATAATTTGACCCGAGGTAAATGACGCGAGGTCGAAGACCCGAAGTCGATGACCTAAGGTCGATGACACGTTGTCGATGACCCAAAGTCGATGACCTGAGGTCAATGACCCGAGGTCAATGACCCGAGGTCAATGACCCGGGGTCGATGAACCGAGTTCGATAACCCGAGGTCAATGACCAGAGGTTGATGACAAATAGTCGTTGATCCGAGGTCGACTCCGGTCGGACAACTCCGGGAGGTCGACTCCGGGAGGTCGACTCCGGTAGTACGACTCCGGAAGGTCGACTCCTGGAGGTCGAATCTGGGAGGTCGACTCCGGGAGATCGACTCCGGGAGGTTGACTCTGGGAGGTCGACTCCTGGAGGTCGACTCCGGGAGGTCGACTCCGGGAGGTCGACTCCGGGAGGTCGACTCAGGGAGGTCGATTCCGGGAGGTCGACTCTGGGAGGTCGACTCCGGGATGTTGATTACGGGAGTTCAATTCCAAGAGGTCAGTTCTGCGATGTCGATTCGGATAGATCAACTCGGAGTGGTCGAATACCGGGAGGACGAATATCGGTGTTGCACTCCAGACCTTTCAAGGTCAGTTTTTTGTACAATTTACCGAAATTTCGCCGCAAATTAGGCATTTTAACGAAATTTGACTGTTTTATGCTGTATTTTGCAAAAAATTCGAAAAATCTTATCGAATTTGGACAAGTTTTGAAGATCTTAACAAGAATTTTACAAGGTTTGACAACAAATTTAATTTTTATCTTCTAATTTAAGGTTTAATCGGCGAAAAGGGGGCATTTTTTGGAATTGTTTCAATTCGTTGAAGTGAATTGTTCTAAAATTCGAAAAATACTATTTGGAATTTTGACTACTTATAATCTATTCAAAATCAGGCAGAATCTGAGATAAAAATTAAATTTTCCGTATCAATTTACAGGAAAATCTGAATAAATGGGCAATTTTTCATACTTTTCCTTGCTCCTATTCTTAATCTAATCAAATTTGGATTCCTGTTGAATATATTAAAGAGAATTTTCAAAGTTGTTTAGCACAAAATAAATGTTATTAATGTGTCTATCAAAACTTCAAAAACTTGGTAAAATTTCAGGTGTTTGGCCATATTTTGCTGAAAAGAGAGCAAAACTAGTCAACTTTGATTTCAATTTTAATTTCTTGACGAGATCTATCCATAATTAGTAGAAATATATTATTATTTTTAGCAGATAACTCAAAAAACGTCGAGAACTCGAAAAATATTGGTGAAATTTCAAGTTTTTTTCCATATTTTTCTAAAAATTGAAGGATTCTAAACAACATTGGATTCATATTATTGCTTTTGATGAGATCTAAAAAAAGCAAAAAAGCGATTCAATTTTTCGATGCAATTTACCCATAAAAGTCGAAAACTCGAAAACATTTTGTGAAATTTCAGGTTTTTTGCAATATTATTCTAAATATTTGCCATAACTACTAAACTTTTGACTTATTTGAAAGTTTTATAACAGGATCTATCCAAATAGAGAAGAAATATGAAATTTTTTCAGCGGTTAACACAAAAAACGTCGAAATATCGAAAACATTGGTGAAATTTCAGTTTTTTCACATATTTCGTTCAAAATTGAGAAACACTAGTTGGCGTTGGATTAGGTTTAATGCAATTGCAGAGACCTATACAATTATTTTAGAAATATTTCATTTTTTAGAGCAGTTAACCCAAAAAACGTCGAAAACTCGAAAATATCTGTGTAATTTCAGGTTTTTCCATATTTTGCAAAATATGGACCAAAAATAGTAAACTTTGTATTCATTTATATTCTTTTGACGAGATCTATCCAATGTTAGAGGAAATATTCAATTTTTATTTGCAGTAAACCCAATAAACGTCGAAAACACGAAAAATATAGGTGAAATTTCAGGTTTTCTGCAATTATTAGACAATGTTTGAGCGAAACTAGTGACTATCGATTTATCTTAATTTTTTTGTCGATATCTACTCAAATTCAGAAGAAATGGTCGATTTCTTGTAGCAATAAACCCAAAAAACGTCGAAATCTCAAAAAATGTCAGTGAAATTTCATTTTGTTTAGCATATTTTGTTCAAAATTGAGCAAAATTAGTTCTTGATATATTCATTTTAATATTTTAGATGAAATCTATCAAAATTATGTAGAAATTTTAAATTCTTCGTTCTAGTAAAGCAAAATAAAGTCAAAAACTCGAAAACTATCGTTGAAATTACAGGTTTTTCGTAATATATTGCTTAAAATTGAAGAAATCTAGTCAACAATAGATTCGTTTTCATGCCTTTAAAGAGGTTTATACAGATTCAGTGGAATCATTCAAATCTTCCTAGCGGTAAATCAAAAAAACTTCGAAAACTTGAAAAATATAGGTGAAATTTCAGGTTTTTGCACATTTTTGATAAAAAAGGAGAAAAAATAGTTATCCATGGATTCATATTCATGCATTCGACGATATATATCCAAATTCTTTGCAAATATTCAATATTTCTTTGCAGTTAACCCAAGAAACGTCGAATTCTCGAAAATTATCGTTGAAATTACAGGTTTTTCGCAATATTTTGCTAAAAAATTGAAGGAATCTAGTCAACATTGGATTCGTATTAATGCTTTTGAAGAAATCTATGCAAATTCGTTGGAACTATTCAATTTTTCGATGCAGTTAACCCAAGAAACGTCGAAAACTCGAACAAATCGGTGTAATTTCAGGTTTTGGCATATTTTGCTAAACATTGAAAAAAAACTAGTCAACTTTGTGCTCGTTTTAATTTTTTTGACGACATCTATCCAAATTTAAATGAAATTTTCATTTTTTTCTTAGCAGTAAACCCAAAAAACGTCGAAACACGAAAAATATCGGTGAAAATTAAGGTTTTTGGCCATATTTTGCTAAACATTTAAGTAATCTAGACAAAATTAAAATACTTTAATGCCTTTGATGAGATATATACTATTTCATTACATCCATTCAGCTTCTCCTAGAGGATATTCCAAAAAACGTCGAAAACACGAAAAATATAGGTTAAATTAAAGTTTTTTGCCATATTTTGCTAAATATTGAACAAAACTAGTCATATTGGGACTCCATTTAAAGGTTTTGACAAGATATTTCCATATTCAGCAGGAAATATATATTTTTATATTTAGCAGATAACTCAAAAAACGTCGAGAAATCGAACAATGTCGGTAAATTTTAAGGTTTATGGTCAGATTTTGCTAATGCTTTAGAAAAACAAGTCTACCTGAAATTCAATTTAAAGGTTCTGACAAGATCTATCCATATTCATCCGAAATATTAAACTTTCCGTAGCTATTTAAAAAAAAACGTCGAAAACTCGAAAAAAATCGGTGAAATTTCAAGTTTAAGGCCATATTTTGCGAAAAATTGAAGGAATTTAGTCAACATTAGGTTCGTCTTAATGCATTTAAAGAGTTCTACACAAATTCATTAGAAGCATTCCATTTTTCGTTGCAGTTAACCCAAAAATCGTCGAAAAATCGAAGAATATAGGCGAAATTTCAGGTTTTCTCCTATATTTTGCTAAATATTGATCAAAACTGGTCAACTTGGGACTCAATTTAAAGGTTTAGACAAGATCTATCCAAATACAGCAGAAATATATATTTTTATTTTTAGCAGAGAACTCAAAAAAGGTGGAGAACTCGAAAAATATTGGTAAATTTTATGGTTTTTGGTCATATTTTGCTCAAATATGAGCAAAATTAGTCAACTTGGGACTCAATTTAAAGGTTTGTACAAGAACATTCCATATAAGGTAGAAATATTCAATTTTTCTTAGAAATTAAAACAAAAAACCTAAAAAACTCGAAAACATTCTGTAAAATTTCAGGTTTTTTTGCAATATTATGCTAAATATTTGCCAAAACTAATAAACTTTTGAGTTATTTGAAAGTTTTTTATTAAGATCTATCCAAATAAAGAAAAAATATTCAATTTTTCCATTGGTTAACAAAAAAAACGTCGAAATCTAGAAATAAATTGGCGAAATTTTAGTTTTTTCACCTATTTCGTTCAAAATTGAGCAAAACTAGTGAACGTTGAAATAATTTTAATGCTATTGAAGAGAACTATAAAAATTCGCTAGAAATATTCCATTTATCGAATCTGTTACACCAAAAAACGTCGGAAATTCGACAATATTGTTGTAATTTCTGGTTTTTTCCATATTTTGCTAAATATTGAGCAATTATGGTAAATTTTTTTCTCATTTTAATTTTTTCGACGAGATCTATCCAAATTTTGAGGGAATTTTCAATTTTCCTTTGCAGTAAACCAAAAAAACCTTGAAAACACGAAGAAAAAATTTGAAATTACATGTTTTTTGCAAATATTTGACAATTATTGAGCGAAACTAGTTAGTATCGATTCATCTTCATTATGTTTTCGATATCAATCCGAATTTAGAATAAATTGTCGATTTCTTGTAGCAATTAACCCAAAAAACGTTGAAATCTCGAAAAATATCAGTGAAATTTCAGTTTTTTTGCATATTTTTATTATTTGACCCGAGGTAAATGACGCGAGGTCGAAGACCCGAAATCGATGACCTAAGGTCGATGACACGTGTTCGATGACCAAAAGTCGATGACCTGAGGTCAATGACCCGAGATCGATGACCAGAGGTCAATGACCCGAGGTCAAAGACCCGAGGTCGATCATCCAAGGTCAATGACCTGAGGTCCATGACCCGGGGTCGATGACCTGAGGTCCATGACCAAAGGTCATTGACCTGAGGTCGATGACCCAAGTTCGATGACCCGAGGTCAATGACCTGAGATCAATGACCTAAGGTCGATCAACAGAGGTAAATGACCTGAGGTCCATGACCCAAGGTGGATGACCTGAGGTCCATGACCCGAGGTCGATGACCCTGGGTCGAATGCACGAGGTCAATGACCTGAGGTCAATGACCCGAGGTCAATGACCCGAGGTCAATGACCCAGGGTCAATGACCCGAGGTCAATGACCCGGGGTTGATGAACCGAGTTCGATAACCCGAGGTCAATGACCAGAGGTTGACGACAAATAGTCGTTGATCCGAGGTCGACTCCGGTCGGACAACTCCGGGAGGTCGACTCCGGGAGTTCGACTCCGGGAGTTCGACTCCGGTAGTACGACACCGGAAGGTGGACTCCGGGAGGTCGAATCTGGGAGGTCGACTCTGGGAGGTCGACTCCGGGAGGTCGACTCCGGAGGTCGACTCCGGGAGGTCGACTTCGGGAGGTTGACTAGGGGAGGTCGACCCCCGGAGGTCGACTCCGGGAGGTCGACTCAGGGAGGTCGATTCCGGGAGGTCGACTCTGGGAGGTCGACTCCGCGATGTTGATTACGGGAGTTCAATTCCAAGAGGTCAGTTCTGCGATGTCGATTCGGATAGATCAACTCGGAGTGGTCGAATACCGGGAGGACGAATATCGGTGTTTCACTCCAGACCTTTCAAGGTCAGTGTTTTGTACAATTTACCGAAATTTCGCCGCAAATTAGGCATTTTAACGAAATTTGACTGTTTTATGCTGTTTTTTGCAAATCATTCGAAATCCTAATCGAATTTGGACAAGTTTTGAAGATCTTAACAAGAATTTTACAAGGTTTGACAACAAATTTAATTTTTATCTTCTAATTTAAGGTTTAATCGGCGAAAAGGGGGCATTTTTTGGAATTTTTTCAATTCGTTGAAGTGAATTGTTCTAAAATTCGAAAAATACCTTTTGGAATTTTGACTACTTATAATCTATTCAAAATCAGGCAGAATCTGAGATAAAAATTAAATTTTCCGTATCAATTTACAGGAAAATCTGAATAAATGGGCAATTTTTCATACTTTTCCTTGCTCCTATTCTTAATCTAATCAAATTTGGATTCCTGTTGAATATATTAAAGAGAAATTTCAAAGTTGTTTAGCACAAAATAAATGTTATTAATGTGTCTATCAAAACTTCAAAAACTTGGTAAAATTTCAGGTGTTTGGCCATATTTTGCTGAAAAGAGAGCAAAACTAGTCAACTTTGATTTCAATTTTAATTTCTTGACGAGATCTATCCATAATTAGTAGAAATACATTATTATTTTTAGCAGATAACTCAAAAAACGTCGAGAACTCGAAAAATATTGGTGAAATTTCAAGTTTTTTTCCATATTTTTCTAAAAATTGAAGGAATCTAAACAACATTGGATTCATATTATTGCTTTTGATGAGATCTAAAAAAAGCAAAAAAGCGATTCAATTTTTCGATGCAATTTACCCATAAAAGTCGAAAACTCGAAAACATTTTGTGAAATTTCAGGTTTTTTGCAATATTATTCTAAATATTTGCCATAACTACTAAACTTTTGACTTATTTGAAAGTTTTTAACAGGATCTATCCAAATAGAGAAGAAATATGAAATTTTTTCAGCGGTTAACACAAAAAACGTCGAAATATCGAAAACATTGGTGAAATTTCAGTTTTTTCACATATTTCGTTCAAAATTGAGAAACACTAGTTGGCGTTGGATTAGGTTTAATGCAATTGCAGAGACCTATACAATTGTTTTAGAAATATTTCATTTTTTAGAGCAGTTAACCCAAAAAACGTCGAAAACTCGAAAATATCTGTGTAATTTCAGGTTTTTTCCATATTTTGCAAAATATGGACCAAAAATAGTAAACTTTGTATTCATTTATATTCTTTTGACGAGATCTATCCAATGTTAGAGGAAATATTCAATTTTTATTAGCAGTAAACCCAATAAACGTCGAAAACTCGAAAAAAATCGGTGAAATTTCCAGTTTAAGGCCATATTTTGCGAAAAATTGAAGGAATTTAGTCAACATTAGGTTCGTCTTAATGCATTTTAAGAGTTCTACACAAATTCATTAGAAGCATTCCATTTTTCGTTGCAGTTAACCCAAAAATCGTCGAAAAAATCGAAGAATATAGGCGAAATTTCAGGTTTTCTCCTATATTTTGCTAAACATTGATCAAAACTGGTCAACTCGGGACTCAATTTAAAGGTTTAGACAAGATCTATCCAAATACAGCAGAAATATATATTTTTATTTTTAGCAGAGAACTCAAAAAAGGTGGAGAACTCGAAAAATATTGGTAAATTTTAAGGTTTTTGGTCATATTTTGCTCAAACATGAGCAAAATTAGTCAACTTGGGACTCAATTTAAAGGTTTTTACAAGATCATTCCATATAAGGTAGAAATATTCAATTTTTCGTAGAAATTAAAACAAAAAACCTAAAAAACTCGAAAACATTCTGTAAAATTTCAGGTTTTTTGAAATATTATGCTAAATATTTGCCAAAACTAATAAACTTTTGAGTTATTTGAAAGTTTTTTAATAAAATCTATCCAAATAAAGAAAAAATATTCAATTTTTCCATTGGTTAACAAAAAACACGTCGAAATCTAGAAATAAATTGGCGAAATTTTAGTTTTTTCACCTATTTCGTTCAAAATTGAGCAAAACTAGTGAACGTTGAAATAATTTAATGCTTTTGAAGAGAACTATAAAATTCGCTAGAAATATTCCATTTATCGAATCTGTTACACCAAAAAACGTCGTAAATTCGAAAATATTGGTGTAATTTCAGGTTTTTTCCATATTTTGCTAAATATTGAGCAATAATGGTAAATTTTTTTCTCATTTTAATTTTTTCGACGAGATCTATCCAAATTTTGAGGGAATTTTCAATTTTTCTTTGCAGTAAACCAAAAAAACCTTGAAAACACGAAGAAAAAATGTGAAATTACATGTTTTTTGCAAATATTTGACAATTATTGAGCGAAACTAGTTAGTATCGATTCATCTTCATTACGTTTTCGATATCTATCCGAATTTAGAATAAATTGTCGATTTCTTGTAGCAATTAACCCAAAAAACGTTGAAATCTCGAAAAATATCAGTGAAATTTCAATTTTTTTGCATATTTTTATAATTTGACCCGAGGTAAATGACGCGAGGTCGAAGACCCGAAGTCGATGACCTAAGGTCGATGACACGTTGTCGATGACCCAAAGTCGATGACCTGAGGTCAATGACCCGAGATCGATGACCAGAGGTCAATGACCCGAGGTCAAAGACCCGAGGTCGATCATCCAAGGTCAATGACCTGAGGTCCATGACCCGGGGTCGATGACCTGAGGTCCATGACCAAAGGTCATTGACCTGAGGTCGATGACCCAAGTTCGATGACCCGAGGTCAATGACCTGAGATCAATGACCTAAGGTCGATCAACAGAGGTAAATGACCTGAGGTCCATGACCCAAGGTGGATGACCTGAGGTCCATGACCCAAGGTCGATGACCCTGGGTCGAATGCACGAGGTCAATGACCTGAGGTCAATGACCTGAGGTCAATGACCCGAGGTCAATGACTTGAGGTCAATGACCCAGGGTCAATGACCCGGGGTCGATGAACCGAGTTCGATAACCCGAGGTCAATGACCAGAGGTTGATGACAAATAGTCGTTGATCCGAGGTCGACTCCGGTCGGACAACTCCGGGAGGTCGACTCCGGGATTTCGACTCCGGTAGTACGACACCGGAAGGTCGACTCCGGGAGGTCGACTCCGGGAGATCGACTCCGGGAGGTCGACTCCGGGAGGTCGACTCAGGGAGGTCGATTCCGGGAGGTCGACTCTGGGAGGTCGACTCCGCGATGTTGATTACGGGAGTTCAATTCCAAGAGGTCAGTTCTGCGATTCGATTCGGATAGATCAACTCGGAGTGGTCGAATACCGGAGGACGAATATCGGTGTTTCACTCCAGACCTTTCAAGGTCAGTTTTTTGTACAATATACCGAAATTTCGCCGCAAATTAGGCATTTTAACGAAATTTGACTGTTTTATGCTGTATTTTGCAAAAAATTCGAAAAATCTTATCGAATTTGGACAAGTTTTGAAGATCTTAACAAGAATTTTACAAGGTTTGACAACAAATTTAATTTTTATCTTCTAATTTAAGGTTTAATCGGCGAAAAGGGGGCATTTTCTGGAATTGTTTCAATTCGTTGAAGTGAATTGTTCTAAAATTCGAAAAATACTATTTGGAATTTTGACTACTTATAATCTATTCAAAATCAGGCAGAATCTGAGTTAAAAATTAAATTTTCCGTATCAATTTACAGGAAAATCTGAATAAATGGGCAATTTTTCATACTATTCCTTGCTCCTATTCTTAATCTAATCAAATTTGGATTCCTGTTGAATATATTAAAGAGAATTTTCAAAGTTGTTTAGCACAAAATAAATGTTATTTATGTGTCTATCAAAACTTCAAAAACTTGGTAAAATTTCAGGTGTTTGGCCATATTTTGCTGAAAAGAGAGCAAAACTAGTCAACTTTGATTTCAATTTTAATTTCTTGACGAGATCTATCCATAATTAGTAGAAATATTTTATTATTTTTAGCAGATAACTCAAAAAAACGTCGAGAACTCGAAAAATATTGGTGAAATTTCAAGTTTTTTTCCATATTTTTCTAAAAATTGAAGGAATCTAAACAACATTGGATTCATATTATTGCTTTTGATGACATCTAAAAAAAGCAAAAAAGCGATTCAATTTTTCGATGCAATTTACCCATAAAAGTCGAAAACTCGAAAACATTTTGTGAAATTTCAGGTTTTTTGCAATATTATTCTAAATATTTGCCATAACTACTAAACTTTTGACTTATTTGAAAGTTTTTTAACAG